>JARWLC010000011.1:5394000-6742500 GCA_033318265.1 Phyllotis vaccarum
AACATTTCTTAAGAAGGAACGCATACGTCTTTCATCTGAGTGAAAACTGCATTCTACTCAGTTTTTAGTACTGTTTTGAATGGTTAGGCGATTCACTTGTGGGGAAGCGTTTGTTTGCATTCTGTATACTCAATTCTTTAACAGCAAACCGCGTGTCTTGCATTTGACAGAAATTCCAGTGAAATCACGTTTAAAACCGAAAGTCAGTAAAAAAGCTTCGTAGAATCACTCTGTGAATGTCTTTGAAAACATTTCTTAAGAAGGAAAGCATAGTTCTTTCATCTGAGTGAAAACTGCATTCTATTCAGTTTTTAGTACTGTGTTGAATGGTAGGCGATTCACTTGTAGGGAAGCGTTTGTTTGCATTCTGTATACTCAATTCTTTAACAGCAAACCTCGTGTCTTGCGTTTGACAGAAATTCCAGTGAAATCACGTTTAAAACCGAACATCAGTAAAAAGGCTTCGTAGAATCACTCTGTGAATGTCTTTGAAAACACTTCTTAAGAAGGAAAGCATACGTCTTTGATCTGAGTGAAAACTGCATTCTATTCAGTTTTTAGTACTGTGTTGAATGGTTAGGCGATTCACTTGTAGGGAAGCGTTTTTTTGCATTCTGTATACTCAATTCTTTAACAGCAAACCTCGTGTCTTGCGTTTGACAGAAATTCCAGTGAAATCACGTTTAAAACCGAACGTCAGTAAAAAATCTTCGTAGAATCACTCTGTGAATGTCTTTGAAAACACTTCTTAAGAAGGAAAGCATACGTCTTTCATCTGAGTGAAAACTGCATTCTATTCAGTTTTTAGTACTGTGTTGAATGGTTAGGCGATTCACTTGTAGGGACGCGTTTGTTTGCATTCTATATACTCAATTCTTTAACAGCAAACCTCGTGTCTTGCGTTTGACAGAAATCCCAGTGAAATCACGTTTAAAACCGAACGTCAGTAAAAAGGCTTCGTAGAATCACTCTGTGAATGTCTTTGAAAACATTTCTTAAGAAGGAACGCATACGTCTTTCATCTGAGTGAAAACTGCATTCTACTCAGTTTTTAGTACTGTTTTGAATGGTTAGGCGATTCACTTGTAGGGAAGCGTTTGTTTGCATTCTGTATACTCAATTCTTTAACAGCAAACCTCGTGTCTTGCGTTTGACAGAAATTCCAGTGAAATCACGTTTAAAACCGAACGTCAGTAAAAAAGCTTCGTAGAATCACTCTGTGAATGTCTTTGAAAACACTTCTTAAGAAGGAAAGCATACGTCTTTCATCTGAGTGAAAACTGCATTCTATTCACTCTTTAGTACTGTGTTGAATACTCAGGCGATTCACTTGTAATGAAGCGTTTGTTTGCATTCTGTATACTCAATTCTTTAACAGCAAACCTCGTGTCTTGCGTTTGACAGATATTCCAGTGAAATCACGTTTAAAACCGAACGTCAGTAAAAAGGCTTCGTAGAATCACTCTGTGAATGTCTTTGAAAACACTTCTTAAGAAGTAAAGCATACGTCTTTCATCTGAGTGAAAACTGCATTCTATTCAGTTTTTAGTACTGTTTTGAATGGTTAGGTGATTCACTTGTAGGGAAGCATTTGTTTGCATTCTGTATACTCAATTCTTTAACAGCAAACCTCGTGTCTTGCGTTTGACAGAAATTCCAGTGAAATCACGTTTAAAACCGAACGTCAGTAAAAAGGCTTCGTAGAATCACTCTGTGAATGTCTTTGAAAACACTTCTTAAGAAGGAAAGCATACGTCTTTCATCTGAGTGAAAACTGCATTCTATTCAGTTTTTAGTACTGTGTTGAATGGTTAGGCGATTCACTTGTAGGGAAGCGTTTGTTTGCATTCTATATACTCAATTCTTTAACAGCAAACCTCGTGTCTTGCGTTTGACAGAAATCCCAGTGAAATCACGTTTAAAACCGAACGTCAGTAAAAAGGCTTCGTAGAATCACTCTGTGAATGTCTTTGAAAACATTTCTTAAGAAGGAACGCATATGTCTTTCATCTGAGTGAAAACTGCATTCTACTCAGTTTTTAGTACTGTTTTGAATGGTTAGGCGATTCACTTGTAGGGAAGCGTTTGTTTGCATTCTGTATACTCAATTCTTTAACAGCAAACCACGTGTCTTGCATTTGACAGAAATTCCAGTGAAATCACGTTTAAAACCGAACGTCAGTAAAAAAGCTTCGTAGAATCACTCTGTGAATGTCTTTGAAAACACTTCTTAAGAAGGAAAGCATACGTCTTTCATCTGAGTGAAAACTGCATTCTATTCACTTTTTAGTACTGTGTTGAATGGTCAGGCGATTCACTTGTAATGAAGAGTTTGTTTGCATTCTGTATACTCAATTCTTTAACAGCAAACCTCGTGTCTTGCTTTTGACAGATATTCCAGTGAAATCACGTTTAAAACCGAACGTCAGTAAAAAGGCTTCGTAGAATCACTCTGTGAATGTCTTTGAAAACACTTCTAAAGAAGGAAAGCATACGTCTTTCATCTGAGTGAAAACTGCATTCTATTCAGTTTTTAGTACTGTGTTGAATGGTAGGCGATTCACTTGTAGGTAAGCGTTTGTTTGCATTCTGTATACTCAATTCTTAACAGCAAACCTCGTGTCTTGCGTTTGACAGAAATTCCAGTGAAATCACGTTTAAAACCGAACGTCAGTAAAAAGGCTTCGTAGAATCACTCTGTGAATGTCTTTGAAAACACTTGTTAAGAAGGAAAGCATACTCTTTCATCTGAGTGAAAACTGCATTCTATTCAGTTGTTAGTACTGTTTTGAATGGTTAGGCGATTCACTTGTAGGGAAGCGTTTGTTTGCATTCTGTATACTCAATTCTTTAACAGCAAACCTCATGTCTTGCTTTTGACAGAAATTCCAGTGAAATCACGTTTAAAACCGGACGTCAGTAAAAAGGCTTCGTAGAATCACTCTGTGAATGTCTTTGAAAACACTTCTTAAGAAGGAAAGCATACGTCTTTCATCTGAGTGAAAACTGCATTCTATTCACTTTTTAGTACTGTGTTGAATGGTCAGGCGATTCACTTGTAATGAAGTGTTTGTTTGCATTCTGTATACTCAATTCTTTAACAGCAAACCTCGTGTCTTGCGTTTGACAGAAATTCCAGTGAAATCACGTTTAAAACCGAACGTCAGTAAAAAATCTTCGTAGAATCACTCTGTGAATGTCTTTGAAAACACTTCTTAAGAAGGAACGCATACGTCTTTCATCTGAGTGAAAACTGCATTCTACTCAGTTTTTAGTACTGTTTTGAATGGTTAGGCGATTCACTTGTAGGGAAGCGTTTGTTTGCATTCTGTATACTCAATTCTTTAACAGCAAACCTCGTGTCTTGCGTTTTACAGAAATTCCAGTGAAATCACGTTTAAAACCGAACGTCAGTAAAAAAGCTTCGTAGAATCACTCTGTGAATGTCTTTGAAAACACTTCTTAAGAAGGAAAGCATACGTCTTTCATCTGAGTGAAAACTGCATTCTATTCACTCTTTAGTACTGTGTTGAATAGTCAGGCGATTCACTTGTAATGAAGCGTTTGTTTGCATTCTGTATACTCAATTCTTTAACAGCAAACCTCGTGTCTTGCATTTGACAGATATTCTAGTGAAATCACGTTTAAAACCGAACGTCAGTAAAAAGGCTTCGTAGAATCACTCTGTGAATGTCTTTGAAAACACTTCTTAAGAAGTAAAGCATACGTCTTTCATCTGAGTGAAAACTGCATTCTATTCAGTTTTTAGTACTGTTTTGAATGGTTAGGTGATTCACTTGTAGGGAAGCATTTGTTTGCATTCTGTATACTCAATTCTTTAATAGCAAACCTCGTGTCTTGCGTTTGACAGAAATTCCAGTGAAATCACGTTTAAAACCGAACGTCAGTAAAAAGGCTTCGTAGAATCACTCTGTGAATGTCTTTGAAAACACTTCTTAAGAAGGAAAGCATACGTCTTTCATCTGAGTGAAAACTGCATTCTATTCAGTTTTTAGTACTGTGTTGAATGGTTAGGCGATTCACTTGTAGGGAAGCGTTTGTTTGCATTCTATATACTCAATTCTTTAACAGCAAACCTCGTGTCTTGCGTTTGACAGAAATCCCAGTGAAATCACGTTTAAAACCGAACGTCAGTAAAAAGGCTTCGTAGAATCACTCTGTGAATGTCTTTGAAAACATTTCTTAAGAAGGAACGCATACGTCTTTCATCTGAGTGAAAACTGCATTCTACTCAGTTTTTAGTACTGTTTTGAATGGTTAGGCGATTCACTTGTAGGGAAGCGTTTGTTTGCATTCTGTATACTCAATTCTTTAACAGCAAACCACGTGTCTTGCATTTGACAGAAATTCCAGTGAAATCACGTTTAAAACCGAACGTCAGTAAAAAAGCTTCGTAGAATCACTCTGTGAATGTCTTTGAAAACACTTCTTAAGAAGGAAAGCATACGTCTTTCATCTGAGTGAAAACTGCATTCTATTCACTTTTTAGTACTGTGTTGAATGGTCAGGCGATTCACTTGTAATGAAGCGTTTGTTTGCATTCTGTATACTCAATTCTTTAACAGCAAACCTCGTGTCTTGCTTTTGACAGATATTCCAGTGAAATCACGTTTAAAACCGAACGTCAGTAAAAAGGCTTCGTAGAATCACTCTGTGAATGTCTTTGAAAACACTTCTTAAGAAGGAAAGCATACGTCTTTCATCTGAGTGAAAACTGCATTCTATTCAGTTTTTAGTACTGTGTTGAATGGTAGGCGATTCACTTGTAGGGAAGCGTTTGTTTGCATTCTGTATACTCAATTCTTAACAGCAAACCTCGTGTCTTGCGTTTGACAGAAATTCCAGTGAAATCACGTTTAAAACCGAACGTCAGTAAAAAGGCTTCGTAGAATCACTCTGTGAATGTCTTTGAAAACACTTGTTAAGAAGGAAAGCATACTCTTTCATCTGAGTGAAAACTGCATTCTATTCAGTTGTTAGTACTGTTTTGAATGGTTAGGCGATTCACTTGTAGGGAAGCGTTTGTTTGCATTCTGTATACTCAATTCTTTAACAGCAAACCTCATGTCTTGCTTTTGACAGAAATTCCAGTGAAATCACGTTTAAAACCGAACGTCAGTAAAAAGGCTTCGTAGAATCACTCTGTGAATGTCTTTGAAAACACTTCTTAAGAAGGAAAGCATACGTCTTTCATCTGAGTGAAAACTGCATTCTATTCAGTTTTTAGTACTGTGTTGAATGGTTAGGCGATTCACTTGTAGGGAAGCGTTTGTTTGCATTCTGTATACTCAATTCTTTAACAGCAAACCTCGTGTCTTGCGTTTGACAGAAATTCCAGTGAAATCACGTTTAAAAGCCAACGTCAGTAAAAAGGCTTCGTAGAATCACTCTGTGAATGTCTTTGAAAACACTTCTTAAGAAGGAAAGCATACGTCTTTCATCTGAGTGAAAACTCCATTCTATTCAGTTTTTAGTACTGTGTTGAATGGTTAGGCGATTCACTTGTAGGGAAGCGTTTGTTTGCATTCTGTATACTCAATTCTTTAACAGCAAACCTCGTGTCTTGCATTTACAGAAATTCCAGTGAAATCACATTTAAAACCGAACGTCAGTAAAAAGGCTTCATAGAATCACCCTGTGAATGTCTTTGAAAACACTTCTTAAGAAGGAAAGCATACGTCTTTCATCTGAGTGAAAACTGCATTCTATTCACTTTTTAGTACTGTGTTGAATGGTCAGGCGATTCACTTGTAATGAAGTGTTTGTTTGCATTCTGTATACTCAATTCTTTAACAGCAAACCTCGTGTCTTGCGTTTGACAGAAATACCAGTGAAATCACGTTTAAAACCGAACGTCAGTAAAAAGGCTTCGTAGAATCACTCTGTGAATGTCTTTGAAAACACTTCTTAAGAAGGAAAGCATACGTCTTTCATCTGAGTGAAAACTGCATTCTATTCAGTTTTTAGTACTGTTTTGAATGGTTAGGCGATTCACTTGTAGGGAAGCGTTTGTTTGCATTCTGTATACTCAATTCTTTAACAGCAAACCTCGTGTCTTGCGTTTGACAGAAATTCCAGTGAAATCACGTTTAAAACCGAACGTCAGTAAAAAGGCTTCCTAAAATCACTCTGTGAATGTCTTTGAAAACACTTCTTAAGAAGGAAAGCATACGTCTTTCATCTGATTGAAAACTGCATTCTATTCAGTTTTTAGTACTGTTTTGAATGGTTAGGCGATTCACTTGTAGGTAAGCGTTTGTTTGCATTCTGTATACTCAATTCTTAACAGCAAACCTCGTGTCTTGCGTTTGACAGAAATTCCAGTGAAATCACGTTTAAAACCGAACGTCAGTAAAAAGGCTTCGTAGAATCACTCTGTGAATGTCTTTGAAAACACTTCTTAAGAAGGAAAGCATACTCTTTCATCTGAGTGAAAACTGCATTCTATTCAGTTGTTAGTACTGTTTTGAATGGTTAGGCGATTCACTTGTAGGGAAGCGTTTGTTTGCATTCTGTATACTCAATTCTTTAACAGCAAACCTCGTGTCTTGCTTTTGACAGAAATTCCAGTGAAATCACGTTTAAAACCGAACGTCAGTAAAAAGGCTTCGTAGAATCACTCTGTGAATGTCTTTGAAAACACTTCTTAAGAAGGAAAGCATACGTCTTTCATCTGAGTGAAAACTGCATTCTATTCAGTTTTTAGTACTGTGTTGAATGGTAGGCGATTCACTTGTAGGGAAGCGTTTGTTTGCATTCTGTATACTCAATTCTTAACAGCAAACCTCGTGTCTTGCGTTTGACAGAAATTCCAGTGAAATCACATTTAAAACCGAACGTCAGTAAAAAGGCTTCGTAGAATCACTCTGTGAATGTCTTTGAAAACACTTCTTAAGAAGGAAAGCATAGGCTTTCATCTGAGTGAAAACTGCATTCTATTCAGTTTTTAGTACTGTTTTGAATGGTTAGGCGATTCACTTGTAGGGAAGCGTTGGTTTGCATTCTGTATACTCAATTCTTTAACAGCAAACCTCGTGTCTTGCGTTTGACAGAAATTCCAGTGAAATCACGTTTAAAACCGAACGTCAGTAAAAAGGCTTCGTAGAATCTCTCTGTGAATGTCTATGAAAACATTTCTTAAGAAGGAAAGCATACGTCTTTCATCTGAGTGAAAACTGCATTCTATTCAGTTTTTAGTACTGTTTTGAATGGTTAGGCGATTCACTTGTAGGGAAGCGTTTGTTTGCACTCTGTATACTCAATTCTTTAACAGCAAATCTCGTGTCTTGCGTTTGACAGAAATTCCAGTGAAATCACGTTTAAAAGCCAACATCAGTAAAAAGACTTCGCAGAATCACTCTGTGAATGTCTTTGAAAACACTTCTTAAGAAGGAAAGCATACGTCTTTCATCTGAGTGAAAACTGCATTCTATTCAGTTTTTAGTACTGTTTTGAATGGTTAGGCGATTCACTTGTAGGGAAGCGTTTGTTTGCATTCTGTATACTCAATTCTTTAACAGCAAACCTCGTGTCTTGCGTTTGACAGAAATTCCAGTGAAATCACGTTTAAAACCGAACGTCAGTAAAAAAGCTTCGTAGAATCACTCTGTGAATGTCTTTGAAAACACTTCTTAAGAAGGAAAGCATACGTCTTTCATCTGAGTGAAAACTGCATTCTATTCAGTTTTTAGTACTGTGTTGAATGGTTAGGCGATTCACTTGTAGGGAAGCGTTTGTTTGCATTCTGTATACTCAATTCTTTAACAGCAAACCTCGTGTCTTGCGTTTGACAGAAATTCCAGTGAAATCACGTTTAAAACCGAACGTCAGTAAAAAAGCTTCGTAGAATCACTCTGTGAATGTCTTTGAAAACACTTCTTAAGAAGGAAGGCATACGTCTTTCATCTGAGTGAAAACTGCATTCTATTCAGTTTTTAGTACTGTTTTGAATGGTTAGGCGATTCACTTGTAGGGAAGCATTTGTTTGCATTCTGTATACTCAATTCTTTAACAGCAAACCTCGTGTCTTGCGTTTGACAGAAATTCCAGTGAAATCACGTTTAAAACCGAACGTCAGTAAAAAAGCTTCGTAGAATCACTCTGTGATTGTCTTTGAAAACACTTCTTAAGAAGGAAAGCATACGTCTTTCATCTGAGTGAAAACTGCATTCTATTCAGTTTTTAGTACTGTTTTGAATGGTTAGGCGATTCACTTGTAGGGAAGCGTTTGTTTGCATTCTGTATACTCAATTCTTTAACAGCAAACCTCGTGTCTTGCATTTGACAGAAATTCCAGTGAAATCACGTTTAAAAGCCAACGTCAGTAAAAAGGCTTCGTAGAATCACTCTGTGAATGTCTTTGAAAACACTTCTTAAGAAGGAAAGCATACTTCTTTCATCTGAGTGAAAACTGCATTCTATTCAGTTTTTAGTACTGTGTTGAATGGTAGGCGATTCACTTGTAGGGAAGCGTTTGTTTGCATTCTGTATACTCAATTCTTTAACAGCAAACCTCGTGTCTTGCGTTTGACAGAAATTCCAGTGAAATCACGTTTAAAACCGAACATCAGTAAAAAGGCTTCGTAGAATCACTCTGTGAATGTCTTTGAAAACACTTCTTAAGAAGGAAAGCATACGTCTTTGATCTGAGTGAAAACTGCATTCTATTCAGTTTTTAGTACTGTGTTGAATGGTTAGGCGATTCACTTGTAGGGAAGCGTTTGTTTGCATTCTGTATACTCAATTCTTTAACAGCAAACCTCGTGTCTTGCGTTTGACAGAAATTCCAGTGAAATCACATTTAAAACCGAACGTCAGTAAAAAAGCTTCGTAGAATCACTCTGTGAATGTCTTTGAAAACACTTCTTAAGAAGGAAAGCATACGTCTTTCATCTGAGTGAAAACTGCATTCTATTCAGTTTTTAGTACTGTGTTGAATGGTTAGGCGATTCACTAGTAGGGACGCGTTTGTTTGCATTCTATATACTCAATTCTTTAACAGCAAACCTCGTGTCTTGCGTTTGACAGAAATCCCAGTGAAATCACGTTTAAAAGCCAACGTCAGTAAAAAGGCTTCGTAGAATCACTCTGTGAATGTCTTTGAAAACACTTCTTAAGAAGGAAAGCATACGTCTTTCATCAGAGTGAAAACTGCATTCTATTCAGTTTTTAGTACTGTGTTGAATGGTTAGGCGATTCACTTGTAGGGAAGCATTTGTTTGCATTCTGTATACTCAATTCTTTAACAGCAAACCTCGTGTCTTGCGTTTGACAGAAATTCCAGTGAAATCACATTTAAAACCGAACGTCAGTAAAAAGGCTTCGTAGAATCACTCTGTGAATGTCTTTGAAAACACTTCTTAAGAAGGAAAGCATACGTCTTTCATCTGAGTGAAAACTGCATTCTATTCAGTTTTTAGTACTGTTTTGAATGGTTAGGCGATTCACTTGTGGAAGCATTTGTTTGCATTCTGTATACTCAATTCTTTAACAGCAAACCTCGTGTCTTGCGTTTGACAGAAATTCCAGTGAAATCACGTTTAAAACCGAACGTCAGTAAAAAGGCTTCGTAGAATCACTCTGTGAATGTCTTTGAAAACACTTCTTAAGAAGGAAAGCATAAGTCTTTCATCTGAGTGAAAACTGCATTCTATTCAGTTTTTAGTACTGTGTTGAATGGTCAGGCGATTCACTTGTAGGGAAGCATTTGTGTGCATTCTGTATACTCAATTCTTTAACAGCAAACCTCGTGTCTTGCCTTTGACAGAAATTCCAGTGAAATCACGTTTAAAACCGAACGTCAGTAAAAAGGCTTCGTAGAATCACTCTGTGAATGTCTTTGAAAACACTTCTTAAGAAGGAAAGCATACGTCTTTCATCTGAGTGAAAACTGGATTCTATTCAGTTCTTAGTACTGTTTTGAATGGTTAGGCGATTCACTTGTAGGGAAGCGTTTGTTTGCATTCTGTATACTCAATTCTTTAACAGCAAACCTCGTGTCTTGCGTTTGACTGAAATTCAAGTGAAATCACATTTAAAACCGAACGTCACTAAAATGGCTTCGTAGAATCACTCTGTGAATGTCTTTGAAAACACTTCTTAAGAAGGATAGCATACGTCTTTCATCTGAGTGAAAACTGCATTCTATTCAGTTTTTAGTACTCTTTTGAATGGTTAGGCGATTCACTTGTAGGGAAGCGTTTGTTTGCATTCTGTATACTCAATTCTTTAACAGCAAACCTCGTGTCTTGCGTTTGACAGAAATTCCATTGAAATCACGTTTAAAACCGAACTTCAGTAAAAAGGCTTCGTAGAATCACTCTGTGAATGTCTTTGAAAACACTTCTTAAGAAGGAAAGCATACGCTTTCATCTGAGTGAAAACTGCATTCTATTCAGTTTTTAGTACTGTGTTGAATGGTTAGGCGATTCACTTGTAGGGAAGCGTTTGTTTGCATTCTGTATACTCAACTGTTTAACAGCAAACCTCGTGTCTTGCGTTTGACAGAAATTCCAGTGAAATCACATTTAAAACCGAACGTCAGTAAAAAGGCTTCGTAGAATCACTCTGTGAATGTCTTTGAAAACACTTCTTAAGAAGGAAAGCATACGTCTTTCATCTGAGTGAAAACTGCATTCTATTCAGTTTTTAGTACTGTGTTGAATGGTTAGGCGATTCACTTGTAGGGAAGCGTTTGTTTGCATTCTGTATACTCAATTCTTTAACAGCAAACCTCGTGTCTTGCGTTTGACAGAAATTCAAGTGAAATCACGTTTAAAACCGAACGTCAGTAAAAAGGCTTCGTAGAATCACTCTGTGAATGTCTTTGAAAACACTTCTTAAGAAGGAGAGCATACGTCTTTCATCTGAGTGAAAACTGCATTCTATTCAGTTTTTAGTACTCTTTTGAATGGTTAGGCGATTCACTTGTAGGGAAGCGTTTGTTTGCATTCTGTATACTCAATTCTTTAACAGCAAACCTCGTGTCTTGCCTTTGATAGAAATTCCAGTGAAATCACGTTTAAAACCGAACGTCAGTAAAAAGGCTTCGTAGAATCACTCTGTGAATGTCTTTGAAAACACTTCTTAAGAAGGAAAGCATACGTATTTCATCTGAGTGAAAACTGCATTCTATTCAGTTTTTAGTACTGTTTTGAATGGTTAGGCGATTCACTTGTAGGGAAGCGTTTGTTTGCATTCTGTATACTCAATTCTTTAACAGCAAACCTCGTGTCTTGCGTTTGACAGAAATTCCAGTGAAATCACGTTTAAAACCGAAGGTCAGTAAAAAGGCTTAGTAGAATCACTCTGTGAATGTCTTTGAAAACACTTCTTAAGAAGGAAAGCATACGTCTTTCATCTGAGTGAAAACTGCATTGTATTCAGTTTTTAGTACTGTGTTGAATGGTCAGGCGATTCACTTGTAGGGAAGCGTTTGTTTGCATTCTGTATACTCAATTCTTTAACAGCAAACCTCGTGTCTTGCGTTTGACAGATATTCCAGTGAAATCACGTTTAAAACCGAACGTCAGTAAAAAGGCTTCGTAGAATCACTCTGTGAATGTCTTTGAAAACACTTCTTAAGAAGGAAAGCATACGCTTTCATCTGAGTGAAAACTGCATTCTATTCAGTTTTTAGTACTGTGTTGAATGGTTAGGCTATTCACTTGTAGGGAAGCGTTTGTTTGCATTCTGTATACTCAATTGTTTAACAGCAAACCTCTTGTCTTGCTTTTGACAGAAATTCCAGTGAAATCACATTTAAAACCGAACGTCAGTAAAAAGGCTTCGTAGAATCACTCTGTGAATGTCTTTGAAAACACTTCTTAAGAAGGAAAGCATACGTCTTTCATCTGAGTGAAAACTGCATTCTATTCAGTTTTTAGTACTGTGTTGAATGGTTAGGCGATTCACTTGTAGGGAAGCGTTTGTTTGCATTCTGTATACTCAATTCTTTAACAGCAAACCTCGTGTCTTGCGTTTGACAGTAATTCCAGTGAAATCACGTTTAAAACCGAATGTCAGTAAAAAAGCTTCGTAGAATCACTCTGTGAATGTCTTTGAAAACACTTCTTAAGAAGGAAAGCATACGTCTTTCATCTGAGTGAAAACTGCATTCTATTCAGTTTTTAGTACTGTGTTGAATGGTTAGGCGATTCACTTGTAGGGAAGCGTTTGTTTGCATTCTGTATACTCAATTCTTTAACAGCAAACCTCGTGTCTTGCGTTTGACAGAAATTCCAGTGAAATCACGTTTAAAACCGAACTTCAGTAAAAAGGCTTCGTAGAATCACTCTTTGAATGTCTTTGAAAACACTTCTTAAGAAGGAAAGCATACGTCTTTCATCTGAGTGAAAACTGGATTCTATTCATTTCTTAGTACTGTTTTGAATGGTTAGGCGATTCACTTGTAGGGAAGCGTTTGTTTGCATTCTGTATACTCAATTCTTTAACAGCAAACCTCGTGTCTTGCGTTTGACAGATATTCCAGTGAAATCACGTTTAAAACCGAACGTCAGTAAAAAGGCTTTGTAGAATCACTCTGTGAATGTCTTTGAAAACACTTCTTAAGAAGGAAAGCATACGCTTTCATCTGAGTGAAAACTGCATTCTATTCAGTTTTTAGTACTGTGTTGAATGGTTAAGCGATTCACTTGTAGGGAAGCGTTTGTTTGCATTCTGTATACTCAATTGTTTAACAGCAAACCTCTTGTCTTGCTTTTGACAGAAATTCCAGTGAAATCACATTTAAAACCGAACGTCAGTAAAAAGGCTTCGTAGAATCACTCTGTGAATGTCTTTGAAAACACTTCTTAAGAAGGAAAGCATATGTCTTTCATCTGAGTGAAAACTGCATTCTATTCAGTTTTTAGTACTGTGTTGAATGGTTAGGCGATTCACTTGTAGGGAAGCGTTTGTTTGCATTCTGTATACTCAATTCTTTAACAGCAAACCTCGTGTCTTGCGTTTGACAGTAATTCCAGTGAAATCACGTTTAAAACCGAATGTCAGTAAAAAAGCTTCGTAGAATCACTCTGTGAATGTCTTTGAAAACACTTCTTAAGAAGGAAAGCATACGTCTTTCATCTGAGTGAAAACTGCATTCTATTCAGTTTTTAGTACTGTGTTGAATGGTTAGGCGATTCACTTGTAGGGAAGCGTTTGTTTGCATTCTGTATACTCAATTCTTTAACAGCAAACCTCGTGTCTTGCGTTTGACAGAAATTCCAGTGAAATCACGTTTAAAACCGAACTTCAGTAAAAAGGCTTCGTAGAATCACTCTTTGAATGTCTTTGAAAACACTTCTTAAGAAGGAAAGCATACGTCTTTCATCTGAGTGAAAACTGCATTCTATTCAGTTTTTAGTACTGTGTTGAATGGTTAGGCGATTCACTTGTAGGGAAGCGTTTGTTTGCATTCTGTATACTCAATTCTTTAACAGCAAACCTCGTGTCTTGCGTTTGACAGAAATTCCAGTGAAATCACGTTTAAAAGCCAACGTCAGTAAAAAGGCTTCATAGAATCACTCTGTGAATGTCTTTGAAAACACTTCTTAAGAAGGATAGCATACGTCTTTCATCTGAGTGAAAACTGCATTCTATTCAGTTTTTAGTACTCTTTTGAATGGTTAGGCGATTCACTTGTAGGGAAGCGTTTGTTTGCATTCTGTATACTCAATTCTTTAACAGCAAACCTCGTGTCTTGCGTTTGACAGAAATTCCAGTGAAATCACGTTTAAAACCGAACTTCAGTAAAAAGGCTTCGTAGAATCACTCTGTGAATGTCTTTGAAAACACTTCTTAAGAAGGAAAGCATACGTCTTTCATCTGAGTGAAAACTGCATTCTATTCAGTTTTTAGTACTGTGTTGAATGGTTAGGCGATTCACTTGTAGGGAAGCGTTTGTTTGCATTCTGTATACTCAATTGTTTAACAGCAAACCTCGTGTCTTGCTTTTGACAGAAATTCCAGTGAAATCACATTTATAACCGAACGTCAGTAAAAAGGCTTCGTAGAATCACTCTGTGAATGTCTTTGAAAACACTTCTTAAGAAGGAAAGCATACGTCTTTCATCTGAGTGAAAACTGCATTCTATTCAGTTTTTAGTACTGTGTTGAATGGTTAGGCGATTCACTTGTAGGGAAGCGTTTGTTTGCATTCTGTATACTCAATTCTTTAACAGCAAACCTCGTGTCTTGCGTTTGACAGAAATTCCAGTGAAATCACGTTTAAAACCGAACGTCAGTAAAAAGGCTTCATAGAATCACTCTGTGAATGTCTTTGAAAACACTTCTTAAGAAGGAAAGCATACGTCTTTCATCTGAGTGAAAACTGCATTCTATTCAGTTTTTAGTACTGTTTTGAATGGTTAGTCGATTCACTTGTAGGGAAGCGTTTGTTTGCATTCTGTATACTCAATTCTTTAACAGCAAATCTCGTGTCTTGCGTTTGACAGAAATTCCAGTGAAATCACGTTTAAAAGCCAACGTCAGTAAAAAGGCTTCGTAGAATCACTCTGTGAATTTCTTTGAAAACACTTCTTAAGAAGGAAAGCATACGTCTTTCATCTGAGTGAAAACTGCATTCTATTCAGTTTTTAGTACTGTGTTGAATGGTTAGGCGATTCACTTGTAGGGAAGCGTTTGTTTGCATTCTGTATACTCAATTCTTTGACAGCAAACCTCGTGTCTTGCTTTTGACAGAAATTCCAGTGAAATCACGTTTAAAACCGAACGTCAGTAAAAAGGCTTCGTAGAATCACTCTGTGAATGTCTTTGAAAACACTTCTTAAGAAGGAAAGCATACGTCTTTCATCTGAGTGAAAACTGCATTCTATTCAGTTTTTAGTACTGTGTTGAATGGTTAGGCGATTCACTTGTAGGGAAGCGTTTGTTTGCATTCTGTATACTCAATTCTTTAACAGCAAACCTCGTGTCTTGCGTTTGACAGAAATTCCAGTGAAATCACGTTTAAAACCGAACTTCAGTAAAAAGGCTTCGTAGAATCACTCTTTGAATGTCTTTGAAAACACTTCTTAAGAAGGAAAGCATACGTCTTTCATCTGAGTGAAAACTGGATTCTATTCATTTCTTAGTACTGTTTTGAATGGTTAGGCGATTCACTTGTAGGGAAGCGTTTGTTTGCATTCTGTATACTCAATTCTTTAACAGCAAACCTCGTGTCTTGCGTTTGACAGAAATTCAAGTGAAATCACATTTAAAACCGAACGTCACTAAAAAGGCTTCATAGAATCACTCTTTGAATGTCTTTGAAAACACTTCTTAAGAAGGATAGCATACGTCTTTCATCTGAGTGAAAACTGCATTCTATTCAGTTTTTAGTACTCTTTTGAATGGTTAGGCGATTCACTTGTAGGGAAGCGTTTGTTTGCATTCTGTATACTCAATTCTTTAACAGCAAACCTCGTGTCTTGCGTTTGACAGAAATTCCAGTGAAATCACGTTTAAAACCGAACTTCAGTAAAAAGGCTTCGTAGAATCACTCTGTGAATGTCTTTGAAAACACTTCTTAAGAAGGAAAGCATACGTCTTTCATCTGAGTGAAAACTGCATTCTATTCAGTTTTTAGTACTGTGTTGAATGGTTAGGCGATTCACTTGTAGGGAAGCGTTTGTTTGCATTCTGTATACTCAATTGTTTAACAGCAAACCTCGTGTCTTGCTTTTGACAGAAATTCCAGTGAAATCACATTTAAAACCGAACGTCAGTAAAAAGGCTTCGTAGAATTACTCTGTGAATATCTTTGAAAACACTTCTTAAGAAGGAAAGCATACGTCTTTCATCTGAGTGAAAACTGCATTCTATTCAGTTTTTAGTACTGTGTTGAATGGTTAGGCGATTCACTTGTAGGGAAGCGTTTGTTTGCATTCTGTATACTCAATTCTTTAACAGCAAACCTCGTGTCTTGCGTTTGACAGAAATTCCAGTGAAATCACGTTTAAAACCGAACGTCAGTAAAAAAGCTTCATAGAATCACTCTGTGAATGTCTTTGAAAACACTTCTTAAGAAGGAAAGCATACGTCTTTCATCTGAGTGAAAACTGCATTCTATTCAGTTTTTAGTACTGTTTTGAATGGTTAGTCGATTCACTTGTAGGGAAGCGTTTGTTTGCATTCTGTATACTCAATTCTTTAACAGCAAATCTCGTGTCTTGCGTTTGACAGAAATTCCAGTGAAATCACGTTTAAAAGCCAACGTCAGTAAAAAGGCTTCGTAGAATCACTCTGTGAATTTCTTTGAAAACACTTCTTAAGAAGGAAAGCATACGTCTTTCATCTGAGTGAAAACTGCATTCTATTCAGTTTTTAGTACTGTGTTGAATGGTTAGGCGATTCACTTGTAGGGAAGCGTTTGTTTGCATTCTGTATACTCAATTCTTTGACAGCAAACCTCGTGTCTTGCTTTTGACAGAAATTCCAGTGAAATCACGTTTAAAACCGAACGTCAGTAAAAAGGCTTCGTAGAATCACTCTGTGAATGTCTTTGAAAACACTTCTTAAGAAGGAAAGCATACGTATTTCATCTGAGTGAAAACTGCATTCTATTCAGTTTTTAGTACTGTGTTGAATGGTTAGGCGATTCACTTGTAGGGAAGCGTTTGTTTGCATTCTGTATACTCAATTCTTTAACAGCAAACCTCGTGTTTGCGTTTGACAGAAATTCCAGTGAAATCACGTTTAAAACCGAACGTCAGTAAAAAGGCTTCGTAGAATCACTCTGTGAATGTCTTTGAAAACACTTCTTAAGAAGGAAAGCATACGTCTTTTATCTGAGTGAAAACTGCATTCTATTCAGTTTTTAGTACTGTGTTGAATGGTTAGGCGATTCACTTGTAGGGAAGCGTTTGTTTGCATTCTGTATACTCAATTCTTTAACAGCAAACCTCGTGTCTTGCGTTTGACAGAAATTCCAGTGAAATCACGTTTAAAACCGAACTTCAGTAAAAAGGCTTCGTAGAATCACTCTTTGAATGTCTTTGAAAACACTTGTTAAGAAGGAAAGCATACTCTTTCATCTGAGTGAAAACTGGATTCTATTCATTTCTTAGTACTGTTTTGAATGGTTAGGCGATTCACTTGTAGGGAAGCGTTTGTTTGCATTCTGTATACTCAATTCTTTAACAGCAAACCTCGTGTCTTGCGTTTGACAGAAATTCAAGTGAAATCACATTTAAAACCGAACTTCACTAAAAAGGCTTCGTAGAATCACTCTGTGAATGTCTTTGAAAACACTTCTTAAGAAGGATAGCATACGTCTTTCATCTGAGTGAAAACTGCATTCTATTCAGTTTTTAGTACTCTTTTGAATGGTTAGGTGATTCACTTGTAGGGAAGCGTTTGTTTGCATTCTGTATACTCAATTCTTTAACAGCAAACCTCGTGTCTTGCGTTTGACAGAAATTCCAGTGAAATCACGTTTAAAACCGAACTTCAGTAAAAAGGTTTCGTAGAATCACTCTGTGAATGTCTTTGAAAACACTTCTTAAGAAGGAAAGCATACGTCTTTCATCTGAGTGAAAACTGCATTCTATTCAGTTTTTAGTACTGTGTTGAATGGTTAGGCGATTCACTTGTAGGGAAGCGTTTGTTTGCATTCTGTATACTCAATTCTTTAACAGCAAACCTCGTGTCTTGCGTT
Organism: Phyllotis vaccarum; assembly: GCA_033318265.1. Taxonomy (NCBI): domain Eukaryota; kingdom Metazoa; phylum Chordata; class Mammalia; order Rodentia; family Cricetidae; genus Phyllotis; species Phyllotis vaccarum. Next base: position 5,411,681 of record JARWLC010000011.1, read on the forward strand.
TGACAGAAATTCCAGTGAAATCACGTTTAAAACCGAAGGTCAGTAAAAAGGCTTCGTTGAATCACTCTGTGAATGTCTTTGAAAACACTTCTTAAGAAGGAAAGCATACGTCTTTCATCTGAGTGAAAACTGCATTCTATTCAGTTTTTAGTACTGTGTTGAATGGTTAGGCGATTCACTTGTAGGGAAGCGTTTGTTTGCATTCTGTATACTCAATTCTTTAACAGAAAACCTCGTGTCTTGCGTTTGACAGAAATTCCAGTGAAATCACGTTTAAAACCGAACGTCAGTAAAAAAGCTTCGTAGAATCACTCTGTGAATGTCTTTGAAAACACTTCTTAAGAAGGAAAGCATAAGTCTTTCATCTGAGTGAAAACTGCATTCTATTCAGTTTTTAGTACTGTGTTGAATGGTTAGGCGATTCACTTGTAGGGAAGCGTTTGTTTGCATTCTGTATACTCAATTCTTTAACAGCAAACCTCGTGTCTTGCGTTTGACAGAAATTCCAGTGAAATCACGTTTAAAACCGAACTTCAGTAAAAAGGCTTCGTAGAATCACTCTGTGAATGTCTTTGAAAACACTTCTTAAGAAGGAAAGCATACGTCTTTCATCTGAGTGAAAACTGGATTCTATTCAGTTCTTAGTACTGTTTTGAATGGTTAGGCGATTCACTTGTAGGGAAGCGTTTGTTTGCATTCTGTATACTCAATTCTTTAACAGCAAACCTCGTGTCTTGCGTTTGACAGAAATTCCAGTGAAATCACGTTTAAAACCGAACTTCAGTAAAAAGGCTTCGTAGAATCACTCTGTGAATGTCTTTGAAAACACTTCTTAAGAAGGAAAGCATACGCTTTCATCTGAGTGAAAACTGCATTCTATTCAGTTTTTAGTACTGTGTTGAATGGTTAAGCGATTCACTTGTAGGGAAGCGTTTGTTTGCATTCTGTATACTCAATTGTTTAACAGCAAACCTCTTGTCTTGCTTTTGACAGAAATTCCAGTGAAATCACATTTAAAACCGAACGTCAGTAAAAAGGCTTCGTAGAATCACTCTGTGAATGTCTTTGAAAACACTTCTTAAGAAGGAAAGCATACGTCTTTCATCTGAGTGAAAACTGCATTCTATTCAGTTTTTAGTACTGTTTTGAATGGTTAGGCGATTCACTTGTAGGGAAGCATTTGTTTGCATTCTGTATACTCAATTCTTTAACAGCAAACCTCGTGTCTTGCGTTTGACAGAAATTCCAGTGAAATCACGTTTAAAACCGAACGTCAGTAAAAAAGCTTCGTAGAATCACTCTGTGAATGTCTTTGAAAACACTTCTTAAGAAGGAAAGCATACGTCTTTCATCTGAGTGAAAACTGCATTCTATTCAGTTTTTAGTACTGTGTTGAATGGTTAGGCGATTCACTTGTAGGGAAGCGTTTGTTTGCATTCTGTATACTCAATTCTTTAACAGCAAACCTCGTGTCTTGCGTTTGACAGTAATTCCAGTGAAATCACGTTTAAAACCGAATGTCAGTAAAAAAGCTTCGTAGAATCACTCTGTGAATGTCTTTGAAAACACTTCTTAAGAAGGAAAGCATACGTCTTTCATCTGAGTGAAAACTGCATTCTATTCAGTTTTTAGTACTGTGTTGAATGGTTAGGCGATTCACTTGTAGGGAAGCGTTTGTTTGCATTCTGTATACTCAATTCTTTAACAGCAAACCTCGTGTCTTGCGTTTGACAGAAATTCCAGTGAAATCACGTTTAAAACCGAACTTCAGTAAAAAGGCTTCGTAGAATCACTCTTTGAATGTCTTTGAAAACACTTCTTAAGAAGGAAAGCATACGTCTTTCATCTGAGTGAAAACTGGATTCTATTCATTTCTTAGTAATGTTTTGAATGGTTAGGCGATTCACTTGTAGGGAAGCATTTGTTTGCATTCTGTATACTCAATTCTTTAACAGCAAACCTCGTGTCTTGCGTTTGACAGAAATTCAAGTGAAATCACATTTAAAACCGAACGTCACTAAAAAGGCTTCATAGAATCACTCTGTGAATGTCTTTGAAAACACTTCTTAAGAAGGATAGCATACGTCTTTCATCTGAGTGAAAACTGCATTCTATTCAGTTTTTAGTACTCTTTTGAATGGTTAGGCGATTCACTTGTAGGGAAGCGTTTGTTTGCATTCTGTATACTCAATTCTTTAACAGCAAACCTCGTGTCTTGCGTTTGACAGAAATTCCAGTGAAATCACGTTTAAAACCGAACTTCAGTAAAAAGGCTTCGTAGAATCACTCTGTGAATGTCTTTGAAAACACTTCTTAAGAAGGAAAGCATACGTCTTTCATCTGAGTGAAAACTGCATTCTATTCAGTTTTTAGTACTGTGTTGAATGGTTAGGCGATTCACTTGTAGGGAAGCGTTTGTTTGCATTCTGTATACTCAATTCTTTAACAGCAAACCTCGTGTCTTGCTTTTGACAGAAATTCCAGTGAAATCACATTTAAAACCGAACGTCAGTAAAAAGGCTTCGTAGAATCACTCTGTGAATGTCTTTGAAAACACTTCTTAAGAAGGAAAGCATACGTCTTTCATCTGAGTGAAAACTGCATTCTATTCAGTTTTTAGTACTGTGTTGAATGGTTAGGCGATTCACTTGTAGGGAAGCGTTTGTTTGCATTCTGTATACTCAATTCTTTAACAGCAAACCTCGTGTCTTGCGTTTGACAGAAATTCCAGTGAAATCACGTTTAAAACCGAACGTCAGTAAAAAGGCTTCATAGAATCACTCTGTGAATGTCTTTGAAAACACTTCTTAAGAAGGAAAGCATACGTCTTTCATCTGAGTGAAAACTGCATTCTATTCAGTTTTTAGTACTGTTTTGAATGGTTAGTCGATTCACTTGTAGGGAAGCGTTTGTTTGCATTCTGTATACTCAATTCTTTAACAGCAAATCTCGTGTCTTGCGTTTGACAGAAATTCCAGTGAAATCACGTTTAAAAGCCAACGTCAGTAAAAAGGCTTCGTAGAATCACTCTGTGAATTTCTTTGAAAACACTTCTTAAGAAGGAAAGCATACGTCTTTCATCTGAGTGAAAACTGCATTCTATTCAGTTTTTAGTACTGTGTTGAATGGTTAGGCGATTCACTTGTAGGGAAGCGTTTGTTTGCATTCTGTATACTCAATTCTTTGACAGCAAACCTCGTGTCTTGCTTTTGACAGAAATTCCAGTGAAATCACGTTTAAAACCGAACGTCAGTAAAAAGGCTTCGTAGAATCACTCTGTGAATGTCTTTGAAAACACTTCTTAAGAAGGAAAGCATACGTATTTCATCTGAGTGAAAACTGCATTCTATTCAGTTTTTAGTACTGTGTTGAATGGTTAGGCGATTCACTTGTAGGGAAGCGTTTGTTTGCATTCTGTATACTCAATTCTTTAACAGCAAACCTCGTGTTTGCGTTTGACAGAAATTCCAGTGAAATCACGTTTAAAACCGAACGTCAGTAAAAAGGCTTCGTAGAATCACTCTGTGAATGTCTTTGAAAACACTTCTTAAGAAGGAAAGCATACGTCTTTCATCTGAGTGAAAACTGCATTCTATTCAGTTTTTAGTACTGTGTTGAATGGTTAGGCGATTCACTTGTAGGGAAGCGTTTGTTTGCATTCTGTATACTCAATTCTTTAACAGCAAACCTCGTGTCTTGCGTTTGACAGAAATTCCAGTGAAATCACGTTTAAAACCGAACTTCAGTAAAAAGGCTTCGTAGAATCACTCTTTGAATGTCTTTGAAAACACTTCTTAAGAAGGAAAGCATACGTCTTTCATCTGAGTGAAAACTGGATTCTATTCATTTCTTAGTACTGTTTTGAATGGTTAGGCGATTCACTTGTAGGGAAGCGTTTGTTTGCATTCTGTATACTCAATTCTTTAACAGCAAACCTCGTGTCTTGCGTTTGACAGAAATTCAAGTGAAATCACATTTAAAACCGAACTTCACTAAAAAGGCTTCGTAGAATCACTCTGTGAATGTCTTTGAAAACACTTCTTAAGAAGGATAGCATACGTCTTTCATCTGAGTGAAAACTGCATTCTATTCAGTTTTTAGTACTCTTTTGAATGGTTAGGCGATTCACTTGTAGGGAAGCGTTTGTTTGCATTCTGTATACTCAATTCTTTAACAGCAAACCTCGTGTCTTGCGTTTGACAGAAATTCCAGTGAAATCACGTTTAAAACCGAACTTCAGTAAAAAGGCTTCGTAGAATCACTCTGTGAATGTCTTTGAAAACACTTCTTAAGAAGGAAAGCATACGTCTTTCATCTGAGTGAAAACTGCATTCTATTCAGTTTTTAGTACTGTGTTGAATGGTTAGGCGATTCACTTGTAGGGAAGCGTTTGTTTGCATTCTGTATACTCAATTCTTTAACAGCAAACCTCGTGTCTTGCGTTTGACAGAAATTCCAGTGAAATCACGTTTAAAACCGAACGTCAGTAAAAAGGCTTCATAGAATCACTCTGTGAATGTCTTTGAAAACACTTCTTAAGAAGGAAAGCATACGTCTTTCATCTGAGTGAAAACTGCATTCTATTCAGTTTTTAGTACTGTGTTGAATGGTCAGGCGATTCACTTGTAGGGAAGCGTTTGTTTGCATTCTGTATACTCAATTCTTTAACAGCAAACCTCGTGTCTTGCCTTTGACAGAAATTCCAGTGAAATCACGTTTAAAACCGAACGTCAGTAAAAAGGCTTCGTAGAATCACTCTGTGAATGTCTTTGAAAACACTTCTTAAGAAGGAAAGCATACGTCTTTCATCTGAGTGAAAACTGGATTCTATTCAGTTCTTAGTACTGTTTTGAATGGTTAGGCGATTCACTTGTAGGGAAGCGTTTGTTTGCATTCTGTATACTCAATTCTTTAACAGCAAACCTCGTGTCTTGCGTTTGACAGAAATTCCAGTGAAATCACCTTTAAAACCGAACTTCAGTAAAAAGGCTTCGTAGAATCACTCTGTGAATGTCTTTGAAAACACTTCTTAAGAAGGAAAGCATACGCTTTCATCTGAGTGAAAACTGCATTCTATTCAGTTTTTAGTACTGTGTTGAATGGTTAAGCGATTCACTTGTAGGGAAGCGTTTGTTTGCATTCTGTATACTCAATTGTTTAACAGCAAACCTCTTGTCTTGCTTTTGACAGAAATTCCAGTGAAATCACATTTAAAACCGAACGTCAGTAAAAAGGCTTCGTAGAATCACTCTGTGAATGACTTTGAAAACACTTCTTAAGAAGGAAAGCATACGTCTTTCATCTGAGTGAAAACTGCATTCTATTCAGTTTTTAGTACTGTTTTGAATGGTTAGGCGATTCACTTGTAGGGAAGCATTTGTTTGCATTCTGTATACTCAATTCTTTAACAGCAAACCTCGTGTCTTGCGTTTGACAGAAATTCCAGTGAAATCACGTTTAAAACCGAACGTCAGTAAAAAAGCTTTGTAGAATCACTCTGTGAATGTCTTTGAAAACACTTCTTAAGAAGGAAAGCATACGTCTTTCATCTGAGTGAAAACTGCATTCTATTCAGTTTTTAGTACTGTGTTGAATGGTTAGGCGATTCACTTGTAGGGAAGCGTTTGTTTGCATTCTGTATACTCAATTCTTTAACAGCAAAACTCGTGTCTTGCGTTTGACAGTAATTCCAGTGAAATCACGTTTAAAACCAAATGTCAGTAAAAAAGCTTCGTAGAATCACTCTGTGAATGTCTTTGAAAACACTTCTTAAGAAGGAAAGCATACGTCTTTCATCTGAGTGAAAACTGCATTCTATTCAGTTTTTAGTACTGTGTTGAATGGTTAGGCGATTCACTTGTAGGGAAGCGTTTGTTTGCATTCTGTATACTCAATTCTTTAACAGCAAACCTCGTGTCTTGCGTTTGACAGAAATTCCAGTGAAATCACGTTTAAAACCGAACTTCAGTAAAAAGGCTTCATAGAATCACTCTTTGAATGTCTTTGAAAACACTTCTTAAGAAGGAAAGCATACGTCTTTCATCTGAGTGAAAACTGGATTCTATTCATTTCTTAGTACTGTTTTGAATGGTTAGGCGATTCACTTGTAGGGAAGCGTTTGTTTGCATTCTGTATACTCAATTCTTTAACAGCAAACCTCGTGTCTTGCGTTTGACAGAAATTCCAGTGAAATCACGTTTAAAACCGAACGTCAGTAAAAAGGCTTCATAGAATCACTCTGTGAATGTCTTTGAAAACACTTCTTAAGAAGGATAGCATACGTCTTTCATCTGAGTGAAAACTGCATTCTATTCAGTTTTTAGTACTCTTTTGAATGGTTAGGCGATTCACTTGTAGGGAAGCGTTTGTTTGCATTCTGTATACTCAATTCTTTAACAGCAAACCTCGTGTCTTGCATTTGACAGAAATTCCAGTGAAATCACGTTTAAAACCGAACTTCAGTAAAAAGGCTTCGTAGAATCACTCTGTGAATGTCTTTGAAAACACTTCTTAAGAAGGAAAGCATACGTCTTTCATCTGAGTGAAAACTGCATTCTATTCAGTTTTTAGTACTGTGTTGAATGGTTAGGCGATTCACTTGTAGGGAAGCGTTTGTTTGCATTCTGTATACTCAATTCTTTAACAGCAAACCTCGTGTCTTGCTTTTGACAGAAATTCCAGTGAAATCACATTTAAAACCGAACGTCAGTAAAAAGGCTTCGTAGAATCACTCTGTGAATGTCTTTGAAAACACTTCTTAAGAAGGAAAGCATACGTCTTTCATCTGAGTGAAAACTGCATTCTATTCAGTTTTTAGTACTGTGTTGAATGGTTAGGCGATTCACTTGTAGGGAAGCGTTTGTTTGCATTCTGTATACTCAATTCTTTAACAGCAAACCTCGTGTCTTGCGTTTGACAGAAATTCCAGTGAAATCACGTTTAAAACCGAACGTCAGTAAAAAGGCTTCATAGAATCACTCTGTGAATGTCTTTGAAAACACTTCTTAAGAAGGAAAGCATACGTCTTTCATCTGAGTGAAAACTGCATTCTATTCAGTTTTTAGTACTGTTTTGAATGGTTAGTCGATTCACTTGTAGGGAAGCGTTTGTTTGCATTCTGTATACTCAATTCTTTAACAGCAAATCTCGTGTCTTGCGTTTGACAGAAATTCCAGTGAAATCACGTTTAAAAGCCAACGTCAGTAAAAAGGCTTCGTAGAATCACTCTGTGAATTTCTTTGAAAACACTTCTTAAGAAGGAAAGCATACGTCTTTCATCTGAGTGAAAACTGCATTCTATTCAGTTTTTAGTACTGTGTTGAATGGTTAGGCTATTCACTTGTAGGGAAGCGTTTGTTTGCATTCTGTATACTCAATTCTTTGACAGCAAACCTCGTGTCTTGCTTTTGACAGAAATTCCAGTGAAATCACGTTTAAAACCGAACGTCAGTAAAAAGGCTTCGTAGAATCACTCTGTGAATGTCTTTGAAAACACTTCTTAAGAAGGAAAGCATACGTATTTCATCTGAGTGAAAACTGCATTCTATTCAGTTTTTAGTACTGTGTTGAATGGTTAGGCGATTCACTTGTAGGGAAGCGTTTGTTTGCATTCTGTATACTCAATTCTTTAACAGCAAACCTCGTGTTTGCGTTTGACAGAAATTCCAGTGAAATCACGTTTAAAACCGAACGTCAGTAAAAAGGCTTCGTAGAATCACTCTGTGAATGTCTTTGAAAACACTTTTTAAGAAGGAAAGCATACGTCTTTCATCTGAGTGAAAACTGCATTCTATTCAGTTTTTAGTACTGTGTTGAATGGTTAGGCGATTCACTTGTAGGGAAGCGTTTGTTTGCATTCTGTATACTAAATTCTTTAACAGCAAACCTCGTGTCTTGCGTTTGACAGAAATTCCAGTGAAATCACGTTTAAAACCGAACTTCAGTAAAAAGGCTTCGTAGAATCACTCTTTGAATGTCTTTGAAAACACTTCTTAAGAAGGAAAGCATACGTCTTTCATCTGAGTGAAAACTGGATTCTATTCATTTCTTAGTACTGTTTTGAATGGTTAGGCGATTCACTTGTAGGGAAGCGTTTGTTTGCATTCTGTATACTCAATTCTTTAACAGCAAACCTCGTGTCTTGCGTTTGACAGAAATTCAAGTGAAATCACATTTAAAACCGAACGTCACTAAAAAGACTTCGTAGAATCACTCTGTGAATGTCTTTGAAAACACTTCTTAAGAAGGATAGCATACGTCTTTCATCTGAGTGAAAACTGCATTCTATTCAGTTTTTAGTACTCTTTTGAATGGTTAGGCGATTCACTTGTAGGGAAGCATTTGTTTGCATTCTGTATACTCAATTCTTTAACAGCAAACCTCGTGTCTTGCGTTTGACAGAAATTCCAGTGAAATCACGTTTAAAACCGAACTTCAGTAAAAAGGCTTCGTAGAATCACTCTGTGAATGTCTTTGAAAACACTTCTTAAGAAGGAAAGCATACGTCTTTCATCTGAGTGAAAACTGCATTCTATTCAGTTTTTAGTACTGTGTTGAATGGTTAGGCGATTCACTTGTAGGGAAGCGTTTGTTTGCATTCTGTATACTCAATTCTTTAACAGCAAACCTCGTGTCTTGCGTTTGACAGAAATTCCAGTGAAATCACGTTTAAAACCGAACGTCAGTAAAAAGGCTTCATAGAATCACTCTGTGAATGTCTTTGAAAACACTTCTTAAGAAGGAAAGCATACGTCTTTCATCTGAGTGAAAACTGCATTCTATTCAGTTTTTAGTACTGTGTTGAATGGTTAGGCGATTCACTTGTAGGGAAGCGTTTGTTTGCATTCTGTATACTCAATTCTTTAACAGCAAACCTCGTGTCTTGCGTTTGACAGTAATTCCAGTGAAATCACGTTTAAAACCAAATGTCAGTAAAAAAGCTTCGTAGAATCACTCTGTGAATGTCTTTGAAAACACTTCTTAAGAAGGAAAGCATACGTCTTTCATCTGAGTGAAAACTGCATTCTATTCAGTTTTTAGTACTGTGTTGAATGGTTAGGCGATTCACTTGTAGGGAAGCGTTTGTTTGCATTCTGTATACTCAATTCTTTAACAGCAAACCTCGTGTCTTGCGTTTGACAGAAATTCCAGTGAAATCACGTTTAAAACCGAACGTCAGTAAAAAGGCTTCATAGAATCACTCTGTGAATGTCTTTGAAAACACTTCTTAAGAAGGAAAGCATACGTCTTTCATCTGAGTGAAAACTGCATTCTATTCAGTTTTTAGTACTGTTTTGAATGGTTAGTCGATTCACTTGTAGGGAAGCGTTTGTTTGCATTCTGTATACTCAATTCTTTAACAGCAAATCTCGTGTCTTGCGTTTGACAGAAATTCCAGTGAAATCACGTTTAAAAGCCAACGTCAGTAAAAAGGCTTCGTAGAATCACTCTGTGAATTTCTTTGAAAACACTTCTTAAGAAGGAAAGCATACGTCTTTCATCTGAGTGAAAACTGCATTCTATTCAGTTTTTAGTACTGTGTTGAATGGTTAGGCGATTCACTTGTAGGGAAGCGTTTGTTTGCATTCTGTATACTCAATTCTTTAACAGCAAACCTCGTGTCTTGCTTTTGACAGAAATTCCAGTGAAATCACGTTTAAAACCGAACATCAGTAAAAAGGCTTCGTAGAATCACTCTGTGAATGTCTTTGAAAACACTTCTTAAGAAGGAAAGCATACGTATTTCATCTGAGTGAAAACTGCATTCTATTCAGTTTTTAGTACTGTGTTGAATGGTTAGGCGATTCACTTGTAGGGAAGCGTTTGTTTGCATTCTGTATACTCAATTCTTTAACAGCAAACCTCGTGTTTGCGTTTGACAGAAATTCCAGTGAAATCACGTTTAAAACCGAACGTCAGTAAAAAGGCTTCGTAGAATCACTCTGTGAATGTCTTTGAAAACACTTCTTAAGAAGGAAAGCATACATCTTTCATCTGAGTGAAAACTGCATTCTATTCAGTTTTTAGTACTGTGTTGAATGGTTAGGCGATTCACTTGTGGGGAAGTGTTTGTTTGCATTCTGTATACTCAATTCTTTAACAGCAAACCTCGTGTCTTGCGTTTGACAGAAATTCCAGTGAAATCACGTTTAAAACCGAACGTCAGTAAAAAAGCTTCATAGAATCACTCTGTGAATGTCTTTGAAAACACTTCTTAAGAAGGAAAGCATACGTCTTTCATCTGAGTGAAAACTGCATTCTATTCAGTTTTTAGTACTGTTTTGAATGGTTAGGCGATTCACTTGTAGGGAAGCGTTTGTTTGCATTCTGTATACTCAATTCTTTAACAGCAAATCTCGTGTCTTGCGTTTGGCAGAAATTCCAGTGAAATCACGTTTAAAACCGAACGTCAGTAAAAAGGCTTCGTAGAATCACTCTGTGAATGTCTTTGAAAACACTTCTTAAGAAGGAAAGCATACTTCTTTCATCTGAGTGAAAACTGCATTCTATTCAGTTTTTAGTACTGTGTTGAATGGTTAGGCGATTCACTTGTAGGGAAGCGTTTGTTTGCATTCTGTATACTCAATTCTTTAACAGCAAACCTCGTGTCTTGCGTTTGACAGAAATTCCAGTGAAATCACGTTTAAAACCGAACGTCAGTAAAAAGGCTTCATAGAATCACTCTGTGAATGTCTTTGAAAACACTTCTTAAGAAGGAAAGCATACGTCTTTCATCTGAGTGAAAACTGCATTCTATTCAGTTTTTAGTACTGTTTTGAATGGTTAGTCGATTCACTTGTAGGGAAGCGTTTGTTTGCATTCTGTATACTCAATTCTTTAACAGCAAACCTCGTGTTTGCGTTTGACAGAAATTCCAGTGAAATCACGTTTAAAACCGAACGTCAGTAAAAAGGCTTCGTAGAATCACTCTGTGAATGTCTTTGAAAACACTTCTTAAGAAGGAAAGCATACGTCTTTCATCTGAGTGAAAACTGCATTCTATTCAGTTTTTAGTACTGTGTTGAATGGTTAGGCGATTCACTTGTAGGGAAGCGTTTGTTTGCATTCTGTATACTAAATTCTTTAACAGCAAACCTCGTGTCTTGCGTTTGACAGAAATTCCAGTGAAATCACGTTTAAAACCGAACGTCAGTAAAAAGGCTTCGTAGAATCACTCTTTGAATGTCTTTGAAAACACTTCTTAAGAAGGAAAGCATACGTCTTTCATCTGAGTGAAAACTGGATTCTATTCATTTCTTAGTACTGTTTTGAATGGTTAGGCGATTCACTTGTAGGGAAGCGTTTGTTTGCATTCTGTATACTCAATTCTTTAACAGCAAACCTCGTGTCTTGCGTTTGACAGAAATTCAAGTGAAATCACATTTAAAACCGAACGTCACTAAAAAGGCTTCGTAGAATCACTCTGTGAATGTCTTTGAAAACACTTCTTAAGAAGGATAGCATACGTCTTTCATCTGAGTGAAAACTGCATTCTATTCAGTTTTTAGTACTCTTTTGAATGGTAAGGCGATTCACTTGTAGGGAAGCGTTTGTTTGCATTCTGTATACTCAATTCTTTAACAGCAAACCTCGTGTCTTGCGTTTGACAGAAATTCCAGTGAAATCACGTTTAAAACCGAACTTCAGTAAAAAGGCTTCGTAGAATCACTCTGTGAATGTCTTTGAAAACACTTCTTAAGAAGGAAAGCATACGTCTTTCATCTGAGTGAAAACTGCATTCTATTCAGTTTTTAGTACTGTGTTGAATGGTTAGGCGATTCACTTGTAGGGAAGCGTTTTTTTGCATTCTGTATACTCAATTCTTTAACAGCAAACCTCGTGTCTTGCGTTTGACAGAAATTCCAGTGAAATCACGTTTAAAACCGAACGTCAGTAAAAAGGCTTCATAGAATCACTCTGTGAATGTCTTTGAAAACACTTCTTAAGAAGGAAAGCATACGTCTTTCATCTGAGTGAAAACTGCATTCTATTCAGTTTTTAGTACTGTTTTGAATGGTTAGTCGATTCACATGTAGGGAAGCGTTTGTTTGCATTCTGTATACTCAATTCTTTAACAGCAAATCTCGTGTCTTGCGTTTGACAGAAATTCCAGTGAAATCACGTTTAAAAGCCAACGTCAGTAAAAAGGCTTCGTAGAATCACTCTGTGAATTTCTTTGAAAACACTTCTTAAGAAGGAAAGCATACGTCTTTCATCTGAGTGAAAACTGCATTCTATTCAGTTTTTAGTACTGTGTTGAATGGTTAGGCGATTCACTTGTAGGGAAGCGTTTGTTTGCATTCTGTATACTCAATTCTTTAACAGCAAACCTCGTGTCTTGCTTTTGACAGAAATTCCAGTGAAATCACGTTTAAAACCGAACATCAGTAAAAAGGCTTCGTAGAATCACTCTGTGAATGTCTTTGAAAACACTTCTTAAGAAGGAAAGCATACGTATTTCATCTGAGTGAAAACTGCATTCTATTCAGTTTTTAGTACTGTGTTGAATGGTTAGGCGATTCACTTGTAGGGAAGCGTTTGTTTGCATTCTGTATACTCAATTCTTTAACAGCAAACCTCGTGTTTGCGTTTGACAGAAATTCCAGTGAAATCACGTTTAAAACCGAACGTCAGTAAAAAGGCTTCGTAGAATCACTCTGTGAATGTCTTTGAAAACACTTCTTAAGAAGGAAAGCATACGTCTTTCATCTGAGTGAAAACTGCATTCTATTCAGTTTTTAGTACTGTGTTGAATGGTTAGGCGATTCACTTGTAGGGAAGTGTTTGTTTGCATTCTGTATACTCAATTCTTTAACAGCAAACTTCGTGTCTTGCGTTTGACAGAAATTCCAGTGAAATCACGTTTAAAACCGAACGTCAGTAAAAAAGCTTCATAGAATCACTCTGTGAATGTCTTTGAAAACACTTCTTAAGAAGGAAAGCATACGTCTTTCATCTGAGTGAAAACTGCATTCTATTCAGTTTTTAGTACTGTTTTGAATGGTTAGGCGATTCACTTGTAGGGAAGCGTTTGTTTGCATTCTGTATACTCAATTCTTTAACAGCAAATCTCGTGTCTTGCGTTTGGCAGAAATTCCAGTGAAATCACATTTAAAACCGAACGTCAGTAAAAAGGCTTCGTAGAATAACTCTGTGAATGTCTTTGAAAACACTTCTTAAGAAGGAAAGCATACGTCTTTCATCTGAGTGAAAACTGCATTCTATTCAGTTTCTAGTACTGTTTTGAATGGTTAGGCGATTCACTTGTAGGGAAGCGTTTGTTTGCATTCTGTATACTCAATTCTTTAACAGCAAACCTCGTGTCTTGCGTTTGACAGAAATTCCAGTGAAATCACGTTTAAAACAGAACGTCAGTAAAAAGGCTTCGTAGAATCACTCTGTGAATGTCTTTGAAAACACTTCTTAAGAAGGAAAGCATACTTCTTTCATCTGAGTGAAAACTGCATTCTATTCAGTTTTTAGTACTGTGTTGAATGGTTAGGCGATTCACTTGTAGGGAAGCGTTTGTTTGCATTCTGTATACTCAATTCTTTAACAGCAAACCTCGTGTCTTGCGTTTGACAGAAATTCCAGTGAAATCATGTTTAAAACCGAACATCAGTAAAAAGGCTTCGTAGAATCACTCTGTGAATGTCTTTGAAAACACTTCTTAAGAAGGAAAGCATAAGTCTTTCATCTGAGTGAAAACTGCATTCTATTCAGTTTTTAGTACTCTGTTGAATGGTTAGGCGATTCACTTGTAGGGAAGTGTTTGTTTGCATTCTGTATACTCAATTCTTTAACAGCAAACCTCGTGTCTTGCGTTTGACAGAAATTCCAGTGAAATCACGTTTAAAACCAAATGTCAGTAAAAAAGCTTCGTAGAATCACTCTGTGAATGTCTTTGAAAACACTTCTTAAGAAGGAAAGCATACGTCTTTCATCTGAGTGAAAACTGCATTCTATTCAGTTTTTAGTACTGTGTTGAATGGTTAGGCGATTCACTTGTAGGGAAGCGTTTGTTTGCATTCTGTATACTCAATTCTTTAACAGCAAACCTCGTGTCTTGCGTTTGACAGAAATTCCAGTGAAATCACGTTTAAAACCTAACTTCAGTAAAAAGGCTTCATAGAATCACTCTTTGAATGTCTTTGAAAACACTTCTTAAGAAGGAAAGCATACGTCTTTCATCTGAGTGAAAACTGGATTCTATTCATTTCTTAGTACTGTTTTGAATGGTTAGGCGATTCACTTGTAGGGAAGCGTTTGTTTGCATTCTGTATACTCAATTCTTTAACAGCAAACCTCGTGTCTTGCGTTTGACAGAAATTCCAGTGATATCACGTTTAAAACCGAACGTCAGTAAAAAGGCTTCATAGAATCACTCTGTGAATGTCTTTGAAAACACTTCTTAAGAAGGATAGCATACGTCTTTCATCTGAGTGAAAACTGCATTCTATTCAGTTTTTAGTACTCTTTTGAATGGTTAGGCGATTCACTTGTAGGGAAGCATTTGTTTGCATTCTGTATACTCAATTCTTTAACAGCAAACCTCGTGTCTTGCATTTGACAGAAATTCCAGTGAAATCACGTTTAAAACCGAACTTCAGTAAAAAGGCTTCGTAGAATCACTCTGTGAATGTCTTTGAAAACACTTCTTAAGAAGGAAAGCATACGTCTTTCATCTGAGTGAAAACTGCATTCTATTCAGTTTTTAGTACTGTGTTGAATGGTTAGGCGATTCACTTGTAGGGAAGCGTTTGTTTGCATTCTGTATACTCAATTCTTTAACAGCAAACCTCGTGTCTTGCTTTTGACAGAAATTCCAGTGAAATCACATTTAAAACCGAACGTCAGTAAAAAGGCTTCGTAGAATCACTCTGTGAATGTCTTTGAAAACACTTCTTAAGAAGGAAAGCATACGTCTTTCATCTGAGTGAAAACTGCATTCTATTCAGTTTTTAGTACTGTTTTGAATGGTTAGTCGATTCACATGTAGGGAAGCGTTTGTTTGCATTCTGTATACTCAATTCTTTAACAGCAAATCTCGTGTCTTGCGTTTGACAGAAATTCCAGTGAAATCACGTTTAAAAGCCAACGTCAGTAAAAAGGCTTCGTAGAATCACTCTGTGAATTTCTTTGAAAACACTTCTTAAGAAGGAAAGCATACGTCTTTCATCTGAGTGAAAACTGCATTCTATTCAGTTTTTAGTACTGTGTTGAATGGTTAGGCGATTCACTTGTAGGGAAGCGTTTGTTTGCATTCTGTATACTCAATTCTTTAACAGCAAACCTCGTGTCTTGCTTTTGACAGAAATTCCAGTGAAATCACGTTTAAAACCGAACATCAGTAAAAAGGCTTCGTAGAATCACTCTGTGAATGTCTTTGAAAACACTTCTTAAGAAGGAAAGCATACGTATTTCATCTGAGTGAAAACTGCATTCTATTCAGTTTTTAGTACTGTGTTGAATGGTTAGGCGATTCACTTGTAGGGAAGCGTTTGTTTGCATTCTGTATACTCAATTCTTTAACAGCAAACCTCGTGTTTGCGTTTGACAGAAATTCCAGTGAAATCACGTTTAAAACCGAACGTCAGTAAAAAGGCTTCATAGAATCACTCTGTGAATGTCTTTGAAAACACTTCTTAAGAAGGAAAGCATACGTCTTTCATCTGAGTGAAAACTGCATTCTATTCAGTTTTTAGTACTGTGTTGAATGGTTAGGCGATTCACTTGTAGGGAAGTGTTTGTTTGCATTCTGTATACTCAATTCTTTAACAGCAAACCTCGTGTCTTGCGTTTGACAGAAATTCCAGTGAAATCACGTTTAAAACCGAACGTCAGTAAAAAAGCTTCATAGAATCACTCTGTGAATGTCTTTGAAAACACTTCTTAAGAAGGAAAGCATACGTCTTTCATCTGAGTGAAAACTGCATTCTATTCAGTTTTTAGTACTGTTTTGAATGGTTAGGCGATTCACTTGTAGGGAAGCGTTTGTTTGCATTCTGTATACTAAATTCTTTAACAGCAAATCTCGTGTCTTGCGTTTGGCAGAAATTCCAGTGAAATCACATTTAAAACCGAACGTCAGTAAAAAGGCTTCGTAGAATAACTCTGTGAATGTCTTTGAAAACACTTCTTAAGAAGGAAAGCATACGTCTTTCATCTGAGTGAAAACTGCATTCTATTCAGTTTCTAGTACTGTTTTGAATGGTTAGGCGATTCACTTGTAGGGAAGCGTTTGTTTGCATTCTGTATACTCAATTCTTTAACAGCAAACCTCGTGTCTTGCGTTTGACAGAAATTCCAGTGAAATCACGTTTAAAACTGAACGTCAGTAAAAAGGCTTCGTAGAATCACTCTGTGAATGTCTTTGAAAACACTTCTTAAGAAGGAAAGCATACTTCTTTCATCTGAGTGAAAACTGCATTCTATTCAGTTTTTAGTACTGTGTTGAATGGTTAGGCGATTCACTTGTAGGGAAGCGTTTGTTTGCATTCTGTATACTCAATTCTTTAACAGCAAACCTCGTGTCTTGCGTTTGACAGAAATTCCAGTGAAATCATGTTTAAAACCGAACATCAGTAAAAAGGCTTCGTAGAATCACTCTGTGAATGTCTTTGAAAACACTTCTTAAGAAGGAAAGCATAAGTCTTTCATCTGAGTGAAAACTGCATTCTATTCAGTTTTTAGTACTCTGTTGAATGGTTAGGCGATTCACTTGTAGGGAAGTGTTTGTTTGCATTCTGTATACTCAATTCTTTAACAGCAAACCTCCTGTCTTGCGTTTGACAGAAATTCCAGTGAAATCACGTTTAAAACCGAACATCAGTAAAAAGGCTGCGTAGAATCACTCTGTGAATATCTTTGAAAACACTTCTTAAGAAGGAAAGCATACGTCTTTCATCTGAGTGAAAACTGCATTCTATTCAGTTTTTAGTACTGTTTTGAATGGTTAGGCGATTCACTTGTTGGGAAGTGTTTGTTTGCATTCTGTATACTCAATTCTTTAACAGCAAACCTCGTGTCTTGCGTTTGACAGTAATTCCAGTGAAATCACGTTTAAAACCAAATGTCAGTAAAAAAGCTTCGTAGAATCACTCTGTGAATGTCTTTGAAAACACTTCTTAAGAAGGAAAGCATACGTCTTTCATCTGAGTGAAAACTGCATTCTATTCAGTTTTTAGTACTGTGTTGAATGGTTAGGCGATTCACTTGTAGGGAAGCGTTTGTTTGCATTCTGTATACTCAATTCTTTAACAGCAAACCTCGTGTCTTGCGTTTGACAGAAATTCCAGTGAAATCACGTTTAAAACCGAACTTCAGTAAAAAGGCTTCATAGAATCACTCTTTGAATGTCTTTGAAAACACTTCTTAAGAAGGAAAGCATACGTCTTTCATCTGAGTGAAAACTGGATTCTATTCATTTCTTAGTACTGTTTTGAATGGTTAGGCGATTCACTTGTAGGGAAGCGTTTGTTTGCATTCTGTATACTCAATTCTTTAACAGCAAACCTCGTGTCTTGCGTTTGACAGAAATTCCAGTGATATCACGTTTAAAACCGAACGTCAGTAAAAAGGCTTCATAGAATCACTCTGTGAATGTCTTTGAAAACACTTCTTAAGAAGGATAGCATACGTCTTTCATCTGAGTGAAAACTGCATTCTATTCAGTTTTTAGTACTCTTTTGAATGGTTAGGCGATTCACTTGTAGGGAAGCGTTTGTTTGCATTCTGTATACTCAATTCTTTAACAGCAAACCTCGTGTCTTGCATTTGACAGAAATTCCAGTGAAATCACGTTTAAAACCGAACTTCAGTAAAAAGGCTTCGTAGAATCACTCTGTGAATGTCTTTGAAAACACTTCTTAAGAAGGAAAGCATACGTCTTTCATCTGAGTGAAAACTGCATTCTATTCAGTTTTTAGTACTGTGTTGAATGGTTAGGCGATTCACTTGTAGGGAAGCGTTTGTTTGCATTCTGTATACTCAATTCTTTAACAGCAAACCTCGTGTCTTGCTTTTGACAGAAATTCCAGTGAAATCACATTTAAAACCGAACGTCAGTAAAAAGGCTTCGTAGAATCACTCTGTGAATGTCTTTGAAAACACTTCTTAAGAAGGAAAGCATACGTCTTTCATCTGAGTGAAAACTGCATTCTATTCAGTTTTTAGTACTGTGTTGAATGGTTAGGCGATTCACTTGTAGGGAAGCGTTTGTTTGCATTCTGTATACTCAATTCTTTAACAGCAAACCTCGTGTCTTGCGTTTGACAGAAATTCCAGTGAAATCACGTTTAAAACCGAACGTCAGTAAAAAGGCTTCGTAGAATCACTCTGTGAATGTCTTTGAAAACACTTCTTAAGAAGGAAAGCATACGTATTTCATTTGAGTGAAAACTGCATTCTATTCAGTTTTTAGTACTGTGTTGAATGGTTAGGCGATTCACTTGTAGGGAAGCGTTTGTTTGCATTCTGTATACTCAATTCTTTAACAGCAAACCTCGTGTTTGCGTTTGACAGAAATTCCAGTGAAATCACGTTTAAAACCGAACGTCAGTAAAAAGGCTTCGTAGAATCACTCTGTGAATGTCTTTGAAAACACTTCTTAAGAAGGAAAGCATACGTCTTTCATCTGAGTGAAAACTGCATTCTATTCAGTTTTTAGTACTGTGTTGAATGGTTAGGCGATTCACTTGTAGGGAAGCGTTTGTTTGCATTCTGTATACTAAATTCTTTAACAGCAAACCTCGTGTCTTGCGTTTGACAGAAATTCCAGTGAAATCACGTTTAAAACCGAACTTCAGTAAAAAGGCTTCGTAGAATCACTCTTTGAATGTCTTTGAAAACACTTCTTAAGAAGGAAAGCATACGTCTTTCATCTGAGTGAAAACTGGATTCTATTCATTTCTTAGTACTGTTTTGAATGGTTAGGCGATTCACTTGTAGGGAAGCGTTTGTTTGCATTCTGTATACTCAATTCTTTAACAGCAAACCTCGTGTCTTGCGTTTGACAGAAATTCAAGTGAAATCACATTTAAAACCGAACGTCACTAAAAAGGCTTCGTAGAATCACTCTGTGAATGTCTTTGAAAACACTTCTTAAGAAGGATAGCATACGTCTTTCATCTGAGTGAAAACTGCATTCTATTCAGTTTTTAGTACTCTTTTGAATGGTTAGGCGATTCACTTGTAGGGAAGCGTTTGTTTGCATTCTGTATACTCAATTCTTTAACAGCAAACCTCGTGTCTTGCGTTTGACAGAAATTCCAGTGAAATCACGTTTAAAACCGAACTTCAGTAAAAAGGCTTCGTAGAATCACTCTGTGAATGTCTTTGAAAACACTTCTTAAGAAGGAAAGCATACGTCTTTCATCTGAGTGAAAACTGCATTCTATTCAGTTTTTAGTACTGTGTTGAATGGTTAGGCGATTCACTTGTAGGGAAGCGTTTGTTTGCATTCTGTATACTCAATTCTTTAACAGCAAACCTCGTGTTTGCGTTTGACAGAAATTCCAGTGAAATCACGTTTAAAAGCCAACGTCAGTAAAAAGGCTTCGTAGAATCACTCTGTGAATGTCTTTGAAAACACTTCTTAAGAAGGAAAGCATACGTCTTTCATCTGAGTGAAAACTGCATTCTATTCAGTTTTTAGTACTGTGTTGAATGGTTAGGCGATTCACTTGTAGGGAAGCGTTTGTTTGCATTCTGTATACTAAATTCTTTAACAGCAAACCTCGTGTCTTGCGTTTGACAGAAATTCCAGTGAAATCACGTTTAAAACCGAACTTCAGTAAAAAGGCTTCGTAGAATCACTCTTTGAATGTCTTTGAAAACACTTCTTAAGAAGGAAAGCATACGTCTTTCATCTGAGTGAAAACTGGATTCTATTCATTTCTTAGTACTGTTTTGAATGGTTAGGCGATTCACTTGTAGGGAAGCGTTTGTTTGCATTCTGTATACTCAATTCTTTAACAGCAAACCTCGTGTCTTGCGTTTGACAGAAATTCAAGTGAAATCACATTTAAAACCGAACGTCACTAAAAAGGCTTCGTAGAATCACTCTGTGAATGTCTTTGAAAACACTTCTTAAGAAGGATAGCATACGTCTTTCATCTGAGTGAAAACTGCATTCTATTCAGTTTTTAGTACTCTTTTGAATGGTTAGGCGATTCACTTGTAGGGAAGCGTTTGTTTGCATTCTGTATACTCAATTCTTTAACAGCAAACCTCGTGTCTTGCGTTTGACAGAAATTCCAGTGAAATCACGTTTAAAACCGAACTTCAGTAAAAAGGCTTCGTAGAATCACTCTGTGAATGTCTTTGAAAACACTTCTTAAGAAGGAAAGCATACGTCTTTCATCTGAGTGAAAACTGCATTCTATTCAGTTTTTAGTACTGTGTTGAATGGTTAGGCGATTCACTTGTAGGGAAGCGTTTGTTTGCATTCTGTATACTCAATTCTTTAACAGCAAACCTCGTGTCTTGCGTTTGACAGAAATTCCAGTGAAATCACGTTTAAAACCGAACGTCAGTAAAAAGGCTTCGTAGAATCACTCTGTGAATGTCTTTGAAAACACTTCTTAAGAAGGAAAGCATACGTATTTCATCTGAGTGAAAACTGCATTCTATTCAGTTTTTAGTACTGTGTTGAATGGTTAGGCGATTCACTTGTAGGGAAGCGTTTGTTTGCATTCTGTATACTCAATTCTTTAACAGCAAACCTCGTGTTTGCGTTTGACAGAAATTCCAGTGAAATCACGTTTAAAACCGAACGTCAGTAAAAAGGCTTCGTAGAATCACTCTGTGAATGTCTTTGAAAACACTTCTTAAGAAGGAAAGCATACGTCTTTCATCTGAGTGAAAACTGCATTCTATTCAGTTTTTAGTACTGTGTTGAATGGTTAGGCGATTCACTTGTAGGGAAGCGTTTGTTTGCATTCTGTATACTAAATTCTTTAACAGCAAACCTCGTGTCTTGCGTTTGACAGAAATTCCAGTGAAATCACGTTTAAAACCGAACTTCAGTAAAAAGGCTTCGTAGAATCACTCTTTGAATGTCTTTGAAAACACTTCTTAAGAAGGAAAGCATACGTCTTTCATCTGAGTGAAAACTGGATTCTATTCATTTCTTAGTACTGTTTTGAATGGTTAGGCGATTCACTTGTAGGGAAGCGTTTGTTTGCATTCTGTATACTCAATTCTTTAACAGCAAACCTCGTGTCTTGCGTTTGACAGAAATTCAAGTGAAATCACATTTAAAACCGAACGTCACTAAAAAGGCTTCGTAGAATCACTCTGTGAATGTCTTTGAAAACACTTCTTAAGAAGGATAGCATACGTCTTTCATCTGAGTGAAAACTGCATTCTATTCAGTTTTTAGTACTCTTTTGAATGGTTAGGCGATTCACTTGTAGGGAAGCGTTTGTTTGCATTCTGTATACTCAATTCTTTAACAGCAAACCTCGTGTCTTGCGTTTGACAGAAATTCCAGTGAAATCACGTTTAAAACCGAACTTCAGTAAAAAGGCTTCGTAGAATCACTCTGTGAATGTCTTTGAAAACACTTCTTAAGAAGGAAAGCATACGTCTTTCATCTGAGTGAAAACTGCATTCTATTCAGTTTTTAGTACTGTGTTGAATGGTTAGGCGATTCACTTGTAGGGAAGCGTTTGTTTGCATTCTGTATACTCAATTCTTTAACAGCAAATCTCGTGTCTTGCGTTTGACAGAAATTCCAGTGAAATCACGTTTAAAAGCCAACGTCAGTAAAAAGGCTTCGTAGAATCACTCTGTGAATGTCTTTGAAAACACTTCTTAAGAAGGAAAGCATACGTCTTTCATCTGAGTGAAAACTGCATTCTATTCAGTTTTTAGTACTGTGTTGAATGGTTAGGCGATTCACTTGTAGGGAAGCGTTTGTTTGCATTCTGTATACTCAATTCTTTGACAGCAAACCTCGTGTCTTGCTTTTGACAGAAATTCCAGTGAAATCACGTTTAAAACCGAACGTCAGTAAAAAGGCTTCGTAGAATCACTCTGTGAATGTCTTTGAAAACACTTCTTAAGAAGGAAAGCATACGTATTTCATCTGAGTGAAAACTGCATTCTATTCAGTTTTTAGTACTGTGTTGAATGGTTAGGCGATTCACTTGTAGGGAAGCGTTTGTTTGCATTCTGTATACTCAATTCTTTAACAGCAAACCTCGTGTTTGCGTTTGACAGAAATTCCAGTGAAATCACGTTTAAAACCGAACGTCAGTAAAAAGGCTTCGTAGAATCACTCTGTGAATGTCTTTGAAAACACTTCTTAAGAAGGAAAGCATACGTCTTTCATCTGAGTGAAAACTGCATTCTATTCAGTTTTTAGTACTGTGTTGAATGGTTAGGCGATTCACTTGTAGGGAAGCGTTTGTTTGCATTCTGTATACTAAATTCTTTAACAGCAAACCTCGTGTCTTGCGTTTGACAGAAATTCCAGTGAAATCACGTTTAAAACCGAACTTCAGTAAAAAGGCTTCGTAGAATCACTCTTTGAATGTCTTTGAAAACACTTCTTAAGAAGGAAAGCATACGTCTTTCATCTGAGTGAAAACTGGATTCTATTCATTTCTTAGTACTGTTTTGAATGGTTAGGCGATTCACTTGTAGGGAAGCGTTTGTTTGCATTCTGTATACTCAATTCTTTAACAGCAAACCTCGTGTCTTGCGTTTGACAGAAATTCAAGTGAAATCACATTTAAAACCGAACGTCACTAAAAAGGCTTCGTAGAATCACTCTGTGAATGTCTTTGAAAACACTTCTTAAGAAGGAAAGCATACGTCTTTCATCTGAGTGAAAACTGCATTCTATTCAGTTTTTAGTACTGTTTTGAATGGTTAGGCGATTCACTTGTAGGGAAGCGTTTGTTTGCATTCTGTATATTAAATTCTTTAACAGCAAATCTCGTGTCTTGCGTTTGGCAGAAATTCCAGTGAAATCACATTTAAAACCGAACGTCAGTAAAAAGGCTTCGTAGAATAACTCTGTGAATGTCTTTGAAAACACTTCTTAAGAAGGAAAGCATACGTCTTTCATCTGAGTGAAAACTGCATTCTATTCAGTTTCTAGTACTGTTTTGAATGGTTAGGCGATTCACTTGTAGGGAAGCGTTTGTTTGCATTCTGTATACTCAATTCTTTAACAGCAAACCTCGTGTCTTGCGTTTGACAGAAATTCCAGTGAAATCACGTTTAAAACCGAACGTCAGTAAAAAGGCTTCGTAGAATCACTCTGTGAATGTCTTTGAAAACACTTCTTAAGAAGGAAAGCATACTTCTTTCATCTGAGTGAAAACTGCATTCTATTCAGTTTTTAGTACTGTGTTGAATGGTTAGGCGATTCACTTGTAGGGAAGCGTTTGTTTGCATTCTGTATACTCAATTCTTTAACAGCAAACCTCGTGTCTTGCGTTTGACAGAAATTCCAGTGAAATCATGTTTAAAACCGAACATCAGTAAAAAGGCTTCTTAGAATCACTCTGTGAATGTCTTTGAAAACACTTCTTAAGAAGGAAAGCATAAGTCTTTCATCTGAGTGAAAACTGCATTCTATTCAGTTTTTAGTACTCTGTTGAATGGTTAGGCGATTCACTTGTAGGGAAGTGTTTGTTTGCATTCTGTATACTCAATTCTTTAACAGCAAACCTCCTGTCTTGCGTTTGACAGAAATTCCAGTGAAATCACGTTTAAAACCGAACATCAGTAAAAAGGCTGCTTAGAATCACTCTGTGAATATCTTTGAAAACACTTCTTAAGAAGGAAAGCATACGTCTTTCATCTGAGTGAAAACTGCATTCTATTCAGTTTTTAGTACTGTTTTGAATGGTTAGGCGATTCACTTGTTGGGAAGTGTTTGTTTGCATTCTGTATACTCAATTCTTTAACAGCAAACCTCGTGTCTTGCGTTTGACAGTAATTCCAGTGAAATCACGTTTAAAACCAAATGTCAGTAAAAAAGCTTCGTAGAATCACTCTGTGAATGTCTTTGAAAACACTTCTTAAGAAGGAAAGCATACGTCTTTCATCTGAGTGAAAACTGCATTCTATTCAGTTTTTAGTACTGTGTTGAATGGTTAGGCGATTCACTTGTAGGGAAGCGTTTGTTTGCATTCTGTATACTCAATTCTTTAACAGCAAACCTCGTGTCTTGCGTTTGACAGAAATTCCAGTGAAATCACGTTTAAAACCGAACGTCAGTAAAAAGGCTTCGTAGAATCACTCTGTGAATGTCTTTGAAAACACTTCTTAAGAAGGAAAGCATACTTCTTTCATCTGAGTGAAAACTGCATTCTATTCAGTTTTTAGTACTGTGTTGAATGGTTAGGCGATTCACTTGTAGGGAAGCGTTTGTTTGCATTCTGTATACTCAATTCTTTAACAGCAAACCTCGTGTCTTGCGTTTGACAGAAATTCCAGTGAAATCATGTTTAAAACCGAACATCAGTAAAAAGGCTTCTTAGAATCACTCTGTGAATGTCTTTGAAAACACTTCTTAAGAAGGAAAGCATAAGTCTTTCATCTGAGTGAAAACTGCATTCTATTCAGTTTTTAGTACTCTGTTGAATGGTTAGGCGATTCACTTGTAGGGAAGTGTTTGTTTGCATTCTGTATACTCAATTCTTTAACAGCAAACCTCCTGTCTTGCGTTTGACAGAAATTCCAGTGAAATCACGTTTAAAACCGAACATCAGTAAAAAGGCTGCGTAGAATCACTCTGTGAATATCTTTGAAAACACTTCTTAAGAAGGAAAGCATACGTCTTTCATCTGAGTGAAAACTGCATTCTATTCAGTTTTTAGTACTGTTTTGAATGGTTAGGCGATTCACTTGTTGGGAAGTGTTTGTTTGCATTCTGTATACTCAATTCTTTAACAGCAAACCTCGTGTCTTGCGTTTGACAGTAATTCCAGTGAAATCACGTTTAAAACCAAATGTCAGTAAAAAAGCTTCGTAGAATCACTCTGTGAATGTCTTTGAAAACACTTCTTAAGAAGGAAAGCATACGTCTTTCATCTGAGTGAAAACTGCATTCTATTCAGTTTTTAGTACTGTGTTGAATGGTTAGGCGATTCACTTGTAGGGAAGCGTTTGTTTGCATTCTGTATACTCAATTCTTTAACAGCAAACCTCGTGTCTTGCGTTTGACAGAAATTCCAGTGAAATCACGTTTAAAACCGAACTTCAGTAAAAAGGCTTCATAGAATCACTCTTTGAATGTCTTTGAAAACACTTCTTAAGAAGGAAAGCATACGTCTTTCATCTGAGTGAAAACTGGATTCTATTCATTTCTTAGTACTGTTTTGAATGGTTAGGCGATTCACTTGTAGGGAAGCGTTTGTTTGCATTCTGTATACTCAATTCTTTAACAGCAAACCTCGTGTCTTGCGTTTGACAGAAATTCCAGTGATATCACGTTTAAAACCGAACGTCAGTAAAAAGGCTTCATAGAATCACTCTGTGAATGTCTTTGAAAACACTTCTTAAGAAGGATAGCATACGTCTTTCATCTGAGTGAAAACTGCATTCTATTCAGTTTTTAGTACTCTTTTGAATGGTTAGGCGATTCACTTGTAGGGAAGCGTTTGTTTGCATTCTGTATACTCAATTCTTTAACAGCAAATCTCGTGTCTTGCGTTTGACAGAAATTCCAGTGAAATCACGTTTAAAACCGAACTTCAGTAAAAAGGCTTCGTAGAATCACTCTGTGAATGTCTTTGAAAACACTTCTTAAGAAGGAAAGCATACGTCTTTCATCTGAGTGAAAACTGCATTCTATTCAGTTTTTAGTACTGTGTTGAATGGTTAGGCGATTCACTTGTAGGGAAGCGTTTGTTTGCATTCTGTATACTCAATTCTTTAACAGCAAACCTCGTGTCTTGCTTTTGACAGAAATTCCAGTGAAATCACATTTAAAACCGAACGTCAGTAAAAAGGCTTCGTAGAATCACTCTGTGAATGTCTTTGAAAACACTTCTTAAGAAGGAAAGCATACGTCTTTCATCTGAGTGAAAACTGCATTCTATTCAGTTTTTAGTACTGTGTTGAATGGTTAGGCGATTCACTTGTAGGGAAGCGTTTGTTTGCATTCTGTATACTCAATTCTTTAACAGCAAACCTCGTGTCTTGCGTTTGACAGAAATTCCAGTGAAATCACGTTTAAAACCGAACGTCAGTAAAAAGGCTTCATAGAATCACTCTGTGAATGTCTTTGAAAACACTTCTTAAGAAGGAAAGCATACGTCTTTCATCTGAGTGAAAACTGCATTCTATTCAGTTTTTAGTACTGTTTTGAATGGTTAGTCGATTCACTTGTAGGGAAGCGTTTGTTTGCATTCTGTATACTCAATTCTTTAACAGCAAATCTCGTGTCTTGCGTTTGACAGAAATTCCAGTGAAATCACGTTTAAAAGCCAATGTCAGTAAAAAGGCTTCGTAGAATCACTCTGTGAATTTCTTTGAAAACACTTCTTAAGAAGGAAAGCATACGTCTTTCATCTGAGTGAAAACTGCATTCTATTCAGTTTTTAGTACTGTGTTGAATGGTTAGGCGATTCACTTGTAGGGAAGCGTTTGTTTGCATTCTGTATACTCAATTCTTTGACAGCAAACCTCGTGTCTTGCTTTTCACAGAAATTCCAGTGAAATCACGTTTAAAACCGAACGTCAGTAAAAAGGCTTCGTAGAATCACTCTGTGAATGTCTTTGAAAACACTTCTTAAGAAGGAAAGCATACGTATTTCATCTGAGTGAAAACTGCATTCTATTCAGTTTTTAGTACTGTGTTGAATGGTTAGGCGATTCACTTGTAGGGAAGCGTTTGTTTGCATTCTGTATACTCAATTCTTTAACAGCAAACCTCGTGTTTGCGTTTGACAGAAATTCCAGTGAAATCACGTTTAAAACCGAACGTCAGTAAAAAGGCTTCGTAGAATCACTCTGTGAATGTCTTTGAAAACACTTCTTAAGAAGGAAAGCATACGTCTTTCATCTGAGTGAAAACTGCATTCTATTCAGTTTTTAG
Source organism: Phyllotis vaccarum (assembly GCA_033318265.1). Taxonomy (NCBI): domain Eukaryota; kingdom Metazoa; phylum Chordata; class Mammalia; order Rodentia; family Cricetidae; genus Phyllotis; species Phyllotis vaccarum. The sequence continues at coordinate 5,438,742 of JARWLC010000011.1, forward strand.
TACTGTGTTGAATGGTTAGGCGATTCACTTGTAGGGAAGCGTTTGTTTGCATTCTGTATACTAAATTCTTTAACAGCAAACCTCGTGTCTTGCGTTTGACAGAAATTCCAGTGAAATCACGTTTAAAACCGAACTTCAGTAAAAAGGCTTCGTAGAATCACTCTTTGAATGTCTTTGAAAACACTTCTTAAGAAGGAAAGCATACGTCTTTCATCTGAGTGAAAACTGGATTCTATTCATTTCTTAGTACTGTTTTGAATGGTTAGGCGATTCACTTGTAGGGAAGCGTTTGTTTGCATTCTGTATACTCAATTCTTTAACAGCAAATCTCGTGTCTTGCGTTTGACAGAAATTCCAGTGAAATCACGTTTAAAACCGAACTTCAGTAAAAAGGCTTCGTAGAATCACTCTGTGAATGTCTTTGAAAACACTTCTTAAGAAGGAAAGCATACGTCTTTCATCTGAGTGAAAACTGCATTCTATTCAGTTTTTAGTACTGTGTTGAATGGTTAGGCGATTCACTTGTAGGGAAGCGTTTGTTTGCATTCTGTATACTCAATTCTTTAACAGCAAACCTCGTGTCTTGCTTTTGACAGAAATTCCAGTGAAATCACATTTAAAACCGAACGTCAGTAAAAAGGCTTCGTAGAATCACTCTGTGAATGTCTTTGAAAACACTTCTTAAGAAGGAAAGCATACGTCTTTCATCTGAGTGAAAACTGCATTCTATTCAGTTTTTAGTACTGTGTTGAATGGTTAGGCGATTCACTTGTAGGGAAGCGTTTGTTTGCATTCTGTATACTCAATTCTTTAACAGCAAACCTCGTGTCTTGCGTTTGACAGAAATTCCAGTGAAATCACGTTTAAAACCGAACGTCAGTAAAAAGGCTTCATAGAATCACTCTGTGAATGTCTTTGAAAACACTTCTTAAGAAGGAAAGCATACGTCTTTCATCTGAGTGAAAACTGCATTCTATTCAGTTTTTAGTACTGTTTTGAATGGTTAGTCGATTCACTTGTAGGGAAGCGTTTGTTTGCATTCTGTATACTCAATTCTTTAACAGCAAATCTCGTGTCTTGCGTTTGACAGAAATTCCAGTGAAATCACGTTTAAAAGCCAATGTCAGTAAAAAGGCTTCGTAGAATCACTCTGTGAATTTCTTTGAAAACACTTCTTAAGAAGGAAAGCATACGTCTTTCATCTGAGTGAAAACTGCATTCTATTCAGTTTTTAGTACTGTGTTGAATGGTTAGGCGATTCACTTGTAGGGAAGCGTTTGTTTGCATTCTGTATACTCAATTCTTTGACAGCAAACCTCGTGTCTTGCTTTTGACAGAAATTCCAGTGAAATCACGTTTAAAACCGAACGTCACTAAAAAGGCTTCGTAGAATCACTCTGTGAATGTCTTTGAAAACACTTCTTAAGAAGGAAAGCATACGTCTTTCATCTGAGTGAAAACTGCATTCTATTCAGTTTTTAGTACTGTTTTGAATGGTTAGGCGATTCACTTGTAGGGAAGCGTTTGTTTGCATTCTGTATACTAAATTCTTTAACAGCAAATCTCGTGTCTTGCGTTTGGCAGAAATTCCAGTGAAATCACATTTAAAACCGAACGTCAGTAAAAAGGCTTCGTAGAATAACTCTGTGAATGTCTTTGAAAACACTTCTTAAGAAGGAAAGCATACGTCTTTCATCTGAGTGAAAACTGCATTCTATTCAGTTTCTAGTACTGTTTTGAATGGTTAGGCGATTCACTTGTAGGGAAGCGTTTGTTTGCATTCTGTATACTCAATTCTTTAACAGCAAACCTCGTGTCTTGCGTTTGACAGAAATTCCAGTGAAATCACGTTTAAAACCGAACGTCAGTAAAAAGGCTTCGTAGAATCACTCTGTGAATGTCTTTGAAAACACTTCTTAAGAAGGAAAGCATACTTCTTTCATCTGAGTGAAAACTGCATTCTATTCAGTTTTTAGTACTGTGTTGAATGGTTAGGCGATTCACTTGTAGGGAAGCGTTTGTTTGCATTCTGTATACTCAATTCTTTAACAGCAAACCTCGTGTCTTGCGTTTGACAGAAATTCCAGTGAAATCATGTTTAAAACCGAACATCAGTAAAAAGGCTTCGTAGAATCACTCTGTGAATGTCTTTGAAAACACTTCTTAAGAAGGAAAGCATAAGTCTTTCATCTGAGTGAAAACTGCATTCTATTCAGTTTTTAGTACTCTGTTGAATGGTTAGGCGATTCACTTGTAGGGAAGTGTTTGTTTGCATTCTGTATACTCAATTCTTTAACAGCAAACCTCCTGTCTTGCGTTTGACAGAAATTCCAGTGAAATCACGTTTAAAACCGAACATCAGTAAAAAGGCTGCGTAGAATCACTCTGTGAATATCTTTGAAAACACTTCTTAAGAAGGAAAGCATACGTCTTTCATCTGAGTGAAAACTGCATTCTATTCAGTTTTTAGTACTGTTTTGAATGGTTAGGCGATTCACTTGTTGGGAAGTGTTTGTTTGCATTCTGTATACTCAATTCTTTAACAGCAAACCTCGTGTCTTGCGTTTGACAGTAATTCCAGTGAAATCACGTTTAAAACCAAATGTCAGTAAAAAAGCTTCGTAGAATCACTCTGTGAATGTCTTTGAAAACACTTCTTAAGAAGGAAAGCATACGTCTTTCATCTGAGTGAAAACTGCATTCTATTCAGTTTTTAGTACTGTGTTGAATGGTTAGGCGATTCACTTGTAGGGAAGCGTTTGTTTGCATTCTGTATACTCAATTCTTTAACAGCAAACCTCGTGTCTTGCGTTTGACAGAAATTCCAGTGAAATCACGTTTAAAACCGAACTTCAGTAAAAAGGCTTCATAGAATCACTCTTTGAATGTCTTTGAAAACACTTCTTAAGAAGGAAAGCATACGTCTTTCATCTGAGTGAAAACTGGATTCTATTCATTTCTTAGTACTGTTTTGAATGGTTAGGCGATTCACTTGTAGGGAAGCGTTTGTTTGCATTCTGTATACTCAATTCTTTAACAGCAAACCTCGTGTCTTGCGTTTGACAGAAATTCCAGTGATATCACGTTTAAAACCGAACGTCAGTAAAAAGGCTTCATAGAATCACTCTGTGAATGTCTTTGAAAACACTTCTTAAGAAGGATAGCATACGTCTTTCATCTGAGTGAAAACTGCATTCTATTCAGTTTTTAGTACTCTTTTGAATGGTTAGGCGATTCACTTGTAGGGAAGCGTTTGTTTGCATTCTGTATACTCAATTCTTTAACAGCAAACCTCGTGTCTTGCATTTGACAGAAATTCCAGTGAAATCACGTTTAAAACCGAACTTCAGTAAAAAGGCTTCGTAGAATCACTCTGTGAATGTCTTTGAAAACACTTCTTAAGAAGGAAAGCATACGTCTTTCATCTGAGTGAAAACTGCATTCTATTCAGTTTTTAGTACTGTGTTGAATGGTTAGGCGATTCACTTGTAGGGAAGCGTTTGTTTGCATTCTGTATACTCAATTCTTTAACAGCAAACCTCGTGTCTTGCTTTTGACAGAAATTCCAGTGAAATCACATTTAAAACCGAACGTCAGTAAAAAGGCTTCGTAGAATCACTCTGTGAATGTCTTTGAAAACACTTCTTAAGAAGGAAAGCATACGTCTTTCATCTGAGTGAAAACTGCATTCTATTCAGTTTTTAGTACTGTGTTGAATGGTTAGGCGATTCACTTGTAGGGAAGCGTTTGTTTGCATTCTGTATACTCAATTCTTTAACAGCAAACCTCGTGTCTTGCGTTTGACAGAAATTCCAGTGAAATCACGTTTAAAACCGAACGTCAGTAAAAAGGCTTCGTAGAATCACTCTGTGAATGTCTTTGAAAACACTTCTTAAGAAGGAAAGCATACGTATTTCATCTGAGTGAAAACTGCATTCTATTCAGTTTTTAGTACTGTGTTGAATGGTTAGGCGATTCACTTGTAGGGAAGCGTTTGTTTGCATTCTGTATACTCAATTCTTTAACAGCAAACCTCGTGTTTGCGTTTGACAGAAATTCCAGTGAAATCACGTTTAAAACCGAACGTCAGTAAAAAGGCTTCGTAGAATCACTCTGTGAATGTCTTTGAAAACACTTCTTAAGAAGGAAAGCATACGTCTTTCATCTGAGTGAAAACTGCATTCTATTCAGTTTTTAGTACTGTGTTGAATGGTTAGGCGATTCACTTGTAGGGAAGCGTTTGTTTGCATTCTGTATACTAAATTCTTTAACAGCAAACCTCGTGTCTTGCGTTTGACAGAAATTCCAGTGAAATCACGTTTAAAACCGAACTTCAGTAAAAAGGCTTCGTAGAATCACTCTTTGAATGTCTTTGAAAACACTTCTTAAGAAGGAAAGCATACGTCTTTCATCTGAGTGAAAACTGGATTCTATTCATTTCTTAGTACTGTTTTGAATGGTTAGGCGATTCACTTGTAGGGAAGCGTTTGTTTGCATTCTGTATACTCAATTCTTTAACAGCAAACCTCGTGTCTTGCGTTTGACAGAAATTCAAGTGAAATCACATTTAAAACCGAACGTCACTAAAAAGGCTTCGTAGAATCACTCTGTGAATGTCTTTGAAAACACTTCTTAAGAAGGATAGCATACGTCTTTCATCTGAGTGAAAACTGCATTCTATTCAGTTTTTAGTACTCTTTTGAATGGTTAGGCGATTCACTTGTAGGGAAGCGTTTGTTTGCATTCTGTATACTCAATTCTTTAACAGCAAACCTCGTGTCTTGCGTTTGACAGAAATTCCAGTGAAATCACGTTTAAAACCGAACTTCAGTAAAAAGGCTTCGTAGAATCACTCTGTGAATGTCTTTGAAAACACTTCTTAAGAAGGAAAGCATACGTCTTTCATCTGAGTGAAAACTGCATTCTATTCAGTTTTTAGTACTGTGTTGAATGGTTAGGCGATTCACTTGTAGGGAAGCGTTTGTTTGCATTCTGTATACTCAATTCTTTAACAGCAAACCTCGTGTCTTGCTTTTGACAGAAATTCCAGTGAAATCACATTTAAAACCGAACGTCAGTAAAAAGGCTTCGTAGAATCACTCTGTGAATGTCTTTGAAAACACTTCTTAAGAAGGAAAGCATACGTCTTTCATCTGAGTGAAAACTGCATTCTATTCAGTTTTTAGTACTGTGTTGAATGGTTAGGCGATTCACTTGTAGGGAAGCGTTTGTTTGCATTCTGTATACTCAATTCTTTAACAGCAAACCTCGTGTCTTGCGTTTGACAGAAATTCCAGTGAAATCACGTTTAAAACCGAACGTCAGTAAAAAGGCTTCATAGAATCACTCTGTGAATGTCTTTGAAAACACTTCTTAAGAAGGAAAGCATACGTCTTTCATCTGAGTGAAAACTGTATTCTATTCAGTTTTTAGTACTGTTTTGAATGGTTAGTCGATTCACTTGTAGGGAAGCGTTTGTTTGCATTCTGTATACTCAATTCTTTAACAGCAAATCTCGTGTCTTGCGTTTGACAGAAATTCCAGTGAAATCACGTTTAAAAGCCAACGTCAGTAAAAAGGCTTCGTAGAATCACTCTGTGAATTTCTTTGAAAACACTTCTTAAGAAGGAAAGCATACGTCTTTCATCTGAGTGAAAACTGCATTCTATTCAGTTTTTAGTACTGTGTTGAATGGTTAGGCGATTCACTTGTAGGGAAGCGTTTGTTTGCATTCTGTATACTCAATTCTTTGACAGCAAACCTCGTGTCTTGCTTTTGACAGAAATTCCAGTGAAATCACGTTTAAAACCGAACGTCAGTAAAAAGGCTTCGTAGAATCACTCTGTGAATGTCTTTGAAAACACTTCTTAAGAAGGAAAGCATACGTATTTCATCTGAGTGAAAACTGCATTCTATTCAGTTTTTAGTACTGTGTTGAATGGTTAGGCGATTCACTTGTAGGGAAGCGTTTGTTTGCATTCTGTATACTCAATTCTTTAACAGCAAACCTCGTGTTTGCGTTTGACAGAAATTCCAGTGAAATCACGTTTAAAACCGAACGTCAGTAAAAAGGCTTCGTAGAATCACTCTGTGAATGTCTTTGAAAACACTTCTTAAGAAGGAAAGCATACGTCTTTCATCTGAGTGAAAACTGCATTCTATTCAGTTTTTAGTACTGTGTTGAATGGTTAGGCGATTCACTTGTAGGGAAGCGTTTGTTTGCATTCTGTATACTCAATTCTTTAACAGCAAACCTCGTGTCTTGCGTTTGACAGAAATTCCAGTGAAATCACGTTTAAAACCGAACTTCAGTAAAAAGGCTTCGTAGAATCACTCTTTGAATGTCTTTGAAAACACTTCTTAAGAAGGAAAGCATACGTCTTTCATCTGAGTGAAAACTGGATTCTATTCATTTCTTAGTACTGTTTTGAATGGTTAGGCGATTCACTTGTAGGGAAGCGTTTGTTTGCATTCTGTATACTCAATTCTTTAACAGCAAACCTCGTGTCTTGCGTTTGACAGAAATTCAAGTGAAATCACATTTAAAACCGAACGTCACTAAAAAGGCTTCGTAGAATCACTCTGTGAATGTCTTTGAAAACACTTCTTAAGAAGGATAGCATACGTCTTTCATCTGAGTGAAAACTGCATTCTATTCAGTTTTTAGTACTCTTTTGAATGGTTAGGCGATTCACTTGTAGGGAAGCGTTTGTTTGCATTCTGTATACTCAATTCTTTAACAGCAAACCTCGTGTCTTGCGTTTGACAGAAATTCCAGTGAAATCACGTTTAAAACCGAACTTCAGTAAAAAGGCTTCGTAGAATCACTCTGTGAATGTCTTTGAAAACACTTCTTAAGAAGGAAAGCATACGTCTTTCATCTGAGTGAAAACTGCATTCTATTCAGTTTTTAGTACTGTGTTGAATGGTTAGGCGATTCACTTGTAGGGAAGCGTTTGTTTGCATTCTGTATACTCAATTCTTTAACAGCAAACCTCGTGTCTTGCGTTTGACAGAAATTCCAGTGAAATCACGTTTAAAACCGAACGTCAGTAAAAAGGCTTCATAGAATCACTCTGTGAATGTCTTTGAAAACACTTCTTAAGAAGGAAAGCATACGTCTTTCATCTGAGTGAAAACTGCATTCTATTCAGTTTTTAGTACTGTTTTGAATGGTTAGTCGATTCACTTGTAGGGAAGCGTTTGTTTGCATTCTGTATACTCAATTCTTTAACAGCAAATCTCGTGTCTTGCGTTTGACAGAAATTCCAGTGAAATCACGTTTAAAAGCCAACGTCAGTAAAAAGGCTTCGTAGAATCACTCTGTGAATTTCTTTGAAAACACTTCTTAAGAAGGAAAGCATACGTCTTTCATCTGAGTGAAAACTGCATTCTATTCAGTTTTTAGTACTGTGTTGAATGGTTAGGCGATTCACTTGTAGGGAAGCGTTTGTTTGCATTCTGTATACTCAATTCTTTAACAGCAAACCTCGTGTCTTGCTTTTGACAGAAATTCCAGTGAAATCACGTTTAAAACCGAACATCAGTAAAAAGGCTTCGTAGAATCACTCTGTGAATGTCTTTGAAAACACTTCTTAAGAAGGAAAGCATACGTCTTTCATCTGAGTGAAAACTGCATTCTATTCAGTTTTTAGTACTGTGTTGAATGGTTAGGCGATTCACTTGTAGGGAAGCGTTTGTTTGCATTCTGTATACTCAATTCTTTAACAGCAAACCTCGTGTCTTGCGTTTGACAGAAATTCCAGTGAAATCATGTTTAAAACCGAACATCAGTAAAAAGGCTTCGTAGAATCACTCTGTGAATGTCTTTGAAAACACTTCTTAAGAAGGAAAGCATACGTCTTTCATCTGAGTGAAAACTGCATTCTATTCAGTTTTTAGTACTGTTTTGAATGGTTAGTCGATTCACTTGTAGGGAAGCGTTTGTTTGCATTCTGTATACTCAATTCTTTAACAGCAAATCTCGTGTCTTGCGTTTGACAGAAATTCCAGTGAAATCACGTTTAAAAGCCAACGTCAGTAAAAAGGCTTCATAGAATCACTCTGTGAATATCTTTGAAAACACTTCTTAAGAAGGAAAGCATACGTCTTTCATCTGAGTGAAAACTGCATTCTATTCAGTTTTTAGTACTGTGTTGAATGGTTAGGCGATTCACTTGTAGGGAAGCGTTTGTTTGCATTCTGTATACTCAATTCTTTAACAGCAAACCTCGTGTCTTGCGTTTGACAGAAATTCCAGTGAAATCACGTTTAAAACCGAACGTCAGTAAAAAGGCTTCATAGAATCACTCTGTGAATGTCTTTGAAAACACTTCTTAAGAAGGAAAGCATACGTCTTTCATCTGAGTGAAAACTGCATTCTATTCAGTTTTTAGTACTGTTTTGAATGGTTAGTCGATTCACTTGTAGGGAAGCGTTTGTTTGCATTCTGTATACTCAATTCTTTAACAGCAAATCTCGTGTCTTGCGTTTGACAGAAATTCCAGTGAAATCACGTTTAAAAGCCAACGTCAGTAAAAAGGCTTCGTAGAATCACTCTGTGAATTTCTTTGAAAACACTTCTTAAGAAGGAAAGCATACGTCTTTCATCTGAGTGAAAACTGCATTCTATTCAGTTTTTAGTACTGTGTTGAATGGTTAGGCGATTCACTTGTACGGAAGCGTTTGTTTGCATTCTGTATACTCAATTCTTTAACAGCAAACCTCGTGTCTTGCGTTTGACAGAAATTCCAGTGAAATCACGTTTAAAACCGAACTTCAGTAAAAAGGCTTCGTAGAATCACTCTGTGAATGTCTTTGAAAACACTTCTTAAGAAGGAAAGCATACGTCTTTCATCTGAGTGAAAACTGCATTCTATTCAGTTTTTAGTACTGTGTTGAATGGTTAGGCGATTCACTTGTAGGGAAGCGTTTGTTTGCATTCTGTATACTCAATTCTTTAACAGCAAACCTCGTGTCTTGCGTTTGACAGAAATTCCAGTGAAATCACGTTTAAAACCGAACGTCAGTAAAAAGGCTTCATAGAATCACTCTGTGAATGTCTTTGAAAACACTTCTTAAGAAGGAAAGCATACGTCTTTCATCTGAGTGAAAACTGCATTCTATTCAGTTTTTAGTACTGTTTTGAATGGTTAGTCGATTCACTTGTAGGGAAGCGTTTGTTTGCATTCTGTATACTCAATTCTTTAACAGCAAATCTCGTGTCTTGCGTTTGACAGAAATTCCAGTGAAATCACGTTTAAAAGCCAACGTCAGTAAAAAGGCTTCGTAGAATCACTCTGTGAATTTCTTTGAAAACACTTCTTAAGAAGGAAAGCATACGTCTTTCATCTGAGTGAAAACTGCATTCTATTCAGTTTTTAGTACTGTGTTGAATGGTTAGGCGATTCACTTGTAGGGAAGCGTTTGTTTGCATTCTGTATACTCAATTCTTTAACAGCAAACCTCGTGTCTTGCTTTTGACAGAAATTCCAGTGAAATCACATTTAAAACCGAACGTCAGTAAAAAGGCTTCGTAGAATCACTCTGTGAATGTCTTTGAAAACACTTCTTAAGAAGGAAAGCATACGTCTTTCATCTGAGTGAAAACTGCATTCTATTCAGTTTTTAGTACTGTGTTGAATGGTTAGGCGATTCACTTGTAGGGAAGCGTTTGTTTGCATTCTGTATACTCAATTCTTTAACAGCAAACCTCGTGTCTTGCGTTTGACAGAAATTCCAGTGATATCACGTTTAAAACCGAACGTCAGTAAAAAGGCTTCATAGAATCACTCTGTGAATGTCTTTGAAAACACTTCTTAAGAAGGATAGCATACGTCTTTCATCTGAGTGAAAACTGCATTCTATTCAGTTTTTAGTACTCTTTTGAATGGTTAGGCGATTCACTTGTAGGGAAGCGTTTGTTTGCATTCTGTATACTCAATTCTTTAACAGCAAACCTCGTGTCTTGCATTTGACAGAAATTCCAGTGAAATCACGTTTAAAACCGAACTTCAGTAAAAAGGCTTCGTAGAATCACTCTGTGAATGTCTTTGAAAACACTTCTTAAGAAGGAAAGCATACGTCTTTCATCTGAGTGAAAACTGCATTCTATTCAGTTTTTAGTACTGTGTTGAATGGTTAGGCGATTCACTTGTAGGGAAGCGTTTGTTTGCATTCTGTATACTCAATTCTTTAACAGCAAACCTCGTGTCTTGCTTTTGACAGAAATTCCAGTGAAATCACATTTAAAACCGAACGTCAGTAAAAAGGCTTCGTAGAATCACTCTGTGAATGTCTTTGAAAACACTTCTTAAGAAGGAAAGCATACGTCTTTCATCTGAGTGAAAACTGCATTCTATTCAGTTTTTAGTACTGTGTTGAATGGTTAGGCGATTCACTTGTAGGGAAGCGTTTGTTTGCATTCTGTATACTCAATTCTTTAACAGCAAACCTCGTGTCTTGCGTTTGACAGAAATTCCAGTGAAATCACGTTTAAAACCGAACGTCAGTAAAAAGGCTTCGTAGAATCACTCTGTGAATGTCTTTGAAAACACTTCTTAAGAAGGAAAGCATACGTATTTCATCTGAGTGAAAACTGCATTCTATTCAGTTTTTAGTACTGTGTTGAATGGTTAGGCGATTCACTTGTAGGGAAGCGTTTGTTTGCATTCTGTATACTCAATTCTTTAACAGCAAACCTCGTGTTTGCGTTTGACAGAAATTCCAGTGAAATCACGTTTAAAACCGAACGTCAGTAAAAAGGCTTCGTAGAATCACTCTGTGAATGTCTTTGAAAACACTTCTTAAGAAGGAAAGCATACGTCTTTCATCTGAGTGAAAACTGCATTCTATTCAGTTTTTAGTACTGTGTTGAATGGTTAGGCGATTCACTTGTAGGGAAGCGTTTGTTTGCATTCTGTATACTAAATTCTTTAACAGCAAACCTCGTGTCTTGCGTTTGACAGAAATTCCAGTGAAATCACGTTTAAAACCGAACTTCAGTAAAAAGGCTTCGTAGAATCACTCTTTGAATGTCTTTGAAAACACTTCTTAAGAAGGAAAGCATACGTCTTTCATCTGAGTGAAAACTGGATTCTATTCATTTCTTAGTACTGTTTTGAATGGTTAGGCGATTCACTTGTAGGGAAGCGTTTGTTTGCATTCTGTATACTCAATTCTTTAACAGCAAACCTCGTGTCTTGCGTTTGACAGAAATTCAAGTGAAATCACATTTAAAACCGAACGTCACTAAAAAGGCTTCGTAGAATCACTCTGTGAATGTCTTTGAAAACACTTCTTAAGAAGGATAGCATACGTCTTTCATCTGAGTGAAAACTGCATTCTATTCAGTTTTTAGTACTCTTTTGAATGGTTAGGCGATTCACTTGTAGGGAAGCGTTTGTTTGCATTCTGTATACTCAATTCTTTAACAGCAAACCTCGTGTCTTGCGTTTGACAGAAATTCCAGTGAAATCACGTTTAAAACCGAACTTCAGTAAAAAGGCTTCGTAGAATCACTCTGTGAATGTCTTTGAAAACACTTCTTAAGAAGGAAAGCATACGTCTTTCATCTGAGTGAAAACTGCATTCTATTCAGTTTTTAGTACTGTGTTGAATGGTTAGGCGATTCACTTGTAGGGAAGCGTTTGTTTGCATTCTGTATACTCAATTCTTTAACAGCAAACCTCGTGTCTTGCTTTTGACAGAAATTCCAGTGAAATCACATTTAAAACCGAACGTCAGTAAAAAGGCTTCGTAGAATCACTCTGTGAATGTCTTTGAAAACACTTCTTAAGAAGGAAAGCATACGTCTTTCATCTGAGTGAAAACTGCATTCTATTCAGTTTTTAGTACTGTGTTGAATGGTTAGGCGATTCACTTGTAGGGAAGCGTTTGTTTGCATTCTGTATACTCAATTCTTTAACAGCAAACCTCGTGTCTTGCGTTTGACAGAAATTCCAGTGAAATCACGTTTAAAACCGAACGTCAGTAAAAAGGCTTCATAGAATCACTCTGTGAATGTCTTTGAAAACACTTCTTAAGAAGGAAAGCATACGTCTTTCATCTGAGTGAAAACTGTATTCTATTCAGTTTTTAGTACTGTTTTGAATGGTTAGTCGATTCACTTGTAGGGAAGCGTTTGTTTGCATTCTGTATACTCAATTCTTTAACAGCAAATCTCGTGTCTTGCGTTTGACAGAAATTCCAGTGAAATCACGTTTAAAAGCCAACGTCAGTAAAAAGGCTTCGTAGAATCACTCTGTGAATTTCTTTGAAAACACTTCTTAAGAAGGAAAGCATACGTCTTTCATCTGAGTGAAAACTGCATTCTATTCAGTTTTTAGTACTGTGTTGAATGGTTAGGCGATTCACTTGTAGGGAAGCGTTTGTTTGCATTCTGTATACTCAATTCTTTGACAGCAAACCTCGTGTCTTGCTTTTGACAGAAATTCCAGTGAAATCACGTTTAAAACCGAACGTCAGTAAAAAGGCTTCGTAGAATCACTCTGTGAATGTCTTTGAAAACACTTCTTAAGAAGGAAAGCATACGTATTTCATCTGAGTGAAAACTGCATTCTATTCAGTTTTTAGTACTGTGTTGAATGGTTAGGCGATTCACTTGTAGGGAAGCGTTTGTTTGCATTCTGTATACTCAATTCTTTAACAGCAAACCTCGTGTTTGCGTTTGACAGAAATTCCAGTGAAATCACGTTTAAAACCGAACGTCAGTAAAAAGGCTTCGTAGAATCACTCTGTGAATGTCTTTGAAAACACTTCTTAAGAAGGAAAGCATACGTCTTTCATCTGAGTGAAAACTGCATTCTATTCAGTTTTTAGTACTGTGTTGAATGGTTAGGCGATTCACTTGTAGGGAAGCGTTTGTTTGCATTCTGTATACTCAATTCTTTAACAGCAAACCTCGTGTCTTGCGTTTGACAGAAATTCCAGTGAAATCACGTTTAAAACCGAACTTCAGTAAAAAGGCTTCGTAGAATCACTCTTTGAATGTCTTTGAAAACACTTCTTAAGAAGGAAAGCATACGTCTTTCATCTGAGTGAAAACTGGATTCTATTCATTTCTTAGTACTGTTTTGAATGGTTAGGCGATTCACTTGTAGGGAAGCGTTTGTTTGCATTCTGTATACTCAATTCTTTAACAGCAAACCTCGTGTCTTGCGTTTGACAGAAATTCAAGTGAAATCACATTTAAAACCGAACGTCACTAAAAAGGCTTCGTAGAATCACTCTGTGAATGTCTTTGAAAACACTTCTTAAGAAGGATAGCATACGTCTTTCATCTGAGTGAAAACTGCATTCTATTCAGTTTTTAGTACTCTTTTGAATGGTTAGGCGATTCACTTGTAGGGAAGCGTTTGTTTGCATTCTGTATACTCAATTCTTTAACAGCAAACCTCGTGTCTTGCGTTTGACAGAAATTCCAGTGAAATCACGTTTAAAACCGAACTTCAGTAAAAAGGCTTCGTAGAATCACTCTGTGAATGTCTTTGAAAACACTTCTTAAGAAGGAAAGCATACGTCTTTCATCTGAGTGAAAACTGCATTCTATTCAGTTTTTAGTACTGTGTTGAATGGTTAGGCGATTCACTTGTAGGGAAGCGTTTGTTTGCATTCTGTATACTCAATTCTTTAACAGCAAACCTCGTGTCTTGCGTTTGACAGAAATTCCAGTGAAATCACGTTTAAAACCGAACGTCAGTAAAAAGGCTTCATAGAATCACTCTGTGAATGTCTTTGAAAACACTTCTTAAGAAGGAAAGCATACGTCTTTCATCTGAGTGAAAACTGCATTCTATTCAGTTTTTAGTACTGTTTTGAATGGTTAGTCGATTCACTTGTAGGGAAGCGTTTGTTTGCATTCTGTATACTCAATTCTTTAACAGCAAATCTCGTGTCTTGCGTTTGACAGAAATTCCAGTGAAATCACGTTTAAAAGCCAACGTCAGTAAAAAGGCTTCGTAGAATCACTCTGTGAATTTCTTTGAAAACACTTCTTAAGAAGGAAAGCATACGTCTTTCATCTGAGTGAAAACTGCATTCTATTCAGTTTTTAGTACTGTGTTGAATGGTTAGGCGATTCACTTGTAGGGAAGCGTTTGTTTGCATTCTGTATACTCAATTCTTTAACAGCAAACCTCGTGTCTTGCTTTTGACAGAAATTCCAGTGAAATCACGTTTAAAACCGAACATCAGTAAAAAGGCTTCGTAGAATCACTCTGTGAATGTCTTTGAAAACACTTCTTAAGAAGGAAAGCATACGTCTTTCATCTGAGTGAAAACTGCATTCTATTCAGTTTTTAGTACTGTGTTGAATGGTTAGGCGATTCACTTGTAGGGAAGCGTTTGTTTGCATTCTGTATACTCAATTCTTTAACAGCAAACCTCGTGTCTTGCGTTTGACAGAAATTCCAGTGAAATCATGTTTAAAACCGAACATCAGTAAAAAGGCTTCGTAGAATCACTCTGTGAATGTCTTTGAAAACACTTCTTAAGAAGGAAAGCATACGTCTTTCATCTGAGTGAAAACTGCATTCTATTCAGTTTTTAGTACTGTTTTGAATGGTTAGTCGATTCACTTGTAGGGAAGCGTTTGTTTGCATTCTGTATACTCAATTCTTTAACAGCAAATCTCGTGTCTTGCGTTTGACAGAAATTCCAGTGAAATCACGTTTAAAAGCCAACGTCAGTAAAAAGGCTTCATAGAATCACTCTGTGAATATCTTTGAAAACACTTCTTAAGAAGGAAAGCATACGTCTTTCATCTGAGTGAAAACTGCATTCTATTCAGTTTTTAGTACTGTGTTGAATGGTTAGGCGATTCACTTGTAGGGAAGCGTTTGTTTGCATTCTGTATACTCAATTCTTTAACAGCAAACCTCGTGTCTTGCGTTTGACAGAAATTCCAGTGAAATCACGTTTAAAACCGAACGTCAGTAAAAAGGCTTCATAGAATCACTCTGTGAATGTCTTTGAAAACACTTCTTAAGAAGGAAAGCATACGTCTTTCATCTGAGTGAAAACTGCATTCTATTCAGTTTTTAGTACTGTTTTGAATGGTTAGTCGATTCACTTGTAGGGAAGCGTTTGTTTGCATTCTGTATACTCAATTCTTTAACAGCAAATCTCGTGTCTTGCGTTTGACAGAAATTCCAGTGAAATCACGTTTAAAAGCCAACGTCAGTAAAAAGGCTTCGTAGAATCACTCTGTGAATTTCTTTGAAAACACTTCTTAAGAAGGAAAGCATACGTCTTTCATCTGAGTGAAAACTGCATTCTATTCAGTTTTTAGTACTGTGTTGAATGGTTAGGCGATTCACTTGTACGGAAGCGTTTGTTTGCATTCTGTATACTCAATTCTTTAACAGCAAACCTCGTGTCTTGCGTTTGACAGAAATTCCAGTGAAATCACGTTTAAAACCGAACTTCAGTAAAAAGGCTTCGTAGAATCACTCTGTGAATGTCTTTGAAAACACTTCTTAAGAAGGAAAGCATACGTCTTTCATCTGAGTGAAAACTGCATTCTATTCAGTTTTTAGTACTGTGTTGAATGGTTAGGCGATTCACTTGTAGGGAAGCGTTTGTTTGCATTCTGTATACTCAATTCTTTAACAGCAAACCTCGTGTCTTGCGTTTGACAGAAATTCCAGTGAAATCACGTTTAAAACCGAACGTCAGTAAAAAGGCTTCATAGAATCACTCTGTGAATGTCTTTGAAAACACTTCTTAAGAAGGAAAGCATACGTCTTTCATCTGAGTGAAAACTGCATTCTATTCAGTTTTTAGTACTGTTTTGAATGGTTAGTCGATTCACTTGTAGGGAAGCGTTTGTTTGCATTCTGTATACTCAATTCTTTAACAGCAAATCTCGTGTCTTGCGTTTGACAGAAATTCCAGTGAAATCACGTTTAAAAGCCAACGTCAGTAAAAAGGCTTCGTAGAATCACTCTGTGAATTTCTTTGAAAACACTTCTTAAGAAGGAAAGCATACGTCTTTCATCTGAGTGAAAACTGCATTCTATTCAGTTTTTAGTACTGTGTTGAATGGTTAGGCGATTCACTTGTAGGGAAGCGTTTGTTTGCATTCTGTATACTCAATTCTTTAACAGCAAACCTCGTGTCTTGCTTTTGACAGAAATTCCAGTGAAATCACATTTAAAACCGAACGTCAGTAAAAAGGCTTCGTAGAATCACTCTGTGAATGTCTTTGAAAACACTTCTTAAGAAGGAAAGCATACGTCTTTCATCTGAGTGAAAACTGCATTCTATTCAGTTTTTAGTACTGTGTTGAATGGTTAGGCGATTCACTTGTAGGGAAGCGTTTGTTTGCATTCTGTATACTCAATTCTTTAACAGCAAACCTCGTGTCTTGCTTTTGACAGAAATTCCAGTGAAATCACGTTTAAAACCGAACGTCAGTAAAAAGGCTTCATAGAATCACTCTGTGAATGTCTTTGAAAACACTTCTTAAGAAGGAAAGCATAAGTCTTTCATCTGAGTGAAAACTGCATTCTATTCAGTTTTTAGTACTGTTTTGAATGGTTAGTCAATTCACTTGTAGGGAAGCGTTTGTTTGCATTCTGTATACTCAATTCTTTAACAGCAAATCTCGTGTCTTGCGTTTGACAGAAATTCCAGTGAAATCACGTTTAAAAGCCAACGTCAGTAAAAAGGCTTCGTAGAATCACTCTGTGAATTTCTTTGAAAACACTTCTTAAGAAGGAAAGCATACGTCTTTCATCTGAGTGAAAACTGCATTCTATTCAGTTTTTAGTACTGTGTTGAATGGTTAGGCGATTCACTTGTAGGGAAGCGTTTGTTTGCATTCTGTATACTCAATTCTTTGACAGCAAACCTCGTGTCTTGCTTTTGACAGAAATTCCAGTGAAATCACGTTTAAAACCGAACGTCAGTAAAAAGGCTTCGTAGAATCACTCTGTGAATGTCTTTGAAAACACTTCTTAAGAAGGAAAGCATACGTATTTCATCTGAGTGAAAACTGCATTCTATTCAGTTTTTAGTACTGTGTTGAATGGTTAGGCGATTCACTTGTAGGGAAGCGTTTGTTTGCATTCTGTATACTCAATTCTTTAACAGCAAACCTCGTGTTTGCGTTTGACAGAAATTCCAGTGAAATCACGTTTAAAACCGAACGTCAGTAAAAAGGCTTCGTAGAATCACTCTGTGAATGTCTTTGAAAACACTTCTTAAGAAGGAAAGCATACGTCTTTCATCTGAGTGAAAACTGCATTCTATTCAGTTTTTAGTACTGTGTTGAATGGTTAGGCGATTCACTTGTACGGAAGCGTTTGTTTGCATTCTGTATACTCAATTCTTTAACAGCAAACCTCGTGTCTTGCGTTTGACAGAAATTCCAGTGAAATCACGTTTAAAACCGAACTTCAGTAAAAAGGCTTCGTAGAATCACTCTGTGAATGTCTTTGAAAACACTTCTTAAGAAGGAAAGCATACGTCTTTCATCTGAGTGAAAACTGCATTCTATTCAGTTTTTAGTACTGTGTTGAATGGTTAGGCGATTCACTTGTAGGGAAGCGTTTGTTTGCATTCTGTATACTCAATTCTTTAACAGCAAACCTCGTGTCTTGCGTTTGACAGAAATTCCAGTGAAATCACGTTTAAAACCGAACGTCAGTAAAAAGGCTTCATAGAATCACTCTGTGAATGTCTTTGAAAACACTTCTTAAGAAGGAAAGCATACGTCTTTCATCTGAGTGAAAACTGCATTCTATTCAGTTTTTAGTACTGTTTTGAATGGTTAGTCGATTCACTTGTAGGGAAGCGTTTGTTTGCATTCTGTATACTCTATTCTTTAACAGCAAATCTCGTGTCTTGCGTTTGACAGAAATTCCAGTGAAATCACGTTTAAAAGCCAACGTCAGTAAAAAGGCTTCGTAGAATCACTCTGTGAATTTCTTTGAAAACACTTCTTAAGAAGGAAAGCATACGTCTTTCATCTGAGTGAAAACTGCATTCTATTCAGTTTTTAGTACTGTGTTGAATGGTTAGGCGATTCACTTGTAGGGAAGCGTTTGTTTGCATTCTGTATACTCAATTCTTTAACAGCAAACCTCGTGTCTTGCTTTTGACAGAAATTCCAGTGAAATCACATTTAAAACCGAACGTCAGTAAAAAGGCTTCGTAGAATCACTCTGTGAATGTCTTTGAAAACACTTCTTAAGAAGGAAAGCATACGTCTTTCATCTGAGTGAAAACTGCATTCTATTCAGTTTTTAGTACTGTGTTGAATGGTTAGGCGATTCACTTGTAGGGAAGCGTTTGTTTGCATTCTGTATACTCAATTCTTTAACAGCAAACCTCGTGTCTTGCGTTTGACAGAAATTCCAGTGAAATCACGTTTAAAACCGAACGTCAGTAAAAAGGCTTCATAGAATCACTCTGTGAATGTCTTTGAAAACACTTCTTAAGAAGGAAAGCATACGTCTTTCATCTGAGTGAAAACTGCATTCTATTCAGTTTTTAGTACTGTTTTGAATGGTTAGTCAATTCACTTGTAGGGAAGCGTTTGTTTGCATTCTGTATACTCAATTCTTTAACAGCAAATCTCGTGTCTTGCGTTTGACAGAAATTCCAGTGAAATCACGTTTAAAAGCCAACGTCAGTAAAAAGGCTTCGTAGAATCACTCTGTGAATTTCTTTGAAAACACTTCTTAAGAAGGAAAGCATACGTCTTTCATCTGAGTGAAAACTGCATTCTATTCAGTTTTTAGTACTGTGTTGAATGGTTAGGCGATTCACTTGTAGGGAAGCGTTTGTTTGCATTCTGTATACTCAATTCTTTGACAGCAAACCTCGTGTCTTGCTTTTGACAGAAATTCCAGTGAAATCACGTTTAAAACCGAACGTCAGTAAAAAGGCTTCGTAGAATCACTCTGTGAATGTCTTTGAAAACACTTCTTAAGAAGGAAAGCATACGTATTTCATCTGAGTGAAAACTGCATTCTATTCAGTTTTTAGTACTGTGTTGAATGGTTAGGCGATTCACTTGTAGGGAAGCGTTTGTTTGCATTCTGTATACTCAATTCTTTAACAGCAAACCTCGTGTTTGCGTTTGACAGAAATTCCAGTGAAATCACGTTTAAATCCGAACGTCAGTAAAAAGGCTTCGTAGAATCACTCTGTGAATGTCTTTGAAAACACTTCTTAAGAAGGAAAGCATACGTCTTTCATCTGAGTGCAAACTGCATTCTATTCAGTTTTTAGTACTGTGTTTAATGGTTAGGCGATTCACTTGTAGGGAAGCGTTTGTTTGCATTCTGTATACTCAATTCTTTAACAGCAAACCTCGTGTCTTGCGTTTGACAGAAATTCCAGTGAAATCACGTTTAAAACCGAACTTCAGTAAAAAGGCTTCGTAGAATCACTCTTTGAATGTCTTTGAAAACACTTCTTAAGAAGGAAAGCATACGTCTTTCATCTGAGTGAAAACTGGATTCTATTCATTTCTTAGTACTGTTTTGAATGGTTAGGCGATTCACTTGTAGGGAAGCGTTTGTTTGCATTCTGTATACTCAATTCTTTAACAGCAAACCTCGTGTCTTGCGTTTGACAGAAATTCAAGTGAAATCACATTTAAAACCGAACGTCACTAAAAAGGCTTCGTAGAATCACTCTGTGAATGTCTTTGAAAACACTTCTTAAGAAGGATAGCATACGTCTTTCATCTGAGTGAAAACTGCATTCTATTCAGTTTTTAGTACTCTTTTGAATGGTTAGGCGATTCACTTGTAGGGAAGCGTTTGTTTGCATTCTGTATACTCAATTCTTTAACAGCAAACCTCGTGTCTTGCGTTTGACAGAAATTCCAGTGAAATCACGTTTAAAACCGAACATCAGTAAAAAGGCTTCGTAGAATCACTCTGTGAATGTCTTTGAAAACACTTCTTAAGAAGGAAAGCATACGTCTTTCATCTGAGTGAAAACTGCATTCTATTCAGTTTTTAGTACTGTGTTGAATGGTTAGGCGATTCACTTGTAGGGAAGCGTTTGTTTGCATTCTGTATACTCAATTCTTTAACAGCAAACCTCGTGTCTTGCGTTTGACAGAAATTCCAGTGAAATCACGTTTAAAACCGAACGTCAGTAAAAAGGCTTCATAGAATCACTCTGTGAATGTCTTTGAAAACACTTCTTAAGAAGGAAAGCATACGTCTTTCATCTGAGTGAAAACTGCATTCTATTCAGTTTTTAGTACTGTTTTGAATGGTTAGTCGATTCACTTGTAGGGAAGCGTTTGTTTGCATTCTGTATACTCAATTCTTTAACAGCAAATCTCGTGTCTTGCGTTTGACAGAAATTCCAGTGAAATCACGTTTAAAAGCCAACGTCAGTAAAAAGGCTTCGTAGAATCACTCTGTGAATTTCTTTGAAAACACTTCTTAAGAAGGAAAGCATACGTCTTTCATCTGAGTGAAAACTGCATTCTATTCAGTTTTTAGTACTGTGTTGAATGGTTAGGCGATTCACTTGTAGGGAAGCGTTTGTTTGCATTCTGTATACTCAATTCTTTAACAGCAAACCTCGTGTCTTGCTTTTGACAGAAATTCCAGTGAAATCACGTTTAAAACCGAACATCAGTAAAAAGGCTTCGTAGAATCACTCTGTGAATGTCTTTGAAAACACTTCTTAAGAAGGAAAGCATACGTATTTCATCTGAGTGAAAACTGCATTCTATTCAGTTTTTAGTACTGTGTTGAATGGTTAGGCGATTCACTTGTAGGGAAGCGTTTGTTTGCATTCTGTATACTCAATTCTTTAACAGCAAACCTCGTGTTTGCGTTTGACAGAAATTCCAGTGAAATCACGTTTAAAACCGAACGTCAGTAAAAAGGCTTCGTAGAATCACTCTGTGAATGTCTTTGAAAACACTTCTTAAGAAGGAAAGCATACGTCTTTCATCTGAGTGAAAACTGCATTCTATTCAGTTTTTAGTACTGTGTTGAATGGTTAGGCGATTCACTTGTAGGGAAGTGTTTGTTTGCATTCTGTATACTCAATTCTTTAACAGCAAACCTCGTGTCTTGCGTTTGACAGAAATTCCAGTGAAATCACGTTTAAAACCGAACGTCAGTAAAAAAGCTTCATAGAATCACTCTGTGAATGTCTTTGAAAACACTTCTTAAGAAGGAAAGCATACGTCTTTCATCTGAGTGAAAACTGCATTCTATTCAGTTTTTAGTACTGTTTTGAATGGTTAGGCGATTCACTTGTAGGGAAGCGTTTGTTTGCATTCTGTATACTCAATTCTTTAACAGCAAATCTCGTGTCTTGCGTTTGGCAGAAATTCCAGTGAAATCACATTTAAAACCGAAGGTCAGTAAAAAGGCTTCGTAGAATAACTCTGTGAATGTCTTTGAAAACACTTCTTAAGAAGGAAAGCATACGTCTTTCATATGAGTGAAAACTGCATTCTATTCAGTTTCTAGTACTGTTTTGAATGGTTAGGCGATTCACTTGTAGGGAAGCGTTTGTTTGCATTCTGTATACTCAATTCTTTAACAGCAAACCTCGTGTCTTGCGTTTGACAGAAATTCCAGTGAAATCACGTTTAAAACCGAACGTCAGTAAAAAGGCTTCGTAGAATCACTCTGTGAATGTCTTTGAAAACACTTCTTAAGAAGGAAAGCATACTTCTTTCATCTGAGTGAAAACTGCATTGTATTCAGTTTTTAGTACTGTGTTGAATGGTTAGGCGATTCACTTGTAGGGAAGCGTTTGTTTGCATTCTGTATACTCAATTCTTTAACAGCAAACCTCGTGTCTTGCGTTTGACAGAAATTCCAGTGAAATCATGTTTAAAACCGAACATCAGTAAAAAGGCTTCGTAGAATCACTCTGTGAATGTCTTTGAAAACACTTCTTAAGAAGGAAAGCATAAGTCTTTCATCTGAGTGAAAACTGCATTCTATTCAGTTTTTAGTACTCTGTTGAATGGTTAGGCGATTCACTTGTAGGGAAGTGTTTGTTTGCATTCTGTATACTCAATTCTTTAACAGCAAACCTCGTGTCTTGCGTTTGACAGAAATTCCAGTGAAATCACGTTTAAAACCGAACATCAGTAAAAAGGCTGCGTAGAATCACTCTGTGAATGTCTTTGAAAACACTTCTTAAGAAGGAAAGCATACGTCTTTCATCTGAGTGAAAACTGCATTCTATTCAGTTTTTAGTACTGTTTTGAATGGTTAGGCGATTCACTTGTTGGGAAGTGTTTGTTTGCATTCTGTATACTCAATTCTTTAACAGCAAACCTCGTGTTTGCATTTGACAGAAATTCCAGTGAAATCACGTTTAAAACCGAACGTCAGTAAAAAGGCTTCGTAGAATCACTCTGTGAATGTCTTTGAAAACACTTCTTAAGAAGGAAAGCATACGTCTTTCATCTGAGTGAAAACTGCATTCTATTCAGTTTTTAGTACTGTGTTGAATGGTTAGGCGATTCACTTGTAGGGAAGCGTTTGTTTGCATTCTGTATACTCAATTCTTTAACAGCAAACCTCGTGTCTTGCGTTTGACAGAAATTCCAGTGAAATCACGTTTAAAACCGAACTTCAGTAAAAAGGCTTCGTAGAATCACTCTTTGAATGTCTTTGAAAACACTTCTTAAGAAGGAAAGCATACGTCTTTCATCTGAGTGAAAACTGGATTCTATTCATTTCTTAGTACTGTTTTGAATGGTTAGGCGATTCACTTGTAGGGAAGCGTTTGTTTGCATTCTGTATACTCAATTCTTTAACAGCAAACCTCGTGTCTTGCGTTTGACAGAAATTCAAGTGAAATCACATTTAAAACCGAATGTCACTAAAAAGGCTTCGTAGAATCACTCTGTGAATGTCTTTGAAAACACTTCTTAAGAAGGATAGCATACGTCTTTCATCTGAGTGAAAACTGCATTCTATTCAGTTTTTAGTACTCTTTTGAATGGTTAGGCGATTCACTTGTAGGGAAGCGTTTGTTTGCATTCTGTATACTCAATTCTTTAACAGCAAACCTCGTGTCTTGCGTTTGACAGAAATTCCAGTGAAATCACGTTTAAAACCGAACTTCAGTAAAAAGGCTTCATAGAATCACTCTGTGAATGTCTTTGAAAACACTTCTTAAGAAGGAAAGCATACGTCTTTCATCTGAGTGAAAACTGCATTCTATTCAGTTTTTAGTACTGTGTTGAATGGTTAGGCGATTCACTTGTAGGGAAGCGTTTGTTTGCATTCTGTATACTCAATTCTTTAACAGCAAACCTCCTGTCTTGCGTTTGACAGAAATTCCAGTGAAATCCCGTTTAAAACCGAACGTCAGTAAAAAGGCTTCATAGAATCACTCTGTGAATGTCTTTGAAAACACTTCTTAAGAAGGAAAGCATACGTCTTTCATCTGAGTGAAAACTGCATTCTATTCAGTTTTTAGTACTGTTTTGAATGGTTAGTCGATTCACTTGTAGGGAAGCGTTTGTTTGCATTCTGTATACTCAATTCTTTAACAGCAAATCTCGTGTCTTGCGTTTGACAGAAATTCCAGTGAAATCACGTTTAAAAGCCAACGTCAGTAAAAAGGCTTCGTAGAATCACTCTGTGAATTTCTTTGAAAACACTTCTTAAGAAGGAAAGCATATGTCTTTCATCTGAGTGAAAACTGCATTCTATTCAGTTTTTAGTACTGTGTTGAATGGTTAGGCGATTCACTTGTAGGGAAGCGTTTGTTTGCATTCTGTATACTCAATTCTTTAACAGCAAACCTCGTGTCTTGCTTTTGACAGAAATTCCAGTGAAATCACGTTTAAAACCGAACATCAGTAAAAAGGCTTCGTAGAATCACTCTGTGAATGTCTTTGAAAACACTTCTTAAGAAGGAAAGCATACGTCTTTCATCTGAGTGAAAACTGCATTCTATTCAGTTTTTAGTACTGTTTTGAATGGTTAGGCGATTCACTTGTTGGGAAGCGTTTGTTTGCATTCTGTATACTCAATTCTTTAACAGCAAACCTCGTGTCTTGCGTTTGACAGAAATTCCAGTGAAATCACTTTTAAAACCGAACGTCAGTAAAAAGGCTTCGTAGATTCACTCTGTGAATGTCTTTGAAAACACTTCTTAAGAAGGAAAGCATAAGTCTTTCATCTGAGTGAAAACTGCATTCTATTCAGTTTTTAGTACTGTGTTGAATGGTTAGGCGATTCACTTGTAGGGAAGCGTTTGTTTGCATTCTGTATACTCAATTCTTTAACAGCAAACCTCGTGTCTTGCGTTTGACAGAAATTCCAGTGAAATCACGTTTAAAACCGAACGTCAGTAAAAAGGCTTCGTAGAATCACTCTGTGAATGTCTTTGAAAACACTTCTTAAGAAGGAAAGCATACGTCTTTCATCTGAGTGAAAACTGCATTCTATTCAGTTTTTAGTACTGTTTTGAATGGTTAGTCGATTCACTTGTAGGGAAGCGTTTGTTTGCATTCTGTATACTCAATTCTTTAACAGCAAATCTCGTGTCTTGCGTTTGACAGAAATTCCAGTGAAATCACGTTTAAAAGCCAACGTCAGTAAAAAGGCTTCGTAGAATCACTCTGTGAATGTCTTTGAAAACACTTCTTAAGAAGGAAAGCATAAGTCTTTCATCTGAGTGAAAACTGCATTCTATTCAGTTTTTAGTACTGTGTTGAATGGTTAGGCGATTCACTTGTATGGAAGCGTTTGTTTGCATTCTGTATACTCAATTCTTTAACAGCAAACCTCATGTCTTGCTTTTGACAGAAATTCCAGTGAAATCACGTTTAAAACCGAACGTCAGTAAAAAGGCTTCGTAGAATCACTCTGTGAATGTCTTTGAAAACACTTCTTCAGAAGGAAAGCATACGTCTTTCATCTGAGTGAAAACTGCATTCTATTCAGTTTTTAGTACTGTGTTGAATGGTTAGGCGATTCACTTGTAGGGAAGCGTTTGTTTGCATTCTGTATACTCAATTCTTTAACAGCAAACCTCGTGTCTTGCATTTGACAGAAATTCCAGTGTAATCACGTTTAAAACCGAACTTCAGTAAAGAGGCTTCGTAGAATCACTCTGTGAATGTCTTTGAAAACACTTCTCCAGGAAGAAAGCATACGTCTTTCATCTGAGTGAAAACTGCATTCTATTCAGTTTTTAGTACTGTGTTGAATGGTTAGGCGATTCACTTGTAGGGAAGCGTTTGTTTGCATTCTGTATACTCAATTCTTTAACAGCAAACCTCGTGTCTTGCATTTGACAGAAATCCCAGTGAAATCACGTTTAAAACCGAACGTCAGTAAAAAGGCTTCGTAGAAACCCTCTGTGAATGTCTTTGAAAACACTTCTTCAGAAGGAAAGCATACGTCTTTCATCTGAGTGAAAACTGCATTCTATTCAGTTTTTAGTACTGTTTTGAATGGTTAGGCGATTCACTTGTAGGGAAGCGTTTGTTTGCATTCTGTATACTCAATTCTTTAACAGCAAACCTCGTGTCTTGCGTTTGACAGAAATTCCAGTGAAATCACGTTTAAAACGGAACATCAGTAAAAAGGCTTCGTAGAATCACTCTGTGAATGTCTTTGAAAACACTTCTTAAGAAGGAAAGCATACGTCTTTCATCTGAGTGAAAACTGCATTCTATTCAGTTTTTAGTACTGTGTTGAATGGTTAGGCGATTCACTTGTAGGGAAGCGTTTGTTTGCATTCTGTATACTCAATTCTTTAACA
Source organism: Phyllotis vaccarum (assembly GCA_033318265.1). NCBI lineage: Eukaryota > Metazoa > Chordata > Mammalia > Rodentia > Cricetidae > Phyllotis > Phyllotis vaccarum. The sequence continues at coordinate 5,464,497 of JARWLC010000011.1, forward strand.
GCAAACCTCGTGTCTTGCGTTTGACAGAAATTCCAGTGAAATCACGTTTAAAACCGAACGTCAGTAAAAAGGCTTCGTAGAATCACTCTGTGAATGTCTTAGAAAACACTTCTTAAGAAGGAAAGCATACGTCTTTCATCTGAGTGAAAACTGCATTCTATTCAGTTTTTAGTACTGTGTTGAATGGTTAGGTGATTCACTTGTAGGGAAGCGTTTGTTTGCATTCTGTATACTCAATTCTTTAACAGCAAACCTCGTGTCTTGCGTTTGACAGAAATTCCAGTGAAATCACGTTTAAAACCGAACGTCAGTAAAAAAGCTTCGTAGAATCACTCTGTGAATGTCTTTGAAAACACTTCTTAAGAAGGAAAGCATACGTCTTTCATCTGAGTGAAAACTGCATTCTATTCAGTTTTTAGTACTGTGTTGAATGGTTAGGCGATTCACTTGTAGGGAAGCGTTTGTTTGCATTCTGTATACTCAATTCTTTAACAGCAAACCTCGTGTCTTGCATTTGACAGAAATTCCAGTGTAATCACGTTTAAAACCGAACTTCAGTAAAGAGGCTTCGTAGAATCACTCTGTGAATGTCTTTGAAAACACTTCTCCAGGAAGAAAGCATACGTCTTTCATCTGAGTGAAAACTGCATTCTATTCAGTTTTTAGTACTGTGTTGAATGGTTAGGCGATTCACTTGTAGGGAAGCGTTTGTTTGCATTCTGTATACTCAATTCTTTAACAGCAAACCTCGTGTCTTGCATTTGACAGAAATCCCAGTGAAATCACGTTTAAAACCGAACGTCAGTAAAAAGGCTTCGTAGAAACCCTCTGTGAATGTCTTTGAAAACACTTCTTCAGAAGGAAAGCATACGTCTTTCATCTGAGTGAAAACTGCATTCTATTCAGTTTTTAGTACTGTGTTGAATGGTTAGGCGATTCACTTGTAGGGAAGCGTTTGTTTGCATTCTGTATACTCAATTCTTTAACAGCAAACCTCGTGTCTTGCGTTTGACAGAAATTCCAGTGAAATCACGTTTAAAACCGAACGTCAGTAAAAAAGCTTCGTAGAATCACTCTGTGAATGTCTTTGAAAACACTTCTTAAGAAGGAAAGCATACGTCTTTCATCTGAGTGAAAACTGCATTCTATTCAGTTTTTAGTACTGTGTTGAATGGTTAGGCGATTCACTTGTAGGGAAGCGTTTGTTTGCATTCTGTATACTCAATTCTTTAACAGCAAACCTCGTGTTTGCGTTTGACAGAAATTCCAGTGAAATCACATTTAAAACCGAACGTCAGTAAAAAGGCTTCGTAGAATCACTCTGTGAATGTCTTTGAAAACACTTCTTAAGAAGGAAAGCATACGTCTTTCATCTGAGTGAAAACTGCATTCTATTCAGTTTTTAGTACTGTGTTGAATGGTTAGGCGATTCACTTGTAGGGAAGCGTTTGTTTGCATTCTGTATACTCAATTCTTTAACAGCAAACCTCGTGTCTTGCGTTTGACAGAAATTCCAGTGAAATCACGTTTAAAACCGAACGTCAGTAAAAAGGCTTCATAGAATCACTCTGTGAATGTCTTTGAAAACACTTCTTAAGAAGGAAAGCATACGTCTTTCATCTGAGTGAAAACTGCATTCTATTCAGTTTTTAGTACTGTTTTGAATGGTTAGTCGATTCACTTGTAGGGAAGCGTTTGTTTGCATTCTGTATACTCAATTCTTTAACAGCAAATCTCGTGTCTTGCGTTTGACAGAAATTCCAGTGAAATCACGTTTAAAAGCCAACGTCAGTAAAAAGGCTTCGTAGAATCACTCTGTGAATTTCTTTGAAAACACTTCTTAAGAAGGAAAGCATACGTCTTTCATCTGAGTGAAAACTGCATTCTATTCAGTTTTTAGTACTGTGTTGAATGGTTAGGCGATTCACTTGTAGGGAAGCGTTTGTTTGCATTCTGTATACTCAATTCTTTAACAGCAAACCTCGTGTCTTGCTTTTGACAGAAATTCCAGTGAAATCACATTTAAAACCGAACGTCAGTAAAAAGGCTTCGTAGAATCACTCTGTGAATGTCTTTGAAAACACTTCTTAAGAAGGAAAGCATACGTCTTTCATCTGAGTGAAAACTGCATTCTATTCAGTTTTTAGTACTGTGTTGAATGGTTAGGCGATTCACTTGTAGGGAAGCGTTTGTTTGCATTCTGTATACTCAATTCTTTAACAGCAAACCTCGTGTCTTGCGTTTGACAGAAATTCCAGTGAAATCACGTTTAAAACCGAACGTCAGTAAAAAGGCTTCATAGAATCACTCTGTGAATGTCTTTGAAAACACTTCTTAAGAAGGAAAGCATACGTCTTTCATCTGAGTGAAAACTGCATTCTATTCAGTTTTTAGTACTGTTTTGAATGGTTAGTCAATTCACTTGTAGGGAAGCGTTTGTTTGCATTCTGTATACTCAATTCTTTAACAGCAAATCTCGTGTCTTGCGTTTGACAGAAATTCCAGTGAAATCACGTTTAAAAGCCAACGTCAGTAAAAAGGCTTCGTAGAATCACTCTGTGAATTTCTTTGAAAACACTTCTTAAGAAGGAAAGCATACGTCTTTCATCTGAGTGAAAACTGCATTCTATTCAGTTTTTAGTACTGTGTTGAATGGTTAGGCGATTCACTTGTAGGGAAGCGTTTGTTTGCATTCTGTATACTCAATTCTTTGACAGCAAACCTCGTGTCTTGCTTTTGACAGAAATTCCAGTGAAATCACGTTTAAAACCGAACGTCAGTAAAAAGGCTTCGTAGAATCACTCTGTGAATGTCTTTGAAAACACTTCTTAAGAAGGAAAGCATACGTATTTCATCTGAGTGAAAACTGCATTCTATTCAGTTTTTAGTACTGTGTTGAATGGTTAGGCGATTCACTTGTAGGGAAGCGTTTGTTTGCATTCTGTATACTCAATTCTTTAACAGCAAACCTCGTGTTTGCGTTTGACAGAAATTCCAGTGAAATCACGTTTAAAACCGAACGTCAGTAAAAAGGCTTCGTAGAATCACTCTGTGAATGTCTTTGAAAACACTTCTTAAGAAGGAAAGCATACGTCTTTCATCTGAGTGAAAACTGCATTCTATTCAGTTTTTAGTACTGTGTTTAATGGTTAGGCGATTCACTTGTAGGGAAGCGTTTGTTTGCATTCTGTATACTCAATTCTTTAACAGCAAACCTCGTGTCTTGCGTTTGACAGAAATTCCAGTGAAATCACGTTTAAAACCGAACTTCAGTAAAAAGGCTTAGTAGAATCACTCTTTGAATGTCTTTGAAAACACTTCTTAAGAAGGAAAGCATACGTCTTTCATCTGAGTGCAAACTGGATTCTATTCATTTCTTAGTACTGTTTTGAATGGTTAGGCGATTCACTTGTAGGGAAGCGTTTGTTTGCATTCTGTATACTCAATTCTTTAACAGCAAATCTCGTGTCTTGCGTTTGACAGAAATTCCAGTGAAATCACGTTTAAAAGCCAACGTCAGTAAAAAGGCTTCGTAGAATCACTCTGTGAATTTCTTTGAAAACACTTCTTAAGAAGGAAAGCATACGTCTTTCATCTGAGTGAAAACTGCATTCTATTCAGTTTTTAGTACTCTTTTGAATGGTTAGGCGATTCACTTGTAGGGAAGCGTTTGTTTGCATTCTGTATACTCAATTCTTTAACAGCAAACCTCGTGTCTTGCTTTTGACAGAAATTCCAGTGAAATCACGTTTAAAACCGAACATCAGTAAAAAGGCTTCGTAGAATCACTCTGTGAATGTCTTTGAAAACACTTCTTAAGAAGGAAAGCATACGTATTTCATCTGAGTGAAAACTGCATTCTATTCAGTTTTTAGTACTGTGTTGAATGGTTAGGCGATTCACTTGTAGGGAAGCGTTTGTTTGCATTCTGTATACTCAATTCTTTAACAGCAAACCTCGTGTTTGCGTTTGACAGAAATTCCAGTGAAATCACGTTTAAAACCGAACGTCAGTAAAAAGGCTTCGTAGAATCACTCTGTGAATGTCTTTGAAAACACTTCTTAAGAAGGAAAGCATACGTCTTTCATCTGAGTGAAAACTGCATTCTATTCAGTTTTTAGTACTGTGTTGAATGGTTAGGCGATTCACTTGTAGGGAAGTGTTTGTTTGCATTCTGTATACTCAATTCTTTAACAGCAAACCTCGTGTCTTGCGTTTGACAGAAATTCCAGTGAAATCACGTTTAAAACCGAACGTCAGTAAAAAAGCTTCATAGAATCACTCTGTGAATGTCTTTGAAAACACTTCTTAAGAAGGAAAGCATACGTCTTTCATCTGAGTGAAAACTGCATTCTATTCAGTTTTTAGTACTGTTTTGAATGGTTAGGCGATTCACTTGTAGGGAAGCGTTTGTTTGCATTCTGTATACTCAATTCTTTAACAGCAAATCTCGTGTCTTGCGTTTGGCAGAAATTCCAGTGAAATCACATTTAAAACCGAAGGTCAGTAAAAAGGCTTCGTAGAATAACTCTGTGAATGTCTTTGAAAACACTTCTTAAGAAGGAAAGCATACGTCTTTCATATGAGTGAAAACTGCATTCTATTCAGTTTCTAGTACTGTTTTGAATGGTTAGGCGATTCACTTGTAGGGAAGCGTTTGTTTGCATTCTGTATACTCAATTCTTTAACAGCAAACCTCGTGTCTTGCGTTTGACAGAAATTCCAGTGAAATCACGTTTAAAACCGAACGTCAGTAAAAAGGCTTCGTAGAATCACTCTGTGAATGTCTTTGAAAACACTTCTTAAGAAGGAAAGCATACTTCTTTCATCTGAGTGAAAACTGCATTGTATTCAGTTTTTAGTACTGTGTTGAATGGTTAGGCGATTCACTTGTAGGGAAGCGTTTGTTTGCATTCTGTATACTCAATTCTTTAACAGCAAACCTCGTGTCTTGCGTTTGACAGAAATTCCAGTGAAATCATGTTTAAAACCGAACATCAGTAAAAAGGCTTCGTAGAATCACTCTGTGAATGTCTTTGAAAACACTTCTTAAGAAGGAAAGCATAAGTCTTTCATCTGAGTGAAAACTGCATTCTATTCAGTTTTTAGTACTGTTTTGAATGGTTAGTCGATTCACTTGTAGGGAAGCGTTTGTTTGCATTCTGTATACTCAATTCTTTAACAGCAAATCTCGTGTCTTGCGTTTGACAGAAATTCCAGTGAAATCACGTTTAAAAGCCAACGTCAGTAAAAAGGCTTCGTAGAATCACTCTGTGAATTTCTTTGAAAACACTTCTTAAGAAGGAAAGCATACGTCTTTCATCTGAGTGAAAACTGCATTCTATTCAGTTTTTAGTACTGTGTTGAATGGTTAGGCGATTCACTTGTAGGGAAGCGTTTGTTTGCATTCTGTATACTCAATTCTTTAACAGCAAACCTCGTGTCTTGCTTTTGACAGAAATTCCAGTGAAATCACATTTAAAACCGAACGTCAGTAAAAAGGCTTCGTAGAATCACTCTGTGAATGTCTTTGAAAACACTTCTTAAGAAGGAAAGCATACGTCTTTCATCTGAGTGAAAACTGCATTCTATTCAGTTTTTAGTACTGTGTTGAATGGTTAGGCGATTCACTTGTAGGGAAGCGTTTGTTTGCATTCTGTATACTCAATTCTTTAACAGCAAACCTCGTGTCTTGCGTTTGACAGAAATTCCAGTGAAATCACGTTTAAAACCGAACGTCAGTAAAAAGGCTTCATAGAATCACTCTGTGAATGTCTTTGAAAACACTTCTTAAGAAGGAAAGCATACGTCTTTCATCTGAGTGAAAACTGCATTCTATTCAGTTTTTAGTACTGTTTTGAATGGTTAGTCAATTCACTTGTAGGGAAGCGTTTGTTTGCATTCTGTATACTCAATTCTTTAACAGCAAATCTCGTGTCTTGCGTTTGACAGAAATTCCAGTGAAATCACGTTTAAAAGCCAACGTCAGTAAAAAGGCTTCGTAGAATCACTCTGTGAATTTCTTTGAAAACACTTCTTAAGAAGGAAAGCATACGTCTTTCATCTGAGTGAAAACTGCATTCTATTCAGTTTTTAGTACTGTGTTGAATGGTTAGGCGATTCACTTGTAGGGAAGCGTTTGTTTGCATTCTGTATACTCAATTCTTTGACAGCAAACCTCGTGTCTTGCTTTTGACAGAAATTCCAGTGAAATCACGTTTAAAACCGAACGTCAGTAAAAAGGCTTCGTAGAATCACTCTGTGAATGTCTTTGAAAACACTTCTTAAGAAGGAAAGCATACGTATTTCATCTGAGTGAAAACTGCATTCTATTCAGTTTTTAGTACTGTGTTGAATGGTTAGGCGATTCACTTGTAGGGAAGCGTTTGTTTGCATTCTGTATACTCAATTCTTTAACAGCAAACCTCGTGTTTGCGTTTGACAGAAATTCCAGTGAAATCACGTTTAAAACCGAACGTCAGTAAAAAGGCTTCGTAGAATCACTCTGTGAATGTCTTTGAAAACACTTCTTAAGAAGGAAAGCATACGTCTTTCATCTGAGTGAAAACTGCATTCTATTCAGTTTTTAGTACTGTGTTTAATGGTTAGGCGATTCACTTGTAGGGAAGCGTTTGTTTGCATTCTGTATACTCAATTCTTTAACAGCAAACCTCGTGTCTTGCGTTTGACAGAAATTCCAGTGAAATCACGTTTAAAACCGAACTTCAGTAAAAAGGCTTCGTAGAATCACTCTTTGAATGTCTTTGAAAACACTTCTTAAGAAGGAAAGCATACGTCTTTCATCTGAGTGCAAACTGGATTCTATTCATTTCTTAGTACTGTTTTGAATGGTTAGGCGATTCACTTGTAGGGAAGCGTTTGTTTGCATTCTGTATACTCAATTCTTTAACAGCAAATCTCGTGTCTTGCGTTTGACAGAAATTCCAGTGAAATCACGTTTAAAAGCCAACGTCAGTAAAAAGGCTTCGTAGAATCACTCTGTGAATTTCTTTGAAAACACTTCTTAAGAAGGAAAGCATACGTCTTTCATCTGAGTGAAAACTGCATTCTATTCAGTTTTTAGTACTCTTTTGAATGGTTAGGCGATTCACTTGTAGGGAAGCGTTTGTTTGCATTCTGTATACTCAATTCTTTAACAGCAAACCTCGTGTCTTGCTTTTGACAGAAATTCCAGTGAAATCACGTTTAAAACCGAACATCAGTAAAAAGGCTTCGTAGAAACCCTCTGTGAATGTCTTTGAAAACACTTCTTAAGAAGGAAAGCATACGTATTTCATCTGAGTGAAAACTGCATTCTATTCAGTTTTTAGTACTGTGTTGAATGGTTAGGCGATTCACTTGTAGGGAAGCGTTTGTTTGCATTCTGTATACTCAATTCTTTAACAGCAAACCTCGTGTCTTGCGTTTGACAGAAATTCCAGTGAAATCACGTTTAAAACCGAACGTCAGTAAAAAAGCTTCATAGAATCACTCTGTGAATGTCTTTGAAAACACTTCTTAAGAAGGAAAGCATACGTCTTTCATCTGAGTGAAAACTGCATTCTATTCAGTTTTTAGTACTGTTTTGAATGGTTAGGCGATTCACTTGTAGGGAAGCGTTTGTTTGCATTCTGTATACTCAATTCTTTAACAGCAAATCTCGTGTCTTGCGTTTGGCAGAAATTCCAGTGAAATCACATTTAAAACCGAAGGTCAGTAAAAAGGCTTCGTAGAATAACTCTGTGAATGTCTTTGAAAACACTTCTTAAGAAGGAAAGCATACGTCTTTCATATGAGTGAAAACTGCATTCTATTCAGTTTCTAGTACTGTTTTGAATGGTTAGGCGATTCACTTGTAGGGAAGCGTTTGTTTGCATTCTGTATACTCAATTCTTTAACAGCAAACCTCGTGTCTTGCGTTTGACAGAAATTCCAGTGAAATCACGTTTAAAACCGAACGTCAGTAAAAAGGCTTCGTAGAATCACTCTGTGAATGTCTTTGAAAACACTTCTTAAGAAGGAAAGCATACTTCTTTCATCTGAGTGAAAACTGCATTGTATTCAGTTTTTAGTACTGTGTTGAATGGTTAGGCGATTCACTTGTAGGGAAGCGTTTGTTTGCATTCTGTATACTCAATTCTTTAACAGCAAACCTCGTGTCTTGCGTTTGACAGAAATTCCAGTGAAATCATGTTTAAAACCGAACATCAGTAAAAAGGCTTCGTAGAATCACTCTGTGAATGTCTTTGAAAACACTTCTTAAGAAGGAAAGCATAAGTCTTTCATCTGAGTGAAAACTGCATTCTATTCAGTTTTTAGTACTCTGTTGAATGGTTAGGCGATTCACTTGTAGGGAAGTGTTTGTTTGCATTCTGTATACTCAATTCTTTAACAGCAAACCTCGTGTCTTGCGTTTGACAGAAATTCCAGTGAAATCACGTTTAAAACCGAACATCAGTAAAAAGGCTGCGTAGAATCACTCTGTGAATGTCTTTGAAAACACTTCTTAAGAAGGAAAGCATACGTCTTTCATCTGAGTGAAAACTGCATTCTATTCAGTTTTTAGTACTGTTTTGAATGGTTAGGCGATTCACTTGTTGGGAAGTGTTTGTTTGCATTCTGTATACTCAATTCTTTAACAGCAAACCTCGTGTTTGCGTTTGACAGAAATTCCAGTGAAATCACGTTTAAAACCGAACGTCAGTAAAAAGGCTTCGTAGAATCACTCTGTGAATGTCTTTGAAAACACTTCTTAAGAAGGAAAGCATACGTCTTTCATCTGAGTGAAAACTGCATTCTATTCAGTTTTTAGTACTGTGTTGAATGGTTAGGCGATTCACTTGTAGGGAAGCGTTTGTTTGCATTCTGTATACTCAATTCTTTAACAGCAAACCTCGTGTCTTGCGTTTGACAGAAATTCCAGTGAAATCACGTTTAAAACCGAACTTCAGTAAAAAGGCTTCGTAGAATCACTCTTTGAATGTCTTTGAAAACACTTCTTAAGAAGGAAAGCATACGTCTTTCATCTGAGTGAAAACTGGATTCTATTCATTTCTTAGTACTGTTTTGAATGGTTAGGCGATTCACTTGTAGGGAAGCGTTTGTTTGCATTCTGTATACTCAATTCTTTAACAGCAAACCTCGTGTCTTGCGTTTGACAGAAATTCAAGTGAAATCACATTTAAAACCGAATGTCACTAAAAAGGCTTCGTAGAATCACTCTGTGAATGTCTTTGAAAACACTTCTTAAGAAGGATAGCATACGTCTTTCATCTGAGTGAAAACTGCATTCTATTCAGTTTTTAGTACTCTTTTGAATGGTTAGGCGATTCACTTGTAGGGAAGCGTTTGTTTGCATTCTGTATACTCAATTCTTTAACAGCAAACCTCGTGTCTTGCGTTTGACAGAAATTCCAGTGAAATCACGTTTAAAACCGAACTTCAGTAAAAAGGCTTCATAGAATCACTCTGTGAATGTCTTTGAAAACACTTCTTAAGAAGGAAAGCATACGTCTTTCATCTGAGTGAAAACTGCATTCTATTCAGTTTTTAGTACTGTGTTGAATGGTTAGGCGATTCACTTGTAGGGAAGCGTTTGTTTGCATTCTGTATACTCAATTCTTTAACAGCAAACCTCCTGTCTTGCGTTTGACAGAAATTCCAGTGAAATCCCGTTTAAAACCGAACGTCAGTAAAAAGGCTTCATAGAATCACTCTGTGAATGTCTTTGAAAACACTTCTTAAGAAGGAAAGCATACGTCTTTCATCTGAGTGAAAACTGCATTCTATTCAGTTTTTAGTACTGTTTTGAATGGTTAGTCGATTCACTTGTTGGGAAGCGTTTGTTTGCATTATGTATACTCAATTCTTTAACAGCAAACCTCGTGTCTTGCGTTTGACAGAAATTCCAGTGAAATCACGTTTAAAAGCCAACGTCAGTAAAAAGGCTTCGTAGAATCACTCTGTGAATTTCTTTGAAAACACTTCTTAAGAAGGAAAGCATATGTCTTTCATCTGAGTGAAAACTGCATTCTATTCAGTTTTTAGTACTGTGTTGAATGGTTAGGCGATTCACTTGTAGGGAAGCGTTTGTTTGCATTCTGTATACTCAATTCTTTAACAGCAAACCTCGTGTCTTGCTTTTGACAGAAATTCCAGTGAAATCACGTTTAAAACCGAACATCAGTAAAAAGGCTTCGTAGAATCACTCTGTGAATGTCTTTGAAAACACTTCTTAAGAAGGAAAGCATACGTCTTTCATCTGAGTGAAAACTGCATTCTATTCAGTTTTTAGTACTGTTTTGAATGGTTAGGCGATTCACTTGTTGGGAAGCGTTTGTTTGCATTCTGTATACTCAATTCTTTAACAGCAAACCTCGTGTCTTGCGTTTGACAGAAATTCCAGTGAAATCACTTTTAAAACCGAACGTCAGTAAAAAGGCTTCGTAGATTCACTCTGTGAATGTCTTTGATAACACTTCTTAAGAAGGAAAGCATAAGTCTTTCATCTGAGTGAAAACTGCATTCTATTCAGTTTTTAGTACTGTGTTGAATGGTTAGGCGATTCACTTGTAGGGAAGCGTTTGTTTGCATTCTGTATACTCAATTCTTTAACAGCAAACCTCGTGTCTTGCGTTTGACAGAAATTCCAGTGAAATCACGTTTAAAACCGAACGTCAGTAAAAAGGCTTCGTAGAATCACTCTGTGAATGTCTTTGAAAACACTTCTTAAGAAGGAAAGCATACGTCTTTCATCTGAGTGAAAACTGCATTCTATTCAGTTTTTAGTACTGTTTTGAATGGTTAGTCGATTCACTTGTAGGGAAGCGTTTGTTTGCATTCTGTATACTCAATTCTTTAACAGCAAATCTCGTGTCTTGCGTTTGACAGAAATTCCAGTGAAATCACGTTTAAAAGCCAACGTCAGTAAAAAGGCTTCGTAGAATCACTCTGTGAATGTCTTTGAAAACACTTCTTAAGAAGGAAAGCATAAGTCTTTCATCTGAGTGAAAACTGCATTCTATTCAGTTTTTAGTACTGTGTTGAATGGTTAGGCGATTCACTTGTATGGAAGCGTTTGTTTGCATTCTGTATACTCAATTCTTTAACAGCAAACCTCATGTCTTGCTTTTGACAGAAATTCCAGTGAAATCACGTTTAAAACCGAACGTCAGTAAAAAGGCTTCGTAGAATCACTCTGTGAATGTCTTTGAAAACACTTCTTCAGAAGGAAAGCATACGTCTTTCATCTGAGTGAAAACTGCATTCTATTCAGTTTTTAGTACTGTGTTGAATGGTTAGGCGATTCACTTGTAGGGAAGCGTTTGTTTGCATTCTGTATACTCAATTCTTTAACAGCAAACCTCGTGTCTTGCATTTGACAGAAATTCCAGTGTAATCACGTTTAAAACCGAACTTCAGTAAAGAGGCTTCGTAGAATCACTCTGTGAATGTCTTTGAAAACACTTCTCCAGGAAGAAAGCATACGTCTTTCATCTGAGTGAAAACTGCATTCTATTCAGTTTTTAGTACTGTGTTGAATGGTTAGGCGATTCACTTGTAGGGAAGCGTTTCTTTGCATTCTGTATACTCAATTCTTTAACAGCAAACCTCGTGTCTTGCATTTGACAGAAATCCCAGTGAAATCACGTTTAAAACCGAACGTCAGTAAAAAGGCTTCGTAGAAACCCTCTGTGAATGTCTTTGAAAACACTTCTTCAGAAGGAAAGCATACGTCTTTCATCTGAGTGAAAACTGCATTCTATTCAGTTTTTAGTACTGTTTTGAATGGTTAGGCGATTCACTTGTAGGGAAGCGTTTGTTTGCATTCTGTATACTCAATTCTTTAACAGCAAACCTCGTGTCTTGCGTTTGACAGAAATTCCAGTGAAATCACGTTTAAAACGGAACATCAGTAAAAAGGCTTCGTAGAATCACTCTGTGAATGTCTTTGAAAACACTTCTTAAGAAGGAAAGCATACGTCTTTCATCTGAGTGAAAACTGCATTCTATTCAGTTTTTAGTACTGTGTTGAATGGTTAGGCGATTCACTTGTAGGGAAGCGTTTGTTTGCATTCTGTATACTCAATTCTTTAACAGCAAACCTCGTGTCTTGCGTTTGACAGAAATTCCAGTGAAATCACGTTTAAAACCGAACGTCAGTAAAAAGGCTTCGTAGAATCACTCTGTGAATGTCTTAGAAAACACTTCTTAAGAAGGAAAGCATACGTCTTTCATCTGAGTGAAAACTGCATTCTATTCAGTTTTTAGTACTGTGTTGAATGGTTAGGTGATTCACTTGTAGGGAAGCGTTTGTTTGCATTCTGTATACTCAATTCTTTAACAGCAAACCTCGTGTCTTGCGTTTGACAGAAATTCCAGTGAAATCACGTTTAAAACCGAACGTCAGTAAAAAAGCTTCGTAGAATCACTCTGTGAATGTCTTTGAAAACACTTCTTAAGAAGGAAAGCATACGTCTTTCATCTGAGTGAAAACTGCATTCTATTCAGTTTTTAGTACTGTGTTGAATGGTTAGGCGATTCACTTGTAGGGAAGCGTTTGTTTGCATTCTGTATACTCAATTCTTTAACAGCAAACCTCGTGTCTTGCATTTGACAGAAATTCCAGTGTAATCACGTTAAAACCGAACTTCAGTAAAGAGGCTTCGTAGAATCACTCTGTGAATGTCTTTGAAAACACTTCTCCAGGAAGAAAGCATACGTCTTTCATCTGAGTGAAAACTGCATTCTATTCAGTTTTTAGTACTGTGTTGAATGGTTAGGCGATTCACTTGTAGGGAAGCGTTTGTTTGCATTCTGTATACTCAATTCTTTAACAGCAAACCTCGTGTCTTGCATTTGACAGAAATCCCAGTGAAATCACGTTTAAAACCGAACGTCAGTAAAAAGGCTTCATAGAAACCCTCTGTGAATGTCTTTGAAAACACTTCTTCAGAAGGAAAGCATACGTCTTTCTTCTGAGTGAAAACTGCATTCTATTCAGTTTTTAGTACTGTGTTGAATGGTTAGGCGATTCACTTGTAGGGAAGCGTTTGTTTGCATTCTGTATACTCAATTCTTTAACAGCAAACCTCGTGTCTTGCGTTTGACAGAAATTCCAGTGAAATCACGTTTAAAACCGAACGTCAGTAAAAAAGCTTCGTAGAATCACTCTGTGAATGTCTTTGAAAACACTTCTTAAGAAGGAAAGCATACGTCTTTCATCTGAGTGAAAACTGCATTCTATTCAGTTTTTAGTACTGTGTTGAATGGTTAGGCGATTCACTTGTAGGGAAGCGTTTGTTTGCATTCTGTATACTCAATTCTTTAACAGCAAACCTCGTGTCTTGCATTTGACAGAAATTCCAGTGTAATCACGTTTAAAACCGAACTTCAGTAAAGAGGCTTCGTAGAATCACTCTGTGAATGTCTTTGAAAACACTTCTCCAGAAAGAAAGCATACGTCTTTCATCTGAGTGAAAACTCCATTCTATTCAGTTTTTAGTACTGTGTTGAATGGTTAGGCGATTCACTTGTAGGGAAGCGTTTGTTTGCATTCTGTATACTCAATTCTTTAACAGCAAACCTCGTGTCTTGCGTTTGACAGAAATCCCAGTGAAATCACGTTTAAAACCGAACGTCAGTAAAAAGGCTTCGTAGAATCACTCTGTGAATGTCTTTGAAAACACTTCTTCAGAAGGAAAGCATACGTCTTTCATCTGAGTGAAAACTGCATTCTATTCAGTTTTTAGTACTGTGTTGAATGGTTAGGCGATTCACTTGTAGGGAAGCGTTTGTTTGCATTCTGTATACTCAATTCTTTAACAGCAAACCTCGTGTCTTGCGTTTGACAGAAATTCCAGTGAAATCACGTTTAAAACCGAACGTCAGTAAAAAGGCTTCGTAGAATCACTCTGTGAATGTCTTTGAAAACACTTCTTAAGAAGGAAAGCATATGTCTTTCATCTGAGTGAAAACTGCATTCTATTCAGTTTTTAGTACTGTTTTGAATGGTTAGGCGATTCACTTGTAGGGAAGCGTTTGTTTGCATTCTGTATACTCAATTCTTTAACAGCAAACCTCGTGTCTTGCGTTTGACAGAAATTCCAGTGAAATCACGTTTAAAACCGAACATCAGTAAAAAGGCTTCGTAGAATCACTCTGTGAATGTCTTTGAAAACACTTCTTCAGAAGGAAAGCATACGTCTTTCATCTGAGTGAAAACTGCATTCTATTCAGTTTTTAGTACTGTTTTGAATGGTTAGGCGATTCACTTGTAGGGAAGCGTTTGTTTGCATTCTGTATACTCAATTCTTTAACAGCAAACCTCGTGTCTTGCGTTTGACAGAAATTCCAGTGAAATCACGTTTAAAACCGAACGTCAGTAAAAAGGCTTCGTAGAATCACTCTGTGAATGTCTTTGAAAACACTTCTTAAGAAGGAAAGCATACGTCTTTCATCTGAGTGAAAACTGCATTCTATTCAGTTTTTAGTACTGTGTTGAATGGTTAGGCGATTCACTTGTAGGGAAGCGTTTGTTTGCATTCTGTATACTCAATTCTTTAACAGCAAACCTCGTGTCTTGCGTTTGACAGAAATTCCAGTGAAATCACGTTTAAAACCGAACGTCAGTAAAAAAGCTTCGTAGAATCACTCTGTGAATATCTTTGAAAACACTTCTTAAGAAGGAAAGCATACGTCTTTCATCTGAGTGAAAACTGCATTCTATTCAGTTTTTAGTACTGTGTTGAATGGTTAGGCGATTCACTTGTAGGGAAGCGTTTGTTTGCATTCTGTATACTCAATTCTTTAACAGCAAACCTCGTGTCTTGCATTTGACAGAAATTCCAGTGTAATCACGTTTAAAACCGAACTTCAGTAAAGAGGCTTCGTAGAATCACTCTGTGAATGTCTTTGAAAACACTTCTCCAGAAAGAAAGCATACGTCTTTCATCTGAGTGAAAACTGCATTCTATTCAGTTTTTAGTACTGTGTTGAATGGTTAGGCGATTCACTTGTAGGGAAGCGTTTGTTTGCATTCTGTATACTCAATTCTTTAACAGCAAACCTCGTGTCTTGCATTTGACAGAAATCCCAGTGAAATCACATTTAAAACCGAACGTCAGTAAAAAGGCTTCATAGAATCACTCTGTGAATGTCTTTGAAAACACTTCTTCAGAAGGAAAGCATACGTCTTTCATCTGAGTGAAAACTGCATTCTATTCAGTTTTTAGTACTGTTTTGAATGGTTAGGCGATTCACTTGTAGGGAAGCGTTTGTTTGCATTCTGTATACTCAATTCTTTAACAGCAAACCTCGTGTCTTGCGTTTGACAGAAATTCCAGTGAAATCACGTTTAAAACCGAACGTCAGTAAAAAGGCTTCGTAGAATCACTCTGTGAATGTCTTTGAAAACACTTCTTAAGAAGGAAAGCATATGTCTTTCATCTGAGTGAAAACTGCATTCTATTCAGTTTTTAGTACTGTTTTGAATGGTTAGGCGATTCACTTGTAGGGAAGCGTTTGTTTGCATTCTGTATACTCAATTCTTTAACAGCAAACCTCGTGTCTTGCGTTTGACAGAAATTCCAGTGAAATCACGTTTAAAACCGAACATCAGTAAAAAGGCTTTGTAGAATCACTCTGTGAATGTCTTTGAAAACACTTCTTCAGAAGGAAAGCATACGTCTTTCATCTGAGTGAAAACTGCATTCTATTCAGTTTTTAGTACTGTTTTGAATGGTTAGGCGATTCACTTGTAGGGAAGCGTTTGTTTGCATTCTGTATACTCAATTCTTTAACAGCAAACCTCGTGTCTTGCGTTTGACAGAAATTCCAGTGAAATCACGTTTAAAACCGAATGTCAGTAAAAAGGCTTCGTAGAATCACTCTGTGAATGTCTTTGAAAACACTTCTTAAGAAGGAAAGCATATGTCTTTCATCTGAGTGAAAACTGCATTCTATTCAGTTTTTAGTACTGTTTTGAATGGTTAGGCGATTCACTTGTAGGGAAGCGTTTGTTTGCATTCTGTATACTCAATTCTTTAACAGCAAACCTCGTGTCTTGCGTTTGACAGAAATTCCAGTGAAATCACGTTTAAAACCGAACATCAGTAAAAAGGCTTCGTAGAATCACTCTGTGAATGTCTTTGAAAACACTTCTTAAGAAGGAAAGCATACGTCTTTCATCTGAGTGAAAACTGCATTCTATTCAGTTTTTAGTACTGTGTTGAATGGTTAGGCGATTCACTTGTAGGGAAGCGTTTGTTTGCATTCTGTATACTCAATTCTTTAACAGCAAACCTCGTGTCTTGCGTTTGACAGAAATTCCAGTGAAATCACGTTTAAAACCGAACGTCAGTAAAAAGGCTTCGTAGAATCACTCTGTGAATGTCTTAGAAAACACTTCTTAAGAAGGAAAGCATATGTCTTTCATCTGAGTGAAAACTGCATTCTATTCAGTTTTTAGTACTGTGTTGAATGGTTAGGCGATTCACTTGTAGGGAAGCGTTTGTTTGCATTCTGTATACTCAATTCTTTAACAGCAAACCTCGTGTCTTGCATTTGACAGAAATTCCAGTGAAATCACGTTTAAAACCGAACGTCAGTAAAAAGGCTTCGTAGAATCACTCTGTGAATGTCTTTGAAAACACTTCTTAAGAAGGAAAGCATACGTCTTTCATCTGAGTGAAAACTGCATTCTATTCAGTTTTTAGTACTGTGTTGAATGGTTAGGCGATTCACTTGTAGGGAAGCTTTTGTTTGCATTCTGTATACTCAATTCTTTAACAGCAAACCTCGTGTCTTGCATTTGACAGAAATTCCAGTGTAATCACGTTTAAAACCGAACTTCAGTAAAGAGGCTTCGTAGAATCACTCTGTGAATGTCTTTGAAAACACTTCTCCAGGAAGAAAGCATACGTCTTTCATCTGAGTGAAAACTGCATTCTATTCAGTTTTTAGTACTGTGTTGAATGGTTAGGCGATTCACTTGTAGGGAAGCGTTTGTTTGCATTCTGTATACTCAATTCTTTAACAGCAAACCTCGTGTCTTGCGTTTGACAGAAATTCCAGTGAAATCACGTTTAAAACCGAATGTCAGTAAAAAGGCTTCGTAGAATCACTCTGTGAATGTCTTAGAAAACACTTCTTAAGAAGGAAAGCATACGTCTTTCATCTGAGTGAAAACTGCATTCTATTCAGTTTTTAGTACTGTGTTGAATGGTTAGGCGATTCACTTGTAGGGAAGCGTTTGTTTGCATTCTGTATACTCAATTCTTTAACAGCAAACCTTGTGTCTTGCATTTGACAGAAATTCCAGTGAAATCACGTTTAAAACCGAACGTCAGTAAAAAAGCTTCGTAGAATCACTCTGTGAATGTCTTTGAAAACACTTCTTAAGAAGGAAAGCATACGTCTTTCATCTGAGTGAAAACTGCATTCTATTCAGTTTTTAGTACTGTGTTGAATGGTTAGGCGATTCACTTGTAGGGAAGCTTTTGTTTGCATTCTGTATACTCAATTCTTTAACAGCAAACCTCGTGTCTTGCATTTGACAGAAATTCCAGTGTAATCACGTTTAAAACCGAACTTCAGTAAAGAGGCTTCGTAGAATCACTCTGTGAATGTCTTTGAAAACACTTCTCCAGGAAGAAAGCATACGTCTTTCATCTGAGTGAAAACTGCATTCTATTCAGTTTTTAGTACTGTGTTGAATGGTTAGGCGATTCACTTGTAGGGAAGCGTTTGTTTGCATTCTGTATACTCAATTCTTTAACAGCAAACCTCGTGTCTTGCGTTTGACAGAAATTCCAGTGAAATCATGTTTAAAACCGAACATCAGTAAAAAGGCTTCGTAGAATCACTCTGTGAATGTCTTTGAAAACACTTCTTAAGAAGGAAAGCATAAGTCTTTCATCTGAGTGAAAACTGCATTCTATTCAGTTTTTAGTACTCTGTTGAATGGTTAGGCGATTCACTTGTAGGGAAGTGTTTGTTTGCATTCTGTATACTCAATTCTTTAACAGCAAACCTCGTGTCTTGCGTTTGACAGAAATTCCAGTGAAATCACGTTTAAAACCGAACATCAGTAAAAAGGCTGCGTAGAATCACTCTGTGAATGTCTTTGAAAACACTTCTTAAGAAGGAAAGCATACGTCTTTCATCTGAGTGAAAACTGCATTCTATTCAGTTTTTAGTACTGTTTTGAATGGTTAGGCGATTCACTTGTTGGGAAGCGTTTGTTTGCATTCTGTATACTCAATTCTTTAACAGCAAACCTCGTGTCTTGCGTTTGACAGAAATTCCAGTGAAATCACGTTTAAAACCGAACATCAGTAAAAAGGCTTTGTAGAATCACTCTGTGAATGTCTTTGAAAACACTTCTTCAGAAGGAAAGCATACGTCTTTCATCTGAGTGAAAACTGCATTCTATTCAGTTTTTAGTACTGTTTTGAATGGTTAGGCGATTCACTTGTAGGGAAGCGTTTGTTTGCATTCTGTATACTCAATTCTTTAACAGCAAACCTCGTGTCTTGCGTTTGACAGAAATTCCAGTGAAATCACGTTTAAAACCGAACATCAGTAAAAAGGCTTCGTAGAATCACTCTGTGAATGTCTTTGAAAACACTTCTTAAGAAGGAAAGCATACGTCTTTCATCTGAGTGAAAACTGCATTCTATTCAGTTTTTAGTACTGTGTTGAATGGTTAGGCGATTCACTTGTAGGGAAGCGTTTGTTTGCATTCTGTATACTCAATTCTTTAACAGCAAACCTCGTGTCTTGCGTTTGACAGAAATTCCAGTGAAATCACGTTTAAAACCGAACGTCAGTAAAAAAGCTTCGTAGAATCACTCTGTGAATGTCTTTGAAAACACTTCTTAAGAAGGAAAGCATACGTCTTTCATCTGAGTGAAAACTGCATTCTATTCAGTTTTTAGTACTGTGTTGAATGGTTAGGCGATTCACTTGTAGGGAAGCGTTTGTTTGCATTCTGTATACTCAATTCTTTAACAGCAAACCTCGTGTCTTGCATTTGACAGAAATTCCAGTGTAATCACGTTTAAAACCGAACTTCAGTAAAGAGGCTTCGTAGAATCACTCTGTGAATGTCTTTGAAAACACTTCTCCAGAAAGAAAGCATACGTCTTTCATCTGAGTGAAAACTGCATTCTATTCAGTTTTTAGTACTGTGTTGAATGGTTAGGCGATTCACTTGTAGGGAAGCGTTTGTTTGCATTCTGTATACTCAATTCTTTAACAGCAAACCTCGTGTCTTGCATTTGACAGAAATCCCAGTGAAATCACGTTTAAAACCGAACGTCAGTAAAAAGGCTTCGTAGAATCACTCTGTGAATGTCTTTGAAAACACTTCTTCAGAAGGAAAGCATACGTCTTTCATCTGAGTGAAAACTGCATTCTATTCAGTTTTTAGTACTGTTTTGAATGGTTAGGCGATTCACTTGTAGGGAAGCGTTTGTTTGCATTCTGTATACTCAATTCTTTAACAGCAAACCTCGTGTCTTGCGTTTGACAGAAATTCCAGTGAAATCACGTTTAAAACCGAACGTCAGTAAAAAGGCTTCGTAGAATCACTCTGTGAATGTCTTTGAAAACACTTCTTAAGAAGGAAAGCATATGTCTTTCATCTGAGTGAAAACTGCATTCTATTCAGTTTTTAGTACTGTTTTGAATGGTTAGGCGATTCACTTGTAGGGAAGCGTTTGTTTGCATTCTGTATACTCAATTCTTTAACAGCAAACCTCGTGTCTTGCGTTTGACAGAAATTCCAGTGAAATCACGTTTAAAACCGAACATCAGTAAAAAGGCTTTGTAGAATCACTCTGTGAATGTCTTTGAAAACACTTCTTCAGAAGGAAAGCATACGTCTTTCATCTGAGTGAAAACTGCATTCTATTCAGTTTTTAGTACTGTTTTGAATGGTTAGGCGATTCACTTGTAGGGAAGCGTTTGTTTGCATTCTGTATACTCAATTCTTTAACAGCAAACCTCGTGTCTTGCGTTTGACAGAAATTCCAGTGAAATCACGTTTAAAACCGAACGTCAGTAAAAAGGCTTCGTAGAATCACTCTGTGAATGTCTTTGAAAACACTTCTTAAGAAGGAAAGCATATGTCTTTCATCTGAGTGAAAACTGCATTCTATTCAGTTTTTAGTACTGTTTTGAATGGTTAGGCGATTCACTTGTAGGGAAGCGTTTGTTTGCATTCTGTATACTCAATTCTTTAACAGCAAACCTCGTGTCTTGCGTTTGACAGAAATTCCAGTGAAATCACGTTTAAAACCGAACGTCAGTAAAAAAGCTTCGTAGAATCACTCTGTGAATGTCTTTGAAAACACTTCTCCAGGAAGAAAGCATACGTCTTTCATCTGAGTGAAAACTGCATTCTATTCAGTTTTTAGTACTGTGTTGAATGGTTAGGCGATTCACTTGTAGGGAAGCGTTTGTTTGCATTCTGTATACTCAATTCTTTAACAGCAAACCTCGTGTCTTGCATTTGACAGAAATCCCAGTGAAATCACGTTTAAAACCGAACGTCAGTAAAAAGGCTTCGTAGAATCACTCTGTGAATGTCTTTGAAAACACTTCTTCAGAAGGAAAGCATACGTCTTTCATCTGAGTGAAAACTGCATTCTATTCAGTTTTTAGTACTGTTTTGAATGGTTAGGCGATTCACTTGTAGGGAAGCGTTTGTTTGCATTCTGTATACTCAATTCTTTAACAGCAAACCTCGTGTCTTGCGTTTGACAGAAATTCCAGTGAAATCACGTTTAAAACCGAACGTCAGTAAAAAGGCTTCGTAGAATCACTCTGTGAATGTCTTTGAAAACACTTCTTAAGAAGGAAAGCATACGTCTTTCATCTGAGTGAAAACTGCATTCTATTCAGTTTTTAGTACTGTGTTGAATGGTTAGGCGATTCACTTGTAGGGAAGCGTTTGTTTGCATTCTGTATACTCAATTCTTTAACAGCAAACCTCGTGTCTTGCGTTTGACAGAAATTCCAGTGAAATCACGTTTAAAACCGAACGTCAGTAAAAAAGCTTCGTAGAATCACTCTGTGAATGTCTTTGAAAACACTTCTTAAGAAGGAAAGCATACGTCTTTCATCTGAGTGAAAACTGCATTCTATTCAGTTTTTAGTACTGTGTTGAATGGTTAGGCGATTCACTTGTAGGGAAGCGTTTGTTTGCATTCTGTATACTCAATTCTTTAACAGCAAACCTCGTGTCTTGCATTTGACAGAAATTCCAGTGTAATCACGTTTAAAACCGAACTTCAGTAAAGAGGCTTCGTAGAATCACTCTGTGAATGTCTTTGAAAACACTTCTCCAGAAAGAAAGCATACGTCTTTCATCTGAGTGAAAACTGCATTCTATTCAGTTTTTAGTACTGTGTTGAATGGTTAGGCGATTCACTTGTAGGGAAGCGTTTGTTTGCATTCTGTATACTCAATTCTTTAACAGCAAACCTCGTGTCTTGCGTTTGACAGAAATCCCAGTGAAATCACGTTTAAAACCGAACGTCAGTAAAAAGGCTTCGTAGAATCACTCTGTGAATGTCTTTGAAAACACTTCTTCAGAAGGAAAGCATACGTCTTTCATCTGAGTGAAAACTGCATTCTATTCAGTTTTTAGTACTGTTTTGAATGGTTAGGCGATTCACTTGTAGGGAAGCGTTTGTTTGCATTCTGTATACTCAATTCTTTAACAGCAAACCTCGTGTCTTGCGTTTGACAGAAATTCCAGTGAAATCACGTTTAAAACCGAACGTCAGTAAAAAGGCTTCGTAGAATCACTCTGTGAATGTCTTTGAAAACACTTCTTAAGAAGGAAAGCATATGTCTTTCATCTGAGTGAAAACTGCATTCTATTCAGTTTTTAGTACTGTTTTGAATGGTTAGGCGATTCACTTGTAGGGAAGCGTTTGTTTGCATTCTGTATACTCAATTCTTTAACAGCAAACCTCGTGTCTTGCGTTTGACAGAAATTCCAGTGAAATCACGTTTAAAACCGAACATCAGTAAAAAGGCTTTGTAGAATCACTCTGTGAATGTCTTTGAAAACACTTCTTCAGAAGGAAAGCATATGTCTTTCATCTGAGTGAAAACTGCATTCTATTCAGTTTTTAGTACTGTTTTGAATGGTTAGGCGATTCACTTGTAGGGAAGCGTTTGTTTGCATTCTGTATACTCAATTCTTTAACAGCAAACCTCGTGTCTTGCGTTTGACAGAAATTCCAGTGAAATCACGTTTAAAACCGAACATCAGTAAAAAGGCTTCGTAGAATCACTCTGTGAATGTCTTTGAAAACACTTCTTAAGAAGGAAAGCATACGTCTTTCATCTGAGTGAAAACTGCATTCTATTCAGTTTTTAGTACTGTGTTGAATGGTTAGGCGATTCACTTGTAGGGAAGCGTTTGTTTGCATTCTGTATACTCAATTCTTTAACAGCAAACCTCGTGTCTTGCGTTTGACAGAAATTCCAGTGAAATCACGTTTAAAACCGAACGTCAGTAAAAAAGCTTCGTAGAATCACTCTGTGAATGTCTTTGAAAACACTTCTTAAGAAGGAAAGCATACGTCTTTCATCTGAGTGAAAACTGCATTCTATTCAGTTTTTAGTACTGTGTTGAATGGTTAGGCGATTCACTTGTAGGGAAGCGTTTGTTTGCATTCTGTATACTCAATTCTTTAACAGCAAACCTCGTGTCTTGCATTTGACAGAAATTCCAGTGTAATCACGTTTAAAACCGAACTTCAGTAAAGAGGCTTCGTAGAATCACTCTGTGAATGTCTTTGAAAACACTTCTCCAGAAAGAAAGCATACGTCTTTCATCTGAGTGAAAACTGCATTCTATTCAGTTTTTAGTACTGTGTTGAATGGTTAGGCGATTCACTTGTAGGGAAGCGTTTGTTTGCATTCTGTATACTCAATTCTTTAACAGCAAACCTCGTGTCTTGCGTTTGACAGAAATCCCAGTGAAATCACGTTTAAAACCGAACGTCAGTAAAAAGGCTTCGTAGAATCACTCTGTGAATGTCTTTGAAAACACTTCTTCAGAAGGAAAGCATACGTCTTTCATCTGAGTGAAAACTGCATTCTATTCAGTTTTTAGTACTGTTTTGAATGGTTAGGCGATTCACTTGTAGGGAAGCGTTTGTTTGCATTCTGTATACTCAATTCTTTAACAGCAAACCTCGTGTCTTGCGTTTGACAGAAATTCCAGTGAAATCACGTTTAAAACCGAACGTCAGTAAAAAGGCTTCGTAGAATCACTCTGTGAATGTCTTTGAAAACACTTCTTAAGAAGGAAAGCATATGTCTTTCATCTGAGTGAAAACTGCATTCTATTCAGTTTTTAGTACTGTTTTGAATGGTTAGGCGATTCACTTGTAGGGAAGCGTTTGTTTGCATTCTGTATACTCAATTCTTTAACAGCAAACCTCGTGTCTTGCGTTTGACAGAAATTCCAGTGAAATCACGTTTAAAACCGAACATCAGTAAAAAGGCTTTGTAGAATCACTCTGTGAATGTCTTTGAAAACACTTCTTCAGAAGGAAAGCATATGTCTTTCATCTGAGTGAAAACTGCATTCTATTCAGTTTTTAGTACTGTGTTGAATGGTTAGGCGATTCACTTGTAGGGAAGCGTTTGTTTGCATTCTGTATACTCAATTCTTTAACAGCAAACCTCGTGTCTTGCATTTGACAGAAATCCCAGTGAAATCACGTTTAAAACCGAACATCAGTAAAAAGGCTTCGTAGAATCACTCTGTGAATGTCTTTGAAAACACTTCTCCAGGAAGAAAGCATACGTCTTTCATCTGAGTGAAAACTGCATTCTATTCAGTTTTTAGTACTGTGTTGAATGGTTAGGCGATTCACTTGTAGGGAAGCATTTGTTTGCATTCTGTATACTCAATTCTTTAACAGCAAACCTCGTGTCTTGCATTTGACAGAAATCCCAGTGAAATCACGTTTAAAACCGAACGTCAGTAAAAAGGCTTCGTAGAATCACTCTGTGAATGTCTTTGAAAACACTTCTTCAGAAGGAAAGCATACGTCTTTCATCTGAGTGAAAACTGCATTCTATTCAGGTTTTAGTACTGTTTTGAATGGTTAGGCGATTCACTTGTAGGGAAGCGTTTGTTTGCATTCTGTATACTCAATTCTTTAACAGCAAACCTCGTGTCTTGCGTTTGACAGAAATTCCAGTGAAATCACGTTTAAAACCGAACATCAGTAAAAAGGCTTCGTAGAATCACTCTGTGAATGTCTTTGAAAACACTTCTTAAGAAGGAAAGCATAGGTCTTTCATCTGAGTGAAAACTGCATTCTATTCAGTTTTTAGTACTGTGTTGAATGGTTAGGCGATTCACTTGTAGGGAAGCGTTTGTTTGCATTCTGTATACTCAATTCTTTAACAGCAAACCTCGTGTCTTGCTTTTGACAGAAATTCCAGTGAAATCACGTTTAAAACCGAACGTCAGTAAAAAGGCTTCGTAGAATCACTCTGTGAATGTCTTAGAAAACACTTCTTAAGAAGGAAAGCATACGTCTTTCATCTGAGTGAAAACTGCATTCTATTCAGTTTTTAGTACTGTGTTGAATGGTTAGGCGATTCACTTGTAGGGAAGCGTTTGTTTGCATTCTGTATACTCAATTCTTTAACAGCAAACCTCGTGTCTTGCGTTTGACAGAAATTCCAGTGAAATCACGTTTAAAACCGAACGTCAGTAAAAAAGCTTCGTAGAATCACTCTGTGAATGTCTTTGAAAACACTTCTTAAGAAGGAAAGCATACGTCTTTCATCTGAGTGAAAACTGCATTCTATTCAGTTTTTAGTACTGTGTTGAATGGTTAGGCGATTCACTTGTAGGGAAGCGTTTGTTTGCATTCTGTATACTCAATTCTTTAACAGCAAACCTCGTGTCTTGCATTTGACAGAAATTCCAGTGTAATCACGTTTAAAACCGAACTTCAGTAAAGAGGCTTCATAGAATCACTCTGTGAATGTCTTTGAAAACACTTCTCCAGGAAGAAAGCATACGTCTTTCATCTGAGTGAAAACTGCATTCTATTCAGTTTTTAGTACTGTGTTGAATGGTTAGGCGATTCACTTGTAGGGAAGCGTTTGTTTGCATTCTGTATACTCAATTCTTTAACAGCAAACCTCGTGTCTTACGTTTGACAGAAATCCCAGTGAAATCACGTTTAAAACCGAACGTCAGTAAAAAGGCTTCGTAGAATCACTCTGTGAATGTCTTTGAAAACACTTCTTCAGAAGGAAAGCATACGTCTTTCATCTGAGTGAAAACTGCATTCTATTCAGTTTTTAGTACTGTTTTGAATGGTTAGGCGATTCACTTGTAGGGAAGCGTTTGTTTGCATTCTGTATACTCAATTCTTTAACAGCAAACCTCGTGTCTTGCGTTTGACAGAAATTCCAGTGAAATCACGTTTAAAACCGAACATCAGTAAAAAGGCTTCGTAGAATCACTCTGTGAATGTCTTTGAAAACACTTCTTAAGAAGGAAAGCATAGGTCTTTCATCTGAGTGAAAACTGCATTCTATTCAGTTTTTAGTACTGTGTTGAATGGTTAGGCGATTCACTTGTAGGGAAGCGTTTGTTTGCATTCTGTATACTCAATTCTTTAACAGCAAACCTCGTGTCTTTCTTTTGACAGAAATTCCAGTGAAATCACGTTTAAAACCGAACGTCAGTAAAAAGGCTTCGTAGAATCACTCTGTGAATGTCTTAGAAAACACTTCTTAAGAAGGAAAGCATAGGTCTTTCATCTGAGTGAAAACTGCATTCTATTCAGTTTTTAGTACTGTGTTGAATGGTTAGGCGATTCACTTGTAGGGAAGCGTTTGTTTGCATTCTGTATACTCAATTCTTTAACAGCAAACCTCGTGTCTTGCGTTTGACAGAAATTCCAGTGAAATCACGTTTAAAACCGAACGTCAGTAAAAAAGCTTCGTAGAATCACTCTGTGAATGTCTTAGAAAACACTTCTTAAGAAGGAAAGCATACGTCTTTCATCTGAGTGAAAACTGCATTCTATTCAGTTTTTAGTACTGTGTTGAATGGTTAGGCGATTCACTTGTAGGGAAGCGTTTGTTTGCATTCTGTATACTCAATTCTTTAACAGCAAACCTCGTGTCTTGCGTTTGACAGAAATTCCAGTGAAATCACGTTTAAAACCGAACGTCAGTAAAAAAGCTTCGTAGAATCACTCTGTGAATGTCTTTGAAAACACTTCTTAAGAAGGAAAGCATACGTCTTTCATCTGAGTGAAAACTGCATTCTATTCAGTTTTTAGTACTGTGTTGAATGGTTAGGCGATTCACTTGTAGGGAAGCGTTTGTTTGCATTCTGTATACTCAATTCTTTAACAGCAAACCTCGTGTCTTGCATTTGACAGAAATTCCAGTGTAATCACGTTTAAAACCGAACTTCAGTAAAGAGGCTTCGTAGAATCACTCTGTGAATGTCTTTGAAAACACTTCTCCAGAAAGAAAGCATACGTCTTTCATCTGAGTGAAAACTGCATTCTATTCAGTTTTTAGTACTGTGTTGAATGGTTAGGCGATTCACTTGTAGGGAAGCGTTTGTTTGCATTCTGTATACTCAATTCTTTAACAGCAAACCTCGTGTCTTGCATTTGACAGAAATCCCAGTGAAATCACGTTTAAAACCGAACGTCAGTAAAAAGGCTTCGTAGAATCACTCTGTGAATGTCTTTGAAAACACTTCTTCAGAAGGAAAGCATACGTCTTTCATCTGAGTGAAAACTGCATTCTATTCAGTTTTTAGTACTGTGTTGAATGGTTAGGCGATTCACTTGTAGGGAAGCGTTTGTTTGCATTCTGTATACTCAATTCTTTAACAGCAAACCTCGTGTCTTGCGTTTGACAGAAATTCCAGTGAAATCACGTTTAAAACCGAACGTCAGTAAAAAGGCTTTGTAGAATCACTCTGTGAATGTCTTTGAAAACACTTCTTAAGAAGGAAAGCATATGTCTTTCATCTGAGTGAAAACTGCATTCTATTCAGTTTTTAGTACTGTGTTGAATGGTTAGGCGATTCACTTGTATGGAAGCGTTTGTTTGCATTCTGTATACTCAATTCTTTAACAGCAAACCTCGTGTCTTGCGTTTGACAGAAATTCCAGTGAAATCACGTTTAAAACCGAACGTCAGTAAAAAGGCTTCGTAGAATCACTCTGTGAATGTCTTAGAAAACACTTCTTAAGAAGGAAAGCATACGTATTTCATCTGAGTGAAAACTGCATTCTATTCAGTTTTTAGTACTGTGTTGAATGGTTAGGCGATTCACTTGTAGGGAAGCGTTTGTTTGCATTCTGTATACTCAATTCTTTAACAGCAAACCTCGTGTTTGCGTTTGACAGAAATTCCAGTGAAATCACGTTTAAAACCGAACGTCAGTAAAAAGGCTTCGTAGAATCACTCTGTGAATGTCTTTGAAAACACTTCTTAAGAAGGAAAGCATACGTCTTTCATCTGAGTGAAAACTGCATTCTATTCAGTTTTTAGTACTGTGTTGAATGGTTAGGCGATTCACTTGTAGGGAAGTGTTTGTTTGCATTCTGTATACTCAATTCTTTAACAGCAAACCTCGTGTCTTGCGTTTGACAGAAATTCCAGTGAAATCACGTTTAAAACCGAACGTCAGTAAAAAGGCTTCGTAGAATCACTCTGTGAATGTCTTTGAAAACACTTCTTAAGAAGGAAAGCATACGTCTTTCATCTGAGTGAAAACTGCATTCTATTCAGTTTTTAGTACTGTTTTGAATGGTTAGGCGATTCACTTGTAGGGAAGCGTTTGTTTGCATTCTGTATACTCAATTCTTTAACAGCAAATCTCGTGTCTTGCGTTTGGCAGAAATTCCAGTGAAATCACGTTTAAAACCGAACGTCAGTAAAAAGGCTTCGTAGAATAACTCTGTGAATGTCTTTGAAAACACTTCTTAAGAAGGAAAGCATACGTCTTTCATCTGAGTGAAAACTGCATTCTATTCAGTTTCTAGTACTGTTTTGAATGGTTAGGCGATCCACTTGTAGGGAAGCGTTTGTTTGCATTCTGTATACTCAATTCTTTAACAGCAAACCTCGTGTCTTGCGTTTGACAGAAATTCCAGTGAAATCACGTTTAAAACCGAACGTCAGTAAAAAGGCTTCGTAGAATCACTCTGTGAATGTCTTTGAAAACACTTCTTAAGAAGGAAAGCATACTTCTTTCATCTGAGTGAAAACTGCATTCTATTCAATTTTTAGTACTGTGTTGAATGGTTAGGCGATTCACTTGTAGGGAAGCGTTTGTTTGCATTCTGTATACTCAATTCTTTAACAGCAAACCTCGTGTCTTGCGTTTGACAGAAATTCCAGTGAAATCATGTTTAAAACCGAACATCAGTAAAAAGGCTTCGTAGAATCACTCTGTGAATGTCTTTGAAAACACTTCTTAAGAAGGAAAGCATAAGTCTTTCATCTGAGTGAAAACTGCATTCTATTCAGTTTTTAGTACTCTGTTGAATGGTTAGGCGATTCACTTGTAGGGAAGTGTTTGTTTGCATTCTGTATACTCAATTCTTTAACAGCAAACCTCGTGTCTTGCGTTTGACAGAAATTCCAGTGAAATCACGTTTAAAACCGAACATCAGTAAAAAGGCTGCGTAGAATCACTCTGTGAATGTCTTTGAAAACACTTCTTAAGAAGGAAAGCATACGTGTTTCATCTGAGTGAAAACTGCATTCTATTCATTTTTTAGTACTGTTTTGAATGGTTAGGCGATTCACTTGTTGGGAAGCGTTTGTTTGCATTCTGTATACTCAATTCTTTAACAGCAAACCTCGTGTCTTGCGTTTGACAGAAATTCCAGTGAAATCACTTTTAAAACCGAACGTCAGTAAAAAGGCTTCGTAGAATCACTCTGTGAATGTCTTTGAAAACACTTCTTAAGAAGGAAAGCATAAGTCTTTCATCTGAGTGAAAACTGCATTCTATTCAGTTTTTAGTACTGTGTTGAATGGTTAGGCGATTCACTTGTAGGGAAGCGTTTGTTTGCATTCTGTATACTCAATTCTTTAACAGCAAACCTCGTGTCTTGCGTTTGACAGAAATTCCAGTGAAATCACGTTTAAAATCGAATGTCAGTAAAAAGGCTTCGTAGAATCACTCTGTGAATGTCTTTGAAAACACTTCTTAAGAAGGAAAGCGTACGTCTTTCATCTGAGTGAAAACTGCATTCTATTCAGTTTTTAGTACTGTTTTGAATGGTTAGTCGATTCACTTGTAGGGAAGCGTTTGTTTGCATTCTGTATACTCAATTCTTTAACAGCAAATCTCGTGTCTTGCATTTGACAGAAATTCCAGTGAAATCACGTTTAAAAGCCAACGTCAGTAAAAAGGCTTCGTAGAATCACTCTGTGAATGTCTTTGAAAACACTTCTTAAGAAGGAAAGCATACGTCTTTCATCTGAGTGAAAACTGCATTCTATTCAGTTTTTAGTACTGTGTTGAATGGTTAGGCGATTCACTTGTTGGGAAGCGTTTGTTTGCATTCTGTATACTCAATTCTTTAACAGCAAACCTCGTGTCTTGCGTTTGACAGAAATTCCAGTGAAATCACGTTTAAAACCGAACGTCAGTAAAAAGGCTTCGTAGAATCACTCTGTGAATGTCTTTGAAAACACTTCTTAAGAAGGAAAGCATACGTCTTTCATCTGAGTGAAAACTGCATTCTATTCAGTTTTTAGTACTGTTTTGAATGGTTAGTCGATTCACTTGTAGGGAAGCGTTTGTTTGCATTCTGTATACTCAATTCTTTAACAGCAAATCTCGTGTCTTGCGTTTGACAGAAATTCCAGTGAAATCACGTTTAAAAGCCAACGTCAGTAAAAAGGCTTCGTAGAATCACTCTGTGAATGTCTTTGAAAACACTTCTTAAGAAGGAAAGCATACGTCTTTCATCTGAGTGAAAACTGCATTCTATTCAGTTTTTAGTACTGTGTTGAATGGTTAGGCGATTCACTTGTATGGAAGCGTTTGTTTGCATTCTGTATACTCAATTCTTTAACAGCAAACCTCGTGTCTTGCTTTTGACAGAAATTCCAGTGAAATCACGTTTAAAACCGAACGTCAGTAAAAAGGCTTCGTAGAATCACTCTGTGAATGTCTTTGAAAACACTTCTTAAGAAGGAAAGCATACGTCTTTCATCTGAGTGAAAACTGCATTCTATTCAGTTTTTAGTACTGTGTTGAATGGTTAGGCGATTCACTTGTAGGGAAGCGTTTGTTTGCATTCTGTATACTCAATTCTTTAACAGCAAACCTCGTGTCTTGCATTTGACAGAAATCCCAGTGAAATCACGTTTAAAACCGAACGTCAGTAAAAAGGCTTCGTAGAATCACTCTGTGAATGTCTTTGAAAACACTTCTTCAGAAGGAAAGCATACGTCTTTCATCTGAGTGAAAACTGCATTCTATTCAGTTTTTAGTACTGTTTTGAATGGTTAGGCGATTCACTTGTAGGGAAGCGTTTGTTTGCATTCTGTATACTCAATTCTTTAACAGCAAACCTCGTGTCTTGCGTTTGACAGAAATTCCAGTGAAATCACGTTTAAAACCGAACATCAGTAAAAAGGCTTCGTACAATCACTCTGTGAATGTCTTTGAAAACACTTCTTAAGAAGGAAAGCATACGTCTTTCATCTGAGTGAAAACTGCATTCTATTCAGTTTTTAGTACTGTGTTGAATGGTTAGGCGATTCACTTGTAGGGAAGCGTTTGTTTGCATTCTGTATACTCAATTCTTTAACAGCAAACCTCGTGTCTTGCGTTTGACAGAAATTCCAGTGAAATCACGTTTAAAACCGAACGTCAGTAAAAAGGCTTCGTAGAATCACTCTGTGAATGTCTTAGAAATCACTTCTTAAGAAGGAAAGCATACGTCTTTCATCTGAGTGAAAACTGCATTCTATTCAGTTTTTAGTACTGTGTTGAATGGTTAGGCGATTCACTTGTAGGGAAGCGTTTGTTTGCATTCTGTATACTCAATTCTTTAACAGCAAACCTCGTGTCTTGCGTTTGACAGAAATTCCAGTGAAATCACGTTTAAAACCGAACGTCAGTAAAAAGGCTTCGTAGAATCACTCTGTGAATGTCTTTGAAAACACTTCTTAAGAAGGAAAGCATACGTCTTTCATCTGAGTGAAAACTGCATTCTATTCAGTTTTTAGTACTGTGTTGAATGGTTAGGCGATTCACTTGTAGTGAAGCGTTTGTTTGCATACTGTATACTCAATTCTTTAACAGCAAACCTCGTGTCTTGCGTTTGACAGAAATTCCAGTGAAATCACGTTTAAAACTGAACGTCAGTAAAAAGGCTTCGTAGAATCACTCTGTGAATGTCTTTGAAAACACTTCTTAAGAAGGAAAGCATACGTCCTTCATCTGAGTGAAAACTGCATTCTATTCAGTTTTTAGTACTGTGTTGAATGGTTAGGCGATTCACTTGTAGGGAAGCGTTTGTTTGCATTCTGTATAATCAATTCTTTAACAGCAAACCTCGTGTCTTGCGTTTGACAGAAATTCCAGTGAAATCACGTTTAAAACCGAACGTCAGTAAAAAGGCTTCGTAGAATCACTCTGTGAATGTCTTTGAAAACACTTCTTAAGAAGGAAAGCATACGTCTTTCATCTGAGTGAAAACTGCATTCTATTCAGTTTTTAGTACTGTTTTGAATGGTTAGGCGATTCACTTGTAGGGAAGCATTTGTTTGCATTCTGTATACTCAATTCTTTAACAGCAAACCTCCTGTCTTGCGTTTGACAGAAATCCCAGTGAAATCACGTTTAAAACCGAATGTCAGTAAAAAGGCTTCATAGAATCACTCTGTGAATGTCTTTGAAAACACTTCTTAAGAAGGAAAGCATACGTCTTTCATCTGAGTGAAAACTGCATTCTATTCAGTTTTTAGTACTGTTTTGAATGGTTAGGCGATTCACTTGTAGGGAAGCGTTTGTTTGCATTCTGTATAATCAATTCTTTAACAGCAAACCTCGTGTCTTGCGTTTGACAGAAATTCCAGTGAAATCACGTTTAAAACCGAACGTCAGTAAAAAGGCTTCGTAGAATCACTCTGTGAATGTCTTTGAAAACACTTCTTAAGAAGGAAAGCATACGTCTTTCATCTGAGTGAAAACTGCATTCTATTCAGTTTTTAGTACTGTTTTGAATGGTTAGGCGATTCACTTGTAGGGAAGCATTTGTTTGCATTCTGTATACTCAATTCTTTAACAGCAAACCTCCTGTCTTGCGTTTGACAGAAATCCCAGTGAAATCACGTTTAAAACCGAATGTCAGTAAAAAGGCTTCATAGAATCACTCTGTGAATGTCTTTGAAAACACTTCTTAAGAAGGAAAGCATACGTCTTTCATCTGAGTGAAAACTGCATTCTATTCAGTTTTTAGTACTGTTTTGAATGGTTAGGCGATTCACTTGTAGGGAAGCGCTTGTTTGCATTCTGTATACTCAATTCTTTAACAGCAAACCTCGTGTCTTGCCTTTGACAGAAATTCCAGTGAAATCACGTTTAAAACCGAACGTCAGTAAAAAGGCTTCATAGAATCACTCTGTGAATGTCTTTGAAAACACTTCTTAAGAAGGAAAGCATACGTCTTTCATCTTAGTGAAAACTGCATTCTATTCAGTTTTTAGTACTGTTTTGAATGGTTAGGCGATTCACTTGTAGGGAAGCGTTTGTTTGCATTCTGTATACTCAATTCTTTAACAGCAAACCTCGTGTCTTGCGTTTGACAGAAATTCCAGTGAAATCACGTTTAAAACCGAACGTCAGTAAAAAGGCTTCGTAGAATCACTCTGTGAATGTCTTTGAAAACACTTCTTAAGAAGGAAAGCATACGTGTTTCATCTGAGTGAAAACTGCATTGTATTCAGTTTTTAGTACTGTTTTGAATGGTTAGGCGATTCACTTGTAGGGAAGCGTTTGTTTGCATTCTGTATACTCAATTCTTTAACAGCAAACCTCGTGTCTTGCGTTTGACAGAAATTCCAGTGAAATCACGTTTAAAACCGAACGTCAGTAAAAAGGCTTCGTAGAATCACTCTGTGAATGTCTATGAAAACACTTCTTAAGAAGGAAAGCATACGTGTTTCATCTGAGTGAAAACTGCATTCTATTCAGTTTTTAGTACTGTTTTGAATGGTTAGGCGATTCACTTGTAGGGAAGCGTTTGTTTGCATTCTGTATACTCAATTCTTTAACAGCAAACCTCGTGTCTTGCGTTTGACAGAAATCCCAGTGAAATCACGTTTAAAACCGAACGTCAGTAAAAAGGCTTCGTAGAATCACTCTGTGAATGTCTTTGGAAACACTTCTTAAGAAGGAAAGCATACGTCTTTCATCTGAGTGAAAACTGCATTCTATTCAGTTTTTAGTACTGTTTTGAATGGTTAGGCGATTCACTTGTAGGGAAGCGTTTGTTTGCATTGGGTATACTCAATTCTTTAACAGTAAACCTCATGTCTTGCGTTTGACAGAAATTCCAGTGAAATCACGTTTAAAACCGAACGTCAGTAAAAAGGCTTCGTAGAATCACTCTGTGAATGTCTTTGAAAACACTTCTTAAGAAGGAAAGCATACGTCTTTCATCTGAGTGAAAACTGCATTCTATTCAGTTTTTAGTACTGTTTTGAATGGTTAGGCGATTCACTTGTAGGGAAGCGTTTGTTTGCATTCTGTATACTCAATTCTTTAACAGCAAACCTCGTGTCTTGCGTTTGACAGAAATTCCAGTGAAATCACGTTTAAAACCGAACGTCAGTAAAAAGGCTTCGTAGAATCACTCTGTGAATGTCTTTGAAAACACTTCTTAAGAAGGAAAGCATACGTCTTTCATCTGAGTGAAAACTGCATTCTATCCAGTTTTTAGTACTGTGTTGAATGGTTAGGCGATTCACTTGTAGTGAAGCGTTTGTTTGCATACTGTATACTCAATTCTTTAACAGCAAACCTCGTGTCTTGCGTTTGACAGAAATTCCAGTGAAATCACGTTTAAAACTGAACGTCAGTAAAAAGGCTTCGTAGAATCACTCTGTGAATGTCTTTGAAAACACTTCTTAAGAAGGAAAGCATACGTCCTTCATCTGAGTGAAAACTGCATTCTATTCAGTTTTTAGTACTGTGTTGAATGGTTAGGCGATTCACTTGTAGGGAAGCGTTTGTTTGCATTCTGTATAATCAATTCTTTAACAGCAAACCTCGTGTCTTGCGTTTGACAGAAATCCCAGTGAAATCACGTTTAAAACCGAACGTCAGTAAAAAGGCTTCGTAGAATCACTCTGTGAATGTCTTTGAAAACACTTCTTAAGAAGGAAAGCATACGTCTTTCATCTGAGTGAAAACTGCATTCTATTCAGTTTTTAGTACTGTTTTGAATGGTTAGGGGATTCACTTGTAGGGAAGCATTTGTTTGCATTCTGTATACTCAATTCTTTAACAGCAAACCTCCTGTCTTGCGTTTGACAGAAATCCCAGTGAAATTACGTTTAAAACCGAATGTCAGTAAAAAGGCTTCATAGAATCACTCTGTGAATGTCTTTGAAAACACTTCTTAAGAAGGAAAGCATACGTCTTTCATCTGAGTGAAAACTGCATTCTATTCAGTTTTTAGTACTGTTTTGAATGGTTAGGCGATTCACTTGTAGGGAAGCGCTTGTTTGCATTCTGTATACTCAATTCTTTAACAGCAAACCTCGTGTCTTGCCTTTCACAGAAATTCCAGTGAAATCACGTTTAAAACCGAACGTCAGTAAAAAGGCTTCATAGAATCACTCTGTGAATGTCTTTGAAAACACTTCTTAAGAAGGAAAGCATACGTCTTTCATCTTAGTGAAAACTGCATTCTATTCAGTTTTTAGTACTGTTTTGAATGGTTAGGCGATTCACTTGTAGGGAAGCGTTTGTTTGCATTCTGTATACTCAATTCTTTAACAGCAAACCTCGTGTCTTGCGTTTGACAGAAATTCCAGTGAAATCACGTTTAAAAGCCAACGTCAGTAAAAAGGCTTCGTAGAATCACTCTGTGAATGTCTTTGAAAACACTTCTTAAGAAGGAAAGCATACGTGTTTCATCTGAGTGAAAACTGCATTCTATTCAGTTTTTAGTACTGTTTTGAATGGTTAGGCGATTCACTTGTAGGGAAGCGTTTGTTTGCATTCTGTATACTCAATTCTTTAACAGCAAACCTCGTGTCTTGCGTTTGACAGAAATCCCAGTGAAATCACGTTTAAAACCGAACGTCAGTAAAAAGGCTTCGTAGAATCACTCTGTTAATGTCTTTGGAAACACTTCTTAAGAAGGAAAGCATACGTCTTTCATCTGAGTGAAAACTGCATTCTATTCAGTTTTTAGTACTGTTTTGAATGGTTAGGCGATTCACTTGTAGGGAAGCGTTTGTTTGCATTGGGTATACTCAATTCTTTAACAGTAAACCTCATGTCTTGCGTTTGACAGAAATTCCAGTGAAATCACGTTTAAAACCGAACGTCAGTAAAAAGGCTTCGTAGAATCACTCTGTGAATGTCTTTGAAAACACTTCTTAAGAAGGAAAGCATACGTCTTTCATCTGAGTGAAAACTGCATTCTATTCAGTTTTTAGTACTGTTTTGAATGGTTAGGCGATTCACTCGTAGGGAAGCGTTTGTTTGCATTCTGTATACTCAATTCTTTAACAGCAAACCTCGTGTCTTGCGTTTGACAGAAATTCCAGTGAAATCACGTTTAAAACCGAACGTCAGTAAAAAGGCTTCGTAGAATCACTCTGTGAATGTCTTTGAAAACACTTCTTAAGAAGGAAAGCATACGTCTTTCATCTGAGTGAAAACTGCATTCTATTCATTTTTTAGTACTGTTTTGAATGGTTAGGTGATTCACTTGTAGGGAAGCGTTTGTTTGCATTCTGTATACTCAATTCTTTAACAGCAAACCTCGTGTCTTGCGTTTGACAGAAATCCCAGTGAAATCACGTTTAAAACCGAACGTCAGTAAAAAGGCTTCGTAGAATCACTCTGTGAATGTCTTTGAAAACACTTCTTAAGAAGGAAAGCATACGTCTTTCATCTGAGTGAAAACTGCATTCTATTCAGTTTTTAGTACTGTTTTGAATGGTTAGGCGACTCACTTGTAGGGAAGCGTTTGTTTGCATTCTGTATACTCAATTCTTTAACAGCAAACCTCGTGTCTTGCGTTTGACAGAAATCCCAGTGAAATCACGTTTAAAACCGAACGTCAGTAAAAAGGCTTCGTAGAATCACTCTGTGAATGTCTTTGAAAACACTTCTTAAGAAGGAAAGCATACGTCTTTCATCTGAGTGAAAACTGCATTCTATTCAGTTTTTAGTACTGTGTTGAATGGTTAGGCGATTCACTTGTAGGGAACCGTTTGTTTGCATTCTGTATACTCAATTCTTTAACAGTAAACCTCGTGTCTTGCGTTTGACAGAAATTCCAGTGAAATCACGTTTAAAACCGAACGTCAGAAAAAGGGCTTCGTACAATCACTTTGTGAATGTCTTTGAAAACACTTCTTAAGAAGGAAAGCATACGTGTTTCATCTGAGTGAAAACTGCATTCTATTCAGTTTTTAGTACTGTTTTGAATGGTTAGGCGATTCACTTGTAGGGAAGCGTTTGTTTGCATTCTGTATACTCAATTCTTTAACAGCAAACCTCGTGTCTTGCGTTTGACAGAAATCCCAGTGAAATCACGTTTAAAACCGAACGTCAGTAAAAAGGCTTCGTAGAATCACTCTGTGAATGTCTTTGGAAACACTTCTTAAGAAGGAAAGCATACGTCTTTCATCTGAGTGAAAACTGCATTCTATTCAGTTTTTAGTACTGTTTTGAATGGTTAGGCGATTCACTTGTAGGGAAGCGTTTGTATGCATTGGGTATACTCAATTCTTTAACAGTAAACCTCATGTCTTGCGTTTGACAGAAATTCCAGTGAAATCACGTTTAAAACCGAACGTCAGTAAAAAGGCTTCGTAGAATCACTCTGTGAATGTCTTTGAAAACACTTCTTAAGAAGGAAAGCATACGTCTTTCATCTGAGTGAAAACTGCATTCTATTCAGTTTTTAGTACTGTTTTGAATGGTTAGGCGATTCACTTGTAGGGAAGCGTTTGTTTGCATTCTGTATACTCAATTCTTTAACAGCAAACCTCGTGTCTTGCGTTTGACAGAAATTCCAGTGAAATCACGTTTAAAACCGAACGTCAGTAAAAAGGCTTCGTAGAATCACTCTGTGAATGTCTTTGAAAACACTTCTTAAGAAGGAAAGCATACGTCTTTCATCTGAGTGAAAACTGCATTCTATTCAGTTTTTAGTACTGTGTTGAATGGTTAGGCGATTCACTTGTAGTGAAGCGTTTGTTTGCATACTGTATACTCAATTCTTTAACAGCAAACCTCGTGTCTTGCGTTTGACAGAAATTCCAGTGAAATCACGTTTAAAACTGAACGTCAGTAAAAAGGCTTCGTAGAATCACTCTGTGAATGTCTTTGAAAACACTTCTTAAGAAGGAAAGCATACGTCCTTCATCTGAGTGAAAACTGCATTCTATTCAGTTTTTAGTACTGTGTTGAATGGTTAGGCGATTCACTTGTAGGGAAGCGTTTGTTTGCATTCTGTATAATCAATTCTTTAACAGCAAACCTCGTGTCTTGCGTTTGACAGAAATCCCAGTGAAATCACGTTTAAAACCGAACGTCAGTAAAAAGGCTTCGTAGAATCACTCTGTGAATGTCTTTGAAAACACTTCTTAAGAAGGAAAGCATACGTCTTTCATCTGAGTGAAAACTGCATTCTATTCAGTTTTTAGTACTGTTTTGAATGGTTAGGCGATTCACTTGTAGGGAAGCGTTTGTTTGCATTGGGTATACTCAATTCTTTAACAGTAAACCTCATGTCTTGCGTTTGACAGAAATTCCAGTGAAATCACGTTTAAAACCGAACGTCAGTAAAAAGGCTTCGTAGAATCACTCTGTGAATGTCTTTGAAAACACTTCTTAAGAAGGAAAGCATACGTCTTTCATCTGAGTGAAAACTGCATTCTATTCAGTTTTTAGTACTGTTTTGAATGGTTAGGCGATTCACTTGTAGGGAAGCGTTTGTTTGCATTCTGTATACTCAATTCTTTAACAGCAAACCTCGTGTCTTGCGTTTGACAGAAATTCCAGTGAAATCACGTTTAAAACCGAACGTCAGTAAAAAGGCTTCGTAGAATCACTCTGTGAATGTCTTTGAAAACACTTCTTAAGAAGGAAAGCATACGTCTTTCATCTGAGTGAAAACTGCATTCTATTCAGTTTTTAGTACTGTGTTGAATGGTTAGGCGATTCACTTGTAGTGAAGCGTTTGTTTGCATACTGTATACTCAATTCTTTAACAGCAAACCTCGTGTCTTGCGTTTGACAGAAATTCCAGTGAAATCACGTTTAAAACTGAACGTCAGTAAAAAGGCTTCGTAGAATCACTCTGTGAATGTCTTTGAAAACACTTCTTAAGAAGGAAAGCATACGTCCTTCATCTGAGTGAAAACTGCATTCTATTCAGTTTTTAGTACTGTTTTGAATGGTTAGGCGATTCACTTGTAGGGAAGCGTTTGTTTGCATTCTGTATACTCAATTCTTTAACAGCAAACCTCGTGTCTTGCCTTTGACAGAAATTCCAGTGAAATCACGTTTAAAACCGAACGTCAGTAAAAAGGCTTCATAGAATCACTCTGTGAATGTCTTTGAAAACACTTCTTAAGAAGGAAAGCATACGTCTTTCATCTTAGTGAAAACTGCATTCTATTCAGTTTTTAGTACTGTTTTGAATGGTTAGGCGATTCACTTGTAGGGAAGCGTTTGTTTGCATTCTGTATACTCAATTCTTTAACAGCAAACCTCGTGTCTTGCGTTTGACAGAAATTCCAGTGAAATCACGTTTAAAACTGAACGTCAGTAAAAAGGCTTCGTAGAATCACTCTGTGAATGTCTTTGAAAACACTTCTTAAGAAGGAAAGCATACGTGTTTCATCTGAGTGAAAACTGCATTCTATTCAGTTTTTAGTACTGTTTTGAATGGTTAGGCGATTCACTTGTAGGGAAGCGTTTGTTTGCATTCTGTATACTCAATTCTTTAACAGCAAACCTCGTGTCTTGCGTTTGACAGAAATCCCAGTGAAATCACGTTTAAAACCGAACGTCAGTAAAAAGGCTTCGTAGAATCACTCTGTTAATGTCTTTGGAAACACTTCTTAAGAAGGAAAGCATACGTCTTTCATCTGAGTGAAAACTGCATTCTATTCAGTTTTTAGTACTGTTTTGAATGGTTAGGCGATTCACTTGTAGGGAAGCGTTTGTTTGCATTGGGTATACTCAATTCTTTAACAGTAAACCTCATGTCTTGCGTTTGACAGAAATTCCAGTGAAATCACGTTTAAAACCGAACGTCAGTAAAAAGGCTTCGTAGAATCACTCTGTGAATGTCTTTGAAAACACTTCTTAAGAAGGAAAGCATACGTCTTTCATCTGAGTGAAAACTGCATTCTATTCAGTTTTTAGTACTGTTTTGAATGGTTAGGCGATTCACTTGTAGGGAAGCGTTTGTTTGCATTCTGTATACTCAATTCTTTAACAGCAAACCTCGTGTCTTGCGTTTGACAGAAATTCCAGTGAAATCACGTTTAAAACCGAACGTCAGTAAAAAGGCTTCGTAGAATCACTCTGTGAATGTCTTTGAAAACACTTCTTAAGAAGGAAAGCATACGTCTTTCATCTGAGTGAAAACTGCATTCTATTCATTTTTTAGTACTGTTTTGAATGGTTAGGTGATTCACTTGTAGGGAAGCGTTTGTTTGCATTCTGTATACTCAATTCTTTAACAGCAAACCTCGTGTCTTGCGTTTGACAGAAATCCCAGTGAAATCACGTTTAAAACCGAACGTCAGTAAAAAGGCTTCGTAGAATCACTCTGTGAATGTCTTTGAAAACACTTCTTAAGAAGGAAAGCATATGTCTTTCATCTGAGTGAAAACTGCATTCTATTCAGTTTTTAGTACTGTTTTGAATGGTTAGGCGACTCACTTGTAGGGAAGCGTTTGTTTGCATTCTGTATACTCAATTCTTTAACAGCAAACCTCGTGTCTTGCGTTTGACAGAAATCCCAGTGAAATCACGTTTAAAACCGAACGTCAGTAAAAAGGCTTCGTAGAATCACTCTGTGAATGTCTTTGAAAACACTTCTTAAGAAGGAAAGCATACGTCTTTCATCTGAGTGAAAACTGCATTCTATTCAGTTTTTAGTACTGTTTTGAATGGTTAGGCGATTCACTTGTAGGGAAGCGTTTGTTTGCATTCTGTATACTCAATTCTTTAACAGTAAACCTCGTGTCTTGCGTTTGACAGAAATTCCAGTGAAATCACGTTTAAAACCGAACGTCAGTAAAAAGGCTTCGTAGAATCACTCTGTGAATGTCTTTGAAAACACTTCTTAAGAAGGAAAGCATACGTCTTTCATCTGAGTGAAAACTGCATTCTATTCAGTTTTTAGTACTGTTTTGAATGGTTAGGCGATTCACTTGTAGGGAAGCGCTTGTTTGCATTCTGTATACTCAATTCTTTAACAGCAAAACTCGTGTCTTGCGTTTGACAGAAATTCCAGTGAAATCACGTTTAAATCCGAACGTCAGTAAAAAGGCTTCATAGAATCACTCTGTGAATGTCTTTGAAAACACTTCTTAAGAAGGAAAGCATACGTCTTTCATCTTAGTGAAAACTGCATTCTATTCAGTTTTTAGTACTGTTTTGAATGGTTAGGCGATTCACTTGTAGGGAAGCGTTTGTTTGCATTCTGTATACTCAATTCTTTAACAGCAAACCTCGTGTCTTGCGTTTGACAGAAATTCCAGTGAAATCACGTTTAAAACCGAACGTCAGTAAAAAGGCTTCGTAGAATCACTCTGTGAATGTCTTTGAAAACACTTCTTAAGAAGGAAAGCATACGTGTTTCATCTGAGTGAAAACTGCATTCTATTCAGTTTTTAGTACTGTTTTGAATGGTTAGGCGATTCACTTGTAGGGAAGCGTTTGTTTGCATTCTGTATACTCAATTCTTTAACAGCAAACCTCGTGTCTTGCGTTTGACAGAAATCCCAGTGAAATCACGTTTAAAACCGAACGTCAGTAAAAAGGCTTCGTAGAATCACTCTGTTAATGTCTTTGGAAACACTTCTTAAGAAGGAAAGCATACGTCTTTCATCTGAGTGAAAACTGCATTCTATTCAGTTTTTAGTACTGTTTTGAATGGTTAGGCGATTCACTTGTAGGGAAGCATTTGTTTGCATTGGGTATACTCAATTCTTTAACAGTAAACCTCATGTCTTGCGTTTGACAGAAATTCCAGTGAAATCACGTTTAAAACCGAACGTCAGTAAAAAGGCTTCGTAGAATCACTCTGTGAATGTCTTTGAAAACACTTCTTAAGAAGGAAAGCATACGTCTTTCATCTGAGTGAAAACTGCATTCTATTCAGTTTTTAGTACTGTTTTGAATGGTTAGGCGATTCACTTGTAGGGAAGCGTTTGTTTGCATTCTGTATACTCAATTCTTTAACAGCAAACCTCGTGTCTTGCGTTTGACAGAAATTCCAGTGAAATCACATTTAAAACCGAACGTCAGTAAAAAGGCTTCGTAGAATCACTCTGTGAATGTCTTTGAAAACACTTCTTAAGAAGGAAAGCATACGTCTTTCATCTGAGTGAAAACTGCATTCTATTCATTTTTTAGTACTGTTTTGAATGGTTAGGTGATTCACTTGTAGGGAAGCGTTTGTTTGCATTCTGTATACTCAATTCTTTAATAGCAAACCTCGTGTCTTGCGTTTGACAGAAATCCCAGTGAAATCACGTTTAAAACCGAACGTCAGTAAAAAGGCTTCGTAGAATCACTCTGTGAATGTCTTTGAAAACACTTCTTAAGAAGGAAAGCATACGTCTTTCATCTGAGTGAAAACTGCATTCTATTCAGTTTTAAGTACTGTTTTGAATGGTTAGGCGATTCACTTGTAGGGAAGCGTTTGTTTGCATTCTGTATACTCAATTCTTTAACAGTAAACCTCGTGTCTTGCGTTTGACAGAAATTCCAGTGAAATCACGTTTAAAACCGAACGTCAGTAAAAAGGCTTCGTAGAATCACTCTGTGAATGTCTTTGAAAACACTTCTTAAGAAGGAAAGCATACGTCTTTCATCTGAGTGAAAACTGCATTCTATTCAGTTTTTAGTACTGTTTTGAATGGTTAGGCGATTCACTTGTAGGGAAGCGCTTGATTGCATTCTGTATACTCAATTCTTTAACAGCAAACTCGTGTCTTGCGTTTGACAGAAATTCCAGTGAAATCACGTTTAAAACCGAACATCAGTTAAAAGGCTTCATAGAATCACTCTGTG
Source organism: Phyllotis vaccarum (assembly GCA_033318265.1). Lineage (NCBI taxonomy): Eukaryota > Metazoa > Chordata > Mammalia > Rodentia > Cricetidae > Phyllotis > Phyllotis vaccarum. Next base: position 5,507,065 of record JARWLC010000011.1, read on the forward strand.
AATGTCTTTGAAAACACTTCTTAAGAAGGAAAGCATACGTCTTTCATCTGAGTGAAAACTGCATTCTATTCAGTTTTTAGTACTGTTTTGAATGGTTAGGCGATTCACTTGTAGGGAAGCGCTTGATTGCATTCTGTATACTCAATTCTTTAACAGCAAACTCGTGTCTTGCGTTTGACAGAAATTCCAGTGAAATCACGTTTAAAACCGAACATCAGTAAAAAGGCTTCGTAGAATCACTCTGTGAATGTCTTTGAAAACACTTCTTAAGAAGGAAAGAATACGTCTTTCATCTGAGTGAAAACTGCATTCTATTCAGTTTTTAGTACTGTTTTGAATGGTTAGGCGATTCACTTGTAGGGAAGCGTTTGTTTGCATTCTGTATACTCAATTCTTTAACAGCAAACCTCGTGTCTTGCGTTTGACAGAAATCCCAGTGAAATCACGTTTAAAACCGAACGTCAGTAAAAAGGCTTCGTAGAATCACTCTGTGAATGTCTTTGAAAACACTTCTTAAGAAGGAAAGCATACGTCTTTCATCTGAGTGAAAACAGCATTCTATTCAGTTTTTAGTACTGTTTTGAATGGTTAGGCGATTCACTTGTAGGGAAGCGCTTGATTGCATTCTGTATACTCAATTCTTTAACAGCAAACTCGTGTCTTGCGTTTGATAGAAATTCCAGTGAAATCACGTTTAAACCGAACGTCAGTAAAAAGGCTTCGTAGAATCACTCTGTGAATGTCTTTGAAAACACTTCTTAAGAAGGAAAGCATACGTCTTTCATCTGAGTGAAAACTGCATTCTATTCAGTTTTTAGTACTGTTTTGAATGGTTAGGCGATTCACTTGTAGGGAAGCGTTTGTTTGCATTCTGTATACTCAATTCTTTAACAGCAAACCTCGTGTCTTGCGTTTGACGGAAATCCCAGTGAAATCACGTTTAAAACCGAACGTCAGTAAAAAGGCTTCATAGAATCACTCTGTGAATGTCTTTGAAAACACTTCTTAAGAAGGAAAGCATACGTCTTTCATCTGAGTGAAAACTGCATTCTATTCAGTTTTTAGTACTGTTTTGAATGGTTAGGCGATTCACTTGTAGGGAAGCGTTTGTTTGCATTCTGTATACTCAATTCTTTAACAGCAAACCTCGTGACTTGCGTTTGACAGAAATTCCAGTGAAATCACGTTTAAAACCGAACGTCAGTAAAAAGGCTTCGTAGAATCACTCTGTGAATGTCTTTGAAAACACTTCTTAAGAAGGAAAGCATACGTCTTTCATCTGAGTGAAAACTGCATTCTATTCAGTTTTTAGTACTGTTTTGAATGGTTAGGCGATTCACTTGTAGGGAAGCGTTTGTTTGCATTCTGTATACTCAATTCTTTAACAGCAAACCTCGTGTCTTGCGTTTGACAGAAATCCCAGTGAAATCACGTTTAAAACCGAACGTCAGTAAAAAGGCTTCGTAGAATCACTCTGTGAATGTCTTTGAAAACACTTCTTAAGAAGGAAAGCATACGTCTTTCATCTGAGTGAAAACTGCATTCTATTCAGTTTTTAGTACTGTTTTGAATGGTTAGGCGACTCACTTGTAGGGAAGCGTTTGTTTGCATTCTGTATACTCAATTCTTTAACAGCAAACCTCGTGTCTTGCGTTTGACAGAAATCCCAGTGAAATCACGTTTAAAACCGAACGTCAGTAAAAAGGCTTCGTAGAATCACTCTGTGAATGTCTTTGAAAACACTTCTTAAGAAGGAAAGCATACGTCTTTCATCTGAGTGAAAACTGCATTCTATTCAGTTTTTAGTACTGTTTTGAATGGTTAGGCGATTCACTTGTAGGGAAGCGTTTGTTTGCATTCTGTATACTCAATTCTTTAACAGTAAACCTCGTGTCTTGCGTTTGACAGAAATTCCAGTGAAATCACGTTTAAAACCGAACGTCAGTAAAAAGGCTTCGTAGAATCACTCTGTGAATGTCTTTGAAAACACTTCTTAAGAAGGAAAGCATACGTCTTTCATCTGAGTGAAAACTGCATTCTATTCAGTTTTTAGTACTGTTTTGAATGGTTAGGCGATTCACTTGTAGGGAAGCGCTTGTTTGCATTCTGTATACTCAATTCTTTAACAGCAAACCTCGTGTCTTGCGTTTGACAGAAATTCCAGTGAAATCACGTTTAAAACCGAACGTCAGTAAAAAGGCTTCATAGAATCACTCTGTGAATGTCTTTGAAAACACTTCTTAAGAAGGAAAGCATACGTCTTTCATCTTAGTGAAAACTGCATTCTATTCAGTTTTTAGTACTGTTTTGAATGGTTAGGCGATTCACTTGTAGGGAAGCGTTTGTTTGCATTCTGTATACTCAATTCTTTAACAGCAAACCTCGTGTCTTGCGTTTGACAGAAATTACAGTGAAATCACGTTTAAAACCGAACGTCAGTAAAAAGGCTTCGTAGAATCACTCTGTGAATGTCTTTGAAAACACTTCTTAAGAAGGAAAGCATACGTGTTTCATCTGAGTGAAAACTGCATTCTATTCAGTTTTTAGTACTGTTTTGAATGGTTAGGCGATTCACTTGTAGGGAAGCGTTTGTTTGCATTCTGTATACTCAATTCTTTAACAGCAAACCTCGTGTCTTGCGTTTGACAGAAATCCCAGTGAAATCACGTTTAAAACCGAACGTCAGTAAAAAGGCTTCGTAGAATCACTCTGTGAATGTCTTTGGAAACACTTCTTAAGAAGGAAAGCATACGTCTTTCATCTGAGTGAAAACTGCATTCTATTCAGTTTTTAGTACTGTTTTGAATGGTTAGGCGATTCACTTGTAGGGAAGCGTTTGTTTGCATTGGGTATACTCAATTCTTTAACAGTAAACCTCATGTCTTGCGTTTGACAGAAATTCCAGTGAAATCACGTTTAAAACCGAACGTCAGTAAAAAGGCTTCGTAGAATCACTCTGTGAATGTCTTTGAAAACACTTCTTAAGAAGGAAAGCATACGTCTTTCATCTGAGTGAAAACTGCATTCTATTCAGTTTTTAGTACTGTTTTGAATGGTTAGGCGATTCACTTGTAGGGAAGCGTTTGTTTGCATTCTGTATACTCAATTCTTTAACAGCAAACCTCGTGTCTTGCGTTTGACAGAAATTCCAGTGAAATCACGTTTAAAACCGAACGTCAGTAAAAAGGCTTCGTAGAATCACTCTGTGAATGTCTTTGAAAACACTTCTTAAGAAGGAAAGCATACGTCTTTCATCTGAGTGAAAACTGCATTCTATTCAGTTTTTAGTACTGTGTTGAATGGTTAGGCGATTCACTTGTAGTGAAGCGTTTGTTTGCATACTGTATACTCAATTCTTTAACAGCAAACCTCGTGTCTTGCGTTTGACAGAAATTCCAGTGAAATCACGTTTAAAACTGAACGTCAGTAAAAAGGCTTCGTAGAATCACTCTGTGAATGTCTTTGAAAACACTTCTTAAGAAGGAAAGCATACGTCTTTCATCTGAGTGAAAACTGCATTCTATTCAGTTTTTAGTACTGTGTTGAATGGTTAGGCGATTCACTTGTAGGGAAGCGTTTGTTTGCATTCTGTATAATCAATTCTTTAACAGCAAACCTCGTGTCTTGCGTTTGACAGAAATCCCAGTGAAATCACGTTTAAAACCGAACGTCAGTAAAAAGGCTTCGTAGAATCACTCTGTGAATGTCTTTGAAAACACTTCTTAAGAAGGAAAGCATACGTCTTTCATCTGAGTGAAAACTGCATTCTATTCAGTTTTTAGTACTGTTTTGAATGGTTAGGCGATTCACTTGTAGGGAAGCGTTTGTTTGCATTCTGTATACTCAATTCTTTAACAGCAAATCTCGTGTCTTGCGTTTGACAGAAATTCCAGTGAAATCATGTTTAAAAGCCAACGTCAGTAAAAAGGCTTCGTAGAATCACTCTGTGAATGTCTTTGAAAACACTTCTTAAGAAGGAAAGCATACGTCTTTCATCTGAGTGAAAACTGCATTCTATTCAGTTTTTAGTACTGTTTTGAATGGTTAGGAGATTCACTTGTAGGGAAGCGTTTGTTTGCATTCTGTATACTCAATTCTTTAACAGCAAACCTCGTGCCTTGCGTTTGACAGAAATTCCAGTGAAATCACGTTTAAAACCGAACGTCAGTAAAAAGGCTTCGTAGAATCACTCTGTGAATGTCTTTGAAAACACTTCTTAAGAAGGAAAGTATATGCCTTTCATCTGAGTGAAAACTGCATTCTATTCAGTTTTTAGTACTGTTTTGAATGGTTAGGCCATTCACTTGTAGGGAAGCGTTTGTTTGCATTCTGTATACTCAATTCTTTAACAGCAAACCTCGTGTCTTGCGTTTGACAGAAATCCCAGTGAAATCACGTTTAAAACCGAACGTCAGTAAAAAGGCTTCGTAGAATCACTCTGTGAATGTCTTTGAAAACACTTCTTAAGAAGGAAAGCATACGTCTTTCATCTGAGTGAAAACTGCATTCTATTCAGTTTTTAGTACTGTTTTGAATGGTTAGGCGACTCACTTGTAGGGAAGCGTTTGTTTGCATTCTGTATACTCAATTCTTTAACAGCAAACCTCGTGTCTTGCGTTTGACAGAAATCCCAGTGAAATCACGTTTAAAACTGAACGTCAGTAAAAAGGCTTCGTAGAATCACTCTGTGAATGTCTTTGAAAACACTTCTTAAGAAGGAAAGCATACGTCTTTCATCTGAGTGAAAACTGCATTCTATTCAGTTTTAAGTACTGTTTTGAATGGTTAGGCGATTCACTTGTAGGGAAGCATTTGTTTGCATTCTGTATACTCAATTCTTTAACAGTAAACCTCGTGTCTTGCGTTTGACAGAAATTCCAGTGAAATCACGTTTCAAACCGAACGTCAGTAAAAAGGCTTCGTAGAATCACTCTGTGAATGTCTTTGAAAACACTTCTTAAGAAGGAAAGCATACGTCTTTCATCTGAGTGAAAACTGCATTCTATTCAGTTTTTAGTACTGTTTTGAATGGTTAGGCGATTCACTTGTAGGGAAGCGCTTGATTGCATTCTGTATACTCAATTCTTTAACAGCAAACTCGTGTCTTGCGTTTGACAGAAATTCCAGTGAAATCACGTTTAAAACCGAACATCAGTTAAAAGGCTTCGTAGAATCACTCTGTGAATGTCTTTGAAAACACTTCTTAAGAAGGAAAGCATACGTCTTTCATCTGAGTGAAAACTGCATTCTATTCAGTTTTTAGTACTGTTTTGAATGGTTAGGCGATTCACTTGTAGGGAAGCGCTTGATTGCATTCTGTATACTCAATTCTTTAACAGCAAACTCGTGTCTTGCATTTGATAGAAATTCCAGTGAAATCACGTTTAAAACCGAACGTCAGTAAAAAGGCTTCGTAGAATCACTCTGTGAATGTCTTTGAAAACACTTCTTAAGAAGGAAAGAATACGTCTTTCATCTGAGTGAAAACTGCATTCTATTCAGTTTTTATTACTGTTTTGAATGGTTAGGCGATTCACTTGTAGGGAAGCGTTTGTTTGCATTCTGTATACTCAATTCTTTAACAGCAAACCTCGTGTCTTGCGTTTGACAGAAATCCCAGTGAAATCACGTTTAAAACCGAACGTCAGTAAAAAGGCTTCGTAGAATCACTCTGTGAATGTCTTTGAAAACACTTCTTAAGAAGGAAAGCATACGTCTTTCATCTGAGTGAAAACTGCATTCTATTCAGTTTTTAGTACTGTTTTGAATGGTTAGGCGATTCACTTGTAGGGAAGCGCTTGATTGCATTCTGTATACTCAATTCTTTAACAGCAAACTCGTGTCTTGCGTTTGATAGAAATTCCAGTGAAATCACGTTTAAAACCGAACGTCAGTAAAAAGGCTTCGTAGAATCACTCTGTGAATGTCTTTGAAAACACTTCTTAAGAAGGAAAGCATACGTCTTTCATCTGAGTGAAAACTGCATTCTATTCAGTTTTTAGTACTGTTTTGAATGGTTAGGCGATTCACTTGTAGGGAAGCGTTTGTTTGCATTCTGTATACTCAATTCTTTAACAGCAAACCTCGTGTCTTGCGTTTGACAGAAATCCCAGTGAAATCACGTTTAAAACCGAACGTCAGTAAAAAGGCTTCGTAGAATCACTCTGTGAATGTCTTTGAAAACACTTCTTAAGAAGGAAAGCATACGTCTTTCATCTGAGTGAAAACTGCATTCTATTCAGTTTTTAGTACTGTTTTGAATGGTTAGGCGATTCACTTGTAGGGAAGCGTTTGTTTGCATTCTGTATACTCAATTCTTTAACAGCAAACCTCGTGCCTTGCGTTTGACAGAAATTCCAGTGAAATCACGTTTAAAACCGAACGTCAGTAAAAAGGCTTCGTAGAATCACTCTGTGAATGTCTTTGAAAACACTTCTTAAGAAGGAAAGTATATGCCTTTCATCTGAGTGAAAACTGCATTCTATTCAGTTTTTAGTACTGTTTTGAATGGTTAGGCGATTCACTTGTAGGGAAGCGTTTGTTTGCATTCTGTATACTCAATTCTTTAACAGCAAACCTCGTGTCTTGCGTTTGACAGAAATCCCAGTGAAATCACGTTTAAAACCGAACGTCAGTAAAAAGGCTTCGTAGAATCACTCTGTGAATGTCTTTGAAAACACTTCTTAAGAAGGAAAGCATACGTCTTTCATCTGAGTGAAAACTGCATTCTATTCAGTTTTTAGTACTGTTTTGAATGGTTAGGCGACTCACTTGTAGGGAAGCGTTTGTTTGCATTCTGTATACTCAATTCTTTAACAGCAAACCTCGTGTCTTGCGTTTGACAGAAATCCCAGTGAAATCACGTTTAAAACCGAACGTCAGTAAAAAGGCTTCGTAGAATCACTCTGTGAATGTCTTTGAAAACACTTCTTAAGAAGGAAAGCATACGTCTTTCATCTGAGTGAAAACTGCATTCTATTCAGTTTTTAGTACTGTTTTGAATGGTTAGGCGATTCACTTGTAGGGAAGCGTTTGTTTGCATTCTGTATACTCAATTCTTTAACAGTAAACCTCGTGTCTTGCGTTTGACAGAAATTCCAGTGAAATCACGTTTAAAACCGAACGTCAGTAAAAAGGCTTCGTAGAATCACTCTGTGAATGTCTTTGAAAACACTTCTTAAGAAGGAAAGCATACGTCTTTCATCTGAGTGAAAACTGCATTCTATTCAGTTTTTAGTACTGTTTTGAATGGTTAGGCGATTCACTTGTAGGGAAGCGCTTGTTTGCATTCTGTATACTCAATTCTTTAACAGCAAACCTCGTGTCTTGCGTTTGACAGAAATTCCAGTGAAATCACGTTTAAAACCGAAAGTCAGTAAAAAGGCTTCCTAGAATCACTCTGTGAATGTCTTTGAAAACACTTCTTAAGAAGGAAAGCATACGTCTTTCATCTTAGTGAAAACTGCATTCTATTCAGTTTTTAGTACTGTTTTGAATGGTTAGGCGATTCACTTGTAGGGAAGCGTTTGTTTGCATTCTGTATACTCAATTCTTTAACAGCAAACCTCGTGTCTTGCGTTTGACAGAAATTCCAGTGAAATCACGTTTAAAACCGAACGTCAGTAAAAAGGCTTCGTAGAATCACTCTGTGAATGTCTTTGAAAACACTTCTTAAGAAGGAAAGCATACGTGTTTCATCTGAGTGAAAACTGCATTCTATTCAGTTTTTAGTACTGTTTTGAATGGTTAGGCGATTCACTTGTAGGGAAGCGTTTGTTTGCATTCTGTATACTCAATTCTTTAACAGCAAACCTCGTGTCTTGCGTTTGACAGAAATCCCAGTGAAATCACGTTTAAAACCGAACGTCAGTAAAAAGGCTTCGTAGAATCACTCTGTTAATGTCTTTGGAAACACTTCTTAAGAAGGAAAGCATACGTCTTTCATCTGAGTGAAAACTGCATTCTATTCAGTTTTTATTACTGTTTTGAATGGTTAGGCGATTCACTTGTAGGGAAGCTTTTGTTTGCATTGGGTATACTCAATTCTTTAACAGTAAACCTCATGTCTTGCGTTTGACAGAAATTCCAGTGAAATCACGTTTAAAACCGAACGTCAGTAAAAAGGCTTCGTAGAATCACTCTGTGAATGTCTTTGAAAACACTTCTTAAGAAGGAAAGCATACGTCTTTCATCTGAGTGAAAACTGCATTCTATTCAGTTTTTAGTACTGTGTTGAATGGTTAGGCGATTCACTTGTAGGGAAGCGTTTGTTTGCATTCTGTATACTCAATTCTTTAACAGCAAACCTCGTGTCTTGCGTTTGACAGAAATTCCAGTGAAATCACGTTTAAAACTGAACGTCAGTAAAAAGGCTTCGTAGAATCACTCTGTGAATGTCTTTGAAAACACTTCTTAAGAAGGAAAGCATACGTCTTTCATCTGAGTGAAAACTGCATTCTATTCAGTTTTTAGTACTGTGTTGAATGGTTAGGCGATTCACTTGTAGGGAAGCGTTTGTTTGCATTCTGTATACTCAATTCTTTAACAGCAAACCTCGTGTCTTGCGTTTGACAGAAATCCCAGTGAAATCACGTTTAAAACCGAACGTCAGTAAAAAGGCTTCGTAGAATCACTCTGTGAATGTCTTTGAAAACACTTCTTAAGAAGGAAAGCATACGTCTTTCATCTGAGTGAAAACTGCATTCTATTCAGTTTTTAGTACTGTTTTGAATGGTTAGGTGATTCACTTGTAGGGAAGCGTTTGTTTGCATTCTGTATACTCAATTCTTTAACAGCAAATCTCGTGTCTTGCGTTTGACAGAAATTCCAGTGAAATCATGTTTAAAAGCCAACGTCAGTAAAAAGGCTTCGTAGAATCACTCTGTGAATGTCTTTGAAAACACTTCTTAAGAAGGAAAGCATACATCTTTCATCTGAGTGAAAACTGCATTCTATTCAGTTTTTAGTACTGTTTTGAATGGTTAGGCGATTCACTTGTAGGGAAGCGTTTGTTTGCATTCTGTATACTCAATTCTTTAACAGCAAACCTCGTGCCTTGCGTTTGACAGAAATTCCAGTGAAATCACGTTTAAAACCGAACGTCAGTAAAAAGGCTTCGTAGAATCACTCTGTGAATGTCTTTGAAAACACTTCTTAAGAAGGAAAGCATATGCCTTTCATCTGAGTGAAAACTGCATTCTATTCAGTTTTTAGTACTGTTTTGAATGGTTAGGCGATTCACTTGTAGGGAAGCGTTTGTTTGCATTCTGTATATTCAATTCTTTAACAGCAAACCTCGTGTCTTGCGTTTGACAGAAATCCCAGTGAAATCACGTTTAAAACCGAACGTCAGTAAAAAGGCTTCGTAGAATCACTCTGTGAATGTCTTTGAAAACACTTCTTAAGAAGGAAAGCATACGTCTTTCATCTGAGTGAAAACTGCATTCTATTCAGTTTTTAGTACTGTTTTGAATGGTTAGGCGACTCACTTGTAGGGAAGCGTTTGTTTGCATTCTGTATACTCAATTCTTTAACAGCAAACCTCGTGTCTTGCGTTTGACAGAAATCCCAGTGAAATCACGTTTAAAACCGAACGTCAGTAAAAAGGCTTCGTAGAATCACTCTGTGAATGTCTTTGAAAACACTTCTTAAGAAGGAAAGCATACGTCTTTCATCTGAGTGAAAACTGCATTCTATTCAGTTTTTAGTACTGTTTTGAATGGTTAGGCGATTCACTTGTAGGGAAGCGTTTGTTTGCATTCTGTATACTCAATTCTTTAACAGTAAACCTCGTGTCTTGCGTTTGACAGAAATTCCAGTGAAATCACGTTTAAAACCGAACGTCAGTAAAAAGGCTTCGTAGAATCACTCTGTGAATGTCTTTGAAAACACTTCTTAAGAAGGAAAGCATACGTCTTTCATCTGAGTGAAAACTGCATTCTATTCAGTTTTTAGTACTGTTTTGAATGGTTAGGCGATTCACTTGTAGGGAAGCGCTTGTTTGCATTCTGTATACTCAATTCTTTAACAGCAAACCTCGTGTCTTGCGTTTGACAGAAATTCCAGTGAAATCACGTTTAAAACCGAACGTCAGTAAAAAGGCTTCATAGAATCACTCTGTGAATGTCTTTGAAAACACTTCTTAAGAAGGAAAGCATACGTCTTTCATCTTAGTGAAAACTGCATTCTATTCAGTTTTTAGTACTGTTTTGAATGGTTAGGCGATTCACTTGTAGGGAAGCGTTTGTTTGCATTCTGTATACTCAATTCTTTAACAGCAAACCTCGTGTCTTGCGTTTGACAGAAATTCCAGTGAAATCACGTTTAAAACCGAACATCAGTAAAAAGGCTTCGTAGAATCACTCTGTGAATGTCTTTGAAAACACTTCTTAAGAAGGAAAGCATACGTGTTTCATCTGAGTGAAAACTGCATTCTATTCAGTTTTTAGTACTGTTTTGAATGGTTAGGCGATTTACTTGTAGGGAAGCGTTTGTTTGCATTCTGTATACTCAATTCTTTAACAGCAAACCTCGTGTCTTGCGTTTGACAGAAATCCCAGTGAAATCACGTTTAAAACCGAACGTCAGTAAAAAGGCTTCGTAGAATCACTCTGTGAATGTCTTTGGAAACACTTCTTAAGAAGGAAAGCATACGTCTTTCATCTGAGTGAAAACTGCATTCTATTCAGTTTTTAGTACTGTTTTGAATGGTTAGGCGATTCACTTGTAGGGAAGCGTTTGTTTGCATTGGGTATACTCAATTCTTTAACAGCAAACCTCGTGCCTTGCGTTTGACAGAAATTCCAGTGAAATCACGTTTAAAACCGAACGTCAGTAAAAAGGCTTCGTAGAATCACTCTGTGAATGTCTTTGAAAACACTTCTTAAGAAGGAAAGCATATGCCTTTCATCTGAGTGAAAACTGCATTCTATTCAGTTTTTAGTACTGTTTTGAATGGTTAGGCGATTCACTTGTAGGGAAGCGTTTGTTTGCATTCTGTATACTCAATTCTTTAACAGCAAACCTCGTGTCTTGCGTTTGACAGAAATCCCAGTGAAATCACGTTTAAAACCGAACGTCAGTAAAAAGGCTTCGTAGAATCACTCTGTGAATGTCTTTGAAAACACTTCTTAAGAAGGAAAGCATACGTCTTTCATCTGAGTGAAAACTGCATTCTATTCAGTTTTTAGTACTGTTTTGAATGGTTAGGCGACTCACTTGTAGGGAAGCGTTTGTTTGCATTCTGTATACTCAATTCTTTAACAGCAAACCTCGTGTCTTGCGTTTGACAGAAATTCCAGTGAAATCACGTTTAAAACTGAACGTCAGTAAAAAGGCTTCGTAGAATCACTCTGTGAATGTCTTTGAAAACACTTCTTAAGAAGGAAAGCATACGTCTTTCATCTGAGTGAAAACTGCATTCTATTCAGTTTTTAGTACTGTGTTGAATGGTTAGGCGATTCACTTGTAGGGAAGCGTTTGTTTGCATTCTGTATACTCAATTCTTTAACAGCAAACCTCGTGTCTTGCCTTTGACAGAAATCCCAGTGAAATCACGTTTAAAACCGAACGTCAGTAAAAAGGCTTCGTAGAATCACTCTGTGAATGTCTTTGAAAACACTTCTTAAGAAGGAAAGCATATGCCTTTCATCTGAGTGAAAACTGCATTCTATTCAGTTTTTAGTACTGTTTTGAATGGTTAGGCGATTCACTTGTAGGGAAGCGTTTGTTTGCATTCTGTATACTCAATTCTTTAACAGCAAACCTCGTGTCTTGCGTTTGACAGAAATCCCAGTGAAATCACGTTTAAAACCGAACGTCAGTAAAAAGGCTTCGTAGAATCACTCTGTGAATGTCTTTGAAAACACTTCTTAAGAAGGAAAGCATACGTCTTTCATCTGAGTGAAAACTGCATTCTATTCAGTTTTTAGTACTGTTTTGAATGGTTAGGCGACTCACTTGTAGGGAAGCGTTTGTTTGCATTCTGTATACTCAATTCTTTAACAGCAAACCTCGTGTCTTGCGTTTGACAGAAATCCCAGTGAAATCACGTTTAAAACCGAACGTCAGTAAAAAGGCTTCGTAGAATCACTCTGTGAATGTCTTTGAAAACACTTCTTAAGAAGGAAAGCATACGTCTTTCATCTGAGTGAAAACTGCATTCTATTCAGTTTTTAGTACTGTTTTGAATGGTTAGGCGATTCACTTGTAGGGAAGCGTTTGTTTGCATTCTGTATACTCAATTCTTTAACAGTAAACCTCGTGTCTTGCGTTTGACAGAAATTCCAGTGAAATCACGTTTAAAACCGAACGTCAGTAAAAAGGCTTCGTAGAATCACTCTGTGAATGTCTTTGAAAACACTTCTTAAGAAGGAAAGCATACGTCTTTCATCTGAGTTAAAACTGCATTCTATTCAGTTTTTAGTACTGTTTTGAATGGTTAGGCGATTCACTTGTAGGGAAGCGCTTGTTTGCATTCTGTATACTCAATTCTTTAACAGCAAACCTCGTGTCTTGCGTTTGACAGAAATTCCAGTGAAATCACGTTTAAAACCGAACGTCAGTAAAAAGGCTTCATAGAATCACTCTGTGAATGTCTTTGAAAACACTTCTTAAGAAGGAAAGCATACGTCTTTCATCTTAGTGAAAACTGCATTCTATTCAGTTTTTAGTACTGTTTTGAATGGTTAGGCGATTCACTTGTAGGGAAGCGTTTGTTTGCATTCTGTATACTCAATTCTTTAACAGCAAACCTCGTGTCTTGCGTTTGACAGAAATTCCAGTGAAATCACGTTTAAAACCGAACGTCAGTAAAAAGGCTTCGTAGAATCACTCTGTGAATGTCTTTGAAAACACTTCTTAAGAAGGAAAGCATACGTGTTTCATCTGAGTGAAAACTGCATTCTATTCAGTTTTTAGTACTGTTTTGAATGGTTAGGCGATTTACTTGTAGGGAAGCGTTTGTTTGCATTCTGTATACTCAATTCTTTAACAGCAAACCTCGTGTCTTGCGTTTGACAGAAATCCCAGTGAAATCACGTTTAAAACCGAACGTCAGTAAAAAGGCTTCGTAGAATCACTCTGTGAATGTCTTTGGAAACACTTCTTAAGAAGGAAAGCATACGTCTTTCATCTGAGTGAAAACTGCATTCTATTCAGTTTTTAGTACTGTTTTGAATGGTTAGGCGATTCACTTGTAGGGAAGCGTTTGTTTGCATTGGGTATACTCAATTCTTTAACAGTAAACCTCATGTCTTGCGTTTGACAGAAATTCCAGTGAAATCACGTTTAAAACCGAACGTCAGTAAAAAGGCTTCGTAGAATCACTCTGTGAATGTCTTTGAAAACACTTCTTAAGAAGGAAAGCATACGTCTTTCATCTGAGTGAAAACTGCATTCTATTCAGTTTTTAGTACTGTTTTGAATGGTTAGGCGATTCACTTGTAGGGAAGCGTTTGTTTGCATTCTGTATACTCAATTCTTTAACAGCAAACCTCGTGTCTTGCGTTTGACAGAAATTCCAGTGAAATCACGTTTAAAACTGAACGTCAGTAAAAAGGCTTCGTAGAATCACTCTGTGAATGTCTTTGAAAACACTTCTTAAGAAGGAAAGCATACGTCTTTCATCTGAGTGAAAACTGCATTCTATTCAGTTTTTAGTACTGTGTTGAATGGTTAGGCGATTCACTTGTAGGGAAGCGTTTGTTTGCATTCTGTATACTCAATTCTTTAACAGCAAACCTCGTGTCTTGCATTTGACAGAAATCCCAGTGAAATCACGTTTAAAACCGAACGTCAGTAAAAAGGCTTCGTAGAATCACTCTGTGAATGTCTTTGAAAACACTTCTTAAGAAGGAAAGCATATGCCTTTCATCTGAGTGAAAACTGCATTCTATTCAGTTTTTAGTACTGTTTTGAATGGTTAGGCGATTCACTTGTAGGGAAGCGTTTGTTTGCATTCTGTATACTCAATTCTTTAACAGCAAACCTCGTGTCTTGCGTTTGACAGAAATCCCAGTGAAATCACGTTTAAAACCGAACGTCAGTAAAAAGGCTTCGTAGAATCACTCTGTGAATGTCTTTGAAAACACTTCTTAAGAAGGAAAGCATACGTCTTTCATCTGAGTGAAAACTGCATTCTATTCAGTTTTTAGTACTGTTTTGAATGGTTAGGCGACTCACTTGTAGGGAAGCATTTGTTTGCATTCTGTATACTCAATTCTTTAACAGCAAACCTCGTGTCTTGCGTTTGACAGAAATCCCAGTGAAATCACGTTTAAAACCGAACGTCAGTAAAAAGGCTTCGTAGAATCACTCTGTGAATGTCTTTGAAAACACTTCTTAAGAAGGAAAGCATACGTCTTTCATCTGAGTGAAAACTGCATTCTATTCAGTTTTTAGTACTGTTTTGAATGGTTAGGCGATTCACTTGTAGGGAAGCGTTTGTTTGCATTCTGTATACTCAATTCTTTAACAGTAAACCTCGTGTCTTGCGTTTGACAGAAATTCCAGTGAAATCACGTTTAAAACCGAACGTCAGTAAAAAGGCTTCATAGAATCACTCTGTGAATGTCTTTGAAAACACTTCTTAAGAAGGAAAGCATACGTCTTTCATCTTAGTGAAAACTGCATTCTATTCAGTTTTTAGTACTGTTTTGAATGGTTAGGCGATTCACTTGTAGGGAAGCGTTTGTTTGCATTCTGTATACTCAATTCTTTAACAGCAAACCTCGTGTCTTGCGTTTGACAGAAATTCCAGTGAAATCACGTTTAAAACCGAACGTCAGTAAAAAGGCTTCGTAGAATCACTCTGTGAATGTCTTTGAAAACACTTCTTAAGAAGTAAAGCATACGTGTTTCATCTGAGTGAAAACTGCATTCTATTCAGTTTTTAGTACTGTTTTGAATGGTTAGGCGATTTACTTGTAGGGAAGCGTTTGTTTGCATTCTGTATACTCAATTCTTTAACAGCAAACCTCGTGTCTTGCGTTTGACAGAAATCCCAGTGAAATCACGTTTAAAACCGAACGTCAGTAAAAAGGCTTCGTAGAATCACTCTGTGAATGTCTTTGGAAACACTTCTTAAGAAGGAAAGCATACGTCTTTCATCTGAGTGAAAACTGCATTCTATTCAGTTTTTAGTACTGTTTTGAATGGTTAGGCGATTCACTTGTAGGGAAGCGTTTGTTTGCATTGGGTATACTCAATTCTTTAACAGTAAACCTCATGTCTTGCGTTTGACAGAAATTCCAGTGAAATCACGTTTAAAACCGAACGTCAGTAAAAAGGCTTCGTAGAATCACTCTGTGAATGTCTTTGAAAACACTTCTTAAGAAGGAAAGCATACGTCTTTCATCTGAGTGAAAACTGCATTCTATTCAGTTTTTAGTACTGTTTTGAATGGTTAGGCGATTCACTTGTAGGGAAGCGTTTGTTTGCATTCTGTATACTCAATTCTTTAACAGCAAACCTCGTGTCTTGGGTTTGACAGAAAAACCAGTGAAATCACGTTTAAAACCGAATGTCAGTAAAAAGGCTTCGTAGAATCACTCTGTGAATGTCTTTGAAAACACTTCTTAAGAAGGAAAGCATACGTCTTTCATCTGAGTGAAAACTGCATTCTATTCAGTTTTTAGTACTGTGTTGAATGGTTAGGCAATTCACTTGTAGTGAAGCGTTTGTTTGCATACTGTATACTCAATTCTTTAACAGCAAACCTCGTGTCTTGCGTTTGACAGAAATTCCAGTGAAATCACGTTTAAAACTGAACGTCAGTAAAAAGGCTTCGTAGAATCACTCTGTGAATGTCTTTGAAAACACTTCTTAAGAAGGAAAGCATACGTCTTTCATCTGAGTGAAAACTGCATTCTATTCAGTTTTTAGTACTGTGTTGAATGGTTAGGCGATTCACTTGTAGGGAAGCGTTTGTTTGCATTCTGTATACTCAATTCTTTAACAGCAAACCTCGTGTCTTGCGTTTGACAGAAATCCCAGTGAAATCACGTTTAAAACCGAACGTCAGTAAAAAGGCTTCGTAGAATCACTCTGTGAATGTCTTTGAAAACACTTCTTAAGAAGGAAAGCATACGTCTTTCATCTGAGTGAAAACTGCATTCTATTCAGTTTTTAGTACTGTTTTGAATGGTTAGGCGATTCACTTGTAGGGAAGCGTTTGTTTGCATTCTGTATACTCAATTCTTTAACAGCAAATCTCGTGTCTTGCGTTTGACAGAAATTCCAGTGAAATCATGTTTAAAAGCCAACGTCAGTAAAAAGGCTTCGTAGAATCACTCTGTGAATGTCTTTGAAAACACTTCTTAAGAAGGAAAGCATACGTCTTTCATCTGAGTGAAAACTGCATTCTATTCAGTTTTTAGTACTGTGTTGAATGGTTAGGCGATTCACTTGTAGGGAAGCGTTTGTTTGCATTCTGTATACTCAATTCTTTAACAGCAAACCTCGTGTCTTGCCTTTGACAGAAATCCCAGTGAAATCACGTTTAAAACCGAACGTCAGTAAAAAGGCTTCGTAGAATCACTCTGTGAATGTCTTTGAAAACACTTCTTAAGAAGGAAAGCATATGCCTTTCATCTGAGTGAAAACTGCATTCTATTCAGTTTTTAGTACTGTTTTGAATGGTTAGGCGATTCACTTGTAGGGAAGCGTTTGTTTGCATTCTGTATACTCAATTCTTTAACAGCAAACCTCGTGTCTTGCGTTTGACAGAAATCCCAGTGAAATCACGTTTAAAACCGAACGTCAGTAAAAAGGCTTCGTAGAATCACTCTGTGAATGTCTTTGAAAACACTTCTTAAGAAGGAAAGCATACGTCTTTCATCTGAGTGAAAACTGCATTCTATTCAGTTTTTAGTACTGTTTTGAATGGTTAGGCGACTCACTTGTAGGGAAGCGTTTGTTTGCATTCTGTATACTCAATTCTTTAACAGCAAACCTCGTGTCTTGCGTTTGACAGAAATCCCAGTGAAATCACGTTTAAAACCGAACGTCAGTAAAAAGGCTTCGTAGAATCACTCTGTGAATGTCTTTGAAAACACTTCTTAAGAAGGAAAGCATACGTCTTTCATCTGAGTGAAAACTGCATTCTATTCAGTTTTTAGTACTGTTTTGAATGGTTAGGCGATTCACTTGTAGGGAAGCGTTTGTTTGCATTCTGTATACTCAATTCTTTAACAGTAAACCTCGTGTCTTGCGTTTGACAGAAATTCCAGTGAAATCACGTTTAAAACCGAACGTCAGTAAAAAGGCTTCGTAGAATCACTCTGTGAATGTCTTTGAAAACACTTCTTAAGAAGGAAAGCATACGTCTTTCATCTGAGTTAAAACTGCATTCTATTCAGTTTTTAGTACTGTTTTGAATGGTTAGGCGATTCACTTGTAGGGAAGCGCTTGTTTGCATTCTGTATACTCAATTCTTTAACAGCAAACCTCGTGTCTTGCGTTTGACAGAAATTCCAGTGAAATCACGTTTAAAACCGAACGTCAGTAAAAAGGCTTCATAGAATCACTCTGTGAATGTCTTTGAAAACACTTCTTAAGAAGGAAAGCATACGTCTTTCATCTTAGTGAAAACTGCATTCTATTCAGTTTTTAGTACTGTTTTGAATGGTTAGGCGATTTACTTGTAGGGAAGCGTTTGTTTGCATTCTGTATACTCAATTCTTTAACAGCAAACCTCGTGTCTTGCGTTTGACAGAAATCCCAGTGAAATCACGTTTAAAACCGAACGTCAGTAAAAAGGCTTCGTAGAATCACTCTGTGAATGTCTTTGGAAACACTTCTTAAGAAGGAAAGCATACGTCTTTCATCTGAGTGAAAACTGCATTCTATTCAGTTTTTAGTACTGTTTTGAATGGTTAGGCGATTCACTTGTAGGGAAGCGTTTGTTTGCATTGGGTATACTCAATTCTTTAACAGTAAACCTCATGTCTTGCGTTTGACAGAAATTCCAGTGAAATCACGTTTAAAACCGAACGTCAGTAAAAAGGCTTCGTAGAATCACTCTGTGAATGTCTTTGAAAACACTTCTTAAGAAGGAAAGCATACGTCTTTCATCTGAGTGAAAACTGCATTCTATTCAGTTTTTAGTACTGTTTTGAATGGTTAGGCGATTCACTTGTAGGGAAGCGTTTGTTTGCATTCTGTATACTCAATTCTTTAACAGCAAACCTCGTGTCTTGCGTTTGACAGAAATTCCAGTGAAATCACGTTTAAAACTGAACGTCAGTAAAAAGGCTTCGTAGAATCACTCTGTGAATGTCTTTGAAAACACTTCTTAAGAAGGAAAGCATACGTCTTTCATCTGAGTGAAAACTGCATTCTATTCAGTTTTTAGTACTGTGTTGAATGGTTAGGCGATTCACTTGTAGGGAAGCGTTTGTTTGCATTCTGTATACTCAATTCTTTAACAGCAAACCTCGTGTCTTGCATTTGACAGAAATCCCAGTGAAATCACGTTTAAAACCGAACGTCAGTAAAAAGGCTTCGTAGAATCACTCTGTGAATGTCTTTGAAAACACTTCTTAAGAAGGAAAGCATATGCCTTTCATCTGAGTGAAAACTGCATTCTATTCAGTTTTTAGTACTGTTTTGAATGGTTAGGCGATTCACTTGTAGGGAAGCGTTTGTTTGCATTCTGTATACTCAATTCTTTAACAGCAAACCTCGTGTCTTGCGTTTGACAGAAATCCCAGTGAAATCACGTTTAAAACCGAACGTCAGTAAAAAGGCTTCGTAGAATCACTCTGTGAATGTCTTTGAAAACACTTCTTAAGAAGGAAAGCATACGTCTTTCATCTGAGTGAAAACTGCATTCTATTCAGTTTTTAGTACTGTTTTGAATGGTTAGGCGACTCACTTGTAGGGAAGCATTTGTTTGCATTCTGTATACTCAATTCTTTAACAGCAAACCTCGTGTCTTGCGTTTGACAGAAATCCCAGTGAAATCACGTTTAAAACCGAACGTCAGTAAAAAGGCTTCGTAGAATCACTCTGTGAATGTCTTTGAAAACACTTCTTAAGAAGGAAAGCATACGTCTTTCATCTGAGTGAAAACTGCATTCTATTCAGTTTTTAGTACTGTTTTGAATGGTTAGGCGATTCACTTGTAGGGAAGCGTTTGTTTGCATTCTGTATACTCAATTCTTTAACAGTAAACCTCGTGTCTTGCGTTTGACAGAAATTCCAGTGAAATCACGTTTAAAACCGAACGTCAGTAAAAAGGCTTCATAGAATCACTCTGTGAATGTCTTTGAAAACACTTCTTAAGAAGGAAAGCATACGTCTTTCATCTTAGTGAAAACTGCATTCTATTCAGTTTTTAGTACTGTTTTGAATGGTTAGGCGATTCACTTGTAGGGAAGCGTTTGTTTGCATTCTGTATACTCAATTCTTTAACAGCAAACCTCGTGTCTTGCGTTTGACAGAAATTCCAGTGAAATCACGTTTAAAACCGAACGTCAGTAAAAAGGCTTCGTAGAATCACTCTGTGAATGTCTTTGAAAACACTTCTTAAGAAGTAAAGCATACGTGTTTCATCTGAGTGAAAACTGCATTCTATTCAGTTTTTAGTACTGTTTTGAATGGTTAGGCGATTTACTTGTAGGGAAGCGTTTGTTTGCATTCTGTATACTCAATTCTTTAACAGCAAACCTCGTGTCTTGCGTTTGACAGAAATCCCAGTGAAATCACGTTTAAAACCGAACGTCAGTAAAAAGGCTTCGTAGAATCACTCTGTGAATGTCTTTGGAAACACTTCTTAAGAAGGAAAGCATACGTCTTTCATCTGAGTGAAAACTGCATTCTATTCAGTTTTTAGTACTGTTTTGAATGGTTAGGCGATTCACTTGTAGGGAAGCGTTTGTTTGCATTGGGTATACTCAATTCTTTAACAGTAAACCTCATGTCTTGCGTTTGACAGAAATTCCAGTGAAATCACGTTTAAAACCGAACGTCAGTAAAAAGGCTTCGTAGAATCACTCTGTGAATGTCTTTGAAAACACTTCTTAAGAAGGAAAGCATACGTCTTTCATCTGAGTGAAAACTGCATTCTATTCAGTTTTTAGTACTGTTTTGAATGGTTAGGCGATTCACTTGTAGGGAAGCGTTTGTTTGCATTCTGTATACTCAATTCTTTAACAGCAAACCTCGTGTCTTGGGTTTGACAGAAAAACCAGTGAAATCACGTTTAAAACCGAACGTCAGTAAAAAGGCTTCGTAGAATCACTCTGTGAATGTCTTTGAAAACACTTCTTAAGAAGGAAAGCATACGTCTTTCATCTGAGTGAAAACTGCATTCTATTCAGTTTTTAGTACTGTGTTGAATGGTTAGGCGATTCACTTGTAGTGAAGCGTTTGTTTGCATACTGTATACTCAATTCTTTAACAGCAAACCTCGTGTCTTGCGTTTGACAGAAATTCCAGTGAAATCACGTTTAAAACTGAACGTCAGTAAAAAGGCTTCGTAGAATCACTCTGTGAATGTCTTTGAAAACACTTCTTAAGAAGGAAAGCATACGTCTTTCATCTGAGTGAAAACTGCATTCTATTCAGTTTTTAGTACTGTGTTGAATGGTTAGGCGATTCACTTGTAGGGAAGCGTTTGTTTGCATTCTGTATACTCAATTCTTTAACAGCAAACCTCGTGTCTTGCGTTTGACAGAAATCCCAGTGAAATCACGTTTAAAACCGAACGTCAGTAAAAAGGCTTCGTAGAATCACTCTGTGAATGTCTTTGAAAACACTTCTTAAGAAGGAAAGCATACGTCTTTCATCTGAGTGAAAACTGCATTCTATTCAGTTTTTAGTACTGTTTTGAATGGTTAGGCGATTCACTTGTAGGGAAGCGTTTGTTTGCATTCTGTATACTCAATTCTTTAACAGCAAATCTCGTGTCTTGCGTTTGACAGAAATTCCAGTGAAATCATGTTTAAAAGCCAACGTCAGTAAAAAGGCTTCGTAGAATCACTCTGTGAATGTCTTTGAAAACACTTCTTAAGAAGGAAAGCATACGTCTTTCATCTGAGTGAAAACTGCATTCTATTCAGTTTTTAGTACTGTTTTGAATGGTTAGGCGATTCACTTGTAGGGAAGCGTTTGTTTGCATTCTGTATACTCAATTCTTTAACAGCAAACCTCGTGCCTTGCGTTTGACAGAAATTCCAGTGAAATCACGTTTAAAACCGAACGTCAGTAAAAAGGCTTCGTAGAATCACTCTGTGAATGTCTTTGAAAACACTTCTTAAGAAGGAAAGCATATGCCTTTCATCTGAGTGAAAACTGCATTCTATTCAGTTTTTAGTACTGTTTTGAATGGTTAGGTGATTTACTTGTAGGGAAGCGTTTGTTTGCATTCTATATACTCAATTCTTTAACAGCAAACCTCGTGTCTTGCGTTTGACAGAAATTCCAGTGAAATCATGTTTAAAACCGAACCTCAGTAAAAAGGCTTCGTAGAATCACTCTGTGAATGTCTTTGAAAACACTTCTTAAGAAGGAAAGCATACGTCTTTCATCTGAGTGAAAACTGCATTCTATTCAGTTTTTAGTACTGTTTTGAATGGTTAGGCGATTTACTTGTAGGGAAGCGTTTGTTTGCATTCTGTATACTCAATTCTTTAACAGCAAACCTCGTGTCTTGCGTTTGACAGAAATCCCAGTGAAATCACGTTTAAAACCGAACGTCAGTAAAAAGGCTTCGTAGAATCACTCTGTGAATGTCTTTGGAAACACTTCTTAAGAAGGAAAGCATACGTCTTTCATCTGAGTGAAAACTGCATTCTATTCAGTTTTTAGTACTGTTTTGAATGGTTAGGCGATTCACTTGTAGGGAAGCGTTTGTTTGCATTGGGTATACTCAATTCTTTAACAGTAAACCTCATGTCTTGCGTTTGACAGAAATTCCAGTGAAATCACGTTTAAAACCGAACGTCAGTAAAAAGGCTTCGTAGAATCACTCTGTGAATGTCTTTGAAAACACTTCTTAAGAAGGAAAGCATACGTCTTTCATCTGAGTGAAAACTGCATTCTATTCAGTTTTTAGTACTGTTTTGAATGGTTAGGCGATTCACTTGTAGGGAAGCGTTTGTTTGCATTCTGTATACTCAATTCTTTAACAGCAAACCTCGTGTCTTGGGTTTGACAGAAAAACCAGTGAAATCACGTTTAAAACCGAACGTCAGTAAAAAGGCTTCGTAGAATCACTCTGTGAATGTCTTTGAAAACACTTCTTAAGAAGGAAAGCATACGTCTTTCATCTGAGTGAAAACTGCATTCTATTCAGTTTTTAGTACTGTGTTGAATGGTTAGGCGATTCACTTGTAGTGAAGCGTTTGTTTGCATACTGTATACTCAATTCTTTAACAGCAAACCTCGTGTCTTGCGTTTGACAGAAATTCCAGTGAAATCACGTTTAAAACTGAACGTCAGTAAAAAGGCTTCGTAGAATCACTCTGTGAATGTCTTTGAAAACACTTCTTAAGAAGGAAAGCATACGTCTTTCATCTGAGTGAAAACTGCATTCTATTCAGTTTTTAGTACTGTGTTGAATGGTTAGGCGATTCACTTGTAGGGAAGCGTTTGTTTGCATTCTGTATACTCAATTCTTTAACAGCAAACCTCGTGTCTTGCGTTTGACAGAAATCCCAGTGAAATCACGTTTAAAACCGAACGTCAGTAAAAAGGCTTCGTAGAATCACTCTGTGAATGTCTTTGAAAACACTTCTTAAGAAGGAAAGCATACGTCTTTCATCTGAGTGAAAACTGCATTCTATTCAGTTTTTAGTACTGTTTTGAATGGTTAGGCGATTCACTTGTAGGGAAGCGTTTGTTTGCATTCTGTATACTCAATTCTTTAACAGCAAATCTCGTGTCTTGCGTTTGACAGAAATTCCAGTGAAATCATGTTTAAAAGCCAACGTCAGTAAAAAGGCTTCGTAGAATCACTCTGTGAATGTCTTTGAAAACACTTCTTAAGAAGGAAAGCATACGTCTTTCATCTGAGTGAAAACTGCATTCTATTCAGTTTTTAGTACTGTGTTGAATGGTTAGGCGATTCACTTGTAGGGAAGCGTTTGTTTGCATTCTGTATACTCAATTCTTTAACAGCAAACCTCGTGTCTTGCCTTTGACAGAAATCCCAGTGAAATCACGTTTAAAACCGAACGTCAGTAAAAAGGCTTCGTAGAATCACTCTGTGAATGTCTTTGAAAACACTTCTTAAGAAGGAAAGCATATGCCTTTCATCTGAGTGAAAACTGCATTCTATTCAGTTTTTAGTACTGTTTTGAATGGTTAGGCGATTCACTTGTAGGGAAGCGTTTGTTTGCATTCTGTATACTCAATTCTTTAACAGCAAACCTCGTGTCTTGCGTTTGACAGAAATCCCAGTGAAATCACGTTTAAAACCGAACGTCAGTAAAAAGGCTTCGTAGAATCACTCTGTGAATGTCTTTGAAAACACTTCTTAAGAAGGAAAGCATACGTCTTTCATCTGAGTGAAAACTGCATTCTATTCAGTTTTTAGTACTGTTTTGAATGGTTAGGCGACTCACTTGTAGGGAAGCGTTTGTTTGCATTCTGTATACTCAATTCTTTAACAGCAAACCTCGTGTCTTGCGTTTGACAGAAATCCCAGTGAAATCACGTTTAAAACCGAACGTCAGTAAAAAGGCTTCGTAGAATCACTCTGTGAATGTCTTTGAAAACACTTCTTAAGAAGGAAAGCATACGTCTTTCATCTGAGTGAAAACTGCATTCTATTCAGTTTTTAGTACTGTTTTGAATGGTTAGGCGATTCACTTGTAGGGAAGCGTTTGTTTGCATTCTGTATACTCAATTCTTTAACAGTAAACCTCGTGTCTTGCGTTTGACAGAAATTCCAGTGAAATCACGTTTAAAACCGAACGTCAGTAAAAAGGCTTCGTAGAATCACTCTGTGAATGTCTTTGAAAACACTTCTTAAGAAGGAAAGCATACGTCTTTCATCTGAGTTAAAACTGCATTCTATTCAGTTTTTAGTACTGTTTTGAATGGTTAGGCGATTCACTTGTAGGGAAGCGCTTGTTTGCATTCTGTATACTCAATTCTTTAACAGCAAACCTCGTGTCTTGCGTTTGACAGAAATTCCAGTGAAATCACGTTTAAAACCGAACGTCAGTAAAAAGGCTTCATAGAATCACTCTGTGAATGTCTTTGAAAACACTTCTTAAGAAGGAAAGCATACGTCTTTCATCTTAGTGAAAACTGCATTCTATTCAGTTTTTAGTACTGTTTTGAATGGTTAGGCGATTTACTTGTAGGGAAGCGTTTGTTTGCATTCTGTATACTCAATTCTTTAACAGCAAACCTCGTGTCTTGCGTTTGACAGAAATCCCAGTGAAATCACGTTTAAAACCGAACGTCAGTAAAAAGGCTTCGTAGAATCACTCTGTGAATGTCTTTGGAAACACTTCTTAAGAAGGAAAGCATACGTCTTTCATCTGAGTGAAAACTGCATTCTATTCAGTTTTTAGTACTGTTTTGAATGGTTAGGCGATTCACTTGTAGGGAAGCGTTTGTTTGCATTGGGTATACTCAATTCTTTAACAGTAAACCTCATGTCTTGCGTTTGACAGAAATTCCAGTGAAATCACGTTTAAAACCGAACGTCAGTAAAAAGGCTTCGTAGAATCACTCTGTGAATGTCTTTGAAAACACTTCTTAAGAAGGAAAGCATACGTCTTTCATCTGAGTGAAAACTGCATTCTATTCAGTTTTTAGTACTGTTTTGAATGGTTAGGCGATTCACTTGTAGGGAAGCGTTTGTTTGCATTCTGTATACTCAATTCTTTAACAGCAAACCTCGTGTCTTGCGTTTGACAGAAATTCCAGTGAAATCACGTTTAAAACTGAACGTCAGTAAAAAGGCTTCGTAGAATCACTCTGTGAATGTCTTTGAAAACACTTCTTAAGAAGGAAAGCATACGTCTTTCATCTGAGTGAAAACTGCATTCTATTCAGTTTTTAGTACTGTGTTGAATGGTTAGGCGATTCACTTGTAGGGAAGCGTTTGTTTGCATTCTGTATACTCAATTCTTTAACAGCAAACCTCGTGTCTTGCATTTGACAGAAATCCCAGTGAAATCACGTTTAAAACCGAACGTCAGTAAAAAGGCTTCGTAGAATCACTCTGTGAATGTCTTTGAAAACACTTCTTAAGAAGGAAAGCATATGCCTTTCATCTGAGTGAAAACTGCATTCTATTCAGTTTTTAGTACTGTTTTGAATGGTTAGGCGATTCACTTGTAGGGAAGCGTTTGTTTGCATTCTGTATACTCAATTCTTTAACAGCAAACCTCGTGTCTTGCGTTTGACAGAAATCCCAGTGAAATCACGTTTAAAACCGAACGTCAGTAAAAAGGCTTCGTAGAATCACTCTGTGAATGTCTTTGAAAACACTTCTTAAGAAGGAAAGCATACGTCTTTCATCTGAGTGAAAACTGCATTCTATTCAGTTTTTAGTACTGTTTTGAATGGTTAGGCGACTCACTTGTAGGGAAGCATTTGTTTGCATTCTGTATACTCAATTCTTTAACAGCAAACCTCGTGTCTTGCGTTTGACAGAAATCCCAGTGAAATCACGTTTAAAACCGAACGTCAGTAAAAAGGCTTCGTAGAATCACTCTGTGAATGTCTTTGAAAACACTTCTTAAGAAGGAAAGCATACGTCTTTCATCTGAGTGAAAACTGCATTCTATTCAGTTTTTAGTACTGTTTTGAATGGTTAGGCGATTCACTTGTAGGGAAGCGTTTGTTTGCATTCTGTATACTCAATTCTTTAACAGTAAACCTCGTGTCTTGCGTTTGACAGAAATTCCAGTGAAATCACGTTTAAAACCGAACGTCAGTAAAAAGGCTTCATAGAATCACTCTGTGAATGTCTTTGAAAACACTTCTTAAGAAGGAAAGCATACGTCTTTCATCTTAGTGAAAACTGCATTCTATTCAGTTTTTAGTACTGTTTTGAATGGTTAGGCGATTCACTTGTAGGGAAGCGTTTGTTTGCATTCTGTATACTCAATTCTTTAACAGCAAACCTCGTGTCTTGCGTTTGACAGAAATTCCAGTGAAATCACGTTTAAAACCGAACGTCAGTAAAAAGGCTTCGTAGAATCACTCTGTGAATGTCTTTGAAAACACTTCTTAAGAAGTAAAGCATACGTGTTTCATCTGAGTGAAAACTGCATTCTATTCAGTTTTTAGTACTGTTTTGAATGGTTAGGCGATTTACTTGTAGGGAAGCGTTTGTTTGCATTCTGTATACTCAATTCTTTAACAGCAAACCTCGTGTCTTGCGTTTGACAGAAATCCCAGTGAAATCACGTTTAAAACCGAACGTCAGTAAAAAGGCTTCGTAGAATCACTCTGTGAATGTCTTTGGAAACACTTCTTAAGAAGGAAAGCATACGTCTTTCATCTGAGTGAAAACTGCATTCTATTCAGTTTTTAGTACTGTTTTGAATGGTTAGGCGATTCACTTGTAGGGAAGCGTTTGTTTGCATTGGGTATACTCAATTCTTTAACAGTAAACCTCATGTCTTGCGTTTGACAGAAATTCCAGTGAAATCACGTTTAAAACCGAACGTCAGTAAAAAGGCTTCGTAGAATCACTCTGTGAATGTCTTTGAAAACACTTCTTAAGAAGGAAAGCATACGTCTTTCATCTGAGTGAAAACTGCATTCTATTCAGTTTTTAGTACTGTTTTGAATGGTTAGGCGATTCACTTGTAGGGAAGCGTTTGTTTGCATTCTGTATACTCAATTCTTTAACAGCAAACCTCGTGTCTTGGGTTTGACAGAAAAACCAGTGAAATCACGTTTAAAACCGAACGTCAGTAAAAAGGCTTCGTAGAATCACTCTGTGAATGTCTTTGAAAACACTTCTTAAGAAGGAAAGCATACGTCTTTCATCTGAGTGAAAACTGCATTCTATTCAGTTTTTAGTACTGTGTTGAATGGTTAGGCGATTCACTTGTAGTGAAGCGTTTGTTTGCATACTGTATACTCAATTCTTTAACAGCAAACCTCGTGTCTTGTGTTTGACAGAAATTCCAGTGAAATCACGTTTAAAACTGAACGTCAGTAAAAAGGCTTCGTAGAATCACTCTGTGAATGTCTTTGAAAACACTTCTTAAGAAGGAAAGCATACGTCTTTCATCTGAGTGAAAACTGCATTCTATTCAGTTTTTAGTACTGTGTTGAATGGTTAGGCGATTCACTTGTAGGGAAGCGTTTGTTTGCATTCTGTATACTCAATTCTTTAACAGCAAACCTCGTGTCTTGCGTTTGACAGAAATCCCAGTGAAATCACGTTTAAAACCGAACGTCAGTAAAAAGGCTTCGTAGAATCACTCTGTGAATGTCTTTGAAAACACTTCTTAAGAAGGAAAGCATACGTCTTTCATCTGAGTGAAAACTGCATTCTATTCAGTTTTTAGTACTGTTTTGAATGGTTAGGCGATTCACTTGTAGGGAAGCGTTTGTTTGCATTCTGTATACTCAATTCTTTAACAGCAAATCTCGTGTCTTGCGTTTGACAGAAATTCCAGTGAAATCATGTTTAAAAGCCAACGTCAGTAAAAAGGCTTCGTAGAATCACTCTGTGAATGTCTTTGAAAACACTTCTTAAGAAGGAAAGCATACGTCTTTCATCTGAGTGAAAACTGCATTCTATTCAGTTTTTAGTACTGTTTTGAATGGTTAGGCGATTCACTTGTAGGGAAGCGTTTGTTTGCATTCTGTATACTCAATTCTTTAACAGCAAACCTCGTGCCTTGCGTTTGACAGAAATTCCAGTGAAATCACGTTTAAAACCGAACGTCAGTAAAAAGGCTTCGTAGAATCACTCTGTGAATGTCTTTGAAAACACTTCTTAAGAAGGAAAGCATATGCCTTTCATCTGAGTGAAAACTGCATTCTATTCAGTTTTTAGTACTGTTTTGAATGGTTAGGTGATTTACTTGTAGGGAAGCGTTTGTTTGCATTCTATATACTCAATTCTTTAACAGCAAACCTCGTGTCTTGCGTTTGACAGAAATTCCAGTGAAATCACGTTTAAAACCGAACCTCAGTAAAAAGGCTTCGTAGAATCACTCTGTGAATGTCTTTGAAAACACTTCTTAAGAAGGAAAGCATACGTCTTTCATCTGAGTGAAAACTGCATTCTATTCAGTTTTTAGTACTGTGTTGAATGGTTAGGCGATTCACTTGTAGTGAAGCGTTTGTTTGCATACTGTATACTCAATTCTTTAACAGCAAACCTCGTGTCTTGCGTTTGACAGAAATTCCAGTGAAATCACGTTTAAAACTGAACGTCAGTAAAAAGGCTTCGTAGAATCACTCTGTGAATGTCTTTGAAAACACTTCTTAAGAAGGAAAGCATACGTCTTTCATCTGAGTGAAAACTGCATTCTATTCAGTTTTTAGTACTGTTTTGAATGGTTAGGCGATTCACTTGTAGGGAAGCGTTTGTTTGCATTCTGTATACTCAATTCTTTAACAGCAAACCTCGTGCCTTGCGTTTGACAGAAATCCCAGTGAAATCACGTTTAAAACCGAACGTCAGTAAAAAGGCTTCGTAGAATCACTCTGTGAATGTCTTTGAAAACACTTCTTAAGAAGGAAAGCATACGTCTTTCATCTGAGTGAAAACTGCATTCTATTCAGTTTTTAGTACTGTTTTGAATGGTTAGGCGACTCACTTGTAGGGAAGCGTTTGTTTGCATTCTGTATACTCAATTCTTTAACAGCAAACCTCGTGTCTTGCGTTTGACAGAAATCCCAGTGAAATCACGTTTAAAACCGAACGTCAGTAAAAAGGCTTCGTAGAATCACTCTGTGAATGTCTTTGAAAACACTTCTTAAGAAGGAAAGCATACGTCTTTCATCTGAGTGAAAACTGCATTCTATTCAGTTTTTAGTACTGTTTTGAATGGTTAGGCGATTCACTTGTAGGGAAGCGTTTGTTTGCATTCTGTATACTCAATTCTTTAACAGCAAACCTCGTGCCTTGCGTTTGACAGAAATTCCAGTGAAATCACGTTTAAAACCGAACGTCAGTAAAAAGGCTTCGTAGAATCACTCTGTGAATGTCTTTGAAAACACTTCTTAAGAAGGAAAGCATATGCCTTTCATCTGAGTGAAAACTGCATTCTATTCAGTTTTTAGTACTGTTTTGAATGGTTAGGTGATTCACTTGTAGGGAAGCGTTTGTTTGCATTCTATATACTCAATTCTTTAACAGCAAACCTCGTGTCTTGCGTTTGACAGAAATTCCAGTGAAATCACGTTTAAAACCGAACCTCAGTAAAAAGGCTTCGTAGAATCACTCTGTGAATGTCTTTGAAAACACTTCTTAAGAAGGAAAGCATACGTCTTTCATCTGAGTGAAAACTGCATTCTATTCAGTTTTTAGTACTGTGTTGAATGGTTAGGCGATTCACTTGTAGTGAAGCGTTTGTTTGCATACTGTATACTCAATTCTTTAACATCAAACCTCGAGTCTTGCGTTTGACAGAAATTCCAGTGAAATCACGTTTAAAACTGAACGTCAGTAAAAAGGCTTCGTAGAATCACTCTGTGAATGTCTTTGAAAACACTTCTTAAGAAGGAAAGCATACGTCTTTCATCTGAGTGAAAACTGCATTCTATTCAGTTTTTAGTACTGTTTTGAATGGTTAGGCGATTCACTTATAGGGAAGCGTTTGTTTGCATTCTGTATACTCAATTCTTTAACAGCAAACCTCGTGCCTTGCGTTTGACAGAAATTCCAGTGAAATCACGTTTAAAACCGAACGTCAGTAAAAAGGCTTCGTAGAATCACTCTGTGAATGTCTTTGAAAACACTTCTTAAGAAGGAAAGCATATGCCTTTCATCTGAGTGAAAACTGCATTCTATTCAGTTTTTAGTACTGTTTTGAATGGTTAGGCGATTCACTTGTAGGGAAGCGTTTGTTTGCATTCTGTATACTCAATTCTTTAACAGCAAACCTCGTGTCTTGCATTTGACAGAAATCCCAGTGAAATCACGTTTAAAACCGAACGTCAGTAAAAAGGCTTCGTAGAATCACTCTGTGAATGTCTTTGAAAACACTTCTTAAGAAGGAAAGCATACGTCTTTCATCTGAGTGAAAACTGCATTCTATTCAGTTTTTAGTACTGTTTTGAATGGTTAGGCGACTCACTTGTAGGGAAGCGTTTGTTTGCATTCTGTATACTCAATTCTTTAACAGCAAACCTCGTGTCTTGCGTTTGACAGAAATCCCAGTGAAATCACGTTTAAAACCGAACGTCAGTAAAAAGGCTTCGTAGAATCACTCTGTGAATGTCTTTGAAAACACTTCTTAAGAAGGAAAGCATACATCTTTCATCTGAGTGAAAACTGCATTCTATTCAGTTTTTAGTACTGTTTTGAATGGTTAGGCGATTCACTTGTAGGGAAGCGTTTGTTTGCATTCTGTATACTCAATTCTTTAACAGTAAACCTCGTGTCTTGCGTTTGACAGAAATTCCAGTGAAATCACGTTTAAAACCGAACGTCAGTAAAAAGGCTTCGTAGAATCACTCTGTGAATGTCTTTGAAAACACTTCTTAAGAAGGAAAGCATACGTCTTTCATCTGAGTGAAAACTGCATTCTATTCAGTTTTTAGTACTGTTTTGAATGGTTAGGCGATTCACTTGTAGGGAAGCGCTTGTTTGCATTCTGTATACTCAATTCTTTAACAGCAAACCTCGTGTCTTGCGTTTGACAGAAATTCCAGTGAAATCACGTTTAAAACCGAACGTCAGTAAAAAGGCTTCATAGAATCACTCTGTGAATGTCTTTGAAAACACTTCTTAAGAAGGAAAGCATACGTCTTTCATCTTAGTGAAAACTGCATTCTATTCAGTTTTTAGTACTGTTTTGAATGGTTAGGCGATTCACTTGTAGGGAAGCGTTTGTTTGCATTCTGTATACTCAATTCTTTAACAGCAAACCTCGTGTCTTGCGTTTGACAGAAATTCCAGTGAAATCACGTTTAAAACCGAACATCAGTAAAAAGGCTTCGTAGAATCACTCTGTGAATGTCTTTGAAAACACTTCTTAAGAAGGAAAGCATACGTGTTTCATCTGAGTGAAAACTGCATTCTATTCAGTTTTTAGTACTGTTTTGAATGGTTAGGCGATTTACTTGTAGGGAAGCGTTTGTTTGCATTCTGTATACTCAATTCTTTAACAGCAAACCTCGTGTCTTGCGTTTGACAGAAATCCCAGTGAAATCACGTTTAAAACTAACGTCAGTAAAAAGGCTTCGTAGAATCACTCTGTGAATGTCTTTGGAAACACTTCTTAAGAAGGAAAGCATACGTCTTTCATCTGAGTGAAAACTGCATTCTATTCAGTTTTTAGTACTGTTTTGAATGGTTAGGCGATTCACTTGTAGGGAAGCGTTTGTTTGCATTGGGTATACTCAATTCTTTAACAGTAAACCTCATGTCTTGCGTTTGACAGAAATTCCAGTGAAATCACGTTTAAAACCGAACGTCAGTAAAAAGGCTTCGTAGAATCACTCTGTGAATGTCTTTGAAAACACTTCTTAAGAAGGAAAGCATACGTCTTTCATCTGAGTGAAAACTGCATTCTATTCAGTTTTTAGTACTGTTTTGAATGGTTAGGCGATTCACTTGTAGGGAAGCGTTTGTTTGCATTCTGTATACTCAATTCTTTAACAGCAAACCTCGTGTCTTGCGTTTGACAGAAATTCCAGTGAAATCACGTTTAAAACCGAACGTCAGTAAAAAGGCTTCGTAGAATCACTCTGTGAATGTCTTTGAAAACACTTCTTAAGAAGGAAAGCATACGTCTTTCATCTGAGTGAAAACTGCATTCTATTCAGTTTTTAGTACTGTGTTGAATGGTTAGGCGATTCACTTGTAGGGAAGCGTTTGTTTGCATTCTGTATACTCAATTCTTTAACAGCAAACCTCGTGTCTTGCGTTTGACAGAAATCCCAGTGAAATCACGTTTAAAACCGAACGTCAGTAAAAAGGCTTCGTAGAATCACTCTGTGAATGTCTTTGAAAACACTTCTTAAGAAGGAAAGCATACGTCTTTCATCTGAGTGAAAACTGCATTCTATTCAGTTTTTAGTACTGTTTTGAATGGTTAGGCGATTCACTTGTAGGGAAGCGTTTGTTTGCATTCTGTATACTCAATTCTTTAACAGCAAATCTCGTGTCTTGCGTTTGACAGAAATTCCAGTGAAATCATGTTTAAAAGCCAACGTCAGTAAAAAGGCTTCGTAGAATCACTCTGTGAATGTCTTTGAAAACACTTCTTAAGAAGGAAAGCATACGTCTTTCATCTGAGTGAAAACTGCATTCTATTCAGTTTTTAGTACTGTTTTGAATGGTTAGGCGATTCACTTGTAGGGAAGCGTTTGTTTGCATTCTGTATACTCAATTCTTTAACAGCAAACCTCGTGCCTTGCGTTTGACAGAAATTCCAGTGAAATCACGTTTAAAACCGAACGTCAGTAAAAAGGCTTCATAGAATCACTCTGTGAATGTCTTTGAAAACACTTCTTAAGAAGGAAAGCATATGCCTTTCATCTGAGTGAAAACTGCATTCTATTCAGTTTTTAGTACTGTTTTGAATGGTTAGGTGATTCACTTGTAGGGAAGCGTTTGTTTGCATTGGGTATACTCAATTCTTTAACAGTAAACCTCATGTCTTGCGTTTGACAGAAATTCCAGTGAAATCACGTTTAAAAGCCAACGTCAGTAAAAAGGCTTCGTAGAATCACTCTGTGAATGTCTTTGAAAACACTTCTTAAGAAGGAAAGCATACGTCTTTCATCTGAGTGAAAACTGCATTCTATTCAGTTTTTATTACTGTGTTGAATGGTTAGGCGATTCACTTGTAGGGAAGCGTTTGTTTGCATTCTGTATACTCAATTCTTTAACAGCAAACCTCGTGTCTTGCGTTTGACAGAAATTCCAGTGAAATCACGTTTAAAACCGAACGTCAGTAAAAAGGCTTCGTAGAATCACTCTGTGAATGTCTTTGAAAACACTTCTTAAGAAGGAAAGCATACGTCTTTCATCTGAGTGAAAACTGCATTCTATTCAGTTTTTAGTACTGTGTTGAATGGTTAGGCGATTCACTTGTAGGGAAGCGTTTGTTTGCATTCTGTATACTCAATTCTTTAACAGCAAACCTCGTGTCTTGCGTTTGACAGAAATTCCAGTGAAATCACGTTTAAAACTGAACGTCAGTAAAAAGGCTTCGTAGAATCACTCTGTGAATGTCTTTGAAAACACTTCTTAAGAAGGAAAGCATACGTCTTTCATCTGAGTGAAAACTGCATTCTATTCAGTTTTTAGTACTGTGTTGAATGGTTAGGCGATTCACTTGTAGGGAAGCGTTTGTTTGCATTCTTTATACTCAATTCTTTAACAGCAAATCTCGTGTCTTGCGTTTGACAGAAATTCCAGTGAAATCACGTTTAAAACTGAACGTCAGTAAAAAGGCTTCGTAGAATCACTCTGTGAATGTCTTTGAAAACACTTCTTAAGAAGGAAAGCATACGTCTTTCATCTGAGTGAAAACTGCATTCTATTCAGTTTTTAGTACTGTGTTGAATGGTTAGGCGATTCACTTGTAGGGAAGCGTTTGTTTGCATTCTGTATACTCAATTCTTTAACAGCAAACCTCGTGTCTTGCGTTTGACAGAAATCCCAGTGAAATCACGTTTAAAACCGAACGTCAGTAAAAAGGCTTCGTAGAATCACTCTGTGAATGTCTTTGAAAACACTTCTTAAGAAGGAAAGCATACGTCTTTCATCTGAGTGAAAACTGCATTCTATTCAGTTTTTAGTACTGTTTTGAATGGTTAGGCGATTCACTTGTAGGGAAGCGTTTGTTTGCATTCTGTATACTCAATTCTTTAACAGCAAATCTCGTGTCTTGCGTTTGACACAAATTCCAGTGAAATAACGTTTAAAAGCCAACGTCAGTAAAAAGGCTTCGTAGAATCACTCTGTGAATTTCTTTGAAAACACTTCTTAAGAAGGAAAGCATACGTGTTTCATCTGAGTGAAAACTGCATTCTATTCAGGTTTTAGTACTGTTTTGAATGGTTAGGCGATTCACTTGTAGGGAAGCGTTTGTTTGCATTCTGTATACTCAATTCTTTAACAGCAAACCTCGTGTCTTGCGTTTGACAGAAATTCCACTGAAATCACGTTTAAAAACGAACGTCAGTAAAAAGGCTTCGTAGAATCACTCTGTGAATGTCTTTGAAAACACTTCTTAAGAAGGAAAGCATACGTCTTTCATCTGAGTGAAAACTGCATTCTATTCAGTTTTTAGTACTGTGTTGAATGGTTAGGCGATTCACTTGTAGGGAAGCGTTAGTTTGCATTCTGTATACTCAATTCTTTAACAGCAAACCTCGTGTTTTGCGTTTGACAGAAATCCCAGTGAAATCACGTTTAAAACCGAACGTCAGTAAAAAGGCGTCGTAGAATCACTCTGTGAATGTCTTTGAAAACACTTCTTAAGAAGGAAAGCATACGTCTTTCATCTGAGTGAAAACTGCATTCTATTCAGTTTTTAGTACTGTTTTGAATGGTTAGGCGATTCACTTGTAGGGAAGCGTTTGTTTGCATTCTTTATACTCAATTCTTTAACAGCAAATCTCGTGTCTTGCGTTTGACACAAATTCTAGTGAAATCACGTTTAAAACCGAACGTCAGTAAAAAGGCTTCGTAGAATCACTCTGTGAATGTCTTTGAAAACACTTCTTAAGAAGGAAAGCATACGTCTTTCATCTGAGTGAAAACTGCATTCTATTCAGTTTTTAGTACTGTTTTGAATGGTTAGGCGATTCACTTGTAGGGAAGCGTTTGTTTGCATTCTGTATACTCAATTCTTTAACAGCAAACCTCGTGTCTTGCGTTTGACAGAAATTCCAGTGAAATCACGTTTAAAACTGAACTTCAGTAAAAAGGCTTCGTAGAATCACTCTGTGAATGTCTTTGAAAACACTTCTTAAGAAGGAAAGCATACGTCTTTCATCTGAGTGAAAACTGCATTCTATTCAGTTTTTAGTACTGTGTTGAATGGTTAGGCGATTCACTTGTAGGGAAGCGTTTGTTTGCATTCTGTATACTCAATTCTTTAACAGCAAACCTCGTGTCTTGCGTTTGACAGAAATCCCAGTGAAATCACGTTTAAAACCGAACGTCAGTAAAAAGGCTTCGTAGAATCACTCTGTGAATGTCTTTGAAAACACTTCTTAAGAAGGAAAGCATACGTCTTTCATCTGAGTGAAAACTGCATTCTATTCAGTTTTTAGTACTGTTTTGAATGGTTAGGCGATTCACTTGTAGGGAAGCGTTTGTTTGCATTCTGTATACTCAATTCTTTAACAGCAAATCTCGTGTCTTGCGTTTGACACAAATTCCAGTGAAATCACGTTTAAAAGCCAACGTCAGTAAAAAGGCTTCGTAGAATCACTCTGTGAATGTCTTTGAAAACACTTCTTAAGAAGGAAAGCATACGTGTTTCATCTGAGTGAAAACTGCATTCTATTCAGGTTTTAGTACTGTTTTGAATGGTTAGGCGATTCACTTGTAGGGAAGCGTTTGTTTGCATTCTGTATACTCAATTCTTTAACAGCAAACCTCGTGTCTTGCGTTTGACAGAAATTCCACTGAAATCACGTTTAAAAACGAACGTCAGTAAAAAGGCTTCGTAGAATCACTCTGTGAATGTCTTTGAAAACACTTCTTAAGAAGGAAAGCATACGTCTTTCATCTGAGTGAAAACTGCATTCTATTCAGTTTTTAGTACTGTGTTGAATGGTTAGGCGATTCACTTGTAGGGAAGCGTTTGTTTGCATTCTGTATACTCAATTCTTTAACAGCAAACCTTGTATCTTGCGTTTGACAGAAATTCCAGTGAAATCACGTTTAAAACCGAACGTCAGTAAAAAGGCTTCGTAGAATCACTCTGTGAATGTCTTTGAAAACACTTCTTAAGAAGGAAAGCATACGTCTTTCATCTGAGTGAAAACTGCATTCTATTCAGTTTTTAGTACTGTGTTGAATGGTTAGGCGATTCACTTGTAGGGAAGCGTTTGTTTGCATACTGTATACTCAATTCTTTAACAGCAAACCTCGTGTCTTGCGTTTGACAGAAATTCCAGTGAAATCACGTTTAAAACTGAACGTCAGTAAAAAGGCTTCGTAGAATCACTCTGTGAATGTCTTTGAAAACACTTCTTAAGAAGGAAAGCATACGTGTTTCATCTGAGTGAAAACTGCATTCTATTCAGTTTTTAGTACTGTGTTGAATGGTTAGGCGATTCACTTGTAGGGAAGCGTTTGTTTGCATTCTGTATACTCAATTCTTTAACAGCAAACCTCGTGTCTTGTGTTTGACAGAAATCCCAGTGAAATCACGTTTAAAACCGAACGTCAGTAAAAAGGCTTTGTAGAATCACTCTGTGAATGTCTTTGAAAACACTTCTTAAGAAGGAAAGCATACGTCTTTCATCTGAGTGAAAACTGCATTCTATTCAGTTTTTAGTACTGTGTTGAATGGTTAGGCGATTCACTTGTAGGGAAGCGTTTGTTTGCATTCTTTATACTCAATTCTTTAACAGCAAATCTCGTGTCTTGCGTTTGACAGAAATTCTAGTGAAATCACGTTTAAAAGCCAACGTCAGTAAAAAGGCTTCGTAGAATCACTCTGTGAATGTCTTTGAAAACACTTCTTAAGAAGGAAAGCATACGTCTTTCATCTGAGTGAAAACTGCATTCTATTCAGTTTTTAGTACTGTGTTGAATGGTTAGGCGATTCACTTGTAGGGAAGCGTTTGTTTGCATTCTGTATACTCAATTCTTTAACAGCAAACCTCGTGCCTTGCGTTTGACAGAAATTCCAGTGAAATCACTTTTAAAACCGAACGTCAGTAAAAAGGCTTCGTAGAATCACTCTGTGAATGTCTTTGAAAACACTTCTTAAGAAGGAAAGCATATGCCTTTCATCTGAGTGAAAACTGCATTCTATTCAGTTTTTAGTACTGTGTTGAATGGTTAGGCGATTCACTTGTAGGGAAGCGTTTGTTTGCATTCTGTATACTCAATTCTTTAACAGCAAACCTCGTGTTTTGCGTTTGACAGAAATCCCAGTGAAATCACGTTTAAAACCGAACGTCAGTAAAAAGGCTTCGTAGAATCACTCTGTGAATGTCTTTGAAAACACTTCTTAAGAAGGAAAGCATACGTCTTTCATCTGAGTGAAAACTGCATTCTATTCAGTTTTTAGTACTGTTTTGAATGGTTAGGCGATTCACTTGTAGGGAAGCGTTTGTTTGCATTCTTTATACTCAATTCTTTAACAGCAAATCTCGTGTCTTGCGTTTGACAGAAATTCCAGTGAAATCACGTTTAAAAGCCAACGTCAGTAAAAAGGCTTCGTAGAATCACTCTGTGAATGTCTTTGAAAACACTTCTTAAGAAGGAAAGCATACGTCTTTCATCTAAGTGAAAACTGCATTCTATTCAGTTTTTAGTACTGTTTTGAATGGTTAGGCGATTCACTTGTAGGGAAGCGTTTGTTTGCATTGGGTATACTCAATTCTTTAACAGCAAACCTCGTGTCTTGCGTTTGACAGAAATTCCAGTGAAATCACGTTTAAAACTGAACGTCAGTAAAAAGGCTTCGTAGAATCACTCTGTGAATGTCTTTGAAAACACTTCTTAAGAAGGAAAGCATACGTCTTTCATCTGAGTGAAAACTGCATTCTATTCAGTTTTTAGTACTGTGTTGAATGGTTAGGCGATTCACTTGTAGGGAAGCGTTTGTTTGCATTCTGTATACTCAATTCTTTAACAGCAAACCTCGTGTCTTGCGTTTGAAAGAAATCCCAGTGAAATCACGTTTAAAACCGAACGTCAGTAAAAAGGCTTCGTAGAATCACTCTGTGAATGTCTTTGAAAACACTTCTTAAGAAGGAAAGCATACGTCTTTCATCTGAGTGAAAACTGCATTCTATTCAGTTTTTAGTACTGTTTTGAATGGTTAGGCGATTCACTTGTAGGGAAGCGTTTGTTTGCATTCTGTATACTCAATTCTTTAACAGCAAATCTCGTGTCTTGCGTTTGACACAAATTCCAGTGAAATCACGTTTAAAAGCCAACGTCAGTAAAAAGGCTTCGTAGAATCACTCTGTGAATGTCTTTGAAAACACTTCTTAAGAAGGAAAGCATACGTGTTTCATCTGAGTGAAAACTGCATTCTATTCAGGTTTTAGTACTGTTTTGAATGGTTAGGCGATTCACTTGTAGGGAAGCGTTTGTTTGCATTCTGTATACTCAATTCTTTAACAGCAAACCTCGTGTCTTGCGTTTGACAGAAATTCCACTGAAATCACGTTTAAAAACGAACGTCAGTAAAAAGGCTTCGTAGAATCACTCTGTGAATGTCTTTGAAAACACTTCTTAAGAAGGAAAGCATACGTCTTTCATCTGAGTGAAAACTGCATTCTATTCAGTTTTTAGTACTGTGTTGAATGGTTAGGCGATTCACTTGTAGGGAAGCGTTTGTTTGCATTCTGTATACTCAATTCTTTAACAGCAAACCTCGTGTTTTGCGTTTGACAGAAATCCTAGTGAAATCACGTTTAAAACCGAACGTCAGTAAAAAGGCTTCGTAGAATCACTCTGTGAATGTCTTTGAAAACACTTCTTAAGAAGGAAAGCATACGTCTTTCATCTGAGTGAAAACTGCATTCTATTCAGTTTTTAGTACTGTTTTGAATGGTTAGGCGATTCACTTGTAGGGAAGCGTTTGTTTGCATTCTTTATACTCAATTCTTTAACAGCAAATCTCGTGTCTTGCGTTTGACAGAAATTCCAGTGAAATCACGTTTAAAAGCCAACGTCAGTAAAAAGGCTTCGTAGAATCACTCTGTGAATGTCTTTGAAAACACTTCTTAAGAAGGAAAGCATACGTCTTTCATCTGAGTGAAAACTGCATTCTATTCAGTTTTTAGTACTGTTTTGAATGGTTAGGCGATTCACTTGTAGGGAAGCGTTTGTTTGCATTGGGTATACTCAATTCTTTAACAGCAAACCTCGTGTCTTGCGTTTGACAGAAATTCCAGTGAAATCACGTTTAAAACTGAACGTCAGTAAAAAGGCTTCGTAGAATCACTCTGTGAATGTCTTTGAAAACACTTCTTAAGAAGGAAAGCATACGTCTTTCATCTGAGTGAAAACTGCATTCTATTTAGTTTTTAGTACTGTGTTGAATGGTTAGGCGATTCACTTGTAGGGAAGCGTTTGTTTACATTCTGTATACTCAATTCTTTAACAGCAAACCTCGTGTCTTGCGTTTGACAGAAATCCCAGTGAAATCACGTTTAAAACCGAACGTCAGTAAAAAGGCTTCGTAGAATCACTCTGTGAATGTCTTTGAAAACACTTCTTAAGAAGGAAAGCATACGTCTTTCATCTGAGTGAAAACTGCATTCTATTCAGTTTTTAGTACTGTTTTGAATGGTTAGGCGATTCACTTGTAGGGAAGCGTTTGTTTGCATTCTGTATACTCAATTCTTTAACAGCAAATCTCGTGTCTTGCGTTTGACAGAAATTCCAGTGAAACACGTTTAAAACTGAACTTCAGTAAAAAGGCTTCGTAGAATCACTCTGTGAATGTCTTTGAAAACACTTCTTAAGAAGGAAAGCATACGTGTTTCATCTGAATGAAAACTGCATTCTATTCAGTTTTTAGTACTGTGTTGAATGGTTAGGCGATTCACTTGTAGGGAAGCGTTTGTTTGCATTCTGTATACTCAATTCTTTAACAGCAAACCTCGTGTCTTGTGTTTGACAGAAATCCCAGTGAAATCACGTTTAAAACCGAACGTCAGTAAAAAGGCTTCGTAGAATCACTCTGTGAATGTCTTTGAAAACACTTCTTAAGAAGGAAAGCATACGTCTTTCATCTGAGTGAAAACTGCATTCTATTCAGTTTTTAGTACTATGTTGAATGGTTAGGCGATTCACTTGTAGGGAAGCGTTTGTTTGCATTCTTTATACTCAATTCTTTAACAGCAAATCTCGTGTCTTGCGTTTGACAGAAATTCCAGTGAAATCACGTTTAAAAGCCAACGTCAGTAAAAAGGCTTCGTAGAATCACTCTGTGAATGTCTTTGAAAACACTTCTTAAGAAGGAAAGCATACGTGTTTCATCTGAGTGAAAACTGCATTCTATTCAGGTTTTAGTACTGTTTTGAATGGTTAGGCGATTCACTTGTAGGGAACCGTTTGTTTGCATTCTGTATACTCAATTCTTTAACAGCAAACCTCGTGTCTTGCGTTTGACAGAAATTCCACTGAAATCACGTTTAAAAACGAACGTCAGTAAAAAGGCTTCGTAGAATCACTCTGTGAATGTCTTTGAAAACACTTCTTAAGAAGGAAAGCATACGTCTTTCATCTGAGTGAAAACTGCATTCTATTCAGTTTTTAGTACTGTGTTGAATGGTTAGGCGATTCACTTGTAGGGAAGCGTTTGTTTGCATTCTGTATACTCAATTCTTTAACAGCAAACCTCGTGTTTTGCGTTTGACAGAAATCCTAGTGAAATCACGTTTAAAACCGAACGTCAGTAAAAAGGCTTCGTAGAATCACTCTGTGAATGTCTTTGAAAACACTTCTTAAGAAGGAAAGCATACGTCTTTCATCTGAGTGAAAACTGCATTCTATTCAGTTTTTAGTACTGTTTTGAATGGTTAGGCGATTCACTTGTAGGGAAGCGTTTGTTTGCATTCTTTATACTCAATTCTTTAACAGCAAATCTCGTGTCTTGCGTT
The DNA here is from genome assembly GCA_033318265.1 of Phyllotis vaccarum. Lineage (NCBI taxonomy): Eukaryota > Metazoa > Chordata > Mammalia > Rodentia > Cricetidae > Phyllotis > Phyllotis vaccarum. Next base: position 5,547,988 of record JARWLC010000011.1, read on the forward strand.
TGACAGAAATTCCAGTGAAATCACGTTTAAAAGCCAACGTCAGTAAAAAGGCTTCGTAGAATCACTCTGTGAATGTCTTTGAAAACACTTCTTAAGAAGGAAAGCATACGTCTTTCATCTGAGTGAAAACTGCATTCTATTCAGTTTTTAGTACTGTTTTGAATGGTTAGGCGATTCACTTGTAGGGAAGCGTTTGTTTGCATTGGGTATACTCAATTCTTTAACAGCAAACCTCGTGTCTTGCGTTTGACAGAAATTCCAGTGAAATCACGTTTAAAACTGAACGTCAGTAAAAAGGCTTCGTAGAATCACTCTGTGAATGTCTTTGAAAACACTTCTTAAGAAGGAAAGCATACGTCTTTCATCTGAGTGAAAACTGCATTCTATTCAGTTTTTAGTACTGTGTTGAATGGTTAGGCGATTCACTTGTAGGGAAGCGTTTGTTTGCATTCTGTATACTCAATTCTTTAACAGCAAACCTCGTGTCTTGCGTTTGACAGAAATCCCAGTGAAATCACGTTTAAAACCGAACGTCAGTAAAAAGGCTTCATAGAATCACTCTGTGAATGTCTTTGAAAACACTTCTTAAGAAGGAAAGCATACGTCTTTCATCTGAGTGAAAACTGCATTCTATTCAGTTTTTAGTACTGTTTTGAATGGTTAGGCGATTCACTTGTAGGGAAGCGTTTGTTTGCATTCTGTATACTCAATTCTTTAACAGCAAATCTCGTGTCTTGCGTTTGACACAAATTCCAGTGAAATCACGTTTAAAAGCCAACGTCAGTAAAAAGGCTTCGTAGAATCACTCTGTGAATGTCTTTGAAAACACTTCTTAAGAAGGAAAGCATACGTGTTTCATCTGAGTGAAAACTGCATTCTATTCAGGTTTTAGTACTGTTTTGAATGGTTAGGCGATTCACTTGTAGGGAAGCGTTTGTTTGCATTCTGTATACTCAATTCTTTAACAGCAAACCTCGTGTCTTGCGTTTGACAGAAATTCCACTGAAATCACGTTTAAAAACGAACGTCAGTAAAAAGGCTTCGTAGAATCACTCTGTGAATGTCTTTGAAAACACTTCTTAAGAAGGAAAGCATACGTCTTTCATCTGAGTGAAAACTGCATTCTATTCAGTTTTTAGTACTGTGTTGAATGGTTAGGCGATTCACTTGTAGGGAAGCGTTTGTTTGCATTCTGTATACTCAATTCTTTAACAGCAAAACTTGTATCTTGCGTTTGACAGAAATTCCAGTGAAATCACGTTTAAAACCGAACGTCAGTAAAAAGGCTTCGTAGAATCACTCTGTGAATGTCTTTGAAAACACTTCTTAAGAAGGAAAGCATACGTCTTTCATCTGAGTGAAAACTGCATTCTATTCAGTTTTTAGTACTGTGTTGAATGGTTAGGCGATTCACTTGTAGGGAAGCGTTTGTTTGCATACTGTATACTCAATTCTTTAACAGCAAACCTCGTGTCTTGCGTTTGACAGAAATTCCAGTGAAATCACGTTTAAAACTGAACGTCAGTAAAAAGGCTTCGTAGAATCACTCTGTGAATGTCTTTGAAAACACTTCTTAAGAAGGAAAGCATACGTGTTTCATCTGAGTGAAAACTGCATTCTATTCAGTTTTTAGTACTGTGTTGAATGGTTAGGCGATTCACTTGTAGGGAAGCGTTTGTTTGCATTCTGTATACTCAATTCTTTAACAGCAAACCTCGTGTCTTGTGTTTGACAGAAATCCCAGTGAAATCACGTTTAAAACCGAACGTCAGTAAAAAGGCTTCGTAGAATCACTCTGTGAATGTCTTTGAAAACACTTCTTAAGAAGGAAAGCATACGTCTTTCATCTGAGTGAAAACTGCATTCTATTCAGTTTTTAGTACTATGTTGAATGGTTAGGCGATTCACTTGTAGGGAAGCGTTTGTTTGCATTCTTTATACTCAATTCTTTAACAGCAAATCTCGTGTCTTGCGTTTGACAGAAATTCCAGTGAAATCACGTTTAAAAGCCAACGTCAGTAAAAAGGCTGCGTAGAATCACTCTGTGAATGTCTTTGAAAACACTTCTTAAGAAGGAAAGCATACGTCTTTCATCTGAGTGAAAACTGCATTCTATTCAGTTTTTAGTACTGTGTTGAATGGTTAGGCGATTCACTTGTAGGGAAGCGTTTGTTTGCATTCTGTATACTCAATTCTTTAACAGCAAACCTCGTGCCTTGCGTTTGACAGAAATTCCAGTGAAATCACTTTTAAAACCGAACTTCAGTAAAAAGGCTTCGTAGAATCACTCTGTGAATGTCTTTGAAAACACTTCTTAAGAAGGAAAGCATATGCCTTTCATCTGAGTGAAAACTGCATTCTATTCAGTTTTTAGTACTGTGTTGAATGGTTAGGCGATTCACTTGTAGGGAAGTGTTTGTTTGCATTCTGTATACTCAATTCTTTAACAGCAAACCTCGTGTCTTGCGTTTGACAGAAATTCCAGTGAAATCACGTTTAAAACCGAACCTCAGTAAAAAGGCTTCATAGAATCACTCTGTGAATGTCTTTGAAAACACTTCTTAAGAAGGAAAGCATACGTCTTTCATCTGAGTGAAAACTGCATTCTATTCAGTTTTTAGTACTGTTTTGAATGGTTAGGCGATTCACTTGTAGGGAAGCGTTTGTTTGCATTCTGTATACTCAATTCTTTAACAGCAAACCTCGTGTCTTGCGTTTGACAGAAATTCCAGTGAAATCACGTTTAAAACCGAACGTCAGTAAAAAGGCTTCGTAGAATCACTCTGTGAATGTCTTTGAAAACACTTCTTAAGAAGGAAAACATACGTCTTTCATCTGAGTGAAAACTGCATTCTATTCAGTTTTTAGTACTGTTTTGAATGGTTAGGCGATTCACTTGTAGGGAAGCGTTTTTTTGCATTCTGTGTACTCAATACTTTAACAGCAAATCTCGTGTCTTGCGTTTGACACAAATTCCAGTGAAATCACGTTTAAAAGCCAACGTCAGTAAAAAGGCTTCGTAGAATCACTCTGTGAATGTCTTTGAAAACACTTCTTAAGAAGGAAAGCATACGTCTTTCATCTGAGTGAAAACTGCATTCTATTCAGTTTTTAGTACTGTGTTGAATGGTTATGCGATTCACTTGTAGGGAAGCGTTTGTTTGCATTCTGTATACTCAATTCTTTAACAGCAAACCTCGTGTCTTGCGTTTGACAGAAATTCCAGTGAAATCACGTTTAAAACCGAACGTCAGTAAAAAGGCTTCGTAGAATCACTCTGTGAATGTCTTTGAAAACACTTCTTAAGAAGGAAAGCATACGTCTTTCATCTGAGTGAAAACTGCATTCTATTCAGTTTTTAGTACTGTGTTGAATGGTTAGGCGATTCACTTGTAGGGAAGCGTTTGTTTGCTTTCTGTATACTCAATTCTTTAACAGCAAACCTCGTGTCTTGCATTTGACAGAAATTCCAGTGAAATCACGTTTAAAACCGAACGTCAGTAAAAAGGCTTCGTAGAATCACTCTGTGAATGTCTTTGAAAACACTTCTTAAGAAGGAAAGCATACGTCTTTCATCTGAGTGAAAACTGCATTCTATTCAGTTTTTAGTACTGTGTTGAATGGTTAGGCGATTCACTTGTAGGGAAGCGTTTGTTTGCATACTGTATACTCAATTCTTTAACAGCAAACCTCGTGTCTTCCGTTTGACAGAAATTCCAGTGAAATCACGTTTAAAACTGAACGTCAGTAAAAAGGCTTCGTAGAATCACTCTGTGAATGTCTTTGAAAACACTTCTTAAGAAGGAAAGCATACGTCTTTCATCTGAGTGAAAACTGCATTCTATTCAGTTTTTAGTACTGTGTTGAATGGTTAGGCGATTCACTTGTAGGGAAGCGTTTGTTTGCATTCTGTATACTCAATTCTTTAACAGCAAACCTCGTGTTTTGCGTTTGACAGAAATCCCAGTGAAATCACGTTTAAAACCGAACGTCAGTAAAAAGGCTTCTTAGAATCACTCTGTGAATGTCTTTGAAAACACTTCTTAAGAAGGAAAGCATACGTCTTTCATCTGAGTGAAAACTGCATTCTATTCAGTTTTTAGTACTGTTTTGTATGGTTAGGCGATTCACTTGTAGGGAAGCGTTTGTTTGCATTCTTTATACTCAATTCTTTAACAGCAAATCTCGTGTCTTGCGTTTGACAGAAATTCCAGTGAAATCTCCTTTAAAAGCCAACGTCAGTAAAAAGGCTTCGTAGAATCACTCTGTGAATGTCTTTGAAAACACTTCTTAAGAAGGAAAGCATACGTCTTTCATCTGAGTGAAAACTGCATTCTATTCAGTTTTTAGTACTGTTTTGAATGGTTAGGCGATTCACTTGTAGGGAAGCGTTTGTTTGCATTGGGTATACTCAATTCTTTAACAGCAAACCTCGTGTCTTGCGTTTGACAGAAATTCCAGTGAAATCACGTTTAAAACCGAACGTCAGTAAAAAGGCTTCGTAGAATCACTCTGTGAATGTCTTTGAAAACACTTCTTAAGAAGGAAAGCATACGTCTTTCATCTGAGTGAATACTGCATTCTATTCAGTTTTTAGTACTGTGTTGAATGGTTAGGCGATTCACTTGTAGGGAAGCGTTTGTTTGCATACTGAATACTCAATTCTTTAACAGCAAACCTCGTGTCTTGCGTTTGACAGAAATTCCAGTGAAATCACGTTTAAAACTGAACGTCAGTAAAAAGGCTTCGTAGAATCACTCTGTGAATGTCTTTGAAAACACTTCTTAAGAAGGAAAGCATACGTCTTTCATCTGAGTGAAAACTGCATTCTATTCAGTTTTTAGTACTGTGTTGAATGGTTAGGCGATTCACTTGTAGGGAAGCGTTTGTTTGCATTCTGTATACTCAATTCTTTAACAGCAAACCTCGTGTCTTGCGTTTGACAGAAATCCCAGTGAAATCACGTTTAAAACCGAACGTCAGTAAAAAGGCTTCGTAGAATCACTCTGTGAATGTCTTTGAAAACACTTCTTAAGAAGGAAAGCATACGTCTTTCATCTGAGTGAAAACTGCATTCTATTCAGTTTTTAGTACTGTTTTGAATGGTTAGGCGATTCACTTGTAGGGAAGCGTTTGTTTGCATTCTGTATACTCAATTCTTTAACAGCAAATCTCGTGTCTTGCGTTTGACACAAATTCCAGTGAAATCACGTTTAAAAGCCAACGTCAGTAAAAAGGCTTCGTAGAATCACTCTGTGAATGTCTTTGAAAACACTTCTTAAGAAGGAAAGCATACGTCTTTCATCTGAGTGAAAACTGCATTCTATTCAGTTTTTAGTACTGTTTTGAATGGTTAGGCGATTCACTTGTAGGGAAGCGTTTATTTGCATTCTGTATACTCAATTCTTTAACAGCAAACCTCGTGTCTTGCGTTTGACAGAAATTCCAGTGAAATCACGTTTAAAACCGAACGTCAGTAAAAAGGCTTCGTAGAATCACTCTGTGAATGTTTTTGAAAACACTTCTTAAGAAGGAAAGCATACGTCTTTCATCTGAGTGAAAACTGCATTCTATTCAGTTTTTAGTACTATGTTGAATGGTTAGGCGATTCACTTGTAGGGAAGCGTTTGTTTGCATTCTGTATACTCAATTCTTTAACAGCAAACCTTTTATCTTGCGTTTGACAGAAATTCCAGTGAAATCACGTTTAAAACCGAACGTCAGTAAAAAGGCTTCGTAGAATCACTCTGTGAATGTCTTTGAAAACACTTCTTAAGAAGGAAAGCATACGTCTTTCATCTGAGTGAAAACTGCATTCTATTCAGTTTTTAGTACTGTGTTGAATGGTTAGGCGATTCACTTGTAGGGAAGCGTTTGTTTGCATTCTGTATACTCAATTCTTTAACAGCAAACCTCGTGTTTTGCGTTTGACAGAAATCCTAGTGAAATCACGTTTAAAACCGAACGTCAGTAAAAAGGCTTCGTAGAATCACTCTGTGAATGTCTTTGAAAACACTTCTTAAGAAGGAAAGCATACGTCTTTCATCTGAGTGAAAACTGCATTCTATTCAGTTTTTAGTACTGTTTTGAATGGTTAGGCGATTCACTTGTAGGGAAGCGTTTGTTTGCATTCTTTATACTCAATTCTTTAACAGCAAATCTCGTGTCTTGCGTTTGACAGAAATTCCAGTGAAATCACGTTTAAAAGCCAACGTCAGTAAAAAGGCTTCGTAGAATCACTCTGTGAATGTCTTTGAAAACACATCTTAAGAAGGAAAGCATACGTCTTTCATCTGAGTGAAAACTGCATTCTATTCAGTTTTTAGTACTGTTTTGAATGGTTAGGCGATTCACTTGTAGGGAAGCGTTTGTTTGCATTGGGTATACTCAATTCTTTAACAGCAAACCTCGTGTCTTGCGTTTGACAGAAATTCCAGTGAAATCACGTTTAAAACTGAACGTCAGTAAAAAGGCTTCGTAGAATCACTCTGTGAATGTCTTTGAAAACACTTCTTAAGAAGGAAAGCATACGTCTTTCATCTGAGTGAAAACTGCATTCTATTCAGTTTTTAGTACTGTGTTGAATGGTTAGGCGATTCACTTGTAGGGAAGCGTTTGTTTGCATTCTGTATACTCAATTCTTTAACAGCAAACCTCGTGTCTTGCGTTTGACAGAAATCCCAGGGAAATCACGTTTAAAACCGAACGTCAGTAAAAAGGCTTCGTAGAATCACTCTGTGAATGTCTTTGAAAACACTTCTTAAGAAGGAAAGCATACGTCTTTCATCTGAGTGAAAACTGCATTCTATTCAGTTTTTAGTACTGTTTTGAATGGTTAGGCGATTCACTTGTAGGGAAGCGTTTGTTTGCATTCTGTATACTCAATTCTTTAACAGCAAATCTCGTGTCTTGCGTTTGACAGAAATTCCAGTGAAATCACGTTTAAAACTGAACGTCAGTAAAAAGGCTTCGTAGAATCACTCTGTGAATGTCTTTGAAAACACTTCTTAAGAAGGAAAGCATACGTGTTTCATCTGAGTGAAAACTGCATTCTATTCAGTTTTTAGTACTGTGTTGAATGGTTAGGCGATTCACTTGTAGGGAAGCGTTTGTTTGCATTCTGTATACTCAATTCTTTAACAGCAAACCTCGTGTCTTGTGTTTGACAGAAATCCCAGTGAAATCACGTTTAAAACCGAACGTCAGTAAAAAGGCTTCGTAGAATCACTCTGTGAATGTCTTTGAAAACACTTCTTAAGAAGGAAAGCATACGTCTTTCATCTGAGTGAAAACTGCATTCTATTCAGTTTTTAGTACTATGTTGAATGGTTAGGCGATTCACTTGTAGGGAAGCGTTTGTTTGCATTCTTTATACTCAATTCTTTAACAGCAAATCTCGTGTCTTGCGTTTGACAGAAATTCCAGTGAAATCACGTTTAAAAGCCAACGTCAGTAAAAAGGCTGCGTAGAATCACTCTGTGAATGTCTTTGAAAACACTTCTTAAGAAGGAAAGCATACGTCTTTCATCTGAGTGAAAACTGCATTCTATTCAGTTTTTAGTACTGTGTTGAATGGTTAGGCGATTCACTTGTAGGGAAGCGTTTGTTTGCATTCTGTATACTCAATTCTTTAACAGCAAACCTCGTGCCTTGCGTTTGACAGAAATTCCAGTGAAATCACTTTTAAAACCGAACGTCAGTAAAAAGGCTTCGTAGAATCACTCTGTGAATGTCTTTGAAAACACTTCTTAAGAAGGAAAGCATATGCCTTTCATCTGAGTGAAAACTGCATTCTATTCAGTTTTTAGTACTGTGTTGAATGGTTAGGCGATTCACTTGTAGGGAAGTGTTTGTTTGCATTCTGTATACTCAATTCTTTAACAGCAAACCTCGTGTCTTGCGTTTGACAGAAATTCCAGTGAAATCACGTTTAAAACCGAACCTCAGTAAAAAGGCTTCGTAGAATCACTCTGTGAATGTCTTTGAAAACACTTCTTAAGAAGGAAAGCATACGTCTTTCATCTGAGTGAAAACTGCATTCTATTCAGTTTTTAGTACTGTTTTGAATGGTTAGGCGATTCACTTGTAGGGAAGCGTTTGTTTGCATTCTGTATACTCAATTCTTTAACAGCAAACCTCGTGTCTTGCGTTTGACAGAAATTCCAGTGAAATCACGTTTAAAACCGAACGTCAGTAAAAAGGCTTCGTAGAATCACTCTGTGAATGTCTTTGAAAACACTTCTTAAGAAGGAAAACATACGTCTTTCATCTGAGTGAAAACTGCATTCTATTCAGTTTTTAGTACTGTTTTGAATGGTTAGGCGATTCACTTGTAGGGAAGCGTTTGTTTGCATTCTGTGTACTCAATACTTTAACAGCAAATCTCGTGTCTTGCGTTTGACACAAATTCCAGTGAAATCACGTTTAAAAGCCAACGTCAGTAAAAAGGCTTCGTAGAATCACTCTGTGAATGTCTTTGAAAACACTTCTTAAGAAGGAAAGCATACGTCTTTCATCTGAGTGAAAACTGCATTCTATTCAGTTTTTAGTACTGTTTTGAATGGTTAGGCGATTCACTTGTAGGGAAGCGTTTGTTTGCATTCTTTATACTCAATTCTTTAACAGCAAATCTCGTGTCTTGCGTTTGACAGAAATTCCAGTGAAATCTCCTTTAAAAGCCAACGTCAGTAAAAAGGCTTCGTAGAATCACTCTGTGAATGTCTTTGAAAACACTTCTTAAGAAGGAAAGCATACGTCTTTCATCTGAGTGAAAACTGCATTCTATTCAGTTTTTAGTACTGTTTTGAATGGTTAGGCGATTCACTTGTAGGGAAGCGTTTGTTTGCATTGGGTATACTCAATTCTTTAACAGCAAACCTCGTGTCTTGCGTTTGACAGAAATTCCAGTGAAATCACGTTTAAAACCGAACGTCAGTAAAAAGGCTTCGTAGAATCACTCTGTGAATGTCTTTGAAAACACTTCTTAAGAAGGAAAGCATACGTCTTTCATCTGAGTGAATACTGCATTCTATTCAGTTTTTAGTACTGTGTTGAATGGTTAGGCGATTCACTTGTAGGGAAGCGTTTGTTTGCATACTGAATACTCAATTCTTTAACAGCAAACCTCGTGTCTTGCGTTTGACAGAAATTCCAGTGAAATCACGTTTAAAACTGAACGTCAGTAAAAAGGCTTCGTAGAATCACTCTGTGAATGTCTTTGAAAACACTTCTTAAGAAGGAAAGCATACGTCTTTCATCTGAGTGAAAACTGCATTCTATTCAGTTTTTAGTACTGTGTTGAATGGTTAGGCGATTCACTTGTAGGGAAGCGTTTGTTTGCATTCTGTATACTCAATTCTTTAACAGCAAACCTCGTGTCTTGCGTTTGACAGAAATCCCAGTGAAATCACGTTTAAAACCGAACGTCAGTAAAAAGGCTTCGTAGAATCACTCTGTGAATGTCTTTGAAAACACTTCTTAAGAAGGAAAGCATACGTCTTTCATCTGAGTGAAAACTGCATTCTATTCAGTTTTTAGTACTGTTTTGAATGGTTAGGCGATTCACTTGTAGGGAAGCGTTTGTTTGCATTCTTTATACTCAATTCTTTAACAGCAAATCTCGTGTCTTGCGTTTGACAGAAATTCCAGTGAAATCACGTTTAAAAGCCAACGTCAGTAAAAAGGCTTCGTAGAATCACTCTGTGAATGTCTTTGAAAACACTTCTTAAGAAGGAAAGCATACGTCTTTCATCTGAGTGAAAACTGCATTCTATTCAGTTTTTAGTACTGTTTTGAATGGTTAGGCGATTCACTTGTAGGGAAGCGTTTGTTTGCATTGGGTATACTCAATTCTTTAACAGCAAACCTCGTGTCTTGCGTTTGACAGAAATTCCAGTGAAATCACGTTTAAAACTGAACGTCAGTAAAAAGGCTTCGTAGAATCACTCTGTGAATGTCTTTGAAAACACTTCTTAAGAAGGAAAGCATACGTCTTTCATCTGAGTGAAAACTGCATTCTATTCAGTTTTTAGTACTGTGTTGAATGGTTAGGCGATTCACTTGTAGGGAAGCGTTTGTTTGCATTCTGTATACTCAATTCTTTAACAGCAAACCTCGTGTCTTGCGTTTGACAGAAATCCCAGTGAAATCACGTTTAAAACCGAACGTCAGTAAAAAGGCTTCGTAGAATCACTCTGTGAATGTCTTTGAAAACACTTCTTAAGAAGGAAAGCATACGTCTTTCATCTGAGTGAAAACTGCATTCTATTCAGTTTTTAGTACTGTTTTGAATGGTTAGGCGATTCACTTGTAGGGAAGCGTTTGTTTGCATTCTGTATACTCAATTCTTTAACAGCAAATCTCGTGTCTTGCGTTTGACAGAAATTCCAGTGAAATCACGTTTAAAACTGAACGTCAGTAAAAAGGCTTCGTAGAATCACTCTGTGAATGTCTTTGAAAACACTTCTTAAGAAGGAAAGCATACGTGTTTCATCTGAGTGAAAACTGCATTCTATTCAGTTTTTAGTACTGTGTTGAATGGTTAGGCGATTCACTTGTAGGGAAGCGTTTGTTTGCATTCTGTATACTCAATTCTTTAACAGCAAACCTCGTGTCTTGTGTTTGACAGAAATCCCAGTGAAATCACGTTTAAAACCGAACGTCAGTAAAAAGGCTTCTTAGAATCACTCTGTGAATGTCTTTGAAAACACTTCTTAAGAAGGAAAGCATACGTCTTTCATCTGAGTGAAAACTGCATTCTATTCAGTTTTTAGTACTATGTTGAATGGTTAGGCGATTCACTTGTAGGGAAGCGTTTGTTTGCATTCTTTATACTCAATTCTTTAACAGCAAATCTCGTGTCTTGCGTTTGACAGAAATTCCAGTGAAATCACTTTTAAAACCGAACGTCAGTAAAAAGGCTTCGTAGAATCACTCTGTGAATGTCTTTGAAAACACTTCTTAAGAAGGAAAGCATACGTCTTTCATCTGAGTGAAAACTGCATTCTATTCAGTTTTTAGTACTATGTTGAATGGTTAGGCGATTCACTTGTAGGGAAGCGTTTGTTTGCATTCTTTATACTCAATTCTTTAACAGCAAATCTCGTGTCTTGCGTTTGACAGAAATTCCAGTGAAATCACGTTTAAAAGCCAACGTCAGTAAAAAGGCTGCGTAGAATCACTCTGTGAATGTCTTTGAAAACACTTCTTAAGAAGGAAAGCATACGTCTTTCATCTGAGTGAAAACTGCATTCTATTCAGTTTTTAGTACTGTGTTGAATGGTTAGGCGATTCACTTGTAGGGAAGCGTTTGTTTGCATTCTGTATACTCAATTCTTTAACAGCAAACCTCGTGCCTTGCGTTTGACAGAAATTCCAGTCAAATCACTTTTAAAACCGAACGTCAGTAAAAAGGCTTCGTAGAATCACTCTGTGAATGTCTTTGAAAACACTTCTTAAGAAGGAAAGCATATGCCTTTCATCTGAGTGAAAACTGCATTCTATTCAGTTTTTAGTACTGTGTTGAATGGTTAGGCGATTCACTTGTAGGGAAGTGTTTGTTTGCATTCTGTATACTCAATTCTTTAACAGCAAACCTCGTGTCTTGCGTTTGACAGAAATTCCAGTGAAATCACGTTTAAAACCGAACCTCAGTAAAAAGGCTTCGTAGAATCACTCTGTGAATGTCTTTGAAAACACTTCTTAAGAAGGAAAGCATACGTCTTTCATCTGAGTGAAAACTGCATTCTATTCAGTTTTTAGTACTGTTTTGAATGGTTAGGCGATTCACTTGTAGGGAAGCGTTTGTTTGCATTCTGTATACTCAATTCTTTAACAGCAAACCTCGTGTCTTGCGTTTGACAGAAATTCCAGTGAAATCACGTTTAAAACCGAACGTCAGTAAAAAGGCTTCGTAGAATCACTCTGTGAATGTCTTTGAAAACACTTCTTAAGAAGGAAAACATACGTCTTTCATCTGAGTGAAAACTGCATTCTATTCAGTTTTTAGTACTGTTTTGAATGGTTAGGCGATTCACTTGTAGGGAAGCGTTTGTTTGCATTCTGTGTACTCAATACTTTAACAGCAAATCTCGTGTCTTGCGTTTGACACAAATTCCAGTGAAATCACGTTTAAAAGCCAACGTCAGTAAAAAGGCTTCGTAGAATCACTCTGTGAATGTCTTTGAAAACACTTCTTAAGAAGGAAAGCATACGTCTTTCATCTGAGTGAAAACTGCATTCTATTCAGTTTTTAGTACTGTTTTGAATGGTTAGGCGATTCACTTGTAGGGAAGCGTTTGTTTGCATTCTTTATACTCAATTCTTTAACAGCAAATCTCGTGTCTTGCGTTTGACAGAAATTCCAGTGAAATCTCCTTTAAAAGCCAACGTCAGTAAAAAGGCTTCGTAGAATCACTCTGTGAATGTCTTTGAAAACACTTCTTAAGAAGGAAAGCATACGTCTTTCATCTGAGTGAATACTGCATTCTATTCAGTTTTTAGTACTGTGTTGAATGGTTAGGCGATTCACTTGTAGGGAAGCGTTTGTTTGCATACTGAATACTCAATTCTTTAACAGCAAACCTCGTGTCTTGCGTTTGACAGAAATTCCAGTGAAATCACGTTTAAAACTGAACGTCAGTAAAAAGGCTTCGTAGAATCACTCTGTGAATGTCTTTGAAAACACTTCTTAAGAAGGAAAGCATACGTCTTTCATCTGAGTGAAAACTGCATTCTATTCAGTTTTTAGTACTGTGTTGAATGGTTAGGCGATTCACTTGTAGGGAAGCGTTTGTTTGCATTCTGTATACTCAATTCTTTAACAGCAAACCTCGTGTCTTGCGTTTGACAGAAATCCCAGTGAAATCACGTTTAAAACCGAACGTCAGTAAAAAGGCTTCGTAGAATCACTCTGTGAATGTCTTTGAAAACACTTCTTAAGAAGGAAAGCATACGTCTTTCATCTGAGTGAAAACTGCATTCTATTCAGTTTTTAGTACTGTTTTGAATGGTTAGGCGATTCACTTGTAGGGAAGCGTTTGTTTGCATTCTGTATACTCAATTCTTTAACAGCAAATCTCGTGTCTTGCGTTTGACACAAATTCCAGTGAAATCACGTTTAAAAGCCAACGTCAGTAAAAAGGCTTCGTAGAATCACTCTGTGAATGTCTTTGAAAACACTTCTTAAGAAGGAAAGCATACGTCTTTCATCTGAGTGAAAACTGCATTCTATTCAGTTTTTAGTACTGTTTTGAATGGTTAGGCGATTCACTTGTAGGGAAGCGTTTGTTTGCATTCTGTATACTCAATTCTTTAACAGCAAACCTCGTGTCTTGCGTTTGACAGAAATTCCAGTGAAATCACGTTTAAAACCGAACGTCAGTAAAAAGGCTTCGTAGAATCACTCTGTGAATGTTTTTGAAAACACTTCTTAAGAAGGAAAGCATACGTCTTTCATCTGAGTGAAAACTGCATTCTATTCAGTTTTTAGTACTATGTTGAATGGTTAGGCGATTCACTTGTAGGGAAGCGTTTGTTTGCATTCTGTATACTCAATTCTTTAACAGCAAACCTTGTATCTTGCGTTTGACAGAAATTCCAGTGAAATCACGTTTAAAACCGAACGTCAGTAATAAGGCTTCGTAGAATCACTCTGTGAATGTCTTTGAAAACACTTCTTAAGAAGGAAAGCATACGTCTTTCATCTGAGTGAAAACTGCATTCTATTCAGTTTTTAGTACTGTGTTGAATGGTTAGGCGATTCACTTGTAGGGAAGCGTTTGTTTGCATTCTGTATACTCAATTCTTTAACAGCAAACCTCGTGTTTTGCGTTTGACAGAAATCCTAGTGAAATCACGTTTAAAACCGAACGTCAGTAAAAAGGCTTCGTAGAATCACTCTGTGAATGTCTTTGAAAACACTTCTTAAGAAGGAAAGCATACGTCTTTCATCTGAGTGAAAACTGCATTCTATTCAGTTTTTAGTACTGTTTTGAATGGTTAGGCGATTCACTTGTAGGGAAGCGTTTGTTTGCATTCTTTATACTCAATTCTTTAACAGCAAATCTCGTGTCTTGCGTTTGACAGAAATTCCAGTGAAATCACGTTTAAAAGCCAACGTCAGTAAAAAGGCTTCGTAGAATCACTCTGTGAATGTCTTTGAAAACACTTCTTAAGAAGGAAAGCATACGTCTTTCATCTGAGTGAAAACTGCATTCTATTCAGTTTTTAGTACTGTTTTGAATGGTTAGGCGATTCACTTGTAGGGAAGCGTTTGTTTGCATTGGGTATACTCAATTCTTTAACAGCAAACCTCGTGTCTTGCGTTTGACAGAAATTCCAGTGAAATCACGTTTAAAACTGAACGTCAGTAAAAAGGCTTCGTAGAATCACTCTGTGAATGTCTTTGAAAACACTTCTTAAGAAGGAAAGCATACGTCTTTCATCTGAGTGAAAACTGCATTCTATTCAGTTTTTAGTACTGTGTTGAATGGTTAGGCGATTCACTTGTAGGGAAGCGTTTGTTTGCATTCTGTATACTCAATTCTTTAACAGCAAACCTCGTGTCTTGCGTTTGACAGAAATCCCAGTGAAATCACGTTTAAAACCGAACGTCAGTAAAAAGGCTTCGTAGAATCACTCTGTGAATGTCTTTGAAAACACTTCTTAAGAAGGAAAGCATACGTCTTTCATCTGAGTGAAAACTGCATTCTATTCAGTTTTTAGTACTGTTTTGAATGGTTAGGCGATTCACTTGTAGGGAAGCGTTTGTTTGCATTCTGTATACTCAATTCTTTAACAGCAAATCTCGTGTCTTGCGTTTGACAGAAATTCCAGTGAAATCACGTTTAAAACCGAACGTCAGTAAAAAGGCTTCGTAGAATCACTCTGTGAATGTCTTTGAAAACACTTCTTAAGAAGGAAAGCATACGTGTTTCATCTGAGTGAAAACTGCATTCTATTCAGTTTTTAGTACTGTGTTGAATGGTTAGGCGATTCACTTGTAGGGAAGCGTTTGTTTGCACTCTTTATACTCAATTCTTTAACAGCAAATCTCGTGTCTTGCGTTTGACAGAAATTCCAGTGAAATCACGTTTAAAAGCCAACGTCAGTAAAAAGGCTGCGTAGAATCACTCTGTGAATGTCTTTGAAAACACTTCTTAAGAAGGAAAGCATACGTCTTTCATCTGAGTGAAAACTGCATTCTATTCAGTTTTTAGTACTGTGTTGAATGGTTAGGCGATTCACTTGTAGGGAAGCGTTTGTTTGCATTCTGTATACTCAATTCTTTAACAGCAAACCTCGTTCCTTGCGTTTGACAGAAATTCCAGTGAAATCACTTTAAAACCGAACGTCAGTAAAAAGGCTTCGTAGAATCACTCTGTGAATGTCTTTGAAAACACTTCTTAAGAAGGAAAGCATATGCCTTTCATCTGAGTGAAAACTGCATTCTATTCAGTTTTTAGTACTGTGTTGAATGGTTAGGCGATTCACTTGTAGGGAAGTGTTTGTTTGCATTCTGTATACTCAATTCTTTAACAGCAAACCTCGTGTCTTGCGTTTGACAGAAATTCCAGTGAAATCACGTTTAAAACTGAACGTCAGTAAAAAGGCTTCGTAGAATCACTCTGTGAATGTCTTTGAAAACACTTCTTAAGAAGGAAAGCATACGTCTTTCATCTGAGTGAAAACTGCATTCTATTCAGTTTTTAGTACTGTGTTGAATGGTTAGGCGATTCACTTGTAGGGAAGCGTTTGTTTGCATTCTGTATACTCAATTCTTTAACAGCAAACCTCGTGTCTTGCGTTTGACAGAAATCCCAGTGAAATCACGTTTAAAACCGAACGTCAGTAAAAAGGCTTCGTAGAATCACTCTGTGAATGTCTTTGAAAACACTTCTTAAGAAGGAAAGCATACGTCTTTCATCTGAGTGAAAACTGCATTCTATTCAGTTTTTAGTACTGTTTTGAATGGTTAGGCGATTCACTTGTAGGGAAGCGTTTGTTTGCATTCTGTATACTCAATTCTTTAACAGCAAATCTCGTGTCTTGCGTTTGACAGAAATTCCAGTGAAATCACGTTTAAAACTGAACGTCAGTAAAAAGGCTTCGTAGAATCACTCTGTGAATGTCTTTGAAAACACTTCTTAAGAAGGAAAGCATACGTGTTTCATCTGAGTGAAAACTGCATTCTATTCAGTTTTTAGTACTGTGTTGAATGGTTAGGCGATTCACTTGTAGGGAAGCGTTTGTTTGCATTCTGTATACTCAATTCTTTAACAGCAAACCTCGTGTCTTGTGTTTGACAGAAATCCCAGTGAAATCACGTTTAAAACCGAACGTCAGTAAAAAGGCTTCGTAGAATCACTCTGTGAATGTCTTTGAAAACACTTCTTAAGAAGGAAAGCATACGTCTTTCATCTGAGTGAAAACTGCATTCTATTCAGTTTTTAGTACTATGTTGAATGGTTAGGCGATTCACTTGTAGGGAAGCGTTTGTTTGCACTCTTTATACTCAATTCTTTAACAGCAAATCTCGTGTCTTGCGTTTGACAGAAATTCCAGTGAAATCACGTTTAAAAGCCAACGTCAGTAAAAAGGCTGCATAGAATCACTCTGTGAATGTCTTTGAAAACACTTCTTAAGAAGGAAAGCATACGTCTTTCATCTGAGTGAAAACTGCATTCTATTCAGTTTTTAGTACTGTGTTGAATGGTTAGGCGATTCACTTGTAGGGAAGCGTTTGTTTGCATTCTGTATACTCAATTCTTTAACAGCAAACCTCGTGCCTTGCGTTTGACAGAAATTCCAGTGAAATCACTTTAAAACCGAACGTCAGTAAAAAGGCTTCGTAGAATCACTCTGTGAATGTCTTTGAAAACACTTCTTAAGAAGGAAAGCATATGCCTTTCATCTGAGTGAAAACTGCATTCTATTCAGTTTTTAGTACTGTGTTGAATGGTTAGGCGATTCACTTGTAGGGAAGTGTTTGTTTGCATTCTGTATACTCAATTCTTTAACAGCAAACCTCGTGTCTTGCGTTTGACAGAAATTCCAGTGAAATCACGTTTAAAACCGAACCTCAGTAAAAAGGCTTCGTAGAATCACTCTGTGAATGTCTTTGAAAACACTTCTTAAGAAGGAAAGCATACGTCTTTCATCTGAGTGAAAACTGCATTCTATTCAGTTTTTAGTACTGTTTTGAATGGTTAGGCGATTCACTTGTAGGGAAGCGTTTGTTTGCATTCTGTATACTCAATTCTTTAACAGCAAACCTCGTGTCTTGCGTTTGACAGAAATTCCAGTGAAATCACGTTTAAAACCGAACGTCAGTAAAAAGGCTTCGTAGAATCACTCTGTGAATGTCTTTGAAAACACTTCTTAAGAAGGAAAACATACGTCTTTCATCTGAGTGAAAACTGCATTCTATTCAGTTTTTAGTACTGTTTTGAATGGTTAGGCGATTCACTTGTAGGGAAGCGTTTGTTTGCATTCTGTGTACTCAATACTTTAACAGCAAATCTCGTGTCTTGCGTTTGACACAAATTCCAGTGAAATCACGTTTAAAAGCCAACGTCAGTAAAAAGGCTTCGTAGAATCACTCTGTGAATGTCTTTGAAAACACTTCTTAAGAAGGAAAGCATACGTCTTTCATCTGAGTGAAAACTGCATTCTATTCAGTTTTTAGTACTGTGTTGAATGGTTATGCGATTCACTTGTAGGGAAGCGTTTGTTTGCATTCTGTATACTCAATTCTTTAACAGCAAACCTCGTGTCTTGCGTTTGACAGAAATTCCAGTGAAATCACGTTTAAAACCGAACGTCAGTAAAAAGGCTTCGTAGAATCACTCTGTGAATGTCTTTGAAAACACTTCTTAAGAAGGAAAGCATACGTCTTTCATCTGAGTGAAAACTGCATTCTATTCAGTTTTTAGTACTGTGTTGAATGGTTAGGCGATTCACTTGTAGGGAAGCGTTTGTTTGCTTTCTGTATACTCAATTCTTTAACAGCAAACCTCGTGTCTTGCATTTGACAGAAATTCCAGTGAAATCACGTTTAAAACCGAACGTCAGTAAAAAGGCTTCGTAGAATCACTCTGTGAATGTCTTTGAAAACACTTCTTAAGAAGGAAAGCATACGTCTTTCATCTGAGTGAAAACTGCATTCTATTCAGTTTTTAGTACTGTGTTGAATGGTTAGGCGATTCACTTGTAGGGAAGCGTTTGTTTGCATACTGTATACTCAATTCTTTAACAGCAAACCTCGTGTCTTCCGTTTGACAGAAATTCCAGTGAAATCACGTTTAAAAATGAACGTCAGTAAAAAGGCTTCGTAGAATCACTCTGTGAATGTCTTTGAAAACACTTCTTAAGAAGGAAAGCATACGTGTTTCATCTGAGTGAAAACTGCATTCTATTCAGTTTTTAGTACTGTGTTGAATGGTTAGGCGATTCACTTGTAGGGAAGCGTTTGTTTGCATTCTGTATACTCAATTCTTTAACAGCAAACCTCGTGTTTTGCGTTTGACAGAAATCCCAGTGAAATCACGTTTAAAACCGAACGTCAGTAAAAAGGCTTCTTAGAATCACTCTGTGAATGTCTTTGAAAACACTTCTTAAGAAGGAAAGCATACGTCTTTCATCTGAGTGAAAACTGCATTCTATTCAGTTTTTAGTACTGTTTTGAATGGTTAGGCGATTCACTTGTAGGGAAGCGTTTGTTTGCATTCTTTATACTCAATTCTTTAACAGCAAATCTCGTGTCTTGCGTTTGACAGAAATTCCAGTGAAATCTCCTTTAAAAGCCAACGTCAGTAAAAAGGCTTCGTAGAATCACTCTGTGAATGTCTTTGAAAACACTTCTTAAGAAGGAAAGCATACGTCTTTCATCTGAGTGAAAACTGCATTCTATTCAGTTTTTAGTACTGTTTTGAATGGTTAGGCGATTCACTTGTAGGGAAGCGTTTGTTTGCATTGGGTATACTCAATTCTTTAACAGCAAACCTCGTGTCTTGCGTTTGACAGAAATTCCAGTGAAATCACGTTTAAAACCGAACGTCAGTAAAAAGGCTTCGTAGAATCACTCTGTGAATGTCTTTGAAAACACTTCTTAAGAAGGAAAGCATACGTCTTTCATCTGAGTGAATACTGCATTCTATTCAGTTTTTAGTACTGTGTTGAATGGTTAGGCGATTCACTTGTAGGGAAGCGTTTGTTTGCATACTGAATACTCAATTCTTTAACAGCAAACCTCGTGTCTTGCGTTTGACAGAAATTCCAGTGAAATCACGTTTAAAACTGAACGTCAGTAAAAAGGCTTCGTAGAATCACTCTGTGAATGTCTTTGAAAACACTTCTTAAGAAGGAAAGCATACGTCTTTCATCTGAGTGAAAACTGCATTCTATTCATTTTTTAGTACTGTGTTGAATGGTTAGGCGATTCACTTGTAGGGAAGCGTTTGTTTGCATTCTGTATACTCAATTCTTTAACAGCAAACCTCGTGTCTTGCGTTTGACAGAAATCCCAGTGAAATCACGTTTAAAACCGAACGTCAGTAAAAAGGCTTTGTAGAATCACTCTGTGAATGTCTTTGAAAACACTTCTTAAGAAGGAAAGCATACGTCTTTCATCTGAGTGAAAACTGCATTCTATTCAGTTTTTAGTACTGTTTTGAATGGTTAGGCGATTCACTTGTAGGGAAGCGTTTGTTTGCATTCTGTATACTCAATTCTTTAACAGCAAACCTCGTGTCTTGCGATTGACAGAAATTCCAGTGAAATCACGTTTAAAACCGAACGTCAGTAAAAAGGCTTCGTAGAATCACTCTGTGAATGTTTTTGAAAACACTTCTTAAGAAGGAAAGCATACGTCTTTCATCTGAGTGAAAACTGCATTCTATTCAGTTTTTAGTACTATGTTGAATGGTTAGGCGATTCACTTGTAGGGAAGCGTTTGTTTGCATTCTGTATACTCAATTCTTTAACAGCAAACCTTGTATCTTGCGTTTGACAGAAATTCCAGTGAAATCACGTTTAAAACCGAACGTCAGTAAAAAGGCTTCGTAGAATCACTCTGTGAATGTCTTTGAAAACACTTCTTAAGAAGGAAAGCATACGTCTTTCATCTGAGTGAAAACTGCATTCTATTCAGTTTTTAGTACTGTGTTGAATGGTTAGGCGATTCACTTGTAGGGAAGCGTTTGTTTGCATTCTGTATACTCAATTCTTTAACAGCAAACCTCGTGTTTTGCGTTTGACAGAAATCCTAGTGAAATCACGTTTAAAACCGAACGTCAGTAAAAAGGCTTCGTAGAATCACTCTGTGAATGTCTTTGAAAACACTTCTTAAGAAGGAAAGCATACGTCTTTCATCTGAGTGAAAACTGCATTCTATTCAGTTTTTAGTACTGTTTTGAATGGTTAGGCGATTCACTTGTAGGGAAGCGTTTGTTTGCATTCTTTATACTCAATTCTTTAACAGCAAATCTCGTGTCTTGCGTTTGACAGAAATTCCAGTGAAATCACGTTTAAAAGCCAACGTCAGTAAAAAGGCTTCGTAGAATCACTCTGTGAATGTCTTTGAAAACACTTCTTAAGAAGGAAAGCATACGTCTTTCATCTGAGTGAAAACTGCATTCTATTCAGTTTTTAGTACTGTTTTGAATGGTTAGGCGATTCACTTGTAGGGAAGCGTTTGTTTGCATTGGGTATACTCAATTCTTTAACAGCAAACCTCGTGTCTTGCGTTTGACAGAAATTCCAGTGAAATCACGTTTAAAACTGAACGTCAGTAAAAAGGCTTCGTAGAATCACTCTGTGAATGTCTTTGAAAACACTTCTTAAGAAGGAAAGCATACGTCTTTCATCTGAGTGAAAACTGCATTCTATTCAGTTTTTAGTACTGTGTTGAATGGTTAGGCGATTCACTTGTAGGGAAGCGTTTGTTTGCATTCTGTATACTCAATTCTTTAACAGCAAACCTCGTGTCTTGCGTTTGACAGAAATCCCAGTGAAATCACGTTTAAAACCGAACGTCAGTAAAAAGGCTTCGTAGAATCACTCTGTGAATGTCTTTGAAAACACTTCTTAAGAAGGAAAGCATACGTCTTTCATCTGAGTGAAAACTGCATTCTATTCAGTTTTTAGTACTGTTTTGAATGGTTAGGCGATTCACTTGTAGGGAAGCGTTTGTTTGCATTCTGTATACTCAATTCTTTAACAGCAAATCTCGTGTCTTGCGTTTGACAGAAATTCCAGTGAAATCACGTTTAAAACTGAACGTCAGTAAAAAGGCTTCGTAGAATCACTCTGTGAATGTCTTTGAAAACACTTCTTAAGAAGGAAAGCATACGTGTTTCATCTGAGTGAAAACTGCATTCTATTCAGTTTTTAGTACTGTGTTGAATGGTTAGGCGATTCACTTGTAGGGAAGCGTTTGTTTGCATTCTGTATACTCAATTCTTTAACAGCAAACCTCGTGTCTTGTGTTTGACAGAAATCCCAGTGAAATCACGTTTAAAACCGAACGTCAGTAAAAAGGCTTCGTAGAATCACTCTGTGAATGTCTTTGAAAACACTTCTTAAGAAGGAAAGCATACGTCTTTCATCTGAGTGAAAACTGCATTCTATTCAGTTTTTAGTACTATGTTGAATGGTTAGGCGATTCACTTGTAGGGAAGCATTTGTTTGCATTCTTTATACTCAATTCTTTAACAGCAAATCTCGTGTCTTGCGTTTGACAGAAATTCCAGTGAAATCACGTTTAAAAGCCAACGTCAGTAAAAAGGCTTCGTAGAATCACTCTGTGAATGTCTTTGAAAACACTTCTTAAGAAGGAAAGCATACGTCTTTCATCTGAGTGAAAACTGCATTCTATTCAGTTTTTAGTACTGTTTTGAATGGTTAGGCGATTCACTTGTAGGGAAGCGTTTGTTTGCATTCTGTATACTCAATTCTTTAACAGCAAACCTCGTGTCTTGCGTTTGACAGAAATTCCAGTGAAATCACGTTTAAAACTGAACGTCAGTAAAAAGGCTTCGTAGAATCACTCTGTGAATGTCTTTGAAAACACTTCTTAAGAAGGAAAGCATACGTCTTTCATCTGAGTGAAAACTGCATTCTATTCAGTTTTTAGTACTGTGTTGAATGGTTAGGCGATTCACTTGTAGGGAAGCGTTTGTTTGCATTCTGTATACTCAATTCTTTAACAGCAAACCTCGTGTCTTGCGTTTGACAGAAATCCCAGTGAAATCACGTTTAAAACCGAACGTCAGTAAAAAGGCTTCGTAGAATCACTCTGTGAATGTCTTTGAAAACACTTCTTAAGAAGGAAAGCATACGTCTTTCATCTGAGTGAAAACTGCATTCTATTCAGTTTTTAGTACTGTTTTGAATGGTTAGGCGATTCACTTGTAGGGAAGCGTTTGTTGGCATTCTGTATACTCAATTCTTTAACAGCAAATCTCGTGTCTTGCGTTTGACACAAATTCCAGTGAAATCACGTTTAAAAGCCAACTTCAGTAAAAAGGCTTCGTAGAATCACTCTGTGAATGTCTTTGAAAACACTTCTTAAGAAGGAAAGCATACGTGTTTCATCTGAGTGAAAACTGCATTCTATTCAGGTTTTAGTACTGTTTTGAATGGTTAGGCGATTCACTTGTAGGGAAGCGTTTGTTTGCATTCTGTATACTCAATTCTTTAACAGCAAACCTCGTGTCTTGCGTTTGACAGAAATTCCACTGAAATCACGTTTAAAAACGAACGTCAGTAAAAAGGCTTCGTAGAATCACTCTGTGAATGTCTTTGAAGGCACTTCTTAAGAAGGAAAGCATACGTCTTTCATCTGAGTGAAAACTGCATTCTATTCAGTTTTTAGTACTGTTTTGAATGGTTAGGCGATTCACTTGTAGGGAAGCGTTTGTTTGCATTGGGTATACTCAATTCTTTAACAGCAAACCTCGTGTCTTGCGTTTGACAGAAATTCCAGTGAAATCACGTTTAAAACTGAACGTCAGTAAAAAGGCTTCGTAGAATCACTCTGTGAATGTCTTTGAAAACACTTCTTAAGAAGGAAAGCATACGTCTTTCATCTGAGTGAAAACTGCATTCTATTCAGTTTTTAGTACTGTGTTGAATGGTTAGGCGATTCACTTGTAGGGAAGCGTTTGTTTGCATTCTGTATACTCAATTCTTTAACAGCAAACCTCGTGTCTTGCGTTTGACAGAAATCCCAGTGAAATCACGTTTAAAACCGAACGTCAGTAAAAAGGCTTCGTAGAATCACTCTGTGAATGTCTTTGAAAACACTTCTTAAGAAGGAAAGCATACGTCTTTCATCTGAGTGAAAACTGCATTCTATTCAGTTTTTAGTACTGTTTTGAATGGTTAGGCGATTCACTTGTAGGGAAGCGTTTGTTTGCATTCTGTATACTCAATTCTTTAACAGCAAATCTCGTGTCTTCCGTTTGACACAAATTCCAGTGAAATCACGTTTAAAAGCCAACGTCAGTAAAAAGGCTTCGTAGAATCACTCTGTGAATGTCTTTGAAAACACTTCTTAAGAAGGAAAGCATACGTGTTTCATCTGAGTGAAAACTACATTCTATTCAGGTTTTAGTACTGTTTTGAATGGTTAGGCGATTCACTTGTAGGGAAGCGTTTGTTTGCATTCTGAATACTCAATTCTTTAACAGCAAACCTCGTGTCTTGCGTTTGACAGAAATTCCACTGAAATCACGTTTAAAAACGAACGTCAGTAAAAAGGCTTCGTAGAATCACTCTGTGAATGTCTTTGAAAACACTTCTTAAGAAGGAAAGCATACGTCTTTCATCTGAGTGAAAACTGCATTCTATTCAGTTTTTAGTACTGTGTTGAATGGTTAGGCGATTCACTTGTAGGGAAGCGTTTCTTTGCATTCTGTATACTCAATTCTTTAACAGCAAAACTTGCATCTTGCGTTTGACAGAAATTCCAGTGAAATCACGTTTAAAACCGAACGTCAGTAAAAAGGCTTCGTAGAATCACTCTGTGAATGTCTTTGAAAACACTTCTTAAGAAGGAAAGCATACGTCTTTCATCTGAGTGAAAACTGCATTCTATTCAGTTTTTAGTACTGTGTTGAATGGTTAGGCGATTCACTTGTAGGGAAGCGTTTATTTGCATACTGTATACTCAATTCTTTAACAGCAAACCTCGTGTCTTGCGTTTGACAGAAATTCCAGTGAAATCACGTTTAAAACTGAACGTCAGTAAAAAGGCTTCGTAGAATCACTCTGTGAATGTCTTTGAAAACACTTCTTAAGAAGGAAAGCATACGTGTTTCATCTGAGTGAAAACTGCATTCTATTCAGTTTTTAGTACTGTGTTGAATGGTTAGGCGATTCACTTGTAGGGAAGCGTTTGTTTGCATTCTGTATACTCAATTCTTTAACAGCAAACCTCGTGTCTTGTGTTTGACAGAAATCCCAGTGAAATCACGTTTAAAACCGAACGTCAGTAAAAAGGCTTCGTAGAATCACTCTGTGAATGTCTTTGAAAACACTTCTTAAGAAGGAAAGCATACGTCTTTCATCTGAGTGAAAACTGCATTCTATTCAGTTTTTAGTACTATGTTGAATGGTTAGGCGATTCACTTGTAGGGAAGCGTTTGTTTGCATTCTTTATACTCAATTCTTTAACAGCAAATCTCGTGTCTTGCGTTTGACAGAAATTCCAGTGAAATCACGTTTAAAAGCCAACGTCAGTAAAAAGGCTGCGTAGAATCACTCTGTGAATGTCTTTGAAAACACTTCTTAAGAAGGAAAGCATACGTCTTTCATCTGAGTGAAAACTGCATTCTATTCAGGTTTTTAGTACTGTGTTGAATGGTTAGGCGATTCACTTGTAGGGAAGCGTTTGTTTGCATTCTGTATACTCAATTCTTTAACAGCAAACCTCGTGCCTTGCGTTTGACAGAAATTCCAGTGAAATCACTTTTAAAACCGAACGTCAGTAAAAAGGCTTCGTAGAATCACTCTGTGAATGTCTTTGAAAACACTTCTTAAGAAGGAAAGCATATGCCTTTCATCTGAGTGAAAACTGCATTCTATTCAGTTTTTAGTACTGTGTTGAATGGTTAGGCGATTCACTTGTAGGGAAGTGTTTGTTTGCATTCTGTATACTCAATTCTTTAACAGCAAACCTCGTGTCTTGCGTTTGACAGAAATTCCAGTGAAATCACGTTTAAAACCGAACCTCAGTAAAAAGGCTTCGTAGAATCACTCTGTGAATGTCTTTGAAAACACTTCTTAAGAAGGAAAGCATACGTCTTTCATCTGAGTGAAAACTGCATTCTATTCAGTTTTTAGTACTGTTTTGAATGGTTAGGCGATTCACTTGTAGGGAAGCGTTTGTTTGCATTCTGTATACTCAATTCTTTAACAGCAAACCTCGTGTCTTGCGTTTGACAGAAATTCCAGTGAAATCACGTTTAAAACCGAACGTCAGTAAAAAGGCTTCGTAGAATCACTCTGTGAATGTCTTTGAAAACACTTCTTAAGAAGGAAAACATACGTCTTTCATCTGAGTGAAAACTGCATTCTATTCAGTTTTTAGTACTGTTTTGAATGGTTAGGCGATTCACTTGTAGGGAAGCGTTTGTTTGCATTCTGTGTACTCAATACTTTAACAGCAAATCTCGTGTCTTGCGTTTGACACAAATTCCAGTGAAATCACGTTTAAAAGCCAACGTCAGTAAAAAGGCTTCGTAGAATCACTCTGTGAATGTCTTTGAAAACACTTCTTAAGAAGGAAAGCATACGTCTTTCATCTGAGTGAAAACTGCATTCTATTCAGTTTTTAGTACTGTGTTGAATGGTTATGCGATTCACTTGTAGGGAAGCGTTTGTTTGCATTCTGTATACTCAATTCTTTAACAGCAAACCTCGTGTCTTGCGTTTGACAGAAATTCCAGTGAAATCACGTTTAAAACCGAACGTCAGTAAAAAGGCTTCGTAGAATCACTCTGTGAATGTCTTTGAAAACACTTCTTAAGAAGGAAAGCATACGTCTTTCATCTGAGTGAAAACTGCATTCTATTCAGTTTTTAGTACTGTGTTGAATGGTTAGGCGATTCACTTGTAGGGAAGCGTTTGTTTGCTTTCAGTATACTCAATTCTTTAACAGCAAACCTCGTGTCTTGCATTTGACAGAAATTCCAGTGAAATCACGTTTAAAACCGAACGTCAGTAAAAAGGCTTCGTAGAATCACTCTGTGAATGTCTTTGAAAACACTTCTTAAGAAGGAAAGCATACGTCTTTCATCTGAGTGAAAACTGCATTCTATTCAGTTTTTAGTACTGTGTTGAATGGTTAGGCGATTCACTTGTAGGGAAGCGTTTGTTTGCATACTGTATACTCAATTCTTTAACAGCAAACCTCGTGTCTTCCGTTTGACAGAAATTCCAGTGAAATCACGTTTAAAACTGAACGTCAGTAAAAAGGCTTCGTAGAATCACTCTGTGAATGTCTTTGAAAACACTTCTTAAGAAGGAAAGCATACGTGTTTCATCTGAGTGAAAACTGCATTCTATTCAGTTTTTAGTACTGTGTTGAATGGTTAGGCGATTCACTTGTAGGGAAGCGTTTGTTTGCATTCTGTATACTCAATTCTTTAACAGCAAACCTCGTGTTTTGCGTTTGACAGAAATTCCAGTGAAATCACGTTTAAAACCGAACGTCAGTAAAAAGGCTTCTTAGAATCACTCTGTGAATGTCTTTGAAAACACTTCTTAAGAAGGAAAGCATACGTCTTTCATCTGAGTGAAAACTGCATTCTATTCAGTTTTTAGTACTGTTTTGAATGGTTAGGCGATTCACTTGTAGGGAAGCGTTTGTTTGCATTCTTTATACTCAATTCTTTAACAGTAAATCTCGTGTCTTGCGTTTGACAGAAATTCCAGTGAAATCTCCTTTAAAAGCCAACGTCAGTAAAAAGGCTTCGTAGAATCACTCTGTGAATGTCTTTGAAAACACTTCTTAAGAAGGAAAGCATACGTCTTTCATCTGAGTGAAAACTGCATTCTATTCAGTTTTTAGTACTGTTTTGAATGGTTAGGCGATTCACTTGTAGGGAAGCGTTTGTTTGCATTGGGTATACTCAATTCTTTAACAGCAAACCTCGTGTCTTGCGTTTGACAGAAATTCCAGTGAAATCACGTTTAAAACCGAACGTCAGTAAAAAGGCTTCGTAGAATCACTCTGTGAATGTCTTTGAAAACACTTCTTAAGAAGGAAAGCATACGTCTTTCATCTGAGTGAATACTGCATTCTATTCAGTTTTTAGTACTGTGTTGAATGGTTAGGCGATTCACTTGTAGGGAAGCGTTTGTTTGCATACTGAATACTCAATTCTTTAACAGCA
The DNA here is from genome assembly GCA_033318265.1 of Phyllotis vaccarum. Lineage (NCBI taxonomy): Eukaryota > Metazoa > Chordata > Mammalia > Rodentia > Cricetidae > Phyllotis > Phyllotis vaccarum. The sequence goes on from JARWLC010000011.1 coordinate 5,575,386, forward strand.
AACCTCGTGTCTTGCGTTTGACAGAAATTCCAGTGAAATCACGTTTAAAACTGAATGTCAGTAAAAAGGCTTCGTAGAATCACTCTGTGAATGTCTTTGAAAACACTTCTTAAGAAGGAAAGCATACGTCTTTCATCTGAGTGAAAACTGCATTCTATTCAGTTTTTAGTACTGTGTTGAATGGTTAGGCGATTCACTTGTAGGGAAGCGTTTGTTTGCATTCTGTATACTCAATTCTTTAACAGCAAACCTCGTGTCTTGCGTTTGACAGAAATCCCAGTGAAATCACGTTTAAAACCGAACGTCAGTAAAAAGGCTTCGTAGAATCACTCTGTGAATGTCTTTGAAAACACTTCTTAAGAAGGAAAGCATACGTCTTTCATCTGAGTGAAAACTGCATTCTATTCAGTTTTTAGTACTGTTTTGAATGGTTAGGCGATTCACTTGTAGGGAAGCGTTTGTTTGCATTCTGTATACTCAATTCTTTAACAGCAAATCTCGTGTCTTGCGTTTGACACAAATTCCAGTGAAATCACGTTTAAAAGCCAACGTCAGTAAAAAGGCTTCGTAGAATCACTCTGTGAATGTCTTTGAAAACACTTCTTAAGAAGGAAAGCATACGTCTTTCATCTGAGTGAAAACTGCATTCTATTCAGTTTTTAGTACTGTTTTGAATGGTTAGGCGATTCACTTGTAGGGAAGCGTTTGTTTGCATTCTGTATACTCAATTCTTTAACAGCAAACCTCGTGTCTTGCGTTTGACAGAAATTCCAGTGAAATCACGTTTAAAACCGAACGTCAGTAAAAAGGCTTCGTAGAATCACTCTGTGAATGTCTTTGAAAACACTTCTTAAGAAGGAAAGCATACGTCTTTCATCTGAGTGAAAACTGCATTCTATTCAGTTTTTAGTACTGTGTTGAATGGTTAGGCGATTCACTTGTAGGGAAGCGTTTGTTTGCTTTCAGTATACTCAATTCTTTAACAGCAAACCTCGTGTCTTGCATTTGACAGAAATTCCAGTGAAATCACGTTTAAAACCGAACGTCAGTAAAAAGGCTTCGTAGAATCACTCTGTGAATGTCTTTGAAAACACTTCTTAAGAAGGAAAGCATACGTCTTTCATCTGAGTGAAAACTGCATTCTATTCAGTTTTTAGTACTGTGTTGAATGGTTAGGCGATTCACTTGTAGGGAAGCGTTTGTTTGCATTCTGTATACTCAATTCTTTAACAGCAAACCTCGTGTCTTGCGTTTGACAGAAATTCCAGTGAAATCACGTTTAAAACCGAACGTCAGTAAAAAGGCTTCGTAGAATCACTCTGTGAATGTTTTTGAAAACACTTCTTAAGAAGGAAAGCATACGTCTTTCATCTGAGTGAAAACTGCATTCTATTCAGTTTTTAGTACTATGTTGAATGGTTAGGCGATTCACTTGTAGGGAAGCGTTTGTTTGCATTCTGTATACTCAATTCTTTAACAGCAAACCTCGTGTCTTGCGTTTGACAGAAATTCCAGTGAAATCACGTTTAAAAGCCAACGTCAGTAAAAAGGCTGCGTAGAATCACTCTGTGAATGTCTTTGAAAACACTTCTTAAGAAGGAAAGCATACGTCTTTCATCTGAGTGAAAACTGCATTCTATTCAGTTTTTAGTACTGTGTTGAATGGTTAGGCGATTCACTTGTAGGGAAGCGTTTGTTTGCATTCTGTATACTCAATTCTTTAACAGCAAACCTCGTGCCTTGCGTTTGACAGAAATTCCAGTGAAATCACTTTTAAAACCGAACGTCAGTAAAAAGGCTTCGTAGAATCACTCTGTGAATGTCTTTGAAAACACTTCTTAAGAAGGAAAGCATATGCCTTTCATCTGAGTGAAAACTGCATTCTATTCAGTTTTTAGTACTGTGTTGAATGGTTAGGCGATTCACTTGTAGGGAAGTGTTTGTTTGCATTCTGTATACTCAATTCTTTAACAGCAAACCTCGTGTCTTGCGTTTGACAGAAATTCCAGTGAAATCACGTTTAAAACCGAACCTCAGTAAAAAGGCTTCGTAGAATCACTCTGTGAATGTCTTTGAAAACACTTCTTAAGAAGGAAAGCATACGTCTTTCATCTGAGTGAAAACTGCATTCTATTCAGTTTTTAGTACTGTTTTGAATGGTTAGGCGATTCACTTGTAGGGAAGCGTTTGTTTGCATTCTGTATACTCAATTCTTTAACAGCAAACCTCGTGTCTTGCGTTTGACAGAAATTCCAGTGAAATCACGTTTAAAACCGAACGTCAGTAAAAAGGCTTCGTAGAATCACTCTGTGAAAGTCTTTGAAAACACTTCTTAAGAAGGAAAACATACGTCTTTCATCTGAGTGAAAACTGCATTCTATTCAGTTTTTAGTACTGTTTTGAATGGTTAGGCGATTCACTTGTAGGGAAGCGTTTGTTTGCATTCTGTGTACTCAATACTTTAACAGCAAATCTCGTGTCTTGCGTTTGACACAAATTCCAGTGAAATCACGTTTAAAAGCCAACGTCAGTAAAAAGGCTTCGTAGAATCACTCTGTGAATGTCTTTGAAAACACTTCTTAAGAAGGAAAGCATACGTCTTTCATCTGAGTGAAAACTGCATTCTATTCAGTTTTTAGTACTGTGTTGAATGGTTATGCGATTCACTTGTAGGGAAGCGTTTGTTTGCATTCTGTATACTCAATTCTTTAACAGCAAACCTCGTGTCTTGCGTTTGACAGAAATTCCAGTGAAATCACGTTTAAAACCGAACGTCAGTAAAAAGGCTTCGTAGAATCACTCTGTGAATGTCTTTGAAAACACTTCTTAAGAAGGAAAGCATACGTCTTTCATCTGAGTGAAAACTGCATTCTATTCAGTTTTTAGTACTGTGTTGAATGGTTAGGCGATTCACTTGTAGGGAAGCGTTTGTTTGCTTTCAGTATACTCAATTCTTTAACAGCAAACCTCGTGTCTTGCATTTGACAGAAATTCCAGTGAAATCACGTTTAAAACCGAACGTCAGTAAAAAGGCTTCGTAGAATCACTCTGTGAATGTCTTTGAAAACACTTCTTAAGAAGGAAAGCATACGTCTTTCATCTGAGTGAAAACTGCATTCTATTCAGTTTTTAGTACTGTGTTGAATGGTTAGGCGATTCACTTGTAGGGAAGCGTTTGTTTGCATACTGTATACTCAATTCTTTAACAGCAAACCTCGTGTCTTCCGTTTGACAGAAATTCCAGTGAAATCACGTTTAAAACTGAACGTCAGTAAAAAGGCTTCGTAGAATCACTCTGTGAATGTCTTTGAAAACACTTCTTAAGAAGGAAAGCATACGTGTTTCATCTGAGTGAAAACTGCATTCTATTCAGTTTTTAGTACTGTGTTGAATGGTTAGGCGATTCACTTGTAGGGAAGCGTTTGTTTGCATTCTGTATACTCAATTCTTTAACAGCAAACCTCGTGTTTTGCGTTTGACAGAAATTCCAGTGAAATCACGTTTAAAACCGAACGTCAGTAAAAAGGCTTCTTAGAATCACTCTGTGAATGTCTTTGAAAACACTTCTTAAGAAGGAAAGCATACGTCTTTCATCTGAGTGAAAACTGCATTCTATTCAGTTTTTAGTACTGTTTTGAATGGTTAGGCGATTCACTTGTAGGGAAGCGTTTGTTTGCATTCTTTATACTCAATTCTTTAACAGTAAATCTCGTGTCTTGCGTTTGACAGAAATTCCAGTGAAATCTCCTTTAAAAGCCAACGTCAGTAAAAAGGCTTCGTAGAATCACTCTGTGAATGTCTTTGAAAACACTTCTTAAGAAGGAAAGCATACGTCTTTCATCTGAGTGAAAACTGCATTCTATTCAGTTTTTAGTACTGTTTTGAATGGTTAGGCGATTCACTTGTAGGGAAGCGTTTGTTTGCATTGGGTATACTCAATTCTTTAACAGCAAACCTCGTGTCTTGCGTTTGACAGAAATTCCAGTGAAATCACGTTTAAAACCGAACGTCAGTAAAAAGGCTTCGTAGAATCACTCTGTGAATGTCTTTGAAAACACTTCTTAAGAAGGAAAGCATACGTCTTTCATCTGAGTGAATACTGCATTCTATTCAGTTTTTAGTACTGTGTTGAATGGTTAGGCGATTCACTTGTAGGGAAGCGTTTGTTTGCATACTGAATACTCAATTCTTTAACAGCAAACCTCGTGTCTTGCGTTTGACAGAAATTCCAGTGAAATCACGTTTAAAACTGAACGTCAGTAAAAAGGCTTCGTAGAATCACTCTGTGAATGTCTTTGAAAACACTTCTTAAGAAGGAAAGCATACGTCTTTCATCTGAGTGAAAACTGCATTCTATTCAGTTTTTAGTACTGTGTTGAATGGTTAGGCGATTCACTTGTAGGGAAGCGTTTGTTTGCATTCTGTATACTCAATTCTTTAACAGCAAACCTCGTGTCTTGCGTTTGACAGAAATCCCAGTGAAATCACGTTTAAAACCGAACGTCAGTAAAAAGGCTTCGTAGAATCACTCTGTGAATGTCTTTGAAAACACTTCTTAAGAAGGAAAGCATACGTCTTTCATCTGAGTGAAAACTGCATTCTATTCAGTTTTTAGTACTGTTTTGAATGGTTAGGCGATTCACTTGTAGGGAAGCGTTTGTTTGCATTCTGTATACTCAATTCTTTAACAGCAAATCTCGTGTCTTGCGTTTGACACAAATTCCAGTGAAATCACGTTTAAAAGCCAACGTCAGTAAAAAGGCTGCGTAGAATCACTCTGTGAATGTCTTTGAAAACACTTCTTAAGAAGGAAAGCATACGTCTTTCATCTGAGTGAAAACTGCATTCTATTCAGTTTTTAGTACTGTGTTGAATGGTTAGGCGATTCACTTGTAGGGAAGCGTTTGTTTGCATTCTGTATACTCAATTCTTTAACAGCAAACCTCGTGCCTTGCGTTTGACAGAAATTCCAGTGAAATCACTTTTAAAACCGAACGTCAGTAAAAAGGCTTCGTAGAATCACTCTGTGAATGTCTTTGAAAACACTTCTTAAGAAGGAAAGCATATGCCTTTCATCTGAGTGAAAACTGCATTCTATTCAGTTTTTAGTACTGTGTTGAATGGTTAGGCGATTCACTTGTAGGGAAGTGTTTGTTTGCATTCTGTATACTCAATTCTTTAACAGCAAACCTCGTGTCTTGCGTTTGACAGAAATTCCAGTGAAATCACGTTTAAAACCGAACCTCAGTAAAAAGGCTTCGTAGAATCACTCTGTGAATGTCTTTGAAAACACTTCTTAAGAAGGAAAGCATACGTCTTTCATCTGAGTGAAAACTGCATTCTATTCAGTTTTTAGTACTGTTTTGAATGGTTAGGCGATTCACTTGTAGGGAAGCGTTTGTTTGCATTCTGTATACTCAATTCTTTAACAGCAAACCTCGTGTCTTGCGTTTGACAGAAATTCCAGTGAAATCACGTTTAAAACCGAACGTCAGTAAAAAGGCTTCGTAGAATCACTCTGTGAAAGTCTTTGAAAACACTTCTTAAGAAGGAAAACATACGTCTTTCATCTGAGTGAAAACTGCATTCTATTCAGTTTTTAGTACTGTTTTGAATGGTTAGGCGATTCACTTGTAGGGAAGCGTTTGTTTGCATTCTGTGTACTCAATACTTTAACAGCAAATCTCGTGTCTTGCGTTTGACACAAATTCCAGTGAAATCACGTTTAAAAGCCAACGTCAGTAAAAAGGCTTCGTAGAATCACTCTGTGAATGTCTTTGAAAACACTTCTTAAGAAGGAAAGCATACGTCTTTCATCTGAGTGAAAACTGCATTCTATTCAGTTTTTAGTACTGTGTTGAATGGTTATGCGATTCACTTGTAGGGAAGCGTTTGTTTGCATTCTGTATACTCAATTCTTTAACAGCAAACCTCGTGTCTTGCGTTTGACAGAAATTCCAGTGAAATCACGTTTAAAACCGAACGTCAGTAAAAAGGCTTCGTAGAATCACTCTGTGAATGTCTTTGAAAACACTTCTTAAGAAGGAAAGCATACGTCTTTCATCTGAGTGAAAACTGCATTCTATTCAGTTTTTAGTACTGTGTTGAATGGTTAGGCGATTCACTTGTAGGGAAGCGTTTGTTTGCTTTCAGTATACTCAATTCTTTAACAGCAAACCTCGTGTCTTGCATTTGACAGAAATTCCAGTGAAATCACGTTTAAAACCGAACGTCAGTAAAAAGGCTTCGTAGAATCACTCTGTGAATGTCTTTGAAAACACTTCTTAAGAAGGAAAGCATACGTCTTTCATCTGAGTGAAAACTGCATTCTATTCAGTTTTTAGTACTGTGTTGAATGGTTAGGCGATTCACTTGTAGGGAAGCGTTTGTTTGCATACTGTATACTCAATTCTTTAACAGCAAACCTCGTGTCTTCCGTTTGACAGAAATTCCAGTGAAATCACGTTTAAAACTGAACGTCAGTAAAAAGGCTTCGTAGAATCACTCTGTGAATGTCTTTGAAAACACTTCTTAAGAAGGAAAGCATACGTGTTTCATCTGAGTGAAAACTGCATTCTATTCAGTTTTTAGTACTGTGTTGAATGGTTAGGCGATTCACTTGTAGGGAAGCGTTTGTTTGCATTCTGTATACTCAATTCTTTAACAGCAAACCTCGTGTTTTGCGTTTGACAGAAATTCCAGTGAAATCACGTTTAAAACCGAACGTCAGTAAAAAGGCTTCTTAGAATCACTCTGTGAATGTCTTTGAAAACACTTCTTAAGAAGGAAAGCATACGTCTTTCATCTGAGTGAAAACTGCATTCTATTCAGTTTTTAGTACTGTTTTGAATGGTTAGGCGATTCACTTGTAGGGAAGCGTTTGTTTGCATTCTTTATACTCAATTCTTTAACAGTAAATCTCGTGTCTTGCGTTTGACAGAAATTCCAGTGAAATCTCCTTTAAAAGCCAACGTCAGTAAAAAGGCTTCGTAGAATCACTCTGTGAATGTCTTTGAAAACACTTCTTAAGAAGGAAAGCATACGTCTTTCATCTGAGTGAAAACTGCATTCTATTCAGTTTTTAGTACTGTTTTGAATGGTTAGGCGATTCACTTGTAGGGAAGCGTTTGTTTGCATTGGGTATACTCAATTCTTTAACAGCAAACCTCGTGTCTTGCGTTTGACAGAAATTCCAGTGAAATCACGTTTAAAACCGAACGTCAGTAAAAAGGCTTCGTAGAATCACTCTGTGAATGTCTTTGAAAACACTTCTTAAGAAGGAAAGCATACGTCTTTCATCTGAGTGAATACTGCATTCTATTCAGTTTTTAGTACTGTGTTGAATGGTTAGGCGATTCACTTGTAGGGAAGCGTTTGTTTGCATACTGAATACTCAATTCTTTAACAGCAAACCTCGTGTCTTGCGTTTGACAGAAATTCCAGTGAAATCACGTTTAAAACTGAACGTCAGTAAAAAGGCTTCGTAGAATCACTCTGTGAATGTCTTTGAAAACACTTCTTAAGAAGGAAAGCATACGTCTTTCATCTGAGTGAAAACTGCATTCTATTCAGTTTTTAGTACTGTGTTGAATGGTTAGGCGATTCACTTGTAGGGAAGCGTTTGTTTGCATTCTGTATACTCAATTCTTTAACAGCAAACCTCGTGTCTTGCGTTTGACAGAAATCCCAGTGAAATCACGTTTAAAACCGAACGTCAGTAAAAAGGCTTCGTAGAATCACTCTGTGAATGTCTTTGAAAACACTTCTTAAGAAGGAAAGCATACGTCTTTCATCTGAGTGAAAACTGCATTCTATTCAGTTTTTAGTACTGTTTTGAATGGTTAGGCGATTCACTTGTAGGGAAGCGTTTGTTTGCATTCTGTATACTCAATTCTTTAACAGCAAATCTCGTGTCTTGCGTTTGACACAAATTCCAGTGAAATCACGTTTAAAAGCCAACGTCAGTAAAAAGGCTTCGTAGAATCACTCTGTGAATGTCTTTGAAAACACTTCTTAAGAAGGAAAGCATACGTCTTTCATCTGAGTGAAAACTGCATTCTATTCAGTTTTTAGTACTGTTTTGAATGGTTAGGCGATTCACTTGTAGGGAAGCGTTTGTTTGCATTCTGTATACTCAATTCTTTAACAGCAAACCTCGTGTCTTGCGTTTGACAGAAATTCCAGTGAAATCACGTTTAAAACCGAACGTCAGTAAAAAGGCTTCGTAGAATCACTCTGTGAATGTCTTTGAAAACACTTCTTAAGAAGGAAAGCATACGTCTTTCATCTGAGTGAAAACTGCATTCTATTCAGTTTTTAGTACTGTGTTGAATGGTTAGGCGATTCACTTGTAGGGAAGCGTTTGTTTGCTTTCAGTATACTCAATTCTTTAACAGCAAACCTCGTGTCTTGCATTTGACAGAAATTCCAGTGAAATCACGTTTAAAACCGAACGTCAGTAAAAAGGCTTCGTAGAATCACTCTGTGAATGTCTTTGAAAACACTTCTTAAGAAGGAAAGCATACGTCTTTCATCTGAGTGAAAACTGCATTCTATTCAGTTTTTAGTACTGTGTTGAATGGTTAGGCGATTCACTTGTAGGGAAGCGTTTGTTTGCATACTGTATACTCAATTCTTTAACAGCAAACCTCGTGTCTTCCGTTTGACAGAAATTCCAGTGAAATCACGTTTAAAACTGAACGTCAGTAAAAAGGCTTCGTAGAATCACTCTGTGAATGTCTTTGAAAACACTTCTTAAGAAGGAAAGCATACGTGTTTCATCTGAGTGAAAACTGCATTCTATTCAGTTTTTAGTACTGTGTTGAATGGTTAGGCGATTCACTTGTAGGGAAGCGTTTGTTTGCATTCTGTATACTCAATTCTTTAACAGCAAACCTCGTGTTTTGCGTTTGACAGAAATTCCAGTGAAATCACGTTTAAAACCGAACGTCAGTAAAAAGGCTTCTTAGAATCACTCTGTGAATGTCTTTGAAAACACTTCTTAAGAAGGAAAGCATACGTCTTTCATCTGAGTGAAAACTGCATTCTATTCAGTTTTTAGTACTGTTTTGAATGGTTAGGCGATTCACTTGTAGGGAAGCGTTTGTTTGCATTCTTTATACTCAATTCTTTAACAGTAAATCTCGTGTCTTGCGTTTGACAGAAATTCCAGTGAAATCTCCTTTAAAAGCCAACGTCAGTAAAAAGGCTTCGTAGAATCACTCTGTGAATGTCTTTGAAAACACTTCTTAAGAAGGAAAGCATACGTCTTTCATCTGAGTGAAAACTGCATTCTATTCAGTTTTTAGTACTGTTTTGAATGGTTAGGCGATTCACTTGTAGGGAAGCGTTTGTTTGCATTGGGTATACTCAATTCTTTAACAGCAAACCTCGTGTCTTGCGTTTGACAGAAATTCCAGTGAAATCACGTTTAAAACCGAACGTCAGTAAAAAGGCTTCGTAGAATCACTCTGTGAATGTCTTTGAAAACACTTCTTAAGAAGGAAAGCATACGTCTTTCATCTGAGTGAATACTGCATTCTATTCAGTTTTTAGTACTGTGTTGAATGGTTAGGCGATTCACTTGTAGGGAAGCGTTTGTTTGCATACTGAATACTCAATTCTTTAACAGCAAACCTCGTGTCTTGCGTTTGACAGAAATTCCAGTGAAATCACGTTTAAAACTGAACGTCAGTAAAAAGGCTTCGTAGAATCACTCTGTGAATGTCTTTGAAAACACTTCTTAAGAAGGAAAGCATACGTCTTTCATCTGAGTGAAAACTGCATTCTATTCAGTTTTTAGTACTGTGTTGAATGGTTAGGCGATTCACTTGTAGGGAAGCGTTTGTTTGGATTCTGTATACTCAATTCTTTAACAGCAAACCTCGTGTCTTGCGTTTGACAGAAATCCCAGTGAAATCACGTTTAAAACCGAACGTCAGTAAAAAGGCTTCGTAGAATCACTCTGTGAATGTCTTTGAAAACACTTCTTAAGAAGGAAAGCATACGTCTTTCATCTGAGTGAAAACTGCATTCTATTCAGTTTTTAGTACTGTTTTGAATGGTTAGGCGATTCACTTGTAGGGAAGCGTTTGTTTGCATTCTGTATACTCAATTCTTTAACAGCAAATCTCGTGTCTTGCGTTTGACACAAATTCCAGTGAAATCACGTTTAAAAGCCAACGTCAGTAAAAAGGCTTCGTAGAATCACTCTGTGAATGTCTTTGAAAACACTTCTTAAGAAGGAAAGCATACGTCTTTCATCTGAGTGAAAACTGCATTCTATTCAGTTTTTAGTACTGTTTTGAATGGTTAGGCGATTCACTTGTAGGGAAGCGTTTGTTTGCATTCTGTATACTCAATTCTTTAACAGCAAACCTCGTGTCTTGCGTTTGACAGAAATTCCAGTGAAATCACGTTTAAAACCGAACGTCAGTAAAAAGGCTTCGTAGAATCACTCTGTGAATGTTTTTGAAAACACTTCTTAAGAAGGAAAGCATACGTCTTTCATCTGAGTGAAAACTGCATTCTATTCAGTTTTTAGTACTATGTTGAATGGTTAGGCGATTCACTTGTAGGGAAGCGTTTGTTTGCATTCTGTATACTCAATTCTTTAACAGCAAACCTCGTGTCTTGCATTTGACAGAAATTCCAGTGAAATCACGTTTAAAACCGAACGTCAGTAAAAAGGCTTCGTAGAATCACTCTGTGAATGTCTTTGAAAACACTTCTTAAGAAGGAAAGCATACGTCTTTCATCTGAGTGAAAACTGCATTCTATTCAGTTTTTAGTACTGTGTTGAATGGTTAGGCGATTCACTTGTAGGGAAGCGTTTGTTTGCATTCTGTATACTCAATTCTTTAACAGCAAACCTCGTGTCTTGCGTTTGACAGAAATTCCAGTGAAATCACGTTTAAAACCGAACGTCAGTAAAAAGGCTTCGTAGAATCACTCTGTGAATGTCTTTGAAAACACTTCTTAGGAAGGAAAGCATACGTCTTTCATCTGAGTGAAAACTGCATTCTATTCAGTTTTTAGTACTGTTTTGAATGGTTAGGCGATTCACTTGTAGGGAAGCGTTTGTTTGCATTCTGTATACTCAATTCTTTAACAGCAACCCTCGTGTCTTACGTTTGACAGAAATCCCAGTGAAATCACGTTTAAAACCGAACGTCAGTAAAAAGGCTTCGTAGAATCACTCTGTGAATGTCTTTGAAAACACTTCTTAAGAAGGAAAGCATATGTCTTTCATCTGAGTGAAAACTGCATTCTATTCAGTTTTTAGTACTGTTTTGAATGGTTAGGCGACTCACTTGTAGGGAAGCGTTTGTTTGCATTCTGTATACTCAATTCTTTAGCAGCAAACCTCGTGTCTTGCGTTTGACAGAAATTCCAGTGAAATCACGTTTAAAACCGAACGTCAGTAAAAAGGCTTCGTAGAATCACTCTGTGAATGTCTTTGAAAACACTTCTTAAGAAGGAAAGCATACGTCTTTCATCTGAATGAAAACGGCATTCTATTCAGTTTTTAGTACTGTGTTGAATGGTTAGGCGATTCACTTGTAGGGAAGCGCTTGTTTGCATTCTGTATACTCAATTCTTTAACAGCAAACCTCGTGTCTTGCGTTTGACAGAAATTCCAGTGAAATCACGTTTAAAACCGAACGTCAGTAAAAAGGCTTCGTAGAATCACTCTGTGAATGTCTTTGAAAACACTTCTTAAGAAGGAAAGCATACGTCTTTCATCTGAGTGAAAACTGCATTCTATTCAGTTTTTAGTACTGTTTTGAATGGTTAGGCGATTCACTTGTAGGGAAGCGTTTGTTTGCATTCTGTATACTCAATTCTTTAACAGCAAACCTCGTGTCTTGCGTTTGACAGAATTTCCAGTGAAATCACGTTTAAAACCGAACGTCAGTAAAAAGGCTTCGTAGAATCACTCTGTGAATGTCTTTGAAAACACTTCTTAGGAAGGAAAGCATACGTCTTTCATCTGAGTGAAAACTGCATTCTATTCAGTTTTTAGTACTGTGTTGAATGGTTAGGCGATTCACTTGTAGGGAAGCGTATGTTTGCATTCTGTATACTCAATTCTTTAACAGCAAACCTCGTGTCTTGCGTTTGACAGAAATCCCAGTGAAATCACATTTAAAACCGAACGTCAGTAAAAAGGCTTCGTAGAATCACTCTGTGAATGTCTTTGAAAACACTTCTTAAGAAGGAAAGCATACGTCTTTCATCTGAGTGAAAACTGCATTCTATTCAGTTTTTAGTACTGTGTTGAATTGTCAGGCGATTCACTTGTACGGAAGCGTTTGTTTGCATTCTCTATACTCAATTCTTTAACAGCAAACCTCGTGTCTTGCGTTTGACAGAAATTCCAGTGAATTCACGTTTAAAACCGAACGTCAGTAAAAAGGCTTCGTAGAATCACTCTGTGAATGTCTTTGAAAACACTTCTTAAGAAGGAAAGCATACGTCTTTCATCTGAGTGAAAACTGCATTCTATTCAGTTTTTAGTACTGTGTTGAATGGTTAGGCGATTCACTTGTAGGGAAGCGTTTGTTTGCATTCTGTATACTCAATTCTTTAACAGCAAACCTCGTGTTTTGCGTTTGACAGAAATTCCAGTGAAATCACGTTTAAAACCGAACGTCAGTAAAAAGGCTTCTTAGAATCACTCTGTGAATGTCTTTGAAAACACTTCTTAAGAAGGAAAGCATACGTCTTTCATCTGAGTGAAAACTGCATTCTATTCAGTTTTTAGTACTGTTTTGAATGGTTAGGCGATTCACTTGTAGGGAAGCGTTTGTTTGCATTCTTTATACTCAATTCTTTAACAGTAAATCTCGTGTCTTGCGTTTGACAGAAATTCCAGTGAAATCACCTTTAAAAGCCAACGTCAGTAAAAAGGCTTCGTAGAATCACTCTGTGAATGTCTTTGAAAACACTTCTTAAGAAGGAAAGCATACGTCTTTCATCTGAGTGAAAACTGCATTCTATTCAGTTTTTAGTACTGTTTTGAATGGTTAGGCGATTCACTTGTAGGGAAGCGTTTGTTTGCATTGGGTATACTCAATTCTTTAACAGCAAACCTCGTGTCTTGCGTTTGACAGAAATTCCAGTGAAATCACGTTTAAAACCGAACGTCAGTAAAAAGGCTTCGTAGAATCACTCTGTGAATGTCTTTGAAAACACTTCTTAAGAAGGAAAGCATACGTCTTTCATCTGAGTGAATACTGCATTCTATTCAGTTTTTAGTACTGTGTTGAATGGTTAGGCGATTCACTTGTAGGGAAGCGTTTGTTTGCATACTGAATACTCAATTCTTTAACAGCAAACCTCGTGTCTTGCGTTTGACAGAAATTCCAGTGAAATCACGTTTAAAACTGAACGTCAGTAAAAAGGCTTCGTAGAATCACTCTGTGAATGTCTTTGAAAACACTTCTTAAGAAGGAAAGCATACGTCTTTCATCTGAGTGAAAACTGCATTCTATTCAGTTTTTAGTACTGTGTTGAATGGTTAGGCGATTCACTTGTAGGGAAGCGTTTGTTTGCATTCTGTATACTCAATTCTTTAACAGCAAACCTCGTGTCTTGCGTTTGACAGAAATCCCAGTGAAATCACGTTTAAAACCGAACGTCAGTAAAAAGGCTTCGTAGAATCACTCTGTGAATGTCTTTGAAAACACTTCTTAAGAAGGAAAGCATACGTCTTTCATCTGAGTGAAAACTGCATTCTATTCAGTTTTTAGTACTGTTTTGAATGGTTAGGCGATTCACTTGTAGGGAAGCGTTTGTTTGCATTCTGTATACTCAATTCTTTAACAGCAAATCTCGTGTCTTGCGTTTGACACAAATTCCAGTGAAATCACGTTTAAAAGCCAACGTCAGTAAAAAGGCTTCGTAGAATCACTCTGTGAATGTCTTTGAAAACACTTCTTAAGAAGGAAAGCATACGTCTTTCATCTGAGTGAAAACTGCATTCTATTCAGTTTTTAGTACTGTTTTGAATGGTTAGGCGATTCACTTGTAGGGAAGCGTTTGTTTGCATTCTGTATACTCAATTCTTTAACAGCAAACCTCGTGTCTTGCGTTTGACAGAAATTCCAGTGAAATCACGTTTAAAACCGAACGTCAGTAAAAAGGCTTCGTAGAATCACTCTGTGAATGTTTTTGAAAACACTTCTTAAGAAGGAAAGCATACGTCTTTCATCTGAGTGAAAACTGCATTCTATTCAGTTTTTAGTACTATGTTGAATGGTTAGGCGATTCACTTGTAGGGAAGCGTTTGTTTGCATTCTGTATACTCAATTCTTTAACAGCAAACCTTGTATCTTGCGTTTGACAGAAATTCCAGTGAAATCACGTTTAAAACCGAACGTCAGTAAAAAGGCTTCGTAGAATCACTCTGTGAATGTCTTTGAAAACACTTCTTAAGAAGGAAAGCATACGTGTTTCATCTGAGTGAAAACTGCATTCTATTCAGTTTTTAGTACTGTGTTGAATGGTTAGGCGATTCACTTGTAGGGAAGCGTTTGTTTGCATTCTGTATACTCAATTCTTTAACAGCAAACCTCGTGTCTTGCGTTTGACAGAAATTCCAGTGAAATCACGTTTAAAACCGAACGTCAGTAAAAAGGCTTCGTAGAATCACTCTGTGAATGTCTTTGAAAACACTTCTTAGGAAGGAAAGCATACGTCTTTCATCTGAGTGAAAACTGCATTCTATTCAGTTTTTAGTACTGTTTTGAATGGTTAGGCGATTCACTTGTAGGGAAGCGTTTGTTTGCATTCTGTATACTCAATTCTTTAACAGCAACCCTCGTGTCTTATGTTTGACAGAAATCCCAGTGAAATCACGTTTAAAACCGAACGTCAGTAAAAAGGCTTCGTAGAATCACTCTGTGAATGTCTTTGAAAACACTTCTTAAGAAGGAAAGCATATGTCTTTCATCTGAGTGAAAACTGCATTCTATTCAGTTTTTAGTACTGTTTTGAATGGTTAGGCGACTCACTTGTAGGGAAGCGTTTGTTTGCATTCTGTATACTCAATTCTTTAGCAGCAAACCTCGTGTCTTGCGTTTGACAGAAATTCCAGTGAAATCACGTTTAAAACCGAACGTCAGTAAAAAGGCTTCGTAGAATCACTCTGTGAATGTCTTTGAAAACACTTCTTAAGAAGGAAAGCATACGTCTTTCATCTGAATGAAAACGGCATTCTATTCAGTTTTTAGTACTGTGTTGAATGGTTAGGCGATTCACTTGTAGGGAAGCGCTTGTTTGCATTCTGTATACTCAATTCTTTAACAGCAAACCTCGTGTCTTGCGTTTGACAGAAATTCCAGTGAAATCACGTTTAAAACCGAACGTCAGTAAAAAGGCTTCGTAGAATCACTCTGTGAATGTCTTTGAAAACACTTCTTAAGAAGGAAAGCATACGTCTTTCATCTGAATGAAAACGGCATTCTATTCAGTTTTTAGTACTGTGTTGAATGGTTAGGCGATTCACTTGTAGGGAAGCGCTTGTTTGCATTCTGTATACTCAATTCTTTAACAGCAAACCTCGTGTCTTGCGTTTGACAGAAATTCCAGTGAAATCACGTTTAAAACCGAACGTCAGTAAAAAGGCTTCGTAGAATCACTCTGTGAATGTCTTTGAAAACACTTCTTAAGAAGGAAAGCATACGTCTTTCATCTGAGTGAAAACTGCATTCTATTCAGTTTTTAGTACTGTTTTGAATGGTTAGGCGATTCACTTGTAGGGAAGCGTTTGTTTGCATTCTGTATACTCAATTCTTTAACAGCAAACCTCGTGTCTTGCGTTTGACAGAATTTCCAGTGAAATCACGTTTAAAACCGAACGTCAGTAAAAAGGCTTCGTAGAATCACTCTGTGAATGTCTTTGTAAAAACACTTCTTAGGAAGGAAAGCATACGTCTTTCATCTGAGTGAAAACTGCATTCTATTCAGTTTTTAGTACTGTGTTGAATGGTTAGGCGATTCACTTGTAGGGAAGCGTATGTTTGCATTCTGTATACTCAATTCTTTAACAGCAAACCTCGTGTCTTGCGTTTGACAGAAATCCCAGTGAAATCACGTTTAAAACCGAACGTCAGTAAAAAGGCTTCGTAGAATCACTCTGTGAATGTCTTTGAAAACACTTCTTAAGAAGGAAAGCATACGTCTTTCATCTGAGTGAAAACTGCATTCTATTCAGTTTTTAGTACTGTGTTGAATTGTCAGGCGATTCACTTGTACGGAAGCATTTGTTTGCATTCTCTATACTCAATTCTTTAACAGCAAACCTCGTGTCTTGCGTTTGACAGAAATTCCAGTGAATTCACGTTTAAAACCGAACGTCAGTAAAAAGGCTTCGTAGAATCACTCTGTGAATGTCTTTGAAAACACTTCTTAAGAAGGAAAGCATACGTGTTTCATCTGAGTGAAAACTGCATTCTATTCAGTTTTTAGTACTGTGTTGAATGGTTAGGCGATTCACTTGTAGGGAAGCGTTTGTTTGCATTCTGTATACTCAATTCTTTAACAGCAAACCTCGTGTTTTGCGTTTGACAGAAATTCCAGTGAAATCACGTTTAAAACCGAACGTCAGTAAAAAGGCTTCTTAGAATCACTCTGTGAATGTCTTTGAAAACACTTCTTAAGAAGGAAAGCATACGTCTTTCATCTGAGTGAAAACTGCATTCTATTCAGTTTTTAGTACTGTTTTGAATGGTTAGGCGATTCACTTGTAGGGAAGCGTTTGTTTGCATTCTTTATACTCAATTCTTTAACAGTAAATCTCGTGTCTTGCGTTTGACAGAAATTCCAGTGAAATCTCCTTTAAAAGCCAACGTCAGTAAAAAGGCTTCGTAGAATCACTCTGTGAATGTCTTTGAAAACACTTCTTAAGAAGGAAAGCATACGTCTTTCATCTGAGTGAAAACTGCATTCTATTCAGTTTTTAGTACTGTTTTGAATGGTTAGGCGATTCACTTGTAGGGAAGCGTTTGTTTGCATTGGGTATACTCAATTCTTTAACAGCAAACCTCGTGTCTTGCGTTTGACAGAAATTCCAGTGAAATCACGTTTAAAACCGAACGTCAGTAAAAAGGCTTCGTAGAATCACTCTGTGAATGTCTTTGAAAACACTTCTTAAGAAGGAAAGCATACGTCTTTCATCTGAGTGAATACTGCATTCTATTCAGTTTTTAGTACTGTGTTGAATGGTTAGGCGATTCACTTGTAGGGAAGCGTTTGTTTGCATACTGAATACTCAATTCTTTAACAGCAAACCTCGTGTCTTGCGTTTGACAGAAATTCCAGTGAAATCACGTTTAAAACTGAACGTCAGTAAAAAGGCTTCGTAGAATCACTCTGTGAATGTCTTTGAAAACACTTCTTAAGAAGGAAAGCATACGTCTTTCATCTGAGTGAAAACTGCATTCTATTCAGTTTTTAGTACTGTGTTGAATGGTTAGGCGATTCACTTGTAGGGAAGCGTTTGTTTGCATTCTGTATACTCAATTCTTTAACAGCCAACCTCGTGTCTTGCGTTTGACAGAAATCCCAGTGAAATCACGTTTAAAACCGAACGTCAGTAAAAAGGCTTCATAGAATCACTCTGTGAATGTCTTTGAAAACACTTCTTAAGAAGGAAAGCATACGTCTTTCATCTGAGTGAAAACTGCATTCTATTCAGTTTTTAGTACTGTTTTGAATGGTTAGGCGATTCACTTGTAGGGAAGCGTTTGTTTGCATTCTGTATACTCAATTCTTTAACAGCAAATCTCGTGTCTTGCGTTTGACACAAATTCCAGTGAAATCACGTTTAAAAGCCAACGTCAGTAAAAAGGCTTCGTAGAATCACTCTGTGAATGTCTTTGAAAACACTTCTTAAGAAGGAAAGCATACGTCTTTCATCTGAGTGAAAACTGCATTCTATTCAGTTTTTAGTACTGTTTTGAATGGTTAGGCGATTCACTTGTAGGGAAGCGTTTGTTTGCATTCTGTATACTCAATTCTTTAACAGCAAACCTCGTGTCTTGCGTTTGACAGAAATTCCAGTGAAATCACCTTTAAAACCGAACGTCAGTAAAAAGGCTTCGTAGAATCACTCTGTGAATGTTTTTGAAAACACTTCTTAAGAAGGAAAGCATACGTCTTTCATCTGAGTGAAAACTGCATTCTATTCAGTTTTTAGTACTATGTTGAATGGTTAGGCGATTCACTTGTAGGGAAGCGTTTGTTTGCATTCTGTATACTCAATTCTTTAACAGCAAACCTTGTATCTTGCGTTTGACAGAAATTCCAGTGAAATCACGTTTAAAACCGAACGTCAGTAAAAAGGCTTCGTAGAATCACTCTGTGAATGTCTTTGAAAACACTTCTTAAGAAGGAAAGCATACGTGTTTCATCTGAGTGAAAACTGCATTCTATTCAGTTTTTAGTACTGTGTTGAATGGTTAGGCGATTCACTTGTAGGGAAGCGTTTGTTTGCATTCTGTATACTCAATTCTTTAACAGCAAACCTCGTGTCTTGCGTTTGACAGAAATTCCAGTGAAATCACGTTTAAAACCGAACGTCAGTAAAAAGGCTTCGTAGAATCACTCTGTGAATGTCTTTGAAAACACTTCTTAGGAAGGAAAGCATACGTCTTTCATCTGAGTGAAAACTGCATTCTATTCAGTTTTTAGTACTGTTTTGAATGGTTAGGCGATTCACTTGTAGGGAAGCGTTTGTTTGCATTCTGTATACTCAATTCTTTAACAGCAACCCTCGTGTCTTACGTTTGACAGAAATCCCAGTGAAATCACGTTTAAAACCGAACGTCAGTAAAAAGGCTTCGTAGAATCACTCTGTGAATGTCTTTGAAAACACTTCTTAAGAAGGAAAGCATATGTCTTTCATCTGAGTGAAAACTGCATTCTATTCAGTTTTTAGTACTGTTTTGAATGGTTAGGCGACTCACTTGTAGGGAAGCGTTTGTTTGCATTCTGTATACTCAATTCTTTAGCAGCAAACCTCGTGTCTTGCGTTTGACAGAAATTCCAGTGAAATCACGTTTAAAACCGAACGTCAGTAAAAAGGCTTCGTAGAATCACTCTGTGAATGTCTTTGAAAACACTTCTTAAGAAGGAAAGCATACGTCTTTCATCTGAATGAAAACGGCATTCTATTCAGTTTTTAGTACTGTGTTGAATGGTTAGGCGATTCACTTGTAGGGAAGCGCTTGTTTGCATTCTGTATACTCAATTCTTTAACAGCAAACCTCGTGTCTTGCGTTTGACAGAAATTCCAGTGAAATCACGTTTAAAACCGAACGTCAGTAAAAAGGCTTCGTAGAATCACTCTGTGAATGTCTTTGAAAACACTTCTTAAGAAGGAAAGCATACGTCTTTCATCTGAGTGAAAACTGCATTCTATTCAGTTTTTAGTACTGTTTTGAATGGTTAGGCGATTCACTTGTAGGGAAGCGTTTGTTTGCATTCTGTATACTCAATTCTTTAACAGCAAACCTCGTGTCTTGCGTTTGACAGAATTTCCAGTGAAATCACGTTTAAAACCGAACGTCAGTAAAAAGGCTTCGTAGAATCACTCTGTGAATGTCTTTGAAAACACTTCTTAGGAAGGAAAGCATACGTCTTTCATCTGAGTGAAAACTGCATTCTATTCAGTTTTTAGTACTGTGTTGAATGGTTAGGCGATTCACTTGTAGGGAAGCGTATGTTTGCATTCTGTATACTCAATTCTTTAACAGCAAACCTCGTGTCTTGCGTTTGACAGAAATCCCAGTGAAATCACGTTTAAAACCGAACGTCAGTAAAAAGGCTTCGTAGAATCACTCTGTGAATGTCTTTGAAAACACTTCTTAAGAAGGAAAGCATACGTCTTTCATCTGAGTGAAAACTGCATTCTATTCAGTTTTTAGTACTGTGTTGAATTGTCAGGCGATTCACTTGTACGGAAGCGTTTGTTTGCATTCTCTATACTCAATTCTTTAACAGCAAACCTCGTGTCTTGCGTTTGACAGAAATTCCAGTGAATTCACGTTTAAAAGCCAACGTCAGTAAAAAGGCTTCGTAGAATCACTCTGTGAATGTCTTTGAAAACACTTCTTAAGAAGGAAAGCATACGTCTTTCATCTCAGTGAAAACTGCATTCTATTCAGTTTTTAGTACTGTGTTGAATGGTTAGGTGATTCACTTGTAGGGAAGCGTTTGTTTGCATTCTGTATACTCAATTCTTTAACAGCAAACCTCGTGTCTTGCATTTGACAGAAATTCCAGTGAAATCACGTTTAAAACCGAACATCAGTAAAAAGGCTTCGTAGAATCACTCTGTGAATGTCTTTGAAAACACTTCTTAAGAAGGAAAGCATACGTCTTTCATCTGAGTGAAAACTGCATTCTATTCAGTTTTTAGTACTGTGTTGAATGGTTAGGCGATTCACTTGTAGGGAAGCATATGTTTGCATTCTGTATACTCAATTCTTTAACAGCAAACCTCGTGTCTTGCGTTTGACAGAAATCCCAGTGAAATCACGTTTAAAACCGAACGTCAGTAAAAAGGCTTCGTAGAATCACTCTGTGAATGTCTTTGAAAACTCTTCTTGAGAAGGAAAGCATACGTCTTTCATCTGAGTGAAAACTGCATTCTATTCAGTTTTTAGTACTGTTTTGAATGGTTAGGCGATTCACTTGTAGGGAAGCATTTGTTTGCATTCTGTATATTCGATTCTTTAACAGCAAACCTCGTGTTTTGCGTTTGACAGAAATCCCAGTGAAATCACTTTTAAAACCGAAAGTCAGTAAAAAGGCTTCGTAGAATCACTCTGTGAATGTCTTTGAAAACACTTCTTAAGAAGGAAAGCATACGTCTTTCATCTGAGTGAAAACTGCATTCTATTCAGTTTTTAGTACTGTGTTGAATGGTTAGGTGATTCACTTGTAGGGAAGCGTTTGTTTGCATTCTGTATACTCAATTCTTTAACAGCAAACCTCGTGTCTTGCGTTTGACAGAAATTCCAGTGAAATCACGTTTAAAACCGAACGTCAGTAAAAAGGCTTCGTAGAATCACTCTGTGAATGTCTTTGAAAACACTTCTTAAGAAGGAAAGCATACGTCTTTCATCTGAGTGAAAACTGCATTCTATTCAGTTTTTAGTACTGTGTTGAATGGTTAGGCGATTCACTTGTAGGGAAGCGTATGTTTGCATTCTGTATACTCAATTCTTTAACAGCAAACCTCGTGTCTTGCCTTTGACAGAAATCCCAGTGAAATCACGTTTAAAACCGAACGTCAGTAAAAAGGCTTCGTAGAATCACTCTGTGAATGTCTTTGAAAACACTTCTTAAGAAGGAAAGCATACGTCTTTCATCTGAGTGAAAACTGCATTCTATTCAGTTTTTAGTACTGTGTTGAATGGTTAGGTGATTCACTTGTAGGGAAGCGTTTGTTTGCATTCTGTATACTCAATTCTTTAACAGCAAACCTCGTGTCTTGCGTTTGACAGAAATTCCAGTGAAATCACATTTAAAACCGAACGTCAGTAAAAAGGCTTCGTAGAATCACTCTGTGAATGTCTTTGAAAACACTTCTTAAGAAGGAAAGCATACGTCTTTCATCTGAGTGAAAACTGCATTCTATTCAGTTTTTAGTACTGTTTTGAATGGTTAGGCGATTCACTTGTAGGGAAGCGTTTGTTTGCATTCTGTATACTCAATTCTATAACAGCAAACCTCGTGTCTTGCATTTGACAGAAATTCCAGTGAAATCACGTTTAAAACCGAACATCAGTAAAAAGGCTTTGTAGAATCACTCTGTGAATGTCTTTGAAAACACTTCTTAAGAAGGAAAGCATACGTCTTTCATCTGAGTGAAAACTGCATTCTATTCTGTTTTTAGTACTGTGTTGAATGGTTAGGCGATTCACTTGTAGGGAAGAATATGTTTGCATTCTGTATACTCAATTCTTTAACAGCAAACCTCGTGTCTTGCGTTTGACAAAAATCCCAGTGAAATCACGTTTAAAACCGAACGTCAGTAAAAAGGCTTCGTAGAATCACTGTGTGAATGTCTTTGAAAACACTTCTTAAGAAGGAAAGCATACGTCTTTCATCTGAGTGAAAACTGCATTCTATTCAGTTTTTAGTACTGTGTTGAATGGTTAGGTGATTCACTTGTAGGGAAGCGTTTGTTTGCATTCTGTATACTCAATTCTTTAACAGCAAACCTCGTGTCTTGCGTTTGACAGAAATCCCAGAGAATCACGTTTAAAACCGAACGTCAGTAAAAAGGCTTCGTAGAATCACTCTGTGAATGTCTTTGAAAACACTTCTTAAGAAGTAAAGCATACGTCTTTCATCTGAGTGAAAACTGCATTCTATTCAGTTTTTAGTACTGTGTTGAATGGTCAGGCGATTCACTTGTACGGAAGCGTTTGTTTGCATTCTCTGTACTCAATTCTTTAATAGCAAACCTCCTGTCTTGCATTTGACAGAAATTCCAGTGAATTCACGTTTAAAAGCCAACGTCAGTAATAAGGCTTCGTAGAATCACTCTGTGAATGTCTTTGAAAACACTTCTTAAGAAGGAAAGCATACGTCTTTCATCTGAGTGAAAACTGCATTCTATTCAGTTTTTAGTACTGTGTTGAATGGTTAGGTGATTCACTTGTAGGGAAGCGTTTGTTTGCATTATGTATACTCAATTCTTTAACAGCAAACCTCGTGTCTTGCATTTGACAGAAATTCCAGTGAAATCATGTTTAAAACCGAACATCAGTAAAAAGGCTTCGTAGAATCACTCTGTGAATGTCTTTGAAAACACTTCTTAAGAAGGAAAGCATACGTCTTTCATCTGAGTGAAAACTGCATTCTATTCAGTTTTTAGTACTGTTTTGAATGGTTAGGCGATTCACTTGTAGGGAAGCGTTTGTTTGCATTCTGTATACTCAATTCTTTAACAGCAAACCTCGTGTCTTGCGTTTCACAGAAATTCCAGTGAAATCACGTTTAAAACCGAACGTCAGTAAAAAGGCTTCGTAGAATCACTCTGTGAATGTCTTTGAAAACACTTCTTAAGAAGGAAAGCATACGTCTTTCATCTGAGTGAAAACTGCATTCTATTCAGTTTTTAGTACTGTTTTGAATGGTTAGGCGATTCACTTGTAGGGAAGCGTTTGTTTGCATTCTGTATGCTCAATTCTTTAACAGCAAACCTCGTGTCTTGCGTTTGACAGAAATCCCAGTGAAATCACGTTTAAAACCGAACGTCAGTAAAAAGGCTTCGTAGAATCACTCTGTGAATGTCTTTGAAAACACTTCTTAAGAAGGAAAGCATACGTCTTTCATCTGAGTGAAAACTGCATTCTATTCAGTTTTTAGTACTGTGTTGAATGGTTATGCGATTCACTTGTAGGGAAGCCTTTGTTTGCATTCTGTATACTCAATTCTTTAACTGCAAACCTCGTGTCTTGCGTTTGACAGAAATCCCAGTGAAATCACGTTTACAACCGAACGTCAGTAAAAACCTTCGTAGAATCACTCTGTGAATGTCTTTGAAAACACTTCTTAAGAAGGAAAGCATACGTCTTTCATCTGAGTGAAAACTGCATTCTATTCAGTTTTTAGTACTGTTTTGAATGGTTAGGCGATTCACTTGTAGGGAAGCGTTTGTTTGCATTCTGTATACTCAATTCTTTAACAGCAAACCTCGTGTCTTGCGTTTGACAGAATTTCCAGTGAAATCACGTTTAAAACCGAACGTCAGTAAAAAGGCTTCGTAGAATCACTCTGTGAATGTCTTTGAAAACACTTCTTAAAAAGGAAAGCATACGTCTTTCATCTGAGTGAAAACTGCATTCTATTCAGTTTTTAGTACTGTGTTGAATGGTTAGGCGATTCACTTGTAGGGAAGCGTATGTTTGCATTCTGTATACTCAATTCTTTAACAGCAAACCTCGTGTCTTGCGTTTGACAGAAATCCCAGTGAAATCACGTTTAAAACCGAACGTCAGTAAAAAGGCTTCGTAGAATCACTCTGTGAATGTCTTTGAAAACACTTCTTAAGAAGGAAAGCATACGTCTTTCATCTGAGTGAAAACTGCATTCTATTCAGTTTTTAGTACTGTGTTGAATGGTCAGGCGATTCACTTGTACGGAAGCGTTTGTTTGCATTCTCTATACTCAATTCTTTAACAGCAAACCTCGTGTCTTGCGTTTGAAAGAAATTCCAGTGAATTCACGTTTAAAAGCCAACGTCAGTAAAAAGGCTTCGTAGAATCACTCTGTGAATGTCTTTGAAAACACTTCTTAAGAAGGAAAGCATACGTCTTTCATCTCAGTGAAAACTGCATTCTATTCAGTTTTTAGTACTGTGTTGAATGGTTAGGTGATTCACTTGTAGGGAAGCGTTTGTTTGCATTCTGTATACTCAATTCTTTAACAGCAAACCTCGTGTCTTGCATTTGACAGAAATTCCAGTGAAATCACGTTTAAAACCGAACGTCAGTAAAAAGGCTTCGTAGAATCACTCTGTGAATGTCTTTGAAAACACTTCTTAAGAAGGAAAGCATACGTCTTTCATCTGAGTGAAAACTGCATTCTATTCAGTTTTTAGTACTGTGTTGAATGGTTAGGCGATTCACTTGTAGGGAAGCGTATGTTTGCATTCTGTATACTCAATTCTTTAACAGCAAACCTCGTGTCTTGCCTTTGACAGAAATCCCAGTGAAATCACGTTTAAAACCGAACGTCAGTAAAAAGGCTTCGTAGAATCACTCTGTGAATGTCTTTGAAAACACTTCTTAAGAAGGAAAGCATACGTCTTTCATCTGAGTGAAAACTGCATTCTATTCAGTTTTTAGTACTGTGTTGAATGGTTAGGTGATTCACTTGTAGGGAAGCGTTTGTTTGCATTCTGTATACTCAATTCGTTAACAGCAAACCTCGTGTCTTGCGTTTGACAGAAATTCCAGTGAAATCACGTTTAAAACCGAACGTCAGTAAAAAGGCTTCGTAGAATCACTCTGTGAATGTCTTTGCAAACTCTTCTTAAGAAGGAAAGCATACGTCTTTCATCTGAGTGAAAACTGCATTCTATTCAGTTTTTAGTACTGTTTTGAATGGTTAGGCGATTCACTTGTAGGGAAGCGTTTGTTTGCATTCTGTATACTCAATTCTTTAACAGCAAACCTCGTGTCTTGCGTTTGACAGAAATTCCAGTGAAATCACGTTTAAAACCGAACGTCAGTAAAAAGGCTTCGTAGAATCACTCTGTGAATGTCTTTGAAAACACTTCTTAAGAAGGAAAGCATACGTCTTTCATCTGAGTGAAAACTGCATTCTATTCAGTTTTTAGTACAGTTTTGAATGGTTAGGCGATTCACTTGTAGGGAAGCATTTGTTTGCATTCTGTATATTCGATTCTTTAACAGCAAACCTCGTGTTTTGCGTTTGACAGAAATCCCAGTGAAATCACGTTTAAAACCGAAAGTCAGTAAAAAGGCTTCGTAGAATCACTCTGTGAATATCTTTGAAAACACTTCTTAAGAAGGAAAGCATACGTCTTTCATCTGAGTGAAAACTGCATTCTATTCTGTTTTTAGTACTGTGTTGAATGGTTAGGCGATTCACTTGTAGGGAAGCATATGTTTGCATTCTGTATACTCAATTCTTTAACAGCAAACCTCGTGTCTTGCGTTTGACAGAAATCCCAGTGAAATCACGTTTAAAACCGAACGTCAGTAAAAAGGCTTCGAAGAATCACTCTGTGAATGTCTTTGAAAACACTTCTTAAGAAGGAAAGCATACGTCTTTCATCTGAGTGAAAACTGCATTCTATTCAGTTTTTAGTACTGTGTTGAATGGTTAGGTGATTCACTTGTAGGGAAGCGTTTGTTTGCATTCTGTATACTCAATTCTTTAACAGCAAACCTCGTGTCTTGCGTTTGACAGAAATCCCAGAGAATCACGTTTAAAACCGAACGTCAGTAAAAAGGCTTCGTAGAATCACTCTGTGAATGTCTTTGAAAACACTTCTTAAAAAGGAAAGCATACGTCTTTCATCTGAGTGAAAACTGCATTCTATTCAGTTTTTAGTACTGTGTTGAATGGTCAGGCGATTCACTTGTACAGAAGCGTTTGTTTGCATTCTCTGTACTCAATTCTTTAATAGCAAACCTCCTGTCTTGCATTTGACAGAAATTCCAGTGAATTCACGATTAAAAGCCAACGTCAGTAAAAAGGCTTCGTAGAATCACTCTGTGAATGTCTTTGAAAACACTTCTTAAGAAGGAAAGCATACGTCTTTCATCTGAGTGAAAACTGCATTCTATTCAGTTTTTAGTACTGTGTTGAATGGTTAGGTGATTCACTTGTAGGGAAGCGTTTGTTTGCACTCTGTATACTCAATTCTTTAACAGCAAACCTCGTGTCTTGCATTTGACAGAAATTCCAGTGAAATCATGTTTAAAACCGAACATCAGTAATAAGGCTTCGTAGAATCACTCTGTGAATGTCTTTGAAAACACTTCTTAAGAAGGAAAGCATACGTCTTTCATCTGAGTGAAAACTGCATTCTATTCAGTTTTTAGTACTGTGTTGAATGGTTAGGCGATTCACTTGTAGGGAAGCATATGTTTGCATTCTGTATACTCAATTCTTTAACAGCAAACCTCGTGTCTTGCGTTTGACAGAAATCCCAGTGAAATCACGTTTAAAACCGAACGTCAGTAAAAAGGCTTCGTAGAATCACTCTGTGAATGTCTTTGAAAACACTTCTTAAGAAGGAAAGCATACGTCTTTCATCTGAGTGAAAACTGCATTCTATTCAGTTTTTAGTACTGTTTTGAATGGTTAGGCGATTCACTTGTAGGGAAGCGTTTGTTTGCATTCTGTATACTCAATTCTTTAACAGCAAACCTCGTGTCTTGCATTTGACAGAAATTCCAGTGAAATCACGTTTAAAACCGAACGTCAGTAAAAAGGCTTCGTAGAATCACTCTGTGAATGTCTTTGAAAACACTTCTTAAGAAGGAAAGCATACGTCTTTCATCTGAGTGAAAACTGCATTCTATTCAGTTTTTAGTACTGTGTTGAATGGTTAGGCGATTCACTTGTAGGGAAGCGTTTGTTTGCATTCTGTATACTCAATTCTTTAACAGCAAACCTCGTGTCTTGCCTTTGACAGAAATTCCAGTGAAATCACGTTTAAAACCGAACGTCAGTAAAAAGGCTTCGTAGAATCACTCTGTGAATGTCTTTGAAAACACTTCTTAAGAAGGAAAGCATACGTCTTTCATCTGAGTGAAAACTGCATTCTATTCAGTTTTTAGTACTGTGTTGAATGGTTAGGCGATTCACTTGTAGGGAAGCCTTTGTTTGCATTCTGTATACTCAATTCTTTAACTGCAAACCTCGTGTCTTGCGTTTGACAGAAATCCCAGTGAAATCACGTTTACAACCGAACGTCAGTAAAAACCTTCGTAGAATCACTCTGTGAATGTCTTTGAAAACACTTCTTAAGAAGGAAAGCATATGTCTTTCATCTGAGTGAAAACTGCATTCTATTCAGTTTTTAGTACTGTTTTGAATGGTTAGGCGACTCACTTGTAGGGAAGCGTTTGTTTGCATTCTGTATACTCAATTCTTTAGCAGCAAACCTCGTGTCTTGCGTTTGACAGAAATTCCAGTGAAATCACGTTTAAAACCGAACGTCAGTAAAAAGGCTTCGTAGAATCACTCTGTGAATGTCTTTGAAAACACTTCTTAAGAAGGAAAGCATACGTCTTTCATCTGAGTGAAAACTGCATTCTATTCAGTTTTTAGTACTGTTTTGAATGGTTAGGCGATTCACTTGTAGGGAAGTGTTTGTTTGCATTCTGTATACTCAATTCTTTAACAGCAAACCTCGTGTCTTGCATTTGACAGAAATTCCAGTGAAATCACGTTTAAAACCGAACGTCAGTAAAAAGGCTTCGTAGAATCACTCTGTGAATGTCTTTGAAAACACTTCTTAAGAAGGAAAGCATACGTCTTTCATCTGAGTGAAAACTGCATTCTATTCAGTTTTTAGTACTGTGTTGAATGGTCAGGCGATTCACTTGTACAGAAGCGTTTGTTTGCATTCTCTATACTCAATTCTTTAACAGCAAACCTCGTGTCTTGCGTTTGACAGAAATTCCAGTGAATTCACGTTTAAAAGCCAACCTCAGTAAAAAGGCTTCGTAGAATCACTCTGTGAATGTCTTTGAAAACACTTCTTAAGAAGGAAAGCATACGTCTTTCATCTGAGTGAAAACTGCATTCTATTCAGTTTTTAGTACTGTTTTGAATGGTTAGGCGATTCACTTGTAGGGAAGCATTTGTTTGCATTCTGTATATTCGATTCTTTAACAGCAAACCTCGTGTTTTGCGTTTGACAGAAATCCCAGTGAAATCACGTTTAAAACCGAAAGTCAGTAAAAAGGCTTCGTAGAATCACTCTGTGAATATCTTTGAAAACACTTCTTAAGAAGGAAAGCATACGTCTTTCATCTGAGTGAAAACTGCATTCTATTCTGTTTTTAGTACTGTGTTGAATGGTTAGGCGATTCACTTGTAGGGAAGCATATGTTTGCATTCTGTATACTCAATTCTTTAACAGCAAACCTCGTGTCTTGCGTTTGACAGAAATCCCAGTGAAATCACGTTTAAAACCGAACGTCAGTAAAAAGGCTTCGTAGAATCACTCTGTGAATGTCTTTGAAAACACTTCTTAAGAAGGAAAGCATACGTCTTTCATCTGAGTGAAAACTGCATTCTATTCAGTTTTTAGTACTGTGTTGAATGGTTAGGTGATTCACTTGTAGGGAAGCGTTTGTTTGCATTCTGTATACTCAATTCTTTAACAGCAAACCTCGTGTCTTGCGTTTGACAGAAATCCCAGAGAATCACGTTTAAAACCGAACGTCAGTAAAAAGGCTTCGTAGAATCACTCTGTGAATGTCTTTGAAAACACTTCTTAAAAAGGAAAGCATACATCTTTCATCTGAGTGAAAACTGCATTCTATTCAGTTTTTAGTACTGTGTTGAATGGTCAGGCGATTCACTTGTACAGAAGCGTTTGTTTGCATTCTCTGTACTCAATTCTTTAATAGCAAACCTCCTGTCTTGCATTTGACAGAAATTCCAGTGAATTCACGATTAAAAGCCAACGTCAGTAAAAAGGCTTCGTAGAATCACTCTGTGAATGTCTTTGAAAACACTTCTTAAGAAGGAAAGCATACGTCTTTCATCTGAGTGAAAACTGCATTCTATTCAGTTTTTAGTACTGTGTTGAATGGTTAGGTGATTCACTTGTAGGGAAGCGTTTGTTTGCACTCTGTATACTCAATTCTTTAACAGCAAACCTCGTGTCTTGCATTTGACAGAAATTCCAGTGAAATCATGTTTAAAACCGAACATCAGTAAAAAGGCTTCGTAGAATCACTCTGTGAATGTCTTTGAAAACACTTCTTAAGAAGGAAAGCATACGTCTTTCATCTGAGTGAAAACTGCATTCTATTCAGTTTTTAGTACTGTGTTGAATGGTTAGGCGATTCACTTGTAGGGAAGCATATGTTTGCATTCTGTATACTCAATTCTTTAACAGCAAACCTCGTGTCTTGCGTTTGACAGAAATCCCAGTGAAATCACGTTTAAAACCGAACGTCAGTAAAAAGGCTTCGTAGAATCACTCTGTGAATGTCTTTGAAAACACTTCTTAAGAAGGAAAGCATACGTCTTTCATCTGAGTGAAAACTGCATTCTATTCAGTTTTTAGTACTGTTTTGAATGGTTAGGCGATTCACTTGTAGGGAAGCGTTTGTTTGCATTCTGTATACTCAATTCTTTAACAGCAAACCTCGTGTCTTGCATTTGACAGAAATTCCAGTGAAATCACGTTTAAAACCGAACGTCAGTAAAAAGGCTTCGTAGAATCACTCTGTGAATGTCTTTGAAAACACTTCTTAAGAAGGAAAGCATACGTCTTTCATCTGAGTGAAAACTGCATTCTATTCAGTTTTTAGTACTGTGTTGAATGGTTAGGCGATTCACTTGTAGGGAAGCGTTTGTTTGCATTCTGTATACTCAATTCTTTAACAGCAAACCTCGTGTCTTGCCTTTGACAGAAATTCCAGTGAAATCACGTTTAAAACCGAACGTCAGTAAAAAGGCTTCGTAGAATCACTCTGTGAATGTCTTTGAAAACACTTCTTAAGAAGGAAAGCATACGTCTTTCATCTGAGTGAAAACTGCATTCTATTCAGTTTTTAGTACTGTGTTGAATGGTTAGGCGATTCACTTGTAGGGAAGCCTTTGTTTGCATTCTGTATACTCAATTCTTTAACTGCAAACCTCGTGTCTTGCGTTTGACAGAAATCCCAGTGAAATCACGTTTACAACCGAACGTCAGTAAAAACCTTCGTAGAATCACTCTGTGAATGTCTTTGAAAACACTTCTTAAGAAGGAAAGCATATGTCTTTCATCTGAGTGAAAACTGCATTCTATTCAGTTTTTAGTACTCTTTTGAATGGTTAGGCGACTCACTTGTAGGGAAGCGTTTGTTTGCATTCTGTATACTCAATTCTTTAGCAGCAAACCTCGTGTCTTGCGTTTGACAGAAATTCCAGTGAAATCACGTTTAAAACCGAACGTCAGTAAAAAGGCTTCGTAGAATCACTCTGTGAATGTCTTTGAAAACACTTCTTAAGAAGGAAAGCATACGTCTTTCATCTGAATGAAAACTGCATTCTATTCAGTTTTTAGTACTGTGTTGAATGGTTAGGCGATTCACTTGTAGGGAAGCGCTTGTTTGCATTCTGTATACTCAATTCTTTAACAGCAAACCTCGTGTCTTGCGTTTGACAGAAATTCCAGTGAAATCACGTTTAAAACCGAACGTCAGTAAAAAGGCTTCGTAGAATCACTCTGTGAATGTCTTTGAAAACACTTCTTAAGAAGGAAAGCATACGTCTTTCATCTGAGTGAAAACTGCATTCTATTCAGTTTTTAGTACTGTTTTGAATGGTTAGGCGATTCACTTGTAGGGAAGCGTTTGTTTGCATTCTGTATACTCAATTCTTTAACAGCAAACCTCGTGTCTTGCATTTGACAGAAATTCCAGTGAAATCACGTTTAAAACCGAACGTCAGTAAAAAGGCTTCGTAGAATCACTCTGTGAATGTCTTTGAAAACACTTCTTAAGAAGGAAAGCATACGTCTTTCATCTGAGTGAAAACTGCATTCTATTCAGTTTTTAGTACTGTGTTGAATGGTCAGGCGATTCACTTGTACGGAAGCGTTTGTTTGCATTCTCTATACTCAATTCTTTAACAGCAAACCTCGTGTCTTGCGTTTGACAGAAATTCCAGTGAATTCACGTTTTAAAGCCAACGTCAGTAAAAAGGCTTCGTAGAATCACTCTGTGAATGTCTTTGAAAACACTTCTTAAGAAGGAAAGCATACGTCTTTCATCTGAGTGAAAACTGCATTCTATTCAGTTTTTAGTACTGTGTTGAATGGTTAGGTGATTCACTTGTAGGGAAGCGTTTGTTTGCATTCTGTATACTCAATTCTTTAACAGCAAACCTCGTGTCTTGCATTTGACAGAAATTCCAGTGAAATCACGTTTAAAACCGAACATCAGTAAAAAGGCTTCGTAGAATCACTCTGTGAATGTCTTTGAAAACACTTCTTAAGAAGGAAAGCATACGTCTTTCATCTGAGTGAAAACTGCATTCTATTCAGTTTTTAGTACTGTTTTGAATGGTTAGGCGATTCACTTGTAGGGAAGCGTTTGTTTGCATTCTGTATACTCAATTCTTTAACAGCAAACCTCGTGTCTTGCGTTTGACAGAAATTCCAGTGAAATCACGTTTAAAACCGAACGTCAGTAAAAAGGCTTCGTAGAATCACTCTGTGAATGTCTTTGAAAACACTTCTTAAGAAGGAAAGCATACGTCTTTCATCTGAGTGAAAACTGCATTCTATTTAGTTTTTAGTACTGTGTTGAATGGTTAGGCGATTCACTTGTAGGGAAGCGTTTGTTTGCATTCTGTATACTCAATTCTTTAACAGCAAACCTCGTGTCTTGCATTTGACAGAAATTCCAGTGAAATCACGTTTAAAACCGAACATCAGTAAAAAGGCTTCGTAGAATCACTCTGTGAATGTCTTTGAAAACACTTCTTAAGAAGGAAAGCATACGTCTTTCATCTGAGTGAAAACTGCATTCTATTCTGTTTTTAGTACTGTGTTGAATGGTTAGGCGATTCACTTGTAGGGAAGCATATGTTTGCATTCTGTATACTCAATTCTTTAACAGCAAACCTCGTGTCTTGCGTTTGACAGAAATCCCAGTGAAATCACGTTTAAAACCGAACGTCAGTAAAAAGGCTTCGTAGAATCACTCTGTGAATGTCTTTGAAAACACTTCTTAAGAAGGAAAGCATACGTCTTTCATCTGAGTGAAAACTGCATTCTATTCAGTTTTTAGTACTGTGTTGAATGGTGAGGTGATTCACTTGTAGGGAAGCGTTTGTTTGCATTCTGTATACTCAATTCTTTAACAGCAAACCTCGTGTCTTGCGTTTGACAGAAATCCCAGAGAATCACGTTTAAAACCGAACGTCAGTAAAAAGGCTTCGTAGAATCACTCTGTGAATGTCTTTGAAAACACTTCTTAAGAAGGAAAGCATACGTCTTTCATCTGAGTGAAAACTGCATTCTATTCAGTTTTTAGTACTGTGTTGAATGGTCAGGCGATTCACTTGTACGGAAGCGTTTGTTTGCATTCTCTGTACTCAATTCTTTAATAGCAAACCTCCTGTCTTGCATTTGACAGAAATTCCAGTGAATTCACGTTTAAAAGCCAACGTCAGTAAAAAGGCTTCGTAGAATCACTCTGTGAATGTCTTTGAAAACACTTCTTAAGAAGGAAAGCATACGTCTTTCATCTGAGTGAAAACTGCATTCTATTCAGTTTTTAGTACTGTGTTGAATGGTTAGGCGATTCACTTGTAGGGAAGCGTTTGTTTGCATTCTGTATACTCAATTCTTTAACAGCAAACCTCGTGTCTTGCATTTGACAGAAATTCCAGTGAAATCATGTTTAAAACCGAACATCAGTAAAAAGGCTTCGTAGAATCACTCTGTGAATGTCTTTGAAAACACTTCTTAAGAAGGAAAGCATATGTCTTTCATCTGAGTGAAAACTGCATTCTATTCAGTTTTTAGTACTGTTTTGAATGGTTAGGCGACTCACTTGTAGGGAAGCGTTTGTTTGCATTCTGTATACTCAATTCTTTAGCAGCAAACCTCGTGTCTTGCGTTTGACAGAAATTCCAGTGAAATCACGTTTAAAACCGAACGTCAGTAAAAAGGCTTCGTAGAATCACTCTGTGAATGTCTTTGAAAACACTTCTTAAGAAGGAAAGCATACGTCTTTCATCTGAATGAAAACTGCATTCTATTCAGTTTTTAGTACTGTGTTGAATGGTTAGGCGATTCACTTGTAGGGAAGCGCTTGTTTGCATTCTGTATACTCAATTCTTTAACAGCAAACCTCGTGTCTTGCGTTTGACAGAAATCCCAGTGAAATCACGTTTAAAACCGAACGTCAGTAAAAAGGCTTCGTAGAATCACTCTGTGAATGTCTTTGAAAACACTTCTTAAGAAGGAAAGCATACGTCTTTCATCTGAGTGAAAACTGCATTCTATTCAGTTTTTAGTACTGTTTTGAATGGTTAGGCGATTCACTTGTAGGGAAGCGTTTGTTTGCATTCTGTATACTCAATTCTTTAACAGCAAACCTCGTGTCTTGCATTTGACAGAAATTCCAGTGAAATCACGTTTAAAACCGAACGTCAGTAAAAAGGCTTCGTAGAATCACTCTGTGAATGTCTTTGAAAACACTTCTTAAGAAGGAAAGCATACGTCTTTCATCTGAGTGAAAACTGCATTCTATTCAGTTTTTAGTACTGTGTTGAATGGTTAGGCGATTCACTTGTAGGGAAGCGTTTGTTTGCATTCTGTATACTCAATTCTTTAACAGCAAACCTCGTGTCTTGCCTTTGACAGAAATTCCAGTGAAATCACGTTTAAAACCGAACGTCAGTAAAAAGGCTTCGTAGAATCACTCTGTGAATGTCTTTGAAAACACTTCTTAAGAAGGAAAGCATACGTCTTTCATCTGAGTGAAAACTGCATTCTATTCTGTTTTTAGTACTGTGTTGAATGGTTAGGCGATTCACTTGTAGGGAAGCCTTTGTTTGCATTCTGTATACTCATTTCTTTAACTGCAAACCTCGTGTCTTGCGTTTGACAGAAATCCCAGTGAAATCACGTTTACAACCGAACGTCAGTAAAAACCTTCGTAGAATCACTCTGTGAATGTCTTTGAAAACACTTCTTAAGAAGGAAAGCATATGTCTTTCATCTGAGTGAAAACTGCATTCTATTCAGTTTTTAGTACTGTGTTGAATGGTTAGGCGATTCACTTGTAGGGAAGCGTATGTTTGCATTCTGTATACTCAATTCTTTAACAGCAAACCTCGTGTCTTGCGTTTGACAGAAATCCCAGTGAAATCACGTTTAAAACCGAACGTCAGTAAAAAGGCTTCGTAGAATCACTCTGTGAATGTCTTTGAAAACACTTCTTAAGAAGGAAAGCATACGTCTTTCATCTGAGTGAAAACTGCATTCTATTCAGTTTTTAGTACTGTGTTGAATGGTCAGGCGATTCACTTGTACGGAAGCGTTTGTTTGCATTCTCTATACTCAATTCTTTAACAGCAAACCTCGTGTCTTGCGTTTGACAGAAATTCCAGTGAATTCACGTTTAAAAGCCAACGTCAGTAAAAAGGCTTCGTAGAATCACTCTGTGAATGTCTTTGAAAACACTTCTTAAGAAGGAAAGCATACGTCTTTCATCTGAGTGAAAACTGCATTCTATTCTGTTTTTAGTACTGTGTTGAATGGTTAGGCGATTCACTTGTAGGGAAGCATATGTTTGCATTCTGTATACTCAATTCTTTAACAGCAAACCTCGTGTCTTGCGTTTGACAGAAATCCCAGTGAAATCACGTTTAAAACCGAACGTCAGTAAAAAGGCTTCGTAGAATCACTCTGTGAATGTCTTTGAAAACACTTCTTAAGAAGGAAAGCATACGTCTTTCATCTGAGTGAAAACTGCATTCTATTCAGTTTTTAGTACTGTGTTGAATGGTTAGGTGATTCACTTGTAGGGAAGCGTTTGTTTGCATTCTGTATACTCAATTCTTTAACAGCAAACCTCGTGTCTTGCGTTTGACAGAAATCCCAGAGAATCACGTTTAAAACCGAACGTCAGTAAAAAGGCTTCGTAGAATCACTCTGTGAATGTCTTTGAAAACACTTCTTAAGAAGGAAAGCATACGTCTTTCATCTGAGTGAAAACTGCATTCTATTCAGTTTTTAGTACTGTGTTGAATGGTCAGGCGATTCACTTGTACGGAAGCGTTTGTTTGCATTCTCTGTACTCAATTCTTTAATAGCAAACCTCCTGTCTTGCATTTGACAGAAATTCCAGTGAATTCACGTTTAAAAGCCAACGTCAGTAAAAAGGCTTCGTAGAATCACTCTGTGAATGTCTTTGAAAACACTTCTTAAGAAGGAAAGCATACGTCTTTCATCTGAGTGAAAACTGCATTCTATTCAGTTTTTAGTACTGTGTTGAATGGTTAGGCGATTCACTTGTAGGGAAGCGTTTGTTTGCATTCTGTATACTCAATTCTTTAACAGCAAACCTCGTGTCTTGCATTTGACAGAAATTCCAGTGAAATCATGTTTAAAACCGAACATCAGTAAAAAGGCTTCGTAGAATCACTCTGTGAATGTCTTTGAAAACACTTCTTAAGAAGGAAAGCATATGTCTTTCATCTGAGTGAAAACTGCATTCTATTCAGTTTTTAGTACTGTTTTGAATGGTTAGGCGACTCACTTGTAGGGAAGCGTTTGTTTGCATTCTGTATACTCAATTCTTTAGCAGCAAACCTCGTGTCTTGCGTTTGACAGAAATTCCAGTGAAATCACGTTTAAAACCGAACGTCAGTAAAAAGGCTTCGTAGAATCACTCTGTGAATGTCTTTGAAAACACTTCTTAAGAAGGAAAGCATACGTCTTTCATCTGAATGAAAACTGCATTCTATTCAGTTTTTAGTACTGTGTTGAATGGTTAGGCGATTCACTTGTAGGGAAGCGCTTGTTTGCATTCTGTATACTCAATTCTTTAACAGCAAACCTCGTGTCTTGCGTTTGACAGAAATCCCAGTGAATTCACGTTTAAAACCGAACGTCAGTAAAAAGGCTTCGTAGAATCACTCTGTGAATGTCTTTGAAAACACTTCTTAAGAAGGAAAGCATACGTCTTTCATCTGAGTGAAAACTGCATTCTATTCAGTTTTTAGTACTGTTTTGAATGGTTAGGCGATTCACTTGTAGGGAAGCGTTTGTTTGCATTCTGTATACTCAATTCTTTAACAGCAAACCTCGTGTCTTGCATTTGACAGAAATTCCAGTGAAATCACGTTTAAAACCGAACGTCAGTAAAAAGGCTTCGTAGAATCACTCTGTGAATGTCTTTGAAAACACTTCTTAAGAAGGAAAGCATACGTCTTTCATCTGAGTGAAAACTGCATTCTATTCAGTTTTTAGTACTGTGTTGAATGGTTAGGCGATTCACTTGTAGGGAAGCGTTTGTTTGCATTCTGTATACTCAATTCTTTAACAGCAAACCTCGTGTCTTGCCTTTGACAGAAATTCCAGTGAAATCACGTTTAAAACCGAACGTCAGTAAAAAGGCTTCGTAGAATCACTCTGTGAATGTCTTTGAAAACACTTCTTAAGAAGGAAAGCATACGTCTTTCATCTGAGTGAAAACTGCATTCTATTCAGTTTTTAGTACTGTGTTGAATGGTTAGGCGATTCACTTGTAGGGAAGCCTTTGTTTGCATTCTGTATACTCATTTCTTTAACTGCAAACCTCGTGTCTTGCGTTTGACAGAAATCCCAGTGAAATCACGTTTACAACCGAACGTCAGTAAAAACCTTCGTAGAATCACTCTGTGAATGTCTTTGAAAACACTTCTTAAGAAGGAAAGCATATGTCTTTCATCTGAGTGAAAACTGCATTCTATTCAGTTTTTAGTACTGTGTTGAATGGTTAGGCGATTCACTTGTAGGGAAGCGTATGTTTGCATTCTGTATACTCAATTCTTTAACAGCAAACCTCGTGTCTTGCGTTTGACAGAAATCCCAGTGAAATCACGTTTAAAACCGAACGTCAGTAAAAAGGCTTCGTAGAATCACTCTGTGAATGTCTTTGAAAACACTTCTTAAGAAGGAAAGCATACGTCTTTCATCTGAGTGAAAACTGCATTCTATTCAGTTTTTAGTACTGTGTTGAATGGTCAGGCGATTCACTTGTACGGAAGCGTTTGTTTGCATTCTCTATACTCAATTCTTTAACAGCAAACCTCGTGTCTTGCGTTTGACAGAAATTCCAGTGAATTCACGTTTAAAAGCCAACGTCAGTAAAAAGGCTTCGTAGAATCACTCTGTGAATGTCTTTGAAAACACTTCTTAAGAAGGAAAGCATACGTCTTTCATCTCAGTGAAAACTGCATTCTATTCAGTTTTTAGTACTGTGTTGAATGGTTAGGTGATTCACTTGTAGGGAAGCGTTTGTTTGCATTCTGTATACTCAATTCTTTAACAGCAAACCTCGTGTCTTGCATT
Source organism: Phyllotis vaccarum (assembly GCA_033318265.1). Taxonomy (NCBI): domain Eukaryota; kingdom Metazoa; phylum Chordata; class Mammalia; order Rodentia; family Cricetidae; genus Phyllotis; species Phyllotis vaccarum. The sequence goes on from JARWLC010000011.1 coordinate 5,613,187, forward strand.
TGACAGAAATTCCAGTGAAATCACGTTTAAAACCGAACATCAGTAAAAAGGCTTCGTAGAATCACTCTGTGAATGTCTTTGAAAACACTTCTTAAGAAGGAAAGCATACGTCTTTCATCTGAGTGAAAACTGCATTCTATTCAGTTTTTAGTACTGTTTTGAATGGTTAGGCGATTCACTTGTAGGGAAGCGTTTGTTTGCATTCTGTATACTCAATTCTTTAGCAGCAAACCTCGTGTCTTGCGTTTGACAGAAATTCCAGTGAAATCACGTTTAAAACCGAACGTCAGTAAAAAGGCTTCGTAGAATCACTCTGTGAATGTCTTTGAAAACACTTCTTAAGAAGGAAAGCATACGTCTTTCATCTGAGTGAAAACTGCATTCTATTTAGTTTTTAGTACTGTGTTGAATGGTTAGGCGATTCACTTGTAGGGAAGCGTTTGTTTGCATTCTGTATACTCAATTCTTTAACAGCAAACCTCGTGTCTTGCATTTGACAGAAATTCCAGTGAAATCACGTTTAAAACCGAACATCAGTAAAAAGGCTTCGTAGAATCACTCTGTGAATGTCTTTGAAAACACTTCTTAAGAAGGAAAGCATACGTCTTTCATCTGAGTGAAAACTGCATTCTATTCTGTTTTTAGTACTGTGTTGAATGGTTAGGCGATTCACTTGTAGGGAATCATATGTTTGCATTCTGTATACTCAATTCTTTAACAGCAAACCTCGTGTCTTGCGTTTGACAGAAATCCCAGTGAAATCACGTTTAAAACCGAACGTCAGTAAAAACCTTCGTAGAATCACTCTGTGAATGTCTTTGAAAACACTTCTTAAGAAGGAAAGCATATGTCTTTCATCTGAGTGAAAACTGCATTCTATTCAGTTTTTAGTACTGTGTTGAATGGTTAGGCGATTCACTTGTAGGGAAGCGTATGTTTGCATTCTGTATACTCAATTCTTTAACAGCAAACCTCGTGTCTTGCGTTTGACAGAAATCCCAGTGAAATCACGTTTAAAACCGAACGTCAGTAAAAAGGCTTCGTAGAATCACTCTGTGAATGTCTTTGAAAACACTTCTTAAGAAGGAAAGCATACGTCTTTCATCTGAGTGAAAACTGCATTCTATTCAGTTTTTAGTACTGTGTTGAATGGTCAGGCGATTCACTTGTACGGAAGCGTTTGTTTGCATTCTCTATACTCAATTCTTTAACAGCAAACCTCGTGTCTTGCGTTTGACAGAAATTCCAGTGAATTCACGTTTAAAAGCCAACGTCAGTAAAAAGGCTTCGTAGAATCACTCTGTGAATGTCTTTGAAAACACTTCTTAAGAAGGAAAGCATACGTCTTTCATCTGAGTGAAAACTGCATTCTATTCTGTTTTTAGTACTGTGTTGAATGGTTAGGCGATTCACTTGTAGGGAAGCATATGTTTGCATTCTGTATACTCAATTCTTTAACAGCAAACCTCGTGTCTTGCGTTTGACAGAAATCCCAGTGAAATCACGTTTAAAACCGAACGTCAGTAAAAAGGCTTCGTAGAATCACTCTGTGAATGTCTTTGAAAACACTTCTTAAGAAGGAAAGCATACGTCTTTCATCTGAGTGAAAACTGCATTCTATTCAGTTTTTAGTACTGTGTTGAATGGTTAGGTGATTCACTTGTAGGGAAGCGTTTGTTTGCATTCTGTATACTCAATTCTTTAACAGCAAACCTCGTGTCTTGCGTTTGACAGAAATCCCAGAGAATCACGTTTAAAACCGAACGTCAGTAAAAAGGCTTCGTAGAATCACTCTGTGAATGTCTTTGAAAACACTTCTTAAGAAGGAAAGCATACGTCTTTCATCTGAGTGAAAACTGCATTCTATTCAGTTTTTAGTACTGTGTTGAATGGTCAGGCGATTCACTTGTACGGAAGCGTTTGTTTGCATTCTCTGTACTCAATTCTTTAATAGCAAACCTCCTGTCTTGCATTTGACAGAAATTCCAGTGAATTCACGTTTAAAAGCCAACGTCAGTAAAAAGGCTTCGTAGAATCACTCTGTGAATGTCTTTGAAAACACTTCTTAAGAAGGAAAGCATACGTCTTTCATCTGAGTGAAAACTGCATTCTATTCAGTTTTTAGTACTGTGTTGAATGGTTAGGCGATTCACTTGTAGGGAAGCGTTTGTTTGCATTCTGTATACTCAATTCTTTAACAGCAAACCTCGTGTCTTGCATTTGACAGAAATTCCAGTGAAATCATGTTTAAAACCGAACATCAGTAAAAAGGCTTCGTAGAATCACTCTGTGAATGTCTTTGAAAACACTTCTTAAGAAGGAAAGCATATGTCTTTCATCTGAGTGAAAACTGCATTCTATTCAGTTTTTAGTACTGTTTTGAATGGTTAGGCGACTCACTTGTAGGGAAGCGTTTGTTTGCATTCTGTATACTCAATTCTTTAGCAGCAAACCTCGTGTCTTGCGTTTGACAGAAATTCCAGTGAAATCACGTTTAAAACCGAACGTCAGTAAAAAGGCTTCATAGAATCACTCTGTGAATGTCTTTGAAAACACTTCTTAAGAAGGAAAGCATACGTCTTTCATCTGAATGAAAACTGCATTCTATTCAGTTTTTAGTACTGTGTTGAATGGTTAGGCGATTCACTTGTAGGGAAGCGCTTGTTTGCATTCTGTATACTCAATTCTTTAACAGCAAACCTCGTGTCTTGCGTTTGACAGAAATCCCAGTGAAATCACGTTTAAAACCGAACGTCAGTAAAAAGGCTTCGTAGAATCACTCTGTGAATGTCTTTGAAAACACTTCTTAAGAAGGAAAGCATACGTCTTTCATCTGAGTGAAAACTGCATTCTATTCAGTTTTTAGTACTGTTTTGAATGGTTAGGCGATTCACTTGTAGGGAAGCGTTTGTTTGCATTCTGTATACTCAATTCTTTAACAGCAAACCTCGTGTCTTGCATTTGACAGAAATTCCAGTGAAATCACGTTTAAAACCGAACGTCAGTAAAAAGGCTTCGTAGAATCACTCTGTGAATGTCTTTGAAAACACTTCTTAAGAAGGAAAGCATACGTCTTTCATCTGAGTGAAAACTACATTCTATTCAGTTTTTAGTACTGTGTTGAATGGTTAGGTGATTCACTTGTAGGGAAGCGTTTGTTTGCATTCTGTATACTCAATTCTTTAACAGCAAACCTCGTGTCTTGCCTTTGACAGAAATTCCAGTGAAATCACGTTTAAAACCGAACGTCAGTAAAAAGGCTTCGTAGAATCACTCTGTGAATGTCTTTGAAAACACTTCTTAAGAAGGAAAGCATACGTCTTTCATCTGAGTGAAAACTGCATTCTATTCAGTTTTTAGTACTGTGTTGAATGGTTAGGCGATTCACTTGTAGGGAAGCCTTTGTTTGCATTCTGTATACTCATTTCTTTAACTGCAAACCTCGTGTCTTGCGTTTGACAGAAATCCCAGTGAAATCACGTTTACAACCGAACGTCAGTAAAAACCTTCGTAGAATCACTCTGTGAATGTCTTTGAAAACACTTCTTAAGAAGGAAAGCATATGTCTTTCATCTGAGTGAAAACTGCATTCTATTCAGTTTTTAGTACTGTGTTGAATGGTTAGGCGATTCACTTGTAGGGAAGCGTATGTTTGCATTCTGTATACTCAATTCTTTAACAGCAAACCTCGTGTCTTGCGTTTGACAGAAATCCCAGTGAAATCACGTTTAAAACCGAACGTCAGTAAAAAGGCTTCGTAGAATCACTCTGTGAATGTCTTTGAAAACACTTCTTAAGAAGGAAAGCATACGTCTTTCATCTGAGTGAAAACTGCATTCTATTCAGTTTTTAGTACTGTGTTGAATGGTCAGGCGATTCACTTGTACGGAAGCGTTTGTTTGCATTCTCTATACTCAATTCTTTAACAGCAAACCTCGTGTCTTGCGTTTGACAGAAATCCCAGTGAAATCACGTTTAAAACCGAACGTCAGTAAAAAGGCTTCGTAGAATCACTCTGTGAATGTCTTTGAAAACACTTCTTAAGAAGGAAAGCATACGTCTTTCATCTCAGTGAAAACTGCATTCTATTCAGTTTTTAGTACTGTGTTGAATGGTTAGGTGATTCACTTGTAGGGAAGCGTTTGTTTGCATTCTGTATACTCAATTCTTTAACAGCAAACCTCGTGTCTTGCATTTGACAGAAATTCCAGTGAAATCACGTTTAAAACCGAACATCAGTAAAAAGGCTTCGTAGAATCACTCTGTGAATGTCTTTGAAAACACTTCTTAAGAAGGAAAGCATACGTCTTTCATCTGAGTGAAAACTGCATTCTATTCAGTTTTTAGTACTGTTTTGAATGGTTAGGCGATTCACTTGTAGGGAAGCGTTTGTTTGCATTCTGTATACTCAATTCTTTAGCAGCAAACCTCGTGTCTTGCGTTTGACAGAAATTCCAGTGAAATCACGTTTAAAACCGAACGTCAGTAAAAAGGCTTCGTAGAATCACTCTGTGAATGTCTTTGAAAACACTTCTTAAGAAGGAAAGCATACGTCTTTCATCTGAGTGAAAACTGCATTCTATTTAGTTTTTAGTACTGTGTTGAATGGTTAGGCGATTCACTTGTAGGGAAGCGTTTGTTTGCATTCTGTATACTCAATTCTTTAACAGCAAACCTCGCGTCTTGCATTTGACAGAAATTCCAGTGAAATCACGTTTAAAACCGAACATCAGTAAAAAGGCTTCGTAGAATCACTCTGTGAATGTCTTTGAAAACACTTCTTAAGAAGGAAAGCATACGTCTTTCATCTGAGTGAAAACTGCATTCTATTCTGTTTTTAGTACTGTGTTGAATGGTTAGGCGATTCACTTGTAGGGAAGCATATGTTTGCATTCTGTATACTCAATTCTTTAACAGCAAACCTCGTGTCTTGCGTTTGACAGAAATCCCAGTGAAATCACGTTTAAAACCGAACGTCAGTAAAAAGGCTTCGTAGAATCACTCTGTGAATGTCTTTGAAAACACTTCTTAAGAAGGAAAGCATACGTCTTTCATCTGAGTGAAAACTGCATTCTATTCAGTTTTTAGTACTGTGTTGAATGGTTAGGTGATTCACTTGTAGGGAAGCGTTTGTTTGCATTCTGTATACTCAATTCTTTAACAGCAAACCTCGTGTCTTGCGTTTGACAGAAATCCCAGAGAATCACGTTTAAAACCGAACGTCAGTAAAAAGGCTTCGTAGAATCACTCTGTGAATGTCTTTGAAAACACTTCTTAAGAAGGAAAGCATACGTCTTTCATCTGAGTGAAAACTGCATTCTATTCAGTTTTTAGTACTGTGTTGAATGGTCAGGCGATTCACTTGTACGGAAGCGTTTGTTTGCATTCTCTGTACTCAATTCTTTAATAGCATACCTCCTGTCTTGCATTTGACAGAAATTCCAGTGAATTCACGTTTAAAAGCCAACGTCAGTAAAAAGGCTTCGTAGAATCACTCTGTGAATGTCTTTGAAAACACTTCTTAAGAAGGAAAGCATACGTCTTTCATCTGAGTGAAAACTGCATTCTATTCAGTTTTTAGTACTGTGTTGAATGGTTAGGTGATTCACTTGTAGGGAAGCGTTTGTTTGCATTCTGTATACTCAATTCTTTAACAGCAAACCTCGTGTCTTGCATTTGACAGAAATTCCAGTGAAATCATGTTTAAAACCGAACATCAGTAAAAAGGCTTCGTAGAATCACTCTGTGAATGTCTTTGAAAACACTTCTTAAGAAGGAAAGCATACGTCTTTCATCTGAGTGAAAACTGCATTCTATTCAGTTTTTAGTACTGTGTTGAATGGTTAGGTGATTCACTTGTAGGGAAGCGTTTGTTTGCATTCTGTATACTCAATTCTTTAACAGCAAACCTCGTGTCTTGCATTTGACAGAAATTCCAGTGAAATCATGTTTAAAACCGAACATCAGTAAAAAGGCTTCGTAGAATCACTCTGTGAATGTCTTTGAAAACACTTCTTAAGAAGGAAAGCATACGTCTTTCATCTGAGTGAAAACTGCATTCTATTCAGTTTTTAGTACTGTGTTGAATGGTTAGGCGATTCACTTGTAGGGAAGCATATGTTTGCATTCTGTATACTCAATTCTTTAACAGCAAACCTCGTGTCTTGCGTTTGACAGAAATCCCAGTGAAATCACGTTTAAAACCGAACGTCAGTAAAAAGGCTTCGTAGAATCACTCTGTGAATGTCTTTGAAAACACTTCTTAAGAAGGAAAGCATACGTCTTTCATCTGAGTGAAAACTGCATTCTATTCAGTTTTTAGTACTGTTTTGAATGGTTAGGCGACTAACTTGTAGGGAAGCGTTTGTTTGCATTCTGTATACTCAATTCTTTAACAGCAAACTTCGTGTCTTGCGTTTGACAGAAATTCCAGTGAAATCACGTTTAAAACCGAACGTCAGTAAAAAGGCTTCGTAGAATCACTCTGTGAATGTCTTTGAAAACACTTCTTAAGAAGGAAAGCATACTTCTTTCATCTGAGTGAAAACTGCATTCTATTCAGTTTTTAGTACTGTTTTGAATGGTTAGGCGATTCACTTGTAGGGAAGCGTTTGTTTGCATTCTTTATACTCAATTCTTTAACAGCAAATCTCGTGTCTTGCGTTTGACAGAAATTCCAGTGATATCACGTTTAAAACCGAACGTCAGTAAAAAGTCTTCGTAGAATCACTCTGTGAATGTCTTTGAAAACACTTCTTAAGAAGGAAAGCATACGTCTTTCATCTGAGTGAAAACTGCATTCTATTCAGTTTTTAGTACTGTGTTGAATGGTTAGGCGATTCACTTGTAGGGAAGCGTTTGTTTGCATTCTGTATACTCAATTCTTTACCAGCAAACCTCGTGTCTTGCGTTTGACAGAAATCCCAGTGAAATCACGTTTAAAACTGAACGTAAGTAAAAAGGCTTCGTAGAATCACTCTGTGAATGTCTTTGAAAACACTTCTTAAGAAGGAAAGCATACGTCTTTCATCTGAGTGAAAACTGCATTCTATTCAGTTTTTAGTACTGTTTTGAATGGTTAGGCGATTCACTTGTAGGGAAGCGTTTGTTTGCATTCTGTATACTCAATTCTTTAACAGCAAATCTCGTGTCTTGCGTTTGACACAAATTCCAGTGAAATCACGTTTAAAAGCCAACGTCAGTAAAAAGGCTTCGTAGAATCACTCTGTGAATGTCTTTGAAAACACTTCTTAAGAAGGAAAGCATACGTGTTTCATCTGAGTGAAAACTGCATTCTATTCAGGTTTTAGTACTGTTTTGAATGGTTAGGCGATTCACTTGTAGGGAAGCGTTTGTTTGCATTCTGTATACTCAATTCTTTAACAGCAAACCTCGTGTCTTGCGTTTGACAGAAATTCCACTGAAATCACGTTTAAAAACGAACGTCAGTAAAAAGGCTTCGTAGAATCACTCTGTGAATGTCTTTGAAAACACTTCTTAAGAAGGAAAGCATACGTCTTTCATCTGAGTGAAAACTGCATTCTATTCAGTTTTTAGTACTGTGTTGAATGGTTAGGCGATTCACTTGTAGGGAAGCGTTTGTTTGCATTCTGTATACTCAATTCTTTAACAGCAAACCTTGTATCTTGCGTTTGACAGAAATTACAGTGAAATCACGTTTAAAACCGAACGTCAGTAAAAAGGCTTCGTAGAATCACTCTGTGAATGTCTTTGAAAACACTTCTTAAGAAGGAAAGCATACGTCTTTCATCTGAGTGAAAACTGCATTCTATTCAGTTTTTAGTACTGTGTTGAATGGTTAGGCGATTCACTTGTAGGGAAGCGTTTGTTTGCATACTGTATACTCAATTCTTTAACAGCAAACCTCGTGTCTTGCGTTTGACAGAAATTCCAGTGAAATCACGTTTAAAACTGAACGTCAGTAAAAAGGCTTCGTAGAATCACTCTGTGAATGTCTTTGAAAACACTTCTTAAGAAGGAAAGCATACGTGTTTCATCTGAGTGAAAACTGCATTCTATTCAGTTTTTAGTACTGTGTTGAATGGTTAGGCGATTCACTTGTAGGGAAGCGTTTGTTTGCATTCTGTATACTCAATTCTTTAACAGCAAACCTCGTGTCTTGTGTTTGACAGAAATCCCAGTGAAATCACGTTTAAAACCGAACGTCAGTAAAAAGGCTTTGTAGAATCACTCTGTGAATGTCTTTGAAAACACTTCTTAAGAAGGAAAGCATACGTCTTTCATCTGAGTGAAAACTGCATTCTATTCAGTTTTTAGTACTGTGTTGAATGGTTAGGCGATTCACTTGTAGGGAAGCGTTTGTTTGCATTCTGTGTACTCAATACTTTAACAGCAAACCTTGTATCTTGCGTTTGACAGAAATTCCAGTGAAATCACGTTTAAAACCGAACGTCAGTAAAAAGGCTTCATAGAATCACTCTGTGAATGTCTTTGAAAACACTTCTTAAGAAGGAAAGCATACGTCTTTCATCTGAGTGAAAACTGCATTCTATTCAGTTTTTAGTACTGTGTTGAATGGTTAGGCGATTCACTTGTAGGGAAGCGTTTGTTTGCATACTGTATACTCAATTCTTTAACAGCAAACCTCATGTCTTGCGTTTGACAGAAATTCCAGTGAAATCCCGTTTAAAACTGAACGTCAGTAAAAAGGCTTCGTAGAATCACTCTGTGAATGTCTTTGAAAACACTTCTTAAGAAGGAAAGCATACGTGTTTCATCTGAGTGAAAACTGCATTCTATTCAGTTTTTAGTACTGTGTTGAATGGTTAGGCGATTCACTTGTAGGGAAGTGTTTGTTTGCATACTGTATACTCAATTCTATAACAGCAAACCTCGTGTCTTGCGTTTGACAGAAATTCCAGTGAAATCACGTTTAAAACTGAACGTCAGTAAAAAGGCTTCGTAGAATCACTCTGTGAATGTCTTTGAAAACACTTCTTAAGAAGGAAAGCATACGTGTTTCATCTGAGTGAAAACTGCATTCTATTCAGTTTTTAGTACTGTGTTGAATGGTTAGGCGATTCACTTGTAGGGAAGCGTTTGTTTGCATTCTGTATACTCAATTCTTTACCAGCAAACCTCGTGTCTTGCGTTTGACAGAAATCCCAGTGAAATCACGTTTAAAACCGAACGTCAGTATAAAGGCTTCGTAGAATCACTCTGTGAATGTCTTTGAAAACACTTCTTAAGAAGGAAAGCATACGTCTTTCATCTGAGTGAAAACTGCATTCTATTCAGTTTTTAGTACTGTTTTGAATGGTTAGGCGATTCACTTGTAGGGAAGCGTTTGTTTGCATTCTGTATACTCAATTCTTTAACAGCAAACCTCGTGTCTTGCGTTTGACAGAAATTCCAGTGAAATCACGTTTAAAACTGAACGTCAGTAAAAAGGCTTCGTAGAATCACTCTGTGAATGTCTTTGAAAACACTTCTTAAGAAGGAAAGCATACGTGTTTCATCTGAGTGAAAACTGCATTCTATTCAGTTTTTAGTACTGTGTTGAATGGTTAGGCGATTCACTTGTAGGGAAGCGTTTGTTTGCATTCTGTATACTCAATTCTTTACCAGCAAACCTCGTGTCTTGCGTTTGACAGAAATCCCAGTGAAATCACGTTTAAAACCGAACGTCAGTAAAAAGGCTTCGTAGAATCACTCTGTGAATGTCTTTGAAAACACTTCTTAAGAAGGAAAGCATACGTGTTTCATCTGAGTGAAAACTGCATTCTATTCAGTTTTTAGTACTGTGTTGAATGGTTAGGCGATTCACTTGTAGGGAAGCGTTTGTTTGCATTCTGTATACTCAATTCTTTACCAGCAAACCTCGTGTCTTGCGTTTGACAGAAATTCCAGTGAAATCACGTTTAAAACCGAACGTCAGTAAAAAGGCTTCGTAGAATCACTCTGTGAATGTCTTTGAAAACACTTCTTAAGAAGGAAAGCATACGTCATTCATCTGAGTGAAAACTGCATTCTATTCAGTTTTTAGTACTGTATTGAATGGTTAGGCGATTCACTTGTAGGGAAGCGTTTGTTTGCATTCTGTATACTCAATTCTTTAACAGCAAACCTCGTATCTTGCGTTTGACAGAAATTCCAGTGAAATCACGTTTAAAACCGAACGTCAGTAAAAAGGCTTCGTAGAATCACTCTGTGAATGTCTTTGAAAACACTTCTTAAGAAGGAAAGCATACGTCTTTCATCTGAGTGAAAACTGCATTCTATTCAGTTTTTAGTACTGTTTTGAATGGTTAGGCGATTCACTTGTAGGGAAGCGTTTGTTTGCATTCTGTATACTCAATTCTTTAACAGCAAACCTCGTGCCTTGGTTTGACAGAAATTCCAGTGAAATCACGTTTAAAACCGAACGTCAGTAAAAAGGCTTCGTAGAATCACTCTGTGAATGTCTTTGAAAACACTTCTTAAGAAGGAAAGCATATGTCTTTCATCTGAGTGAAAACTGCATTCTATTCAGTTTTTATTACTCTTTTCAATGTTTAGGCGATTCACTTGTAGGGAAGCGTTTGTTTGCATTCTGTATACTCAATTCTTTAACAGCAAACCTCGTGTCTTGCGTTTGACAGAAATCCCAGTGAAATCACGTTTAAAACCGAACGTCAGTAAAAAGGCTTCGTAGAATCACTCTGTGAATGTCTTTGAAAACACTTCTTAAGAAGGAAAGCATACGTCTTTCCTCTGAGTGAAAACTGCATTCTATTCAGTTTTTAGTACTGTTTTGAATGGTTAGGCGATTCACTTGTAGGGAAGCGTTTGTTTGCATTCTGTATACTCAATACTTTAACAGCAAATCTCGTGTCTTGCGTTTGACAGAAATTCCAGTGAAATCACGTATAAAAGCCAACGTCAGTAAAAAGGCTTCGTAGAATCACTCTGTGAATGTCTTTGAAAACACTTCTTAAGAAGGAAAGCATACGTGTTTCATCTGAGTGAAAACTGCATTCTATTCAGTTTTTAGTACTGTGTTGAATGGTTAGGCGATTCACTTGTAGGGAAGCGTTTGTTTGCATTCTGTATACTCAATTCTTTAACAGCAAACCTCGTGTCTTGTGTTTGACAGAAATCCCAGTGAAATCACGTTTAAAACCGAACGTCAGTAAAAAGGCTTTGTAGAATCACTCTGTGAATGTCTTTGAAAACACTTCTTAAGAAGGAAAGCATACGTCTTTCATCTGAGTGAAAACTGCATTCTATTCAGTTTTTAGTACTGTGTTGAATGGTTAGGCGATTCACTTGTAGGGAAGCATTTGTTTGCATTCTGTATACTCAATTCTTTACCAGCAAACCTCGTGTCTTGCGTTTGACAGAAATCCCAGTGAAATCACGTTTAAAACCGAACGTCAGTATAAAGGCTTCGTAGAATCACTCTGTGAATGTCTTTGAAAACACTTCTTAAGAAGGAAAGCATACGTCTTTCATCTGAGTGAAAACTGCATTCTATTCAGTTTTTAGTACTGTTTTGAATGGTTAGGCGATTCACTTGTAGGGAAGCGTTTGTTTGCATTCTGTATACTCAATTCTTTAACAGCAAACCTCGTGTCTTGCGTTTGACAGAAATTCCAGTGAAATCACGTTTAAAACTGAACGTCAGTAAAAAGGCTTCGTAGAATCACTCTGTGAATGTCTTTGAAAACACTTCTTAAGAAGGAAAGCATACGTGTTTCATCTGAGTGAAAACTGCATTCTATTCAGTTTTTAGTACTGTGTTGAATGGTTAGGCGATTCACTTGTAGGGAAGCGTTTGTTTGCATTCTGTATACTCAATTCTTTACCAGCAAACCTCGTGTCTTGCGTTTGACAGAAATCCCAGTGAAATCACGTTTAAAACCGAACGTCAGTAAAAAGGCTTCGTAGAATCACTCTGTGAATGTCTTTGAAAACACTTCTTAAGAAGGAAAGCATACGTGTTTCATCTGAGTGAAAACTGCATTCTATTCAGTTTTTAGTACTGTGTTGAATGGTTAGGCGATTCACTTGTAGGGAAGCGTTTGTTTGCATTCTGTATACTCAATTCTTTACCAGCAAACCTCGTGTCTTGCGTTTGACAGAAATTCCAGTGAAATCACGTTTAAAACCGAACGTCAGTAAAAAGGCTTCGTAGAATCACTCTGTGAATGTCTTTGAAAACACTTCTTAAGAAGGAAAGCATACGTCATTCATCTGAGTGAAAACTGCATTCTATTCAGTTTTTAGTACTGTATTGAATGGTTAGGCGATTCACTTGTAGGGAAGCGTTTGTTTGCATTCTGTATACTCAATTCTTTAACAGCAAACCTCGTATCTTGCGTTTGACAGAAATTCCAGTGAAATCACGTTTAAAACCGAACGTCAGTAAAAAGGCTTCGTAGAATCACTCTGTGAATGTCTTTGAAAACACTTCTTAAGAAGGAAAGCATACGTCTTTCATCTGAGTGAAAACTGCATTCTATTCAGTTTTTAGTACTGTTTTGAATGGTTAGGCGATTCACTTGTAGGGAAGCGTTTGTTTGCATTCTGTATACTCAATTCTTTAACAGCAAACCTCGTGCCTTGGTTTGACAGAAATTCCAGTGAAATCACGTTTAAAACCGAACGTCAGTAAAAAGGCTTCGTAGAATCACTCTGTGAATGTCTTTGAAAACACTTCTTAAGAAGGAAAGCATATGTCTTTCATCTGAGTGAAAACTGCATTCTATTCAGTTTTTATTACTGTTTTGAATGTTTAGGCGATTCACTTGTAGGGAAGCGTTTGTTTGCATTCTGTATACTCAATTCTTTAACAGCAAACCTCGTGTCTTGCGTTTGACAGAAATCCCAGTGAAATCACGTTTAAAACCGAACGTCAGTAAAAAGGCTTCGTAGAATCACTCTGTGAATGTCTTTGAAAACACTTCTTAAGAAGGAAAGCATACGTCTTTCATCTGAGTGAAAACTGCATTCTATTCAGTTTTTAGTACTGTTTTGAATGGTTAGGCGATTCACTTGTAGGGAAGCGTTTGTTTGCATTCTGTATACTCAATACTTTAACAGCAAATCTCGTGTCTTGCGTTTGACAGAAATTCCAGTGAAATCACGTATAAAAGCCAACGTCAGTAAAAAGGCTTCGTAGAATCACTCTGTGAATGTCTTTGAAAACACTTCTTAAGAAGGAAAGCATACGTGTTTCATCTGAGTGAAAACTGCATTCTATTCAGTTTTTAGTACTGTGTTGAATGGTTAGGCGATTCACTTGTAGGGAAGCGTTTGTTTGCATTCTGTATACTCAATTCTTTAACAGCAAACCTCGTGTCTTGTGTTTGACAGAAATCCCAGTGAAATCACGTTTAAAACCGAACGTCAGTAAAAAGGCTTTGTAGAATCACTCTGTGAATGTCTTTGAAAACACTTCTTAAGAAGGAAAGCATACGTCTTTCATCTGAGTGAAAACTGCATTCTATTCAGTTTTTAGTACTGTGTTGAATGGTTAGGCGATTCACTTGTAGGGAAGCGTTTGTTTGCATTCTGTATACTCAATTCTTTAACAGCAAACCTCGTGTCTTGCATTTGACAGAAATTCCAGTGAAATCACGTTTAAAACCGAACCTCAGTAAAAAGGCTTCGTAGAATCACTCTGTGAATGTCTTTGAAAACACTTCTTAAGAAGGAAAACATACGTCTTTCATCTGAGTGAAAACTGCATTCTATTCAGTTTTTAGTACTGTTTTGAATGGTTAGGCGATTCACTTGTAGGGAAGCGTTTGTTTGCATTCTGTGTACTCAATACTTTAACAGCAAATCTCGTGTCTTGCGTTTGACAGAAATTCCAGTGAAATCACGTTTAAAACCGAACGTCAGTAAAAAGGCTTCATAGAATCACTCTGTGAATGTCTTTGAAAACACTTCTTAAGAAGGAAAGCATACGTCTTTCATCTGAGTGAAAACTGCATTCTATTCAGTTTTTAGTACTGTTTTGAATGGTTAGGCGACTCACTTGTAGGGAAGCGTTTGTTTGCATTCTGTATACTCAATTCTTTAACAGCAAACCTCGTGTCTTGCGTTTGACAGAAATTCCAGTGAAATCACGTTTAAAACCGAACGTCAGTAAAAAGGCTTCGTAGAATCACTCTGTGAATGTCTTTGAAAACACTTCTTAAGAAGGAAAGCATACGTCTTTCATCTGAGTGAAAACTGCATTCTATTCAGTTTTTAGTACTGTGTTGAATGGTTAGGCGATTCACTTGTAGGGAAGCGTTTGTTTGCATACTGTATACTCAATTCTATAACAGCAAACCTCGTGTCTTGCGTTTGACAGAAATTCCAGTGAAATCACGTTTAAAACTGAACGTCAGTAAAAAGGCTTCGTAGATTTCTGTCAAAGGCAAGACACGGGATATGCTATTAAAGGAACTCAATACATACCATGCAAACAAACACTTCCCTACAAGTGAATCGCCTAACCATTCAACTCAGTTCTAAAAACTGAATAGAATGCAGTTTTTCCTCAAATGAAGATGTATGTGTTCCTTCTTTAAGAACTGTTTTCAAAGACATTCAAAGAGTGATTCTACAAAGCCTTTTTTCTGAAGTTGGCTTTTAAACGTGATTTCTTTGGAGATTTCTGTCAAAGGCAAGACAAGGGATTTGCTAGTAAAGAACTGAATACAAACAATGCAAACAAACACTTCCATACAAGTGAATCTCCTAACAATTCAACTCAGTTCTAAAAACTGAATAGAATGCAGTTTTCACTCAGATGAAACACGTATGCTTTCCTTCTTAAGAAGTGTTTTCAAAGACATTCACAGAGTGATTCTACAAACCATTTTATGACATTGGCTTTTAAAGGTGATTTCACTGGAGATTTCTATCAAAGGCAAGACAAGGTATTTGGTAGTAAAGGAGCTGAATACATACAATGCAAACAACCACTTCCCTACAAGTGAATCACCTAACCATTCAACTCATTTCTAAAAACTGAATTGAGTGCAGTTTTCACTTAGATGAAAGACGTGTGCTTTCTTTCTTAAGATTTGTTTTCAAAGACAATCACAGAGTGATTCTACAAAGCCGTTTTACTGATGTTGTCTTTAATGTGATTTCACTGGACATTTCTGTCCAAGGCAAGACAAGGTATTTGGTTGTAAAGGAACTGAATACACACAATGCAAACAAACACTTCACAACAAGTGTATACCCTACCCATTGAACTCAGTTCTAAAAACTGAATAGAATGCAGTTTCACTCAGATGAAACACATGCTTTCCTTCTTAAGGAGTGTTTACAAAGACATTCACAGAGTGATTCTACAAAGCCTTTTTACTGACGTTGGCTTTTAAACGTGATTTCACAGAAGATTTCTGTCAAATGCAAGACACAGGATTTGATAGTAAAGAACTGAATACATACAATGCAAACAAACATTTCCCTACAAGTGAATCGACTAACCATTCAACTCAGTTCTAAAAACTGAAAAGAATGCAGTTTTTACTCAGATGAAAGACTTATGCTTTCCTTCTTAAGAAATGTATTCAAAGACATTCACTGAGTCATTCTACAAAGCCTTTTTGCTGACATTGGATTTTAAACATGATTTCACTGAAGATTTCTCTCAAACGCAAGACACAGGGTTTGCTAGTAAAGGAACTGTATACATACAATGCAAACAAAAACTTCCTTACATGTGAAACGCCTAACCATGCAACTCAGTTCTAAAAATGAGAATACAATGCAGTTTTCACTCAGATGAAAGACATGCTTTCCGTCTTAAGAACTGTTTTCAAAGACATTCACAGAGTGATACTACAAAGCCTTTTTACTGATGTTGGCTTTTAAACGTGATTTCACTGAAGATTTCTGTCAAATGCCAGACACAGTGTTTGCTAGTAAAGAAACTGAATACATACAATGCAGACAAACACTTCCCTACAAGTGAATCGACTAACCATGCAACTCAGTTCTAAAAACGATTATTATACACTGCAGTTTTCACTCTGATGAATGACATGCTTTCCTTCTTAAAAACTGTTTTCAAAGACATTCATAGAGTGATACTACAAAGCCTTTTTACTGATGTTTGCTTTTAAACATGATTTCACTGAAGATTTCTGTCAAACGCAAGACACAGTGTTTGATAGTAAAGGAACTGAATACATACAAGGAAAACAAACACTTCCATACAAGTGAATCGCCTAACCATGCAACTCAGTTCTAGAAACGATTATACAATGCAGTTTTCACTCTGATGAATGACATGCATTCCTTCTTAAAAACTGTTTTCAAAGACATTCATAGAGTGATACTACAAAGCCTTTTTACTGATGTTTGCTTTTAAACGTGATTTCTCTGGAGATTTCTGTAAAATTCAAGACACGGGATTTGCTAGTAAAGGACTGAATACATACAATGCAAACAAACACTTCCCTAAAAGAAATCGCCTAACCTATCAACTCAGATCTAAAAACTGAATAGAATGCAGTTTTCACTCAGATGAAAGACTTATGCTTTCCTTCTTCAGAAGTGTTTTCAAAGACATTCCCAAAGTGATTCTACAAAGCCTTTTTACTGACGTTGGCTTTTAAACGTGATTTCACTGGAGATATCTGTCAAAGGCAAGACACAGGATTTGCTAGTAAAGGTACTCAATACATACAATGCAAACAAACACTTCTCTACAAGTGGAACTGCTAACCATTCAACTAAGTTCTAGAAACTAAATAGAATGCAGTTTTCACTCAGGAGAAAGAAGTATGCTTTCTTTCTTTAGAACTGTTTTCAAAGACATTCACAGAGTGATTCTACAAGGCTGTTTTACTGATGTTGGCTTTTAAACGTGATTTCACTGGAGATTTCTGTCAAAGGCAAGACACGGGATTTGCTAGAAAAGCAACTGAATACATACAATGCAAACAAACACTTCCCAACAAGTGAATACCCTAACCATTCTACTCAGTTGTAAAAACTAAATAGAATGCAGTTTTCACTGAAATGAAGGACATATGCTTTCCTTCTTTAAGAACTGTTTTCAAACACATTCAAAGAGTGATTCTACAAAGGCTTTTTTCTGAAGTTGAATTTTAAACGTGATTTCACTGGAGACTTCTGTCAAAAGCAAGACAGGGGATTTGTTAATAAAGGACTGAATGTATACAATGCAAACAAACACTTCCCTAAAAGTGAATTGCCTAACCATTCAACTCAGATCTAAAAACTGAATAGAATGCAGTTTTCACTCAGATGAAAGACTTATGCTTTCCTTCTTAAGAAGTGTTTTCAAAGACATTCCCAAAGTTTTTCTACAAAGCCTTTTTACTGACGTTGGCTTTTAAACGTGATTTCACTGAAGATTTCTGTCAAATGCCAGACACAGTGTTTGCTAGTAAAGAAACTGAATACTTACAATGCAAACAAACACTTCCCTACAAGTGAATCGACTAACCATGCAACTCAGTTCTAAAAACGATTATACAATGCAGTTTTCACTCTGATGAATGACATGCTTTTCTTCTTAAAAACTGTTTTCAAAGACATTCATAGAGTGATACTACAAAGCCTTTTTACTGATGTTTGCTTTTAAACATGATTTCACTGAAGATTTCTGTCAAACGCAAGACACAGTGTTTGATAGTAAAAGAACTGAATACATACAAGGAAAACAAACACTTCCATACAAGTGAATCGCCTAACCATGCAACTCAGTTCTAAAAACGATTATACAATGCAGTTTTCAATCTGATGAATGACATGCTTTCCTTCTTAAAAACTGTTTTCAAAGACATTCATAGAGTGATACTACAAAGCCTTTTTATTGATGTTTGCTTTTAAACGTGATTGCACTGGAGATTTCTGTAAAATTCAAGACACGGGATTTGCTAGTAAAGGACTGAATACATACAATGCAAACAAACACTTCCCTAAAAGAAATCGCCTAACCTATCAACTCAGATCTAAAAACTGAATAGAATGCAGTTTTCACTCAGATGAAAGACTTATGCTTTCCTTCTTCAGAAGTGTTTTCAAAGACATTCCCAAAGTGATTCTACAAAGCCTTTTTACTGACGTTGGCTTTTAAACGTGATTTCACTGGAGATATTGTCAAAGGCAAGACACGGGATTGGCTAGTAAAGGAACAGAATACATACAATGCAAACAAACACTTCCCTACATGTGAATATCCTACCCATTCAACTTAGTTCTAAAAACTGAATAGAATGCAGTTTTCACTCAGATGAAAGACATATGCTTTCCTACTTAAGAACTGTTTTCAAAGACATTCACAGAGTGATTCTACAAAACCTTTTTACTGATGTTATCTTTTAAACGTGATTTCACTGTAGATTTCTGTCAAAGGCAAGACACGTATTTTCTAGAAAGGACATGAATACATACAATGCAAACAAACAATTCCCTACAAGTGAATCGCCTAACCATGCAACTCAGTTCTAAAAACGAGGATACAATGCAGTTTTAACTCAGATGAAAGACATGCTTTCCTTCTTAAGAACTGTTTTCAAGGACATTCACAGAGTGATTCTACAAAGCCTTTTTACTGAAGTTGGCTTTTAAACATGATTTCACAGAAGATTTCTGTCAGATGCAAGACACGGGATTTGATAGTAAAGGAACTGAATACATACAATGCAAACAAACATTTCCCTACAAGTGAATCGACTAACCATTCAACTCAGTTCTAAAAACTGAATAGAATGCAGTTTTTACTCAGATGAAAGACTTATGCTTTCCTTCTTAAGAAATGTATTCAAAGACATTCACTGAGTGATTCTACAAAGCCTTTTTGCTGACATTGGATTTTAAACATGATTTCACTGAAGATTTCTCTCAAATGCAAGACACAGGGTTTGCTAGTAAAGGAACTATATACATACAATGCAAACAAAAACTTCCTTACATGTGAAACGCCTAACCATGCAACTCAGTTCTAAAAATGAGAATACAATGCAGTTTTCACTCAGATGAAAGACATGCTTTCCGTCTTAAGAACTATTTTCAAAGACATTCACAGAGTGATACTACAAAGCCTTTTTACTGATGTTGGCTTTTAAACGTGATTTCACTGGAGACTTCTGTCAAAAGCAAGACACGGGATTTGTTAATAAAGGACTGAATACATACAATGCAAACAAACACTTCCCTAAAAGTGAATCGCCTAACCATTCAACTCAGATCTAAAAACTGAATAGAATGCAGTTTTAACTCAGATGAAAGACTTATGCTTTCCTTCCTGAGAAGTGTTTTCAAAGACATTCCCAAAGTGATTCTACAAAGCATTTTTACAGACGTTGGCTTTTAAATGTGATTTCACTGAAGATTTCTGTCAAATGCCAGACACAGTGTTTGCTAGTAAAGAAACTGAATGCAAACAATGCAAACAAACACTTCCCTACAAGTGAATTGCCTAACTATGCAACTCAGTTCTAAAAATGATTATACATTGTAGTCTTCACTCAGATGAAAGACATGCTTTCCTTCTTAAAAAATGTTTTCAAAGACATTCATAGAGTGATACTACAAAGCCTTTTTACTGACTTTGGCGTTTAAACGTGATTTCACTGGAGATTATTGTCAAACGCAAAACACGGGATATGCTAGTAAAGGAACTCAATACATACAATGCAAACAAACACTTCCCTATAAGTGAATCGCCTAACCATTCAACTCAGTTCTAAAAATTGAATAGAATGCAGTTTTCACTCTGATGAAAGACGTATGCTTTCCTTCTTAAGAACTGTTTTCAATGATATTCACAGAGTGATTCTGCAATTACTGATTATGGCTTTTAAACGTGATTTCACTGAAGATTTCTGTCAAACGCAAGACACAGGGATTGCTAGTAAAGGAAATGAATATCTACAATGCAAACAAACACTTCCCTACAAGTGAATACCCTAACCATTCAACTCAGTTCTAAAAACTGAATAGAACGCAGTTTTCACTCAGAAGAAAGACATGCTTTCCTTCTTAAAACTGTTTTCAAAGACATTCATACAGTGATACTTCAAAGCCTTTTTACTGATGTTTGTTTTCAAACGTGATTTCACTGAAGATTACTATTAAATGAAAGACACGGATTTCCTAGTAAAGGAACTGAAGACATACAATGCAAACAAACACTTCCCTACAAGTGAATCACCTAACCATTCAACTCGGTTCTAAAAACATAATAGAATGCAGCTCTCACTCAGATGAAAGACATATGCTTTCCTTCTTGAGAACTTTTTACAAAGACATTCACAGGGGGATTCTACCAAGCCATTTTACTGATGTTGGCTTTAATTTGATTTCACTGGAGATTTCTGTCAAAGGCAAGACATGGGATTTGCTAGTAAAGGAACTGAATACAAACAATGCAAACAAACACTACCCTACAATTGAAACGCCTAACCAATCAACTCAGTTCTAAAAACTGAATAGAATGCAGTTTTCACTCAGATGAAAGACATATACTTTCCTTCTTAAGAAGTGTTTTCAAAGACATTCACAAAGTGATGCTACAAAGCCTTTTTACTGAGGTTGGCTTTTAAACATGATTTCACTGGAGATTTTGGTCAAACGCAAACACGGGATTTGCTAGTAAAGGAACTGAAGACAAACAATGCAAACAAAGACTTCCCTACAAGTGAATCACCTAACCATTCTACTCAGTTCTAAAAACATAATAGAATGCAGCTCTCACTCAGATGAAAGACATATGCTTTCCTTCTTGAGACCTTTTTCCAAAGACATTCACAGAGGGATTCTACAAAGCCATTTTACTGATGTTGGCTTTAATGTGATTTCACTGGAGATTTCTGTCAAAGACAAGACATAGGATTTGCTAGTAAAGGAACTGAATACAAACAATGCAAACAAACACTACCCTACAATTGAAACGCCTAACCAATCAACTCAGTTCTAAAAACTGAATAGAATGCAGTTTTCACTCAGATGAAAGACATATACTTTCCTTCTTAAGAAGTGTTTTCAAAGACATTCACAAAGTGATGCTACAAAGCCTTTTTACCGAGGTTGGCTTTTAAACATGATTTCACTGGAGATTTCTGTCAAACACAAACACGGGATATGCTAGTAAAGGAACTGAATACACACAATACAAACAAACACTTCCCTACAAGTGAATTTCCTAACCATTCAACTGAGTTCTAAACACTGAATAGAATGCAGTTTTCACTCAGATGAAAACTTATGCCTTCCTTCTTAAGAACTGTTTTCAAAGACATTCACAGAGTGATTCTACAAAGCCTTTTTACTGATGTTTGCTTTTAAACGTGATTTCACTGGAGATTTCTGTCAAATGCAAGACATGGGATTTGCTAGTAAAGGACTGAATACATACAATGCAAACTACACTTCCTAAAAAGTGAATCGCCTATACATTCAACTCAGATCTAAAAACTGAATAGAATGCAGTTTTCACTCAGAGGAAAGACTTACGCTTTCCTTCTTAAGAAGTGTTTTCAAAGACATTCCCAAAGTGATTTACAAAGCCTTTTTACTGACGTTGTCTTTTAAACGTGATTTCACTGAAGATTTCTGTCAAATGCCAGACAGAGTGTTTGCTAGTAAAGGAACTGAATACATACAATGCAAACAAACAATTCCCTACAAGTGAATGGCCTAACCATTCAACTCAGTTCAAAAAAATTGAACAGAATGCAGTTTTCACTCAGATGAAAGACGTATGCTTTCCTACTTAAGAACTGCTTTCAAAGACATACACAGAGTGATTCTACAATACCATTTTACTGATGTTTGCTTTTAAACGTGATTTCACTGGAGATTTCTGTCAAAGGCAAGACACGGATTTGCTAGAAAGGAAATGAATACATACAATGCAAACAAACACTTCCCTACAAGTGAATCGCCTAACCATGCAACTCAGTTCTAAAAACAACAATACAATGCAGTTTTCACTCAGATGAAAGACATGCTTGGATTCTTAAAAACTGTTTTCAAAGACATTCACAGAGTGATTATACAAAGCCTTTTTACTGACATTGGTTTTAAAAGTGATTTCACTGGAGATATTGTCAAAGGCAAGACACGGGATTTGCTAGTAAAGGAACTGAACACATATAATGCAAACAAACACTTACCTACAAGTGAATCGCCTAACCATTCAACTCAGTTCAAAAAATGAAGAGAATGCAGTTTTCACTCAGTTGAAAGACTTATGTTTTCCTACTTAAGAACTGCTTTCAAAGACATTCACACAGTGTTTCTACAAAACCATTTTACTGATGTTTGCTTTTAAACGTGATTTCACTGGAGATTTCTGTCAAAGGCAAGACATGGATTTGCTAGAAAATAAATGAATACATACAATGCAAACAAACACTTCCCTACAAGTGAATTGCCTAACCATGCTACTCAGTTCTAAAAACGAGAATACAATGCAGTTTTCACTCAGATGAAAGACATGCTAGGATTCTTAAAAACTGTTTTCAAGGACATTCACAGAATGATTATACAAAGCCTTTTTACTGACATTCGCTTTTAAACGTGATTTCACTGGAGATATTGTCAAAGGCAAGACACGGGATTTGCTAGTAAAGGAACTGAATACATACAATGCAAACAAACACTTCACAACAAGTGTATACCCTACCAATTGAACTCAGTTCAAAAAACTGAATAGAATTCAGTTTTCACTCTGATGAAAGACGTATGCTTTCCTTCTTAAGAACTGTTTTCAAAGATATTCACAGAGTGATTCTGCAATTACTGATTTTGGCTTTTAAACGTGATTTCACTGGACATTTCTGTCAAAATCAAGACATGGGATTTGCTAGAAAACGAACTGAAGACAAACAATGCAAACAAAGACTTCCCTACAAGTGAATCACCTAACCATTCTACTCAGTTCTAAAAACATAATAGAATGCAGCTCTCACTCAGATGAAAGACATATGCTTTCCTTCTTGAGACCTTTTTCCAACGACATTCACAGAGGGATTCTACAAAGTCATTTTACTGATGTTGGCTTTAATGTGATTTCACTGGAGATTTCTGTCAAAGACAAGACATAGGATTTGCTAGTAAAGGAACTGAATACAAACAATGCAAACAAACACTACCCTACAATTGAAACGCCTAACCAATCAACTCAGTTCTAAAAACTGAATAGAATGCAGTTTTCACTCAGATGAAAGACATATACTTTCCTTCTTAAGAAGTGTTTTCAAAGACATTCACAAAGTGATGCTACAAAGCCTTTTTACCGAGGTTGGCTTTTAAACATGATTTCACTGGAGATTTCTGTCAAACACAAACACGGGATATGCTAGTAAAGGAACTGAATACACACAATACAAACAAACACTTCCCTACAAGTGAATTTCCTAACCATTCAACTGAGTTCTAAACACTGAATAAAATGCAGTTTTCACTCAGATGAAAACTTATGCCTTCCTTCTTAAGAACTGTTTTCAAAGACATTCACAGAGTGATTCTACAAAGCCTTTTTACTGATGTTTGCTTTTAAACGTGATTTCACTGGAGATTTCTGTCAAATGCAAGACATGGGATTTGCTAGTAAAGGACTGAATACATACAATGCAAACTACACTTCCTAAAAAGTGAATCGCCTATACGTTCAACTCAGATCTAAAAACTGAATAGAATGCAGTTTTCACTCAGATGAAAGACGTATGCTTTCCTACTTAAGAACTGCTTTCAAAGACATACACAGAGTTATTCTACAATACCATTTTACTGATGTTTGCTTTTAAACGTGATTTCACTGGAGATTTCTGTCAAAGGCAAGACACGGATTTGCTAGAAAGGAAATGAATACATACAATGCAAACAAACACTTCCCTACAAGTGAATCGCCTAACCATGCAACTCAGTTCTAAAAACAACAATACAATGCAGTTTTCACTCAGATGAAAGACATGCTTGGATTCTTAAAAACTGTTTTCAAAGACATTCACAGAGTGATTATACAAAGCCTTTTTACTGACATTGGTTTTAAAAGTGATTTCACTGGAGATATTGTCAAAGGCAAGACACGGGATTTGCTAGTAAAGGAACTGAACACATACAATGCAAACAAACACTTACCTACAAGTGAATCGCCTAACCATTCAACTCAGTTAAAAAATGAAGAGAATGCAGTTTTCACTCAGTTGAAAGACTTATGTTTTCCTACTTAAGAACTGCTTTCAAAGACATTCACACAGTGTTTCTACAAAACCATTTTACTGATGTTTGCTTTTAAACGTGATTTCACTGGAGATTTCTGTCAAAGGCAAGACATGGATTTGCTAGAAAATAAATGAATACATACAATGCAAACAAACACTTCCCTACAAGTGAATCGCCTAACCATGCTACTCAGTTCTAAAAACGAGAATACAATGCAGTTTTCACTCAGATGAAAGACATGCTAGGATTCTTAAAAACTGTTTTCAACGACATTCACAGAGTGATTATACAAAGCCTTTTTACTGACATTCGCTTTTAAACGTGATTTCACTGGAGATATTGTCAAAGGCAAGACACGGGATTTGCTAGTAAAGGAACTGAATACATACAATGCAAACAAACACTTCACAACAAGTGTATACCCTACCAATTGAACTCAGTTCAAAAAACTGAATAGAATTCAGTTTTCACTCTGATGAAAGACGTATGCTTTCCTTCTTAAGAACTGTTTTCAAAGATATTCACAGAGTGATTCTGCAATTACTGATTTTGGCTTTTAAACGTGATTTCACTGGACATTTCTGTCAAAATCAAGACATGGGATTTGCTAGAAAACGAACTGAAGACAAACAATGCAAACAAAGACTTCCCTACAAGTGAATCACCTAACCATTCTACTCAGTTCTAAAAACATAATAGAATGCAGCTCTCACTCAGATGAAAGACATATGCTTTCCTTCTTGAGACCTTTTTCCAACGACATTCACAGAGGGATTCTACAAAGTCATTTTACTGATGTTGGCTTTAATGTGATTTCACTGGAGATTTCTGTCAAAGACAAGACATAGGATTTGCTAGTAAAGGAACTGAATACAAACAATGCAAACAAACACTACCCTACAATTGAAACGCCTAACCAATCAACTCAGTTCTAAAAACTGAATAGAATGCAGTTTTCACTCAGATGAAAGACATATACTTTCCTTCTTAAGAAGTGTTTTCAAAGACATTCACAAAGTGATGCTACAAAGCCTTTTTACTGAGGTTGGCTTTTAAACATGATTTCACTGGAGATTTCTGTCAAACACAAACACGGGATATGCTAGTAAAGGAACTGAATACACACAATACAAACAAACATTTCCCTACCAGTGAATTTCCTAACCATTCAACTGAGTTCTAAACACTGAATAGAATGCAGTTTTCACTCAGATGAAAACTTATGCCTTCCTTCTTAAGAACTGTTTTCAAAGACATTCACAGAGTGATTCTACAAAGCCTTTTTACTGATGTTTGCTTTTAAACGTGATTTCACTGGAGATATTGTCAAATGCAAGACATGGGATTTGCTATTAAAGACTGAATACATACAACGCAAGCAAACACTTCCTAAAAAGTGAATCACCTATACATTCAACTCAGATCTAAAAACTGAATAGAATGCAGTTTTCACTCAGATGAAAGACTTACGCTTTCCTTCTTAAGAAGTGTTTTCAAAGACATTCCCAAAGTGATTCTACAAAGCATTTTTACTGACGTTGTCTTTTAAACGTGATTTCACTGAAGATTTCTGTCAAATGCCAGACAGAGTGTTTGCTAGTAAAGGAACTGAATACATACAATGCAAACAAACAATTCCCTACAAGTGAATGGCCTAACCATTCAACTCAGTTCAAAAAAATTGAACAGAATGCAGTTTTCACTCAAATGAAAGATGTATGCTTTCCTACTTAAGAACTGCTTTCAAAGACATACACAGAGTGATTCTACAATACCATTTTACTGATGTTTGCTTTTAAACGTGATTTCACTGGAGATATCTGTCAAAGGCAAGACACGGATTTGCTAGAAAGGAAATGAATACATACAATGCAAACAAACACTTCCCTACAAGTGAATCGCCTAACCATGCAACTCAGTTCTAAAAACAACAATACAATGCAGTTTTCACTCAGATGAAAGACATGCTTGGATTCTTAAAAACTGTTTTCAAAGACATTCACAGAGTGATTATACAAAGCCTTTTTACTGACATTGGTTTTAAAAGTGATTTCACTGGAGATATTGTCAAAGGCAAGACACGGGATTTGCTAGTAAAGGAACTGAACACATACAATGCAAACAAACACTTACCTACAAGTGAATCGCCTAACCATTCAACTCAGTTCAAAAAATGAAGAGAATGCAGTTTTCACTCAGTTGAAAGACTTATGTTTTCCTACTTAAGAACTGCTTTCAAAGACATTCACACAGTGTTTCTACAAAACCATTTTACTGATGTTTGCTTTTAAACGTGATTTCACTGGAGATTTCTGTCAAAGGCAAGACATGGATTTGCTAGAAAATAAATGAATACATACAATGCAAACAAACACTTCCCTACAAGTGAATCGCCTAACCATGCTACTCAGTTCTAAAAACGAGAATATAATGCAGTTTTCACTCAGATGAAAGACATGCTAGGATTCTTAAAAACTGTTTTCAAAGACATTCACAGAGTGATTATACAAAGCCTTTTTACTGACATTCGCTTTTAAACGTGATTTCACTGGAGATATTGTCAAAGGCAAAACACGGGATTTGCTAGTAAAGGAACTGAATACATACAATGCAAACAAACACTTCACAACAAGTGTATACCCTACCCATTGAACTCAGTTCAAAAAACTGAATAGAATTCAGTTTTCACTCTGATGAAAGACGTATGCTTTCCTTCTTAAGAACTGTTTTCAAAGATATTCACAGAGTGATTCTGCAATTACTGATTTTGGCTTTTAAACGTGATTTCACTGAAGATTTCTGTCAAATGCAAGACACAGGGTTTGCTAATAAAGGAAATGAATACCTTCAATGCAAACAAACACTTCCCTACAAGTGATTTGCATAACCATGCAACTCAGGTCTAAAAACGAGAATACAGTGCAGTTTTCACTCAGATGAAAGACTTATGCTTTCTTTCTTAAGAACTGTTTTCAAAGACTTTCACAGAGTGATTCTACAAAGCCTTTTTACTGATGTTGGCTTATAAACGTGATTTCACTGTAGATTTCTGTCAAAGGAAAGACACGGGATTTGCTAGTAAAGGAACTGAATACACACAATGCAAACAAACATTTCCCTACAAGTGAATAACCTAACCATTCAACTCAGTTCTAAAAACTGAATAGAATGCAGCTCTCACTCAGATGAAAGACATATACTTTCATTCTTGAGAACTTTTTACAAAGACATTCACAGAGTGATTCTACAAAGCCATTTTACTGATGTTGGCTTTAATGTGATTTCACTGGACATTTCTGTCAAAATCAAGACATGGGATTTGCTAGAAAACGAACTGAATACAAACAATGCAAACAAACACTTCCCTACAATTGAAATGCCTAACCAATCAACTCAGTTCTAAAAACTGAATAGAATGCAGTTTTCACTCAGATGAAAGACATATACTTTCCTTCTTAAGAAGTGTTTTCAAAGACATTCCCAAAGTGATTCTACAAAGCCTTTTTAATGACGTTGGCTTTTAAACGTGATTTCACTGAAGATTTCTGTCAAATGCCAGACACAGTGTTTGCGCGTAAAGGAACTGAATACATACAATGCAAACAAACACTTCCCTACAAGTGAATCGCCTAACCATTCAACTCAGTTCAAAAGATTGAACAGAATGCAATTTTCACTCAGGTGAAAGACGTATGCTTTCCTACTTAAGAACTGCTTTCAAAGATATTCACAGAGTGATTCTACAAAACCATTTTACTGATGTTTGCTTTTAAACGTGATTTCACTGGAGATTTCTGTCAAAGGCAAGACACGGATTTGCTAGAAAGGAAATGAATACATACAATGCAAACAAACACTTCCCTACAAGCGAATCGGCTAACCATGCAACTCAGTTCTAAAAACGAGAATACAATGCAGTATTCACTCAGATGAAAGACATGCTTGGATTCTTAAAAACTGTTTTCAAAGACATTCTCAGAGTGATTATACAAAGCTTTTTTACTGACATTGGCTTTTAAACGTGATTTCACTGGAGATATTCTCAAAGGCAAGACACGGGATTTGCTAGTAAAGGAACTGAATACATACAATGCAAACAAACACTTACCTACAAGTGAATCGCCTAACCATTCAACTCAGTTCAAAAAATTGAAGAGAATGCAGTTTTCACTCAGTTGAAAGACTTATGTTTTCCTACTTAAGAACTGTTTTCAAAGACATCACAGAGTGATTCCACAAAGGCTTTTTACTGATGTTGGCTTTTAAACGTGATTTCACTGAAGATTTCTGTCAAATGCAAGACACAGTGTTTGCTAGTAAAGGAACTGAATACATACAATGCAAACAAACACTTCCCTACAAGTGAATCGCCTAACCATTCAACTCAGTTTTAAAAACTGAATAGAATGCAGTTTTTACTCAGATGAAAGACTTATGCTTTTCTTCTTAAGAAATGTATTCAAAGACATTCACTGAATGATTCTACAAAGCCTTTTTACTAATGTTTGCTTTTAACATGATTTCACTGAAGATTTCTGTCAAACGCAAGACACAGTGTTTGATAGTAAAGGAACTGAATACCTACAATGCAAACAAAACTTACCTACAAGTGAATCGCCTAACCATGCAACTCAGTTCTAAAAATGAGAACACAATGCAGTTTTCAATCAGATGAAAGACATGCTTTCCTTCTTGAGAACTGTTTTCAAAGACATTCACAGAGTGATACTACAAAGCATTTTTACTGACGTTGGCTTTTAAACGTGATTTCACTGAAGATTTCTGTCAAATGCAAGACAAAGGATTTGCTAGTAAAGGAACTGAATACATACAATGCAAACAAACACTTCGCTACAAGTGAATTGCCTAACCATTCAACTCAGTTCTAAAAATTGAATAGAATGCAGTTTTCACTCAGATGAAAGAATTCTGCTTCCCTTCTTGAGAAATGTTTACAAAGATATTCAAAGAGTGATTCTACAAGGCCGTTTTACTGATGTTGGCTTTTAAACGTGATTTCACTGGAGATTTCTGTCAACGCAAGACATGGGATTTGCTAGTAAAGGAACTGAATACATACAATGCAAACTCGCCCTTCCCTACAAGTGAATCTTCTAACCATTCAACTGAGTTCTAAAAACTGAATAGATTGTAGTTTTCACTTAGATGAACGACGTATGTTTTCCTTCTTAAGAACAGATTTCAAAGAAATACATAGAGTGATGCTACAGAGCCCTTGTACTAACGTTTGCTTTTAAAGTAATTTCACTGGAGTACTCTATGAAAACCAAGACATGGGATGTCCTTGTAAAGGAATTGGATAGATACAGTGCAAACAAAACATTTCCTGCAAGTGAATCACCTATCCATTCAACTCAGTTCTCAAAGCAGAATTGAATACATTTTTAAACTTGGATGAAAGACATATTTATTCCTTCTTAAGAACTGATTTCAAAGGCATACATAGATTGATTCTACAGAGCTCTTGTACTAACGTTTGCTTTTAATCGTGATTTCACAGGAGATTTCTCTCAAATGCAAGCATGAGATTTACTAATAAAGAATTGAATACATAGAATGCAAGCAAACACTTCCCTACAAGTCAATCGCCTATCCATACAACTCAGTTCTAAAAACTGAATTGAATACAGTTTTCACTTAGATGAAAGACATGTTTTCCTTCTTAAGAACTGATTTCAAAGGCATACATAGAGTGATTCTACAGAGCCCTTGTACTAACGTTTGCTTTGAAACACGATTTCACAGGACTCTTCTCTCAAAAGCAAGACAAAATATTTGCTAGTAAAGAATTGAATATACAGAATGCAAGCAAACACTTCCCTACAAGTGAATCGCCTATCCATTCAACTCAGTTCTAAAAACTGAATTGAATACATTTTTCACATAGATGAAAGACGTTTGTTTTCCTTCTTAAAAACAGTTTCAAAGAAATACGTAGAGTGATGCTACAGAGCCCTTGTACTAATGTTTGCTTTTAAACACGATTTCACTAGAGTTTTCTATCAAAGCAAGACATGGGATGTGCTAGTAAAGGAATTGAATAGATACAGTGCAAAAAAACCATTCCCTGCAAGTGAATCGCCTATCCACTCAACTCAGTTCTAAAAACAAAATTGAATACAGTTTTCAAATCGATGAAAGACGTATGTTTTCCTTCTTAAGACCTGATTTCAAAGGCATACATAGAGTGATCCTGCAGAGCCCTTGTACTAATGTTTCCTTTTAAATGCGATTTCACAGGACTTTTCTCTCAAACGCAAAAAAAGAAATTTGTTAGTACACTTGGAATACACAGAATGCAAGCAAACACCTCCCTACTTGTAAATCGCCTATCCATTCAACTCAGTTCTAAAAACTGAATTGAATACATTTTTCACTTAGATGAAAATCATATGTTTTCATTCTTAAGAACTGATTTCAAAGGCATGCATAGAGTGTGGCTACAGAGCCCTTGTACTAACGTTTGCTTTTAAATACTATGTCACTGGAGTTTTCTCTCAAAGGCAAGACACGGATGTCCTAGAAAAGAATTGAATAGATACAGTGCAACTAACCTCTTCCCTGAAAGTGAATCGCCTATCCACTCAACTCAGTTCTAAAAACAGAATTGAATACAGTTTTCAATTCGATGAAAGACATATGTTTTCCTTCTTAAGACCTGATTTCAAAGGCATACATAGAATGATGCTACAGAGCCTTTCAACTAACATTTGCATTTAAATGCGATTTCACAGGACTATTCTCTCAAATGCAAGTCACGAGATTTGCTAGTAAAGAATTGAATATACAGAATGCAAGCAAACACTTCCCTACAATTGATTCGCCTATCCATTCAACTCAGTTCTAAACACTGAATTGAATGCAGTTTCCCTTAGATGAAAGACATATGTTTTCCTTCTTAAGAACAAATTTGAAAGGCTTACATACAGTGATGCTACAGAGCCCTTGTACTAACGTTTGCTTTTAAATGCGATTTCACTGGAGTTTTCTCTCAAAGGCAAGACACAGTATATCCTAGTAAAGGAATTGAATACATACAGTGCAAACAAACCATTCCCTGCGAGTGAATCGCTTATCCATTCAACTCAGTTCTAAAAACAGAATTGAATACATTTTTCACTTGGATGAAAGACATATGTTTTCCTTTTTAAGAACAGATATCAAAGGCATATGTAGAGTGATTCTGCAGAGCCCTTGTACTAACATTTGCTTGTAAAGGCGATTTCCCAGGACTTTTCTCTCAAATGCAAAAAACAAGTTTGGCTAGTATAGAATTCAATATACAGAATGCAAGCAAACACCTCCCTACAAGTAAATTGCCTATCCATTCAACTCATTCTAAAAATTGAATTGAATACAGTTTTCACTTGGATGAAAGACATATGTTTTCCTTCTTAACAAATGATTTCAAAGGCATACATAGAGTGATACTACACAGCCCTTGTACTAACGTTACCATTGAAACACGATTTCACAGGACTTTTCTCTCAAAGGCAAGACACGAGATTTGCTAGTAAAGAATTGAATATACAGAATGCAAGCATAGACTTCCCTACATGTGAATTGCCATCCATTCAACTCAGTTCTAAAATCTGAACTGAATAGAGTTTTCACTTAGATGAAAGACGTATTTTTTTCTTCTTCAGAACAGATTTCAAAGGCATACATAGAGTGATACTACACAGCCCTTGTACTAACGTTTGCATTGAAACGCGATTTCACAGGACTTTTCTCTCAAAGGCAAGACACGAGATTTGTTAGTAAAGAATTGAATATACAAAATGCAAACATACACTTTTGTACATGTGAATCGCCATACATTGAACTAAGTTCTAAAAACTGAATTGAATACAGTTTTCACTTAGATGAAAGACATATGTTTTCCTTCTTCAGAACAGATTTCAATGGCATACATAGCATGATTCTGCAGAGCCCTTTTACTAACATTTGATTTTAAATGCGATTTCGCAGGACTTTTCTCTCAATTCCAAGACACGAGATTTGCTAATAAAGAATTGAATATACAGAATGCAAGCAAACTCTTCTCTACAAGTGAATCATTTCTCCATTCAACTCAGTTCTAAACACTGAATTGTATACAGTTTTCACTTAGATGAAAGACGTATGTTTTTCTTCTTGAGAACTGATTTTAAAGGCATACATAGAGTGGTTCTACAGAGCCCTTGTACTAACCTTTGCTTTGAAACGCGATGTCA
Organism: Phyllotis vaccarum; assembly: GCA_033318265.1. Lineage (NCBI taxonomy): Eukaryota > Metazoa > Chordata > Mammalia > Rodentia > Cricetidae > Phyllotis > Phyllotis vaccarum. The sequence goes on from JARWLC010000011.1 coordinate 5,645,601, forward strand.
CAGGACTTTCTCTCAAAAGCATGACATGGGATGTCCTAGTACAGGAATTGAATAGATACAGTGCAAACAAACCATTCTCTGCGATAGAATCGTCTTTCCATTCATCTCAGTTCTAAAAACAGAATTGAATAGAGTTTTCACTTGGACGAAAGACATATGTTTTCCTTTTTAAGAACAGATATCAAAGGCATATGTAGAGTGATACAACACAGCCCTTGTACTAAGGTTTGCATTGAAACGCGATTTCACAGGACTTTTCTCTCAAATGCAAGACACAAGATTTGCTAGTAAAGAATTGAATATACAGAATGCAAGCAAACTCTTCTCTACAAGTGAATCATTTCTCCATTCAACTCAGTTCTAAAAACTGAATTGAATACATTTTTCACTTGGATGAAAGTCGTATGTTTTCCTTCTTCAGAACAGATTTCAAAGGCATACAAAGCGTGATTCTGGAGAGCCCTTTTACTAACATTTGATTTTAAATGCGATTTCGCAGGACATTTCTCTCAATTCCAAGACACGAGATTTGCTAGTAAAGAATTGAATATACAGAATGCAAGCAAACTCTTCTCTACAAGTGAATCATTTCTCCATTCAACTCAGTTCTAAAAACTGAATTGAATACATTTTTCACTTGGATGAAAGACATATGTTTTCCTTTTAAGAACAGATATCAAAGGCATACGTAGAGTGATTCTGCAGAGCCCTTGTACTAACATTTGCTTGTAAAGGCGATTTCCCAGGACTTTACTCTCAAATGCAAAAAATGAGTTTTCCTCGTATAGAATTCAATATACAGAATGCAAGCAAACACCTCCCTACAAGTAAATTGCCTATCCATTCAACTCAGTTCTAAAAATTGAATTGAATACAGTTTTCACTTGGCTGAAAGACATATGTTGTCCTTCTTAAGAACTGATTTCAAAGGCATACGTAGAGTGATGCTACACAGCCCTTGTACTAATGTTTGCATTGAAACGCGATTTCACAGGACTTTTCACTCAAAGGCAAGACACGAGATTTGTTAGTATAGAATTGAATATACAAAATGCAAGCATACACTTCCCTACATGTGAATTGCCATCCATTCAACTCAGTTCTAAAAACTGAACTGAATAGAGTTTTCACTTAGATGAAAGATGTATGTTTTCCTTCTTCAGAACACATTTCAAAGGCATACATAGAGTGATACTACACAGCCCTTATACTAACATTTGCATTGAAACGCGATTTCACAGGACTTTTCTCTCAAATGCAAGACACGAGATTTGCTAGTAAAGAATTGAATATACAGAATGCAAGCATACACTTTTCTACATGTGAATAGCCTATCCATTCAACTAAGTTCTAAAAACTGAATTGAATACAGTTTTCACGTAGATGAAAGTCATATGTTTTCCTTCTTCAGAACAGATATCAAAGGCATATATAGAGTGATTCTGCAGAGCCCTTTTACTAAGATTTGCTTTTAAATGCGATTTCGCAGGACTATTCTCTCAATTGCAAGACATGAGATTTGCTAGTAAAGAATTAAATATACAGAATGCAAGCAAACTCTTCTCTACATGTGAATCATTTTTCCTTTCAACTCAGTTCTAAACACTGAATAGAATACAGTTTTCACTTAGATGAAAGATGTATGTTTTTCTTCTTAAGAACTGTTTTTAAAGTCATACATAGAGTGGTACTACAGAGCCCTTGTACTAACGTTTGCTTTGAAACGCGATTTCACAGGACTTTTCTCTCAAAAGTATGACATGGGATGTGCTAGTAAAGAAATTGAATAGATACAGTGCAAACAAACCATTCCCTGTGAGTGAATCGCCTATCCATTCACCTCAGTTCTAAAAACAGAATTGAATACATTTTTCACTTGGATGAAAGACATATGTTTTCCTTTTTAAGAACAGATAGCAAAGGCATACATAGAGTGGTTCTACAGAGCCCTTGTACTAACATTTGCTTTGAAACGCGATTTCCCAGGACATTTCTCTCAAAAGCATGACATGGGATGTCCTAGTAGAGGAATTGAATAGATACAGTGCAAACAAACCATTCTCTGCCTGTGAATCTCCTATCCATTCAACTCGGTTCTAAAAACAGAGTTGAATACATTTTTCACTTGGATGAAAGACATATGTTTTCCTTTGTAAGAACAGATATCAAAGGCATATGTACAGTGATTCTACAGAGCCCTAGTACTAAAATTTGCTTAAAATGCGATTTCCCTGGACTTTTCTCTCAAATGCAAAAAACAAGATTTGCTAGTATAGAATTCAATATACAGAATGCAAGCAAACAACTCCCTACAAGTAAATTGCCTATCCATTCAACTCTGTCCTAAAAATTGAATTGAATACAATTTGCACTTGGATGAAAGACATATGTTTTCCTACTTAAGAACTGATTTCAAAGGCATACATAGAGTGATACTACACAGCCCTTGTACTAACATTTGCATTGAAACGCGATTTCACAGGACTTTTCTCCCAAAAACAAGACACAAGATTTCCTAGTAAAGAATTGAATTTACAGAATGCAAGCAAACTCTTCTCTACAAATGAATCATTTTTCCATTCAACTCAGTTCTAAACACAGAATTGAATACAGTTTTCATTTAGATGAAAAACGTATGTTTTTCTTCTTAAGAACTGATTTCAAAGGCATACATAGAGTGGTTCTACAGAGCCCTTGTACTAACGTGTGCTTTGAAACGCGATTTCACATGACTTTTCTCTCAAAAGCATGACATGGGATATCCTAGTATAGGAATTGAATAGATACAGTGCAAAAAAACCATTCCCTGCGAGTGAATAGCCTATCCATTCAACTCAGTTCTAAAAACAGAATTGAATACATTTTTCACTTAGATGAAAGACATATGTTTTCCTTTTTAAGAAATGATTTCAAAGGCATACGTAGAGTGATTCTGCAGAGCCCTTGTACTAACATTTGCTTGTAAAGGCGATTTCCCAGGACTTTTCTCTCAAATGCAAAAAAACGAGTTTTGCTAGTATAGAATTCAATATACAGAATGCAAGCAAACACCTCCCTACAAGTAAATTGCCTATCGATTCATCTCAGTTCTAAAAATTGAATTGAATACAGTTTTCACTTGGATGAAAGACATTTGTTTTCCTTCTTAAGAACTGATTTCAAAGGCATAAATAGAGTGATACTACACAGCCCTTGTACTAACGTTTGCATTGAAACGCGATTTCACAGGACTTTTCTCTCAAAGGCAAGACACGAAATTTGCTAGTATAGAATTGAATATACAGAATGCAAACATACACTTCCCTACATGTGAATTGCGATCCGTTCAACTCAGTTCTAAAAACTAAACTGAATACAGTTTTTCCTTAGATGAAAGCCATATGTTTTCCTTTTTAAGAACAGATATCAAAGGCATATGTAGAGTGATTCTGCTGATTCCTTGTACTAACATTTGCTTTAAAATGCGATTTCCCTGGACTTTTCTCTCAAAGGCAAGACACGAGATTTGCTAGTAAAGAACTGAATATACAGAATGCCAGCATGAACTTCCCTACATGTGAATTGCCATCCATTCAACTCAGTTTTAAAACTGAACTGAATAGAGTTTTCACTTAGATGAAAGACATATGTTTTCCTTCTTCAGAACACATTTCAAAGGCATACATAGAGTGATACTACACAGCCCTTGAACTAACGTTTGCATTGAAACATGATTTCACAGGACTTTTCTCTCAATTGCAAGACACGAGATTTGGTATTAAAGAATTGAATGTACCAAATGCAAGCAAACTCTTCTCTACATGTGAATCATATTTCCTTTCAACTCAGTTCTAAACACTGAATTGAATACAGTTTTCACGTAGATAAAAGACGTATGTTTTTCTTCTTAAGAGCTGATTTTGAAGGCATACATAGAGTGGATCTACAGAGCCCTTGTACTAACATTTGCTTTGAAACGCGATTTCACAGGACTTTTCTCTCAAAAGCATGACATGGGATGTCCTATTAAAGGAACTGAATAGATACAGTGCAAACAAACCATTCCCTACAAGTGAATCGCCTATCCATTCAACTCAGTTCTAAAAACAGAATTGAATACATTTTTCACTTGGATGAAAGACATATGTTTTCCTTTTTAAGAACAGATATCAAAGGCATATGTAGAGTGATTCTGTAGAGCCCTTGTACTAACATTTGGTTTAAAATGTGATTTCCCTGGACTTTTCTCTGAAATGCGAAAAACAAGATTTTCTAGTATAGAATTCAATATACAGAATGCAAGCAAACACCTCCCTACCAGTAAATTGCCTATCCATTCAACTCCATCCTAAAAATTGAATTGAATACAGTTTTCAATTACATGAAAGACATATGTTTTCCTTCTTATGAACTGATTTCAAAGGCATACATAGAGAGATACTACACAGCCCTTGTACTAACGTTCGCATTGAAACACGATTTCACAGGACTTTTCTCTCAATAACAAGACACGAGATTTGCTGGTAAAGAATTGAATATGCAGAATGCAAGCATACACTTTTCTACATGTGAATCGCCATCCATTTAACTAAGTTCTAAAAACTGAATTGAATACAGTTTTCACTTAGATGAAAGTCATATGTTTTTTTTCTTCAGAACAGATTTCAAAGGCATACATAGAGTGATTCTACAGAGCCCTTGTACTAATGTTTGTTTTAAAGGCTATTTCACAGGAGGTTTCTATCAAATGCAAGCACGAGTCTTGCTAATAAAGAATTGAATATACAGAAGGCAAGCGAACACTTCCCTACAAGTGAATCGCCTCTCCATTCAACTCAGTTCTACAAAGTGAATTGAATACAGTTTTCACTTAGATGAAAGACATATGTTTTCCTTCTTAAGAACTGATTTCAAAGGCATACATAGAGTGACACTACACAGCCCTTGTACTAAAGTTTGCATTGAAACGCGATTACACAGGACTTTTCTCTCAAACGCAAGACACGAGATTTGGTAGTAAAAAACTGAATATACAGAATGCAAGCAAACACTTCCCTGCAAGTGAATCGCCTATCCATTCAACTCAGCTATAAAGACTGAATAGAATACAGTTTTCACTTCGATGAAAGACATATGTTTTCCTTCTTAAGAATAGATTTGAAAGGATTACATACAGTGATTCTGCTGAGCCCTTGTACTAATGTTTGCTTTTAAATGAGATTTTCCAGGACTTTTCTCTCAAACGCAAAACACGAAAGTTTCTACTACAGTTGGAATATACAGAATGCAAGCAAACACCTCCCTACAAGTAAATCGCCTATCCATTCAACTCCATCCTAAAAATTGAATTGAATACAGTTTTCAATTGCATGAAAGACATATGTTTTCCTTCTTATGAACTGATTTCAAAGGCATACATAGAGTGATACTACACAGCCCTTGTACTAACGTTTGCATTGAAACGCGATTTCACAGGACTTTTCTCTCAATAACAAGACACGAGATTTGCTAGTAAAGACTTGAATATACAGAATGCAAGCATACACTTTTCTACATGTGAATCGCAATTCATTTAACTAAGTTCTAAAAACTAAATTGAATACAGTTTTCACTTAGATGAAAGTCGTATGTTTTTTTCTTCAGAACAGATTTCAAAGGCATACATAGAATGATTCTACAGAGCCCTTGTACAAATGTTTGTTTTAAAGGCGATTTCACAGGAGGTTTCTATCAAATGCAAGCACGAGTCTTCCTAATAAAGAATTGAAAATACAGAAGGCAAGCAAACACTTCCCTACAAGTGAATCACCTCTCCATTCAACTCAGTTCTACAAACTGAGTTGAATACAGTTTTCACTTAGATGAAAGACATATGTGTTCCTTCTTAAGAACTGATTTCAAAGGCATACATAGAGTGATACTACACAGCACTTGTACTAACATTTGCATTGAAACATGATTTCACAGGACTTTTCTCTCAATAACAAGATACGAGATTTGCTAGTAAAGAATTGAATATACAGAATGCAAGCATACACTTTTCTACATGTGAATCGCCATTCATTTAACTAAGTTTTAAAAGCTGAAATGAATACAGTTTTCACTTAGATGAATGTCGTCTGTTTTCCTTCTTCAGAACAGATTTCAAAGGCATACATAGAGTGATTATGCAGAGCCCTTGTCCTAATGTTTGCTTTTAAAGGTGATTTCACAGGAGGTTTCTCTCAAATGCAAGCACGAGATTTGCTAGCAAAGAATTGAATATACAGAATACAAGCAAACAATTCCCTACAAGTGAATCGCCTATCCATTCACCTCAGTTCTAAAAACAGAATTGAATACATTTTTCACTTGGATGAAAGACATATGTTTTCCTTTTTAAGAACAGATAGCAAAGGCATACATAGAGTGGTTCTACAGAGCCCTTGTACTAACATTTGCTTTGAAACGCGATTTCCCAGGACATTTCTCTCAAAAGCATGACATGGGATGTCCTAGTAGAGGAATTGAATAGATACAGTGCAAACAAACCATTCTCTGCGAGTGAATCTCCTATCCATTCAACTCGGTTCTAAAAACAGAGTTGAATACATTTTTCACTTGGATGAAAGACATATGTTTTCCTTTGTAAGAACAGATATCAAAGGCATATGTACAGTGATTCTGCAGAGCCCTAGTACTAAAATTTGCTTTAAAATGCGATTTCCCTGGACTTTTCTCTCAAATGCAAAAAACAAGATTTGCTAGTATAGAATTCAATATACAGAATGCAAGCAAACAACTCCCTACAAGTAAATTGCCTATCCATTCAACTCTGTCCTAAAAATTGAATTGAATACAATTTGCACTTGGATGAAAGACATATGTTTTCCTTCTTAAGAACTGATTTCAAAGGCATACATAGAGTGATACTACACAGCCCTTGTACTAACATTTGCATTGAAACGCGATTTCACAGGACTTTTCTCCCAAAAACAAGACACAAGATTTCCTAGTAAAGAATTGAATTTACAGAATGCAAGCAAACTCTTCTCTACAAATGAATCATTTTTCCATTCAACTCAGTTCTAAACACAGAATTGAATACAGTTTTCATTTAGATGAAAAACGTATGTTTTTCTTCTTAAGAACTGATTTCAAAGGCATACCTAGAGTGATTCTGCAGAGCTCTTGTCCTAATGTTTGCTTTTGAAGGTGATTTCACAGGAGGTTTCTCTCAAATGCAAGCACGATATTTGCTAGCAAAGAATTGAATATACAGAATACAAGCAAACAATTCCCTACAAGTGAATCGCCTATCCATTCAACTCAGTTCTAAAAACTGAATTGAATACAGTTTTCACTTAGATGAAAGACATATGTTTTCTTACTTAAGAACTGATTTCAAAGACATACATAGAGTGATGCTACAGAGCCCTTGTATTAATGTTTGCTTTTTAATGCGATTTCACTGGAGTTTTCTCTCAAAGGCAAGACACAGATGTCCTAGTAAAGGAATTGAATAGGTACAGTGCAACCAACCTCAACCCTGCAAGTGATTCGCCTATCCATTCAACTCAGTTCTAAAAACAGAATTGAATACAGTTTTCACTTAGATGAAAGACATATGTTTTCCTTCTTAAGAACTGATTTCAAAGGCATACATAGAGTGATACTACAGAGCACTTGTACTAACATTTGCTTTTAAACGCGATTTAACAGGACTTTTCTCTCAAATGCAAGACATGAGATTTGCTAGTAAAGAACTGAATATACAGAATGCAAGCATAAAGTTCCCTACATGTGAATTGCCATCAATTCAACTTAGTTCTAAAAACTGAATTGAATACAGTTTTCACTTGGATGAAAGACATATGTTTACCTTCTTAAGAACACATTTCAAAGAAATACATAGAGTGATTCTATAGATCGCTTGTACTAATGTTTGATTTTAAACGAGATTTCACAGGGGTTTTCTCTCAATTGCAAGACACAAGATTTGTTAGAAAAGATTTTAATATACAGAATACCAGCAAACACTTCCCTACAAGTGAATCGCCTATCCATTCAACTCAGTTATAAAGACTGAATTGAATACAGTTTTCACTTAGATGAAAGACGTATGTTTTCCTTCTTCAGAACAGATTTCAAATCATACATAGAGTGATTCTGCAGAGCCCTTCTACTAATGTTTGCTTTTAAATGCGATTTACCAGGACTTTTCTCTCAAACGCAAAACACGAAATTTGCTAGAACAGTTGGAATATACAAAATGCAAGAAAACACCTCCCTACAAGTGAATCGTCGCCTATGCATTCTACTTAGTTCTAAAAACTGAATTGAATACAGTTTTCACTTAGATGAAAGACATATGTTTTCATTCTTAAGAACTGATTTCAAAGGCATACATAGAGTGTGGCTACAGAGCCCTTGTACTAACCTTTGCTTTTAAATGCGATGTCACTGGAGTTTTCTCTCAAAGGCAAGACACGGATATCCTAGTATAGGAAGTGAATAGATACAGTGCAACCAATCACTTCCTGCAAGTGAATCGCCTATCCATTCAACTCAGTTCTGAAAACTGAATTGAATACAGTTTTCACTTAGATGAAAGACATATGTTTTCCTTCTTAAGACCTGATTTCAAAGGCATACATAGAATGATGCTACAGAGCCTTTCAACTAACATTTGCATTTAAATGCGATTTCACAGGAGGTTTCTCTCAAACCGAAGACACGATAATTGCTAGTAAAGAATTGAATATACAGAATAAGAGCAAAAGCTTCCCTACAAGTGAATTGCTTTTCCATTCAACTCAGTTTTATACACTGAATTGAATACAGTTTTCGCTTAGATGAAAGACATATGTTTTCCTTCTTAAGAACTGAATTCAAAGGCATACATACAGTGATGCTACAGAGCCCTTGTACTAACGTTTGCTTTTAAATGCAATTTCACTGGGGTTTTCTCTCAAAGGCAAGACAAGGTATATCCTAGTAAAGGAATTGAATACATACAGTGCAAAAAACACTTCTCTGCAAGTTAATTGCCTATCCATTCAACTCAGATCTAAAGACTGATTTGAAAACAGTTTACACTTAGATGAAAGTCGTATGTTTTCCTCCTTCAGAACAGATTTCAGAGGCATACATAGAGTGGTTCTGCAGAGCCCTTGTACTAACGTTTGTTTTTAAATGCGATTTCACAGGACTTTTCTCACAATTGCAAGACACGAGATTTGCTAGTAAAGAATTGTATATGCAGAATGCAAGCAAACTCTTCTCTACAAGTGAATCATTTTTCCATTCAACTCAGTTCTAAACACTGAATTGAATACAGTTTTCACTTAGATGAAAGACGTATGATTTTCTTCTTAAGAACTGATTTTATAGGCATACATAGAGTGGTTCTACAGAGCCCTTTTACTAACGTTTGCTTTGAAACGTGATTTCACAGGACTTTTCTCTCAAAAGCATGACATGGGATGTCCTAGTAAAGGAATTGAATAGATACAGTGCAAACAAACCTTTCCCTGCGAGTGAATCGCCTATCCATTCAACTCAGTTATAAAAACAGAATTGAATACAGTTTTCACTTGGATGAAAGACATGTTTTCCTTTTTAAGAACAGATATCAAAGGCATACATAGAGTGGTTCTAAAGAGCCCTTGTACTAACGTTTGCTTTGAAACACGATTTCACAGGACTTTTCTCTCAAAAGCATGACATGGGATGTCCTAGTAAAGGAATTGAATAGATACAGTGCAAACAAACCATTCCCTGCGAGTGAAACGCCTATCCATTCAACTCAGTTCTAAAAACAGAATTGAATACATTATTCACTTGGATGAAAGACATATGTTTTCCTTTTTAAGAACAGATATCAAAGGCATGCGTAGAGTGATTCTGCAGAGCCCTTGTACTAACATTTGCTTGTAAAGGCGATTTCCCAGGACTTTTCTCTCAAATGCAAAAAACGAGTTTTGCTAGTAGAGAATTCAATATACAGAATGCAAGCAAACACCTCCCTACAAGTAAATTGCCTATCCATTCAACTCAGTTCTAAAAACTGAACTGAATACAGTTTTCACTTAGATGAAAGACGTGTGTTTTCCTTCTTCAGAACAGATTTCAAAGGCATACATAGAGTGATACTACACCTCCCTTGTAGTAATGTTTGATTTTAAACGGGATTTCACAGGAGTTTTCTCTCAAACCGAAGACAGGATATTTGCTAGGAAAGAATTGAATATACAGAATGAAAGCAAACACTTCCCTACAAGTGAAGTGCTTTTCCATTCAACTCAGGTCTAAACACTGAATTGAATAGAGTTTTCACTTAGATGAAAGACATATGTTTTCCTTCTTAAGAACTGACTTCAAAGGCATACAAGGAGTGATGCTACTGAGCCCTTGTACTAAAGTTTGCTTTTAAACACAATTTCACTGGAGTTTTCTCTCAAAGGCAAGACACGTATATCCTAGTAAAGGAATTGAATACATACAGAGCAAAAAACACGTCTCTGCAAGTGAATTGCCTATCCATTCATCTCAGATCTAAAGACTGAATTGAAAACAGTTTACACTTAGATGAAATTTGTATCTTTTCCTCCTTCAGAACAGATTTCAAAGGCATACATAGAGTGATTCTGCAGAGCCCTTGTACTAACGTTTGTTTTTAAATGCGATTTCACAGGACTTTTCTCTCAATTGCAAGACACGAGATTTGCTAGTAAAGAATTGAATATACAGAATGCAAGCAAACTCTTCTCTATAAGTAAATCATTTTTCCATTCAACGCAGTTCTATACACTGAATTGAATACAGTTTTCACTTAGATGAAACAAGTATGTTATTTTTCTTAAGAACTGATTTTAAAGGCATACATAGAGTGGTTCTACAGAGCCTTTGTACTAACGTTTGCTTTGAGATGCGATTTCACAGGACTTTTCTCTCAAAAGCATGACATGGGATGTCCTAGTAAAGGAATTGAATAGATACAGTGCAAACAAACCATTCCCTGAGAGTGAATTGCCTATCCATTCAACTCAGTTCTAAAAACAGAATTGAATACATTTTTCACTTGGATGAAAGACATATGTTTTCCTTTTTAAGAACAGATATCAAAGGCATACATAGAGTGGTTCTACAGAGCCCTTGTACGAACATTTGCTGTGAAACGCGATTTCACAGGACTTTTCTCTCAAAAGCATGATATGGGATGTCCTAGTAAAGGAATTGAATAGATACAGTGCAAACAAACCATTCCCTGCGAGTGAATCGCCTATCCATTCAACTCAGTTCTAAAAACAGAATTGAATAAATTTTTCACTTGGATGAAAGACATATGTTTTCCTTTTTAAGAACAGATATCAAAGGCATACCTAGAGTGATTCTGCACAGCCCTTGTAATAACATTTGCTTTTAAACGTGATTTCACAGGACTTTTCTCTCAATAACAAGACACCAGATTTGCTAGTAAAGAATTGAATATACAGAATGCAAGCATACACTTTTCTACATGTGAATCGCCATCCATTTAACTAAGTTCTAAAAACTGAAATGAATACAGTTTTCACTTAGATGAATGTCGTATGTTTTCCTTCTTCAGAACAGATTTCAAAGGCATACATAGAGTGATTCTGCAGAGCCCTTGTCCTAATGTTTGCTTTTAAAGGTGATTTCACAGGAGGTTTCTCTCAAATGCAAGCACGAGATTTGCTAGCAAAGAATTGAATATACAGAATACAAGCAAACAATTCCCTACAAGTGAATCGCCTATCCATTCAACTCAGTTCTAAAAACTGAATTGAATAGTTTTCACTTAGATGAAAGACATATGTTTTCTTTCTTTAGAACTGATTTCAAAGTCATACATAGAGTGATGCTACAGAGCCCTTGTACTATTGTTTGCTTTTTAATGCGTTTTCACTGGAGTTTTCTCTCAAAGGCAAGACACAGATGTCCTAGTAAAGGAATTGAATAGGTACAGTGCAACCAACCTCAACCCTGCAAGTGATTCGCCTATCCATTCAACTCAGTTCTAAAAACAGAATTGAATACAGTTTTCACTTAGATGAAAGACATATGTTTTCCTTCTTAAGAACTGAATACAAAGGCATACATAGAGTGATACTACACAGCACTTGTACTAACATTTGCTTTTAAACGCGATTTAACAGGACTTTTCTCTCAAATGCAAGACATGAGATTTGCTAGTAAAGAACTGAATATACAGAATGCAAGCATAAACTGCCCTACATGTGAATTTCCATCAATTCAACTCAGTTCTAAAAACTGAATTGAATACAGTTTTCACTTAGATGAAAGTCATATGTTTACCTTCTTAAGAACACATTTCAAAGAAATACATAGAGTGATTCTATAGATCGCTTGTACTAATGTTTGATTTTAAACGAGATTTCACAGGGGTTTTCTCTCAATTGCAAGACACAAGATTTGTTAGAAAAGATTTTAATATACAGAATACCAGCAAACACTTCCCTACAAGTGAATCGCCTATCCATTCAACTCAGTTCTAAAAACTGAATTGAATACAGTTTTCATTTAGATGAAAGACATATGTTTTCCTTCTTAAGAATTGATTTCAAAGGCATACATAGAGTGATTCTACAGAGCCCTTGTACTAATGTTTGCTTTTAAATGCGATTTACCAGGACTTTTCTCTCAATTGCAGACACGAGATTTGCTAGTAAAGAATTGAATATACAGATTGCAAGCAAACTCTTCTCTACAAGTGAATCATTTTTCCATTCAACTCAGTTCTAAACACTGAATTGAATACAGTTTTCACTTAGATGAAAGACGTATATTTTTCTTCTTAAGAACTGATTTCAAAGGCAAACATAGAGTGGTTCTACAGAACCCTTGTACTAACGTTTGCTTTTAAACGCGATTTCAGTGGAGTTTTCTCTCAAAAGCATGACATGGGATGTCCTAGTAAAAGAATTGAATAGATACAGTGCAAACAAACCATTCACTGCAAGTGAATCGCCTAACCATTCAACACAGTTCTAAAAACTGAATTGAATACAGTTTTCACTTAGATGAAAGTCGTATGTTTACCTTCTTAAGAACACATTTCAAAGAAATACATAGAGTGATTCAATAGATCCTTTGTACTAACGTTTGATTTTATATGAGATTTCACAGGGATATTCTCTCAATTGCAAGACACAGGATTTGTTAGAAAAGATTTTAATACACAGAATACCAGCAAACACTTCCCTACAAGCGAATCGCCTATCCATTCAACTTAGTTCTAAAAATTGAATTGAATACAGTTTTCAGTTAGATGACAGACATATGTTTTCCTTCTTAAAAACTGATTTCAAAGGCATACTTAGAGTGGTGCTACAGAGCCCTTGTACTTATGTTTGCTTTTAAAGGCGATTTCACAGGAGGTTTCTCTCAAATGCAAGCATGAGAATTGCTAATAAAGAATCGAATATACAGAAGGCAAGCAAACACTTCCCTACAGTGAATCACCTCTCCATTCAACTCATTTCTACAAACTTAATTGAATACAGTTTTCGCTTAGATGAAAGAAATGTTTTCCTTCTTAAGAACTGATTTCAAAGGCATACATAGAGTGATCCTACAGGGCCCTTGTACTAACGTTTACTTTGAAACACGATTTCACAGGACTTTTCTCTCAAAAGAAAGACACAAGATTTGCTAGTAAAGAATTGAATATACAGAAGGCAAGCAAACACTTCCCTACAAGTGAATCGCCAGTCCATTCAACTCAGTTATAAAGACTGAACTGAATACAGTTTTCACTTAGATGAAAGACATATGTTTTCCTTCTTCAGAACAGATTTCACATCATACATAGAGTGATTCTGTAGAGCCCTTGTACTAACGTTTCCTTTTAAATGTGATTTCCAAGGAGTTTTCTCTCAAACGCAAAACACGAAATGTGCTAGTATAGTTTGAATATACAGAATGCAAGCAAACACCTCCCTACAAGTGAATCGCCTATCCATTGATCTCAATTCTAAAAACTGAATTGAATACAGTTTTCACTTACATGAAATACAAGTTTTCCTTCTTAAGACCTGATTTCAAAGGCATACATAGAGTGATGCTACAGAGCCTTTGAAATAACATTTGCATTTAAAGGCGATTTCACAGGACTATTGTCTCAAATTCAAACACGAGATATGCTAGTAAAGGATTGAATATACAGAATGCAAGCAAACACTTCCCTACAAGTGAATTGCCTATCCATTCAACTCATTAAGTAAAACTGAATTGAATACAGTTTTACCTTAGATGAATGTCATATGTTTTCCTTCTTAAGAACAGATTTGAAAGGCATACATAGAGTGATTCTGCAGAGCCCTTGTACTAACGTTTTCTTTGAAATGCGATTTCACAGGGGTTTTCTCTCAAACCAAAGACACGATATTTGCTAGGAAAGAATTGAATATACAGAATGAAAGTAAAAAGTTCCCTACAAGTGAATTGCTTTTCCATTCAACTCAGTTCTAAACAATGAATTGAATACAGTTTTGACTTAGATGAAAGACATATGTTTTCCTTCTTAAGAATTGATTTCAAAGCCATACATAGAGTGATGCTACAGAGCCCTTGTACTAACGTTTGCTTTTTAAACGTGATTTCACTGGAGTTTTCTATCAAAGGCAAGACAAGATATGTCCTAGTAAAGGAATTGAATACATACAGTGCAAAAAACACTTCTCTGCAAGTGAATTGCCTATCCATTCAACTCAGGTCTAAAGACTGAATTGAATACAGTTTTCACTTAGATGAAAGACATATGTTTTCCTTCTTAAGAACTGACTTAAAAGGCATACATAGAGTGATTCTACAGAACCCTTGTACTAACCTTGCTGTGAAACGCGATTTCACAGGAGTGTTCTCTAAAATGGAAGACACAAGATTTGCTAGTAAGGAATTGAATATACAGAATGCAAGCATTCACTTCCCTACATGTGAATCCCCATCCATTCAACTCATTTCTAAAAACTGAATTGAATACAATTTTCACTTAGATGAAAGATGTATATTTTCCTTCATAAAAACAGATTTCAAAGAAATACATAGAGTGATGCTACAGAGCCCTTTTACAAACGTTTGCTTTTAAATGCGATTTCATGGATTTTTCTCTCAAAAGCATGACATGGGATGTCCTAGTAAAGAAATTTAATAGATACAGTGCAAACAAACCATTCCATGCAAGTGAATCGTCTATCCATTCAACTCAATTCTAAAAAGAGAATTGAATAAAATTTTCACTTGGATAAAAGACATATGTTTTCCTTCTTAAGAACAGATTTCAAAGGCATACATAGAGTGATTCTGCAGAGCCCTTGTACTAACATTGGCTTTTAAATGCGATTTCCCAGGACGTTTCTCTCAAACGCAAAAAACGAGATTTGCTAGTATAGATTTCAACATACAGAATGCAAGCAAACACCTCCCTACAAGTAAATTGCCTATCCATTCAACTCAGTACTAAAAATTGAATTGAATACAGTTTTCACTTGGATGAAAGATGTATGTTTTCCTTCTTAAGAACTGATTTCAAAGGCATACATAGAGTGATATAACAGAGCACATGTACTAACATTTGCTTTTAAACGCGATTTCACAGTACTTTTCTCTCAAATGCAAGACACGAGATTTGCTAGTAAAGAAGTGAATATACAGAATGCAAGCATACATTTCCCTACATGTGAATCGCCATCCATTCAACTCAGTTCTAAAAACTGAATTGAATACAGTTTTCACTTAGATGAAAGACATATGTTTTCTTTCTTAAGAACTGATTTCAAAGGCATACATAGAGTGATTCTACAGAGCCCTTGTACTAACGTTTGTTTTAAATGCGATTTCACAAGAGGTTTCTCTCAAATGCAAGCACGAGATTTCCTAATAAAGAAATGAATATACAGAATACAAGCAAACAATTCCCTACAAGTGAATCGCCTATCCATTCAACTCAGTTCTAAAAACTGAATTGAATACTTTTCACTTAGATGAAAGACATAAGTTTTCTTTCTTAAGAACTGATTTCACAGTCATACATAGAGTGATGCTACAGAGCCCTTGTACTAATGTTTGCTTTTTAATGCGATTTCACTGGAGTTTTCTCTCAAAGGCAAGACACAGATGTCCTAGTAAAGGAATTGAATAGGTACAGTGCAACCAACCTCAACCCTGCAAGTGATTCGCCTATCCATTCAACTCAGTTCTAAAAACAGAATTGAATACAGTTTTCACTTAGATGAAAGACATATGTTTTCCTTCTTAAGAACTGATTTCAAAGGCATACATAAAGTGATACTACAGAGCACTTGTACTAACATTTGCTTTTAAACGCGATTTAACATGACTTTTCTCTCAAATGCAAGACATGAGATTTGCTAGTAAAGAACTGAATATACAGAATGCAAGCATAAACTGCCCTACATGTAAATTTCCATCAATTCAACTCAGTTCAAAAACTGAATTGAATACAGTTTTCACTTAGATGAAAGTCATATGTTTACCTTCTTAAGAACACATTTCAAAGAAATACATAGAGTGATTCTATAGATCGCTTGTACTAATGTTTGATTTTAAACGAGATTTCACAGGGGTTTTCTCTCAATTGCAAGACACAAGATTTGTTAGAAAAGATTTTAATATACAGAATACCAGCAAGCACTTCCCTACAAGTGAATCGCCTATCCATTCAACTCAGTTCTAAAAACTGAATTGAATACAGTTTTCACTTAGATGAAAGACATATGTTTTCCTTCTTAAGAATTGATTTCAAAGGCATACATAGAGTGATTCTACAGAGCCCTTGTACTAATGTTTGTTTTTAAATGCGATTTCACAAGACTTTTCTCTCAATTGCAGACACGAGATTTGCTAGTAAAGAATTGAATATACAGATTGCAAGCAAACTCTTCTCTACAAGTGAATCATTTTTCCATTCAACTCAGTTCTAAACGCTGAATTGAATTCAGTTTTCACTTAGATGAAAGACGTATATTTTTCTTCTTAAGAACTGATTTCAAAGGCATACATAGAGTGGTTCTACAGAACCCTTGTACAAACGTTTGCTTTTAAACGCGATTTCAGTGGAGTTTTCTCTCAAAAGCATGACATGGGATGTCCTAGTAAAAGAATTGAATAGATACAGTGCAAACAAACCATTCCCTGCAAGTGAATCGCCTAACCATTCAACTCAGTTCTAAAAACTGAATTGAATACAGTTTTCACTTAGATGAAAGTCGTATGTTTACCTTCTTAAGAACAGATTTCAAAGAAATACATAGAGTGATTCTGCAGAACCATTGTACTAAGGTTTCATTTTCAACGCGATTTCACAGAAGTTTTCTCTCAATTGCAAGACAGGAGATTTCCTAGTAAAGAATTGAATATACAGAATGCAAGCAAACTCTTCACTACAAGTGAATCGTTTTTCCATTTACACTCAGTTCCAAGCACTGAACTGAATACAGATTTCACTAAGATGAAAGACGTATGTCTTCCTTCTTAAGAACAGATTTGAAAGGCATACATAGAGTCATGCTACAGAGCCCTTATACTAACGTTTGTTTTTAAACGCAATTTCACATGTGTTTTCTCTCAATTGCAAGACACGAGATTTGCTAGTAAAGAAGTGAATATACAGAATTCAAGCAAACACTTCCCTACATGAGAATCACCATCCATTCAACTCATTACTAAAAACTGAATTGAATACAGTTTTCACTTAAATGAAAGACGTATGTTTTCCTTCTTAGGAACAGATTTCAAAGAAATACATAGAGTGATTCTACAGAGCCCTCGTACTAACGTTTGCTTTAAAACATGATTTCACAGGACTTTTCTCTCAAAAGCATGACATGGGATGTCCTAGTAAAGGAATTGAATAGATACAGTGCAAAGGAACCATTCCCTGCAAGTGAATCGCCTATCCATTCAACTCAGTTCTAAAAACAGAACTGAAATTTTTTTTCACTTGGATGAAAGACATATGATTTCCTTCTTGAGAACAGATATCAAAGGCATACATAGAGTGATTCTGCAGAGCCCTTGTGCTAACATTGGCTTTTAAATGCGATTTCTCAGGAGTTTTCTTTCAACGCAAAAAACGAGATTTGCTAGTAAAGAATTGAATATACAGAATGCAAGCATACACTTCCCTACATGTGAATCACCATCCATTCAACTCAGTTCTAAAAACTGAATTGAATACAGTTTTCACTTAGATGAAAGAAGTATGTTTACCTTCTTAAGAACAGATTCAAAGAAATACATAGAGTGATTCTACAGATCACTTGTACTAAAGTTTGCTTTTCAACAAGATTTCACAGTTTTCTCTCAATTGCAAACACAAGATTTGTTAGAAAAAATTTGAATATGCAGAATGCCCCAAACACATCCATACAAGTAAATCGCCTATCCATTCTACTCAGTTCTAAAAACTGAATTGAATACACTTTTCACTTAGATGAAAGACGTATGTTTTCCTTCTTAAGAACAGATTTCAAAGGCATATATAGAGTGCTTCTACAGAGCCCTTGTTCTAATGTATGCTTTGACACTTGATTTCACAGGAGTTTTCTCTTAAAAGCAAGACACGAGATTTGCTACTAAAAAATTGAATATACAGAATGCAAGCATACACTTCCTTACATGTGATTTGCCTATCCATTAAACTCAGTTCTAAAAACAGAATTGAATACAGTTTTCAATTAGATGAAAGGCATATGTTTTCCTTCTGAAGAATAGATTTCAAATAAATACATAGAGTGATTCAGCAGAGCCCTTGTACTAACGTTTGATTTTAAATGAGATAACACAGGACGTTTCTCTTAATTGCAAGACACAATATTTGTTAGAAAAGAATTAAATATACAGAATGCCTACAAACACTTCCCTACAAGTGAATCACCTATCCATTCAACTCAGTTCTAAAAACTGAATTGAATACAGTTTTCACTTGATGATAGACATATGTTTTCCTTCTTAAGAATTAATTTCAAAGGCATTCATAGAGTGATACTACAGAGCCCTTGCACTAACATTTGTTTTTCACCGCCATTTCACAGGACATTTCCCTAAAAGGCAAAACATGATATTTGCTAGTAAAGAATTGAATATATAGAATGCAAGCATACACTTCAATACATTTGAATCGCCATCCATTCAACTCATTTATAAAAACTGAATTGAATACAGTTTTCACTTAGACGACAGACATATGTTTTCCTTCTTAAGAACATATATAAAGAAATACATAGAGTAATTCTACAGAGCCCTAGTAGTAACGTATGCTTTCAAATGCGGTTTCACTTGAGTTTTCTCTAAATAGCAAAACATGGGATGTCCTTGTAAAGGAATTGAATACATACAGTGCAAAAAAACCAATCCCTGAATGTGAATCGCCTATCCATCCAACTCAGTTCTAAAAACAGAATTGAATACATTTTTCACTTAGATGAAAGACATATGTTTTCATTCTTAAGAACAGATTTCAAAGAAATACATAGAGTGATTCTGCAGAGCCTTTCTACTAACATTTGCTTTTAAATGCGATTTCCCAGGACGTTTCCCTCAAATGCAAAACACGAGATTTGCTAGTATAGAATTGAATATACAGAATGCAAGCAAACACCTCCCTACAAGTGAATCGCCAATCAATTCAACTCAGTTCTAAAAACAGAATTGAATACAGTTTTCACTTAGATGAAAGACATATGTTTTCCTACTTAAGAACTGATTTCAAAGGCATACATAGAGTGATACTACAGAGCTCTTGCACTAACATTTGCTTTTAAACTCGATTTCACAGGACTTTTCTCTCATAAGCAAGACATGAGATTTCCTAGTAAAGAATTGAATATACAGTATGCAAGCATATATTTCCCTACATGTGAATCGCCATTCATTCAACTCAGTTCTAACAGCTGATTTGAATACAGTTTTCACTTAGATGAAAGACATATATTTTCTTTCTTAAGATCAGATTTCAATGAAATACATAGAGTGATTCTACAGAGCCCTAGTAGTAACATTTGCTTTTAAACGAGATTTCACAGGAGTTTTCTCTCAATTGAAAGACACGAGATTTGCTAGAAAATAATTGAATATACATACTGCCAACAAACACTTCCCTACAAGTAAATCGCCTATCATTCAACACAGTTCTAAAAACTGAATTGAAATCAGTTGTCATTTAGATGGAAGACATATTTTTTCCTTCTTAAGAACAGATTTCAAAGGCATACATAGAGTGGTACTACAGAGCCCTTGGACAAATTTTGCTTTAAAATGTGATTTTCCAGGACTTTTCTCTCAAACGCAAAAACGAGAATTGCTAGTATAGAATTGAATATACAGAATGCAAGCAAACACCTCCCTACAAGTGAAATGCCTATCCATTCATCTCAATTCTAAAAACTGAATTGAATACAGTTTTCACTTAGATGAAAGACATATGTTTTCCTCCTTAAGAACTGATATCAAAGGCCTACATAGAGTGATACTACAGAGCCCTTGTACTAAGATTTGTTTTTAAACGCGATTTCACAGGACTTTTCTCTCAAATGCAAGACACGAGATTTGCTAGTAAAGAAATGAATATACATAATGCAAGCATACACTTCCCTACATGTGAATCGACATCCATTCAACTCACTTCCAAATACTGAATTGAATACAGTTTTCACTTAGATGAAACACGTATGTTTTCCATCTTAAGAACAAATTTCAAAGAAATACATAGAGTGATTCTCCAGAGCCCTTATACTAAGGTTTGATTTTAAACGAGATTTCACAGGAGGTTTCTCTTAATTGCAAGACACAATATTTGTTAGAAAAGAATAGAATATACAGAAGGAAAACAAACAATTGCCTACAAGTGAATGGCCTATCCATTCAACTCAGTTCTAAAAACTGAATTGAATACAGTTTTCACTTAGATGAAAGACATATGTTTTCCTTCTTAAAAATTAATTTCAAAGGCATACATAGAGTGATACTACAGAGGCCTTGTACTAACATTTGCTTTTAAACCCGATTTCACAGGATTTTTCCCTCAAAGGCAAAACACGAGATTTGCTAGTAAAGAATTGAATATACAGAATGCAAGCATACACTTCCCTACATGTGAATCGCCATCCATTCAACTCAGTTCTAAAAACAGAATTGAATACAGTTTTCACTTAGATGAAAGACATATGATTTCATTCTTAAGAACAGATTTGAAAGAAATACATAAAGTGTTTCTGCAGAGCCCTTCTACTAACATTTGCCTTTAAATGCGATTTCCTAGGACTTTTCTCTCAAACGCAATACACGAGATTTGTTAGTATAGAATTGAATATACAGAATGCAAGCAAACACTTCCCTACAAGTGAATAGACTATCCATTCACTTCAGTTCTAAAAACTGAATTGAATACAGTTTTCACTTATATGAAAGACGTATGTTTTAATTCTTAAGAACAGGTTTCAAAGGCATACAAAGTGTGATTCTACAGAGCCCTTGTACAATGTTTGCTTTTAAATGTGATTTCCCAGGACTTTTCCTTCAAACACAAAACACGAGATTTGCTAGTATAAAATTGAATATACAGAAGGCAACCAAACACCTCCCTACAAGTGAATCGCCATCCATTCAACTCAGTTCTAAAAACTTAATTGAATACAGTTTTCACTTAGATGAAACACATATGTTTTCCTTCTTAAGAACGGATTTCAAAAACATACATAGAGTGATTCTGCAGAGCCCTTGTACTAATGTTTGCTTTTAAACGCGATTTCACTGGAATTTTCTCTCATGGCAAGACACGGGATGTCCTAGTAAAGGAATTGAATACATATAGTGCAAACAAACACTTCCTGCAAGTGAATTGCCTATCCACTCAACTCAGTTCTAAAAACTCAATTGAATACAGTTTTCACTTAGATAAAAGACGTATGTTTTAATTCTTAAGAACAGATTTCAAAGGCATACAAAGAGTGATTCTACAGAGCCCTTGGACAGCTTTGGCTTTTAAATGCAATTTCCCAGGACTTTTTTCTCAAACGCAAAACACGAGAATTGCTAGTATAGAATTGAAAATACAGAATGCAAGCAAACACCTCCCTACAAGTAAATCGCCTATCCATTCAACTCAATTCTAAAAACTGAATTGAATACAGTTTTCACTTAGATGAAAGACATATGTTTTCCTTCTTAAGAACTGATATCAAAGGCATACATAGAGTGATACTACATAGCCCTTGCACTAACATTTGTTTTTCACTGCGATTTCACAGGACTTATCTCTCAAACGAAAGACACGAGATTTGATAGTAAAGAATTGAATATACAGAATGCAAGCATACACTTCTCTACATATGAATTGACATCCATTCAACTCAGTTCTAAATACTGAATTGAATACAGTTTTCACTTAGATGAAAAACGTATGTTTTCCTTCTTAAAAACAGATTTCAAAGAAATACATAGAGTGATTCTACAGAGCCCTTGTAGTAATGTTTGATTTTAAGCGAGATTTTACAGGAGGTTTCTCTTAATTGCAAGACACAATATTTGTTAGAAACGAATTGAATATACAGAATACCAACAAACACTTCCCTACAAGTGAATCGCCTATCCATTCAACTCAGTTCTAAAAAGTGAATTGAACACAGTTTTCACTTAGATGAAAGACATATGTTTACCTTCTTAAGAATTAATTTCAAATGCATACATAGAGTGATACTACAGAGCCCTTGTACTAACATTTGCTTTTAAACTCGATTTCACAGGACTTTTCTCTCAAACGCAAGACACGAGATTTGCTAGTAAAAAATTGAATGTCCAGTATGCAAGCATACACTTCCGTACATGTGAATCGCCATTCATTCAACTCAGTTCTAAAAACTGATTTGAATACAGTTTTCACTTAGATGAACGACTTATATTTTCCTTCTTAAGATCAGATTTCAAAGAAATACATAGAGTGATTATACAGAGCTCTTGTAGTATCATTTGCTTTTAAACCAGATTTCACAGGAGTTTTCTCTCAATTGAAAGACACGAGATTTGTTAGAAAAGAATTGAATATACATAATGCCAACAAACACTTCCCTTCAAGTGAATCGCCTATCCATTCAACTCAGTTCTAAAAACTGAATTGAATACAGTTTTCAGTTAGAAGAAAGACGTATGTTTTCCTTCTTAAGAACTGATTTCACAGGCATACATAAAATGATTCTACAGAGCCCTTGTACTAACGTTTGTTAAACGCAATTTCACAGGATATTTCTCTCAAATAGAAGACACGAGATTTTCTAGTAAAAAATGGAATATACAGAATGCAAGCAAACACTTCCCTACAAGTGAATCGCCTATCCCTTCAACTCAGTTCTAAAAACTGCATTGAAATCAGTTGTCATTTAGATGGAAGATGTATTTTTTCCTTCTTAAGAACAGATTTCAAAGGCATACATAGAGTGGTGCTACAGAGCCCTTGTACTAATGTTTGCTTTTAAACGCGATTTCACTGGAATTTTCTCTCATGGCAAGACACGGGATGTCCTAGTAAAGGAATTGAATACATATAGTGCAAACAAACACTTCCTGCAAGTGAATTGCCTATCCACTCAACTCAGTTCTAAAAACTCAATTGAATACAGTTTTCACTTAGATAATAGACGTATGTTTTAATTCTTAAGAACAGATTTCAAAGGCATACAAAGAGTGATTCTACAGAGCCCTTGGACAACTTTGGCTTTTAAATGCAATTTCCCAGGACTTTTTTCTCAAACGCAAAACACGAGAACTGCTAGTATAGAATTGAATATACAGAACGCAAGCAAACACCTCCCTACAAGTGAATCGCCTATCCATTCAACTCAATTCTAAAAACTGAATTGAATACAGTTTTCACTTAGATGAAAGACATATGTTTTCCTTCTTAAGAACTGATATCAAAGGCATACATAGAGTGATACTACAGAGCCCTTGCACTAACATTTGTTTTTCACCGCGATTTCACAGGACTTTTCTCTCAAACGAAAGACACGAGATTTGCTAGTAAAGAATTGAATATACAGAATGCAAGCATACACTTCCCTACATGTGAACTGCCATCCATTCAACTCAGTTCTAAATACTGAATTGAATACAGTTTTCACTTAGATGAAAAACGTATGTTTTCCTTCTTAAAAACAGATTTAAAAGAAATACATAGAGTGATTCTACAGAGCCCTTGTAGTAATGTTTGATTTTAAACGAGATTTCACAGGAGGTTTCTCTTAATTGCAAGACACAATATTTCTTAGAAACGAATTGAATATACAGAATGCCAACAAACACTTCCCTACAAGTGAATCGCCTTTCCATTCAACTCAGTTCTAAAAAGTGAATTGAACACAGTTTTCACTTAGATGAAAGACATATGTTTTCCTTCTTAAGAACTGATATCAAAGGCATACATAGAGTGATACTACAGAGCCCTTGTACTAATATTTGCTTTTAAACACAATTTCACAGGACTTTTCCCTCAAAGGCAAAACACAAGATATGCTAGTAACGAATTGAATATACAGAATGCAAGCATACACTTCCCTACATGTGAATCGCCATCCATTCAACTCATTTCTAAAAACTGAATTGAATACAGTTTTTACTTGGATGAAAGACATATGTTTTCCTTCTTAAGAACAGATTTCAAAGAAATACATAGAGTGATTCTACAGAGCCCTTGTAGTAACGTTTGCTTTTAAATGAGATTTCACAGGACTTTTCTCTCAATTGAAAGACACGAGATTTGCTAGAAAAGAATTGAATATACATAATGCCAAAAAACACTTCCCTACAAATGAATCGCCTATCCATTCAAATCAGTTTTAAAAACTGAATTGAATACACTTTTCACTTACATGAAAGACATATGTTTTCCTTCTTTAGAACTGATTTCAAAGGCATACATAGAGTGATTCTACAGAGCTCTTGTACTAATGTTTGCTTTTAAAGGCGATTTCACAGGAGGTTTCTATCAAATGCAAGCATGAGACTTGCTAATAAAGAATTGAATATACAGAAGGCAAGCAAACACTTCCCTACAAGTGAGTCGCCTCTCCATTCAACTCAGTTCTACGAACTGAATTGAATACAGTTTTCACTTAGATGAAAGACATATGTTTTCCTTCTTAAGAACTGATATCAAAGGCATACATAGAGTGATACTACAGAGCCCTTGTACTAACATTTGTTTTTAAACTCGATTTCACAGGACTTTTCTCTCAAATGCAAGACACGAGATATGTTAGTAAAGAATTGAATATACAGAATGCAAGCATACACTTCCCTACATGTGAATCACAATCCATTCAACTCATTTCTAAAAACTGAATTGAATATAGTTTTCATGTAGATGATAGACGTATGTTTTCCTTCTGAAGAACAGATTTCAAAGAAATACATAGAGTGATTCTACAGAGCCCTTGTAGTAACGTTTGATTTTAAACGCGATTTCACTGGAGTTTTCTCTCAAATGCAAGACACGGGATGTCTTAGTAAAGGAATTGAATACATACAGTGCAAACAAACACTTCCTGCAAGTGAATCGCCTATCCATTCAACTCCGTTCTAAAAACTGAATTGAATACAGTTTTCACTTAGATGAAAGACATGTTTTCCTTCTTAAGAACTGATTCAAAGGCATACATAGAGTGATACTACAGAGCCCTTGTACTAACATTTGTTTTTAAACTCGATTTCACAGGACTTTTCTCTCAAATGCAAGACACCAGATATGTTAGTAAAGAATTGAATATACAGAATGCAAGCATACACTTCCCTACATGTGAATCACAATCCATTCCACTCATTTCTAAAAACTGAATTGAATATAGTTTTCACTTAGATGATAGACGTATGTTTTCCTTCTGAAGAACAGATTTCAAAGAAATACATAGAGTGATTCTACAGAGCCCTTTTACTAATGTTTGATTTTAAACGAGATTTCACTGGAGTTTTCTCTCAAATGCAAGACACGGGATGTCTTAGTAAAGGAATTGAATACATACAGTGCAAACTAACACTTCCTGCAAGTGAATCGCCTATCCATTCAACTCCGTTCTAAAAACTGAATTGAATACAGTTTTCACTTAGATGAAAGACATGTTTTCCTTCTTAAGAACTGATTCAAAGGCATACATAGAGTGATACTACAGAGCCCTTGTACTAACATTTGTTTTTAAACTCGATTTCACAGGACTTTTCTCTCAAATGCAAGACACCAGATATGTTAGTAAAGAATTGAATATACAGAATGCAAGCATACACTTCCCTACATGTGAATCACAATCCATTCCACTCATTTCTAAAAACTGAATTGAATATAGTTTTCACTTAGATGATAGACGTATGTTTTCCTTCTGAAGAACAGATTTCAAAGAAATACATAGAGTGATTCTACAGAGCCCTTTTACTAATGTTTGATTTTAAACGAGATTTCACAGGAGTTTTCTCTCAAATACAATACACAAGATTTGCTAGTAAAGAATTGAATATACAGAATGCAAGCAAACACTTCCCTACAGATGAATTGCCTATCCATTCAACTCAGTTCTAAAAACTGTATTGAATACAGTTTTCTCTTATATGAAAGACATATGTTTTCCTTCTTAAGAACTGATTTCAAAGGCATACATAGATGATTCTACAGAGCCCTTGTACTAAGGTTTGATTTTAAATGAGATTTCACTGGAGTTTTCTCTCAATGGCAAGACACGGGATGTCCTAGTAAAGGAATTGAATACATACAGTGCAATCAAACACTTCCTGCAAGTGAATCGCCTATCCATTTAACTCAGTTCTAAAAACTGAATTGAATACAGTTTTCACATAGATGAAAGACATATGTTTTCCTTCTTAAGAACAGATTTCAAAGAAATACATAGAGTTATTCTACAGAGCCCTTGTACTAAAGTTTGATTTTAAATGAGATTTTACAGGAGTTTTCTCTCAATTGCAAGACACAATATTTGTTAGAAAAGAATTGAATATACAGAATGCTAGCAAACACTTCCCTACAAGTGAATCGCCTCTCCATTCAACTCAGTTCTTAAAACTGAATTGAATACAGTTTTCACTTAGATGAAAGACGTATGTTTTACTTCTTAAGAACAGATTTCAAAGAAATACATAGAGTGATTCTACAGAGCCCTTGTACTAATGTTTGATTTTAAACGAGATTTCACAGGAGTTTTCTCTCAATGGCAAGACACAAGATTTGTTTAGAAAAGAATTGAATATACAAAATGCCAGCAAACACTTTCCTACAAGTGAATCGTCTATCCATTCAACTCAGTTCTAAAAACTGAATTGAATACAGTTTTCACTTAGATGAAACACATATGTTTTCCTTCTTAAGAACTGATATCAAAGGCATACATAGGGTGATACTACAGAGCCCTTGTACTAACATTTGCTTTTAAACGCGATTTCACAGGAGTTTTCTCTCAAACGCAAGACATGATATTTGCTAGTAAAGAATATTATATACCTAATGCAAGCATACACTTCCCTAAAAGTGAATCGCCTATCCATTCAACTCAGTTCTAAAAACTGAATTGAATACAGTTTTCACTTAGATGAAAGACATATGTTTTCCTTCTTAAGAACTGATATCAAAGGCATACATAGAGTGATACTACAGAGCCCTTGTACTAACATTTGCTTTTAAACGCGATTTAACAGGAGTTTTCTCTCAAACGCAAGACATGATATTTGCTAGTAAAGAATATTATATACCTAATGCAAGCATACACTTCCCTACAAGTGAATCGCCTATCCATTCAACTCAGTTCTAAAAACTGAATTGAATACAGTTTTCACTTAGATGAAAGATGTATGTTTTCCTTCTGAAGAACAGATTTCAAAGAAATACATCGTGATTCTACAGAGCCCTTGTACTAAAGTTTGATTCTAAAAGAGATTTCACAGGACTTTTCTCTCAATTGCAAGACACAAGATTTGTTAGAAAAGAATTGAATATACATAATGCCAGCAAACACTTCCCTACAAGTGAATCACCTATCCATTCAACTCAGTTCTGAAAACTGAATTGAATACAGTTTTCACTTAGATGAAAGACATATGTTTTCCTTCTTAAGAACTGATTTCAAAGGCATACATAGAGTGATTCTATAGAGCTCTTGTACTAACGTTTGCTTTGAAAGGCGATTTCACAGGAGTTTTGTCTCAAACGCAAGACACGAGATTTGCTAGTAAAGAATATTATATACCTAATGCAAGTATACACTTCCCTACAAGTGAATCGCCTATCCATTCAACTCAGTTCTAAAAACTGAATTGAATACAGTTTTCACTTAGATGAAAGACGTATGTTTTCCTTCTTAAGAACAGATTTCAAAGAAATACATAGATTGATTCTGCAGAGCCCTTGTACTAAAGTTTGCTTTTAAACGCGATTTCACAGGAATTTTCTCTCAAATGCAAGACACAAGATTTGATAGTAAAGACTTTCTCCTCGGCTTGTGGATATCCACCTCTTTTCTCTTCTTCATATGTTTTTCTCTTAATTTGTGCTTACATGGACACCAGTCCCATGGGATTGGGGCCCACTCCAATGACTTCATTTTTACTTAGTCCACTTTGAAGAATACCATGCAAAAGAAAATCAGTGGAGACTGGTAATGTTATGAAGAAAAAAACACAAATATGTAGGGATACACACAGGGCTCTATTATTATTTTAGACACCATGACAGGGAAAGCCTCTCTAATGAGGTGGCATTTGAGCATCATACCAGAGAAGGAAGCTTGAAGATATGAAGCAGTCTACAGGAGTTCTCCAGGTACAGGGACCAGTGTCTGCAAAGATGCTGTGGTGAGAGCAAGTTGGTGTCCTTAAGAAACTGCATGAAGGGCTAGGGATATATCTCAGCTGGAAGAATGTTTGCCTTGCATTCATGAAGTCATGAGGTCAGTCCCCAGCATCACATAAAACATGTCATGGTGACACATATCTGTAATACCAGAATTCAGAAGATGGAGGCAGGAGGATCAGGAATTCTAGGACAGTACTTTGATGCCAGGCTGAGCTACAGTGTGAAGCAGGAAGAAAAGAAAGTGTATCAGAGAGATGGCTGAGAACAGGGCATGTCATGTGATGGCAGGGGCTGTGGACGGTGTACACAGTGATGGGGAATGTTGGAGAATTTTAAACAGGTCATGTAAGAATCACCATGCATAGAGAATAAGGTGGACAGAGGGAAGAGATCAAGAGGATGTCAATGCAGACAAAGTGACCCAGGGTAAAATGTGACAATGGAGTAGGAAAAGGTGACGATCCTGAAAGCTTGGTCCAGAACTTTCAAGTCATGGATCAGATCTAGCTTGCAAGGCACTGAAGAGAATCATGGATGCTTCTGGGCTTCCGCCTTAGGAAATCTTGAAGATGGCAGTTTCAGATAGGGATGCTTTGGACAGGGGTGAGTGATGCTCAATTAGAACTCATGGTGCTCTTGTGGGCAGTTAAATGTGGGACTTTTAGACACAGGACAGTGGTAAAGTAATCCTCAAAGTCAGCATTGCTTATCCTATCAGTAACTACTGATGAAAAAGAAATAGTGAACTTTCTGATGGTGTTCAAAATGCAGTGGCCCAGCACACAACTGGCTGAAACCTGGCCTTCATCAGGAAACTATGCCATCAAGAGACAGAAAATAGATGCAAAGAAACCTTGGAGATGCATTGGGGCTGTGCTTCCAGGCTGTTACCTTTAGCAACTTGAACGGGAACATAAATGGTCACTGCACTCTGTCTTTCTTCCCCAATGTCCTTTCACATGGTAGATATTTTTTGCATCAAATGTCACTTCCCACTAAGTAACTGGTGAGCTCATAAACATAGCAATTGTACGGGGAGCAGATAATGACAGTCCTGTCCTGGATGCTTGGCCATCTTACCCTTCTATCTTCCAATGCCACAGAGAAGTCAGTGAGGCACCAAGGGCCATGCTGGCCACTGGGTTTGACCTCTGCTCTCAGCATAGGCATCTGTCAAGTGCATTCAGACCTCAGACCTTAGTGCTTCTTGGCAAGCTGGTTCAATCAAATTTCAGAATGAACAGCAAACACAAAGACTCTCAGAGCCAGCAAGAAACACTCAGTTATCATAGCTGAATTTCTTCACTTTCCAAGAGGGAAAGGGGGGCAAATCCTTCCTCAGAAGGTCTGCAAGGAGTCTTTCTGATGAGGCATTAAGGTCTCTTGAAGGTATGACTTGGGATGTCCTCCACATTAACTAATGAGACAATTCTCCTGGGTCAGCTTCCAGTCCTGAGTCATAATTCCTGTAGTCTTGCTAATCATTTCCTGCAGTCTTCCCTTCTCTGGCTGTGATAAATATTAATGCCTATAATTCCTCCTTTTGGCCCAAGCTTCTGGTAAAACATGTTTACTTGCTTTGGACTTCCTCAGAGACGAACAGTGCTCATTTTCTATAATGGTGTTTTCTAGGTCTAGTTTTTAATTCAAAACCTCCCTGCTTTGTGCCCCACAGACTGCAATTAGAGATAGAACCTAGAATTCGAAGCTGTTTGTGGTTCTGTGTCTTGTCCAATATTTGTTTGCTCATGAGAACCCTTATCCTGGCCTTCACTGAAGGGGTGGGGCAGTGCACTGAGATCCTATGTATGTTTTCTTTGAACAGAATATGTACCTTTCTTCCCCTAGATAAAGTGTCATAACTTTATTTGGGTTTTCTTTTGGTGTGTTATTTTTCCAGCATGTATGTGTGTGCACCACTTGCACACCTAGTGTGAACATAGTTCAGAAGAAGGTATTGAAGCTGAACTGGAAGTAGAAACAGTGTGAGCTATCATATAGTGCTAGGAATTGAACCTGAGTCCTCTAAAGAGCAGTCAGTGCCCTTAACGGCTGAGCCATCCCTCCAGCCTACTTTGGGTTTTCAAAATATGATGCCAAAATAAACGTGAAACATTTTGAAACTTTATTCTAAGGAAGAATAGTTTGGGGGGGGGTACTTCTGGGTGACCCCAACACTCCATGTGTGGGACATCAAATACAGTCATATCTTCTGGACATGATAAATGGGAACCACAGAGCATCAGAATGAAAACTGAGGGGGCAGAGAGATGGCTCAGCAGTTAAGAGCACTGGCTGCTCATCCCAAACACCCACATTGTGACTCACAACTATCTGTATCCAGTCCCAGGATCCCTTTCTTGCCTCCTCCAGCTCCAGGCACACATGTGGTACACAGACATACATGCAGGCAAAATACCCATACACATAAAAAAATAATTTGGTGGGGCATGGTGGCACATGTCTTTAATCCTAGTACTCAGGAAGCAGAGGTGGATGTATTTCCAATTTTTAGGCCAGCCAAGGCTACATAGTAAGACTCTGTCTAAAAAGAAAAGAAAAGAAAAAACAAACAAAACACACACACAAAACCAAAAAAGGAAAACTGATGTTCCCTTTCTCACTTCATCTTACACACCAGGAAACTGATTTTCCAAAACAGAAGATGATTTGTTAAAGTCACACTCGAAGTTACAGAGTTGAGAACCTGAGTCTGTAAGTTCTTGACTCTGTATTCTCTCTGCCGTTCACCTTTAGCTCTCCTTATCTTGTTCTCCTATGTCATAGCTCTCCTTGTCTTGTTCTTCAGGTACACCGATTTACTCCTTTTAAATAAAGCATTTCAGAGAAGTAAAAATTCCTAACAGACTATTGCTAGCAGAAAAAAAATCTTCTCAAGTCTTTAAAGTGTCTGTGATACCACCTGAGAAGGTATGTCTTGTCTTTCCCAGACAACAGAGCATTCTGTTCCAAGCTCGAATCCCAGGTTAGTTCGTGGTGAGTGAGTCACACCGGGTGCTGTGTACTCCTGCTTTGAGTTTCCTTCAGGATTTCTGAGTCTTGTCCTCTGTGCTCTTCTGAGACATTCACATGGGTCTTCAAGTCAGAGAGATGTTTCTAGAAGGATTGGATAACTGTACCCCACTTTTAGGACAAGTGTTAAGTATCATCCCTACGGACTGTAGCTCCTAAGCCCTGGGGACCTTCCAAGGACAGCCAGCCAGTGCAGATTAATGAAGACAGGTGAGGATCACAGGGTGGTGGGAAGCTGTCAAAGAGCCCTCCAGAGGTCAACTTCACAGCTATGGAGGTCTGTAAGCATTAGGAAGTCTTCTCCTCTGCATCCATCCCCCACACTATAAAACTGATGGACTGTGGTACCATCCCAGGGTTCTGGACATCAGCCAGAGGCAGACAGCACATTGAAAAACATGTACTCATAAGAAATAGCTAGAGCTTGAGGTAAGAGCATTAGAAACCTCCAGCCATCTTTGTTGGCTCTGCTCCCTACTCTGCCCTCTTCCTTGGATTTGTTTTTTACTTTCTTAGCAAGGGACTCAACTAGTGCAGACACCAGCCTTGCTGCCAAGAGGGTAAGCAAATTTTGGGAAGAGGACATCCCTCACCCCAAGACACAGTGTTAACAGTAAGCTATAAAATTCAGTAGAAAACAATGGAGAGAAAGCCCAGGCTTTATAAACCAAAGGCTGTGGTCCTGGCTGGGGTAGAGTAACTAGCTGTGAACTGCATAGAAATGCCCACAATGACAGCCAGAGGCACAGTGGGTCCTCCACATATCCTGTGTGCAAGAGTGGTTTGAAGCCCTGCTTAATAAAGTCTCACATCTCCTGACCACTTCATGTGGAAATTATTATTGTTTGTTTTCTTTTGTTTCTGGGGTCCTGAAGGTGGAACCCAGGGCCTTGTGCCTGCTACACAAGTGCTCTATTTCCAAACCACGGCTCAATGATATTGTAGTGCCCTTCCTTTCCTCTTGGTTTTGTTTTCAAATCCATGCTCTTTTTACTGGGGTGGGGTGTCTCTCATTATTTATACCTAGCTGTCCCTGAACTTGCCATGTAGAATAATCTGCCCTTGAACTCACAGAGATCTACCTGCCTCTGCCTCCGGAGTGCTGGGATTAAAGGTATATACCACTTTGCCTGGCTTTCAACATCATATTACCAGAACAGTCATTGAGATTAAGAACCTAAATTCTAAATGTTCAGACCAATTTTGAGGTTCAGCTCCTCTCCAGAATTAGAGTGATGATGAAATGTATATTTTTATCCCACCAGTTAGGGACCAAAGTATTTCTTTAAAATGTACCCAACTAGTACCCAGTATCTATATCATGGACCTATCTCACCTGCATGCCTCTGTTGTGATCAGTTGTATAGGGGAGTCCCTCCCTACCTCCCTCCTTCCCCCCCCCTCTCTCTCTCTCTCTATCTCTCTCTCTCTGTGTAAGGGATATGAATAGAGGAGAAGAAATTCTCAGTTTTGTATGAAGGGATCTGGCAGTCGTCTACCTTGTAAGTTAAGAAACTGGGCATTTCTTATCTCCTTAACCCTTTGTCCTACAAAAGCACATGCAAGGTGTACCTGAAGAACCGGACGAACACTTTACAATGTCCAATGCAAAGTAGAAAAATAAGCAAATGCAGATCTTAAAACTACATGTGAAGCCCTTCTGACTGGGCAGATCATGTGCTCAGAATGTGAATGTGTATCTCCCAGCATGGCACAGCTCTTAAAGAAAGATTACCCCTTTCTCAAGTGACTGTCTTCATGGGAAGAATTTCCCATCATTCATTCTTCATCATTAAACCCCTTTTCCATAGTCAATCTCTGGAGACTTGCCCCAGTTTTCTGGGGTTCTGAACTTTGGGTCCAGTTTCCTGTTTATCCATAGCTGGGAGGTGTGGGTGAGGCTTGCTTCAGTGAGAATAGTAAACACATCTCTGTCATGGCCTCTCCCACTTGGCCCCTCCTTCTGTCATTAACTCATTTCTTGAGCTCAGCTGGGTGTGGTAGGAAAATCATAAAGGTCCTGTGAAACAGAACGGCCAGGCAGATTCCTTGGCATGTGTTTCCTCTCTAGACAATACTTTTTGGTTTAGTAGGTTCTCAAGAGTAGATGAAGGTAACTCACCTGCTGGATAGAGCCAAGTGCCAGTCACTCCTGGGAAGTCTGCCTCATTGGCACAGGCTCAGAAAGACCAAGAACACCACCAGCTCAGTGTATTTATTCTTTCTCATCCTGAGTCTCTTTGTCTGTTTCTGATCAACATGACTTGGATATTAGAATGCTTAATTTTGCCTACCCAGGTTCCCTTTATGTATGCCAAACAGCAATCTTCCAAGCTACACACTTAGCCCAAGGGTTAAGGCCCTTCCTTCTGAAGCACCAGGCAATGCTGAGGAGACAGGCTATGAAGGGTACTGGGTGTGTCCGTGGGGAGTATGGTGATAAGTGACCACTTAAAGAGGAAGTCCTCTGCTGTTGTATTTGAGCCTTTAGGATGACCTTGAACCCTGGGTCTCCCAAGAGAATAGTTGAAGCAGCAAGTGTTTGACAGCTGTAGGGATATACATACACTTTCCCATATCTTACTCTCCCAAGCCTATGATTATGTTAATTTAATTGGCAGAAGGAACTTTTTCCACCTGATTAAGGCTCCTAGGATAGGGAGACTGCCTGGGTTAAGCAGATGGGATCCCATTAATAATCATTAATAATGACTAAAGGGAGGCAGGCTGGAGTTTAAGATGTGACCAGAAAACACAATGATTCAATTGCTAGTCAATTCTTAAGTCAAAGAATGTTAGCAGTTTCTAGAAGTTGGCCAAGGATGACATAAGGAAACACAATTATTTCCCTTGCATCTTCCTGAAGGAATACAGCTCTGTCCACACCTTCTCAGCTTAGTGAAACCTACTCCAGATTTCTCACCTCCAGAACTGAAAGGCAACATATATCTCTGTGGTTAATTCATTATGTTTGCGGATTATTGTTATAGCAGCAACCAGAAGCTAATATGTTGTACATATGTCATTAGGGAGTTTTCTGACCCTTTAACTAGTGATTTCTTTACCCTTCTAAGGTGTTTTGCTTTAGAGGACATTATGCAAGTGCATAAAACATTGAAAAGAACATCTATATATCTATGTACTGTTTTCTGCTAAAATTCTATACGGAAGTCCAACACAAAACAGTGTGCAGCCTTTTGTTAAGTTGGAGACCCACAGCAGAGGAGGCAGAGGGGACAATGATGGAAAGGCAGGCACTGTGCATAAGATTGATTTTAACTACCCACACAGACACACTTCATTGAAACTGGTAGAGTTTAAAGTATCATCATTATGAATGAGGTGCATAGGTATATTTTATTTGTGGTGTTAATGCAATATGAAAAGATAGATCTCATCTTCAAGCAATTTTTTCAAGATTCTCATTTCAAATCTCTTCCTACTGGACAACTTAAGCAGGAAGGTCACGTCTTCCTTCCACATTGGTTTTAGTCATAACTAGTTTTTCATAGCTATTGAAGTTGGCTTGTGTAGTCTCCTGAGTCCCTGGGTGAAGTCCCTCACCCAGGGCCTTTTCCATTTGATGTTTTCCTGTTAACCTTAGACACCAATTCTGTAGAGAACTGATTCAGAGCTCTCTCTGCAGCCTTCTGTTGTTGGTGTCTAGAGTAGAGGACATCCTGAGACACAAATCAGATGACCTACGGGTAGAGAGGGCAGCAGACACCCAGCTTTTTCTGTCTGTCGGTACTGACATTCCCTGGGCAGAGGCCAAGGACAACATAAATACAGCCAGGTCGTGAAACCAAAGCACCATTTAAAAATAAGCAAACAAATGGAGTGGGGTAGGATTACTACTCCCTTATTAAAAGCAACTGAGGCCAAGACAAAGCAAACATAAAAGTGGAGGAGGGTTATTAAGTGTGAATTTATCTTATAGAGAAAAATTGCTAATGTGGCCACTTCATGAAAGGATACGGAGAGCAAACTGAAACTCATACATAGGTAAATATTCTTTTAGTGTTGGTGTAATAAGCATTGTTTTGGAAACATGTTAAGAATGCAAGTTTGCTGGGGCTGGGGGATGGCTCAGTGATTAAGTACTTGTTGTGTAAGTGTGAGGAGCTGAGTTCAGATCCCTAGAACCCACCTAAATGCAGGATAGGCAGGGCCTCCCTCCTGTAGTCTCAGCCTCTGCAGGCAGAGGTAGGGGATCCCAAGGGTCTCCTACTACAGTGGTGGTTCTCACCCTCCTCATGTTGTGATGACCCGATCATAAAAATGTTTTGTTGCTATTTCACAACTGTAGTTTTGCTACTCTGATATGCAGGATATCTAATATGTGAACCCCCCAAGGGGTCGTGACCCACAGGTTGAGAACTGCTGGACTTGTGCCTGTAATCATATTAAAGGGATCTGGTTCTGATTGACAGGACCTGTCTCAATTCTCTTGCATTCCCCTTTAACCCCTTTTCCTACCTGACTTCCACCTGCTGTAACAGCCCCACTTTCCCTCCAACCAGGCCAACTGAGATTCGCAGCCATTGTTGCCCCACATCACCCAGGCCAAACTCAGTGTCTGCACTAAGTTGCTTACTTCCCAGAAGGAATGGAGACACGCTCATGATCCTTGCCTCACAGCTTCTTTTCTTTCTAGTTGAATATCTGTTTTCATATCTGTTCCTCTGTTGAATATCTGTTTTCATATCTTGCCTCACAGCTTCTTTTCTTTCCAGTTGAATATCTGTTTTCATATCTGTTCCTCTGGGTCCTATAACTCTAGTACTCTGATCTCCATGACTTTCCCTGGCACATGAGGATGGGTGTGTGAGGATGCTCAGAACTTAATACCTCTGGGCTGAATCCCTGGGCAAATGGCATACCCTCTCCTGAGCAAGGATGGCTCTAGTTTGAGAGGTGATTACAGTGGAAGGCTAGACACCCCCCAACCTCGACACACACACACACACACCACCACTGCATACAGAGCAGGTATGTCTGGTCTTGTGTGCAAATTATACAGTCCAACCTTTTCCTTCTGGCCCCTGACACCCTGCATCTTATCTGCAGCCTCTTTGCCATTCTGATGTTATTCTGGCTCTTGCCTTGTGAAAGAAACTTTGATCTTCCCCAAATTAGTACTCCCTGGGCAGATCTCCAGTAACAGGGTCATCTTTCTTCCCCATTTTCAGTACATATGTGAGACATATATAGAAGGATATGTGTATGTGGGGCTGGAGAGATGGCTCAGAGGTTAAGAACACAGACTGCTCTCCCAGAGGACCTGAGTTCAATTCCCAGTAGCCACATCGTGGCTCACAGCCATCTGTAATGAGATCTGGTGCGCTCTTCTGACCTGCAAAACACACAATAAATAAATAAATCTTTTTTAAAAAGACATGCATGAATACAGGATATTCTCAACATGATTAGTATGATATATACATGTTTATATGTGATATATCTTATATCTTACCATATATGTAGTTATAAAAGAAACCTACAGGTACATTGTACCATGTGCAAAAAAAAATGTTATTGGAAAAGTTTTGTAAAGAAAAATCATGGAACCCGCAAGATTCCTCTTTATGTCTTTGTGGAGACATTCTGTTGTGAAGAATTGTTTTCTCATTGACCTGGATTCTTTTCATAATCTTTTTACTGGAACATGCTCTCCATACAGACAAACTGCAGCCAACACCTGCTCAGACAGCTCCGCCTTCCCTCCTGCTGCCCTTCTTTCCCTTTCTCTGCTCTTCCCCTCTCTTTCTCCCTCCAGCCCTCCCTCCCTGCTTTCCTTTCTTGCTCCCTCTTTCCTCTCACCCACAGTCGATGAACACTCTGTCTGTGTTGGGTCCATTTTTACTTGCAGAGATGCAAAGGACAGACAGTGCTGTCTCCTGCAGCTCATATCCTCAGAAGGCAAACCAGAAAGAGAGCCAATGGAAGAAGCGGAAAGAATCAAAGACGAATGGGAAGGAATGAAATTCAGAGATTCTAAAGGTTCAGAAGAGAATCCAGATAGGATGGTGGGTGGGATGGAGTGACAAGAACTTCAGTCTGGGAGCACAGAGGGCCTCTACCCAAATATCTAAGCTCTGAAATCAAGGAATAATTAATACCCTTAGGCAGAAAGAAATGAGCTTAGAGTACAGAAATTTAAGAACAGAATAATCAAACCATATAAATGTGTGTATACCTATATTTCTGTATGTATGGAGTATGTGTGCGTTATTCATATTTCCATGGAAGCAGGTTACTGAAAGTCAAAGTCAACGGTGGAGAAACAGCCACAGAGACAACTGAGAAATGTCAGAGCAGCCCATGCTGACTGAATTTCTCCCCTAAACAGTCTATGCCAAGAAAACAAAATCAAAACAAAGCTGTTCAAACTCACACCCTAACAGTGACCCAAACCCAAACAATCCACCCCTCCTCCCACAGAAATAAGTACCCAGCAGCTCTGCCCACAGCCAAGGAGACTTCTGCCATGTGGATGGCTGGTGCATTAGGTACCTCTCACAACAAGAGAAGAGGTTTAGGAAAGAGTACTCATGGCACCCCTGCTGTAGAATATTATTTTAAGATGTATTATTTTTGTTTAATGATGCAAAGATGTATTGCTTTTGTTTATGCTGCATTTGTTTAACCCATCAAAGCTGTGTTATTTGCCCGTCTAACATACCTGATGGTCTAATAAAACCTGAATGGCCAATAACAAGACAGGAGACAGGATGGGCAGGACTGGAGGGCAGAGAAGGAGAAATCTTGGAGGAGAGAGGAGCGAGAGCAAGAGGGGCCACAAGGGGACAGCTGCCCAGCTACACAGCCATCAAGAGAGTAAGACATGCAGGAATAGAGAAAGGTAAATGCCCAGAGGCAAAAGGTAAATGGATAATTTAAAATTAAGGAAAGCTGGCAAGGAACAAGCCAAGCCAAGGCCAGGCATTCATAAGTAATAATAATAATCTTCCTTGTGTGATTTAGTTGGGAGCTGGGTGACAGGTCCCCCCAAAGAGTAAAAGAATAAAACCTCCAAACAAATACAGACCCCACTGACCCTCTTGACAGTTTAGACAAACTGTGCCATTAAATGCTAAAGACACACTAACAGTCTGATGTTTGATCAGATCACTTGCTATTGACTATTTTCAGGATTTGGGATTAATGTATTCTTTAAACCAAAAGCTTAGCAATACTTCTAAAAATGTTCCACCCCATAAATTTCTGGGCTATTCTGAGAATGTTTGTCAGTGAGTATATAAAATACTGCTGGCCCCACAACAGGCAAGAGTCTAACTGGAATGTTTTTACTTTCTAGCTTTTGTTTAACCAAAATTACACATATGTCACGTGGGCACATTTCATATACATTCTCATCAAAATAAAGTCAGCAATACCACATAGATGTCAGAACTGAACAGTGACTTTATGGACTCTGTGAGGTTTCACCTTCAGGATTTCCTTCCTCCACAATTAGAATTAAAAGCCTCTGTGACTAGCGCTAGTGAGTTGAAGTTCCTACCCCAGAGTGAAAAAGGAGATATATGTATATCAGCAGGCTACATAGGCCACTGGCTCTACCCCTAAAATCAAAATCAGCAACAACTGTGTTTCTGAGCTTATTCTTTCTCTGTGGCCTCTACATAACTTGACTGTATGACATGCTAAATTGGTAATTTTTATTCTCAATATTGAAAAGCTAATTAGCATATAGCTCAGCGGCAGAATGCTTGCCTAGCACAAGCAAGGTGCTAGGTTCAAGCTCCAGTACCACCAAAGCCCAAACAACAAAAGTGACATTTTCCATCAAGTAATCTGAAGCAAGCTCTGGTTGATTTCAATCCAGAGGTAGACAACTACCACCCTCTGCTGGAAAATCGTGTAACTACTACATTAAATGTGGAGAAATCAAATTAATAGGGGTGGCATTTAGCAAAGTATGCTTTTGAACATCTAATTGCCTTCAAGGGTTGTGGAGTGTATTGGTTTATGCAACCATTTCATATTTTAAGTAATAATTGTATTCTTTGAAAGTTCACACATCTGTGAAGTGTATAAATTCATCCACTTCTCTTGTCTTCATGTCCCCTTGAGTTATTGTCATTAATTCCCTAAGTCCAATTCATACTGCCTATATGCACATGGGTATGGTCCATCCCTTGGGGACATGAGCAATCTACATCAGAGACCTCCTCACATCAGCCATCAACTGCCAAGAGCTCTTCTGTGTAGGTAACCACAGATGTTGAGCTGATGTGTTTACAGGCATGTCCTGTTCAGAAGTCAACATTCCCAGCTCCCTTCTCCACCCACTGGCTCCTGCGTGCTTTCCTCGTTTCTCTGGACACTTGAAATTATTTCTGCTTGGCTTTTTGAACAGTTAGAGGTCTCGGAATTAACAACTACTTGCTACAAAAAGAAGCCCCTCTGACCACAGTTGAGGAAAGCACATATCTATGGGTATAAGCACAAGGATTTATTTAGAAGGCAGTTTGACAACATGACCACTTAGCAAAACAATGACAGTAGGTCCATCCCCCTTAGGGCCATGGGCTT
Source organism: Phyllotis vaccarum (assembly GCA_033318265.1). NCBI lineage: Eukaryota > Metazoa > Chordata > Mammalia > Rodentia > Cricetidae > Phyllotis > Phyllotis vaccarum. The sequence goes on from JARWLC010000011.1 coordinate 5,686,054, forward strand.
TTGACCATGGAATTCCTCTGGTTCAGCAAGCCCCAAATCCAATCAGAGAGCAGTTTTCTTCCCTTATAACTGTTGTGTCACAACTACACCAATGGCATGTCGTTAGCAGGTCAGTGTCACAGCATGTGGAGTCCAATACTGAGTAAGACATTAATGATCCCCCCATCCAAGCACCCAAGAAGCCTGTGAAGCACTTCTAGTAAGCTAATCAGCAGTGGCTGGGGTCCTGGTCATGTTGAGATTGATTTCTTTATGCCTGCATCCAGAGTGAGTGGCATCTTCAACCTCTCAGCCTCCATGCCCAGTACTCATAGGGAGGTAACATGGTGAGCATTGAGATTCTCCTTAACACCCCATGTCCTCCCATTCAGAGTGCTTCTGTTTAACTTCTTTTAAAAATAGTTTTGATTTGCTTACAAACTAGAGGATTTCCATAAAACCGTTTCATGTATTCTTAGTTTGGTCTAACTACCAACTACCTTCTGTTTTCCCCAGTCTACCTATAGTCATCTAAGCCTTGACCCTTAATATATATATATATATATATATATATATATATATATATATATATCCCCCATTTCCTTTTATGTCTCTTGTGTTGGACTATTCTCTCTAAGTGAGTTTTGTCTTGGGTTAGAAAATAACAAGTTTTCATATGCTTTTTCATGCTCCCTTCACTTTGTTTCAGTCTTTCACTAACATCTCACTTCCCTATTCTCATGTTTCTTATGTAGCCCTCAAAAGTTTACATGTTATTTGATGATGATGAAACATTCTGTCCCCCTCTAGCAGAGCCACATTAATTAACAAAACAGTACCAAAGTTTAATGATAGGGCACAGAAGAAGATCCTAGGATGCCCTTAAAATGCTTTTTATTTTTGATGGGCTGGGGAGATGGTTTAGTGCATAAAGTGCTTGTCATTCAAGCATGCTCAGTTTCCAGAACCCTCATTAAAAATCCCATGTTTGGTACTGTATACTTGAAACTCCAGTGCTGAGAAGATGGAGACAGGCAGAGTCTTTGGGCCTGCTGAACAGTGGCCTAGCCTACTTGAGCAGCACCAGGTCAGCCAGAGACTCTCACGAAACATGGCAGATAGCACCAGAGGAATGACACCTGAGGTTGTCCTTTGGCCTCCACATGCAAGCACATGCACATGCATACACACTAAGATGTGTACACATGCATGCCTATAAGCACATTTATACAAACTTTCTTGCTGTCCCATGGTAAAATTTATTTACTGATTTTTTTTATTTTTGAAATTTTATTTTATTCATTCATTTATTTTGTTTTTTCAAGACAGGGTTTCTTCATGTACCCTTGGCTGTCCTGAAACTTTCTCTGTAGACCAGGCAGGCCTTGAACTCACAGAGCTCTGCCTGCCTCTGCCTCCTGAGTGCTGGGATTAAAGGATCACACTACCATCATCCAGCCAAAACTGTATTTTTCCTTTCCTCCTTCCAGCCTCTCCATGTTCTTAGAGCTATGGCCTCTTTGTTCATCAGTGATTATTGCATGCATATGTATATTTGTAGATACATACATATTCCCAAGTATAGCCTGCCACACATATTTTTGATAATCTAAAATATTATAGGGAATATAATAGACTGGAGAGGTGGCAAGAGGGTGTCAGATTCCTTGGGAGCTGGAGTTACAAGTGGCTGTGCAATTATAAAATTCAAACTTTTGAGTAGAAGAGTAGACTTTTATTTTTTTGAAACAGACTTTTACTTTGTATCCCCAGCTGACCTAGAGCCTCAAATTCACAGTGATCTGCTTTCCCCCTGTCTACCAAATGCTTGGGATTAAAGTCCTGTGCCCTCGGTGCCTAGCAGAAAGTAGAATTTTTTTTAAAGGATTGTGTGTGTATATGTCTCGCAGCCCCTGGAGCTTGTGAGCCCCCAACATGGGTGCTGCAGGTGTACCAAATTTGAGTTCTCCAGAGGACGAAGGACAAATACCATTAACTGCCTAGCTGTTTCCAGTTCCCAAAATAGAATTTTGAAAACTTGTATTTGCTGTCATATTTGTAAAGCTTTACTGATGAAAAAGTGTAATTTTTTGTATTACTTGTTTTGGATAGTGAAGTTTCAGCATTTTGAAGATAGGCATAGTTTAGTGGATGGATAGCGAATGGCAAGTATGCAGTTTTTATGTGACCGGGTACAGATACCTGATGCTGCTCTTCTTCAAGAGCAGTAAAATCATCTTAACCACTCCCCAACCCTAGTACTGTGTGTTCTAAAGACTGAGCAGAATGGAAGGACAAGCAATGAAAAATAAGTCTTCCTTGCTCCAGAGGTGAACACTATTATCCATCCTGTGTGTCTTCCCAAAGTTAGGCAGTACATGGACACACATAGACACTGTCATAGTTAATTTTATACATCAGCTTGACAGGGTCACAGAAAGCTCAGGTAGCTGGTTATACAATATCTTCTTTGTCACTGTAACCAAATGCCTGACTAGAAACATCTTGAAGGAGGAAATCCATATTTTGGCTGCTGCTTTGAGGAGAGACAGCCCACCACAGCAGGGGAGGCTTGGAGGCAGAAACATGCAGCAGCTTGCTTACATCATGGTAGACAGGAGTACAGTGATAAGTCAGGCATCCAGTTCACTTTCTTCTTTTCCCTTTTCATCTTATCCAAACTCTAGCCCATGAGACATTGTCACCCACATCCAGGAGGTGTCTTCCTCACAGTTAATATCTGAAATGCCCACCCAGACTCTTCAAATCTTCTAAAACCTACTCATTTAAATGTACCACTTTAATCTGTATTATTTTATATTTGGCTCCTACAGGATCATGGCCATCTTACAGTGCAAAATGCATTTAACTTAATTTCACATGTCCCTATAGTGTTAATATTACCAACACTGTTCAGAAGACTCAAGTCCCTTCTGATACTCAAGGAAATCTCCCAACTTTCCTCTAAAAATTAAAAAAAAAAAAGTTGCATCTTTCTAACATACAAATGTACAAAGTAAACATTTCTGTGGAAATAGAGGAAAATAAAGACATCAGATGCTTGCAAGTTTGTGTCTAGCATCAGGGGCTTGGGCAGCTTTGCCTCTCCAGCTCATAGTGTAGAAGCCATGGAGGCAGCTTTGTGGCAGAAACTCCATGTGGCCTCTTACTCACATCTCAGCAGACCATACATGCTGGGGCTCAGCTCACTTTTTCTTCTTCTCTTCCACCCAAGTCTGTAGGCGAAGTTTACTTAGAAGGCACCAGTGCAGGATAGATATTTATTAAAATATAAACCAACACTCATGGTACAGGTAACAGTTTATAGCAGAGCCTAAACAGGGACTGGAGTCTGGAACGGTGGACGATGGATTCCAAACTGGTCTCTCCAACAGCCAGGAACCAGGCAGAGCGCCCTTGTGTCCCAGAAGCCCCTTATCAATGGGGTTGGTCACATCCCCTCCAGGAGCTCGGAACCCTAGATAAGCATCTTAGGATCTTATCAGCTGATACCTGAATCCCACTACACAAGTCTGGCTTAATTTTTTCTTGACATGATGATCTCTAGTTCCATGGATAAGGCCATTTTTGAGAGTGCTGATTTGAGTTTCTGGTCTCTCTCCTGCAGAGTTGTGCTGTTGTTTTGACCTGAAGAAGCATGTGCTCTTTATGTTCCCTTCTTCCTGCTACTGGGGTTGAATAAACTCCATCCTTTTGCTATAATTGTTCCCTCATCTTCTCTCTGGCATCATTTTCTGAATTTCCCCAACTTCTTCAGCCTGTGTTTTCCCTGAAATAGAATGTAAGACCCAGTTTTGGATGTAGGTAGCTTATTCTGTAAGGAGATCCATGGGAGAGGAGCAGAAGGTCAGAGAAAGGGAGGAAAGGTACATGCCAAGGATGAGCTATCAAGTTGGCCACTGCAGAAGAGAGGTGGGCTTCATCCTGATCGGCTGTCTGAGGAGCCTCTTCTCATCCCTGGTGGTCAGTCCCATATGTTTTGGAGCCTACTGAGTTGGCATCTAGCAAATGAGGCCAAGATGGTCTGGGAAGAGAAATAGTTTAGCAGAGAGAAGCTATGGAGTTATTTGATTTCTGGTTTCTACATCTTCTTTCTTGGTTTATGCATTTTTTTAGAGTTAAGAGGGAAATAATGACAGATGATCCTTTGAGCTACTTGACTGCTAGTGAACGGACTGGCTGCCTGTGACATTTATCTCCTACTTTATCTCCATCACCCCTACCTGGGTTCCCGTTTCCTCCCAGGTGGGTTTCTATGCCCCAACTTCCTTTTTTGCATTTACTCTGTTGGAGTGGACACTTCCCTCTATCCTTTCTGGAAAAGGCAGAAGGAGGAGGCCATTGTCTTTATGATAAGCATTCCTACAAAAATGTCTTTACTTTATTGCCACATTTTATGAAAATATTGGAAATTATGTTTCTTTGTTACTTTGGAGGGATCTACTTTATTGATTTTTTTTAAGTCAAGCATTGTTGAGAAGTCTACTTTGCAAACTTAAACTTCTTAAACTTCAGAAGTATTTTTTATCACCACTCTATATAGAAGAGTGATTTATGGCAGTCATATTTCCAGTCTTCAGTGACTGGCTTTTTAAGTATGTAGCAAGCCAAAATAAAGAATAAATAGCAAGTGATTGATAGATACTAAATAGATTAGATAGATGATAGCAAGATTGTGTGTGTGTGTGTATGTGTGTGTGTGTGTGTGTGTGTGTGTGTGTGTGTGTGTGTGTGTGTGTAATAGATAAGTAGAAAAAACATCATCAAATCTGGTCCTCAAAACATCCAGCACAAACTGCCTAGGAAGCTCTGTCAGGATAGTGAGCTGGTGTCCCCAGTAGCACCCCAGTCAGAGCCGTGCTCTTGGGTGAGGCTTCCATGTAAAAGTATACCAGCATAAAGGTGACACATTAAATTGAGGATTTACCAACACCTAGCTAAAACCAATGGGGAAGCTGGGCGGTCATCTGGGGTTCCTAATTGAATTTTATCTCCATAGATGAGCTTCCCACGGCTGACCTTCCCACAGCCAGACTTCAGGCTTATGGTTCCCACTGTAAGTACTTTTTATATCATGGGATTCAACAATTGAAAGCACTGTTGGAAACAATGCCCAGCTTTTCTCAAGACCACAGTCTTTCTTATTACTTCTCAGCTGTAATGTTTTCTTCCTCCTGGTCACTGAGCTGAGGATGGAGAATTTATCCCACAACAAGGGGCCTTGGAGGATATTTCAAAACAAAGAAGTTGGAATCTGAAGTCGGCTGGGGCTGAGGAACAACTCCACTTTCAGAACTAGCATCCCAGAGAGCTCAAATCAGATTGTGATTTGCCAGTATAATGTACATTATGATCCATATTCTCCCATCAGAACCAAGCATCTTCTCTCAGTTCATGTCCTGAGATTCCTCAGTGATTCAGCCTTGATGTGGGTCTGTTTTTAATCCATGGTCTGGGTAGACATGCCTTTTAGTGTGGAAACTGTTATTCTGTTCTGGGGATATTGCTTGAATTATTGTGTTCAAGGCTGCTTTCTCTCTTTCCTCTGTTCTTAATTTGGGGAACTGCTATTAATCCTTTCAAATGTCCCTGTCCCTTCCCTAGTGTTTTGGCTTTCAGCTGTTTTCAAGAGATTTCTCTTAGTTTCATGACAATCTTGCTGAATTTATTATGCTTTTAAATATCACTTAGGTTCTTGTATATTTCTTTCACATACATATAAAATCATGTATGATAACATAAAATATAGACTACCCCTGTACTTGTGAAATGAGTCAGTCAATAAATACTTACCTTGTAAATAAAGAGACCTAAGTTTAGTTCCCAGAACCACATTTAAAAGTTTGGTATTAGGGTTCTCTAGAGAAACAGAATCTATAGAATAGAACAAATATATATGTCTATTATCTATTATATATGTATATATAATGTATATATATAATGAATTTATTGAAATGCTTTGCAGGCTGTGGTCCAGCTAGTCCAACAATGGCTGTCCATCAATGGAAAGTTCAAGAGCCCAGTAGTTGTTGAGTCCGTGAGTTTGGATATCTCAGCTGGTCATCAGTATACACCAGAATCCCAAAGAAGTGGTCTCTAATGCCATTGAATGAATGAATTTGCAGTGAGAACGAGGGCAAGGAGGCATAGAGAGCAAGATTCCTTCTTCTGCATCCTTATACAGACTGCCAATAGAAGGTGTGGCCCAGATTAAAGGTGGACCTTTCCACCTCAAAAAAAAATCTAGATTAAAAGTGTGAATGTCTCTCTCATAAATGATCTGAATTAAAAATGTGTCTACCCACTTTAAATGATTTAATTTAAAACAGTTCTGGAAGGTTGGAGAGATAGCTCAGCAGTTAAGAGCACTTGGTGTTCTTCCAGAGGACCTGGGTTCAATTCTCAGTACCCACATGGAAGCTTACAACTGTCTGTAACTTCAGTTCCAGAGGATCAGGCATCCTCACACAGACATAAATGTAGGCAAAATACCAACACATATAAAATAAAAATAAATAATTTTTTAAAATCCCTCAAGGTGTGTTCAGCTGCTTGGGTTTTAGTTAATTCCAGATGCAGTCAAGTTTACAACTATAAATAGCCATCACAGGTATGGAGATACATAGTTGTGATTCCAGTGAGGATCTCAGGTCTCTCTGACCAGCCACTGTAGCTCATGTTGTGATGACCAATGAAAGACTATGTCTCAAAGTAAGGTGGACAATGTTCATGAATGACACTTGAGATTGTCTTCCGATATCTACAAATGTGCACATACATATGCACATGTACATGCACACACATAAGTTATGTATCAATGAACTCACAATAAACTTAAAATATCATGAGTCAAAAATATATCTAATATACCTTATTTACCAAACAAACATCATGGCTCTGACAGTGTGTTGTTGTCAATTAACTCTCCTTGCAATCATAAGGTCAACTGGAAATTGTGTCTTGCTATCACCATTCAGCAACCCAACACAGAATCTTATTGTATATCATTAATCATGGGAAAGATTAAAACATTTCTGTTGAATGCTTATTGGTGTCACATCATTATAAAGTCCAAAAAATGTTAAGTCAAACAAGCACATGTTAGGGATCATATGCAAATGTGTTATATGCATATATATATATGTATATTCACACTTATAACAACTTGTTCTTGTTTCATGGATACAGTTTATTTTTCTCAGAATGTCATAGTGATAATGATTTTAATTTTTATTTTTTGAAAAAGATGGGGTTTATTTATTTAATTCTTATTTTATGTATATTGGTGTTTTGCCTATATGAATGTCTGTGTGAGGATGCCAAATCCCCTGGAAATGGAGTTACAAACAGTTGTGAGCTGCCATGTGGGTACTTGGAATTGAACTCAGAACCTCTGGAAGAGCAGTCAGTGCTCTTAACTTCTGAGCCATCTTTCCAGCCCCCAATAATGCTTTTTTAAAAAGACTTTTTAAAAAAATGTATATGTATGAGTGTTTTGCCTATGTCTGTGCACCATCATGCAATGCCCACAGAGGCCAGAAGGTGGTATCAGGTCTCCTGGAACTGGTTGTAAACTGTCATGTGGGTGCCAGAAATTGAACCTGTGTCCTCTGGAAGAACAGTCAGTGCTCTTAACTGCTGGACTGCTTCCCCAGCCTCTGTTATTGTTTTTACAATTATTATTATTTATTTTTATCGTGCATAATGTGGTGGGATTATGTTACATTGTAAATAACTGTCCCTCTTACTGGTTTAATAAAAATGCTGATTGGTTGAAGGCAGACAGGAAGTATAGGTGGGGATACCAGACTAAGAAAACTCTGGGAACAGGAAGAACAGAGCAGATATGCCAGAGAGACCAACAGATGCAAAGGACAGCTATGCTGCTCTGAGAAAAGGTACCAAGCCACATGGCTAAACAGACTAATGGAAATAGATTGAGTTAAGATGAAAAAGCTAGCTAGCAATATGTCTGAGCCATAGGTCAATCAGCATGAAATTAATATAAATGGCTGTGTTTCTGTGTATATGGGAATGAGGACAGGTGTGTGCCACACAGCACACATGCAGGTCAGAGGGCAGCTTCCAGGGGTCTGTTCTCTTCTTCTGTCATGTCGAGTCAAGCCTCTTGTTTCTGCTGTACTGTTTCCAATCTGACCTGTGAGCATTTGGGTCACTTTCCTCACAGAATGAGATCCCCTCCAGTGGCCAGCAGGAGTGTTGGAGTACAGATGCAGGGCACTACATCAGCTTTTTGCACAGGTTTTGGGGACTGAACTCAGGTCATGCTTACCCAGCAGGCAGCAGGCCCTTTTACTGACTGACCCACTAAATTTTTTTTCTCTTCTTGATACTTTGTTCCTTCCATATCTCTTCCTTTTAATCCTGTCTTCCACACCTGACTGTCCACAAATGTGGGGACCTCAGTGGTTGACTGCTTGTAGTTAAGACTTTGCCTGTCATCATGGAATGATCCAGCTGGGCCATGTGTAGGGAGTTTAGATGAGAACATTATCTGCATGTCTTTCCCCATGCGCTATTTAGATTCCTTCAAGTGTGTTTCTCTCACACTGTTCACCATAAAGTGTTATTGTATTTTTATGAGGGCCTGGGGAGGACTCGGTGCTCAGTGCATGTTTCCCATCTGCTACTTGGCTTATGAAAAGCCAAGAACTTCCTGACTGTTCACAAGTGCCTTCTGCAGTTTCTCTCTTACCTATATTTATTTTCCTAATTCCCACTTTTCTGTGTCTCTGAGGTTGAGAAAAGTGGTCTCTAAAAGCTTGTGTTCAAACAGTAAAGGAATGTAAAATAGCAGCTTGATAAAGCTAACCAACTCTGGGTGTTCGTGAAATAATTTATACAAGAGAGCCTGGAACTCTGTATCATACAGTGCTGTATAATGCATAAGATACAGAATAAAGCATGTTAGGATGTAAAAATGGCTTCACACCTATAGTGAAGACAGACAAAGTCCTCAGAAGCTCTCAGCCCTATGTAGAATCTGTGAGCTGGAGGCAATGGATGCAGTCTGCCCTGATGAATAGGGACCCTAATACCATAAGAATCACTGCAGGTGGGATGTGGTTTTCCAGATGTTGATCTAAACAATGACAATATAATGAGTGACTTTTCTATTCACATAGTTAAACTAGCACATTCTGTGTATGGTAAAGCCATGCAAGCATGTTATAAATTATATTTCTAAATGGAGTTCTTTTGGATTTAGACCATTGCACCTGTCTGAATGAGTCCTGTGTGATGTGTAGGATACGATACCTCTTTGGCTTGGGGAACTACCTCATGCTTTATGAGACATCTTATAGTTCTGTGGTTGCTGAATGCTCCTAGTCTTTGGAATCATGAAAAATGCTACATAGAAATCACAGTTGCCCCTGAGCATGGGCAGTTCCTCCAGTGAGACTGATCTAGGAAGCTCATCTCCTGGCTGGTTCACTATAGAGAGAGTGTCCTAAGATCTTTGTTGAACATTGCTTCTTTAGGGATTGTCTGCTTAAGGAATGCTCAGACATTAGTGCCCTCTATTGGAGGAGTGAGTGGAAGGATAGGGGAGGTTGGCCATAAATTAATCATTGTTAAAATGTGGTAATGAATCCATCATACATTTTTTTTTTACAATTTCTCTCAATTTTTTCATGTGTTTAGAGTTGTTCACAAAAAAATGATTTGAGATGTGCCACTCCAGGTTAGATTCCTGTGCCTGCTGGTAAGGGCATATTAAAGTAGATATTGATGCTTATGGATGGCAGAAATGCCACTAAGACCTTCAAGTACTTTTCTATGCCACATTTGTTTCAAGACAGTGCACTTGAGGGTTTAAATAAACAGCCTGTTAGGGACACTGGACACTCTTTCCTAATAACTGCTTAGCTCTCTAGACTTCTCCAAGGTAGACCCCCTCATCTTCTACAAGAGCACATCACCACTCACAAGAAAATTCTGTGAATATTTCACCACCAAATTCCCCATAGTTTATTTTAAAAAGAAACAGAACCAAAGCTGAAATCAGTCTTTGAAGGAGAACTGAGGAAAGTACTGGAGGATGTGCAATTCATGGTGGCCTGGCTGTTTGTCTCAATTCTTTGTGTGTGCCCCAGGGCAGCTGTCACCACAGCGGGGAGGAGGAGTGCGGGGGGGGGGGGGGGGGGGGATTATTGCTGCTGTGAAGATGGATGGCTTCTAAGTGGGACCTTTTCTCCTCACAGTTACCAGGCGCAATATTTAGCAAAATAATGGTCAGAACATATATTGCCAGGCCCCTAATGAGAAGCTGTTGACAGAAAAATTGCTCTAACATTCATCAAAAAGCCAATAAATGCCAAGGAAGGGAAAGGAAATGCAGTAGCTCATGAATTTCCTCTCAAGGGGACTCTGGAGGGGACCTGGGGGCAGGCACACCACAGTACACTCCCTTCTCAACACCACTAAAGATGCTTCCAGAAAGCCAGTAACATCAATGGCTGGTTTATCTGGGTAGTTTTCATTTATTTATTTTTGAAAGGAGATTATCAACAAGGAAGCCACTCCAGCCATGGGTCGAGGGTTCTGTACTAGATACTAACAGTGGTTGGTTCTCTAGCTCAGCCACGTGGTAGTCTCTGTGTGATGCCCCAGTTTGAAAACTTTACAGGAATGAAGTACTTTGCTCACTAACAAGCCAAATGGATTTTTCCTTGTTTCTGTTTTCCACACTACTTACTTTATAGCTAGTCCTTTATGTCATGTGTGCCTTCTGTGTTGAAAGCTTTTTTTTTCTAGGAGAGGGCGATATTTACTGACTGCCAGATATGATGGCCATAGTGAAGGAAGGTCTTGTGTGTGTGAGATTTCTTTGGAAAGTGATCATGGACAAATGTGAGAACTTCAGCTCAGAGATGGCAGAAGGAACGAGCCAATCAAGGTCACAGTAATGAACAGGTCTCCGAAGTAGGCATGGATGGCTTGAGAGGACCGGATAGTGCCTGCTGCCAGATATGAGATTTCACTTGAAGATGTCATGATTTCAGTGTGAGATGGTCCCATATGATCATGTATCTGAACACTTGGTCTCTATCTGGTGGCTCATCTGCGGAGGTTGTGGAACCTTCAAAAGGTAGAGCCTCACTGGAGAAGGAGGGTCATTGGAGGTAAGCTTTGAATTTTTCTAGTAAATTCTACTTCCTGTGACTAACTCAGGATTCCACCATCATGCCTTCTCCGCTATGGTGGAGTATGTTCCCTTGCACTATAAGACAAAATGAACCTTTCTTCCTGAAGATTTTTTTGGGGGGGTATTTTGTCATAGGAACAAGAAAAGTGTTGTGACACTGTGCTGAGACAGGGGAATGATAAAATCATTCAGAAATTGATGTGTTACACAATAAGGCAAGAATAGGAATAACTGAATTGTATATCTTGAAATAGTGAATTGTATGTTCATTTCATGGCAGGAGACTCATATCTTCCTAATGCTACTTGTTTGTGTGTGTTATGTACATATACACATAGGGATATGTGTATACAGTGTGCGTATGTAGGTTAAAGTCTTTCTTATTAGTGTCTACCTTATTTTTTTTCTGAGATGTCATTTCTATGAATCTAGAAATCTGTTTGGACTCATGCCATCCACCCCCAACATCCCTCTGTGTGCTGGAGCACAGATCCATGTTACTGTGGTTTCCATGGGTGCTGGGGATGCAGTCTCACATCTTCATGAATGGTTATGAATCAAGTACTTTTATTGACTGAGCCTCTCCCCAGCTCCCTAATATAAATAAATATTATTTTTAAAAGCACCAATAATTCTATCACCCTGAGGAGTCCTATCAGCCTAAAATATATATAACAAAAGTGAAGCCTCTTACCCTAGACACCCCCTACTTGAGTTACGTGCAATACTATATTTTATAAATGTGCCATTTTTTATTCATAAAACAAAGCTTACTCTGTCTTCACAAGAGATTCTAACTTAACATTTGCTTCTAAGTATTTTGTAGATGTCTCTTTCAAGATGAAGCAGGTCCATGTGTCCTCTGTCACATTGATACACTGTTTTGTCTACAACACTGGTCGTGTGTGTGTGTGTGTGTGTCTGTGTGTTTAAGTCTTGTTCCAACCAAATTTAGAATTTATTTCCCCAGATAAGCAATTACATCATTTAGGCTGTCAAATAAATAACTTTATACTTTCCTCCCCTGGTTTTGGGGTAGTGAGGATCAAGGCCATGGTCTTATATATGCTAGGCCCAGGTATTGTCAGCCTTGGGTTTGTTTTCTTTTATTTTTAATATTGTAATATAATTTCACCATTTTTCCTTTCCCTTTCCACTTTCCAAACACCTTTGTATATCCCTCATTGTGTTTTTTCAAATTCAATACCTCTTTTCTTATTGATTATTTTGAAGGTATATATTATATACATATTTATTCTTAAATATAACCTGTTTGTTCAGTCTGTATAGTATTACTTGTATTATCATTTTCAGGGCTGATCATTTTGTATTGGATAATATATTTGAGTGTTCTTCTGAGGGGTAGACCATCTCTCCTACTCTGAGCATCCCTTCATTGGCTGTAGATCCTTGTGTAGGGTTGAGCCCTTAGGTTCTGTTCCCACCCCATCCACTGTCAACTCTTGGTTTTTTGAGCCTGTTATTTAGTCTGAATTGGCTTTGAACTTATGATCCTCATGTCTCTGCTTCCCTGGTGCCAGGGTTACAGGTGTGTGGTACCACACTGGACTACACTTTATTTTCATTTATAGATTATAAAAGCTACAAACCTTGTCTGTTGTGTTGAGGGAAAACATTTCTCCTCTTAAAACCCAGAACTCCTTGTGTGATGTTGACAGGGAAAACTCACTGGACGACCCTGTGACAAGGCTGAGGACAGCTGAAAGACGCTTAGTGTGCCGACAGCTGAAAGACGCTTAGTGTGCCAGTAAAAGGGGCGTTTTGGAAATCCCAGCTCTGGCTGTCTGGTTTAAATGCTTTACTAGTATCCAGATGTGGCAATCTCTTAGAAGATGTTGGGTCAGTTTGACAGAATTCAGATAGACCTCTTGTCCTAAGTGCTCTGGACTCCTACTGAGAAGTGCACATGTAGCTGGCTCTTTAGAAGGCTGCTGGATGGAAATTTGGAAAAAGAATATTACACACAAGATTAATTTTTCACCAAATTATAAACTTAAAGTGAACTTCTGCAAACCAAACCAAAACAAAACAAACAAAAACAACAACTTTAAATTTCCCTATTTTGATCTCAATCAGAAATCATACATCACTCCCTACTGCTCACCAAACAGTTTAAACTCCATGGCTTTTATCCTGGGAATCCAACTCTGACCTAATGCCTCCTTTAGTGGACACCACATACCTAGCCCTCCAGTGACCTTTCATGCCTTCTGCTGCCTATTTTCTTGGCCCACATCTTCCTGGTCCACAATTACTCATCCAAACAGCCTTCAGGAAGTTTCTGGTTCTCTAGCTGGGAGGAAATACTTCTTCTTCTGGACCTGGCACATGGGTACCTTTGTATCTGAGGTTATCTACCTTGGAGTTCTTAGTTTAGGGGTTTGATATCTCCTCCAGGAGCATATATGGAGAATGCTTTAGAGTAAGTGTACAGAAGACTTGATTCATGACTTTAACAAGATTATATCACCTCACATAAGAAGACACTGAGAGAGTAACAGGGTCACACCTAGGTTCTCACCTCACTCTGCTACATTTTCTGGGGAAGTATTTACCTCCAAGTTGTCCTTTGTGCAAGATATGCACAGCCAAAACTTAAGTGAAAGCCCATTGTTTCTATGGAGGACAGACCCATGATCCCCAGCTCCTGTAATCATCACCTGTGCAATGTCTTCCCCAGGAAGACCGATAGAATATGGCAAAGGTGATGGAATATGTGTGATTTCATGCATGGGCTCATGTTGTACAAAACTGTAGCATCTATCTTGCTAGGAAATTCTCTTTTGTTTGTTAGCTTTGATGAAGCAAGCTTTCATTCTACAAATTGCCATCTGTAGAGAGCCACAGTTGGTCATAGCCAACAAGAAGTAGATTCTCAGTTTGGTAGTCTTTAAGGAACTAAATGTCACTCACCACAATCACAGAAGATTGGAAGTGATACCTTCCTTTGTCACATCTCATCTGAGCCTACAATCCTGGCTGATCTCTCTCTCTCCTCTCTTTGCATGCATCTATATATGTAGAGTATGGATGCATGTGTGCATGATCTGCATTGACAAGCAGAGAAAACTTCAGAGCTGGTCTTGGGCACCTCTACCTCTTTGTTTAAGACTGGATCTCTCACTAGCCTGGACCTTTTGTTAGCTAGCCCTCAAGCTTCCAGAATCCCTCCTGTATCCCTATCATCCAGTTAATGCTGGGACTGCAGGTGTGTAACACTGTGCCCCAGACTTCCTTTTCTTATGCATTTCGAGAGATCTAACTCAGTCCCCCACACTTCTGTTTATTTGTTTTTGTCTCTTATTTTTTGTTTAGAGACAGAGTCTCTCTATGTCCTCTTAGCTGTCCTGGAACTCACTATGTAGAACAGGCTGGCCTTGAACTCACAGACAGCCTTTTAAGTGCTGGACTTTAAGAGGCTCCTCACACTTGTATAGCTTGTACTTTGCCGAGTGAGCTGTCCCCCAGTCTCCCAGCTTAAGGCTCAAATCTTTGAGAGACAATGAAACAAGAGAACTGAAGTCATCTGAGTTCCAGGTTTACATAATACAAGGAGAAATTTTAACTATCTTGACTCTTTCCCACCAACCATCTGTTTTCTTTTTTTTTTTTTTTTTTGAGACAGAATTTCTCTGTCTAGCAGCTCTGGTTGTCCTGGAAGTTGCTCCATAGATCAGACTGAATTCATAGAGATCTGCAGGTCTGGACCTGCAGTTTGACAGCCACTTAACCCCAAATATAAACTATTTGGCTTATGGCTCAGGCTCATTACTTGCTAACTTACAATTTAACTCAACTCATTTCTATTAATCTATTGTATTACCACGTGGTTCATGGCTTTACCTGTACTTTTACATCTTGCTTTCTTGGTGGCTGTATTGCATCTCTCTTGGACTCTGCTCTCCTTGCTCTGTATTTATGCTTGGAATTCCCACCTGCATCTAAGCTGGTTTACCATAGACGAAAGCAGTTCCTTTATTAGCCAGTGATAATTCATAGCATACAGAAAGACATTGCACATCAGAGATCCACCTGCCTCTGTCACCCAAGTGCTGGAATTAAAGGCCTGTGCCATAACCACCTGGCTACCACCCATTTTTTTTTTTTAAATCTCTCTGGAGACTGTTGTATCACTAGAAGCTGAGTGTTTGGAGGACCAAAATATACATTATTTCTGCTTTACCAAAACAAGCCCAAACTCCATACATTTGATTTTATACAAGTGGAGTGGTGCCATTCCCACATGTCAACTGCAGTTTAAAGAAAATACCAACCATTCTCCCCGACTTGAAGAAGAAAACAGAAATTTAATTCATGTTTCTCTCTTTAAAACTGATTCAGAACATGGAGACTGAACACTGCAGAAAACCCATCTGTGTTGCATTGTATATGAAGGAAACTATGCATTGGCAACATTTAACATATAGCAAGCGACTCTGAAGGTCTGTTCTGTGCTAAGCATTGTCAAGATAACAATTCACTGTGCAGCCAGAATGGGCTGACATTCCATCCAAGAGACACAGTATACATAACCCAGATGGTCTGTCAGCTTTTCATGAGCCATCATTTGAAACATGAAAAAATAAACTTTGAGGCCAAGAAAATGGCTGGGTTGGCAAAATTCTCACTGTGTAAGAATAATGACATAGGTTTGATCTTCAAAACCCAGGTAAAAAGCCAGGCATGGTGGAACATGTTTATAATCCTAGTGTTTAGGCTGGGAATACTGAGGCCAAGGGATCCCTAGAGCTTGCTAGCTAGTCGCTCTTACCAATTGGCAAGCCCTAAGTTCTAGTGAGAGATTTTGCCTCAAAACACAAGGCAGACAGCTCCTAATAAACAGCACCTAAGGTTGACCTCTGATTTCATGTATACACACACATGTGCATACACACTGCACACTGTGGGGATATGTTTCAAATACATGAAAACATTCAGAGATATCAGAGGGATCTACCTACAGTCAGTCTAGGAGAATCAGACAGTGGTAACTCACACCTTTAATTCCAGCACAGCTAATATCCCGAAGAGGTGACCTACATCTTTAATCCAGTCTGAGTTTGAGGTCATCTTAGTTTACAGAAGGAGTTTCAGGCTCCTAGGCTGGCAGTAGTGGTGCCACTCCTTAACTGAGAGAAGAAAGTATTTAAGGCAGGCACAGAAAGACAGAGCAGGCAGAAGAAGCCAGAAGGAGCAAGGCTGAGGAAGCTGGAAGACAGCTGGGTGAGATCTGACTATGGGGTCTCCTCTCTGATATCTCTGCTTTTCCCAGAGATCTTGCCCTGAGTTTCCTTTATTCATGCAACAGCACACAAACATTTAAAAAAGAAAAATAATGTATTTTAAGCCTTGAATAATGAAAAATATCCTTGCAGGTTGAAAATTTGATATTTTCTTAAATGTTGACAAAAAATACATGTTAATTTTAATAATAGAATTTAACATGTCAATATATCTGGTTTTCAAGAAATCATGACCATTAATTAAGACACATTTGAATATCAAATTTCTCAATTCTTTATCCTGAATATAAGAAGGGATGTATGACATACATGTACCCTATGTATGTAAGGGTATATTCTGATGTTTAATGGACTTGCCAATCAAAAGCAGCAACATTCAGGGCCTTTTGTGACGATTTTAAGAGGATTCTGGGTTCCCTTGGGTCTCTCTTCATTTTATCCAGACCGACTCAACAGCCCAAGATTTCATCAGACATTCTGCATTGCTTCAATCTTACATTTACTTTTTTATTTACTTATTTGTGTTTGTGTGAACATAAACATGTGCGCACATGTGTGCATGGAGGTCAGGAAACAGCTGGGAGAATCTGTTTTCTCTTTCCACCACGGTGTCCTGGGGATCAAACACAGGTTGCCAGGTTAGGGGTGCATAAGGAGTCAGGATGATACTGCTGTGAAGAGACAATGACCACAGCAACTCTTATAAAGGAAAACATAACTGAAGCTGGCTTACAGTTCAGAAGTTTAGTCCATTATTGTCATGGTGGGAAACATGGCAGCATGTAGGCAGACACAGTGCTGGAGAACGAGCTGACAGTCCTACATCTGGATCCACAGGCAGCAGGAAATAACTGTGACACTGGCCAGGCTTGAGTTTCTCAGACCTCAAAATCCATCCCACAGTGACACACCTCCCCCAACAAGGCCACGCCTAATAGTGCTACTTTCTATGTTTTTTTTTTTTTCAAACAGGGGACAAGTGCCCTATTTGATAAGACATCTTGTGACCCTGCTGGGGGAGGGTTTAACTTCCACACCAGTGAGGTAGTCACAAATTTAGTGTGTGGGAGAATTATCTTGAAATCTTGTGAGGAATATTTTTTGGACTAATAGAAATCAGGATGTTCCCTTCTGTTGGTCTGGTGTGAAGCTTAAGCTTCTGCATTTTAACAACCTAAGCATTAGATGTCAGTGACCCATGGACCACATTGGCAACACCATTCTTAGTGAATGGATGTCTGGTTTTCAAGTGGAATCATGTGTTTCTAGTCTTTGTCCCTGCTCAGAATCAAGCTCCTATCTCCTGCAATGACAGAGAAGAAGCTCGTGGCTATTGTAGAATCCAGGATGTAGAAATTGGAAGGGCAAATGAGGGTATTTATTGGTGGAGCAACCATGGTTTCTTCCTTCTCCATTGCAGCCCTCCCTGAGGACAGGGCTTTGCTGTGTAACCCAGCCTGCTTTGGAATTCTCAGTCCTGTTGCCTTAGTTTCCTACATCCAGGATTTACAAGCCTGTGCCAGCATCCCCAGCAGTGGTGGCACCTTTATAAGAAGGGAAACAGTGCTGATGGACTCTGCCTCCCCTAACATGTCCACACAGCTGGGACCAGCATTCAATGTTCCCTTTGCTCTGCCTCTTGTTCTGGTCTCCTATGAGCACAGATGTAGCAGTCTTCATATGTCAGGAGGTATATACTTGGGAACATAACTCTTGTCATCATTGGTTCAAAACCACATGCAACCCGTCCAAGGGCAAGCTTGACTTCTCTGGGTCATGAGGGAGAGGAATGAATTCTAGGGCTTCCTGGGGTAGCTATAGATGCTCCTGAAGCCTCCAATGTCCTGTCATTTGCCTGTTTCTGTTTTCCAGGGGCCAAGCCAGACTTTGAACAATACCTCACTTCAGGCTAGCAGAAGTGAACACCCACCCATTCTATTGACTTGATAGGCACTGTCTGCTAGGATGTGGCCTGCTGGGCTGGACTCAGCTCAGCTCCCCATATCTAAATGGTGTCACCATGTGTGATGATCAGGAAGTTTCCATTCAACATCCTGGTGGAGAAAAGAGATAGAAACACTGAGAACAATGTTAGCCTTGAGACAGATTATCTGACACCAGAGTGGTTGGCACATTTCTTGTTAGATTATTTTGTGCCCCAGTGACTACTGATATCTATAGCTAGTCATCAACTGCACATCAGCTCTTAGGCTGGGGGGCCAGCCAGAGGCCTGAGGAGCTCATGATTAGGTGGAGCAGTATTTCCTTTTCATTCGTCAAATGCTTGCGAAGGCTTTGTTAGCCTCACCAAAGCCTGGACAGTATCTACCGCCCTCTCTTTCTCATCGGTCTGATCCAGCACCAGCACCGACCAGGAAGTAATTTCCTCAGTTGGGGTACCAAAGAGGAACAGACCGTGGGAGGTCCGTTTCCTCTAAGCTAACTGCCTTAGTCAGTCCTTCGACTAACACCAGCACCTTGACAGTTAACAAACCCAGTGTCTCTTGAGAGCTGGCAAAGTCCCTAAGATGTGACCATGTCTCCCACTCTTGCATGGAAACAGTGTTGCAGAGCAGGGCAGCTATTGTCCTGGAGCTCAGGCCAGACTCAGGCAATCCCTGGGAACAGTGATAGAGGACTATAATGTGTATCCCACTCAGCCAGGGTAATTTCCTACAGAAACAGTTCCAAACTGTGCTCAGCCTCTGGTAACAAATTCAGACTAGCATCAGGCAACTGAGCCCCCAAGAGAGCAAGGGTGTGGATTGGGAACTAAACATTTCTTTTCTGGGTTTTGGTCTAATGATCTGGAACATTTCCCATGAAGCAATGCAGCCAGAGAACTGAAAACTATAGCTCTGACAGGCCAACATGTTGGAATCCTCAACCTCCAGTTCCACTGTTTGTCTTTGGACAAAGGTGATACCCACTTGAGATGGGATCACTGTGGTAACTACTCCCTGAGGGCCGTGTAAGAGCCGGCGGGGACACTTGGTACATTCTGGGTCTGCATGAGACAGCAGCTCAGATAGTTGTCTGCTTATAGGGCACTCTTACAACACACTTCTGCCATCTAAAAGCTGGGGAAGGAAGCAAGTGCCTGACCCAAGAGATGCCTGTACCAGTGATATCCGGAGACATCCATGCCACAAACTATTCACTCTAGCAGCTAGAGAAGAAACCACAGGTTAGAGCCATACATAGCAGTCAGTCTCTCTGTTTATCTGTCTCCCTATTTGTGCCTCTCTCTGTCTCTGCCCCCTCCCTTCTCCTCTCCCTCTCCTTTCCTTCTCATCTTCCTCTTCCTCCTTCCCCCTCCCTCCCTCTCTGGTACTGGGGATAAAACCCCAGACCTAATGCCTTCTATACAAGTGTTCACCACAAGCCACTTCTTTACCTTTTACATTTATTGTTTTGTGATGTTTTGCTACATTATGCAGTCCGGCCTTGAACGTGTGATCCTCTTGCCTCAGATTACTGAGTGGGTGTTATTACAGGAACAGAACATACTTTGTTCTATTCTAGGTGACAAAAATGGACAACAGCAATAAATCAGGGCTGGGGTTTGTGTGTGGCTAAGGACTTGCCTGATGCACATGAGGCTCTGCCTTCAGTCTCTAGCACTGGAAAGAAGGTGGGGAGGGAGGAAGAGGACAGGCAGACAGACTGACAGACAGACACTTATTTATGACCAGGTTTACAGATAAAAAAAAAAAAGTTGAACACTTCTTGGGCTTCATTAGACCAGAAGCCAAGAAGTCTGAGTAGGTCTTAACATTAGCTTACCTGAATAATGCATGTGGTGGTGTCAGCCTGGGTTCCTTACCGGAAGCTGAGCATAGTTCAGAACTCTCTGGAGGAAGTGACTCAATGGGTAGGACCTGTTCTGGGTCCTCTCCTGTCTCTATCTGCTTTTATCCTCTGGTTTAGTGGTAACTGGAGGGCAAGGGTGTACATTAGAAGACATGTGGCAATGCTACATGCCCATCAGACTGGATACACAAAGAGAATGCCCACGCTTTGTTTTCTTAGCTTGCAGTGAGTTAGAAATGAACGACCCAGCTCTATAAATACTTTATTTATTCAAATCACATAAGATTATTCCAAAGCCATAGGCATGATTATTTCCTGATAGAATCAAGAAGATTTTCAGTGTGGAGATGATCTCATGGAGATTTGAAATGTTCAATTTGTTATGAACAGCCAGAAGGGACTCTGCCCTAAGGAAGCTACAGGGGAGTGGGTGGAATCCTTCCTTCAGGCCTCACTAGACTGTCACCTATGTATGGTAGCACCTCACTTCAGGTGCTGCAAGCTCTGTCAGGAACTGGGCTCTCTGTCCCAGCCAGCATTTCCCCAGGAACCTAGCATTTATTTACTCCTCTGTATTCATTTCCCACAGAATAATGGCTTTGAGCATAGGCCACACACTGGGACCATTATCAGTGTTAGAAAGGCTGGATGTCTTCTCTTATAACCAAGAGTGCGCAGTTGGATTGGGAGGATGGGGCTGGGAGACTTCCTAGCTCTGGCCATTGGCTCCGTACTTGTTATGCTGGTTCAGTGTGACCAGATGGGCTTTCTCTTCTGGATGAAGGCCTCAATTCCTTCCTGCCCAT
Organism: Phyllotis vaccarum; assembly: GCA_033318265.1. Classification (NCBI taxonomy): domain Eukaryota; kingdom Metazoa; phylum Chordata; class Mammalia; order Rodentia; family Cricetidae; genus Phyllotis; species Phyllotis vaccarum. Next base: position 5,707,107 of record JARWLC010000011.1, read on the forward strand.
CCTGAAGGCCCAGGTTGTCCACCATGGCCTGGGAGGCGAGGTAGTATGCTGTTCTAAGGTCTTGAGGCAGCTGTTTGTAAAAGGTGGCCTTGCCCAGCGCCACCACGGACCGGCTCAGTGAGGCGATCTTTTTTGCTATTTTCATGGTCTCTTCCTCCAGCTGTGCCTCTGATACCACTTTGTTGATGAGGCCATGGCATACAGCCTCCTGGGCAGAGATGGGCTCCCCCGTGAAAAGCATCTCCAGGGCCACCTGAGGGAAGGACATGCAAAGTCAATAACATGCAGTTTATATCCCATGGCTTCTTCAGCTCCATCTCTGTCTCCCTGTACTGAGACAGTTGCTCTTTGGACTTACCTACATGCCTCAGCCCAGATATCTGCTTCCCACAAATGACATGTCATTTATAATCCCTTGTATTGTCAACACCTCAATTCCCTACCAGGGAGAAGATCAGATAATTCCAAGAGCTAAGAAAATGCAAGTAACCTGGAATGGGTAAAGACTCCCTCTGGGTCTTCTTTCTGCACACACCCCCCCCCCATTTGATCAATAGGCCCGGCAACCCAGGAGATCCCTTTCATTCACCACCTTTAAAGGCCACATGCAGAAAGATAGTCCATCTGATGACTATGACTGATTTTAGAACAAGGCTCAAAATCTTCTGCAAACTAGTACAGAACACATGAACACGTGTCCACATGTCCCATTTCAGCAGGCCCCCAAAGAATAGCTTCCATTCTGGGGACACAAAGGGACTTGCATATCTTCAAGGACCAAATACAAAGCCCAGCATGCATGTGATGCTTAAGTGGGCAAAAGAGGCAAGGAGAGGGTATGCTGCCTTCCTATAAGCCCTTTCCCAGATAGCAAAGCTGCAGGAAGATGAACACAACCTTTCTCATCTCTGCAGGCCATGCATTCTATATCCTGCCATGACTGCACCTCATTTAATAACACCCAAAAGTGGCATCCATAAGTTCAAGTTTATGTTATAAAGAGAGCTCTGTAGGTCCATGGGGACACAGAGCAAGGATGTGGTGTTTTCTCTTTCTCTCTCTCTCTCTCTCTCTCTCTCTCTCTCTCTCTCTCTCTCTCTCTCTCTCTCTCTCTCTCTCTCTCTCTCTCTCTGTCTTGGTAGTCATCCTCAAAAACACCAAGTGTGTTCTAACTCTGAGGTTCTCATACTCCCTTCCTGATCTACCTGGAATGTTCTCTCGGGTGCCAGTCTCCTGCTTGCCACCTTATCAATGAGCCCCTTCAATTGCCACCATATGGAAATTCTCAGTCTATCCCCATTTCTGGTTACTCTTTTATCCTGTACACACCTCACCATTCAGCATACTCTATATTTTACACACATGTAACTCCAATAATGGAAGGAGGTATTAGTGTGTGTTTGTTCATTATTCCCAGCACTAGAAGACTGCACTAGGCCAGCAATCTTTCATATTTATGAATGAATGAGCCTAGGATGGCAAGCAGAGTGTAGCACCAAGGATTTTATGGCTGCTGTAAGTCTAGGTCAAAGGGTGCTGTGGTTTCCATCTAGCTTTCCCTTGGGTGCTCAGTCTTGGAACCTTGCTAGTGGGGAAGACTTTCCCATCTGGCCTTTGGAATCAGGTTCTGAAGTCTCTTCTTGGTCTCTGGGCCACATCAGATTCTGATCTCCACATTCCCCATGCCACACAAAATGTATCACAACAAAGGCCACTGTGACCCTGCATGTGTCCCAGGGTCTCAGTCATTAAGAGAAAAAGCAAGAGAATGGGGAAAGAAGCAGACAGAAGGCAAGGTGGCTGGCTCACGTACACCTGGATGGACACAGTGGATCTCTTAGGAATTAAGGAACAGGCTGAAGAGGTCAATCCAGAGCACTCAGGTGTTGCTCACAAGCTTGAGGCCAAAACTTTAGACATGTAGAAGGACGCATTTCCCAATATGCGTTTCTGCAATCCTGCATTCTCTCCCTTCAGACTAAGAACGTATTAAGGGAATTAATGTTGCATTCTCAAGGAAGACATGCCTGGGGCAAGATCAAAGGTCAGAAGAACTGGCTGGTGTTCTAGCCCTGCCTCTGGGTTCCTCATCCACCCTGTGGAGTTCACCTCCCTCTCTTTTCTGTCTGATGAAGCTGTACACTTTTACAGTGTATTGACATACATACATTTGCTGGAGCAGTAAGCGAAAGTGACATTCACCAGGGAAAGCAGATAGTTTTCCCAGATAATCAGCACAATATTTATTATTTTTTTTTCAAGACAAGGTTTCTCTGTAACAGAGTCCCTGGCTGTCCTAGGACTCTTTATAGAGCAGGTTGGCTCTGGCACAATCTTAACTTAGTATACAAGTTTCTATACCACGTGTTTCCCAGAAATTTTGAATGTACAAGAAAAAAATATATTCTCACTTTCTTCCTAATCAACTCACACTGCTGTCCAGCATTGCTCCTTTTGGTCACCCCAAGAAGCTGCTAAGTCAGTAGTTCTTTATTTTGGGGTTTTTGCATTAAAAATAACCATAAGAGTTTGACACTTTGGTTTAACCTGGACATCAGATGATCTTATAGCGTGGACAGGTTTGGGGTCAGAGACCCTGTGTAGATCTGTGAAGGTTAAATAAGCCCTTCAGTGTCTGCGGCCTCTTCTGGACATAGACATGAGCACCCTATCCTTCACACTCTGGTGGCTATTACAGATAACAGGTGCCGGATTCTCAGTAGATGTCAGTAAAGGGGGACACCCTCATTCCAGCTGAATGTTTCTGTGACTCCGATTCTAGCTTCTAAGTTTCCCAGCACCTGTACCAGTCAGTAAAGCAGAAATAGTCACACATGAGAGGACTATGTGCTGCAGCATTCTGGGACTCTCTGTCTTGTGGGTGTCTATCCAGACAGCTAGAATAAAATGTCATGAACTGTGTAGCTTAAGAAGGAATCGGAACATCTCACACTCTGGAGGTTGGAAAGTCTAAGTTCAAGGTATCAGCAGAATTAGTGTTCAGTGAGAAGCCGCTTCCAGGTTCAGAGACTGGAATACCTCTGTGTCCTTACATGGGAAGAAAGAGGCATTCTTGTTCTATGAGCACTAATCCCCGCATGAGGGCTCTACCCTTGACCTAAGGCCGCCCCCACCTCTGGTGGCTGTCACATGGGTGATTACATTTCAACATATGAACTTGAGGGAATCCCACACATTCAGGTGATGACAATGGTATCTGTCTCCCAGAGACTATAGACTTTGGGTTGAGGAACTTTGATAAGGAAAAGAAATGGGGGGGGGGGTATGCTGCAAAGCCTGCCAGGTATGCATGGGTGGCTCATCTCACTGGGAATCTGAGAAAAGTCACTAAGATTCAAAGGTGCTTTTAAATTGCATTCCCTAAATTATGTTGGGCATACAAATCACTGCTCATCAGTATGTGTCAGGCCTATGTCTCTGGAGGCTCTGGTCTGAGTGAGGGCCTAACTCTCTTTCCAGCTTCTAAATCCTACTTCAGGTTAGACTGGCAGGAAATAAAGTATCTAAACACATAGTCAAGTGAGTAAGTACATGGAAGCAAGGATTTCTACTGTGGCAAAGGGACTGGTGTTGGGGAAAGGGCTCATATTTTCTCCAACTCTCCTGAGACACCCATTGCCCAAGGCACTGACTCTGAGTGTGTGTGGCCACCTCTGACTGGGGAAGGGAGCAGCTGGAACCGCCGGGGCATTTATATAGCACAATGAAGATGCATTATTTAATTCATGCAAAAGAGAAATACCTCAAAAAATAAGGTGAATAATTCATGTCCCAGCACAGTAGGCTCAACTCTATGACTTTTGACTCTATGATTTTTGAAGACAAAATGCAGTCTTCGCTTTCCAACACACTAGAGCAGTTTCCTAGAGTTTCCGGCAGAGGGCGCCAGAGTCCAACACATGCTGTCGTAACCTATGGAAAGGGCAGAGTCTTCCTGTGTAGAACAGTGTGCAAAGGCATCTGCTTGCTTCTCTGTGGATAAACACGGAACAGTCACCTATCACCAGCACATGCATGGGCATGTGCACAGTGTGTTTAAGTTCAGTCTTCTGAGGTCAAAACATGAAGAGAGGCCAGAGCTCTGTGTAGCTCTGGGTAGGTCAACCTTGGATGTTGTTTTTCAGGAATGATTCACTTTTTTTTTTTTTTTTTTTGAGATAGAGCCTCAGTGAGAAGTTGCTGGTTGTTTAGACTGATTGGCCAGTGAGCCCCAGGGCTCCTCCTGTTTCTGCCTCCCCAGATCTGGGATTCCAAGTGTATAGCACCAGGCCTAGCTTTGATCTATGGATTCTGGGATCTAATTCAGGTCATTGCACTTGAGCATTGGACACTTTGTTAATTGAGCCTTCTTCCCACCCCAGGCCAGATTGTTCTGACAAAAATATCTTTGAGATGGAAACAATCCTGGGTCTCACAAGGTCCCTTCCCCTTCACCTGTCACACTGGACATTGTGCAATATTGTTCCAAGAATTAGGTTTCCATGGAACTTACAGAATATTTTGGCTACATTCCTCCTCTTTGTCTAAAAGAAAAAAAAAAGGCAAATGTAAAGTTTGATAAACATGTTTCTAGGAATTTTGATAAGCCCTGATTTAGAAGGTTTTCCTGACAGTAGAGCTGATTTAAAGGCTTTAAATGCCTTTAATGGAATGGAACCTTCCAGCAAGTCACATGTTGGAAGAGAATAAACCAATGTAGCAACTCCTTTCTATGAAAGGCTTCATGGTTTTATCTGCAGTTACAGGACAGTCTGTGAGCCTGACAAGAAATTTGTAATATATTTTGATTTAATGTTTGGGAACAAAAAAATGACCTAAACAATATTCATTAAATAAATATGAATATACTTAAAACAAATGTCTATCTTAGAATAATAAAAAAAAAAATCCCTTTTTGGAAGACACTTGAGCAAAACCATTGTCTCTTGTAGCATGTAGCTGCAGTCATCATGTCGGCTTGTAGGTAACCATAGAATCTCCCTAAGAGCACGTTTCTGCTTTAAAAAGTAACAAGAGGTTCTAAGGAAGGAAGAAATCCTCCCTGGGATGTCTTAGCTCTGCTGCTGGATTCCCTTTGGGTCTCGTTTCTTCTGTGCCTCAGGCATGTGAACCACTATTAATTTTTGTAGTTGTTTCAAAAATAGATAATCCACTCTAGAAAGCAGTTCACTTCTTCACTTGCTGTATATATGATTTTTTTTCCTCTTTTTCCATATTTTCCACTGAGAACAGAATAGAATGCCCTTTCCCTAGAACAGACACTATTATCCCACTTCTGGGATGCTCCTGTCCAGTTGTGGAAAGAAAAAAGGTTTACAAGGGAAATGGACTTGACTGTCATTTGTAGTAACAAAGATAGCCCTGACATATAGCTGCTCCTTGGGCAGATCTACATAGTTTGGACAGGATAGTCCTGGTCTAACCATTGTAAACTCAACACTGTAAATCAGCATCCTGAAATCCTTTAGGGGCTCAGAAAGGTTGACAAGAAGTCATTAGTGAGAGATTCAGTCTCAGCCCCTTGACACAGGTTGTGTCAGCCTGCAGTTTCTTGTGTCTCATGGGCAGCCATTTAGTATAACAGAACTGCTTCAATTGCATTTCATAAGATTACACAAAGGCTATGCTTTCCTGAAAGTTAAAAGCCTAACTAGTCATACTGAGGGACTTGTGAGATTGCAATGTGGCAAGTTCACCAGTTGATGCCTCTGGTGCTACAGAGGGACAAGTAGTAAGCTCTTCTCTCCCCAGTACAGAAGGAACACTTGTGGCCTTTGGGCAGAATGTTCAACACAGAACATAGTGGATGCATGCACGTGTGTGTGTGTGTGTGTGTGTGTGTGTGTGTGTGTGTGTGTGTGTGTGTGTGTGTGTGTGTGTGTGTGTGTGTAAACCAAGGCTAACTTCTGGTGGTGTTTCTCAAGTGCAATATATCTTGTTTGTTTGAGTGGATGGGACAAGGTCTCTCACTGAGTTGGAGCCCACCCTAGGCTGGCTACCTGGTAAACCCGTCTGCCTTCCCATCACCAGGATTACAAGTGTACACCACTACACCTTGGTTTTTCTTTTTGTTTCTTTTTTTTCAGGCTTGTGTGGCAAGTACTTCCCCAAAGCTGATTCTGCAGCCTGTGAGCACTGAAAGGCAGTTCAATTACCTTCCTGGGCACTGCTCTTCCCAGGGCAACTGCAGGGGTGGAGCAGAAAAGTCCAACATTCACCCCAGGAGTGGCAAAAGAAGACTTGTCGCTTGCCACGGCAATGTCACAGCTGGCAACAAGCTGGCAGCCGGCAGCTGTGGCCAACCCATTGACCATGGCAATGACGGGGACAGGGTGGTTCCGTATCAGCATCATGACCTATAGAACAAATACAACCATTTCATTTCCAAGTGTGAAGAGCTGTGTCCCTGCCATGTTACATGACTGACTCCACAGAGCAAGTTTCTCATGTACTACTTCATCAGAGTCTAAGAAAAAGCACAAAACCATCTACTTGCATTATGTTTCCATGATGAAGCAAACTTGTAGTTTGGATTTTTGGGAACCCATGAGCAAAGAGCCCTACTTAGCAGCAAGGACATGAAGTTGGGTGAATGGGGAGTCCTTCACCTAAGGCCAGAGAATGATAGGAAGTTGATGGCAGTGGAGTCTGAGCCCATTGCCTCCTAACGCCTCCTACCTCCCCCGCCCCCTGATGGACCTATTTCTCGGGAGCAAGCAAGCCCTTTGCTGTCAGTGTCCCACACCTCTGGGAAGCCCTTGTGTTAAAAAATCTGAAATTGGCATTTGTTGCTTCCTTGGAAAATTAAGGTGGGAGGGGACTTGAAGGCAATTTCCTTGGTAATTACTTCTCAAATTACCATGCTACCATGCTCAATTCCATCAAAATGGGATGGGGGAACACCCTACTGTAATAAAAATAAGCAAAATTCCTGAGACAGAGCCCTTGGCACAGAAAGAAGGGACAAAGCCATGTTTGTGTGACCCCCACAGCTCTAACATATTTGAAGCTTATTTTTTTCATGACACTCTAAATAGATTGTGTTGCCATGGCAACTTCGATTTCTAAATTATTACTATTTGAACCTTGGCAAGTTGGGAGGGAGATAAAAACTACATCTGGGCTTTTTTCCCCAAGACAGCAATCGAAGGAAAAAATTACCTTCACAAATTTGAAGAGTTTTGGCTGGGAAACTTGTCTTTTATATTCATGAACATTTGATATCTTCCAGCTTTCCCCCCCCTAAAATAACCAATTATACAGTCTGGCACTATATAACGATGTTTCTGGTCAAGTACAAACTGTACATGTGATAGTGGTCCGAGAAGATTGATGGCTAGGATGGGGAGCTGGCTCACTAGGTAAGTCCTTGCCTCACAAGTGTGAGGGCCTTGTTTGAATCCCCTGTAACACACACACACACACACACACACACACACACACACACACACACACACACACACACACACACACACACACACACACACCACAGAGCTTGGCATGCTCCATGCTTATAGCCCCAGCACTGGGGAGGTGGAGACAGGAGGGTCCCTGGGGTTCATTGGCCAGATGGTCTAGCCTAATTGGGGAGCTCCAGGCCAGGGAGAGATGCTGTCTCAAAAGTGGCTGGAATTCCTGAGGATGGCATCTAGATTACAGTGGGACTGATAATTCCTAACACTACAGTACAGAGTTGGATGTGAAGAGGCACTGCCGTAAGTGGTGTTAGAGTGCCACAGTGTGGTCAACGCATAAGACTCAGTGGTATGGGTAGTATGCTACTGCTTTACCAGGTCACTGGGTTATATTTTGGCTTTGATGTGCTCTAGAGGGAATGCATATGTACTTTGTGCATGTCACTGAATCACATCTCCAGCCCTTCTGCTGTTATATTTTGAGACAAGTTCTTACCCAGTTGCCCAAGTTGGCCTCCAAACTCACTCTGTGGCTGAGGGAGGCCTTGGATTTGTGATGTCCTTGCCTCAGCCACCTAAGATTTATGAAAACACACTTTAAAAATAGACTGTAGAGTGTATTCCTTCTACTTATTAAAAAAAAGGTTTCCTGGAAGACAGGATATCATATTCTACTATACTGGTGGCTGCCTCACACCTCATGCTTATCTGTCCATCACTTGTAGCATCCACCTGTGCTTGATTTAACCTTGTATAAAATCTACTTACTACTGGATGGTGGTGGCACATACCTTTAATCCCAGCACTTGGTAGTCAGAGGCAGGTGGTAGTCAAGGCCAGTCTGGTGTACGGAGTGAGAAACCCTGTCTGGAAAAACAAAAATTAAAAGAAAAATCTATTTTCCATGTAGCCAAGGTGTAGAGCTGGCTTTCCCTTCTATATAACATGTGGCCTGGTGTGGAACAGGCTTTTAGGCTTTGCCTTTTATATACTACATATCTCAGGTATGGAACAGACTTTCCATATGTCAGTTATATTTTTAAATGTAAAGCTGGATTTAATATCTTTAAGGAATGTAGCCAGGTTTGTGGAGATGGCTGCTCCATTTATATATCCACATACTCTGGAGGGGGGGGGGGGATAATCATCAAATGGACTTTACTGTCTGTGTGCCTTCTGTAGTCTGAAGGGGGCAGGCTGTCCCATCTACAATATGCATGTAGGTGTAGCAGAGACTGTACTGTCAATGTTTGTGTAAGAATAGACTGTTGTTGGCTAAATTATGAAACCATCTACCCATGCCTTTCTCCAAACCCATCCTCATCATCAATGAAGCATGTCTGTGTATTTAAGGGAATCTCATAATATTTGATAGCAGCACTTTTTATCCTTTTGGGAGGGTGAGGTCATGTTTTAAGAGTTTGATAAATGTTATTTACTCTCTTCCCAGAAAAATGCACCTATGTATGAATGCATACAGAATTATCTGTAAATATAAATGGCTCCTGCCTTAATAGAAGGCAGTGGGGGCAGGTTAGTGATAGGGCTCATTCCTGGAGAGAACTGGAGGGACCAGAGGAAGAACTCCTGCCCCATCTAAAGTCTTGTTATAATGAAAGAAAAGGCTTCTCCTTTTTTGGAGCATTGTTCTGTCTCCCACTGATTGAGGAAACTTGCTTGTAAGAACTCTAAAATAGATAGAGCACTATGGTCAGACATGTTTACCAAGTCATTGTCTTACATCAGAAGAAGCTAGACATGATTAAGTGTACAAAAGTAAATAGGCAGCCAGTGAGAAGGCTCAGTGGGTAAAGCGCTCGCCAGGCTAGCCTGGTGACTTGAGTTCAATACCCAGAGACCATATAAAAGTGGAAGGAGAGAGGTGATTCCATAAAGTTGTCCTCTGAGTTCCACATTTGTGTCATGGCATGAGTACCCTCACACACAACATGCATGCACATATGTGCATGGCCATGTACACATACACACTATAATAAATAATAATAATACTGAACAATTTTTTTTAAAAAAAGTAAATGGTTATTATGGCTTGGATGGATGTTTTCCAAAAGTCTATACATTAAAGATTTATCTCAGTGTGGTATCATCAGGAGATAATTGAGCCAGTGAAAGTAAGTCTTCTGGGAGGTCCTTAGGCCATTAGCACATTCCCTCAAAAGGAATTGGGCTGGAGAGACAGATCAGCAGTTAGGAGCACTTGCTATTGCAGAGGGCTAGGGTTCAAGTCACAGCACCCACATAGTTGCCCACAAGAGGATGTTCTCTTCTGAGCTCCTCCCATATTGTACACACAGTGCACTTGTATACCTGAGGACAAAACTCATACACATAAATTAAAAAACAAATCCAAGGGCTGGAAAGATGGCTCAGGTCGACAGCACTGGCTGCTCTTCCAGAGGTCCTGAGTTCAATTTCCAGCACCCACATGGTGGCTCCCAACCATCTGTAATGAGAGTCAGTGCCCTCTTCTTTTGAGCAGGCAGAACACTGAATCCATAATAGATAAATACATCTTTTTTTTTAAAAAAGGAAATTCTGATATAAATTAAAAAATAAATCTAAAAATAATTTAAAGGGATTGCAGGCTCCTCTCTCTCTCTCTCTCTCTCTCTCTCTCTCTCTCTCTCTCTCTCTCTCTCTCTCTCTCTCTCTCTCTCTCTCTCTCTCTCTCTCTGCTTCCCGATTTGTGATTTGAATAGTTTTGCTTTTGCTTTCTGATTTACAAGTCCTGCCATTGTCATTTGGCGCCTTCAGCTCAAAACAATAAAGTGACCGATCTTTGTTTGTTTGTTTGAGACAGGCTTCCTCTGTGTAGCCTTGGCTGTCCTAGAACTCACACTGTAGACCAGGTTAGCCTCAAACTCATAGAGATCTCCCTGCTTCTGCCACCTGAGTGCTGGGATTAAAGGCATGTGCCACCCCACCCTGCCTCAACCTACCAAATTTTAAATTGAATGTCAAAACCCATTTTTTAAAATATAAATTTATTGACTCAGTTATTTCTTTCTAGCAAAGGGAAGCTGACAATACAATGGCTAAGTACACTAAACCATAGCTACTTAACAAATGCAGCATTCTCAGAGAAATGAAAATTTTTAAGGGTGACTTAGAGCCTATGTGGTGATATGGAGCAAGCTGTTAGCTTCTGATTCCCAGTCTATTATTTACTCACTCACTACCTAATAACTCTGAACAAGTCACATGACCCTTCAGTTTTCACAGCACTAAGATGGGTATAATATCAGCCCCAACCAAACACAACATGATGGTTACCATACTTTAGCAAACCTAGAGTATATTATAAACACTATCTGGCTTACTAAGCATTCAGCTATAATTATGTAAATATACAAACTGTACACTATAATCATACTACATAAAATCATTCAAACAACTATGTGCTTAGGGAAAATCTCTAAAAGTAAATATAGCAAAATATTACACTCTTTTCTGGGTTGATGTGGTTATAAGATGGTAAGAGTGTCTTTTTAAAAAATTCTAAAATCTATAATATATGCTTACTTTCATCAATCGAAATATTTTAAATTAAGTCAGAGGGCAGTTCAGAAAAGACCAAGGGAACTTATATGAAGAAGCTAGGATAATCAGACCCATGGGAATCAGGAATGGATATTGTCTTTCTAATGTTCCTGAGTTAAGTACTGACTCCTGCAGCAGGTGGCTCCCCTGGGCTCTGTCCTAACCTCACATGTGATAGCATCATTTTCTTCTTTTCTCCCCACACTGTTTTCTAAAGCATCCACTCTTGTTTCATTGGTGAGAAGTAAGAAGAGAGGAAGGCTCTTCAGGGAAAGACACTCCAGCTATCAATGTGCTGGAAGAAGAGAGACAAGAAATAAATCTTGGGCTGGAGAGATTGATCAAAGCTTAAGAGCATCTCAATGCTCTTCCAGAGGTCCTGAGTTCAATTTCCAGCAACCACATGGTGACTCACATCCATCTATAATGAGATCTGGTGTCCTCTCCTGGCCAGTAGGCAGAACACTGTATACATATTAAATAAATAATTTAAAAAAAAAAAAAAAGAGTTTTTAGGTCACCTCATCAGTGCCCAGAAGGTCACATAAGCTCTTCCATAACCAGTTATTCACATATTCTATTTGACCTCCTGTCCAGCAAATAATTGTCTGTCAGGAAGAATTGGTGGGCATAATAAACAATCTCCAGCTTAGAGAGGCCAAGCTCAGGAAGATTTCTATCTGCCGTTTAGAATCCAACTGTCCTGTGCACAAACGGAACAGTGATGCTTTAGCTCTCTCTACTGTGGTCTGCAGAAACTGAAATTTTACAAAGTTCATGCTGCCCACGTTTGTCCAAGATAGTTTGAGTTTAGTGTTAAAGAACAGTGGTGGCTTGAGTTCCTCTTCTGGAGTTCAGTTCCCAGCACCCACGGTGGGTAGCTCATACTGCTGGTAACTCCACTTCCAGGCCCATCCAACGTCTCTGCTGGGCACCTGCAATCATGAGCACATGTCCTCTCCACACACATATACATATTAAAAATAATAAAAAAGAAATGTTCAAAAGAACAGGTATCCCTTCATTCTTGTCTGATGTTTAGGAAGCCGTCCCAATTGTATGCAGAATCTTTTCTGATGAGCCAGAGGCATCGATGGACTAAAAGCTTCCAAGAAACCTGACCTCTCCTTCTGAACAAGGCCAGACTCCTGTGTAGCCCTCTGCTAATCTGCCCAGGCCTCTGTTCATTCAGATATTGCAGCAGACTGATAAAAAGCAGGTACTTCAGTGGGCTACAAGGGGTGAACTGGTTCTTTTAGATATTTTCCTATTTCATCCAAATATACTAGAAATTGGTAGAAAATGACTTTTTTTTTCAGTGTGGTGGACTAAACTCAGGGTCTTCTACATGATAGGGAGATACTCTGCTACTGAGTTCCATCACTAGTGAGAAAATTATTTTGAAAGCGTTGGCAAACCAAACAGGATTCTGGGCAAACATAGGTAATGGATGAGATGAGATCCAATTCTTTCTGTTCTGCCAGGTAAGTGAAGCACACTTATAATCCCAGTGCCTAGGTGGTGGAGGCAGGAGGGTAAGGAATTTAGGCCTATCCTGGGCTATCTAACAACCTCAAGGCCAGCCTGAGCTACTTGAAACCCTGTATCTAAAACAATCTACATCCTATGTCCTAACTCTAGTCTGTTTGTACTTTTCCATTAAACTGAAAACTAATCACTTTTTTGTCCACCCATGAAATGATAAAATAATTCTGATTTGCTTATGGGTTTTTGAATGGCAAAGGAAAGAATTTGTGCTCAAGATTGTACCTGAGTAGGAGGGAATTGGGTCAATAAAGTGAGGACCTGAGTTTGTTCCCGATGGGAAGGTGGAGACTGGGGGATCCCCACTAGCCAGTAAGTCTCTCCTAATATCTGAGTTCTAGCTTCAATGAGAGACCAATCCCAAGACATAAGCAATTGAGGAAGGCACTTGATGTCAGCCCAACCACCACATACTGAAAAGAAAATTGATGAGGTTAATATTCTCTTCTTTGGAGGTGATAATTAGAAAGGTTGGCTAAAAATTTAGAAGCATTGTAATTATTTCTATTTATAAAAGTTCTCTTTTCCACTGACAATACTGTTTTAGTGTCTCTGTGTGTGAGAGCGAGAGAGAGAGAGTTTGTGTGTGTGTGGTATGTGTGTGTGTGTGTGGTGTGTATATGTGTGTGGTATATGTGTGTATGTGTGTGTGTGTCTTGTGTGTGTGTGTGTTGTGAGTGCACACATGCCAAAGGTTAACTTCAGATCACTCTGCATCTTATTTTTGAGGCAGAGTCTCTTACTGCACCCAGCCTAGACAGTTCAGCTGGGCTGGCCAGCAGCCCTAGTAATCCTCCAGTGTCTGTCTTCTCAGTGCTAGAAGTACAGCAATGAGCTGCCATATCTGGCCTTTTTTCCTTCTTTTAAACACACAGATCCTGTTTATCTAAACTCAGGTTTCATGTTTGCTTCAATGACTGAGCACTGTTCTAAGCTCAGTTTAAATATTTTTTAATTACTACTATAGTCTTAGGCCCTTCCTCTTTAAAGATGTACAACTTCAACTTGATCTCTTATTCAACACCAATGTACCAAGGTACCACTCAGTAGCAGATCACTGTAGTGGGATTTAGGTGTCAACTGATAAGGTCTTAAGACGCTTATCCAGGGTCCCGAGCTCCTGGAGGGGATGTGACCAACCTGGAGGGGGTGTGGCCAACCCCATTGATAAGGGGCTTCTGGGACAGGAAGAGTCACTTCCTGGTTCCTGGCTGCTGGAGAGATAGGATTGGAATCCATCGTCCATCGCTCGTCCATCGCTTGGATACTCCAGTCCCTGTTCAGGTGCTGCTATAAACTGTTACCTGTACCGTGAGTGTTGGTTTATATTTTAATAAATATCTATCCTGCACTGGTGCCTTCTAAGTAAACTTTACCTACAGATCACAGTCATCCTCTCCGACTCTGTGTGTGTGTATGTGTGTGTGTGTGTGTGTGTGTGTGTGTGTGTGTGTGTGTGTGTGTGTGTATACCCATGTACATATGTGCTGAGGCCAAAGTAGTCTGTCTGGTGTCCTGCTCCACCAGTCTGTCCTTTAAGACAGAGTCTCTCACTGAACCTGGAGCTCACCGGATTTTGGCTACTCTGGCAGCAGACCCTGAGGACTCTCCTGTGTGGCATCCGCCAAAGATATGAGTAGCTGTGGCCAGTTTTTCACATGGATGCTCGGATTCCACATGCAGGCTATCACGATAGCAAAGCAAGTGCTCTCACCACTGAGCCATCTCTCTAGGCCCAAGGTCTTAAAGTCTGAACCAGTGGTTCTCAACCTACAAATGCTGTGGCCCTTTAATACATTTTCTCATGTTGTGGTGACCCCAACCATAACATTATTTTTGTTGCTACTTCATAACTGCAGTTTTGCTACTGTTACGAATCATAATGTAAATGTCTGGTATGCAGGCTATCTGACATGTGACCCCTGTAGAGGAGTCGTCTGACCTGCAAAAGGTTCTCGACCCACAGGTTGAGAACTACTGGTGGAAACCAAATAATTGCTTGGAGGAAGAACTCACCAATAACTACCGAGATTCTGATAGTCATTCTCTAGAGCAGGCCCCATGGATGGACTCTTATCTAGAAGGCTACCTCAGTATTTAATACAACAATGGATTTCATGCTTACAGTGCTGGCTGTCACCTGGCTTACCTCAGAACAGGTCTGAAATACTTCAGTGTGATAATCACGGCCTTGTGCATCTGTCAGCTCCTTCAAATCATGCCCAGAAGAAAACACAGGGCCCTCAGCTGTGAGTGTTTCCAGTTGAGAAAAGAAAAAAAAGAAGCCAGCAATCAGAGGTAGCAAAACACAGTGACAACGGAAGGGATCAGTGCTTTTTATAAAGCTCTGTCTAGTTTGATGATTTTATTTTTGCACTCAGTCTGGCCTAAGTATATGGACTTGCATAGGTCCTTTGAAATCTGCCATGCCTTAAGCAATGCCCCTATCATCCAGTATAGGTCAGAGTGGGAACAGAGACATGGGAGCCACCTGGCTCTGGCTCTTGATTTTACAGAAAGGAGCTGAGGATGCTGTTCCGTCATTATCCTTAACAACAAAGTGTCACTCCACTGATAAGCCAGAACATGAACTCCTGTTCCCCTGTGGCAGGCAACCTCATCCCGTTTTTACAGGTGAGAAAGTGGTCTCATTAAGACATTAGCAGCCTTTTTGTTGCACCTGGCTCATACCTCTTATGCCTGCTGCAAGCTAATTCTAACTTCTTTTCCCTTTACCATATGAAACAGTTGAAAACTCTTGTTTGGCCATTGCTAAGAAGGTAGCTCTGAGAATCTCAGGAAACACCAACGCTTAAGCAAAGCAGCAGCGTATTGTATTTTTCTCAGGGTGAATTAAAGTGTTGGTGTGATTTTTATTGTATGTCATTGCAGTATGTATAAAGTGGTGATTTTATTTTTTTAAGATTTTTTAAAAAATTATTTGTATATTTCTGTGTGGGGGTATGTGGGTTAGAGGCCAGGGGCATTGGAACTCCTGGACCTGGAGTTCTGGAGTGGTTGTGAGCCACCCAACATGAGTGCTGGGAACCAAACTGAGGTCTCCTGCAAGGGCAGTAATTACTTTTAACCTCTGGGCCACCTCTCCAGCTTCAAAAGGATCATTCTATAAACGTTTCTGCTGGGGTGGGGTGGCGCTAGAGATATGGCTCAGCCATTAAGAACCTGGCTGCTCTACCACAGAACTTGGCTTTGAAGCTCAGCACCACATGGCAGCTCACAACTATTTGTCAGACCAGTTCCAGGGGGTCTGATACTCTCTTCTGGCCTCTGTGTACACCAGGTATGCAAGTAGTGCACAGACATATATGCAGGTAAAACATCCGTACATATTTTTAAAATCCTATTGACAAAAGGAAGGGAAGAAGTGGACAAAATATGGCATACTTTTTGGCACCATTAAAGATGACACTACAGAGTTAGACATGAGGAAGATTTAGCAAACAGAAGAGACAAACCAACAGCCAAGCCAGTCTGCTGGCTGCCACTGATTTATGAAAGGGATTAGTGATTAAAGCCATCTTCTAAGGTCCATAGAGAGATTGAGTTTTGTTTAAAATTCTGTTTTAAATTTAAATGGGGGGGGGTGTCTGAGGATTCTGTGTGCTAACAAATGCTCTATCACTGAGCCTCATCCCAGCCCTGATTCTTTGCTCTTGTGTGCATGTGTGGATGAGTACATATGCACATGTTCATGTGGAGTCAGTGTACAACTTCAGCTGTGTCATTGTTCAGTTATCTCCCATTTTTCCTTTGAGATAGGGTCCCTCATTGGCCTGGAGCTTCACCAAGTAGGTAAGCTATGATTTGCCAGCTCTAAGGAGTTACCTGTCTTTGCCTTGTATCTCTCCATTCCTGTGTCTGGGATTATAGGCTTGCAATACCAAGCCCAGCTTTTTATGTGAGCTTAGCACTTGTGAGGCTAAGGGGTTTACCAGTGAAACCATCTTCTCAGTTCCAAGACTGTCTGATTTTGATGACAAGGAAAAGCCATGCTTTCACTGAGCAAAGGCCTTTGCTCTGGTTCCCACAGCTAACAAGGACAGAGCCCACAGCATCACAGAACTTTTCAGTTCTTCAAAGGGTGTCAGAGAAATTCTCCAGTGAAATGAAGAAGAGGTGTCCAAGCTCGCCAACACATTTTGAGAAACCTTATGCGGGCACCATGGACCACTAACAACGGGCTTCTGAGAAATACCTGTAATTATAATGACTCTCAGCTCTTTGCTTTCAGCTTCGTGAAGAATGTCACTTCGGAGAGATTTCAGCATGGCCAGTGACAGCGCATTTCTCTTCTTGGGATTGCTTAAGACAATGTTCCTGTGAAAAGCATTTGATAGTTCCTGGGTCATGAACCAGTCAAAACAAGTGAGGTCCCCTGCAATTCCTTTCTAATTTAGGATCAATTTTGAAATCCAAGAATAGAGAACTGCCAGAGCCTAGTGCCAATTTAAAGGGTCTGTCAGCACTCTGGAGTGACAGCTGAGTCAAAACAAGAAAGAAAGATGACCTGAAAGGTAGGATCACATTTTCTTTCTGGTTCCTTGATTTGTTTTTGCTCTCTCTCTCTTTTTCTGTCTCCTCATATATCCTGTCAGAAACATGGCTGCCACCTTCCACAGCAAGGTTGAGTCACAACAGTGCCCAAATCATCTCTGCCCACAGAGGATGTGAGTTTCAGGTGACGGTGGCAGGGCTAGGTGAGTCTGACAAACAGACTCTGCCCACAACTTATTTCTAGGTGGCGTTCTTTAGAATGAGGTTTGGAAAGGAGCCAAGGAGGAAAGTCCCCCTCCTGGTCTCCTCCCATCCACCCCAAAGAAAAGGCAGTGGAGGCTGGCTGCCAGTGTGCACGCGGCATCTGTAAAGGTTTCTAGTGGGGTAAGTCTGAGGATAATTTGTGCATCTGAGAACAGACGATGTTTAAAGAGCACACGGACAAACCCATACAACAGACGGAGTATCTCAAAAAAAAAAAAAAAAAACTGGCACCAAAGGGGCCTCTTTGTTGTTTTTAAATTGCCCTTACTGAAAATAAAAGCACCTGTATTGCCTGTGATCTTACTGCCTTACATAGAAATGTCTCATTTTTGCAGTGAACCAAACAAGTTTCTCATTACACATTTATATTTCCTGTTGCTCTCTGGCCACATGCACTCCGAGTCTCTTCATTCTTTTCTGAATGTGGTATTTATTGGTACATGGTCAGTTGGATGCTCCATACATAACATTCAGGAGAATTTTCCTTAAAAACAACTTTGACTACAGAATTTATCTCAGCACAATAAGAATAATCATTCCTTTGGGGATATCGTTTCAATTTTGCTACAGCTTCCAGGTAGCTGTGGGATTGTTTTGTTTCTCATAAACATCCTCTCTCCTAAGTATAGGAACTGCACGCAGCTGATCTGCTGATAGATGCCTTTGTCTGTGGAAACGCTGAAAACTGCTTGTAACCTTTTGATAGAATCATGACTGTGTTCATGGTGGCAAACATAAAACACTGTCACCCCAAGGCTGGGGAGATCTCAGTCAAGTTCTTTCTTTACAAGTGTAAGAACCCGAGTTCCAGTTTCACCCTATCTTTGTTTTCCCTGGTGGGGCACTGTGACACATACTTCAAATCCTAATGCTGGGGAGGTGGCAACAGACTTTGGAAACCCATTTCAGAATGAAAGCTGGTAGCATGGAGGGGATGATACTCAAGGTGGTCTTCTAGCTTCTGCATACACAGGCAACTGTACACGCATGAACACATGCATGTTAGAGTATATGCACTCACACAAAAGGGCAGCCCCAGCATTTACATCCACTTAAATTAAATCCTAAGACCTTAGATAAAATTTCACAAGAAGTTTCCAGCCACTCTGGAACCTTGATGTTTGGTGGTATCTTTTCATGAGCATTCCATTCATCCTTCCAGACATATTGTCAGACATTCTCACTAGCAACCCCGTATGCAGACTTCTCCCAGCCATCCACTGACACCACTGACACCGTTGGGTGGTCATCTCCTGATTGACAGGACCAGATGCACAAGCTACCTGCACTCCCCTCCCCTTCTGGAAACAGTCTTCTTCTCTAGTCTCTTCTTGCCTTCTTTTGTGGGGGCTCCTCGGTTCTGGTGGGAGATACTCAGTTCCATCCTTTGCCCTATATTCCATGCACACTGCCCAGGCAACTGTTAGTGGCCATAACATCAACTGCCCCCTCTCTGCAGACATCTCCCAGTCATTCACCCCAGTTCACGTCTCTCTCCAGAGCCCCAGATCTGTATGTTCATTATGATGTTTGCTGTTTGGTTCCACTAACATAAGCATGGGGCATGCTCCTCTCCCAACTTACCCTTTGCTGAACCTAGTTCAGTCACCAAGCCAGAGCCTGAAAGTCATTTTACATCATTATAAAACTCTCCCTTATTTCACAGGACATCAAAACTCCTAAATGTCCCTAAATCCCCAATACTTATTTTAGTTCCAAGTGTGGACTGCTTTAAGCCAAGAGCTTCAGCAACACACCCCCAACCAAGGAAAAATTTTATTCTGACGAGGTTTTTCCCAAGGTCCCTATAAATGCTCCAACTGAAGATCGTCATTGTAAAATACTATTTTCTTTTTCATGGCTAATTCTACTGGATGTAGTGGACTGGAGTAGTCTCACAGTCCCAACCTACCATAATGGTACATGAGTGGAAACAATTTGGGAGGCAGCAGACCTTAACTTGGGAGGCCGAGGGGATATCCTTCAGGCTCCTGACTCACCTACCTCCTGGCAGCACTTGACTCTGTGAAGAAGGATGATAGCCACCTTGGAGGTTATTGTGTATATAATTTAGAAACAATGCAGAGTGCCTGACACGGCACTCATTTTGTAGCAAGCCCTCATGGTACAACAGTGTTACAGCTTTGAAATGGGAACATTGAAGTGACTGACTTTACAAGCCCACCTGCTTAGTGCTTAACATAATATTGCTCTAATGCTTGAATCTTAATATATGATTTTTATGATTCACATTCAAGTCGTATCATCATCCCCCCCCCGTACAATTCCTAATTTGTGTTTAATTCTAAAGGTTTTAGTCTCCTATCTTTTGCCAGAATTTTTGATCAGATATGACCAGACTTTATGTTTTTGAGGGGTGGCAGGAGGAATGATTGGTCTTACTATGTAGCCCAGGCTGGCCTTGAACCTAGTATATAGTCTCGGTGGCCTTTGAATTCAGGATTATCCTGCTGAGCCTTCCAAATGGTGGGATTACATCTCTGTGATACCACACCCAGACTATAATATTTTCAGAATCAGATCTGCTCCTTAAAATTGGAAAGAAAGGCCCCCATATGAGCCCTGCACTTCAGAGCCCTCCTCTAAGTGAGTGTCTCTATTTCTGTTAATGAGCAGAGGTCATAGGGACTGGATTTTCCCTTTTAAAAATACACTTTAGTTAAGTGAGCCCCTATCATGCCCCCCTGTGATGGTCACCTACGGTTGTCTGTAGGGAGGTAGGAGGCAGACAGATATAGGAACCCTGAAACAGCATCTGCAGACCTGTGTGCTAAGCCCCTATAAGATCTAGAGAAGAATAGATGAAGAGAAGATGTGGGAAAAGCTGAAGGCCAGAGACTTTTGTGGAAACACCTAAGAGTTTGGGTGAGGATTAAAAGTTAGAGATGGCCTTTTGGGTTAAGAAAGGCTGTTTACTGGAGTTGGAAAAACGTTACACTTACACATCTGTAAGTCTTAAACATGGAAACTCATGTTCCCGGTCAGGCAAATGGTCAGATCTAAAAGGGTCATTATTACTCCATAGTCCAGGCTGTGCACTGCTTTATCTATTGCACAAAGGGGCAGAAAGCAGAGTGGTGCGCTCTTTGTTCCACTTACTGACCCACCCCACCCTGCACTTCAGCCTGTGCTTAACCCTAGAGCCTGCCAAAGTTTGTAAGGACCAGGGATCTCTTTCGTGATGGCTTTTCTTGGAGGCCATAGCAATAGTGGGTGCCCACACCAGCAGAAATGTTCAGAAATGATTGGGAAACTGGGCACGGTAGCCCTGAGAGCTCGGGACACCAGGCGGTTTCATTTATAACCCTCAAACATATGTTAGCGTGCACAGGGACAGGGAAGGGACACCTGTAAATTCAGTATGCAAGGATTCCTCCACCAAATATTTCATCTTTTCGAGATGAAATCTAAAAGACTAGCAGTGACTGGTAATTCAGGGTTAGTAGCAGCAAGGCCTGTTTATCCCAAAGAGAACCCTGGCACAGCCAGCAAGCTGACCTGATTCCGTCTTGCTGTCGCATGCTAGTGGGCCGTGGTTCCGACTCTCGCTGCGCGGTTACTGCTGACCCCGAGCTACAGAAGCCGGCCGAGAGAGGGGCCCACCGTCTGCGCCAGAGCCAGCTTGTCCCCTTCATCCCAAAGGCCCGTAGGCCGGCGACCATGGCCATGGCAGCCAAGAAACAGCGAGGTTGAGAGTTGCAAGCGGCCTAGGCCTGGGGTTTTCTCTTTCCGCCTTGACAGCTCAGAGGCTCCCCCCACGGCCCCGCCCCCAAAGTCCGCCCCCCCCCCCCCCCCCGTCCCTCTCCCGGAGCTCGCTCCCTGGAGCCCCGCCCCCTAACCCGGGGTGGGGGTGGGGCTGGTCTGCCCACCCCATAAGTCACTGACTTGGAAACCCAGGCCAATTCCAATGGTTTGTTTGATTTATCAGGCTGTGAAAGAGTTTTAAGGGAGGGGAGAACTGGGCTGGCTCTTTTCTTTCTGTAATGACACCAGGAAAGTGCCGGATGTTGTGAAATGAGTATCAGCAGGTGACAAGTGGCAGGAGCTGTTACACAGGGCTATGCTCGCACAGGAAACATTCCTGTGCCTTGTGGGTGATCCTGGATCACAGAGTATTTAGCCTACTAGAACTTTGGATATTTGCATTTTCTTCCTGGGCAGACTCATATTTATATATGAGACCCATATTTATAACTTGCGCTTTCCACATTCACCCAGGGGAAGCCCGGACTTCTTTTTAGAATCCCAGTGTTTGGGTGACAGCTGCAACTTGTACTGGAAGACTTTAAGAAGAGGAAGATTACTCTTTTTGCTTTTTAGTAGTTCTTGCAATGTGGGTATTTATGGGAAACAGAATAAATAGTCTTAGTGTTTAAGATTGTGTTGTTTCTAGAGGGAGGTGCCATCCCCAGGAGCCTGCACCCTTACCCACAGAGTTCTGCAACGATAACAGTATATAAAATGCATCCATTAAGTTTTGGAAAGTAAACAAAACTTACAGGTGTCAGGAAGTTCTGGACACTTTTAAGATCCACAAGGCCTTTCTCACAATTTTTATACGTAGTAACAATTTGTTGGACAAAATAGATGGTTCTATAAGCTGATCTTCTGCTAGACATTTAAGGAGATCCAGGGATGTAGCCTTCTGAGTCTCCATCTGTGCTGAGAGAGTTATCCATGTTCCTGCAAGTAGCCCCTCACCCCTCCTGCTGTAGGTAACTCCAACAGATTTACTGGCTTCCTAAGTTAGCCTAGGGTAGAATTTTTTTGGT
Organism: Phyllotis vaccarum; assembly: GCA_033318265.1. Classification (NCBI taxonomy): domain Eukaryota; kingdom Metazoa; phylum Chordata; class Mammalia; order Rodentia; family Cricetidae; genus Phyllotis; species Phyllotis vaccarum. The sequence continues at coordinate 5,729,221 of JARWLC010000011.1, forward strand.
CTGTGGCTGTTTTGTTCATGGCTCCCTAGGAGAAGTCACACGTGGAGAGGCTGTTAATGAAACACAGTAGCTTCACATGAGTGAAGCCCTCACTGTCAGCTTCATTACTGGACAAAATACCAAATGTACAAGACAATATTTTGAAATATTTAAGACTCCTCTACCACCTTTTATTCCTTTCTCTCTCTCTTATTTCTTTTTAGAACTTTCACCCTATCCAGAAAGCTGAATTATTCTTTGTTTCCTTGAAGAAACTCAAGGTCCAGCAAAAACCAGGAGTTTTGCAATTCTTGGCTTCTGAGTTTTTTTTTAAAGTTTGGCTTTTAGATATGGAAGATTACAAAGCAAACCTAATAGCCTTGTCTCATTGAAACAGACAAACTGTAGCACTGGCCTGTGTTTTAGAATGATCTCCCTTACCTTAGGGGTGTGGTGTGAGCAATCCAGCAGTAGATAGCAAGAGGACCCAGATGGGTGTACCCACCTAGAGTGTCAGACAGAGTGGCAAGAGGGGTTGATTATCTGTGGTAGTGGGCAAGGGATTCAGAACAGGGCTTTCAGCTTGAAGCCAAATTAAGATTGGGGACAGGAGAAGGACAAGTAGAGCCTATGGAAAAAGGAAGAAGAGGGTGACTATAATGGGAAGTCAGGAAAGAGCCAACCAAGGCTCCCTGGAGAAGGATGGAGATGGTGAGACACTTTAGGATGGCGGCAGCCTGGCTCTTTTCGTTTGGTAGAATCTCAAAGAAGTTACAAGGACCCAGATGTACTGAATATCTGGGCAAATAGGCCTCAATACCACATAGAGTTTCTTGTGGCCCAGTATGCTGCTGTAACTACAGATGGTCCCTGTATTCTGGGAAGAGTTTGGAAATAGTATGTAGAATGGCATGTTGAAAATGAGGTGTGAATGAAGACATCTTGGTGGCTTCATCAATGATGTCACTTGTGCTAAAGTTTAGATTAGAAATGTATCCCTTTCCCCTAGACTGGGCTTGATCATCAACCTCTGGATTTATTGAGAAATGGTAGAGCCATTAAGAGCTGGAAAGAAAGTTAAGTTGTTGACAACATGCTTTTTGAAAGGAATCCTGTTGTCATTAGGTGACCAGTCTCCCTTTGCTATTCATGCCGTGATGTTAAAAGGTATAAAACAACAGGACCAAACAACTGTGAACCCTTTTCTCCTAATGTTAAAGAGATTATCTGAGGTTTTTTTGTGGACATGCAGAGTTAACAAACCACATCCTTCAGCCATGCCAAACTATACTATGCCAGGGCAGGCAAGCTGTAAATCTTAGCAACCCAGAAAAGGAGGAAACTAGAGAAGAGAAAACAATACTAAGCCATTTGCGTAAGGATGACATGGAAGTCAGCAGCACATGGTGGCTGGCAGTCATGTGGCAGGAAGGGAGTGCAAAGTATCAGAGCAGTCGCACTTACAACTGGCAAACATCCAAAAGTGACATAAAAAAGTCAAAGTTGCGGGTTTCTTACTCAGAAAGGTGGGGCACACAGTGGATCAAGATGGCTTGTAGAGATTGCCCTATCTGTTCAGACTATCACAAGAGATGCAGAACCCTACGCAGTAATCACATATAGCACTGCCAGTGGAAAGATGTCTCTTACCTTACACAAGGCAGTTTACCTGAGAGGAATGGAGAGTTCATTTGAGGACAATATAAAGATAAAGAGACTTTTCACCTCAACTGAGTTGGAAAAAAGGAACTGACGCGTAAGGTCCCTTGATGTCTGAATGGCTTGATCCTAAGACTCCTGATAGACATCCAAATCCACGGATACTCCTTTTTCTTACATAAAATGAGGTGATATTCACATAGAGCCTCTAAAATACTTAAATAATATTTGGAGTTCTTATAACTTGATACTATATACCACTTCATTACAGTGATCTTAATGTGCCAAATTCTTTAATTCTTTCTTCTCTCTCTCTCTCTCTCTCTCTCTCTCTCTCTCTCTCTCTCTCTCTCTCTCTCTCTCTCTCTCTCTCTCTCTCTCTCTCTCTCTCTCTCTCTCTCTCTCTCTCCCCCCCTCACATAGGGTTTCACTGCATAGCCCTCCCTGGCCTGGAACTAGCTATGTCCAGGCTTGAGTCAGACTCAGAGATCTTCCTGTCTCTACCTCCCATGTATGCCACCACACCCAACTTTTTAGTAGCTGTTGCATTTTTTTTCCAGCCTTGAATCTGTAGTGCAGAATTTGTAGACATGAGCAGGGGTTGGGGGTGGGTGGCTCACACCCATAAGACCAGCACTTGGGAGGTAGAAGCAGGAGAGCTAGAAGGTCCAGTCTGTCCTCTGGCACATAAAGAGTTCAAGGCCAGCCTGGGCACAGACTCTTGAGCTTATCATTTGCCTCAGACAGAAAAAAACTCAGAAGCTTCTGGTGGGGAATGAGGAATATCATATTATTATGACAAAGTGTCTATCTCAAAAAACATACAGCAAAAGCATGGAGTGTAGAATATGTAAGGCCTGAGAAAAGAAAGAAATTAGAACTCTCAGAGTTAGATATCTCATGGATAGAATGAAAAGTTCCAGTAATACCTTTCACACAAAGCAAGATGTGGAGATGGACAGCAATTGCAATACCTAGGCAAGAACTGACATAGCAGGCTGACCATTGCATTCTCCAAGCAGGAATTGATATAAGTGGCTGAAACACCAGTCTCTCCTGAGCTGTGCAAGGCTCTTTGTAAATTCAGGCTGCTTCTCCAGGGCCTGCCTTCCTCCCATTAATTCTTTTCAGGAGCTGTTTGTCTTTATCCTCTCTTGTTCAGAGACCTTCTAATCTATTTTCTACACTGTCCTTCTCACAGACACAATTTGATTTCGGGTTGCTAGCAGGCTTCTCTCTGGCTTTGATTTATGCCCCGTTCCCCGGGCCCCATGTCTGTGTTGGAGAATGTGTCTTTGCTTCCTTTAGCATTTCCTTTAAAAACCCACAGGTGTTTGGAGACCGCTGTACAAATTGTGCTAAATAAAAAAGAGAGTTCTAGGGAGCCTGGTGTGTCACGTTTGATGTGAGCATGAAGGAAGATTTAGGCCTCTTCAAGTGCAGAGAAAGGAAAGTGAAGGGCAGTTTTTTTTTTTACTTTCTTTTGGAGTGATTTTTGAACTTTTTGAAAACTGTCTCAATTCTCTTAGGAAGAAATGGAATGATGTGGTCAGAGATGTAAGGTGCAAGATGTAGGTAGGAACTTAGCTCCAGCCATGATCCCTCAGGCAGCTGGATGCCTCTGTCCTTCTGACCCCCATCTTCTTTCCTGTATCTTATCTCCCCATCTCCAAAGCCTGTAGGAAGGTCAAGCACTTTTTAACCAGAAAGACTTCTGATGTTTATGATTCCTTATAGCCAAATATGCTTCTCAATGCCCCTATACCATTATTTTATATTTTGTTTATAATCCAGCAGCCAGCACCCAGGTGCCTTTTGCAAACTTCAATTTCTTTACAAGGACTCATGCTCCAAATTGAGTGAAAGTTGACAAAGAAACTAGGTGAGGGGAAGTGCTCTATATAGCCTTGGCTGGCCTGGAGCTCAATATTCAACCAAACAGGCTTTAAACTCACAGAAAGCCAGCCACCTCTCCCTGCCTTCTGAATGCTGAGATTAAAGGCATGAACACAGCACCCAGCTTCTATCACAAATTCATTGGCTTTAGATATAACAAACTCAGCACCTTCAGGTGAGAGATGTGAGATAGTGTTATAAATATAACAAAATGTGTGTTCACAGCACCTTAGGAGTCAGGCCCTTTCTAGTGTATTGTGTAGTGCACAGTACATCAGTTCCCATATGCTATTTCTAACTTGTAAGGAGATGGAGCTGCTAGCCACTCTCTGTGGTGCTAAAATCCACGCTCATTTCTATGGCCTATAAAGACAGTGAGGACTAGAATCAGCTTCCCACTACAATACCCTCCTCCTCTGTTCCTACTCTACATTCACATCAACCCCTGCCCCCATTTTCCTGCCTACCTCTATCAGGATAAGTAAAAATTGTATTCTAAGGTGTATGGGGTAATCTGTGTGGGTTATCTTATTTATTTATTGTTTGTTTGTTTGTTTGTTTATTAAACAGGGTCTCATCTGGCCTATGTTTAGCCTTGAATTTGCAACCTAGCTGAGGCTGGCTTTGAACTCCTGAATCACCCAGCTTTACCTACCAAGTACTGACAAATATTTTTTTTTTTTTTCTGGTCTTTTTGAGACAAGGTTTTACTACATTACACTGTTTGGCCTGGAGCCTGATGTAAACCAGGCTTGAGCTTGCACTGATTCTACAGCCTCTGCCTCTTGAGTGCTAAGATTTGTAATCAGACTTTCCTGTCCTGCCTGCCACCTCCCAAATAACTACACGGAGACTTTTTATTAATTATGAAAGCTCAGCTGATAGCTTAGGCTTACTAAGTAGCTCTTACAACTTAAATTAACCAATTTTTATTAATCTACATTTTGTCTTGTGGCTTATTACCTTTACACTGTACTGCCCATTCTGCTTCTTCTCTGTCTCTCTGGCAACTCTTTCCTCTCCAGCATTCTCTCTGTCCTGGAAATCCTGCCTAGCTATTGGCCATTTAGCATTTTATTAAAGCAATCCAAATGATATTCCCTCACAGTGTACAAAAAGATTATTCCACAACAAGGATTACATGTCTGCACCACCATGCTAGCTAGGGCTGTTTGTGTTTTGAGAGTGGAGATCTAGTTTTGTAGCTCAGGATGCCCCATTCTCTGAAGTCTTCTGCCTCCTCAAACCTGAGATTATAGGTATGCGCTACTATACCCAGCCTGATATAATTTTACAATTACATACTTATTTGTGAATATATACTGTATGATACTCTTCCTGGAGAGATATGAATAGATATCTATTCAGTCTAGAAAGGGAAACAGAGACAGACAAAACAATTATACCACCAAAATCCAACTTAGTAAAGCAATGCATTTATTGAGGTTACTTATAGGAGACATGACTGAAGGTTACTTACAGAAGAATGCACCAAAGACCTGATTCCTATCCCAGTATGAATGATGGCTCATGGGAGCTAGATTCCCTGGAGCTCACTGCATAACTGGGAGGAACTTTGACAGGTTAGAGAGTTTCTTCCATGAAACTGAACTGGTCTAACTCTCCTCAACATTTCTTACTGATTATATAAGCTTGGGAGCAGGTTATATACATTATATACAAATAGGAGTTTATACATTTGTTTTTAGAGACTTCCTGAGACTTGTTTATTTCCTATATCTTAGCAGCCTCCCTTTAACACTTCTGAGTCTTGTTTGTTTGTTTTGAGACAGGAGTTTTCTGTGTAACCCTCATTGTCCTAAAACTCGAATCTGCCTGCCTCTGTCTCCTGAGTGCTGGGACCACCATTGCCCAGCCTCACTTCCTGAGTCTTAATGAACTTTCCTCCTCTATGAGATGTTTCAATATAAAGGAAATTGTTATACAACTCAGTATGGCTGTGTGTGTGTGTGTGTGTGTGTGTGTGTGTGTGTGTGTGTGTGTGTGTAGGCCAGAGTACTTGTGAGAATCCATTCTCTTCTTCTATTTTGTGGGTCCCAGGGGTAATACTAAGGTCACTGGGCTTGGTGCCAAGCACTATTAACTACCAAGCCATCTCACTGACCCTCCCCCAGGGAGTTATGTCTGATATGTGTATACATTATGAAATGATCATAATAATCAAGCTCATTAGCATACCCATCACCCTGTATGATTGTGATTTTCTGTATGTTATTGGGACATGTAGGCTCTATTCCTTCAGCAAATTTTAAGTATATGATCCTGTGAAGGTATAGATTTATTGTTACAAAACTTTATTTCAGGGAAAGACTATTTAGTTCCTGAGGACAGGCCCAGGTCTAAGAATAATCTAAGAAAAAAATCTCAGGAAAGGGCCTGATAGCCAACAGATTCAAAACTTGGTTTCATGCTGAAAGTTCAGCCAGTAGATTCAAAACTTGGGTCTACACTGTAAGTTTAACCAATAGTTTCCAAGAATTACTCTATCCTATATCTCTTTACCCAATCCTGAAATGCCAAGATGTGTAACACCCCAGATACATATTTTTTTGTTAAAAATCCTCTCACCCCTGAGCTTGGTGCTAAATTCCTCCCCTGCATCTGAACATAGGGTTTTGGCCAGGGTTTGAACCTGTCTGGGTTCAAACATGTCCAAAAGAATAAACTTATCCTCATGTATTTACATCAGAATCCAGTTCCCTGGTAGTCTTTGGGGGTCTTACAACATGGATACAACAATCTAGTGTTACTAAATGCTTTCCATTAGGCCCCCCAAACCTATTCTTACCATAAAGGTGGAATTTCAAGCCCTTGGACTAGCATTTCCTCAATTCCCCACCCATAACTCCTGGAAACAACTCTTCTGTTGTAAAAGTTTGATTTCTATTTATCAGAGCTCCCAAAATACCTTTCTGCCTTGCAGTCTTTACAAGGGCATGGAAGAGTCATTTCAAACTTCCTTGCTTGGACATCACTGATGTAACCTTCCAGTTCCAGAACTGTAGGCATATTTCTTGATCATCTCTCTCCTAAGTCTTTGGTAAGTTATGAGGATAAAGGCAGTGTTTTCCTTAGCACTGTGTACCCGCCACCCTGTATCTCACACTGAAAGACACACTATGTGCTTACTAAACGAACATTACTTCTCTGGCTCCCATTATGTCCCTTAGACAAATATAAGTTGTTGGTAAGCTAAGCCTTGATTACTTTTCCAAGTTTTTGTTTTGTTTTTGATACTGGGTGCAGGATCCAGGAAATTGTAGTTCTGAGACAAGTGTCCTACCTATGAGCTGAGTCTGGCCTTGAACTCTATTGAATTCTTATCCTCTATTACTTCTGCCTCCTGGGTAGAGGAGTTATGAGTGTAGACTGCTCTCCCATCAGTTCACCCCACCATTTACCTCTCCAGTCTTTACTATCCCTCATAGATGCAGGCTTCAATAACACAAAGCTAGCTATTCTTTCTTTGGTCCTGTGTTTTTCTTCCTTGATGGCATTGTCTACTGCTTAAAACATCTCCTAGGTGATGGAATGAAATGGCCCTGTGTCACATCTACTCTTTAAAGCAGACATTAAATATGTTCTGAAGCTGTTCAGATGTCGTCAGCTGAAATTCTTCTCAGCATTTTTATTTACAGCAATTAAAAGGATCTTCCCACCTTTGTTTTCTAGCCCAGACTGGCCTTGAACTCACTATGTAGCCAAAGATGACACTGAACTCCTGATTGCCTTTCCTCTACCTTGTAAATGCAAGAGTGACAGATGTGAGACACCACAGCTGGCTCTGTCAAGTTTTGCAGTTTTCTTTTTCACTTCATGTCTGCCCTTCTCTATGATCCTAAGGATTTCTGGAGGGCAAGCTCCATACCCTAATGGCTCCTATATCTGCTACCCAGTTGACTTAGGTATAGCCAGTGTGCAGAGGAAAATGGATGATTCCCAGTTGATTCTGGGTTTCCAACCTAAATAACAGTTCTCTCCAGAGACACGTGGTGGCAGCCTAACCAAGCAGAGATGTATTCTACCAGACACATTTAGTTTCTCAGCAATTTTAAAGATAATGGCGACTCTTTTGAATGCTGTCTCACTGGTCATATCAAGCAGTTAGAGATGATGGGGAAAGAAATATAAAAGACAACTTAATGAGCAGAACAAGATGGAAAAATCAAACACAGAGATGCTGTCTACAGAAAGATAAACACCCACTTTCTCTGAAGAAGGGGACCTGCCACTCCAGCTAAGGACATAACATAGAGATGGTGGGCCTCCAGAGAAGAAAGGCTGTTGCCTGTGTTCTGGAAAAGAAGCTGCCTTTCGAATTTTCCTTCTTCCCATGGGAAATTGTTTGTTTATGTGACAGTTCTTAAGTCCCCAGGCTAGCCCAGGCTTCCCTATATTGCTGAGGATAGCCTTGACTGTCTCAGAGTCTTTACCGGGAAGTGCCATGATAGCATGCACTACCATGTCCCAGCCAGAGCATCATGAATGCTAGATAAATGCTCTACCATGGAGCTCCACACCAACTGTGAGTTCTTCCCTTTGTGGAGGGTGGGACATTGTGCAGAAAATGAGCTGTGACAGTCCTGTTGCTTAGGCTTTCTTATTATTATTCTAAGTGTGCAAAGAGTGATGTATAATAGACACAAGAACATGTGTCCAAGAGTAACCGCCTGTTCCACATGACTGTATCTGACCCACCCTTGCTTCTTTGACTTTGTCTTTCCTTTGCATGACACTACTAAAAGAATTTTTTTTAAAAAAAATGGGGTCTCATGTACCTCAGACTTGCTCTGAATTTGAAGTGTAGCAGGAATGACTTTGAACTTCTTATACTTCTGCCTGTACTTCTCAAGTGCTGAGCCTTAAGCCCTGTACCCCCACACCTGCTTTATATAGTGTTAGGGGTATTGGAACCCAGGGCTTTGTGAATATTAAGTATGCAGTCTCCCAACTCAGCCACATGCCCAGCCCCACTATAAGATTCTTATACTTTACCTTTTTGTTTATTGGGTAAACTGAAGTATAAGAAGCTGAGGGAACCAACAAAATTCAAAGCCCTGTCAGGAAATGGAAGTTAAAGGGTGCTTAAAAGCGGCTTACAAGTTCAAGCCATCCTTGAGAACATGGGAAGACACTGTCTTAAGAAACTGAATGAATAAAGCTTTCAAAGCTAGCATATAAACTCTTGCTTGCTTTCTCTACCTTTCCACTATCCAAATGCTTTGTGCTGATGTCTGTGTCCCAGAGACTCCCTCCCTAATCTGTTCTTACTTTGCCTAATAATATAGTTGTATAAATTCTGAGTGCTGGGCTCTTAGAGACCAACAGCCTGGTATCCCAGTGACTGTGGCTTGCATGATCAGCCATGGAGTAGAAGATGCTGGAGGAACAGACCCAGGTTGCAGAAAACCCTCACAGACAATGTTGAGAGGATAGCTAACATTGGACCAATGTAGAAAAGTCATCAAAATAGAAGGTCTACCTGTATGTACATCAGACATATGTACATCACTTGCTGTGCTTGCAAAGGAAAGAATCACCAAATCTATTAGGTTTCCAGCATCTTATATTTTTTAAAAATAAGGCACAGTTTGAAGATCAGAAGTGATTTCCTGGGAAGAAAAGAACCTGTTGCTTGCTACTGTAGATTTACATGACTGTGAGGCAGCTTTAATTGCCATGAGTCTCCTCCCCATCTTGAAAACTACCAACCATCAGGACCACAGAACTTCTGGAGTTGTGGAACAGAACATATCTCCCAAGTCTGATGTAGTCATCACTCCTTTAATGAATAGTGTTAGTCTCTTGGAGGACCCCTCCTTTGAGCTGTGACGTCAGGCCCCATTTAAAGAAAGGTTCCCATCTTGGTCTCTCTTTGTCCTTTCTTGGAAGCTTCCATTTCTCTCTCTTCCTTTTTTCTTCCTTTCTCTTTCTCTTTCCTCTCTGCCATTATAATCATAAACTTTCTGTTAATCATAACCATATTCATCTGACAATAAAGTTCTTTTCTACATTGAAACAGTTGTTAAGAGTCTCCTGCTACCCACTGCTGCCTTCTGTCCCATTCCTGTATTTCCATGTGCATCCATAGGAATCCAGCCAGATAATTGGGTATATATGCAAATTATATCAAAATACATACAAATCCTAACAAATATCAGCTATGTAATTTTGTCTTTTACTTTGTTTTCACAAATGGCCTTCAAAATGAACTGTTAAAACACCAAAAAATATAAATGAATTACACATAAAGTGCTGGAGAGATGACTCAGTAGGTAAAGGGGCCCTTAAAGCCTAAGGACCAGTTTAATTTCCAAACCCTATATGTTGGAAGAAGAGAATCGACTTTTGAATGTTACAAACACACACACACACACACACACACACACACACACACACACACACACACGATAGATAGATTAAATAAATAGATGTAGTTAAAAATGCAAAAGAAATGCGGGACTGAGTTTCACATCGAGAGCATCTTGGTACCTCCCCCATCCCCACTCCTGAAAGCTTCCATAGTTCATGGAATTGGAAACCAAACCAAAGCAGTGTTCAAATTAATTATAACTCAATTTTGAGAAACAGAGAAGCCTGTTTTATATTCAAGTTACCCATATTTTCTTAAAATGTACTTTTTAAATGTTGAGATGACTCAAAGGGGAAGATTCTGTTGCCAACCCTGATGACCTGAGTTTGATCTCTGGGGCTCACTTGTTGGAAAGAGAAAATCCCTCTGACCTCTACATATGTGCACAGCACCTCTATCCCCACAAATAAATAAACTGACATAAGAAAAACATATTCTATAGCATATAGCATAAACTTTTATTTTATAGTGTCCTCTTTTTCCCTAATAAATCACAAATACTTCCATGATGCAAGACTTTTCTTACAAATAGACTTTGTATTTAATAAAATGCACCATGATATTTTATTATATAGCTTTACTACAACTTGCTTAACCAAACTCTCTTAGCAGACACAAATTTTAATTCCACAAATAATACTGCATCAAAGAAGCTTCTACACAAATTTCTCTGAACATCTTTGATGTTCCTCTGAGGCTGAATTCCTGGGTCCAAGGCAATGTCCTGCATGGCTTCTGGTACTTGTTACCCAATTGTCTCCAGAAATGTTGCATCTCTAGCACTTAAGGAATTGGGCCTAGAAATGATCTCTTGGTGTAGTTGACATTGCTCAACAAATATTAAAAAACCTGCTTGATACATTTCCTTGTACATGAGTATTCAGCCTTGTATAGTTAACAATTTTTCAGATATTTTGAAGACTTCCTCTACATTCAGTAACTGGAGAAAATGAGCATCAATCAGAATTCTCTAGAGAAATAGACTAATAAGAGATGCATGCATTAAAATGTATTAAAATAGACAAGGAGATTTATTATGAGCCTTGGCTCATGTGATTAGCAGACTGAGAAGTCCCACAGTCTACAAGCTGGGAACCTAGGCTATGATGTAATTTGGCCCCAGTCTGAACAAAACCCATAGAGCCAGATCTGAGGGCAGGAGAAGATGAACTGCGATGTTCCAGATTAAGCAAGAAAACAGGAAGAAAAAAGGAGCAAAAACCTCTTTTATTCAGTGGATTGAATGATGCGCAGCCATTTTGAGAAGGGAAATTTTACTGAGATTACATATTCAAATGTGAATATCTCCAAGAAACACCCTCATAGACACTCAAAGATGATATTTAATCTGAACACCCCATGCCCTAATCAAGTGGACATGTATTAACAATCTAAGTGGCAGAAATGGGGATGGGTGAGAGGGGAAATCTCTGATCTCCACAACTTTACTATATTGATTATCCATACCAGGAATCACAAATATTGATTAGCATAAACTCTAAAATATACTCAAACACTGGAATGTTTTGGTAAGACTACCAGCGAATTAGGAAATGGCATTTTACAGAATGTCCATCTAAGTGTTAGGCCATCTCAGTGACTCATAATTTAGGAGATGTAGTCTTCTTGTCCAAAGGATGCATATGGATCAGTCTCCCCTTCCTACTCCTTCCTAACTCACAGAATCATTTTCTGTCCTTTGGTTTTCAGTATTGTATCTTATTATGTTATTTCGTGTGTTGTACACTGCAAAGATTTGTCACTTGCATTGGTTTGATAAAATGCTGATTAGCCAGTAGTATAGGCAATATACTTGCTGATTGGCAAAAAGTATAGGCAAGGTTACCAGACTAGGAGAATTCTGGGAAGAAGAAGGACAGAGACGCAGTCACTAGCCAGTCTCAGAGGAAGCAAGATGAGAATGCTGGACTGAGAAAAGGTACCAAGCCATGTGATTAAACATAGATAAGAATTATGGGTTAAATGTGAGAGTTAATTAGTTACAAGCTTAAGCTACTGAATGAACATTTATAAGTAATACTAGACCTCTAAGTCAATCATTTGGGAAGCAGCTGCGGAGTATTTGGAGATTGTTGGCCACACAGAAACTTCCATCTACATTCATGTGTATGGATATTTTGCATGCACATATTTTTGTGCATTGTGTGCATGGCTGGTGCCCAAAGAGGCTAAAAGATGACCCTGGATCCCTGGAACTAGAGTTACAGATGGTTGTGAGCTGCCATGAGTTTTCTGGGATATGAACCTGGACTCTCTGAAGACCAGTTAATGCTATTAACCACTGAGCCATCTCTACTGCCCCAGTTTTCATTGCCGTTTACACATGGAGAAACTGTATTTAACTACCTCCTGCTAGAAGTGCTTTGCTATAGGTTAAGCCTTAGCTGACTGCCATGGACTCATTTTGAACTCTTCTTCCTCAGCTGCTGCCAATAGTTAGGAGGCAGAAACTTTTATGAGGTTGGGCTTATCTAGTAGAAGTAGTATGATAGTTCAGACCTTGCTTCCAACCACTTACTGCTTCTGGGTCTTCCATGTTGTGAGGAGCCTTCACCACCTGTTCCCACTGCCTGAACTCCATCATGCCTTGATGGTCTGAGGCCCTCTGAAATCATAAACCAAGATAAAGCTTTCTTCTCTACATTTTTTTCTGTCAGTACTTTGTCACAACAATGCTGGAAATAACCAATAACTGCTTGATTCTTTTCTTCCTGAAACATGTTGCTGTTATCTGTTATACTCTATCTGCTTGCTCCCTGCCTACTGACTTGACTCTGCATGTCTGTGCCATTATATTACTATTGTAGTTAGTGTTCTATTGTTTAGAAGAGACATCATGACCAAGGAAATCTGTAAAATAAGGCATTTCCTTGGGAGCTTGCTTACAGTTTCAGAGAGTGAATCCATTATCATCACAGCAGGGAACATGACAGCAGGTAGGTGTCTGAGAGCTCACATCTCATGTATGAGATTCAGGGAGAGAGGAAACTATACCTGGTGTGGGCTTTTGAAACCTCAAAGCCCAGTGACACACCTCCTCCAACAAGGCCACACCTCCTAATCCTTTCCAAACATTTTCATCAACTAGGGACCAAGCATTCAAATATGTGGGCCTATAGGGGTCATTCTCATTCAAACTGCCACCGTTATTGGCATTGGTTCCTACCATTCCCAGTATGGTTAAAAAGAAGAATGAACCAAGGCTGGACTCAAGACATCTGGCTGGTGATACAACATCTTTATATGTGAGAGTCAAGCAAAGTGGACTATAAATGGGAATAGGGATTTAGAACTTTGAAAGTGAGTTCCAAAGGAATGCTACTGAGGCCAAGATATCCCAGTACCAACCAGACCTTACTCTTATCTGTCTTATGTACTGAGTTCTAACCAAAAATTGAATGAATCCTGTGGATTTGATACAAGCCAACTTTGAAGACTGTTAAGCCCAAAGATGTGTGAGGGTTCTTCAACATCGTGCATTTTATCATTTTGAGTTAGCCTGAAGAATACAAAGGGTTTCCTTCCTCTTTGACACTTCAAGGACTGGAAGGGTTGTTTGGTTTTAGAACAGGGTCACACTATGTAGCCTATGTTAGCCTTGAACTTGCTTGAACTCAGATTCATTCTCTCAATCCTTCTACCTCAGTCTCTTGTGTGTTCTGGCACTCCCTGCCACACCCAGATGTCAGTTTTATGAATGACATAAACTTACTATGATCCTTTATCTCTTTTTCTCATAAGTAGAAGGCTAGTATGTGTACTTAGCACAGGTTCCCCGACAGCATTCAAGCATTGTGTTCTAATGTATCTGCCCCACTTCTCAGGGATATGCAAAGAACCCTTTTCCTGATGTGGCATTCTAGGGTTTTTGTTTTTTTTTTTCCTGTGGGAAGCCCTGATCCACTTCCACCACACGTGATTGCTTTGTGGAAGAGGAAAATGGGACAGAGAGCATGAGCAGCACTGACCTTAAATGGAACACACCATCTGTCAGAATGATAGCTTTCTTAGGCAGGTTCTTTCCCTCATGATACCCTGCCTGGGAGAAATCACATTCTCTTTTCTGATCTCTTCATAGCACACAGCCTGCTTTTCTCACTTTATATATTCTTCTCATAGGAAACCAGCCTGTCATTGTTTGACCACTGTGCCTTGTAAAGGAGAGGTCACAGAGTGAAAGGACCCATCTGCTCAGTCCAAGAGGCAAGGCCATCTTTCCTGTGTAGCTGGAGAATGAGTGGCAGGCATTGAGGAGTGCCCTTGTGGTCCGACCCTGTCTCATTAGCTCTATTGCCCTATGTTGCCTTGGGGACATGCATATGTCATGCAAAGAGACATCCCAGAATAACCCAGATGGAACAAAGCAGTTGGTTGTGTTTCAAAGGCACATTGGAATTGACAGCAGAGTTCATGCTTTTAGAGCCAAGACCTATTTCATTTAGGAGAACCAAGATGTTTTAAAGGGGAATGATTTTAGTGTTTCAGAAGCTTCATTCTGAAGACTGAGAGAAAGGCCAAAGAAACCATTCCACTTGGCTTCCTCACTTTGGCCTTTGTGTAGGACACATAGGAAATGATGACACTCTATTCACAGAGCATGCTAATTGGCTACTAATGCAGGGGAACTGTTGGCTCTTAGCCCTGACTGGCCACCTGATTGCTGTGGGCCCAGGCATCTTAATCCATTCATTTTTGTTGATGCCCAGCATGGAAAGTGCCAAATAAAAAACAGTAACAGAAGGACCAGTGACATGACAAACTTCTAGTGAAAGGGATGTAAAAGGAGCACAGGGTGGCACTTGGATGTATCTCTGGAAGGCTCTTGGAACAAATAGAAAGTCCAAATTTAAAAAGCAGGTATTTGTTGTTGTTGTTGTTGTTGTTGTTGTTTATTTAAGGTAATGTGTCTGTGTGTCTCTGTGTGGGCATGTGCATGTGAGTGCAGGTTTCAGGGGAAGCCAGAAGGGAATGCCAGATTCTCAGGAGCAGGAGTTATAAATGGTTGTGAATTGGAGTGGGTGCTGGAAATTGAACTTGGGACCTCTGAAAGAGCAGTCTGCCTTCTTAACCACAGAGCTTTTCTTTCTAGTCCCACTATATACATTTGTTTTAATTGTATGCATGTGCATGTGAAGCATGTGAAGGCAGGTACCAAAAGCCAAAGGTGTCAGGTTTCCTTGGAGCTGAAATTTTTTTAGGTGGTTGTGAGCCCCTGCGGTATGAGTTCTGGGAACTAAGGTCAGGTTTTCTGCAAAAGCAGTTACATGGTTTTAAGTACTAAACCTCCCCTCTAGTACCTCCCCTTGTTTTTGTTTTTGATTTCAATAGAAACTAAAATTATCCCAGGCTGATGTAGAACTTCCAGCATGGCTGAGTGATGTGGCATGTCTTTCTGTACTGTGTGAACATGTGTTGCTTCCATTGGTTAATAAAAAATGCTGCTTTGGCCTATGATAAGACAACTTACAGCCAGGTAGGAAATCCAAGCAGAGAGAGGGTAAAGAAAAGTGAAGTCAGGGCAGATGCTGCCAGCTGCTGAGGAAGCAAGATGTAATGAAACACAGGTAAGCCACGAGCAACATGGCAAAACATAGATTAGTAGAAATGGGGTAAGATGCAGGAGCTAGCTTGCAAGAAGGCTGAGCCATAGACAGTTTGTAATTAATAGAGGCCTCTGTGTGTTTATTTGGGACAAAGCAACTGCAAGACACAGGAACCTTCCAGCTATAGCTGAGGATGATTTTGAACTTCTTCCTCCTAAGTCACTGAGATTACAAATGTATACCAGTAAGCCAGGTTCTCACTCAGTGCTGGGGATCAATTCCAGGGACTCATATATGTTAGATAAGCACTCTATCAACTGATCTGTATCTCCAGTGCTCCAAAGTCTGTACGGGTTGAGAAATCCTCTGGGAGAAGGAGGACTCCAAGAGACGTTCTCTCATGCAACAAGCAAGGGGATTTTTATTCACCAAGCATACTCGGGGCTCACTGAACACGCAGGAACAGAGAGCTCCAAGCTGAAGTTGAACAAAGCTTTAACAGGGTGTTTGGACAAAGGAGTTCAGGTAGAGGTCACAGGGGCTGCTACGTGCAGGAATGCAGGTGACAAATAACATATATCTCAGAAATTCAGGAGACAGATAGGGTGTTTGAACAAGGGAGTTCAAACATTTCTGGTTCTTTTTCGAGAACTGGGTGGGCAGTACATTTCTTGGAACTTTAAGTGTACTCTTTGTTTATCAGAAGGGGGTGGTGAACAGCCATAAAGAGTTAATCAATCCTGGAACTTTAAGCACACTCTTTGTTTATCAGAAGGGGGTGGTACAGAGTTCAACCAATTTTCCTTTACAAGTCAACTTTTTAAAATTCAAGATTGAACCACAATGAAAATTAGAACTGCAACCATTAAAAACAACCAAGCATACAAATAAAACCCCCATGTCCAGAAAATAACAAGTGTTGGTGAAGATATGGAGAAACTGGAACACATGCATTCCTAATGAAAATATGAAATGACTTGCCCTCTCAAAACTAAACATTCAGCTATCAGAAGACCCATCAATTCTGCTTTTGTGTATATGCCCTAAAGAACAGAAACCAAGACTGTGAAGAGATGTTTGTACTTCAGTGTTCACAGAAGCATCATGCCCAGTAGCCCACATGCAGAGGCAATCAACAGTTAAGGAGAAAGTGTGATATAAATACCCACTGGGATATTATTAGTCAGACTTAAGACATGCTTACTGGTGCTGGGACATAGAGGAAGCCTGATGTCACGGTTTGAATGAAAATGGCCCCTGAGGCTCATTTATTTGCATACTTAATGCCCAGCTTGTTGCTGAGTCCTAATAGTTCCCTTGGGGGAGGAGGTGAGAAGATGCAGGGATGAGACCCAGACCCTGGGAGTCAGTCGAAAAACAGACTGAAGACCTACAGCCTCACAAACTCTCTTATCCCAAGAGATAAGAGCCTTGATACGAGAGATGAAAGATAAGAGATAATGGAGAGAACCTTATATACCCTTCTCCCAGCACCTATTGGAGGCATAAAGTCCCCCAGCTATACTGTCTCTCTTTCATTGGCATCCAGCATCTGATGATTATGCATCACTAACCACCAGGTACAGCAGCAGACTCCAAATTGTCTCAGCAAGAGCAGCCAGTGTGTATGCCTAGGTGCACCACCTAGAAGAGGACAACCTCGGCTTCACCAGGTCAGCTGGCTGCATTCCCCTACACGAGCTGATGAACTATTTAGAAAAGATTAAAAAGTGTGGCCATGTTGGAGGAGGTGTGTCACTAGGAGTGAGCTGTAAGGTTTCAAAAGCCCATGACAGACCCAGTGTTTTCCTCTTTCTGCCTACTACTTGAAGATCAGGATGTAAAGCTCACAGCTACTGCAGCTACTGCTCTTTTTATTAAACTCATAGGCAGGGACAATTATTTACAATGGAACAACCTAATCCCCCTGCATATCCCCTTTTCTCTTTTAAAATAAAAAGAACTCCAAATCTAATATTCTTTTCCCCCCTTATCTATAACAACTTATAAACAACACTGTAAATAAACACAAACATCCATAATCCATGTTTTAGGAATGTGAGCGTCATTCTCTAGGCTACTTCCTGCTGAATGGGGGTGTTGGCAATCCCATAAGAATCTAAAGAAAAATTTAGGGTTGTGCACAAGTCTTTAGTGGAGTAGTCTGTAAGGCTGGGTCATTTCAGCCAATCTCCTTGAAATTGTTCTGGATACAGAGCTTGGGAAATTTCACAGAGGTGTTCTGAAATGCTGAATCATCTGGTCCATCCATTTCTATTGGAGGTTTTTCAGGGGGTCTTCCTCTATCAAACTTTATGTTCTTTATCTAGGAATAAATCCACAGCTTCTCATTTTCTGTAGAAATAAAAAGAAAAATCTCTTCTCCAAAGTAGCGTATCTTTTGGATTTCAGTTTTAAAGTCAACTCATTTACAAAATATATAGGTTGCTTCTAATATTTCATTTTCAGTCAAGAAGCTTAAAGATAAGACAATAATATACAGTATTCAGACACTCTTTGTATTTTCCATCTTTATGTGGCTTTTTAAAATTTATTTATTTTACTCTATTTCTTTTTTAAGGGCTTTCTCTACCTTTTTTTAAATTTCTCTAAGCCTATGTATATATATTTTCAATGCACTCTAAACCACTTAGACTTATTACAAAAAACTGTCTTTACTGTATATTTATTTCTTAACTTTTTCTGTCTCTGACCACACCTTTGCTTGCTAGGGTGACTGAACACACCTTTAATCTGCCAGGATTCAAGGTTGGTAGGATGGGTGGATGGTTCCACCCAACTCCTAGTCTAATTTCATAGAATTTATCTTTTTAGCCCAGGTACTCTGGGGAATTTTAGGGTCCATATAATCACCAAGTAAAGCTTTGCCATCTGCTGCTCATTAACTTCGTTTAAGTATTAGGCAGCAGGGCCTCTTAAAAAACTCACAACTGTTTTGCCTTTAAGGCTGAATCAGGAAGCTTCTCTTTAAAAAAAACCAAGTCTCAGTTTGCCTCCAGCACACAGAGCTGATCCAAGAAAACACTGCCACTAGAAAGTCATCTTTGATTCTGTTCCTTTTTTGTCCTTATGAACAGAAACCTTAAATACATCATTTACAACTTCTTGCTTATGTTGAGGGTCCTGTGAGACTTCAGGAACCAGCCATCTTACACCTTAAGCTGCACTCCAAAAGCTCGCCATTGTAGCTCAAGCCCACATGCCTCACCAGGGTGACTCTGTACCACAGCTCATGTGAGAGACACAACTCAGAAGCTGCTTTGGGCTCTAGCCCATTTTTTAAAGCTTTCTCCAGCTTTATGTGGGTGTATATCATGTATATCACCCATGTTGGGCTGCCATTTGTAGTAGGAGGTTTCTGGCCTGGACTTTCGGGCCTTGCCTCAAGGTTTAGGCCCGCAGACCCACAGACCTGCAGAGACACATAGGTGCTTACAATAGTTTTAGGCTGATCAGTCTAGGGCCCAGGCATATAACTTGCTAACTCTTTACCCTTAAACTAACCCATGACTCTTATCTTGTTCAGCCATGCGGCTCAGTACCTTTTCTCACAGCAGCATAGTTGTCCTCTGTTTCTTCTGGCTTCTCTCTGGCATTCTGCTCTCTTTCGCCTGTTCCTACAGTCTTCTAGTCTGGTAGCCCTTCCCACACTTCCTGTCTGCCTTTGGCCAATCAGAGCTTTTTATTAAACTCATAGGCGGGGACAATTACTTACAATGGAACAACCTAATCCCCCTGCAGCACATTCAATGATTTTTGCAAAACTTCCTAATGAATCTCAAGTAGGTTTAGAAAATTAAAGAAAGCTTTGGAGTGCCCAAGCCTCATTCCAGACACACACACCCCAAGCCTTTCACCTGGGTGTGGCTGGAGTTAAGGGGATTCTTGGCAGTACATGGATGGATGCTGGCGTGTGAGTCTTCTGCACCAGGGTTACAGTCACTATGCACAGTCTCCTTATGGCAGAATTTGTATGTTCAGTGGGGCCAAAGTCCGTACCCACCTTGTACCTCATGCAAGTTTCCCATCTTCATTCCCACAATCCCATTTCTGGGATTGTGGATTCAAGCCACCACATCTGGCTAAAAGAAAAAAAAAAAAAAGTGTGTTCCAAGGTTCAAACTCAAATCATCAGGCTTCCAAGGCAAATGCTTTTATCTTCTGAACCATCTCATTGGTCCTTTATTTTGTTTTATATTATTTTGAGACATGGGCTCACTGTGTAGCTCAGGCTGGTCTTGAACTCAATATGCTTCAACCTCCTGAGTGCTAAGATTTCAGGAACTGATCAAGTTTGCAGCCCAGGGTCTACTTCTGTTCAGGATGATCTCACAGCACAGTGGGTTCCTGAAACCCAGGCATATCACTGGCAAAGAGTTCTTGGGGGAATGGGTATAGTCAAAGAAAGAACTCCAGCAGCTGGAGGCTTGAGCATGCCCCAAGGAACAGGGAGACGTGGGTGATACTGGCCTTTGTCTGTCTAGACATCACCTGTGACATTTCTGAAGGTCTCGGGACATAGCCAGTGTACACCCTGGGTATCCACAGCAGCCTTTTCCTTCCCTTCTTGAGACCTCAGGACCCTCCTCCTGCTCCCTTCACCCTGTAGAAAGTGGAGAAAGGAGAGACTGGCAGGCACAAGACTTCAAAGGACTCTGCTCAGGTGTCACAGGGCTCTGCCATGCTTCCCACATAGTGTCCAGAGCAACTTTTCTTTGTTCTTGACAGATTTCCCTGACCATTCTGACCCGCCAGTAACCCTAGCCTTCTAGTGTCCTTTGCATCCCTAGCTACTGATCTGCCACCTTTTCACTTCTCAATAATCAGGGATGAGGATAAAGGTGATTCACTGCATTTGTGAACATATTCTGGGCTCTTATGATGTTCTAGCTATTGTTCTGTTTCTGGTGCAATGGCTGTGTCTTTGTTCAGAGCACTTTTCTCTTTAATGGAACTTGGTTTCTTTATCTATTGTTGCAGGAAGGTGGGAGGTGGGTGGAGGGTTTCTCTATGTAACCCTGGCTATCTTGGAGCTCACTGGGTAGATCAGGCTGGCCTTGAACTCACAGAGGGAATTTCAACTGAGAAAATGCCCCCACTATATTGGCCTGTGGCTAGTCATTTTTTTCACTTATTGATGTGGGAAGGCCCATCTCACCATGCCGTTAGGTTCTGTAAGAAAGCAGGCTGAGTACTCATAAAAGCAAGCCAGTGAGAAGCACCCCTCCATGGCCTCAGCATCAGCTCCTGCCTCCAGTACAGCACTGACTTCCCTAGGTGATGGACTACAAGTTGTAAGCTAAATAAACTCTTAATGCTCTAAGTAGTTTTGGGCTACAGAGTTTTAACATAGTAATAGAGACTCTAACAAAAACTCCAGTCTCAACAAGTTTGGCATCCTGCCAAACTGGAACTCTGTACTCACTATACAGCAAATTCTATTCTATCCCCTCTTCTTCCAGCTGCTAGTGATCCACCATTCTGCCTTCTGTTTCAATGAATAAGATGGCTTTTGACACCTCAGATAAGTGTGGTCCTCTATGTCATTTTCTTTGTAATCGGCTTTCAGTGTCCTGTCCTTGACATCCATTCATGTCATGGCCCATGAGCCTGATGTCTTATAGACCTCTTCAGTAACCTTGGGTCATAGTTTACAGGTAAGAAAACTGAGTCTCATCAGGATAAAACATTGTTCAAGATTATATGATTGGTTGAATTATGCACCCTCAGATATACAGCGGAGTCATCTCCCCCATTGGTTATATATGTAAGCTTATTTGAACATTGGGTCTGTGTGAACATAATAAAGTTACAGCCGTGCATATGAGGTCACCCTGTGTTTAGGGCTATAAACACAGTGACTGATTTGTCTCTTACTCAGGCATCTGGGTAGGATAGTGATAGCAGAATTCACAAGAACCAAATAGATATACAGTTACTTTCCTAGAGAGCATTAGAACTCTTAGTGTTGCATGAGCATGCCCTATGCTCCTCTGGCTTCTATATTTAACTTTCTTTCTCTCACAGACTCAGATTGAATGGTCAGCATTGATCACATTTGCCCTTTCCTCATTGTGCCTCCAGACATTACTCCTGTTTGTCTCCACACTCAGTGGCAGCACAGCCACTGATCTCTAAAGGTCAAGGAGCTCTTTATTTGCTGAAATGAAGGGCTGTTCTCTTCCTCCTCCTCCCCCACCTCACCTTTATTAACTTCCTTGGATCTCTCTTTTTGTGATGTCGGCTTTTCTCCAGCTGTTTCTCCTGGTGCGGACTAAGTCCTGTGTGAGTGACAGAGACAGTACAGCTCCACTTTGCTGTCTGAAGCAGTCTGAGGAGTTTTCTTAAGCTTCTAGGGCCCTCAAATCAGATAAAGCTAGATCCTTGGCCTTAACACAGAGACATTTATTAAGAATAGACAGCAAGGTGCCTGGGGATGGAACTCAGCACCCCGAGGCCATGGGTACAGATTCTTAAAGGAGAGTGGTTTTTACGTGTACTTTTGGTCTATATACAGGAGTTTGGAAGCTTCTGGAACTTCATTTGTGTAACAGGTTTCTAAGGGACCCTCTCCTCCTCTGTCTCTATTCCCCTTCCTAATAATTGAGATTGAAGGGTGTCCCTGGAGGTCTTGGGTAGGATTACAGTGGTAAGGTAAAGCCAGGATTTACTAGAGGGTTGCACAGGATTTCTGGTGAGATTCCTAGAAAATTGCAGGTGTATGGCTGGGAAGGAAGAAAGGCCTTCAACAAATGTTCATTGTGTTGAAGTTCTTGATTCTCATCTGAAAAGAGGTTTTTCCAGTACTGACCTTCTCACATGCACATTTTTTTCTTGTTTTCTGTTCTGCTTCAATAGTGACAGACATGTGCAGGCTAAATGCAGGCTGCAGTACCCTTGGCAGGCCCTCAGCCCTTAGCTCTGATCTCCAGGGGACACCTATTCTTTTTGGTTCCTCCTAGAGCAGGCTAGCTCAGCACTGGCCTTCTGCTCCAGTGTCCTCAACTTCTGTGCATAAAGGGGCTCTCCCTGGCAATGACTGTAACCCTCACAGTGTCTCTTCATGAGCTCTTTTATTTCTGCAAGTGGCTGTTGTCATTTGAAATGTCTGCCCTCTCCCCTGTGCTGATTGAGGGTCAGGCTCTGCATTGGCCTTGAACAATTCAGGGTTGAAGCTAATTTCACTTGATGTAGTAAAAAGGCTAACAAAAACTCTTTGGAAGAGTGGCAGCTACAGAAGCCCTTGAGATCTCCTCTTCTTGGCCCTGAGAACCCTCTGATGACACTTGTGTCTTTGAGTCTAAAGTTCTACAGCTCTGAGCTGGAAGAAGAGAAATGACAGGTGGCTGGAGCTTTACTGTCTTGGGTGGTCATGGGAACAGTTCTAACTCTAATACAGAGTTAGTTTCTGAGACAGGGATCAGGGAATGCAGCACTATTTTTCAAGCTTGCTGCTTTTGGGTTTTAGCTGCATAAGGCTAAGGCGATGCAGCATTTTTTTCAAAGTGTGTCCTTAGGACATGGGCCAACCTAGTTTCTCAGCTTGTTATTGTTTCTCAATAAAAGTGTTCCTTGAGTCAAGAAGTTTGAAAAATGTTTCAGAACTTGTGAGATGGCTCCATGGTTGGAGACACTTGCTGTCAAGTTTGAGGACCTGAGTTTGATCCCTGGGCTCCACATGGGAGAAGGAGAGAAGCTCCTCTTGCAGGTTGTTCTCTGCTTGTCATATAGGAACACACACACACAATTTCATTTTCAAAATAAAAAAAATAATAAAACAAAATAGTGTCCAGCCAAGTAGTGAAGGCAGAGAATCAAAATTCAAAATCATCCTCAACAATATAGGGAGTTCAAGACCAGCCTGGATCACATGAGATCCCACCACAAAACAAAATATAAAACCCCCAAACCAACCTACCAGTCAAATCAAACACAAACAACAACAAATCAAACTAGTATTGATTAGATTCTTTATTCCAGAACTTTTTGGGTAACTGAGACATGAAATTGGCATGTATTAACTGAGGGCTACGTGTATGGTCACTTGCGGTGTTGGGAACAGATGCCTGGAAAAGAGCCTTGTCTGAAAGTGGTTTACTAGGCTGCAGCGGACAGACTTCGCCCTTCTCCACCCTGCCCTCCATCCCCACCCAGACTATGGCTGGTTCAGGAGTGTTGGTTTTGGTGGCAGGGATTCTGGAGACCAGGGTTAGGATGGCAACACTTTCTGAAGAGCAGGCTCACTCTGTTCAGCTTTGTTTTCTTTGTCAATAAAATTTGGGATAAGAACATGATCATGGAAAGTCTTTCAAGCTCCCCTTATTTTTTTCTATTTTATTGACTAGGGCTTGTGTGTCCCAGGTTGACCTCAAACTCTCTGTGTAGCTGAGGATGACCTTGAACTTATGGTCCTCTTGCCTCTAACCCCTGAAAGCTAGATTTGCAAGTCTCCACCATCCATCCATCATATAATTAAACACATATATAATTTCTTGGGTTGCTTTTCTAGTTCTTAGATACAAAGAGGAAAAGGCAGCTTAATCATCAGTGAGAATATTTTTAAGCAGGAAGGGAAACTAATAAAATAAGAAGATTGCAAAAATATTATTAATTATAAGTAAATAATACAGTGATAACTTAGCTCCATGGAGGGTAATGTGGGAAGGTGCAGTATGGTTGCTACCTCAAAGCTTCAGGAGACCTCTGTGGCTTGAAAATGGCTTGAGTGTGTTCCGCAAAGCCTCGTGTGTTGAATTTAATTCCTGTTGTAGGGTATTAGTGTGCAAACTTAATGTGGTGTTCAGAGTTGGAATCTGTGGGTGGTTATCAGGGTTAATAAGGCCATCAGGGTGGGGCTCCATGATTACTAATGGTGGCTTTATAAGGAGACAGGCAAGAAAGAGCATACACTCTCATACAATCAGTCTCTTTATGTAATGCCCCCTTCTATCTTGGCACACTGTCAGCAAGGCTGTTTTAATCACTGTTCTAAAGCTGTGAGGAGACACCATTGCAGCTCTTATAAAAGAAAGCATTTAATTGGGAGCTTATTTACAGTTTCAGAGTCTTAGTCCATTGTCACCATGGCAGGAGCATAGAAGTAACATGGTGCTGGAGAAGGAGAAGTAGATAAGAGAAACATTTTGATCTTGATCTATGGGCAGAGAGAGAGAGAGAGAGAGAGAGAGAGAGAGAGAGAGAGAGAGAGAGAGATAGAGAGAGAGAGAGAGAGAGAGAGAGAGAGAGAGAGAGAGAGACTGAGACTGAGACTGAGACTGACTCTGGGCCTGATATGGGCTTTTTAAACCTCAAATCCCACTGCTAGTGACACACTTCCTCCAACAAGGCCACATCTCATAATCATTTTCCAATAGTGCCATCCTTTGATGACTAAATGGTCAAGTATATGAGCCTGTGGGGGCCATTCTTATTCAAAACATCACAAAGACCATGATCAGATGTACCTTCAGCACCTTCAACCAGTATGGTGGCATATATCTTTAATCTCAGAAAGAGGCAGAGGCATGATGATCTCTGTGAGTTCAAGGCCAGCCTGGTCCACATAGTGACTTCTAGGCCAGCCAAGGCTATATAGAGAGACCATGACCATGTCCCAAACTAACTAACAAACAAATGAACAAACAAATCTACTTCCCCCTAGATATTTTGCTACAGCAACAGAAAACAAAGCTAAGCTGAACTATCACAGCATTCTAGATAAGAAGTCCTGTGTTCACTGGGGCTTCACTTCAAGCCACAAGACAGCAATAACTGAGGAGCTCTGTAAAGAAAACACTAAATGGCTGGCTGCTCCATGATATGGGGGAGGGGGGGGAGAGAGAGAGAGAGAGAGAGAGAGAGAGAGAGAGAGAGAGAGAGAGAGAGAGAGAGAGAATATCCAGGGGTATCTGAACATGGCCCGCACTAGGGAAGTGAGGACATGGAAAATTGTGAATGTTGTAAGAGAGATGAATAGCCGGAAGGAGTCCCATGAGCTGGGCCAGGCTTCTGACTTTAGGATAGGGGAGGAGGGAATAAGTGTCGTGATATATTGTGTAGGCTCTAAAAAATAAAGATTGCCTGAAGATCAGAGGACAGAGCCAGCCACAGAGTTAGCCATAGAGTTAGCCATTTTATTAAGTATTGTATATTTAATAAATGTAGTCTGGAATATCAGAAGTCAGAGCCACCCACAGAGCCAAGTCATGAAAGTTAGGGAGTGGTGACCCTCACCTTTACCCATCATTCAGGAGATCTCTGTGAGTTCAAGATTTAACAGACACCTTTATGCTGGCCTCTAAAGCCACGCCCTCCCTCCCCTGAGCTCTGACATCAAGCCCCATTTAAAGCAGGGTTCCTGATTCCAAATCCCTCCCCCCCCTTGTCTTCTCTTAGGGGTGCTCCTATTCCCCTCCCCTTTCCTTTTCTGTCCCTCTCTCTTTCTCTCTTCTTGCCTTCTCTGCTATTATAATCTTAACCTCTTTGTTAATCATAACCATATTCACCTGATAATAAAGCTTTTTTTCTACATAGAAATAGCTTTAAGTGTCTCCTGATATTCACTGCTGCCTTCTGTGAGTTCCCACATGCATCCATAGAAATCTACCACCAGATAACCAGATAATCGGGTAAATGGGAACCATACTAAATTATGCACAAAATCCTAACACTTTAATCCTAGCACCTTGGATCACAAGCCTCTGTTCCCAGTACTTGGGAAACACACACACCTTTAATCTCAGCAAGGAAGTTTGGACCAGGAAGTGATATGGCTGGGCAGAGAAAGGTTTTTAAGGTGGGAGGAGACAGAGTTCACCCCTTCCATTTCATCTTGTGGGTTCGCTTCTCCTAGAATGAAGATTCATGAAGACAGGATCTTCCCCCTTTGGCTGAGGTGCTGACCAGGTGAGAAGTGGCTGTGGCTTGTTCCTCTGTCTCTCTTATCTTTTAGCATTTGCCCCAATATCTAGATCCAGGTTTTTATTATAAGACCAAGTAGAATTTGTGTGAAGAAGGGCCAGCATGCTAGTGTAGGGGCTTTGAAATGTGTAACTGATGCTGTGGATAGGGGACTGTAAGTGCCTGGAGGCCAATATGGACTTTGATAAGCAACCACTAGTAAAAGTCAATGAAAAGCCATTGTTCCTCAGCCAGAGGCAAGGGAAATGACTCCTTTTGGAAGAATCTGTTTCACAAGTTCCTAACAAATGCTAGCCTTTATCTAACTTCCAGAAATCCTTGTGTAGTACAGGTTGAGCTAAGCCAAGCAGGTCTTCTGGAATATGCGCTACCTTAGACCTAACATCAATTATTTGTTAAGGATTATGGGGTAATACAGCACCCCACACTTCCACACCATCTCCTCTGTTTCTTCTTCCCTCCTTCCTTCTTCTTCCTTTTTGGGAGGGTCTGATTGTATAGCCCAGGCTGTCCTGGAACTCATTATATAGACCAGGCTGGCCTCAAACTCACAGAGATCCATCTGCCTCTGCCTCCTGGGTGCTGGGTTAAAAGTGTGTGTCACTGCCCCTTTCTTTCAGGGCAGTGACTTAGATGAAGGTTCTCACAGTCACTGTGGAGTCCGGAGAGCTACTGGAATCAGTTGCCATTGCTTATTCTCACCCTACCCCTGTGAACTGGAACTGGATAGCAGTGTCAGGGAACAGCCTTGCATCTCGGGAACTCAGCAAACCCTCACTGAAGCACAGGAGCCTTGCAAAGGAGCATTTATTGTATAAGGTAACACACTGGCTCAGCATTCCAACAAAGAGGATTGGTTTTTCACCTTCTGTTTTAGTGAAAAGATGTCCTGTGGCATCAGCTGATAGGTTCGAATTAATAACAAGCAAAACTGTTGTGTTCTAGGGGCCTGTTCCCCCCCAGTCCCCTTTTTTGATTCTTTTTGATAGTTAACCTCTCTCCTATTGTGAGATATTTGTAAACTGTGTGAAAATATTTTTGCTGTGATTGGTGTAATAAAAAGCTTAACGGTCAATAGCTAGTCAGGAGGTATAGAAGGGATTCTGGGGATAGAAAGGAAGAGGAGAAGGGTCTAGGTGCACAGGAGAAGCCAGGAGATACAGAGAAGAAGTAGAAAGTGTAAGATGGAAGAAAGGTAACAAGCTAAATGGTAGAACATAGATTAATAAGATCAGGATAATTTAAGTTATAAGAGTTAGTGGGACAATCCTAAGTTAAGGCTGAGTTTCATAATTAATAGGAAGTCTTGCTAGGTGATGGTGGTGCACCCCTTTAATCCCAACACTTGGGAGGCAGATGCAGGCAGATCTCTGTGAGTTCAAGGCCAATATAGTCTACAGAGTGAGTTCCAGAACAGGCTCCAAAGCTACACAGAGAAACCCTGTCTTAAAAAACCAAAACCTAGACCAAAACAAAGCAAAAAGTCTCTGTGTCATTATTTATCAGCTGGTAGCCCAAAGAAAAACCCTACTACATTCCCACTTTCTACAGGCTCCTGGGCCGGATCCTTTCGTTTCATTTCTCTTTCTGTCATAGAAAACACACCATGTCAACCTTGCTGAGTTGTTGCTGCTGTTCTCAGATTATGTCATCTGAAAATGCACACTGTAATCCTGGGTATTTGAGAGGCAGAGGCAAGAGGATTACCACAAATTCAAAACCAGCCTGATCTATATAGTGAGACATACCACAGCTGGGGTTATTATAGTCAGACTCTGTCATAAGCAAACAAGCAAAGAAACAAAACAAAATAATAAAGAACTTATCAGGAGTCACTGAGTGTCTGTCTGCCCTGGCCCCATGCACAGTAAGCATCCTTCTCTTAGACTACGGTGACAGTCAGTGCAATGCTGTTGCAAAGCGCCATAAATGAAATTTATCACTGCAGTTCTGGAGGCCTAAAGGCCAAGGTCAAGAGTGTCAGGGCTGAGGGGAAGATTGTGTTCCAAGCCCTTCTCCCTGGCTTGTACACCCTCCATCTTTCCCCATACCTGCTTCTGTCTTGATTTCCCCTTCTGTAAGGGCCTTCTCATAAGACTTCGTATCAATTTGATTAGCTCACTGTAAACCTGAGCACATTCTGAGCCATTGGGATAGGACTTTGGCATGTGGATTTGTAGAGATACAGTCCAACCTGTAAAGTATAATGTAAGTGTCTTAGTTAGGGTTTCTATTCTGTGAAGCGGCACTGTGACCTTGGCAACTCCTATAAAGAAAAACCATTTAATTGGGGCTGACTTATAGTTTCAGAGAATTAGTCCATTATCATGATGACAGGGAGCACGGCAGCATTCAGACACACATGGTGCTGGTTACATCTTGATCAGAAGAAAACAGGAAATGGACTAAGTGTTATGCTGAAGGAAACTTAGGCTAAGGAAACTCAAAGCCCACCCCTACAGTGACATACTTTCTCCAACAAGGCCACACCTCCTAATAGTGCCACTTTCTTTGGAATTATGGGGGCCAATTACATTGAAATTATCACAGTAAGTTTTTTTTTTTTTTATGGAAGTATTTGTGATATCTTGTTACTTGAGTGTTCTGAGGCAGACTGTCTTTTTTTGTTTTTTTTCTTTAGGATTTGGTATTAGACCTAGAACCTTGCATGTCCTAAGAAATGACCTATACTCCAAATCTTTTATTTGTTTCTTACTTTGTGTATGTATATGTACATGTTCATAGTCTGTGTATGTGATGGAGCAACACAGTGTAGAGGTTCCTATGTCTTGTGTTCTTGCTGAGGCCATTTTAGGTTGAACTAGAATTTTACCTTCTTGATGGAGAATCTGGTGGAAAATTACCCAACTCTCTTCTAGGAACTCAGGGTCAAGATTCCCCAGCGAACTTAGCTTATGATAAATTGCTTGCTTGTCCAAACTTTCCCCTGCAGCTGCCAAGCAAGATACAAGATGTGGGTTTTGCTTTTAAAAGCCCCTTACCCTAAATACACAGTGCTATGCTTATGTCTCAAGTGCAATCCCAGAGGGCTGGAATAAAGACTTCCAGTTGGCTGTAGATTATGTTTGAGTGGTCATCTCTGGTGAGAGCCCTTTAACATTTTGGAGGCTCCACTGAGATCCTGGACCCCAACACTTAGGGGCCTCTGGACCCCAAGCAGCAGAGAATAATGTGTTGATGGAGAGGTCTCCTTGGGGATGCTAAACCAGAGGTAGTCCAAGATTCTGGGGAAATCCTCTCAGATGGAAGGTTTTCCTTGCTATCATGCAGTCTGGAGACACTCCAACTAACTCCACAACCCAGAAGAAAAACATCAAATCAAGAGTCATCTGGCCTGAACACCTCCAGAAGTAAGTTTGGTCTGTAGGAGGGAACATCGGTTAGGAGAAAAGAAGGGAGGTTGGAAGTGACCATAGATCCTGTGTCCAAGGTCCATTGAGATGTCATCAGACTCCCCTGGTCAATTCAGGTATATAGATGTGTGGTGACCACCCCACTCACCTTTATTGTTTTTCCCTGTATGACTGTGTCCTACTGTGTATCTCTCTGGCAGTTTCTGTCACTTCTCTTGGTTAGAAAAACAAATGTAAAATAGAAGTGGGAAGTAAGTTTCCCCAGTTGCTCCTGTACTTGGGTCTCCAATACCTTGGTACAGTCCCAGCTGGCTGGATTAAAGATTTTTCAGTTGTCTATAATCTGTCTCCGTAACATGCATGTGTTAGGGAGAGCATACACTGTGTGGGGCTGTGGCTGCATGTGTGTGACTTGGATGACATATTCAGTCTCTTGATACCTTGGGTTTTTGACAGGGTCTCTCACTTGTAGTTGGATTTTGTCAGCTAGGCTAGGCTGGCCGAAGCAACATGGATTCTTCCTGTGTCTTCCCCATCAGTGCCTGGGTTATAAACAGCACCACATCTGGCTTTGTTTGGAGACAGAGTTTCTCTGTGTGACAGCCCTGAAACTCACTTTTATTTTATTTGACTTTTATATTCTTTCTCCCCCCTCATTTTCTAATTTAAAAAATGTAAACATACCCACCACTGTTCACCTCCCTCTCCTCTTTCCAGTCTTCCCCCAGCTCCCCCCCCCCCCAATCTGTTCCTCAGAGGGGTAAGGACTCCCAGGGTGAGTCAATTCAGTCTGGTATATCTAAGTGAAGTAGGACCAAACCCCTTCCCCCAGTATCAAGGCTGAGTAAGGTGTTCCTCTATAGGGAATGGGCTCCAAGAAGCCAGTTCATGCATTAGGAATAAATTCTGATCTGACTGCAAGAGGCCCCAGAAACTGTCCACACCATTCAACTGTCATCCAAAGTCTTATTTCAGTCCCATGCCGGTTTCCAGCTGTCATTTTCAGAGTCAGTGAGTTCCCAATAGCTCAGGTCAGCTGTCCTTTTGGGTTTTCTCACCATGATCTTGATGCCTTTGCTCTCTTCTCTCTCTTTAGCTGGACTGGGAGCTTTACCCATTGCTTAGCTATGGATCTCTGCTTCTGCCTTCAATAGTAATGGGGTGAAGGGAACTCACTTTATAAACCAGGCTGGCCTCAAAATCACCTAGATCTGCCTGCCTCTGCCCTCAAGTGCTGTGATTAAAGGTGTATGACACCATTTCAGATATTTATTTATTTATTTACTTACTTTCTATTTATTTTGTGTGTGAGTTCTTGGGGAGTTAGCTCAGACCATGCACTGGCAAACACTTTATCAACTGAGTCATTTTTCTAGCACCTGAATTTTTAAATTTTTGGACAGGGTCTCAAGTTCAAAACTGCTTTTGTAGCCTAAACTACACAGACCTCAAATTTATACCTTTTTTTGCCTTAGCCTCTTGAATTGTATGGGCTTATATGCCTATGCCACCAGGCCTAGTTAAGACTCCATACCTTTAAACTACCCTGGGATGAGTGTGAAGTGGCAATTCCAGCACCATCAATGTTGTGATGTTATCTGATAGATATTGCATTTTCCCAGTGTGGCAGCAGATGGAGACCATAGGAGGCAGTGAGACATGTGTGCCAGATGGTGGGGGACATGTGTGCGTGGTGGTAGGTGGCAGCAGCAGGAGACACTTAGACTGGTTTTACACAGAAAGACTTTATTATTATGAAGAGAGAGAAGAACTAGATGGAGAGAGAGTGGGGAGAAGGGGAGAGAGGAGGGAGAGGAGAGAAGGGAGGGAGAGGAGGTTGGGAGTGGACATACTCCAGCAGCAAGGTAAATGGAGAGAGGATAAAAGAGAGGGGGTCAGTGGTGGGAATTCTTAAATGGAGCTTGATGTCAGAACTCAGGGCAGGGCCAGGGCCTAACAATCAATCCTCAGGACTTGATTCTGTACTCTCATACACTGTAAAGATTTGTAACTTGTATTGGTTTAATAAAACACTGACCTGGCAGCAGCCAGGCAGGAAGTCTAGATGGGGTGACCAGACTAGGATAATTCTGGAAAGAAGAAAAAGAGAGATGCGGTTGCCAACTAGACACAGAGGAAGCAAGATGAAAATGCTGGACTGAGAAAAGATACTAAGCCATGTGGCTAAACATAGGTAAAAATTACTGGTTAATTTAAGCATAAGATCTTAGTAATAAGCTTGAGCTACTAGCTAAGCATTAAGCCTCTGAGTCAATTATTTGGAAAATAGCTTCTGGATATTCAGGAGCCAGTGGGCAGGAGAGAAATGTCCTATTACATCTACATCTTGTTTCTGGATCATGTGTAACACAAATATTGCTCTAAGTCTATGTTGCAGAGAAATCAAGACTCTTTATGCCTAGCCTTTTCTTAGGACTACTCCATACAGAGGCTGTAAGCACCTGTGTCCACACACTTCCAGGCAGCTAACCTTCCTAGTCTACCTTGCTTCTGTCTTTCCAAGTGACAAGTGATGATGCTCTGGTCAGATTATAGAGTTGGGGAGCTGGCTCTCTCACTTCATAGCTGGTTAGTCATAATCTAGATTTTATCATCTTTGAAAGGAGAGCCTTTCTTCTTGAGTCAGGGATCTCTAAGGCAAGACTGGTACTTGGTACATAGAGCACAATAGCCAGTGGTTACTATGGTGACCATCTCAAATGCAAACCCAGATCTTATTCATTTCTGTAACCTAGACTTGTTTGTTTTTGTTTTTCCTTAAGTGTGAGGATTAAAGTTTGGATCCCTAGAACCCATGTAAATGATCCTAGAGGGCAAAGAGGTTTTTCTGCAAACAGGCTGACTATAATAGTTGAATTGATTAACTCTAGGGGAGCCTGCCTCAATACATACAGTGAAGAGTGACTGAGGAAGACTCCTGATGTCAACCTCTGGCCTCTGTCTTCACACACACACACACATATGTGGAAATGTTTTAAAAGATATTTTAAAAAAGAAAAAAGGAGATTCTAGGTTTAAAGTGCCAGGGAGCTGCCCATTCTAAAACTGAAGATAGCCTTGCCTTTGAACTAAGCCTCCTAGTACTGGCCAAGGAGACCTGCTGGGCCTTGATAGCCAGTGTCAGAGTTCCTTTAATGACTTCCTGCTTCAGAGAAACCGGCCCATTCTGCCTATAAACTAGGAAAATGGTTATGTTGCCAATAGGTTTACCCCTCCCCAGCGGATAATGGTCAAAGTCAGTCTGGAGCCAGATTGCCTGGCTACAGAAATCCATACCATAACCTCCTCCTCCATGATCTTTGAGGAATTGTTTAGCTGTACTTTGCCTTGGTTTTCTCCTCCTTTTCTTCTTCTTAGAAAAGATGGGTATCCCACAGCTTATATATAATAGAATTAAGTGAGTCTGCAAAAACCCATCAGAACTGTGCCCAACATGGAGCCTCCTGCCTCCATGTTAGCCTTTGCCATTAGCCATTGGATTGCCATGTTTCAATTTTATTGTATTTCTTCTTCATTTATTCCCTCTAGTTCCATTTTTTTCCTATTCATACTGCCTATTCTTGTACTTTTAGTCCACATTCATCCATTTTCAGACATATGTGAGTGCAGATGGTGCCTGACTTACACTGATTCAGCTTCTGATTTTTCAACCTTATGAGATGGGAAAATCCTCTCATGCAAACATTTGGATTTCATTTTCAATATAGTAATCAATATGTTGCTTAAGATAGCCAGGTGATAGACATACACCTTTAATCCCAGCACTTGGGAAGTAAAGGAAGGTGGATTTCTGTGAGTTCAAGGCCAGCCTGGTCTATATAGTGAGACTCCATCAGAAAGAAGAAAAAGAGAAAGAAGAAGAGGCAGAGGTTGCATGAGATTGTCAACACTTTAGTATGAAATAGGCTTATATAAGATGACTTTGCCTTACTGGAAGCTGACATGAAAGTTTTTAGTGCAGTTAATGTGTGTGAGGCCTAGGTTATCATATTCTGTAGATAGCTGTCATGATAGCTTGAAAGAAAATGGCCCCCCAAGGGAGTGGCATTATTAGGAGGTGTGGCTTTCTTGGAGTAAATCTGATTTTGGAGGAAGTGTGTCACTACGGCAGCAGGCTTTGAGGTCTCATATATGCTCAAGCCATGTCCAATGACAGTCTACTTCCTGTTGCCTGCGTATCAAGATGTAGCCCTCAGCATGCCTGCATGCTGCCATGCTCCCTGTTAGTATGATAATGGATTAAAGCTTTGAAACTGTAAGCCACCTCAGTTAAATGTGTTCCCTTATAAGAGCTGCTGTGGTCACGGTGTCTTTTCACAGCACTAGACATTCTAACTAAGACAGTTGTGCTTAGCACATTTTTTTTTTTTTTACTTGATATTTTCAGTCTGCAATTGTTTCTTTTGTGTCAGGGGGAGTGGAGGGGTTACTGTCCTCGTAGGCAGAGGAGCATCCATATATCACTTTCATTCTTTTCATGTTTACTGAAAGCTTATAAAGATATATTGTGTTACAAGTCTCTTATCTGTGTTTGTTATTATTGGCTTTTATCACTAAGCCTCTGTAATCAGTCTGGTCCATTCCACTGTGTGTCAACACCACATCTTAATGACCTATTTCCCTGCTAATGGGTACTCAGGTGACTCCTAACTCTTAGGAACCCAATACTGCACTATAGTGAGTATCCTTTGCAGCCCCCTGACACATGTATGACTCTTTTTCCATCTTTGGGTTCAGCAGTCATCTGTTGTCTCTCTCTCCTTCTAAAACATTTTGTGACTTAGTCAGTGCTGCCCCAGCAACTAGCTGTGGAGGTAAAATCTGAAGCCATAACTTGATGATGGTTCCATAAAACATTACCTTATTACATGTAGCTAATGGAATGGGAGTAGTTCTATAGAATATGTGGTCTCATCCTTGATCCATTGATTTCCATATGGGTGTGGATATCAGACACGTGTATTACGAAGAGCCTTCTACTGCACTTTGGCAAGCAGCCCTGTAAGTATGTCATCAATCAACACAAATAAATATTGTGTAATGACAATAAAATAAAGATGTGAAGCAGATGATCCAGACCTCTTGGCAGAGAGGGGAGTATGAAACCTCATGTGGGAGCAGGAGTTTAGGTCATTGTGGTGGCTTCTAATGCTAAAAATTAAAATTCTGAGAGCATCAGAAGACCTCCTGTGGTCCAGAAGAACAAAGTCTTGAAGGAGCCAGCTGATGCAAAATCAAGGCTGGGAACCTGACCCAGAATGCCAAGTAGTGTGCTGTTTACTGATAGTTTAGGAAGTATGGGGTCAGATTGTCTGGTGTTTAAGAAGAACCTAGTTCAAATATGGAGCTGTGGGAGGTGAGAGCTATTTCTCACATTACCCTTCCAATAGCTAGAAAATGGATACAAGGCAATAGAATGGTCTCACATTGGAGGATAGACTCAGAACTATGAGGAGGTCAGAGACACTTAACTAATGAACCAAAGTAGGGTAGAGACCAGCAGGCCAAAAAGGGTTGAGAGCAATGGTGGGGTCTGTGCAAAGGCTTATTTTTTGATCCATCACTGTGCAGTTCTCCAGGGCTAGGATAGGGGTAATGCCATCTACTCAGAATACATAATACCATCTAGGGACCTGTCTAATGTGTGGAGCTTTTCCCCAGCTTGCTAAGAGCTGAGGAATGTGAGCCTGTGAGACTCAGCTTATTGTATTAGCCTTGGATTATGTGAACTTTGGTGCATCGAACTGTATCTGCAGTTATGAAAAGGCAGATGGAAATCCAAGATCCAGGACCAGTCTTCAGGAGAAGACACCATCCTTTCATCTCCTATTGTGATGATGCTAGCAAACAGCCTCCAGAAGAAGTACTAGGGACAAGTCCAGAGCTTCTGGTTTCTTCCAAGCTCATTCGCTGGGCCTGAGCCTTGGTGTTTGGGGCTCCTGTCCATGGGCTAGAAAGATGCTCAGTCAACCATCAGTTTGTTCTTGGCTGTGACTCAGCTCAATTGCATTAGTTACTTTCCTCTCTGTGACTAAATACCTGACTAGAAACGAGTGAACAGAGGAAGGGTTAGCTCTGGCTCACACACAGTCCATCATGGTAGGAAAGACCAATGGCAGGAGCAGAAGGCTATTGGTCACCAACAGTCAGGAAACAGATGAATACTGGCTCAGCTTGCTTTCTCCTTCTGGTTCACTCAAGTACGCTGTCCATGGGATGATGTCACCCATATTTAGGGTAGGTTTTCCTGTCTCAATCAATCATCTAGAAAGTACTCCACAGACATACCTAAGGTTTGTCTCTTAGCTGATTACAGATCCCGCCAAGTTGCAATCAACATTAATCATCACAGCTGCCATAACAAAACACCAGAAACAGGTGCCTTAAACAACAGAAATGCTTCTCAGGGCTCTAGAGGCAGGAAGTCCAGGAAGCAGGCACCAGCAGGCTTGCTTTCTGAGGCTCTGTCCTTGGCTTACAGGTGACCTCCTTTTCACTGTGGCTTCATGCGTCTTTCACTTGTGGGCATCCCCTAACTCTTAGAAAAACACTGTATTGAATTCAGGCACAGCCTAATGGGCTCATTGCAACACTTCTTTAAATACACACAGCTTTCATATTTTAAGTACTCTGGAAACTTTGTTAACTTCAGTGAGACCCAATTCTGGCCATAGTAGTTTTTCTCTCTCTAGCTCTCTCCCTAACTCCTGCTTTGCATTCGTGTGGCTTCTGGCCATTTTGGACTGCATCTCGTTCTTGTAACTTAGACTTGAAGATGAAGCCCCATCTGCTGCTTTGGTTCTGCATCTTCTGGGACACAGCTGACAGCAAGCAAGGACTTCCAGGAGGTGAGGGATGATGCTACATGGTTCATTCTGTATCTAGCTTATCCCCTGGGAGTGTTTATGGCACCAGGCTTGGCTCCAGGTCACCCAATCCTCTATGAACTCTCTCCCAGAGTTCCCAGGGTCAAGGACATGTAATTACAGTGTAGTGAGCTGTGCAGGTCATGGTGCCAGTTATATCTGGTCCCCAGCTCACATGTGACTTTGGTGAGTTCACCTCTCTGAGCTTCTTTCCCACCAGCAAATTGGGACAATTTATTCTGGGGAGTTGCTTTAAGGATTAAATTAAGTAATGTATGAGTGAATTGCTACATGTGGTGAGGCACACATGCCCCTGATAGGTACCAGCTACTCAGGAAGCTAAGCAAGAAGATTGCAAGTCTGAGGCAGATTCTTCTCAAAAGAAAAAAAAATTTTTTTTTTCAAGACAGCGTCTCACTATGTAGCTCTGGCTGTCCTGGATCTCACTCTCTAGACTAGATTAGCTTCAATCTAACAAAGATTGGCTTGCCTCTGCCTCTCAAGGAGATTCAGAAGTTCAAGGTCATCCTCGTCTACCTAGTGAATTCTAAGCCAGTCTGGGCTATGTCTGTCTAAAAACAACAGTGATTGG
Organism: Phyllotis vaccarum; assembly: GCA_033318265.1. NCBI lineage: Eukaryota > Metazoa > Chordata > Mammalia > Rodentia > Cricetidae > Phyllotis > Phyllotis vaccarum. The sequence goes on from JARWLC010000011.1 coordinate 5,766,507, forward strand.
AGATGTAGCTAAGCAGTAGAGTGACTTAGCTTTAAGTCCCACCACAAAAATATATATATGCATACAACAAAACACAGATACATGCACAGAGACAGACACACATGGAGATATACACAGAGGCAGGCACAGACACATATACAAATACATACATACATATACACAGACACACAGAGGCAGGCACGGATGCACAGATATATATATAGATACAGACACAGACACACATATAGACACACAGACATACAGATGCAGACATACATACTATACACACCACACACAGCAGACACACACACACATACACACACACACACACACACACACACACACACACACACACACATCTCTTTGCTCAACTCCTTTTCTGGACAGAAGCCTGGAAGGAAGATAGCCATTGATCATCATATACATGGTCATACAGACTCTGACTCATACAGAAAATTATTTTTTTCTTTTTGTTTTTCTTTTTTATTAAATTTACTTATTTTCATCCCCACCACAATTTCCCCTCTCTCTTTTCTTCCCATTTCTTCCCTCCAACTCCCCTCTGCTGCCCACCTCCACCCCCAAATCCTCCACAGAGAAATATTTTTAAGATTTTAGAACGCCTCACTCTGGCTATATTTACTAGTTATTTTTGTGAGACGTAAAGACCTTGGTTGAGGTAGGAGTTAGAAGAAAAGAGCAACATTCCCCTCTCTCCCACCAGCAAGATGCAACATGAATTCACACTCCATTGGGAGGCCATATTGGGAATTCTGGGGTAGGTTAGGAAAATGTGACCCTTGCTCCTTGTATAACTATTCTGAGATTTAGTGATTATCTTTGGGGCAAGTATTTATGTCAAACATTGGTTTAACCTTCATTGAGTGTTGGTAAAACCTAAGAGACTGAGGGGGGAAAGAAATAACAAAAAAAGACTGTCCTTGGGCTAGTCTTATTTTCTTTCAGAGGGAGGTCTAAAAATCAGAATTAAGAATAAACCCTGGATGATTGTATTGTGTACCTCCAGTGGCAACTGCTGAGTTTATGGGTCATACCAGCCATTTTTCATGCAGTTAATAAGTCATCCAACTAATTATTGAGTGCCTGCTTCACATTAGACAGTTCTTGGCTTTTAGAATAGAGCAGATAAAGTCCTTGTCTTTATAAAGCCTTCATTAAAGTGTATAGAGAGACATTCAGTAAATAAAAATACAAGTAGATTTTTTGAGTGTTTGGGAACAGTTAAATGAGAGAAGTTGCAGAGTAGAGTGGGACTGTGGTATTAGGATTTTACATGGGGTAGTCAGGGAAGGCTACACCCAAAAGACATTTGAGCAGACTTTAGGAGGTGAGGGTCAAACCAAGTAGTTTTCTAGAGGAATAGCTTCAGGGAAAGGGAATGGCCAGTGCTAAGGCCCTGTGGTGAGCGTGTGGCCCATATTGTTGAGCAAGGCAAGGAAACCTTTGTGGATAAAGCACAATGAAGTCAGATGCAAGAGGTACCAATTGCATAAGGCCTCAATTTTGTATTTATACTGAGTTGAGAATTCATGGGAAGGTATGAGATGTGAGAGAACACAATTTCAGGGTTTTTTTCTTTTTTTTATTTGTTTGTTTTTGTTTTTTGTTTGTTTGTTTGTTTGTTTGTTTTTTTGAGTGTGGGAATATGAGGGCAGAGGACAAGGTCAAGTTGCACACTGTGTCAAATGTCAAAAGCCAGGCACAAAGAACTGATAGATGCTGGACAGTTCCACCTATACAAGGTCCCCAGGACAGGTAAATTCATAGGAATAGAATGTAAAAAGATGGTTACTGGGGACAGGGGAGAGGAGGATGTGAGATAATGCTCAATGGACACAGGTTGTTTGGGAAGATGGGAGAAGCCCTAGGAATCACAATTGTGCACACTGTGAATATGAACTCTCCATTTAAAAAAGGTTAGACTGGGGCCAGGGAGATGGCTTCAGGACCTGAGCTCAGATCATCAAAACCCACAGAAAACCAGATGTAATAGTAATCCTAGTGCTTCTATTATGAGATAGAAGGCAGGGATGTGATAGAAAAGCTCATGGCCAGCCATCTGACCATCAGGAAGTGGCTAATAGAAACCTTTACCTCAAACAAGGTGGAAAGCAGAGACCAACACATGAGGTCATCTATTTTATGATCTTCACAGGTGCTTTGTGGCTTGTATATATCTGAACTCACACACAAAGATGTTTAAAAAATAGAATTGTAATTTTTTAATTTAGATTTTCCACAATTAAAATTAAGCAAGAGGCCATGGCAGTACTCCAGGTAAAGGACTGGAGACATGGACCAGAAGCTGACAGCAGTAGAAGGGACAAATGTGGTCAGGTGACATCTGGTCAACAGAGAATTTGCCAGACTTGGAGGTAGGATGTAGAAGCAAGCTGCCAAGTATGGCCCTGATACTTTGGTTCTGAAAAAGTAGAAGGATGAAAGGTCCATCTCTAAGAAAAGTAAAGTTGGGAGCAGAGCAGGTTTTACAGCAAGAGGTTAGGGGTTTGATTTGAACATAGTGAGCTGTGACATCTACCAGACATCAGAACAGACAGGTCAGTTTCAAGCTGGATGACTGAATCTTACATGGAGACTGACTGGAGATGTTGTAAACACCTAAGACATAGACCTTATTTTCAGCATGAGAAGAACTCTTAAGACCCTGGAAACCTCCGAGGAGAAGCATCAACAAGGACAGAAGAATCAATTGGGAGAGGGAGGGAGACCCAGAGAAGATGGTGAATGGAAATCAAGGCTTAGAAAGTGCTTCTGGTAGACCAGGTAGGATGAAGGTTGAGAAATGGCCATTGCTTTGGCAACAAGGTGGCTGGCATCAAGGAGGTGGGGGCAGAGCCAATGGATTGGGTGTAGTTGTAAGAACCATTGCGGAACAGTCTCAAAGCGTAGTAGAGGGGTGTGCATACACCCACTCTGGACTGCTCTTTCAAGGCAGGGTTAGTTACTGGAGTAGATGAGTCAGCACAGAATAAACATGTTTCTTCTCCAACAAAGATTGTACCTGAACCCATTTTCAGCTATTGGTTTTAAATAGTTCTCTTCTTATACTAAAATTTTAACTCAGTAATTTTTACACATTTATTGTTATTATTTTAATTTATGTGTACCTGTGTTGGTGTGAGTATAAGCCAAGTGTGTGTAGATGCCTGTATAGGCTAGAAGCCAGTATCAGATCCCATGGGGCTGAGTTACAGTGGCTGTGAGCCACCCCACATGGGTGCTGAGAACTGAATTTGTGTCCTCTGGAAGAACAGGAAGTGGTCTATTTGTCTGGATCATCTAATAATCTCTGCAGCCCCCTCCCCACACCCTAATGTGCTCATTTTTACTTTCTTAGTGCTGGTTGTTCAAAATTATTTCACTGTGGAGCCCAGGGTGGCCTGAAGTCTAAATCCTCTGGCTTCAGTCTCCCAGGCTCTGCAGCTACAGGTATCTGTCACCATTCTCATTTGGAATATGTTTGTGGATGTACTAATCCCCAGTTTTTCAGATTCTGACTGTGTTTGGAGACAAGGCCTTTAAAAGGGGGGTGATTAATGATAAAGGAGGTGGGATTAGAATGCACCACGCTTTCTCCTGGCCACAAGCTGTAAGATCTGCATGTAGATCTCACCTGTGAGCTGCCTTTGAGAGTGGAGATCCTGTGTGTCCCTGCTCTGACCAGCTCTCAAACCCTGCAGTGGCTCAAAGTAAAAAAAAAAAAAAAAAAAAAAAAAAAAAGTCATCATTTAAAGCAGAGCTGAGGTGGTGGGGTAGAGTGCCAGGTGGTGTATGTCTGCTTCTCTAGCCACTGGGATGTGAGGAGTTCAGGCTGTACTCCCTCGCTGCAGTGCCCTGCACCCCCCCCCTTCCCAGGATCACATCACACAAGAAGAGCAAATAACTCCTTGGTGTTGACAGGTGGAAGAGTCACGGCTTGTTATAGCTAGCCTCAGCAACTGTGAATCAGGTGAGGGATTCTTCCCGCGGTGTGTGGGGCTGGCGGTGGTGCAATGTGTGGCGGTGGCAGTGAAGGAGGTTTGACAAAACGCCACCTTCCACACTTCCACCAGTCTCCTGTTCCAGATGACAAAGCTCTTGGTTGTGTTCCAGGTTCTTCCTTGGGTTTCCCATGTTCACCACAGCAAGGAGTATGTGATAATGCTCCAAAGCCAGAAGACCTGTGACCTAGCTTTAAGTCACCCAGAGGCATCTGGCCCTGGAAAGTATGAGACACACATCAGAGCAGGATGGGATGAGCTTTGCTGTAGGACTCTCTGTATCTTAGAGCACGCAGAGTTTAAAGTAATGATGTTTTAAAGATAGTATAAAATTGTAAACTGGGAACTTCTGAAGACCTTGCAAGAGGCTCCTTCCCTCTCTTAGGATATAAGAGGTTAATAATCTATGGGGAGAGGGAAGAGGAGGAGGAGGGACTGTTTTTGGTGGTGTAGCTGTTTGTAAGTTGTTCACATTCTGAGAGATAGCTCCTGACCCATGTCCATTTAAGTAATTCTATTAAACTCACTAGTTTACCAAGATAGACTTGGCTACAATATTTACTTATTTATTTACGTATTTATTTAATTGTCTGTCATTGGAGCCCTATCTGGAGTCAATGGACATTGTTCACCTCTCCCCAGGAAAAGTTATGTAACAGCATGCTAGACTTATGTGTCCATAGACTCTGGGGATAATTTTTAGAGTCTTAGTCCTAGATGTCCAAACTTGTAGCTACTATGCTGAGAAAATATCCTCTTCAGGGAACAGGTTCAAAAGGAAGTGGTCACCATCCATCACAAAGGGAAGTCTGGAAGGAGGCAGGCATAGAAGCAGAAGCCATGGAGGAACGCGGCTCACTGGCTTGCTTTTCCTGATTCCTTTAGGTTGCTTTTCCAACCCACCCAGGACCAACTGTATAGAGGTGGTACCATCCACAGTGGGCTGGGCCCTCCCACAACTACCATTAAACAAGAAAATGCTCCACAGGCTAATCTAATGAAAGCATTTTTGTTAATTGAGGCCCTCTCTTCCCAAATTACTCTAGTTTGTTTCAAGTTGACAGAAAACTAACCTGTAAAGCCAGCCACCTGAGCCTGAATCTAGTAGGCTCCAAATGAAGGCAGTGGTCAGGTGAAACTGGTTCTTCAGGCAAGGATGGAGATGAGGTCACCAGTGAGCCATCTCTTAGGTGTCTTAATACTATGTATGAGTCAAGAATACTTGCAAGATAATGAGAAAGAGGGATAAACATGGTCCAGTCTGACTCCTACAGAGGAATTTTCTGCCCAGGTGTTTCTCTCAGACCGGTTTTTAGGTTTTCTATTGAGCAACGCCTTCTCCTGGGCATCAGAGTCCCCTGTCGCCCAATCTAAAGGATCATTGAGGCTACTTTAGAGGGACTAGCCATCCCCACGTTAAAGCCAAGCCAAAGAGGCTGAAAGGAAGGTTCACAACTGCAACAATGAGTTATGGTTTATCTTCAAAAACTGGTCTATCCCAAGGCATGTGGTCTTGCCTTGTGTGTGGCTCAGCTTGGTGATACACCCTCTCCTTTCTAATACCTTCTTTCCTTCCCTATATCTAAAATTCTAGTTGGAGCCCATTCCTTTTCCTGAAGGTTTTGACACCTTGTAGGAACACTTAGTCACAATCTAGTCCTACGTTTCAGCAATGGTGACCAACCCCTCCTTAGGTCAAAGCTTTAGGAGCTTGCAAGTTGGCCTGGGGCCAGCAAAGGAAAGACAGAGTGAGCTAGAATCCAGAGAGAGGACACCAGAGAGGCTGATGATATGTGATCTATGGTATGGTGCTAGACAGGCCCAACATTGATCAGGCATGAAAAGGTGACCAGAAACAAGGACCCAGGAAGACTCTATGTACTGCCTCTTGGATCTATGCCAAACTCAGACTTTGCCTTAAAGGTCTTATTTATATGTAGAATCATAAATCCATGGAAATAGAGATTAGAATGGTGGGTTTTGGAAGCTATGGGGTCATGGATAAATGGCTTAAAGTTTCTGCTGTGTAACAAATGTAATTCTAGAGACTTCCCTCACTGTTCAGTGCTTGGAGCTAGCCATATAGTGATCTCCCCACATCTGCAAGAGATACCTTCCAAGGCCCCCCAGTGAATACATGAAAACTCAGTCTAAGACCCTTTGTAAGCCTTCTCATATACACACAAATCTCTGATAAAGTTTCATTTATAAACTAGCCACAAGTAAGATTTAATAACAATACAATAGAACAGTTATGACAGAGCACTATAAAATGGTTATTAAAAACTTACAAATTATTTGTTTCTAGAATTTTCCATTTAATATTCTCAGACAATAGTTGGGCAGAAACAACTAAAACCTAGGAAAGAAATCAAAACTGCAGGTGGGGCAAAGCAGTGTGTACTGTGCTATATTTTTACATTTTTCTAGCAGGGATATATTAAGTGCCCTTACACATGTCCTTATACATGTGTACATGTGCACATACATACACACACACCACACACACACACACACACACACACACACCACACACACACACAAACATGCCTGTAAGCACACATGAATAAATCATAACAAAGGAATGGGAAGAAACTTCGGAAGGTGACAGATATGTTTATGAACTTGGTAGTGGTGATGTCATGGGTGCATATTTACCCCCACATGAGTTGTGATATAATGATCTAAACATTAAATATGTAGGTTTTTTAAAAGGGATATATTTATTTTTATTTTCTGTGTATCTATAAGCACTTGCATGCATGTGTACACCACAGTGCATATACCTGTTACCTGCAGAGGTCAGAAGAGGGTGTCGGACCCACTGAAATTTGAGTTACAGGACACTGTGAGTTAACCAATATGTGTGTTGGGAACTGAACCCATGTCCTCTGCAAGAGTAGCAAGTGCTTTTAACTGTTAAGCCTTCTCTACGATCCCAAATATGTGATCTTGAAAGTGCCAATTATTTCTCAATAACATGGCTTAAAGTCTAAGAGCAACCAGATTGGAAGCCATGGTAACCCCCCAACCTCCACTACCCCCCCCAGCTTTGTGTTGGTGAAGCTGTGTGATGATCAGACACTTAAGAGTTACCATTGCTCTCATGTTGTCTCTGGGACTGTATTGTTTTCTTATTTTTAAGATCTTTGAAATCTCTTAATGAGTTGGTGTTTATATTTTATGCCAACTGAGCACTCATTATTGTCTACAGCTATGAAAGCATGTGGTGTTTTCCGTGTTTAGGCAGCTAGTTTCAGAATCCAATAATAGCCTGTTTTACACTAGATGAGAGCCGAAAAAGTTGCATGTAAATCAGGTTTCTGACAACTTAGTCCTGTTCCAAAATCACTGGAGAAGCAACCAAAAGCAAAGAAACTTGTGATGAATTCTTTCATTTGTTCTTGGTGAAATGCAACCATTCATGTAGTACAATGAATAGAATTGCTTCCCTTCTAGACCATTCAAATTTTATAAACTGAGATTTTGTGTTGGCTTCTTTTTAGAGTCAGGATGCTCAACTGCTTGCCTGCCTGGCATCCTTCCATTGCTTTCTTGTCTCTTTCATTCTTTTCTCTGGCAACTTTTAATTGGACCATGACTCATACAACTCATCAAGTGCATTAGAAGCAGACCAAGATGTTCAGGGGCAGTCCCGAGAAACCTGGGCCTGAGTCATCCAAGCTGTGGGGGAAACCACGTTTCCTCAACCTGCTCAGCTGGCAAAGGTAATTACCATTGGAGGCTCTTGCTCAGAGCAGCAGTTGGGAGCAGTGTGAACAGGTCCAGCTGCCCTTTGTTTCAGTCCAGGACACACGAATTGACTTCTCAGCACACCCTAAAAGTGCTTACAAACCACTTCCCTAAGGTTCTTTAAATTAGCAATGGTAAACGCTACCCTGGAGATTTTTGAGTGAGTCCTGTCCAGAAGAAGGACAGAATGAAAGGACTCCCCTCCTCTCTCAATGCCTGGCCCAAGCCCTGAAGCTTCCCAGAGTGATTCTCTAAAGATTCCAGGATAGCAAGAGCCTCTAAGCCCAAAACCAGACTCAGAGATTTCATTAGGATTTTGAGGAGTAAATCACTGGCTCAGGTGAAATATGACCTTCTCCTGACCCCTCCCAGAGGGAACAGTTGGAACTTGGGTATGACATGGGCCTCTAGTGCCCAGAAGAACAAAAGGATGTTGGCGTGCGTGTTCACCTGGAGGCTCCTTGTGTAAGAGGCTGAGCAGGGCTTCTCCCAGCCCAGTCTGCGAGTAGATGGAGATGGCCAGCAGTAGAGTGTTTGACACCATAATGAAGCAGGCCTGCCATCTAAATAGTAGATTCTTTCCTTTCTTCTAAGCATGCTGTGAGATGAACAAGGTGTTCTCTTTTCTTATCCTTGTGTAGAAGGGGGGGGGGGTCTTTCACAGGAAGGTTCTAGAAGATTAATAAGTTTCTAAAGTTTTCACATAAGGGTAATGTGAAGGAGGAAACATCCTCCTATTCTGGAGCAGAGGACATTCAGGGTCCTGACATCTCACATTGCCCATCTTCAGTGCCCCACCCCACTTTAGGCATTATTCCGCTACTTTCCAGTTCTTGCCGCCATGTTTCCAGGGTCCAGTGAGAAAACCTCTCAGGCAGCAGAAAATTTACAGTTGGAGGACTGAGGCTCACATTCTCTTTCTGGAGGTGGATGTCATTTCTGCTCTCCTGTACATTGCCATCTGCTTATTCATTTACCAAACAGACACCTACTGAAATGATGACTTCCTACAACACAGACTGTGCCTGGGAGGGGTGACAGCCACATCCTTGCCTCTGTGTGTGGGGTGTATGTGAACATATCATTATAATTTGTTTTAGAGGCAGGGTTCCATGGAATGATATCAGATAATAATGCCCCTTCCACCCCCCCCCCCCACACACACACAACCTCCTTCCCTCTATTGGACAGTTAGATAAAATAGTAGGACATCATTAATATTAACTCTTCAATGGAAGGCAACAGCTGCTGAAGAACATTGGGTAATTAGAGTGGCATGGTGTGTCAATGATTCTTTGATGATTTGTTTGGAAATATATCACCAAAGCTGCATATCTGCATGTTGACATCAAGGCCCAGCACTGTAGGCCTCTTTGGGATTTCTCAGTAGCAGAGACTAGGGACGCTTCCCAGATTAGTCCAGTTTCCTTACAGTGGGGAGGAGCTCAGAGCCTGGCTGTGGTTCGCTCTGTTCTGGGGACCACACTGGTTTCATCTGGGCTGTGACTTACATATTAATAATGATGTTTCCTGCTGTCCTCAATCATGGTTGGTTAGACATCCCCTGCGGGCTGCCTGTCCTACATGGAAGTGCTTCTTCCTCATTCTCTGCAACATTTCAAACTTAAATATCACCCTTTGTGAGGAAGGTAAATGGTAGTTTGAGACTGTACAGAGTTAGACGGAAGACGGGAAATAGCAGTTACGTTACTTTCTCAGAAAAGCCTACATAAGGATTTGTACTGCATATATAGTATGGGATTAGTTTCAGTCTCTTTGGAAGAATGACCCTATAAATGAAGGTGTACTGGTTTTAAAACAAGATCAAATTTAGTGTCTAAGTGCCCATTTTGACACCAAGGAATCAAAGTCACAGCTGTGAATTAGACTGAAGTCATGGAGAGTCTGTGTCTGAGAGATGGTTTTTGTCTTTAAAATGTTATAAAAAGAAAAGTCATCTCCAGCTGTGTGATTTTTCCTGGGAGGACATTTCCTTAGTTTCATAGGCTGGAGTTGAGGATGGAGAAAGGCAGGACTCTCTAGAACTGGATATCCTGTGTGTACATCTGTGGTGATATATTGCATATTTAATAAAAATACCCTGAAACATCTGAGAACAGAGCCACCCACAGAGCCAAACTATGAAGGTCAGGGAGTGGTGACCCAAGCCCTTAGTCCCAGCACTTGGGAGGCAGAGATCCACCTGAATCTCTGTGAGTTCAAGGCCAGAGTCTGTAGTGGAAGGGGGGGAGAGTGGGGGGGGATGGTGTTGGTGGTGTGGAGTGGGGAGGGGAGGGGATGGGGATGGGGTGGTGAGTAGGGAGGGGGATGGGGGTGGTGAGGGTGGGGTGGGGGTAGGGAGTGGTTGGGGTGGGAGATATGGGGGGGGGGTGGAGGTGGTGGAGGTGGTAGCATGCACCTTCAATCTGGCTCTAGGAAAGTTGAACCAGAAAGTGAGGTGCTGGGCAGAGAAAGAAGAGGCAGGCGTTTAGCCCTTCACCTGCTTTCCGTTTCCACTGAGGACTCAGAGGCATTGAATCTGAGGATTTGTGGAAATAAGATTTGCCCTTTTCCACCTGAGGAGCTGGCTAGGGGAGAAATGACTGTGGCTTGTTTATTTGTCTTTCTGATAGTTCAGCTTTTCCCCAGATCTGGCTCCAGGTTTTTATTAATAATATTGAATATAATTTGTGCCATAGGCATCTTCATCCAGGTCATCTGCTTTAGTTTTCCCAGTGTTAAAATTCCCACCGTAGCTAGTACGTCATGTTCAATATGTGCCATTCTTAGTCAGTGGGATATATAACAAACTGTCTCAAAGTCACACAGGGTGATCACTGTCATAGTTTTGTTTTGTTTTGTTTCCTCTTCACTCTTTATTTTCCCTACTTTAGGGAGTATGGACTCATGAGAAAGACAGGCCATAAATAGAAAATATAGAGCAATGGGGCCAGAGAACACAGGGGGACCAAGAGCCTACATGAAACCTTAGACTCTTCACATGGATCATTGCTCTCACTGTCTGTGGCTGGGCATAAGTATCACTGAAGCTAGGCTTAGTATTAAGAAAATGCTTGTTGTCAAGAAGTAGATATGACACAGCCTGATATTAATTTTGTCACTACTAAGGGTGATATCTAGCTACTCTTCTCTGGACTTAGAACTTTGCTAGAGAAGAAGGGTACTATTTGGGGACCATGCCAGATTTCATTGTGAACAGTTAATTTAGTCCTCAATCCTGAAAGTGAAAAGAAAATGGTGGGCTAGGAAGCTGGAGTGTGGCAGATGGACTTTCCTGGCACAGAGAACTGGTAAGTATAGATTGGGAAGGAATGAGCTGTGATGAAACATCATGATCAAAAGGCAAACGGGAAGGAAAGGGTTAATTTATGTGGATTATTCCACATCACTACTCATCAAAGGAAGACAAGAGAGAAATTCAAATAGGGCAGGAACTGATGCTCAGGCCATGAAAGATGCTGCTTACTGGCTTGTTACCCATGGCTTGTTCAGCCTGCTTTCCTGTAGAACCCAGAACTACCAACCCAGGGATGACACCACCCTCCGTGGGCTTGGCCCTCCACCATCAATCACTAATTAAGAAAATGCCCTTTAGCTGGCTCTTACGGAGGCATTTTCTCAGTTGGAATTCCTCTTTTCAGGTAACTCTAGTTTGTGCCTAGTTGACATATAACTACCCAGGACAAAGACTGTTTAACATAGATCCTTCTAAAACACTGATTAAGGAAACCTGTACTAAGAAGAAGCTAGAGAAGAGGCCAGATTACTTGACACAGGGTTTGTATGTTGTGGCAAAGACCTTGAAACTGATGCTAATGGATATAGGAAGTGAAGAGGACCTTATTGCTCCAGGAGGCATTATTGTTAATAATAGACATAAACCATAAGAGCAGATGAGGGAAGCTCACATAGGAGATCCTTGCCTTACTACAGGCAGGAGATCAGGACCCCTTTGCTGAGATATAACAATGAAATAGTCTGATAGGAGATATCACAGGGAGACCCAATTTTCAGAATTTACTGGTAAATTGGATGCAAGGTCCAGGAGAAAGGGTAGAACTGGAGAGGATTCCCAAGTTCTTGTTCAATGAAGTGAGAGGATTGATTTGCAGAGATGGCAGACTGGAAACAGGAAGTAAGGAAAATTCGGATGTTGTGAGACAGCTGGATTCAGAGCCTGGTACTCGTCCATCTCACCCATCTAGACGTGTCATTTAGTAGTTACTTTGGGGATGGTATGACCAGAATATCAGATGTAAGTGAGGGAAGGCAGGCTTATTTTGGCTCATGCTTTAGATAATGATGGAAGGGAAAGCACTGGAGTATGGCAGAGCCTCATGATGGAAAACCAAGAAGCCCTGCAAACAGGGTGGAGCCAGAGGCAGGTGTAATGAATATCTAGTGACCTCCTTCTCTGCGAAGTGTGCCTCTTGTCCCAAAAGTTCCTGTGTCCTCAAATAGCAGCACCAAATACATGCACCTGCAGGGGACATTTCAACTATAAAAACTAGAGGCCACTAGTGAGACTTTCTTATTATTGCTATTGTTTTTGTTGTTGTGGCTGTTCTTTCTTAGAGTCTGGGAGAAATGATACAGACTCTCTTTGGAAAACTCTGCATAGAAGGCTAGAGGGATGGCCCAAGATGGTAAAGAACACTTAATACTCTTTGCGGAAGTCCTGAAGGCCAGTCCTAACACCCATAATAGGCTGTTCGTGATGCCCTGTATCTTCAACTCAAGGAGCTCTAATGCCCTATTCTGGCCTTTGTGGGCACCTGCATTCATTCACATACCCATGAACAGACACACAAACACCCATAATTGAACATAAAACAATTTAAAAATTCCTCCTAGGGAAAAAAAAAACAAAAACGATAGAGAATTATTTCATGACTTTATTTTGAGGAGATTCTCATCATTTCCAGGGTAACCTTTCCTCTCCATACAGTAGCTGGTTGTCAATCATTTTCTTGTTGGGGAAAGGATGCAGAAGACTTTTTATTCATTTCAATGAATGTCTTTTTGGGGGAAAAAGACTTTAATTAACGTGTTTATGGGACACAATAGCTTTTTAAGGACTCCAGTCCCTTCCTAACACACACAGCTGTGCTTTAGTGCTCCATTCTTCACCCAGCCAAAGGGCCCCCAGGGATTCACTATTCATCCGACCTCAAGCCACTTCCTCACACTGCTCCTGCCGGCAGAATCTCATCAGCTTGAAAGGGGATGCGATATTTAAACCTCATTTCAGGAATGTTTCATAATAAAAACTGGAGTAAAGAACATAATCTCATTTTAAAAGATTTCCTTCCTCTGTTCTGCTGATAGAATCAAACAATTGGGCATCATATCTTTCCCATAACCTGTCCAGATTGTGTGATGTGGTTTTGAAGTTATTTGAGTTCCTTTCTTCCCAGGCACCTCTGGGGGGATTTTCTCCCCTCCATGAAATACACACACTCCTCCATTTGATCCTTGGATTTGCAATTCCAGGAACAAAATAATGAGCCAGCACTGTAGGAAAATGTCACTCTGCATCAGCGACCAGGACTAGGACTGGAGAGTGTCTGCTGGATGACAGAATGGATTTAAAGAAGCATTTTCTAGGTAATGGGAAAACAGAGTCAGAAGATGCCTCAGTCAGTAAAACGTTTGTAATGCAAACATGAAGCCCTGAGTTCAATCCCCAGAGCTCACATAAAAAGCTAGGTGCACAGTGGTGTGTGTTTATATTTCTAATACTGGGCAGAAGGAGGCAGGAAGATCCTGTTTGAGGTGGTGAATGCCTTTAATCTCAACATTTAGGAGGCAAAAGCAAGCAGAACTCTAGAGTTCAAGTGGGAGAAGGAGGAGGAGGAACAGAAGAAAGGACAAACAGATGACCCCCATATAAACCAAAAAACCAAATCAAGTGAAAAACAACAGCTAAGAAAGACACCCAGGCTGATGTTTAGTCTCCACAACTCAGGCAGCCTGCAGACACACACACACACTCTCTCTCTCTCCAGGCACCCTGCACACACATGTATACATGCACACCACACACACATGCACATTCAGGCATCCTATACACACACACACACACATGCACACACATGCACACTCAGGCACCCTGCACACACATGTACACACATACACACATGCACACCATACATACACACACACACACATACACACACAGGAAGATACACAAATATTTATAAATTTAAAACCTTAGTAAAAATCTAACTAGAGATGGATCTCTGTGTAACACTTGCTATGCCCCTCTGGGCCAAGTGTCTGCTGTAGTCTACTTGTGAGACTGCTTCCCTGAGGTCATCTCAGTCCCAGGTGGAGGGAGTGCCAGGCTGTCACTGATCACCCTGGATGGTCTTTCCCGGTTTCTATTATGTCCAGAACTTCTCCCCACAGTGAAGTTCAAGGGGCAGCAAAAGTTTTAGAAATGGTCAATGAGTTTAGATTTTAGAAGTTGGGTAGAGCTCAGTGGTAGAGCCTCACATGTGTGAGTGAAGCTCCAATTTGAACCCCAGCATCTGAAGAAATAAGTAAATATAAAATATGGGGGGGTAGATTGTTTTTTTTTTTTCTTTTCCTTCCTTTGGATTCTGCGATTAAACTTCAAGCCTCATGCATGCCAGACGCTGGAATTTATTGCAGCCATCCCAATAGTTTCTTGACCACACAGTCTTCTAATAACTGGATTCTGTCATATAGCATAAGAGCTACCATGCATAACATGCTAGCAAGTGGAATGACTATAACTCAGCCAAAGTGCTTATGGACATTGAAATCTGAATTGCAAATAATAGTCACATATCACCATTTCTATTATTTTTAGAAAAATCATTTAAAAATATAAATAATATTCTTATTCCATGTGTTACATAAGACTAGACAATAGGCAGATCAGGTATGTGCTGTTTCCCAACCCTTTTCTAGTTTCTGGATTTTGTGTGGATCTTATCTCTGGTGACTAGGGTCATGTGGCGTTCTCTCTGCTATCCTAGTCATAATCCCTTGTCAACCAGGCACTGTCACTGACATGGCATGTAGGAAACGGCTAAGAGCGGTTCAAATCCTATACTCATGGCTTGTTACCCTAAAGTATGACCTACAGAAGACAGCAACATGAAATAAATCACATGCCTGCCAAGAAAGCCACACTCTGAAGAAAAAGCTGGGGGTTCTCTACTTCAGTGATAAAAATCATAATTTAATCTCACATAGATGAGATAACATTTGAACTAATTAAGGTGGCAAGGTGATTCTGGTTGGGTAAATTTGCCTGTCATGGTCTTTAAAAGTCTGTGAACAGCTGGATGAAAACAACTGGCAAGAATGGGGACAGACAAAATCATAATTTGTATCTTCTTACTTTCATCCATTTTCCACTTTCTGAGCATCTTCCATATGGTGAGAAACAAGAAATACAGCTTTGTTTGTAAGTTAATGTCTACTAATGTCAGCCCTTTGTCCCGCCTGGTTATCTTTCACTTGGCATATTTCATATTAAAATTGTCCTTGAACATTGAGGACTCCCTGAACCCTGAGCAAAGTGAAGCAGGACTCACCAAGGTCCTGGGGGCACATCCTGGATCTGTGTCTGCAGGCTTTTCAGAAGCCTCCCTCCTTCTTTCCTGTCTGTTTCCATCTGTCTTCCTCCCACTCATAGACTTAGCCAATTTCCATCGGAGGTCTGTGGGATATTTCTCTCCTTTCTCTGTAGCATACTCATTTATATTTACAAGAATCATGTGATATTAGCTGCCATTGCCAACTTGAAGTGTCTGGGGTCACCTAGGAAACATATCTCTGGGTGTGTCTGTGAAGTTGTTTTGAGAGAACTTAAGACTGGATGTGAATGACACCATCCCTGGGGCTGAGATCCCAGATTGAATAAAAGACAAAAAAGGGAGAAAGCCCACTGACCTTTGACAAAATGTGACCAGACACCTCATGCTTTTCTATCAGGTTGGATTCCATCCTCAGAACCATGGGCCAAAAGAAACCCCTTCCCTTTTGAGGTTGTAGCCTGTCAGATATCACAGCAGCAGATACTGACATATGAAATCAGCTGGAAAAAGTTTCCATAATGGTCACACAGCCATCAATTAGTTAACAAATACCTCATTTCTTCTCCAGCACAGGGGATGGAATCCAGGGTCTTGTACATGGTAAACATAGCTATATATGCAACCCCAAAAGAGGTGTCTGAAGAGCCTCCCTGGGACCTGCAGGTTCTGGAGAGCTGCAGAAGTACACTGCTTCCTGTCTTTTTCTTGGTTACCTGTCTGTACTTCAGGATACAGTGTTGTAGCTGGAAAGTCCACCAGCATGATGAGTATCAGGAAGAAAAGGAAGGAAGAAACTACCTGGAAACCTTGATGTTTGATATGCTTTGCTTAGGCATAAAAGAAATGAAGGTCCACACTGAGATTGCACAAGGAAACAGTACCTACTGACTTGTCTCTGTAGGTTCTCTCTCTACCACTGTCTGGAATGCTGTTCCCCCAGATACCGTAGCCAACTCCCTTACCTCTAATCACCACCCCTGCCTCAAAGCTTACCTCACCTGGCTCTTTATAATCCCAGCCCCCACCCCATCTGGAGCACATCTGGAGTGTATCTGGAGCACTCCCTGCTTTGCTTCTGTGGTCTCTTTTCATCCCTCATTTTTCTTTTGCAAATAGATTTGCTATCTTCCAATAAATATAGTATAAATGTAAGTATATTGACTTACTTTGCATTTGCTATACCCCTGCCAAAGGACTAGACTGTAAATTCTGCAAAGGGTTGTATCTTCATTTACTGATGTATCCCAAGTACCTGAAAGATGACAGATGCTCACTAGATGCATGTTCTGTGAATGCATGATTTGCTTGCATTTTTTTTTCAGTGAATTTATCTTTGTTCACTATTATTGTTTGAGTGTGAAATGTCCCTCACAGGTCCAAGTGTTTGAGCACTTGGTCCCCAGTTTGTGGTGCTGTTTTGGAAGATTTTGGAACCTTGGAAACATGGTGCTAGCTGTCACATCTACCCTTAAGGATAAAGCTCCAAGGATTCTAATAGAGCCCAGGCTTCTGATCCTGTTCTCTGCTTCCTAGTCTGCTGAGATAGCAAAGCCAAAGACTCAAATCCTCTGTAAGATGGTAAACTAACATCTTCTCTCTTAAGCTGCTTCTGCCAGGTTGCAGCAGCAAAAAAATGTAAACATTGCAGACACATTCAGAAGCATTCTCCCATTCAAAGACTTTACCAGCTTAAAGCAGCCAGTTCCTGTTTGTTCCTACAATTCCTAGTTCTTAAGTTCTTAAGTAGCTGAACTGGAATCACTGGGAGGGGGGAGGTGAGCAGGGGAGGCTTTTGTCACAGGCTCCTGCAGACACTTTCCATTCATGGGAGCAGGAATTTGATTTTGGGTGCTGAAACTGGGAATGAATGGGTCAAAGCAAGATTTTGGATGGGACTTGAATTGGTCAAGTTACACAACATTGACAAGTGTTCCTCCTAGGATGCCCCTTGGGTAGAGACAATAAGGAAGAAAAAAAAAATGTTGAGGGCATGGCCAGCCCACAGGCCAGGGAGAACAAAAGTGATACAGGCAGGAGGGGCTGGATCCTGCAAACCAGGAAAGCCAGACAGAGGTGTGGTGTTGGCTTTTTTCATTAGGCATGGCAGGGGAATGGTGTGGTAGAAGTATTGTAGAGACTCTCCTGCTTGCTCTAAATAGACCTTAATGCACAGAGGGGCTGCTTGGAGATTCGGAGCCTCAGCTAGTGAGGTCTGAACAGGCCTTAGTAAGGGAACACCTCAAAGAAATCTTGAAAGAAATATTAACAAATATTAACTCCCAACATAGAGGAATATGTGACAGCATATTGCTGTCTCTGTGTGACCTAGAATCAGAAACAGAAACAATAGAATTATACTTAGGGTTGTTTTACTTCCAAGAACCTCAGTGATTGATCATAATAGAAAAAACATGCACACACATATACACTCACACATGCACTTGCACATGTGCACACTTACACACACATCTGTACACCCCCCCCACACACACACACATTTTCAATTGTTACAATGAGATCTGGGATTAAGTATTTTGTTACAATATGGTTTCTGGCCCCCTCCGGCCAGAGGTCGAGACCCACAGACCTGCACTCCCAGAGCACTTAGACACCCCCTCCCCTGCTTAGTCCCCCAGAAATGACTCAGACATTTATATTAGCTTCGTGCTGTTTGGCCTATGGCTCAGGCACATTGCTAGCTAGCTCCTTCATCTTAACTCAACCCATTTCCATTAATTTGTCTGCCATGTGGCCCATGGCTCACCTGTGTTCCTTACATGTTTCTTCTTGGGCAGCTGGATCAATCTGTCTGACTCTGCCCTCCTTCTCCTACCTATTCTGATTCCCCACCTACTTTTTCTATGGTGCCTGCCATGGCCAAAACAGTCCTTTATTTAAAGACTGATGTGCACAGCACAGAAAGACATTCCCACCTCAGTATTTGATCATACTTTCTTACCATAATTTCATAGAAACCAGACCATAATTCTATGTGACCCTCTGTAGAAGTTACCATTCATTAAGTTCATTAATGTCAAAAGGAAGGTGCTGCCAGGCTCAGGGCATCTGTGGTTGTAATCACTGCCAGCAAATTATTTTCAACATTCGTGTTGGTTGACTTGAGATGAGAAAAAAAAAAAAAGTTGTTTTATCTCTTTCCAAAGTAAATAAACCCTTAAAAGGTGGTTAATATTTGATGCCGAGCATTCTTTGCAGATGAAGGGCTTGTCTAGATTTCCCCTGTTAACCTCTCATCTGGAAAAAGAAAAAGACAAAAGATGTAGTCTGAAGGAAAAATCTCTCAAGGAAATGACACTCAATCCTTTCGGATTTCCACATTGCTTCCTGTCCCTGGACATTGGCTTTGCTTTTGTTTATTTGCTTTTCAGTCTGACCTGGTGCTACTACTGTCTGTGTCTGTCACTTCTCAGGTCCAGGGTGATGGCAGTTTCTCACTATCTTGTCACTCACAGAGTCTCTCACAAGGGACTTGTTAAAATGCCAGTTCAGTAAACTCAAACCATTCCAGAGCCTGTGTTTTAAAACCACAGATGCCAGCAATCATCAAAGTTGAAACTAGATAGAAGTGAAATGTCTAATGTTTGCTGCATAACAAACTCCACCCCCACACTGGACAGAGGCCAAAACAGACCTGACATTGAGTCACCACCGTAGTATAGATGATCATATGCCAGCAAGATTCCATTCACTTCAAGAAATGTGTCATTTTCCAAGTGCACTTACATACATAACACAGCTGTTCCAGAATAGTTTGTGCATTCTTCATTCAAGTCTGTGGGTATAAGGTGGTGAGATGTGGCAGTTGGACTGTTTGGTTTTTTTCCAGGACTATCAATTCCTCAATAATGACATGGAGACGTATTAATTATGAGAGCTCAGCCAATAGCTTAGGCTTGTTTATAACCAGATCTTATAACTTAAGTTAACCCAAATCTTTTAATTTGTGATCTTTTACATGACTTGGTTACTGTTATTCTGTAATGCCTGTTGCTTCCTCAGCATCTCTGCCCTTCTTCCCAGTGTTCTTTATGCCTGGAAATCTTACCCAGTTGTTGGCTATTTAGCTTTTTGTTTTATCAAACAGAGTGACACATCTTCACCATATACAAACAGATTATTTCACAACAGGATGCCATGCAGATTTGGAACAGATTTGAACCTTCCAGTTCACAGAGATGGGACCCAAGTGACAGGAGTTCATTCTGGAAGTTGGGACCAAGAGGGAGAACACTTTCATCCAGGTCCTTGGGGAAATTTTTATCCCTCCCAACATGCAATTCTTCAGTTGGTCCCATCTGTAGTATTTATCTGGCTCATGAAGAAAGATGTCATGTTTCTATTTTTCTCATACTCTTCAGATTCATTTTTAACTGTAAAAACAAGACATAAATGAGATCTCATCATGGAAGTAATTCTATGGATAAAGAAAAGCCTACATTTTTAGTATTAAGACATGGGCCTCTAGGAGGTTGAGGCACAGGGCTGGGTTAGTTTAGGGACCTTATAAAAGGGCAAAGTGGCCTCATTTCTTTTACTCCCACTCCCCTCACAAAAGGGCTTTGTCTCTTTTGGAAGATGGAGTTGAAAGTGCCATTTTGAAAGCAAAGACTGGGTTTCTTCCTAGATATCATACCTGACAGCATCTTCATTTTGAACTTCACATCCTAAGAGAAAGTGTTATGAGAAATATAGTTCATTGGTTATGAATTCTTAGCCCGTGAGGTTTTGCAAATAGACGGGAGGAAGACAATCTTGGATCACTAGCCCATTCCCTTCCCTTCAGGTAACCCCGTGAGTGCACAGCAGCAGCTCTAAATTGGTCCAGCTTTCTTCAGATATATTTGCATGAACACATTTATACAGTCATCTGGTCATGCGTTTACATCAACAGCAATGCTTTCACGAGCATTCTGCAGCTTGCAGCTTCTAATTAAATGTGTCTTAGGAGCCTCTCCATAGAGTGATTGGTGTGTTCTTTCCCACACAAATCTTCATGTCCACCCTGCTTGTTACATTGTTCAGATATGCCAGAATTTCATCATAACTTTTTTCAAAGAAATTTAAAGGTGTATTATTTTTATTTTATATATATTAGTGTTTGCCTGCATGTCTATGTACTACATGCATATCTGGTGCTCACAAAGGCCAGAGAAGGTTTTGGGTCCCCTGAACTTCAGTTACTGAGGACTATTAGTCACCACGTGAGTCCTGAGAATCAAATTGGGTCATCTTCCAAAGCAGCAAGTGTTCTTAACTGCTGCTGAGCCACCTTTCCAGTCCCCCACCCTTCTTTAAAAAAAAAAAAAATTATAGAATAGTTAAAGAACTATTTGAGGTGGCTAAAAGAGGATTGCCTTGATTTATGCACTATGAGCAAGATCCACTTGCACTATGAGCAAGATCCACTGAAAGAGCCCCATCCCCAACTCCATCATGACTATCTCCTACTAAGGCTGTTAAATTAGACTTTATCAGTAGCTTAGCCAATTGATGAAAGCATAGCCTTCAGCATTTGATTACTTTCAGGAAGGCTATTAGCTTTGACAAAGCCCCTAACATATCAGCCTTTTGGGGTAAATACTTTATAACTAGTCCACAACAGAGTCCTCAGTGTATATATCACAATTTAAAATTTCTAATCAGATAATCCTAACATTCCTGCCATGTGTGACTAAATCTGAATTTCATTTTGTCTTTTCATGCTCATGTGCAAGTGTGGGCATGTGACTTTTCTAGAATGCCTTCTGACTTTTGGTTGAAAGAAGGGCATGCTAGGCCTTCAGTAATGTGGTAGTGACATTTGTGGACAGGGGGACATTTTATAGCTCTGTGATTAGGTCATTGCCTTTTAGGGAGACTGTGTTCCCAGATTGCGACCTTTACAAGTGTTTTTCAACTCACCTTAAGAAATGCAGAAATAGCAAGAAGGGGTTGAAGCGGGATATTTACAGTCCCTCCAATGGGGCTGGGTCTGAGGAAACCCAAGCAGGAAACCCAAGTGGTTAAGTACTGTCTCCTCAGGAAGCTGAGGCAGGAGCATCACTCTATGAGTTGAAGACTGGCCTGAACTACATGAGGAGACCTTGTCTGAAAAAACACACTAGAAGTTTCTTCTCAGGGCAGACCTTGTTAGGAAACAATGCTCTGCTGCATTTCTAAGTAGTTCCTTTCCCTTCTTGCCAGAACCAGCTCAGATATTTTCCTCCAGTCTTCACTGGGATGTTTGACGCTAATCCACAAAAGTGCAGGACCCTTTGAGGATGTTAACTCTCATACTGGTCCACCTCCAGCCAAGCACCAATCAGCTAAAAGTTCCTACTTTGACTCCTGAGTGTCTGCAAGAGTCTTGCTGTCCCCTATATCTCTCTGATTTGTAGTAGTGATTTTCTCTGTGTCCTCTCTTTTCTATATGGAAGAGAGATGTCACTTTTGTGATTCTGTGTAACAGACAGAATCTTCTTTGCTTCGAAGGCTGGATGAATCTGAAGTTTAATGACTTGTAAATCCTGAATGAGGTGTGATTCTCAGTGCAAGCCCGCAAAGAGCAAATACACCAAAGCCCCTGTGTACATTGCTTCCTGAGTGTTTTTTTTTAAAAAAATATTATTATATCATATCATATCATTTATATTCTGTCTGCATATATTCTTGCATACCAGAAAAGAACATTCAATCCCATTATAGAAGGTTGTAAGTTACCATGTGGTTACTGGGATTTGAACTCAGGACCTCTAGAAGAACAGCCAGTGCTCTTAACCTCTGAGCCATCTCTTCAGCCCCTTCCTGAGTGTTTTTATTCATCAACAAAAATATCACTGGCTCTACCAAGGCCTCGGCCACAATGAGGATCTAAGCATGTGTGTGTCTCCTTATGCTCAGGTGATTCCATGATGCTTTCCTCCACTAATCACACATTTCTTCTTTTCTTGTATATGTGCTTCATGTGCACATATAGAAGCTAAAAGACCTCTATGCTCTTGGCCTTATTCCCTTAAGACAAAGTCTCTCACTCAACCCGAAGCTTGGTGTTTTGAGTAAACTAACTGGCCAGTAAGCAGTTAGGATATGATTGTCTCTACCCCTCAGGCCAGGGTTACAGGTCTGTATAACTACATACAGTCTTTTTATGTGCCTACTAGGGATTTGAACTCAGGTCCTTATGCTTGTACAGCAAGTGTTCTGACCCACTGAGCATCAACCCCTTTAACCTTTTGTGAATCCTTTGCTTTCCTTCTCTTACCAACCTTAAGCCTTCCAGGTCATCTAGGACTTTTGAGCACTGCAGAGGGCTATAGAAATCCCTTGAAGTTGGAGGCAGAGATGGCGGTGGGGGTATATATGGCAATTATAGCTGCTCTCTATCTCCTTACAGAAAAGCCACCTCTGTGTCACTGTTCCCTGTGGGACACACCCTAGCCATTGTGCCACTTCCTTTCACTCCAGCCTCCCTGTTTATCCCCACACATCCTCACCCTTACCTGTCTGTCTTTTTAGTTGTTCATGCCAGCTCTGCCTACTAGAACAATGAGATGATGTCTTCAAGTAGGTTTATGGTGGTAGAGGGGTGTTCCTGCAGTCCAGCCTGAGCATCCCGAGGAAAGCCAATGGTCACCCATGCCAGGTGTACCCTCTTCTGGCTCCTACCACTAGGATATCCTAACTCATTCTGGCTGAATGCTCCATTGTCTAGTCATTGGGATGTTTAGGTTTCTACAGCAGCTGGTTTTGGTTCTGAACCTGTTTGGCCAGGCAATTGCTACCTACCTTTCACGGTAAGGCCTTTAATGTCAGAGAGAGACAGACCAGCACAGTTCTATGGGGCTCTCATTGTCTCATTGTATAGTGATTAGCCTAGAACCATGAGTAATTAGATGCCTAGTAGATGCACCTAGCAGTAAAATGTTTCAGGAAACTATTCTAATTATGCATATCTCAGACTGTTTGGGTTTGTCTCTTGAGTTCAGCAGAAAGTAAGTAGAATTGGGGTGGGATTGGTACTTATTTAAAAATTTCTTCAGCAACCCAATTTCTAATTTTCACCTACCCAATTCCTTAGGGTCTGATTTGAAGTGCAGTTCTGAAAATGAGAAGCAGTTACAAAACCAAGTGAATTTCTGTGCTCACAGTTGAGCGAGGTAAGCGAGGTCACCTTGTACTCGGCACTGAGACATTCCAGGACTACTTGGGAGCCTTGTCATCCTACACCAGGAAGAACATTAGGATCAGGGACTCAGTCTGCAGCCTAGGCAGTTCCAGACTCTTTATATGAAGACACATTGCTTGCTGTCAGTCTGTTCCTCCCTCCTCCTGGCCCTTCCTTTCTTTCACATGTGTGATTTTGTGTATATGTTTGGTATGTGTGTTATATGTGCACATGTAGGAGCAGCCATGTACACCTGTGCACATGTGCAGAAATCAGAGTAGGCTGTAAGATGTCTTCCTCTATTGTTTTCCCCTTAGTCTTTGAGACAGATTCTCTCAATGAGCTTGAAATTGGCTATCTGGGCTGGGCTGGGAGGTCTCTGACAAGTCACAAACCCTGGTGTCTATTTAACATATTAAAATGGCCTGGCTGCTAGGTTCTCCCAGCATCCCTCAGATCCTACCTGTTATAAGGTACTTCTGGCAGAGGTGCTTCCCTATTTTGGTTACCTGCCACTTTGTCCCTCTGCCCTCTTTGCTACAGCAACTCCACACCCCCCCTCTTTTCTCCCCATTTGCCCCTCTCCACATAGCTCTCCTACATATCTATAATAAACTTTTTCCTCTACCACACCTAGAAGCAATCGTGTGCTTTACTTTCTTTTTCTCATTCACTCTACCCCACAATGTTGGGCTTACAGAGACACATCGCCATGTCTGGCTTTTACTTGGGTGCTGGGGTTTTGAACTTGGGTCCTTTTGTTTTCACAGCAAACACCTTTACCCACTAAACTATTTTCCTAGCCCCAGGCTTCTTCTTCTTCTTTTTTAAGACAGTTATATGATTTACTGTTCCCTTTTGCTTGCTTTGTTAAATTTCTTTTTTAAAAAACAAAAAGCCCAAGCAGAAAAATAAGTTACTTATACCCTTGTGTACTTCCTCATAGCTCTGAAAAGATATTATCAGAAAAGGTTACATTGATAGTTGCCTTGGATGTATTTAAGGGACAGAGACACGGGCTAGAATCCTGGCCAGACCCAGTGCCTCATTTTGGACTCTCAGACACAAGAGAAGGTCAGACTGTGGTTTCCCTGTTCAAGACTAAGAATTCTAAGACAAGAATTACAGTGATGGTGGTGACCCTGGGCGACCTGGAAGAAAAACAGTGCAGAATGGGAAAGTGAGTTTAAAGGATTTGCTTCAGGTCACATAGCTGAGCCTTTAAAAAGACTCCCTGTCTCTTTCAACATCTGGGGCCCTAGCAGTGAGGACACTGAAGAAACCAGCTCCAACAAAATGTTCTTGCAAGCTGCTGTGAAGTCTCCCAGAAGGAGCTTTCTCTCTTGTGCTGGGCAAATCCAGTTTCTTCCTGGTTCTGCCCATGTATAAGAGTATTAGTATGAGCTTCCTTCCTACAAGGCTTCAGATAGGCCTCGCTGTTCAGAGGCTGGATGTTGATGGCCGCCCAGCACAGCTAGCCTCCTGTGTGTGTTCCTGTGGTTATGACCATCAAAGCATGACGGAAGAACACATTGGAGGACCAAAGGATCATTTTTGAGCTTCTGGGAACAGTGCCGGAACAGAGGAGAGGCTGGGGGAGGACAGTACAGTGTGGTAAGGAATAGGTAGAGACATGAAGGGGTGTGTGTGTGTGTGTGTGTGTGTGTGTGTGTGTGTGTGTGTGTGTGTTTGTGTGTCTTAAGGAAATGAAAAGGCCAGGAGAAAAGTGGGCTCCTTGTCTCATTTAATCTGTCTGTCTCCCCACCTCTCCCATGGCTCCCACCCTACTTCTTGGTGTTCCATCTCTTCCTTTGGTGTGTTTTGAGCTTCTGAATGGCTTTGCCTTTTTCTTTTTCTACTTTAGCAGCTTTGCCCCTCCCCACTGCTGGTTCCTGCAGTTTCTAGAACATGCTTTAGCCTTGGGTACACTTCAGAGAACTTGAATAAAAGCTTTGTTTTCACAAGAACATTTCTTCCAAGTTCCCTCAAAAAAGTTCTTTTGTCTGGATTTTATTGTCCATTTTCACACGCCACTCACGTCTTTCTACGTGTTCCCATTTACACAGTTTTTGTGTTTAAGTGACAATTTTATTGAGATATAATTCACTGTGCAACTCACTCATTTAAAGTGTACAATTCAGTGGGCTTTACTATCCTTCCTAGGTTGTGTAGCTATCACACAGAACATTTCACATCCTGTGCCCATTAGCAGCTGTGCATTTTCTCTATGTGTACCAGATCTATGGATATGTTTTGAATAAATGGAGTCTTTGCCTCTGGCTTCTTTAACTCAGCCTAATATTTGTTTGTTTGTTTTTGTTTTTTTCAGTTTCTTGGTGTTGTATTACGATACTGAGTGGCTGTGGCTGCTGGTTGATGGAGGATGGGGGCCCCTTGCCCCATGCAGGTGGGTGGTTCAGTGAGACCCACAGGGCTTTGGGAAAGAGATGCATGGTAAAGGAACACAGGCTTTATCGGAATGAGGAGAGTGGGGAGAGATAGATAGATGGGGGGAGCATTCGCTCTCTGGCAAGGTGGTGAGAGAGAGACAAGAGAAAAGAGAGAGGGAGCCACGTGTGGGAGTCTTCTTCTAAAATGGAGCTTAATGGCAGGCCCAGGCTATTGATCATTGGGCAGGGCTCCAAGAAGTGGAACAGGAAGAGAAACTCTGTGTGGTAGCAACCTGTGATAAAAAGAATGCTAAAATCATATTGTAGATTTCTAGACACACCTTGGAAGAGACATGATAAACATCAGCATCCAGGAGGAGTCCAGCCTAGAACATATTTTTTCTTGAAAATCTTAGTGCTCCCAACATCCTCCTTCTTCCATGCTTCCCCCTCCCCCACATGTAGTCTTTCTATGGAAAGAGCAGGCTTGCCCTGCTTGGACATTGTGCCTGTTAGGTAGTTTCTATGCTTAAATTTCAATTCTGTTTTTAGTGGAGAAGGAAAGACAGAGGGAAATGATTTAGTTATTGCAATTTAAGTGAGTTCAAGTAAAAAATCTCAAAAGGCAAGAGCTAGACTAAATGGCTTTTCAAGTAGAAAATACGCTATCAAGTCAGAAGATGAAAAAGTCTGAAGATGTTGATAGGAGGGTTTGAAGGTAATTAGCATAGAAGTTGGAGGCCCTAACAAGATTAGAGAGCCTGCATGCGGAGGGGCTAGGGGCCAGTTCTGGTAGGGTTTGCATGGTAAATGAGGTAAAGAAATTTTGGATTACCTTCATTATCCCAACAGCAGTCAGAAACCTCTGGAATGCCTATGGTATAATGCTCTACTGTAACCAAAGATTATGATGTAGCAACAGAACAGCTGGCCAAGGATTATATGCTCCTGGAAATAATGCAAAGCATGAGCCAACAAACAAATATATGAGCACAGTGGGAAAGTTTGTCCATTGCAAAATGAGCTCTAGGAGTATATTAATAGTTTAAAATCCATTAAAGTTAAATATGAATCATGTGATTAATGTAAGTTATTAACATAGAACCAAAGAGAAAGGCCATCTTAACGCCACTTTGGCCAGGCTCTGAGGTCGGCTGGAAAGATGGAAGAAAAGCTGTACAGACCATCTGGTTGGTGCTGTGAATTCTGAGCTCTCCAGATACACAAGTTCCTGGCAGATGGTCTCATCTGTCCGAGCCTCTGTGTGGTTATGCTGTGGCCCTGGGGATTTCCACACCAACCACATTTTTTTACCATCTTCGTAACTCCTAAGAGCTGAGCTTCTTTTCCATGTGATTGTCTAGAAACAGACAAAACAGCTAACCAGAATGTTCTACTTAGAATTTATTTATTTATTCAAATATTGAACGTGCCAGGGGGATTAAGCTGGGTCACAGTAATGACTATAATTGTCACAGCCCTGCTCTTGGGAACATACATGGTGTGTGTGTATTTATAATTAAGGAAGTATCTGTGACACCTTCAAAGGCGTTTGAGATTCTTCATTTATTTCCAGAACATTTTCATCTCCTTAAACTGAATCCATGTGCCCATTCAACTCAATAATATGTTTTTTGCCCCTCCACCCCCACCTACTCCTACCCCTTGCTTTGACCCTGGCACTGATGTTCTTGTGTCTGCACTTATGGATTTATTCTGAGTATCACTGTAAGTGGGATTGCATTCTATTTGTCTTTTGTGACTAGGTTTTTATCTTAACATAATTTTGTTGTTTTGGAGAACTCTTGCTCCATAGCCTAGGTTGACCTCAAACTGTCAGCAACCCCCTGCCTCTGCTTCTTCAGTATGGATGGGCACCATTCCTAGCTCACTTTACCATAGTACCTTCAAGGTTAATTCAGTTAGGACCAAGTGTTGGAAGTTGTATTTGTGTCTTTTGATGGAATTTTTATTTATTCTTTGAAAATTGCATATCTACAGCATGTATCTTGGTTGCATCCATTTCTATTCTCCTCTTCAATATGCTGTGGACCTCCTAATACATCTCCCTTCCAACTTCACATTTTTTAATAATTTATTTTTATGTGCATGATGTTTTGCCAGCTGTGTATCTGTGAGAGTATCATATCTTGAAGTTATAGATAGTCGCGAGCTGCCTTGTAGGTGCTGGGAATTGAACTCTGGTCCTCTGGAAAAGTAGTCAGTGCTCTTAATCACTGAGCCATCTCTCTAGCCTTTCACATCTTTTAAAAGTGATACATGTGTTCACATGGGTGTGGGACTACCCACTGGGTGTGAGCAACCAACCAGGAGCTCCCACTCCCTTCAAGTGTTATTCTTTTCCCCAGCAGCCACCAGCTACCATAGTTCCTCAGGTAGGGGTGTGGCTTCAGGATCCCCTTCTCTTTTCATTTTTTTGGGTGGATTTTTAGCTCATTTTTTCTCCTGTAGATCTTGTTGAGGTAGGGATCACTATGTGGGTTTGTGTGTACAACAACCATACCATGTCATAAGACAGCACTTCATAGCACTCCTCTCTAGCTCACACATTCTTTCCACGTCCTCGTCCACGATGTCCCCTGAGCCTTTTGGGGTGTTGGGAATAATATGGATGTCTCATCTATTGATGAACACTTACTGTCACTATCTTCAGCACTTTGAACAGCTATGACAGCTTTTAACCACTACCCACTGCAAAAGGCTGCTTCTCTGACAAAGAACAACACACATCTGGTGCTTGAGGACCTGAGGGTTGGGCTCCTGGAGTATGGTTTTTCATGACTGTGTAGACTCTGTTTTGTTTTATAACTGAAGTACTCCCTTGGCCCTTTCCTCACTCTGTTGTTATTGTGCCTTGCAGAAAAATGCATGGTACACAAAACGTGGGTATACCTTCCTGTAGAGACTATTTGCAAAGCTATGGGTGGAGAAGGAAGGAAGAAAATTAAAGAAGAGAACCAAGTGGATCATAGAACCCTTGGTCAGTCCTAGGTTGGAAATGTATGGTGAACCACAGGTAGACTGAGGTTGGAATCTAGACTACATGTTAGATGTCATCACAGGTAGGACTTAAGGTGAAATCTAGACTTTGTGTTAGATGATGTCACTGTCAATGTTGGGTTTCTTGGGTATTGGGCTGGTATTGGTTTTGGTTTGGGCTGTGAATTGAGGAGATCTTTGTTCTTAAACATTCTCACATGCACACTTTAGAATAAAATATCCTGTTTATAACTTTGTTTTGATGGAGGTGGGATTGGCAGGCAGGGAGGGAGACCAAGGATGAGCTAGAGTAGCTCGTGTGAAGAATGTTAGCCACTGGAACAGAGCAGGGAGTTTGGCTCTTCCTGTAGTCATGTTAAGGAACCTTCTGTTTTAATGAAAAGTTAGAGCAAGGAAATGTTCCTAGACAATGTCTTCTGACATCAAGGAGGAACACCAGGCTGACATCCTCTCTGGTTGCTTGGCAGCCTCCCTAAAGCAGCAAGAGAGCCATGTGGCACTTCTGCATCATTAGCTATATGTTCTGGCTATCAGGGAAAACATAGCACACAGTACCATAAAAGATTAAAGCCTGTTCTTTGTGGGACTTAACAATATCTATCTGTGACTAGCATTTATGACTCACTGAGCCCTGAGAAGGCAGGTCAAGTTTGGATGACATCTTTAGGTCTTCTTTGGAAAAAATGGAGAAGATACAATCCTTTCTATGATATAATGGACAGAGCCAAGGCATTGGATTAGAACTGCATCTCACTATTTTATGGGCTATCTCACTGTATTCTCATCTGTGGGCTGTTCCAAATGTATCTGGTGTTTGTAGTTCCATTACAGTGTCTGATGTCAACACAAAGGAGTCTATTTTATACAATAGTTTGTGGATTTGTACAAACAAATAGCAACACTTTATCTTTTGGCTATATGAGAGAGGGAGAGAAGAAAAGAGGAAGGAGGAAAGATCAGAGGAAGGGAGAGAGGGGAGACAGTTTCTGTTGTGCTGAGTTCAGATAGGATAGTTTGGATAGCTTCAGTCAGTGAGATCTGATTGCATATCTTAAACATGTTCCAATTGAATCTTTTAGGTTTGGGTTCAGGAGGACATATTGATGTCACAATGTGCCGTGAGACACTGCATATTAGTCAAGAGCAACAGCCTAATAGATGGCAGAAATATTCCTTGTTGTCATTCCTAATCTAGGACAGCTAGCAACAACCAAACGCAGGAGGGATTGTAAGCCACAGGATGCATCCTGCTCAATTCATGAAGACACATCCCCAAGTCAACTTACTCTTAGTTAAAACCCAGTGTGCCACAGCCATCCAGTGTTTCATGCACATGCTCAAGTAGGGTGGAGAGAAGACTAGAGGAGTAAGGGAGGTCTGAGGCGACTTCAATGAAAATATCTCATTTAAAAAAGCCAAGAGCCAGTAGTGGCGGCTCAGGCTGGGATCCCTGTACTTGGCAAGCAGATATAGAAGAACTTCTGTACATTTGAGGCTATCCTGACTTACACAGCAGAATGTGTGCCAGCCAGGGCTACACAGTGAGAAGCCCCTGCCTCAAAAAGCTAAGGAAAATGGCAGGGGTGGAGAAGGATTGAGAGAGGGAAAAAGGCAAGAAGAAAAAATAGAGGAGGAAAAAGCTGTGACCCATGAACACTAAGTTAAGATGATCTTAAGGCTTTGTTTGTGGCCAATTCAGGGAGGGAAGGAGCAGGACGCAGAAGATTCTTTATACTCCAGGGAACTCTGCCTCTGGGTGTGTAGATGGGGATGACCATTGGGTGATTAGAAACATGGCTCTCAAGAGATGGTGATGTACAGGTGATCGAGCCATTAAACACAGGGGCCTTGATGTTACTGTGGTGGGATTCAGGTGTCAGCTGATAAGGTCCAAAGACGCCTATCCTGGGTCCCAGGCTCCAGAAGGGGGAGTGGCCAACCCTATTCATAAGTTGCCTTTGCTTAAACACGATGATTCCTATTTTGGGCTTACTGGTAACCAAAAGCAAAAGTTGGAAGCCTACCATCCGTCCCTTTGTTTGTATATGTCTCGTTTCCTGTGGCCAAAGGCACAGAGATATATGATTGTCCTAGACCTACAATCACCTTCGATTCCAGAAATGGTAAACCCACCCTGGAAGGCTCTCTTCATCCAGATGAAGGCAGTCACCCATGAAGGTGGGACTATAGCATGGGATAAAGTGGCTATCCTATAGGAACTAGATCTCTTCCCCAAGCATGACAAAGCCTTCTCAGATTACCTTGCAGATCCAGAACCCAGACAGAGGACAGGGACTGCACTTTGACCAGGACTACTTAATTATGCATGTCTTTGCTCCCTTCTCTATTTATAATGAAATCTCATGTTGGAATCCTGAAATGGGCTTAGAGTCACCAGAACCTGTAGTAGTGGGGTTTCTAGGTCCCGGGTGGCCAGAGACCCAGACCCTGCCGCGCCAGACCCCTCAGCTGCCCAGCCGCCATTCAGGCCCCAGAAATGACTCAGACGCTTATATTAACTTCATGCTGTTTGGCCTATGGCTCAGGCACATTGCTAACTTGCTCTTACATCTTAAATCAACTTATTTCTATTAATCTGTCTGCCACGTGGCCCGTGGCTCACCTGTGCTCCTACATGTTGCTCCTGTGGGCTTCAGCTTGGTCTGCCCCTGACTCCTCCCTGCTTCTCCTACCTATGCTCTGACTTCTCCTCCTACTTCTTCTATGGTGCCTGTCATGGCCCAAAACAGCTCCTTTATTCAAAGATTGAGATTCACAGCATACAGAAAGGCACTCCCACATCACTTTCCCTTTTCTGTTTAATCAAAAAGGAAGGTTTCAATTTTAACATAGCAAAATTACATATAACAAAATAGCCATCAAGCAAGAATTACAGTTATAATATCTAGTCTATTCCTATTTAGCAAAATTAAAGAAAATGCTCTTATCATCTATCTTATCTTTATGAATCTAAAGTTTCATATCTAATATACCTTTCAAATGACTAAAAAACTGTACCTATAATTATCTAATCTTGAACTGCATCAAAGACCACAGAAGGTTATATTTACCCAAGTAAACCAGAAGTGCAAGCGACTTCTAAAATCTGGAAAGGACAGAGATGACACCTATCTGCCTGGACAGTCCCCCAAAGTTCCTTTATAAAGTTGGGGAATTTATCTGCAACCTACAGGCCCAGAGTCTCTTTTCATTTCAGTGAAGCAGGAAATCTGCTCTGCCCATCCTGGCACAGTTTGTCAGTTGCTTCTCCTCGAGTCCTGAAGAATGTCTGACAGTTTTCTCTGCAAAGCAGGAACCTGAATGACCATCTGGTCTTGTTCTGCCAAAGTTCAGAGGTCATCTTCCTATAGAACCTGCATGTACAGTTTAAACAGCATACTGTCAAGCAGTCAATATAAGAACAGGTTCATGTCCATTGGCTAACCAATGTTACAAATAGACTCCATATGGAGTTTCTTCGATGCCCATTTTTCTCTTGAAGTAAATTGGTGCTGCCAGGAGCAGATCTGTCTCACTGTCCAGAAAAGTCTAAGTTCTCAAAACATTTTAAATGCCATATTCTGCAGGTCTTAGAAGTATTCGAAGACTACCTACCTAATTGAAATATATCATTGCATATCTAAAAGTCCTAACCAACCTAACTATAAGTTTGATTATTAAAAGTAACTATTAGCCTTCCTTTCTCAATTATACATTACAATTTTAAATCAGTTACATGAACATCATACCTCAAAATAGAATAGAAAAATACATACAGCATAACAAAATTGACCTTAAATTTGTATCAATAAACCAAAATCTATACCAATGTAAAGCATGTCTCAGGCGACAGGTCTGTGGGTCTCGGGCCTCTGGCAGCCCAGGACCAAGAAACCACACCATTTCAACAGATGGCTTCCCAACGTGGGCCAACTATCCACTGAAAGCCTGAGAAAGTTTAAAAACGGTTTTAGCAGAAATTGAGCAAAGGCAGCTTCCAAATTGTGTATATGAAGCAGGTCTTTGTACAAAGAAAGCATAGCATCCGGGTCACACTCAAAATGGCGCCGGAGGACTGGTGGCAGGCAGTATAAGCTGAAATCAGGCCGGTTCCTGAAATCTCACAAAAGACTCAGTAGCATGTGATTGACTTTAGATTCCTGTTTATTTTGAACAAAAAGGAAACAAAGATGGTTTCTTAGTAGCAGCATTTTCTTGGGTGTGCTCTGTTTACAGGCCACGAACAGAGACGCGGTCCCTTTAAGAGAACTTACTGATTCAGCGGTATCTACAAAAATTATGTGGCAAGAGTGAGAGTATTTTAAAAAGCTCTTCTAGTTAAAAGATGATTAAGGATTCACAATAAAACAGATTCAGATAAAAAGAAAAACCTGTAAATGGGTTACAATAGGTTTCAGAGAGAATAGAAAGAGGATAAAGTCCTTAAAAAGAGAAATAGAGTAATAAAAATATAAAAAGCCATGTAAAGATGGAAAATAGACACAAAATCTGGATTTTGGTTGTTATTGTGTTTTCTTTTAATTTTTTAACTGTTAATGAGCTAACTGCAGAAAGACAATGGATTGCAAATGCAAAAGCTACTAAGTTAAACAAGAATATATATTTTAAAGGTATTTTGATTTTGAAATTTGTGTCTAAGGATTTATTGCTTTGGAAGAGTTATGCTTTTGTTTCCACAGAAGATGAGAACCTGTGGATTGCTTCCAGGCAAATATGGTTTCATCAACCGAGACCCCCTGAAAAAAATCTCTGATGGGAAGAGATGGCCATATCAGCTTCAGAGCTGCAGACTGATCCAGCCTCAACAACCGTGAGACTTTCAATGCCCCTTAATCAGCAGGAAGTAGTAATAGAAAACAACGCCCAAATTCCCCAAATATTGTTTCTAGATGTTTGTTTTCATTATAAATGGTTAATGGTCATAGTTAATCTCTTTCTAAGAAGAAAAGGGGATATGGTATATAAATGATTTTTTTAAAAAAAAAATTAGATTATTGAATTTACTTAGATCAGGAAATCAGCTGTTAATCTCAAAATGTTTTACATTGGTGTAGATTTTGGTTTATTGATACAAATTTAAGGTTAATTCTCTTTATGCTGTATGTATTTTTCTACTCTTGTTTAAGATAGGATGTTTATGTAACTGATTTAGAATTGTAATGTATAATTAGGAAATGCACGTTAGATTTTTAGATATACCAAGATATATTTCAATTAGGTAGGTAATCTTCAAATACTTCTAAGACCTACAGAATATGGCATTTAAAATGTTTTAAGAACTTAGACTTTTCTGGACAGTGAGACAGATCTGCTCCTGGCAACACCAATTTACTTCAAAAAAAAATGGACATCAAAGAAACTCCATATGGAGTCTATTTGTGGCAATGGTAAGCCAATGGATGTAAACTTGTTCTTATATTGACTGCTTGACAGTATGCTGTTTAAACTGTACATGTAGGTTCCATAGGAAGATGACCTCTGAACTTTGGCAGAGCAAGCCCAGATGGTCATTCAGGTTCCTGCTTTGCAGAGAAAACTGTCAGACATTCTTCAGGACTCGAGGAGAAGCAACTGACAAACTGTGCCAGGATGGGCAGAGCAGATTTCCTGCTTCACTGAAATGAAAAGAGACTCTGGGCCTGTAGGCTGCAGATGGATTCCCCAACTTTATAAAGGAACTTTGGGTGACTGTCCAGGCAGATAGGTGTCATCTCTGTCCTTTCCAGATTTTAGAAGTCGCTTGCACTTCTGGTTTACTTGGGTAAATATAACCTTCTGTGGTCTTTGATGTAGTTGAAGATTAGATAGTCATAGGTACAGTTTTTCTTAGTTATTTGAAAGGTATATTGGATATAAAACTTTAGATTCATAAAGATAAGATAGATGATAAGAGTATTTTCTTTAATTTTGCTAAATACAAATAGACTAGATATTATAACTGTAATTCTTGCTTGATGGCTATTTTGTTATATGTAATTTTGCTACGTTAAAATTGAAACTTTCACTTTTGATTAGACAGAAAGGGGGAAGTGATTTGGGAATGTGTTTATGTATGCTGTGAACCTCAATCTTTAAATAAAGGAGCTGTTTTGGGCCATGACAGGCACCATAGAAGAAGTAGGAGGAGAAGTCAGAGCATAGGTAGGAGAAGCAGGGCGGAGTCAGGGGCAGACCAAGCTGAAGCCCACAGGAGCAACATGTAGGAGCACAGGTGAGCCACGGGCCACGTGGCAGACAGATTAATAGAAATGAGTTGATTTAAGATGTAAGAGCAAGTTAGCAATGTGCCTGAGCCATAGGCCAAACAGCATGAAGTTAATATAAGCGTCTGAGTCATTTCTGGGGCCTGAATGGCGGCTGGGCAGCTGAGGGGTCTGGCGCGGCAGGGTCTGGGTCTCTGGCCACCCAGGACCTAGAAACCCCACTACTACAAGATCCCTTTACACATTCATTTTGTAAATGTGACCACATTGACTAGTTTTCTCTCGCCCCTCTGCCCTTCACCATTACCTGCGTCTTAATTGATGTGTTGGGGATAAGTGGCTGAGCCTAGGCTTCAGGAGGTACCAGAGCTCCAGCTTCTTGGAAAACTCAGCTGCAATCATAATAATCCCAGTGGAGTGGATAGATGAATCCCCTTAAATGAAGGTGTCCAAAGGAAGAAGAAGGAGGGTGGAGGTCAGAACACTGGGCAGTGTGTGTATTTAGTTGTCAGGTGTAAAAAGGATGCCTCCTATGCTTTGGCTTGAGGAATCACTTAGAGTGAGAAAGTGAGGGATGTGAGGAAAGAGCAAGTCTAGATTGCCAAATGTCTTTGCCATTTAAAACAGATTTCTATTTATTTCCTGTGCCTGTGAGTATATGCCACAGTGTCCTTGTAGAGGCCAGAGAACAGCTTTTCATGTTATTTCTCACCTTATAACTTGTTTGCTGGCAGGCATTGCATATGCCAGGCAGGCTGGCCTGTGAAGACATTGGATTCTTCTGTCCCTGTCTCCCATTTTGTCATAGGATTGCTGGGACCTATGGACACACTTGACTATGCCCAGTTTTATGTGTATTCTGGGGAACCAAAGTTGCTGCAAAGTTATGCCTATGCAGCAAGCCCTTTCCCCACCAAACCATCTAAGCCCATACCAGGGAGACTCTGATAATGCATGCATTTAAATATTTAAAACCAGACACAAAGTTATTGCCACTTTATGCAATTATAAAATGAAAACATCTTCAGTACTAGCAGAAACTTCAACACTCATGACATTAAAATTAGCATTCAGTGCAACAGATGGTATTGTTTTTCTGGAATGAAATCATTACTGTGGGAGTTGACGGTAGAAAAACCCATTTATATGGAGCTACTCTCACATCTTGGTTTGGTTATGTTGATTTCACGCATAATGTCCATCTTAATCTCTGTTGATATTTCTCTTTTTTTGGCAGAGTTGATTCTATGTTTCCTGTCTGTCATTTAACAAGAGGGAGTCTAATATTCACTCCAAATATGATGGTAAGACATTTAAAAATATCCTTTAAAAAAGCTCATTCACTGATGGTTTACTGTGCTATCTATCATTAACAACCTGGAAAGCTGGTGTGTGTTCCCACCAGAGGAGACTTGCATCCTACCCACTGCTGTATAAATACAGAACCAAACGCTGAGACATGCTCTCCTGGGATTTCATGCTGTAACAGGTATCTTTTCCTGGCTCCCTTCTCTCAACATTGTTTCCAAGTCTCTTCATTTTCATGTAAAGTTTTAAAAGGCACATAAACCCATAAGACTATAAAAAATAGACTAAAAATTTATAATGAATAAAATTGTGTGCCATAAGGCAGAGGAAATAAAGGAGAGATGGGCTAACTTGCCTTTGTTCAAAATAAAGTGTCAGAACTGTGTAAAGAATGTCCTTCCCATGTTGGGAAGATGGCTCAATGGCTAAAAGTGTTTGCTGTGCAAACATGAAGACCTGAGTTCAATTTTCCAGCACCCATGTAAAAAGGTAGGTGTGGCCATGCATTCCTCTAACCCCAGGGTTCTAGGAGATAAAGACAGGAGGATCACCGAAGCTTGTGGCTGCCAGCCTAGTTCCAGACTCAGTGACAAACCCTGTCTCAAGGGAATCAAGTGGAGAGTGATAGAGCAGGTCACTGGATATCCTCATCTGGCCTCCTCATGCAGTCATGGGCACATACGTTCTCTTATGTACATACACACCACACCCCAACACACACACACACACACATACACACACACTTTCCTAATTGTTCCTTATCGAAGGAAGGGTGGGCAATAAAGAGGAAAGAACAGGCTTGGAGTCACACAACTCTGAGTTTATTGATGCCTTTATCAGCCTTGACATTGGAAATTTGCTTCATCAGTTAGTTTTCTTATTTGTCTCACATGGACAGGTGAGATATGATAAAAGGAGGTCATGTAGCAAAAATGCCCATGGCTGTGCCTGGTACAAGGCTGGTGACAGTAAGTGCATCTATGACCAGTTGTAGACATTTAGCAGCTAAATCCCTGATGAAATTAGGTCGGTAGGGCTCAGAGACTTGAAGTGGGTAGGAGAGGAAGGATGGGCTGAACTGGTAAGGGTGGGGACTGCCTGTCAGACAACTCTGACCTCATGCTGCATGTTATTCACTGTTCATTAAATAGCTGGTGTACAGTTTGACCCTAAAGAGTATTTGTGTTAAATTGTGTTCTTCATAATCACATCTCTTTTTTGTAAGTTTATAGTCAATTTGGAGTCTTTTGCATACAGTCTATGGAGGTTAAAGAAGCTATTTTCTCCTGTTCCTCTCGAAGACTCTGGACATCTTGGTCTTATTTCAATATTTTTCATTTTTTCCTTTAGTATAAGATCTGATATCTGTTCTTTTTATTTGCTAATTGTTAGCTACAGAATTCAGTCCTAACAATGTCAGACTTGATCATCTAAACATACACACACTCACAAATAAACCATTAACTTAAATATATGGTTGTTGTTACCATTTTCTTTTTCTTTGGGAGCTCAGCTAAAGTTCTCTGAAGTTATTCTCTGAAGACTGTCTATGAATGCATTCACTGGGGCAATGTGACACTGAAGTTGCCCTGATTTTACCTAACATGCACAGTGGGATTAACACTTAGCTTCTGTCACTGGTTTGAGTAGAAAAGAATTAGGGGAAGTTAAGAAGTGAGTTTAGGACACTGTGTGAGCAGACATTGTATGACAGAAGTGAGCAAAGGGGCCATGGAGTCCATTT
Source organism: Phyllotis vaccarum (assembly GCA_033318265.1). NCBI lineage: Eukaryota > Metazoa > Chordata > Mammalia > Rodentia > Cricetidae > Phyllotis > Phyllotis vaccarum. The sequence continues at coordinate 5,804,707 of JARWLC010000011.1, forward strand.
TATGCTTGAACCCCAGTCTCTCATTCTGGTGAGCTCTGTGCTTCTGACACAAAGCCCCCAGAGGCTGACCTGGGAACTCGAGGAACAGCCACATGCTTAGAGGTGGATCTGGGGACACTGGAACTCGAGGAGGCCCCAGAGACCCTGAGCTGCCCTTGGCACCTTTATTAAAATTGGGCTTGTGATTCAACCTGTTGACACCCATCATTCTTGCTTTAGAAACTGGAACCCAAAACTTCAAGGGTGAAATACATTTTCTAATCAGTTTGCCTAGAATACACCTGTTCCCTTCCTCAAGCCCAAGGTGTCTCAGTCATCAGTTGCAATTTTATATTTGGAAACTTCGTCAAATAAGATGTGTAGCAGCGGAGGAGGCTTCATTTATTACTAACAGAAGCTTGGAGCTATGGTCTCCACTAAGACTATGCCAGCAACAGAACTGGAAGAAAGAGAAATAAATACAGTGAAGTCAATGGAAAGCTTTGCTATCTGTGAGAAGTAAACAAGAAATGTTGCAGACACTTGAGCAAATGAGAAGTCAGATCCAAAGGCAAGAGCTGGAGAGGGTGTTAAAAGACTGTTTCATCACTGTCTGTCCTCTATGGAGAACAGTAAATAAGATTATGTATTTAAGCTGACCTCAAATTATACCAACATGTCTTTTGCTTTGAGTTTGTTACAAACAGTATTCATTTAAGCTTGATGGAGCCTAAAAGAATGGTATTTTACCACATCCCATAGACATCTCACTTAGGGCAGGAAATGGACATTCAGTGACTGACTATAAAATCACAGTCCAACCAAGGACAGGGAAACCTTCCTGCTTTTTTCTTTTGTATCGAATTAAATTGCTGGAAAGAAGCAAAGGAAATTTCATGTCTAACCTCCTGTTTCTGGCTGAATAATCCTTACATCACTGATAGTGATTAATCAAATTGTTTTGGATCTTATATACCATGAATTTATTTATTTATTACTCAGCCAACTAATTTTAATGTTTTCACACTTCCATTAGAAGTGGGATATGGTACTTTTACATAAATTATAAATGTATCATAGCTTTTATTAAAATTAGTGAAGAAATATCCTTTGTGTCACTTAGCTGACAGCTACTTTGGCTTGTGTTATATGAATGCTTCTATTAATGTTTATTGTATTTTAATACTGTTATCATTTTATAGTGCTGGAAAGGCAGAATCCAAGGGCTTGTGCATGCTAGGCAAACTCTGCACTGCTTAATTATATCCCTGGCTTCTTATGTTAATTTTTATTAAGACATTTGTATTCAACCGAAGCAAGGCAAAGACAAAATCCTTTGTTTCTCTCATGCTTCGTGGGCAGGGGGTGGAGAAGGAGGGGAGGAGAGACTTCAAAAATCTTAGTTTTCATCTGAAGGTTAAAAGAATTTATCAAAGTATTGTATATTTACATTCTATACTTTCTCTATGTTAACTGATAGACAAAGGAAGTTGACCTGGGTTGAGTCCATGCTAATCCTAGCTATTGAAAGCAGAGGTCTTTAACCTAGGGTAAAGTACTGAATGATGCTTCAGACTATCCCAAACGTATATGTGAACCAGAGATTTTAGCCAGTTTCTAGATCCAACTTTCATTTCCTTCCTTCTTTCATTTATCTATTTATTTTTCAAGACAAGGTTTCTCTGTGTATCTCTCTGGCTGTCCTGGAACTTTCTTTGTAGACCAGGCTAGACTCAAATTCAGAGATCCACTTGCCTTCTCCAGTGACCAAATAGCCGACCCTCACTATCCAAATGGTTTTTAGTTCTGTCTTCCAAGTGCTAGGACATAGTCAGACATTTTTGTCAGTACCATGGGCTCCCCATAACAACAGAAACTTATTATTAATAATGAAAGTTTGGCTGATAGCCTAGGTTTGTTTCTAACTATTTTTTTCTATTAATTTACTTTTTCTGCCTTGTGGTTTTATTAACTTATCTCCATATTGCCCATTCTGCTTGCTCTGCGGCTCCTGGTGTCTCCAACTTCTTCCCAATGTCTTCTGTGCCCCTAAAATCCTGCCTAGCTTTGGCCATTCAGCTTCTTATTAAACTTGAGTAACACAAGTGTACAAAAGGATTATTGCACAATACAAGGTGTGTGCCACTTGAACTATTCATGTAATGCTAGGGATTGGAACCCAGGGCTTCATGCTTCTAGGCAAGTACTCTGCCAACTGAGCTACATCTTCAGACCTCAGCTTCCATTTCATATTCTGTGCCAATTGCCTTTCTTTCCAAAAGAACGGTACACCTCACAGCATTGAGTGACATTATTCTGAAGCATGAAACCCCTTCAAGGCTTCAAAGGGACAAATTGATTCTGAGTAATAATAACCTTCTCCAGTGACCAAATAGTGGACCCTCGCTATCCAAATGGTTTTTAGTTCTGCATGCACAACAGAACCAACATACAGCCTTCCTGCATTGTCAGGTGTTAAAATTTTCAAATAATATATGATTCTAAATCACAATATGATTTTTGGAGTGAGTCATAAAGAGCTTAAAAAATTAGAGCCATTTCCATAAAATAAAAGATTAAAATCTCCCTTATTTCCCTATCCATTTATTTATATGAATAAAGTTTATCAGAGTTCACATGTATTAACATGAAAAATAGGAACAAAACTGATGGGGGTCCTGTTCATTCAGCAACAAGAATGTGTTTATCAACTAAACCATAGGAGGGGATGTGAATCTATCCATCCATCCATCTATCTGCTACATATGTTCATAGCTCTGTCAGTCAGAGGTACCTTTCCCATAAAAATTTGATTTTGGATGCTTTAAAATTTTATTTTATTTTATTTTATTTTATTATGTGCATATGTGTGTCTGTGTATGGCCATGTGAATGTATGCAGGTATCTGTAGAGGCCATGACATTCCTTGGAGCTAGATTCTTGGAACCAAACTTGGGTCGTCTACAAGAGCAGTAAACCCTGAGCCATTCATCTCTCCAGTCTCCAAATTTTATTTTTAATGACAAAATGGAAATTTTTTCTTGGATATAAAGTATACTCAATAATGCTGAGGGGAAGCTATGTTTAATCAGTATGCATCAGATTTATAATATTTGTAACTATAATATTTAGTCGATTCTATATTAGTGAATATTTTAATATAGCATACTACAGAAAAAGTCTTTAATACTTAGATGCTAATAGCTTTGAATGAGAATAATTTTTTTTTTGTGTAGACTCAATTGTGTACAGATACATATGTATGTATGTGCCTGAGTATGAGGACAGAAGACAGCTTCAGGTATTGTCCTTAAGGAACCATGTTTTGTTTTGTTTTTTTCTTAATTTTGAGGCAGAGTCTTTCACTGGTCTGGAGCTGGCCAAATAGGCTAGGCTGGCTGGCCAGAAATCCCGAGGGAATCTACCTGTTTTAGCCTCCCCAAGAGCTGATATACCTGGATTTTTCACATGGGTTCTGGGATTGAACTCAGATCCTCCTGCTTGCAAGGCAAACACTTTACTGTGTTATTTACCCAGCTCTAGAAAGAGAAAACTTCAATTACTACCCCCAACCCTGCAAAAGGTAATGATCAATAAACGACTGTAAAGTATAATGTCAATAATATGGCTAAATTCTATCTGAAAGGAAAGATATGAGAGCAAAAAAGACGCCATATGCAACCCCAGCTGTCAAACGAGAGGTGTTGAAATATTCTTAAACATGAAAGGGACTGGGCTATAACAAATCACTTTTTAAAAAGAAGTTTCCCAACAGTTTAAAAAAACCGATATTATCATGGTTGTATTTTAAGATATTGATATTTATAATAGGCTGGAAATTGCCTTGTATGAAATTGTTTGGACTTAGGAGAAGGTTTTAAAGTTTCCATTTAAACATGTTCAAATGTCTCAAAAATTCTTTTACAAACAAAAGTGATGGCTGGAGAGAAGGTACAGTTGGAAAATTGTTGCTACACGTGAGTTCAAGCCGCTGAAACCGATGTTAAAAATGTGGGTGGTATCTGTAATCCCAGCCATGGAGAGGTGTTGATAAGAGGATCTTCAGGCCTCACTGGTCAGCCAGTCCACTCAGTCAATGAGCTCTGGGTTTAGTGAGGTTTGTGTTGTGTCAAAAAGTAAGATGTAGGGTGATTGAGGGAGACACTCAGCGTTGACCTCTGTCCTCCACATGCACATACATACATATTTACATGTATTTACATAAATGCACATGCATGGTGGGGGTAATAAAACAAAAATAAGTCATGAAGATCAAAGAGGGCTGAAAGAGAGTGATCAAGAGCACACAAGTAAACTAACTGAGAACTTCCATGGTATAGAGAATTCCAGAAAGGCAAGAGAGGGCTGCAAAGTACCCTGTGTAGGCTTTTACTCATGAGCAAATGCCTTGGTGGGAGAAATTGGAATCTTTTTCCAGCCCAGGCACAGAATTTTCTTGGAGAACAAGAATTTCCTTGCCTTCTGGGGGCTCAAAAAAGACTAAGCTGTTTGTGAGCAGAGGAGGACCTCCAGTGAGCTTGTAAAATTAGGTGCACAACAGATAGGAAGAGTGCGCTCCAGGACAGAGATCATGATATGAGGCTGGGGCAGGTGCAGCATCTCTTTAGGAAAGCATCGTTTTTTCTAGTTTATGTAGCTTTCGGCTTTCTGCACGGCAATGGACCTACCTACTTCTAAGGGAAGACTGTGACTTGACAAGAGGCATGTCACTCCAGACCTTATGCGCTTGAGACCATCTTGACCCTTGCATAATACAGAGTCTAGCAAAGGAGACCCCCAGATTGGATTCTTCTCTACTCAGCAGAGCCTTTGAACTCAACAGGTGAATTTCTCGAAAAACATAAAATGTAGCATTTTTAAAAAATTCTGCATGTCACTACAAGAATAAAAGGCACTCTTGAGAATGAAAAATGTTGGGTTGAACATGCCAGGTGGAAAGTCATAGGTGGTTTCACTAGGGGTGTGGAGTATGATGCAGATCACATGGAATGAGGAACGAGTGAGGGATGAGGAAATGGAGGAAATATATGTAGATTACTGCTCAAAGACACAGGTGTGTAAGGAGGAGAGCCTCTGCCTGGGACAGCATGCATCATTGATGACTATTGGCTTGGCTTCTCTGAGATGCATTTTGATATTTTTTTGCATGTGTGTATGCATCTAGACTCAGGAACTGGCCTTGTTCACCTTAAATTGCATGTAACAAACACAGCACTTTATAATTTAATCCGATATACCACTCAGTCTCTTTACCATGGGCCACTTCAGAGACACAACTCGGAAGCTGCTTGGGCTTCAGTTCCTGTGCTCTAGACTGTTTTTTAAGCTTTCTATGGCTTTATGTGGGTATATAACATGTATGGACTTTATATTCAATTTTCCAACCCCATCAGGTTTAGTTCTTAAAATTAAAAACTTTTGAAATTAAGCACCTCTACTATTAAAATAAAATCTTTAAATAATACAGTCCATGAAGAAATTGGCAACTTTACTGATCCTTTTATAGTGCACCATTATGGAATATTGCTGGTTTTTTGTATGGCTTAGTTTATCCAAGTAGCTAAAACAAAGTGAGAAAAAAACAAAGAAGCTAGCCAAATATTACTCTGAGCCTGAGTAGACTTTACAAATTTGTAAGTTTTGGTTAAAGACAAAGAACCTAGACAAATATTGTGACCTGAGGAATTTATACATCTTGATTAATCAAAAATACCTTACTTATCAAATATATATTGTTACTTATCTAAATTCTCTAGCAGATTGATGTTGAATAATTAGCAAAGAAATAAGTAGATAGACATAATCTTATATCAACTTAGAGATAAGAGGCAAGAAGTGAGGCAGAAGCCACAGAGACAACTGACTTGCTCCTCTCCTCACAGTTATAAAACCTTAGAGATAAGAGACTTTGGGATCATTCACTCGGTAGCAGATGTTACAATCTGCAAGAACTGGAAACTCAAGTGTGCCTACTTTAGCCATTGAGCTATACTGAGGCCAAGTGTTTTTCAGTTAGACCCCAAGGCTTTATAAAAATCTCTGAGTCTGAGAAAGGAATTTAGTCCAAGGAGAAAAGGAGGACAAGTCACAACAAGAACTCAGCCACAGGGAGGCTGAAAGAGAAAGAGAATAGTGTAGCCATAAGGGACTGTGAGGATCCAGCAGGAATTCCAACCTTGAGAGGGTTCAACGTTGCAGAAGCCACAAGGACGTAGAGAGCTGGGGGACTGGCAGGTAGCTAAGGGACTGGGGTAGTGCTGTGATAAGCCTGTCCATGCTTTTGTTTGAAGGAATATGTACTTTGAGACTTGGGTTAGAAAAGCAATTGAATGTTTTAAGTGCTGCTTTAATGAGCCATCCTAGTAGGAGCGTGGAAGACAGAGGTGCTGAGAGTTATTTGAACTGTAGGGGCCTCAAAAGGTTTTAGAGGAGAAGAATGTTAGTGTGTGATTAGAGACTGGTCTTGTGATATTTTGGTGAAGAATGTTGCTGCTTTTTGCCCTTGTCTGAAGAGTCTGCCTAAGGCTAAAGTGAAGAGCTTTAGATTAATTCCAGTGGCAAAAAAAAATCTCAAAACAGCCTTGTAAAGATTCTGTCATGTGATATTAGTATTTACTCTTATGCAGATTTATAACAAAAAGTAACAAGCTGAACAAATAGAAACATACACAAAAAGGGGCACCAGGAAGTGGAATAGAGCTATATCCTGTGTTCAAGGAGATAACTAGATTAAGAAATTATACCAAGGATCTTACCTAGCTAAGTTTACAACTCATGAAAGAAACAGAACACAAGTTTAGAACTGGGAGTTAGCGCAACAGCTTGGTTCAGAGTGACTGAGTTCCTTGGAAGGGAACTCATTTAAGTCCCTCTTGAGTTTCAGGATCAGATAAATGGAAAAAAAAGAGGGAAGGAGAAAAAAAGAAAGGAAGGAAGAAAGAAAGGGAGGAAGGAAGGAAGAAAGGAAGGAAAGAAGGAAGAAAAAAGAAAAAAGGAAGGAAGAAAAAACTAAGAAAGGAAGGAAGGAAGAAACTAAGAAAGGAAGAAAGGAAGGAAGAAAGAAAGGAAGAAAGAAAAAAGAAAGAAAGGAAGGAAGAAAGAAAGAAAGAAAGAAAGAAAGGAAGGAAGGAAGAAAAAAGAAAGAAAGGAAGAAAGAAAGAAAGAAAGAAAGGAAGGAAGGAAGGAAGAAAAAAGGAAGGAAGGAAGGAAGAAAGAAAGAAAGAAAGAAAGGAAGGAAGAAAGGAAGAAAGGAAGGAAGGAAGAAAAAAGAAAAAAGGAAGGAAGGAAGGAAGAAAAAAACTAAGAAAGGAAGGAAGGAAGAAAGAAAGAAAGGAAGAAAGGAAGAAAAAAGAAAGAAAGGAAGGAAGAAAGAAAGGAAGGAAGAAAGAAAGAAAGAAAGAAAGGAAGAAAAAAGAAAGAAAGAAAGGAAGAAAGAAAGGAAGGAAGGAAGGAAGGAAGAAAAAAAAGAAGGAAGGAAGAAAGAAACAAAGAAAGAAAGAAAGGAAGGAAGAAACAAAGAAAGAAAGAAAGAAAGAAAGAAAGAAAGAAAGAAAGAAACAAAGAAACAAAGGAAGAAAGAAAGGAAGAAACAAAGGAAGAAAGAGAAAGAAAAGGAAGGAAGGAAGGAAGGAAGGAAGGAAGGAAGGAAGGAAGGAAGGAAGGAAGGAAGGAAGGAAGGAAGGAAGGAAGGAAGGAAGGAAGGAAGGAAGGAAGGAAGGAGACATGACTGCTCCTATGTATGGTGTATGGTGGAGGAGCAGGTTTATTGTAGATATATGGGAGAGCTTAGGTAGAGGCAGGGGCATCTGGGAGACTCCAGAGTAGTCATGACTCTGAGCCAGGACATGTTGGAAGGACAGGGAATGATGTGGGAATGTCTTTCTATACGCTGTGAATAAAGGAACTGTTTTGGCCTATATCGGGCACCTTAGGGGTAGGCAGGGAAATCAGACCATAGGTAGGAGAAGGAAGGCAGAGTCCAGAGAGATGTACTCCAGCTGCCCAAGAATCAAGATGCAAGGAAATAATAGGTGAGCCACGGGCCACAATGGAGACAGGTTAATGGAAATGGCTTGAGTTAAGATGAAAGAGCAAGCTTGCAATGTGCCTGAGCCATAGGCCAAACACCATGAAATTAATAGAAGCATCGAAGCCATTTTGGGGCTGGGGAGGTGGCTGCAGGGAGGCCGACACATGGGGCTAGTCTGGGCCAGAAACCTCATTCTACAGGAGAAGGAAAGGGGGAGAAGAGGACCAGGTTCAGCAGCCAAGAGGTCCAAAGATACAAAGACAATGTGCTACCAAAATGGATTATATAGGAAAGGGCAGACCAGCCCTTGGGCTGGAGAGTTTAGGGTAGTGGGTGAGGTATTCCAGCCATACCTGTTAGAGGCTAAGCATCTCCACCCCCCCCCATTTCTACCTTCACTATTGATTTTAATGTGGGTTAAATAATTAACCTCATTTGCTAAACAATAACAACAAAGAGCAAAGCCTCTGTTCCTCTTATTATTCAGCCTCTAGACCTGTTTCCAAAATTTTGATGTTTGTATTTGTGCTTCTTAGGTGTAATAAAATTTGTTTATTGTATAGACTGGTTGTTTTTTGTTTTGTTTTGTTTTGTTTTGTTTTGTTTTGGGGTGTTTTGTTTGTTTGCTTGTTTTTGGTTTTTTTTACCCAGACCAACAGAGACCTTCTGAAAAGCCAGGTCCTGAGGAGGATTTCCAAAACTGGCCAAACACACACAGACACACACACACACACACACTAATTTGACAGTGTGTTTGTGCTAAATACTAACAGCAAAAAAGTTCTACTTTTGTTTAAACTTTGCTTGTTTGCAGAGATATTAAAGACCTATATAAGATTCTCTCTGCTGCTGCTGTGGGCTGCTCACATCCTCCTAGTCCTGAGGAGGGGACTGTAAATTAGGCCTGGCTGTGAGTAAATTTTACTCTTTAGTATGTCCTTGTTCAGCTCCTGTTTTTCGAAACCATAACAGTACAAGAAGGGACTGAGGGAGGCTGGGAGAAGTTGGAGGCCAGGTCTGCTTTAATATGTTAAGTTGGCACCTCAGTTATTTGTCCAAGGGTTGAAACTTAACATTAATAATCTGCTATGGAGATGGCATTGAGACAAGTAAGAAAAATTAGAAGAGCAGGTGTATTTGCCTTAACATATTAATTTAAAAATCTAAGTCTACTTTTCCCATTTGGAAGCATACAACTCAGTAGTGTTAAATGTAATCATATTGTAGTGTAAACATATTCAGAATATTTTCATCTTGCCAACTAAAAGTCTGTAGCTGTTAAACAATAATTCCACCTCTAAAAAATAATCCCACCTCTGAACTATAACCCTACCTCTGAACAATAACCTTACCTCTGAAAAATAACCCCGCCTCTGAACAATAACTCCACCTCTGAACTAAAACCCCACCTCTGAACTATAACTAACCTCTAAATAATAACCCTACCTCTGAACAATAACCCTACCTCTGAACTAATAACTCCACCTCTAAACAATAACCCTGCTTCTGAATAATAGTCCCACCTACAAACAATAAGCCCATCTCTACTTCCCTGTACTCTACCTTCTAGTTCTATCAGTTGGTGTGACAACTCTGGGCACTGCATCTAACAGGAATATGGAATGTTTTTCCTCTTTCACTAAGCACATACATTCAAAGATCATTCACGATGCAGCATACATAACATATTGTTTTCACAATCAGTACAAACAACAAATACTTTTAGGAATGATTCCCCCCCCCATTTTTTTTTTTAATGTGGAGCTGGGAATATTGTTTGATAGAATTCCTGTCTAGCAAACATTGCTACAGTAAATAAAGAAATGAATAGATATCTATGAAAAAGTTAGAATCATTGGGAAAACTTTTGCACAGAGGCATCTTGGTGATTTATTAATAAAACATAAAATCAAACAATGAGTATTGCTGTAATGCCTTTGATTGTCTTAATTTCTACTTATGTGTTTGTTAAGTTTCAAAAGGCAACGACCCTCCCCCCTTCATGGTCACAAATATAACCTAAACATTCAGATTTATGAGAAAGGCACTTCAAAGTTATATAATCAATGATTCTGTAAGTTAAGATTTGGTTTAAAAACCCAACCAACAGTCATTAAAAACAAGATAAAGTGGTTTTTTTGTTTTTCCTCAGATGTTACAGAAACTAAGGGTAAGCTGTCTGGTGCAGTGTGGTGGCACACTGTTACAAATGTCCCACCTTTCTTGTCTTTCTGCTTTCATATGCTGAGAGCTCCTGCAAAGGCAGGATGCTTACCACAGGGCTCACTGGGGTGTCTACAGTTCAAAGAGGGAGAAAGTTAACAAGAAGCATGAACCTTTGCTTCAATTGGCCATTCCTCTGTAAGGAATGTTGGAAACTGTATTGTTTTGCTTGAACATGATGCTGATGTCACTGTAACATTCCAGGAAGGAAGAAGAGGATATTACATGAATCCTAACTGATCTTATAATAAAGATCCATAGCCAGATATTGAGGAAAAGCTGAAAGATCAGAGAGACAGAAGAACAAGCCACAGCCAGTTTTCACCTCTCCTGAATCCTCATGGATCCAGATGAATCTCTGCCTCTGCCTCCCAAGTACTAGGATTGCAGGCATATGCCACCACTCCCTGACCTCCATAGCTAACTCTGCTGCTGGCTCTGCCCTCTGATCCTCAGACAATCTTTATTTGATGCACAATATATCATCACACGAAGATAATCAGTGCAGACAACCCACAGCCTTTGATTCAGACCAATAAGTTCTTGACAAATATCCAATGAAAACTTAATTTGCTTTTACCTGTGGACATAGTTTACCTATGAATATTTCTCTAATAGATGTGAAAACAGTGGATGTTATTAATCACTGACATACATATCCCTACATTTTGAACTTCTTAATTTTGAGTATCCTAGCCCTAGAGAAAGTGGTTATATTTATTTTTTCTGTTTTTGAGAATTTCATATATTATATACAATGAAATATGATGGTATTTAACCTCTGTTTTCCTCTCCAACTCACTGGCATGCAGCCTTCCAGCTTCATGTTTGTTCATTAAGTCCAGTTAGTCCTGCTCATAATTGCATGGATGTGGGGCCGTCCCTTGGAACATGGGAACCTACAAGTGGCCACACCCTCAATGAAACAATTCTTTCTCCTTCAAAATCTATCTGTTGCCAACAACTCCTCAGTAAGGAATGGGACCTTGAGGCCTTCTACTTGGTCTATGTTAGAATGCTGGCTGGCTTGATTTTGTTTAGGTTTCATAAAGGAAACTATAGCTGCTATGTGCTCATGATTACAATAGGCATGTCTTGTCTAGCAGATGGTGTTTTACAGCACTCTTTCCCATCTTTCAAATCTTTCATTTTCTTCTTGCCTTTCCTTCTGCAGTGTTCCCTGAGCCTTAGTGGTGATGAGGTTAATTCAGGTGTTCTGTTTCGCATTTTGCCCCACTGTACATCTATCCCTTGACTGCTGTTCATGGCAGAGAGAAGCTGGTGAAAGCAGCCAGGCCTTCTTCTGAATAATAGGAAATTCTGACTAGTGTTTCATTAATGATCTCTCTTTGTCTTTTGGAATTAGAAGGCTTTGGTCCCTGTCACTGAATGGCCCATGTCATGGTGACTATGCATTCATGTGGTCACAGTGAAAGACAGCCCAAGGTAAAGACTCACTGAGTGTGATAACTTCTGGGTCTCTTTTGAAATGGGAAACTGTCTTCCAGTCTTGTAAGCATTAAGAGCTAGCCTTTAGGAATCCCTAAGGGTGAGATTTCTTTCTCATTTTTGCATACAAATGTGAAATTGTAGCCTGATGGTGGTGGTGCATGCCTTTAATTCCAACAGGCAAGAAGCAGGTGGATCTCTGAGTTCAAGGCCAGCCTGGTCTACAAAGTGAATTCCAGGACAGGTCTAGCTGTACACAGAGAAATACTGTCTTGAAAAACCAAAAATGAATAAGTAAATAAAAATAAATAAAAACAAGTATAAAGTTTTCTTTCCTTTTTTCCCTTGATATTTCAGACTAATTTTATTAAATATACAGTAGAGTACCACACCCCTCCCATCAAGGTTGATTAACAGGTGATCTGAGACAATGCCTATACAGATGACCAGAAAACCTTTACTTTAAACTGCATGTTTTTTATGCTGAATTTATTCCCATGCCATAAGCTTTTGCTTCTTCAGTTTCTTCTGGGATATCTTCTTTTTCTGTGCAACCTCCTCTTCTGGCTTTGGAACAATCTGTTCCTTTTCAGTGAGGATCACCTTAATCTTGCAGGGGAGCTCCTGTGGGGTTAATCTGTCCAAGCTCTGAACGTCCATCTGCACATCTTGGGTGCTTTGTTCACTGGATATGTTCAATGACTAGAGAACCCATATCTAAACCCTTAAATTTAGCATTGCTCTCTGCATTTTTAAGCTTGTGCAGTAAAAATTTAGCACTCTTTCAGCTACCAACCTGGTGTCCAACCTGTTTGGCCTGGGTGCACCTACCAACTCCACCATTACACAGTTGGACATCTTTCAGATATTTGGTGGCTTTTTGGATATGCATAACCTTGATGGTCTGGGCAGTGTCATGGGTGTTCTTAAAGTGAACCTGAAGACTTGATCCTCTTGATTTGCATGATTTTGTAGGGTTTTCTGGGTCAAGAGAATAGCGAACCATCTTCAAAGGTCAGCTCAGGCCACATAGAGGAGGAGCAAGTATGAAGTTTTCTGGGGACAAGGGAGCTCCTAGGCAATAGAGAAAAATAAACATGGCCTTTTTCGTGGAACTAGGGGTAAAAGTGGAAAGGAAGCAGCTTCCAGGAGTCCTTGGCAGGGAGCTGCTGGAGACCCTGGCCTAAGAGTTTTGGCATTATAAGTGAAGGAATAGAGAGGGCCTGTGAATGCTGAGAACAGATACTTATCAAAGTGGTCACAATGCTGGGTTTAGAAAATGGTGATTGATAGAAATCTGCTCATGAATCTTTTATCATATATATCTAATAATGATAAATCGTCAAAGAAATCTAATCAAATGGACTTTTCAAAAGTGTAATATACTTGCCTTCCCAAAAATCAATGCCATAAGAGAAAGAGAAAAGCTAAGGGGCTATCCTGGGCTTGAGAACACTGAAGAAGCAAAGCTATAAATTCATTGTGTTGTTATGGACTGACACCTGGAGGGAAATTTTGTTTAATAGGCCTTATTAAAAGCCAAGCTCTTAATCCCAGCACTTGGGAGGCAGAGGCAGGTGGATCTCAGTGAATTTGAGGCCAGCCTGGTCTACAAAGTGAGTTCCAGACAGCTAGGACACACAGAAACACTGTCTCAGCACCCACCCCCAACCCCACACACAAAAAGCCAAGCTCAGTGATACATACCTGTAATCGCAGCAGCTGGGAAAGTTGAGTCAGTATAGTTGTGAGTTGGAGGCCAACCTGGGTTTTATAATAAGACCCTGTCTCAGAACAAAACAATATACCTTCCTGAAGGTGGGATTTGGATATGAGATGCTTATTCAACTGTGTATAAAGTTTCTTGATTTTGACAATTGTCCTATGGCTGTGTTCAAGCATAGGCAAATATTTGTGTGTTAGTAAAGGGGTGTGATGTTAAACTCCTTGAAATGGTTCAGAACAGCCTGGGCACATAGATCAATGATAAATCAGATTTCTGGCAAACATACAGCCCAGGATTCTATCCCTAATATCATAAGAAAAAGAAGAGTTCATAGTTATGAGCTGTATGGATATATCTTCTTTAGCGGAGTGCTTGCCTGGCATGCCCAAAGCCTAGGTTGGATGATTTCCAGCACTGTATAGACTGGGCATGATGATTCACTCCTGTAATCCTAGCATTTCGAAGGTAGAGACAGGAGGATAAAAAATTTAAGGCTATCCTCAGCTGCATTGCAAGTTCAAGGCTAGCCTGGGATAATATGAGATTCTGTATGTAAACAATTTCAATGCTGCCCATCCCAACCCCAGAAAACAAAGGGGAGAGAGAGAGGGGGAAGGCTGGTGTGTTAAAGTGTTGACAGTGTTAAATTTGGGCAAGGAATCCATAGGAATATTTTGTAGTTTTTAACCTGTAAATTTTTTTTCTGCTTGAAGTTATGACAAGATAAAATGTTGGGAGAAAGAAAAGATAAAGTTAATGGGTGTGATTCTGAGCAAAGTGTGATGATATACATGTATAGAAATATTTTATAATGAGCCCCATTGTATTCTACGCTAAATTTAAGAAGTTTAAGAAAATATCTTTAGAGGAGGCTTCTTATGCCAGATATTTCTCTGAATCAGACAACAAAGATCTTCAGTGTTAACAAAATTCCTGATCTTTGTTGTATTTTCTTCTAGTAACCGTAATAATAACATCAAAACTAAGGAAGTGAGATATACTAGAAAGTGGGAGGGGGAGGGTGACACTCAGAGGTTGATGGGAAATTTTAGAATGAGGTCTTGGTGGTTTTAAACAGGTGGTAGGTTAGGCCTGTCTCCTCAGTCTCACCTATCCAGAGTTGTGTTCTGACCAACTCCATGCTGGGGGCACCTCATCTTAGCACCTATGTTCTCATCTCAGACCTCTCTGAGAATGGCAAGGCAGAGGCCACACCTCTCAGTGCCTAGGCTTATACAGGGCTATTGTGCAGTGTATTAGTCCCATAAGGTTAACCCTTGACCAGTGAAAGGGTCCAGAGCTGATAGATACATCTTTCTCCTTTTATCTTCCACCTGCCTGTATCTGAAGGAGGGTCTTGAAAATACTCTCAGCTGCTCCTGTGGAGCCCAGTGACCAGTCACCACATCTCTTCAAGCTTCTCAGTGATGGGCTCCCACCGTCCCTGCACATCTCCTCTGCCCTGTCTCTTCGGAGTCCCAGGAATGTTCTCATAATGACAGATTCTGCTTCCTGGGCAAACCTAAGCTAAAAGAATGGACAGCCCTCGACTCACTGAGATCTTTGAGTGGACATGTGTTTGGTGAATTAAGTTCTGTTCTCCTTTGTTGTCATTGAAGAAACACAGTTCTTGGAGGAGATAACGGAACTTGTCCAAGATGGTCCATCACTGAAGGAGCTAGTTGGTCTGACTTGCTTATTCTCTGCACATTCACATTCCCTGTCCTTGCCTATTGCATTTATTGATGCCTGATTAATTAATTAATTGTGTGTATGTATGTGGACATAGGTGTGCTACAGTGTGTAGTGTCAGGTTGGAGGCCAACCTGTGGGAGTCGGTTCTCTCCATCCATCACATGGGTCTCTGGGTTTATCAGGATGCCTGGCTTGGCCTTTATTCACCGAGTCACTGTCACTTTGAGACAAGATTTTGCTCTGTAGCTTAGGCTGCCCTCAAACCTGTGATCCTCTTCCTCCCTCTGAGTGTTGGGATTATAGGCTTGTCTATTAATGTCATTAATTTTTTTGTTGTTGGTTATTTATTTTATGTGCATGAGCGTCTTGCCTGCCTGTATGTCTGTCTGTGTACCATGTGTACACCTAGTGTCCACAGATGTCAGTAGAGGGGGTCAGATTCCCTGGAACTGGAATTGTGGATCATTATGAGCTATCATGTGGGTGCTGGGAAATACATGTATGCTGGGAAACCTATCCAGGCCTCTGCAAAAGCTTCAAGTTCTCTTAATTGATGAGCCACCTCCCCAGCCTCATTACTGTCATGTAAAAGTTTCAATATCTATCAAGTAGGTCAACAGGAATTTAGGGTTTTTTTCCTGTGTGTGTGTGTGTGTGTGTGTGTGTGTGTGTGTGTGTGTGTGTGTGTGTGTGTAGATATCAGTGTTAGGGAAAACTGATAATGATGATCATGATATTAGAGTTTATTAGAATCCTGTTGTAGTCAGGATGGGCTAAGTTCTACTGTGATAAAAAACAGTCCCCAAAGTTTAGCAGCAAAAAAAGGTTAGGCTTTTTTTTATGTTATACTTTAGAAAAGACATTGCAAGATAATTAGGGTTTTCTACTCTACACTGTTTGATAATTGATGTAGAGAGACCTGCCACCATCTGGAGCATGGCTGCTGGCTGTTGTGACAGAAAGACTACTCTGGATAGTTTCACACCACCATTCAGTATTCTGTATAAGAAGTCACATACACCATGTTCTATTCACAGCAAAGCAGACGGGATAACACCCCAACCCAAGGTAGCTAGCAAGGTGGCTGTTTGTGAACAAGGCAGAAAGTCAGAAGTATTTGCAGAGCAGTATTGCCAACTACAGAAAACCCTAAGGGGAAATAAAACTCATATGACAGATGTGAGTTCTCCATGCCCAGCACCTTGTCCTCTACCACATTCTTCTCTTAGACATGAGGAGAACAGGAACTCATATGCACACACTTTTAATTTGAATCTTCTGCTTATTTAAAAACAAATGGGGCTAGAGAAATGACTCAAGAGATTCAGAGCGTTGGCTGCTCTTCCAGAGGTTCTGAGTTCAATTCCCAGCAACCACATGATGATCACAACCATCTATAATAAGATCTGATGCCCTCTTCTGGTGTGCAGGCAAAACATGCAGACAGAACATTGTACACATAATAAATAAATTTTTAAAACACAAAAACAACAACAATAACAAACAAAACAAATGGGATTTAGTTGATTGATCACCATATAAAATCATCAGGTGACACAGGCCTGGATCCCAGAACTTGGGAAGTGGGTGAAAGGAGGTTGGAAATTAAAGGTAATCCTCGGCTACATGGTGAATTTAGGGCTAGGCTGGGCTATACAAAGGAGCCTATCATAGAAAATAAAAATAAAAGCATCGAGCAAATATTTTGCTGAAGATGGCTTCTCAGATTAATATTTTTTTAAAGGAAGGACATTAATAATGCCAAGATAGAAACACAGGCATCAATACTGCTAGGGATAAATGTTATTTTCAACCTTCAGCATAGTTGTGTTTCTTTTGATACATCCTCTTTACTCTTTTAAGACACTCAGAGTTCTTGCATTATCTATATAGAAACAAGACATGAGGTTGCTACTGCTGGTAGCTGTATCACTCACTATTTTAAGTTGGTGTACCAAGGCAAATTTTGTTATATTTCACAATCTTGATACAATAGAAGTGAAAAAGAGAGATTTTATACTAATTTCTTCCTTTGCTCTAGATTCTGCAACATTTGAAAAGGTTGATCTTGAACTCTTATTTGGAAAGGATATTTATGCTATTCCTTGGGAAATGGCTTGATGTGAGTGCCATACACGTATCTGAAATTAGCAGCCCTCAGCTAGATGGCATCTTCTCAGCTGATTGGCAGTAATGTCATATTAGAATCTATTGAAGAGAGTTGATGACAGATAGATAATACTTCTTCTCTCTTGCTAGCATAGTCTGCCACTACATCACATACGAAAATTAAATTGCTCTTGCACAGCATGCTCAGATCTACCTTATTGCCCCTCAGTCCTCTCCTCTTCTCCTCTAGATATTTAGAAATGAATTATTTCAAAGATTATCTTGGCATTTCCCAGGTAGCAAAGCTAAACAGATGATATATAATTACCACGGCTGTCTTTTATTTTCTATCTTGAAAATGTTCCTTCCTCACTTGGGCATTGTGGGTCTCTCATAAATTCCACAGAATAATACAAGTAACACACAAACCACACCAGTGCCTCTCTGAAGTGTCTTCTTGCTAGATGGCAAATATATGAACGTGCAACATCATGAAACCTGGGAAGAACACACGGGGCAAGAGACACTTACTAAGTCTCTTTGTTGGAGACCAGCTTATAATTTTGAATTTAACTGCTATTTACTCACCCCACCAGTCATTTATTGACAGCTTTCCGTGGGCTTTATTTTGAATCTACATGTGGGCAGGTAAAACACATGGTCAGATTTAAATATTAAGAGATACCTGCTATTGACGGGGGAAACACAGCTCTAAATTTTTTTGTACTGGTAATTTTGTTAAGGTAAGAATCTCTAATGTGAAATTTATCCTCAATAGATTTTGTTTATTGTTATTGTTGTCTTTTTGTTTGTTTTGAGACAGGGTTTCACTGTGTAGCCCAGGCTAGCCTTGAACTTGAGTCCCTTCTGCTTCAGCCTCCCAAGAGCTGGGCTCCTGAGCCCTGGTTTACAGATGTGCTAAGTTCTGGCTCTTGTGTACTCAATAGGCCTGGTTGAAAGTCAAAAAGGAAGGTAAGGGAGGGAAAGCTTTTAAATTATATTTATGTACTCTGTGTGTGTCTGTAAGAACAGCTTGAAGGCATAGGTTCTTCCCTTCTATTATGTGTCTCAAGGATCAAAATCAAGTCTTCTGGCTTGGCAACATGACCATTTACCCACTGAGGCATTTGGTTAGCCCAGTACACTCTCTCCCCTCCCCTCCTCCTCTACCCTCCCTTCCCCTCCCTCTCCCTATTGCTCTCTGAGTCACCAGGAAATTAGGCTTGAACTTAGGTCATCAGGAATGGCAGAGGTACTTTTACCTGTGGAGCCATCTTGCCAGCCTATGCTTTAAGTTTTTTGAACATGAAAGTATCTATGTCTAGCATTTAATAGGAGTTGTCCATTTTTTTTAAAAAAAAAAAAAAACGGAGTCTAAAGTAAAGAAGACCTTTAGATTGTCTCACTGTATTGTCTAGCTAGGACTAAAGAATGACTTCTTTTGAAGTGCTTGGTCTCTTGGATTCCATAGGTTAGGTTTGCTGGCCGTCTTTTTTACCCTGTTTTCACTCCGCCTTATTGTGGGATTTTGTACCCTGTGTGAAGATATATTGCTGTGACTGGTTTAATAATAAGCTGAATGGCCAATAGCTAGGCAGGAGGTATAGATGGGACTTCCGGGCAGAGAAAGGAAGTAGGAAAAGGAATCTAAGTGCTGGAGGGAGATGCTAGGAGACATGGAGAGGAAACAGGAGGTGCAATATTGAAGAGAGATAACTCCACAAGG
This sequence comes from Phyllotis vaccarum, assembly GCA_033318265.1. NCBI lineage: Eukaryota > Metazoa > Chordata > Mammalia > Rodentia > Cricetidae > Phyllotis > Phyllotis vaccarum. Next base: position 5,823,664 of record JARWLC010000011.1, read on the forward strand.
TAGAACAAAGATTAATAAAAATATGGGATAATTTAAGTTATAAGAGGTAGTGGGACAAGCCTAAGCTAAGTCTGAGTTTTCATATTACTAAGTCTCTGTGTTGCTATTTGTGAGTTGGTAGCCTAAAGGAAAGTCTGATTACAAAGTCCACAACTTAACACTTTCCAAAGCAGATAAGACATCAGACTCTGATTGTATGTCATGGTTCTTCCTGCCCTACAAGTTCCACAATAATGACAGCTTTACTGTTTTATTCACCATCAAATAAACAGCTACTTCCCATACAGTACAACACAGATGCACACTCATTAAGTACTCAATAAATGTTTATTGATTGAAAGAGCAATGAATATAGCTTATTAAATATCAAGATCCAGCATTTAGTGAATTAAAAATAATACCTCGCCAGTTTTAGAGCACTTTTATTTTTCCCAGAAAGTAAGTCATATTCTTTTTCTATCTGTTGTCTAGTGAACTAAATCTGAACTCCTTACTCAGGCATTTGAAGGGTTCCATGATGTGCTCTCAAGTTACCCTCAGAGGATTACTAATTTTCACCTGACACAAGTAGTCCAGTTAAAACAGGTATTAATCTCTATTTTTATAAAAATGGACCTTAATCTTCTTCTGCCATGGGGCTGGATACTCTCATCTCTTCTGTTAAGACCTCTTCAGTGACCTTGAAGCACATTATACTAGCATAAAATTAATAAACTTACATTATGCCCATTATTATCTATGCAGGAATAGGGTTCACTCCTTACCTGAGCCCAGACAGGAAAACCTTGGTTGGGAGCTGACTGCTTTTTCTGAATGAGGTAAAGATTCTGGAAAGTGTTGGCAGCCATCTTGGGTGGGTGGAGAGTAAATGCAGGCAGAAAAAGGGGATGATGCAGAATCAGAATCCATGGAGAACACTGGTGCTGTGCACCAGCCAACTGTGCTGTTAGATGCTGCTCAGGCAGTTTTGTTATTATTTACAACTCTACTGCCTTCCATCTCATAAAATGGTGGTTCAGTGTCTGGCCTCAGCACTTTCTCACAGCACTTTCTGCATACTTCCCACTTAGGAATTATATATGTTATGAATAAATATAAATATAGATTGTGGTAGAATCCACTATAGTGATTTGTTCATATTCTTGGCTAACCAAACTAACTCATTTATTAAAGAAACAATGAGTGGGTAAATTCTTGTGGTTATAAGGTTAATCTGTCAATAGATTTATCTTATATATATGGAAATTATATAGCTTAAAATTTTCTATTAGTATAAGGGCCCAAACCACAAAACTTAAAAAATAAACCAAAAAACAACAGGGATAGTCATTATTTTGGATTGGCAATAGACAAATAAAAGTAATGCTAATAGTACAATAAAACAAAATATTGGATAACAGAGAACTGGATAAAATGGATATCAGAAAAATATATGTTCACCAACAAACATTATCAATAAAATGAAATAGTAAACTGTTGAATGGAATAAAATATTTGAACATTATATATGTGATAAGAAGATCTATAAAGAGTGTTTTTACCTCAATAAAAAATTTAAACAATCCAATTAAAAAATGATCAAATGACCTGAATAGACAGTTTTCCAAAGAAATTATGTGGAGTTCTAATATGCACATGAAAGATAATCAACAATATTTGTTGTTAGGGAAACGAAAATCAAACTACAAGATCCCACTTTGTGCTCACAGTGATGGCTATAATCATGAAAACAGAAGATAACAATATTTATGGAGAATGTGGAGACATTGGAATACTTGTGCACAGCTGGTGAAAATGTAAGCCATTATAAAAACAGTTTGATGCCTCCTTAAAAAGTACTTCCTTACACAGAATTACAACAGGACCAGCGATTCCACTCCTAAGCATATTCCTGAAATAATGAAAAATAATTACTCAGGCAAATACATACATACCTATAATAGCAATTTTCATGATAGCTCAAAGGTGGGAAAACCCAAATGGTCAGCCATATATGATAACCAATTGTGATAAGTGTAATTATCCATGTAAAGGTAGTAACAATAAATGCTACAATTTGTATGAACTCCAAAGACATGTCAGCGAAAGAAATGATAGACATAAGGTCCCATATCACAGGACTGCATGACATCTGTCTGTAGAAACAAAGTAGATTAGTGGTTGCCAGGACCTATGTTTGAATGGGAAATGAGAGTACAAGTTTAATGGACATGGGGGTACAGAGTTTCTTTTGTGGGTAGTGAAAGCATTTGGGAACTAGAAGAAGTAGCCATACAATATCATGGGTGCACTAAATACTTCTGAGAAATTAACTGGAAATAGTTGATTTTATGTCACATGAATTTCAGCTCAGTTACAATAACAATATTGTTTGTGACTGAGATAGCATCAGGAAAGCATAGTGAACTCAATACTCAGCTTTTGAGGAATTTCCACAATTGCATTACTAAATATTCTGACCCTTTGCTAAAGTAGTACATTAGATGTGGCAGAAAGTGTGTTGCCTGAAACACAGAGTATGATCTACTATGGTAGGGATGATGGGCAAAGGCTTTAAATACTGTTTTTTCTCATAGTGACACATTTGGTTTTTCATGGATTGTAGAGGTTTGAATAGGTTTGCTCCCCATAGACTCATATGTTTGAATGCTTGGCCCATAGAGAGTGGCACTATTAGGAGGTGTGACCTTGTTGGAAGAAGTGTGTCACTGTGGGGGTGGGCTTTGAGGTCTCAAGCTATGCCCAGTCTCCTGTTACTTGGGGATCAAGATGCAGATCTCTCAGCTCCTTCTTCAGCACCATGACTGCCTGCATGCTGCCATGTTCCGCCATGATGATAACAGACTAAATCTCTGCAACTGTAAGCCAACACCAATTAAATGTTTTTCTTTATAAGAGTTGCTGTGGTCATGGTATCTGTTCACAGTAATAGAAACTCTAACTAAAACAGGGATTATGATTTCATTTTAGTCCTAGTACATGTATCAGCTATTGAGTCTTGATTGGTGATAAGATATCTGCTGTTAGTACAACGAGCATTTCTAACACCTAATAATCTCCTTTTTCAACAAAAGGAGTAGGCACTGGGCTCAGAACCCCTTAATAACTAGTTTTAATGTTATTTTATTTTCAGTGTGTTCATTTTTATCTTTGTCTTCCTTTTATATGACATGACATTTGTGTTCTCATTCAAAAATTCCTCTGTGAATTTATTTACATAGGAACTGAAAGGAAAGCAATTAGAATAATAATAAAAATAGAATGAGAATTTTTTGAGAGGGAGAGATATTTGATCTTGGAAAGTTAAATGGAATATATAATAGCAAAACATTTTTTTATTTGATACATAAACTCATTAGCAACTAAACTTCCCTTTAGCAGTCCACTCTAGGTGTGAAATGCCGAGCCTTCAGTCTCTATCCATACAGCTGCAGACACACCAGGAAGCACCTCATTCTCAGAGCTTTTATGGAAAAATTCTGTAGTGAGCTGAAGACTGGGCATCAGCTTGCTTAGCATATGAGGGCCCAGGTTTGAACCCTAGCACAGTAAGAAACAAACAAACTACTCTACCAATATAAACTGTTTCACTCAGTGACTTTATGCTGAGTGAATCAGAAAGGCTGGGTACTTAGGAGTTGTGATTCCTCATGTTCTCCAGCCGTACAATTCTGCTATGGTCATAGAGTCCCAGTGGCATCTGGAAGGCATCTAGACACACCATTGTTTCTGCAGCAGCTGCCAAGAAGGGTTTGTCGGACATGGTTGTTTTTTTTTTTTTTTTTTTTGGAATGAAGCTAGTTAGACCCAGTACACTAGCACACATCCCTGACAGTCACTAGCTGCTAAGATGCAGTGATAACAAGGGCAGTGATAATCTGTCATTTGCTATGATTTCTGATCTGGTTGCAGTAGCTTCCTAAGAGGGTTCACAGCTGATGTGAATAACTGGAAAGTTTGGCCTTTCTTACCCTTCTAAACATCCCAAAGACTCTAAATACCTCTGATTCTCTATATCAGATGCCATTTTGCTGTTAATAATCCTTGTTGAAATATTACTTCCCTTGAATTTAGAATTTAGAAAGAAAGCCTTATTTGAATATGATAATTGTGGATGTCTGTTCAGTGTTCACTGCTGTATGCATGATCTTATTTTGTTCTACAAAGGGCCTAGACTAGCTTCTCTCACTACCCTCCCTTTTGCAGAGGAGTGAGATAAGGCCGAGGGTCACATAGTCATGTCAAGTCTTAGCCCTGGTAAGCAGCAGAGTTTCAGATTTGATTCTGGGGTTCTAACTCTAGAGGTTGTAATTAAACACACTAAAATTTGTAGCAAAACGAAAACCCACATTAAGATAAAGAGTATAAATAGCCAGGCATGGCTGACCATGATTGTAATCCCAGAGCTGAGGAACCTGAGGCAGAAGAATGGAGTCTGAAGACAACACGGGCTACAGAAGGACTTCAAGGCCAGCCTGGACTTCGCAGCTAGCTTCTTACCTTGAAACCAAAACCAAAGCTCCAATCAACACCATCCCCAAAGAAAAACCATCAACAGTCTAAGAAAAGTTTGGTTATAACCACTTAGTTACAAAACATCTAAAAAATGTTTTGATTTAAATAGCTTTGTGGCTTTCAAAATTACAGATTAAGAATTATGAACATGTAATTTTCATAGTGTATTAGCAAACGGAAAGAAAAAGCGGGGCAGACTAAAAAGTCATGTTTTTTTCATCTCTAGCCTCATTTTCAAGAGTCTTGAGTCTGGCTGTCTGAGACCCGTATGTCTTTTCCTTTTCAGTCAGAGTAGGCTGTCAAGGACTTATTTCATGTCTGAGTCAAATGTAATTGAAAGTACTGTGTATACTTTGATCAAGGTCATTATGTTGCTTCACAGAGACCATAATGTATCATCTCACCTCAAAGCAGAGAACCAGACAAAATTAGAAACTTCTCAGTAAAAGAAGGTGCCTTTGAATTTCCCAGAATCCACAGTTGTTTACCCTGTTTTCATAGCTTGACCTATCTATGTCCATTGCACTTCTGCTAACCTTGATGATACTATTTTGTTATTAACACTTTAGGTGAAATATGGCTTAAATATAGTTTTAGCACTATATTGTGTTTGTGTGTGTGTGTATGCTTATGGATGTGTTGTGTGTGTGGGGGGGGCTCGTGTACAGTGTGAATGTGCTTATGGGTACATGTAGTAGGAGGTTTCTGACCAAGATTTTTGGGTCTAGCCTCAAGGTTTAGGCCCTCAGACCCACAGACCCGCAGAGACACACAGATGCTTACAATAGTTTTAGGCTGATTGGCCTAAGGCCCAGGCATATAACTTGCTAACTCTTTACCCTTAATCTAACCTATGACTCTTATCCTGTTCAGCCATGTGGCTCGGTACCTTTTCTCACAGCAGCATAGTTGTCCTCTGTTTCTTCTGGCTTCTCTCTGGCATTCTGCTCTGTTCTGCCTGTTCTCAGAGTTTTCTTAGTCTGGTAGCCCCGTCCACACTTCCTGTCTGCCTTTGGCCAATCAGTGCTTTTTATTAAACTCATAGGCAGGGACAATTATTTACAATGGAACAACATAATCCCCCTACAGTTACAAGTGTATAGAGATTCCTGCAGAGTGTGTGAGTGTGTGGAGGCCAGAGATTAACCTTGCATGTCACTCCTCAGGAGCTGTCTACCTTGCTTTGTTGGAGACAAGGTCTCAACTTATCCTGGTGCTCCCTGATTGGGCTAAGATGGCTGACCAGAAAGCCCCAGGAATCTGCCAGTCTCCACCTCCCCAATACGGGGATTGTAAGAATATGTCTGACTTTTCCACACAGCTTCTGGGGATTGAACTGGGTTTTCATAGTTGTGTGGCGAACACCTTGCTGGCTGAGCCATTCATTCTTAATTTATTATTTATTGTGCTTTTCTTGCACAATATTTCAAGACTATAAGACAAATGGCAATAAACTCCATTGCTAAAGATAGTAATTTATCACTGTTTTATGGCTCCCCTGGCTGCCTGTGCTCACTGGAGATGTCATATCTTAGGGTTTCCCAGACTGTTCTTCAGCTGGAAATAATAGCCAGATGCCTCATGATGTGGGCAGCAGTTGAGATTGGCTGCTGTTGGCAATGGCTTTAGATGAGGCTGGCTATCTAGTATGCCCTGTGCAAGCTGCATGGGTTTCTCACCTGACAGTATTTGAATTCTGAAAGTACACAAAGAACTTCACAGACACAAGTAGAAACCTTGAGACTTTTTTTGTTCTCACCTTAGAAATTGCTCTACCTCATTTCCACCAAACTATTTTGGGGGGATAGAAGTGAATCACAGGACTCTTGTAGATATAAAAGGAGTGTCACTAACAGTGTGTGAATATTTGTAGGCAAGGCTCTTTGGGAGGTTTCCTAGGAAAACCACCATACAACATATATAGAGTTTAAAAGTTAATTAAAAAATTATGTTCATGAAGGCTGATGTTTTATCACCTAAAATGGAGGCAAAATGCCACGAAATCACATTTTAATTTTTCAGTACTTTATATCTCTGTATATTTTAATTAAATTTCAGCCATGTAATAAAACTTAAAAAAAAAAAATAATGGGGACTGGTGAGCCGGCTTCGTAGGTTGAAGCACTTGCTGTCAATCCTGATGATCTGGGTTCAGTTCCTGGGATCTATATGGTAGAGGAAGACAACCAATTTTTGAAAATTCCCCTCTGAGTACCACACTTTTCCCATAATGAATAAAATACATGCAATAAAAATAATGGCATTGCAAGCCAGGTATGGTGGTGCACACCTTTAGTTCTAACTTGGGAGGCAGAGGCAGGGAGATCTCTGTGAGTTCAAGGCTAGCCTACTGTACAAAGTGAGGTCCAGGATGGACAGAGATTCACAGGGAAACCCTGTCTCAAAACCCAAACTAAATAATAATAATAATAAAATATAAAATAATAATAATAATAATAATAATAATAATAATAATAATGGCATCACACCTGAGAGGTGACTGAAGGGAAGCTGATAGGCACATATAAACTCAGCAGACAGAAAGTCTTCCAGAACTATGAAGACATGACATATTGAAAAATGATCCAGACTCTTTATAGATTTCTGGCTGAGCATGATAACTATTTTACTGTGTAATCATGAACAGGATGGCTGTGAGCACAGAGCAAAGGAGATAGTGAGAGGCAACTTCAGTAGTCGAAAATGAGTCTGTGAAACTTTTTTCATATCTGTTTGATCATGTGAAAAATTAACTTCTCTTTTTACATAAAAGAAGACTGTTGATACACCTTTGTGTTCTTTCCATCTGATATTCTTTCCTTTCTTCCTTTCTTACTTTTCATTCTTTCTGTATTTGTTCAGAAGGAACTGACTCTGGCCAGAGAGCAAACTAGACCAAAGAGCAGAAGAGGATGGAAGACAGAAGTTCCTCTATCTTGTGGCATGTGTGTTCTTAAAACAGGGAGCCCTCCCAAGTCTATTGAAATACCCATAAATAAGACCACCCGAGATCCTTGTAACAACCTGTATGCAACATCTAATGTGGTTTTATTATTCATATGCTGATAGAGCATAGGTATGAGAGGCAGGGCGGAGTCAGACAGACCAAGCCTGAAGCCCAAAGGAGCAACATGTAAGGAAAACAGGTGAGCCACAGGCCACGTGGCAGATAGACTGAGAATGGGTTGAGTTAAAGATATAAGAGCAAGCTAGCAATGTGCCTGAGCCATAGGCCAAACAGCATGAACTTAATATAAGAGTCTGGGTCATTTCTGGGGGCCTGAGCAGCTGTGGGCAACTAAGGGGTCTGGGACTGCAAGTCTGTGGGTCTGGGCCTCTGGCCACCTGGAACCAAGAAACCTCACTGTAACAATATGCATTCATGGAATCTTCCTTTTGATTCTTATTTATTTATTTTATTTTGTAGACAGAGTTTCTCTGTGTATAAAGTCTGTGTAGAGCAGGCTGGCCTCGAATTCACAGAGCTCTGCCTGGCTCTGCCTCCCAAGTGCTGGGATTAAAGGTATGTGCCATATGTGTCACCACCACCCTACCAAAGACTTTCTCTTTTAAACAGAAGGACTTTGTTTTTTAAGGAAAAAAAAAAAAAATCCATGTCGATGTAGCTCTTCCATTGACATTTGATTGACAGATGTGGACTGGTCTGCTTTATTTATTATTTACTCATTTTCACCATGAGTTACACACAGTGGTATTAGACCTGACTTTTCTAGTCAATAGAACATTCCTAGGGAATTTCAGAAATGACTGCAGGTGGTGAGATGAATTATGCTAGGCTTTCCAGAGCCTTCACCCCACCTCCCGATTTGTTAGTTCTTTCCTCTCATCCCCAAAGCTGAGTGACCGTATAGCCATGGATTCACATTGCACAATCTCTGTTTTACAGGACACTCTAGGAACAGCCCCTTTCATCCATATTTTTGAAATGCTGGATATTTTTTTGAATAGTTTGATATTCAAAATATACATATAATTTCCCCATATTTTGAAACATATTTTCAATGAAACATGGAATGTATTTTCATGTTCTTACCACAAATTGTACTCTTGACTCTAGTTATTATGGCATCTCGTATATTTAAACATACACTCTTACTTTTGGCAGAAGGAAAAATGAAACGCAAATGTCAATCTCTTCTCCCATTATGTTATAGGAGAGATCTAAATGTTTGGCATTTGTGAAATATTTTCATTGGAGATACAAACTGTTTATTCCTTTTTAACTTTTTTTTCATATTGACAGTAAACTTTTATCCTTTTTCCCTCCCAGTTGAAGGGCATCTTTGTATCTAGCATGTTAGAGAAAATATAATCACAGAGTGTATATAATATAAATATACGTTTTTATGGCAGGGGTTGGTAAACTACCCCAAGGCTCAAGTGCTCCTCTTTATATAAGTTTTAGTGAAATGCAGCCACCCTCATTTTTGAATATATTCCTGAATATCCATAAGACTACAGAATCAGAATGAAAGTCTGAAGTTGAGCCAATAGTGCTGATAATTAAGTCCAGAATACAGTATTATTAGACTAATATACAAACAAAATATGTGAAATTTCTACTTCAGTTTGGAAAATAGGGTTGTGACCAGAAGTGTTCCTCCAACTCATTTGTGGTTTTTTTGTTGTTTTTTTGTTTGTTTTTTTCTGCAGTGATATTTCAGAATGAGTTCTCTTGAGGCTCTGTGGGTTTCCCAAGGTATCTTAGAGATGGTAGTTCAAACACTGAAATTTAGTTCAGTAAGCATAGTGTGGAGTACTTGTGCAATTTGTATGCTGGGTACAATGTGTGTTCAAAGACATGGAAGGGATGGGTCTTGTCACAAATGGAGAATGCTTTAGTGATTTCCTAGTTTGGGAATTCTATACCTTTTTGGGGAAATATTGGGGTGTTGAATTATTTTCCCATGACCTTCCATTTGACTGGATGTTCATCACATCGTTTGTACCATTTTGTGCATGCCGGAATGAACAAAACAAAAACAAGCAATAGTAGTAACTACGAACCTGGCTTAAAAAATGAAGACCCAAATGAAAGAATGTATATTTTTATCTTATTGCCTTTTATTTTGGAATGCCACTCAATGGAAATGTGAATGCAAAAAGCCCTGAGTTCCACTTGCAGCCCAGGCCTCCCCAACACTGTAAGTGGTTATATGACATTTGAGAGATAGAGGGCCTTAGAAGCCATGCAAGACCCAATCTCACAGGTGTTAAAATCTGAACAGAGGAAGGGAATGCCACTCAACCATTCCCCGCTTCTGTCCTTAACTGAACACAGCATGTCGTAATGAGTATCAGGTTTTACCAGCTAGAGAGAATCGCAACAGTGCCAGCTTTAATAATTCTAGTTCCTGGAAATAAGCACAGAAGCTTTTTAGTTGTTCGCACACCCAAACTTTTGTAGCTTCCATTGAATAAATCATTTAAATGTCAGCAAATTGTAGTGTTGGGAAATTTATATCATCCTTTTCACAGGAGCTCTTAATGGAAGACTGTGTAGAGTAAAAAAAAAATTCGTGACACTAAAAAGAAAGCTGACCTAGAGAAAGACGGGACAGAGGTGAACACTGAACACGTTTTAGGCAGCAAAAGGCTCGCACACAGTAGCCCTCTTAAAGTTGTGTTGATCACTTGGCATAAATGCCCACAAATTGACTGTGTGACCTTGTCGGTAATAGCGCCACTCTGTTGACAAATTATCATTGTGCACACACTTCCAAGCATCTCACTTCAGGGATGAAGATACCTAGTGGAAGAGAAAACCAAGTGCAGTGGGCAAGGTCTCAAGGTTGGGAAGCAGTTGGGCCCCATATGCAAAGTGCGCCCCCTGCTCTGCCCCCAGGTGTCAGACACCACATTGGTCCAAGGCCATCTGTAGTTCGGTAGCAATCCCTGGGTGCTGCCCGGTCCGCGGACCCCCGCTTCCTGCAGAAGGGCTGGGGGCCCGGCCTCTGCCTGCAGCTCAGCGGGAGCGCGCCAGCCGGGAGTGCGGGAGCAGCGCACGTGCCGCCGGGAAGGAAGGGGCTACTTGCCCGCGCCAAGATGGCGGCGGCCGCCGCGACCGCAGCGGCGACTGTTGGCAGCCGGTGAAGCGGGCGGGGCTGGCGGCGCGGAGGCGGGGTCCCGGGCGAGCCGCCTTAGGGAAGGCGGGGGCCGTTTCCATAGCGGCGGCGGCAGGAGGTGTTGCGCCGGGGAACTTCCTGGTTCCCGGGCTCGGCTTTGCCGGGAGCCTCCTGGAAGGGAAACAATGGGGCGGAGGGCACTGCGGTAGCCGCCGCCGCCGCCGCCGCCGGACCCGCTCGGCCTCCCACGACTGGCCGCCGCCGGGACCGCCGTGAGGTAACTTCCTTTTCTCCTCTGTCGCTGCTAGAGGGGCTAGCGAGGTTTAAGGCGAGGGGGCCGGGACGGAATTGGTCCTAGGCAGCCGGACGCCGCCATTCCCGGCCCCGGGCAGAGGGCACGCGACGGCGGTGCGGCCTGGACCTAGCTGCTCACCCGGAGCTCGCGCGCGCCGGGAGGGGGGGGGGTGGTTGTCTGCGGTGTGATTGACAGGCGGGCGGGCGCGGGCCGGGGGCCGGGAGCCGAGAGCCGGGAAGGGCCCGGCGCTGTGTGCAGCCCCTCGAGGAGGCGGAACCCTTTGGCGGCCATCCTCCCTCCCCCGTGCAAGTTTCGGTCTCCGGGAAGACGTGTCTCCCTCACAAGTTTCAGTTGCGTCCTGCGGAAACGCGAGGGGGCAGGACCCAGGCAAACTTCGTTCTCCCAAACGATTGCCTGGATGCCGCTAGAACTTTGTTTGGAGCAGCCGCGGGGAGGATGGGCGTGAGGGAGGGATCTGGAAATCTGTGCTCCCTAGAAAAGTTTTGCCGGATAGTTTGGAGCCCCGGGATCACGGTAGTTTGCAGGTGTTTTAATGCCAGCAAATGAGAGAAGTCTGACTGTCTGACTCCACGGTGGAACGTTCCTATAAGTTGAACATTAGCTCTCTCTGGGCTCTTCCTAGCCACTCTCTGTTTAGTCAACATAGAGATTTAATTTGATTTTAAAATTTAGATCACAAGATGTTAGCTGACATCACAAGATGTCAGCTGACATCACGACATTTTCTAGTAAAGCGTGTGTTAGTAGATTCCCCTTATTCACCCCCCTTACCCCATGTGAGTTTTTAGAAGACTTTAATATGCTTTGTGCCTTATGGATTGGAACGGCTCAGTGAATTGTGCCAGTACCTAGTCTTTAGGAATTATGTGACATGAATAGAAGGAACACTGTTCTACCTATTCTTGCTGTAAGAATTCAATCGTGGATCAGTGCTCTCTCTCTCTCTCTCTCTCTCTCTCTCTCTCTCTCTCTCTCTCTCTCTCTCTCTCTCTCTCTCTGTGTGTGCGCGCGCGCACGTCTCATTTGATCTCTGAAACAGTTAATGCTTCATAGCTTAGGAAAGTTTTGCAGGACGTTTGAGATCACCCCTGGCCAATTCCTTCTCATCTTGAATCTGTGAGAAATTTTGGTGGTGAGGGGTCGGAGGGGGGACTAGGGCGGAGTTTAAATTTTTTCCCGTTCTTTAAGTTAACTTAGTAATCAATAAACGCACAGGATGAACAGTGTCTCATTGCTTTTCTCCCTAAGACCCCACAATTAACAAAATATTTTCTAGTAAGAGAAGTTGTAAGCATGCTGGCCTTTATTTCTTAAGGTGGATGACCTTAAGGGTTGACTCCCCATGGGGCATTAAGATATAAGTCAAAATGGAAAAGGAAATTATTCTTCTAACACTGTAAATTAACTTCTAAGGGAAAGGCATAGCCCTAAGTGCAAGGACAGGTGTTCTGAGTTAAAGAATCAGTAAGTGCTCACAAAGGTATTCAAGAAGTATCCTTTGTCAAACTTTAAGAGTTTGGGTCCTGAGCCTTGGTGCTGGCTGCTACTTAACTAAACTGTACATCTCTGGGTTGTGCTTGGTTTTGGTGAATATAATTCGTTATATCCCTTCCCCTTAAAAATACCTTTTTAAGATTTATATTTTATGTGTATGAATGTTTTGCCTGCACTTATGTATGTGCATTACATGTGTGCCTGTTTCCCTCGGGAGTCAGAAGAGGGTTCAGATCTGGAACTGGAGTTATAGATGGTTGTGAACCATCACATGGGTGCTGAGAGTAAAACCTGGATCCTCTGTAAGAGCAGAAAGTGTTCCTAACCACTGAGCCATCTCCAGCCCTCCATTCCTTCCTTAACAGTGTTGTGCAGGTAACCCTCAGTGAAGACAGCTGGTCTGGTTAAACTAGTCAGTAAGGAGAAATGTCAGGCTTGATGTTGGGTGTAAATTGACTGATCATCTTGAAGCATTGTATGGGAACCAGCAGATCCAGTTTGGGTGTCCAGTGCCAGGCAGTTTACATTGGTCTGTCTTTGCCATCATGTCAAATTATTGTTACAGTTTGTGGCCGGTAAAGATGGGTGAGGAAAGCCAGTGAGGTAACTTTGAGAACAAAACTGGTGAAAAGTTAAGGAATGTTAAGGAAGTTCAGAAATCAGCCAAAGTATTTAGAATATTAAAACTGAGACTTGCTACTTCAGGTAGAGAGATTGAGACATTTTCAGGATTTTTAGTTTAACTTTATTATACTTAACCTTGTTTTGTAACTGGTGCAATTCAGACTAATTACCATAGACTTACAGTTTGTCCCTTCAGTGTAATTTGTGAAAAACATACTTCCATTTACAGATGTGATCTAATTACATATTAGAGAACCATTTTCCCCTCCTATGGTTTCTCCCATTTTTACAGTCAACATAAGAATCTCAGTTTGAAGAGAAGCTGACCTGTAAGCACACTTCCATACAGCATACAGGGATTGGAGGGTGTGGGAGTTGGAGTCAGAGACTGTTTTTGACTGGCTAGTGTCATTTATAGGCTCCATCTCCGCATGATTTAGTTTTAAAAAACATTTCTTTGTAAAATTAGAGTACTTTGAGGGTGAGTAGAGAGTGTGGACATAGTAAGTGTCAGGGAGAATGTTTGTTGCCTGTCAGCTAGTTCCCTGCGTGGCTTGTGCTGTCATCATTGGCTTGAAGAGAAGCTCCCGAACCATTCTCTCATCTTCTGAAGTGGCTTGGCTTTTGTCTCATAGTCATCACAGAAAGTGAGTCAGTCTGCTTGATGGCCACACAAGACTGTCTGCCTCAGTGTCTACTTTTAGAGTGCTTGGGCTACATGTTAATTTCCATAGCTGTAAAACTTGGTTTAAATGCTAAATAAAATATTCTTTGATATCCTCACAGACATAATGATTGTAAGATTTGTTGATTTCATCTTAATTCTATTCCTATTAGCATAGACTACCTTATTTAAATATTCCCTACTCTTATCAAAACATTAGGAACAATCAACCCTAAGATACAATGTCTAATAGGTATTCAGGTGATCAAGATGGAGTCTGGAGTTTTGTGTCTCCATAAGTGGTTTTGGCTCTATAAAGATGGTTAGTTATCTGGTGACAGAGGTCCATGGTGACATCGATAGGAGTGTAGCAGAGGTTACATTTTCCCTTGGACTTTTCCTTTTGCTGTATCCACAAGTCAATAATAATAATGATGAAACACTAGAGTGATGTGCTAGGCTGCCCTTTATTAACTGCTCAGTATATTAACTTTACAGTTAGCCATGTTACCAGGGTAGCACATTCATGTTTTATTATGGCATGAAGGGAGAGTTGCACATCCATATGCTGTAGACACTCTTTGCCCTGAGTTGTATTTTCTTTTTTTTTTCAGGCAGTTTAATTTGTTAGTAAATGTGTAATAAGATAAGACAAGGTGAGATAAAAATTTAAATAGGTGTAGAAACTAGTTTTAGAAATTTGTCTTCCCTGGGCAGTTTATTTTTTATAATTCTTTCTAGGTTTGCTTTGAAATTTTTTTTAAAATGACATTTCCATTTTTCTTTCATTTCAGTTTGAGATGATACATTTTACAGTTTACCTAATTTTGATATTTTTTTTTGTTATTATTATTTTGTGTGTTGATGTTAGTTAGTGCACATGCAAGAGGTGTGGACACATCGAGTCAAATGTGGGTGCCTGTGCATGCCAGAGGTCAACTTTCTGCATTGTCCTTAGGAACCACCTGCCTTCTGAGCTGGCCTTGTTGCTAAGGCTGGGTTGGCTGACCAGTGAACCCAGGCATCCTCCCGTCTCCTGCTTGGGTTTAGTTTACTTCCAAGTTGTCCTTTTGGGATTTGGTTATTTTGAGGACTTAGTTGAAATTAAGGGGATGGTTTACTTGATGTTTCTCACACCTTGGCATTTTGACTTCTTGGTGTCAGGGCTGCCTGCCTAAGTATAGTGTAACCCTCTCAGGCACCTATTTCGATCAGGCAGCGATTTCCAGGGATAAAGAAGCTCAAGACTACTATGCTCTCACTTTAGATTCTTAATCTCTTTTGGACTGTGATTGCTCATTCCTTAGTATCCTCTCAGTCCTTGGAGATATCCTTTAAAACCGTACTAGTATTAATGTATATCCTGAAGAATTTTTATAATGTAATTAACTGTGCAATTAACTCAGTTCAATCTATAGAGTATTTCTGGTGCCCCAGAGGTTTATTACAATTGTTTCCAATCAATAACCCCTTCCTGTCTTGTATTATAGAACTTAATTTTCTATCACCATAGATTAGTTTTTTATAGAAATAATGTTATGTACAGACATTGCTTTGTGTTCGATTTCTTTCATTCAGCCTTGTATTGTGTAAGTGAATTTCATTTAGGTCGTTGTATGTACCCGTTTCTTTTTATTGTCCAGTATTTATTTTAGTTACTCTAAAAAATTGTTCAGGAGTGTATCTTAAAACAGTGGGATTATTTGCTTTCTTCACAGATCTGCAATTTGGACAATGCTTATGTCTGCTTCACTCAGTTTCAGGTTGGGCTGCTTGAAGGCCAGGCCTAGTGTTATGTGAAGGGTTGCTTCCCTGAGAGTTGGTGATAGGACACTTAGCCTTGCAATATGGCTTGAGGTTGTTCACATGAGCTGTGTGGCTGGATTCCAAGAAAAAGAGAAGATTAGAGAGGTTGAGGGATGAGCCACACAGAAGCTATATTGTCCTTGTCACTTAGACTTGGCACTTCTGTGGTCTTAATACCCACTGTGTATTAATTACTACTTGAAGCATTTGTAAAATATCCATCTTGTAAAGAAAGGGGAAATGGCCCTGTTTCTTGACTGGAAGAGACAAGATTCTAAAAAAATCATGCACGATCATACTCAGTAACTATTATCAGAAAATGCAGATTGCCACAGTGGTAGACTGATCATGACTATATCTTAGCTTAACCATTCTACTTTTATAGGCATTTAATTGTTCTCGGTTACTGGTTGTTATAATACAGCTGCTGTGAATATTCTTGTGTATTTTGTTGACTATATGAACTCCTTCCTTTTGGCTTTCCCTAGGAATGGAACTGTTGACCAGTAGGTAGACATACAGTTAGCTTTAGTAGTTTACTTAGCAAACATTTGTTTATATTTTTGTTTTTTTTAAATATCTTAAAACTATACATAGTGTATATTGTTTGGCAAGTTCTTTGTTTTCTAGTGAGACAGATGGTTTGGATCAACCCTTGTGGAGATGCAGGTCCCTTTTCTTTTCTTATATGTGTTTGTGTTTATGGTGTGCATGCCTGCATGTGTACATATTCTCATGTGTATAGGCAAATGTGTGAAGACTCAAGGCCAGTTTTAGGAGTCTTATATCCCTCTCTATCTTACTCACTGAGGCAGTAGCTCAGCTGAAGCAGAGTTTGCTGTTTCTGCTAGGGTCCAGCAATCCACCATGTTCCAGGGATGCCGTGCCATGCCCTCCTGGCATTTACATGGGTTCTGAAGACCCTGACTTCATCTTCTTGATTGCCTGACAAGCACTGATTTTAATCCCCGAGTGATCTCCCCAGCCCATGAAGCTTTCATATTATGTACTGAGCTAAATGGTTATTATTGGAAAATAGGATTATGTAGAAGGATATGATTGTGGAGTACTAGGGCAGTTTTCAGGACAGCATAACCTAAGAGAGTCTTTTAGTTTAGTTTGTTTTTTAAAAAAATTTCTTTTTAAATACATTGAACACACCCCCTTAGTAATGAACATCACATTTTGTTGATGGTCAGCACTTTAGTATCAGTTTGAATCCTAAACTCATTTCCCAGGCTTACTTGGGGTTTATTTTTCTGACTAGTAACAAAACTTTCTCTCCAAGCTAAATTTTCATTATTAAGGATTGCCAAAAAGAACATGATGTAAACTTTCAAATTTATGGTTGCATTAGGCTACATCACTATTAACAGTCACTTTAACTCCGCCCCCCCCCCCCCAGTCAATTGAATCTCCCCCCATTCCCCTTTAATGGAATATTTTAGACTGGTTTGTTTTAGTTCATACCTCATTTACTGTGATAGTTGATTTGTTGATCCTGCTTATGCTAAGAAAATTAGAATCTTTCTCAGATTCTCATTTAATTAGGATTAGTTTTAAAGTCATAAATAACACAAGTTACAAATAGAAATTCAATATTGTGTTTCAACTTCCTTATTTTATGAGACAAAAATGTATCAGGAATATTAATGCGTGCATCAACTTTATATTTAGTTTACTAGGGTATCTTTCTTTCACACAGGATCCCATGATACTCCTGGGTGCTAATCAGCCTAGATACTTAGCTCTGGCTTTGCACACACAGATCCAGGGAGGCCAAGTGGACTTCTTGTTGCAGTGGTTTTCTTGAGGGGCCTTATGTCGACTATCATCTTGCTGACTTCAAATTTCATCCACATTAACCTACACATCTGTGTGTTTGTATCCTTTGGTGTGTAAGTTTACTTAATTTTATTTAATTTAGTGCCTAAAATACATGAAGCCCTTGACTTCCACTTTGCCAGTCAGTTTCTGTTGACACTTTTCTTCTGAATTTCTCTATTTCAGGTTGGTTGGAATCAATGTCTCTTTGTATCCTAAGCTAGTTAGACAGTTTTTATATATTGTAGAGGTGAATTAATATTTATTGAAAGAGCAGAAAGTGTATTGTGTTTAGAATCTAATTGATCACAAATTCCTTGGACATAGGTCTTAAAATTATGTCTACTTTTAAATCTCTTCTATTGTGCCTGTTTTAGTGATCATTATATGGCAACCTGGAATTTTAATGGATGTTTTGAATGCTACCAAGCTTCTATAAAGAAAAGATACTGTGTTCTTCATTTTAGCTTTTATTTGTGGAGTTTAGCCACTATGTACAGTTCTGATATGATAGACATATCAAGTGCATATGGCAAATATAAGCTATCTTTGAAAGCTCCTGGCTCCCTGTGCCGCTAGAAATAAGGAAAACTTAGAAATGACATTTGCTTTCTGAAATGTCTGTTGACCAGTGTAACAAAGCCACTAGAATTTGATAAGCCCGCCTGGAAACCTAACTTAAATTCTACCCAAGAAAGGAAATTTGACCTTCCCCTTATCTTCTGCATCATTAACATACACATGTAAACAAACTGCTGAAAGTCAGGGTTTGTTTATTAGGCCCATCTCATTCTTTGATCTCATTAGTAGGAAATATTTTGTTGACTCAGTGAACAGAATAAACAACCGCCTTTTCATTGTTCTGCTGGGAAAAGATTTCAGGCTGTGGGACTTTAGCATTGTGTTTTATAGGTATACACTGCACTAGAGTATTGTTTATAGAAAGTCCAAGAAATTGTCACCACAAGGGTGAGATATGTTTCAATGAATAATGACTGTAATATTAAATGGAGTTATTTCTTCATCTAGACATTACCTGGGAATCTGCCCTGGTATATGTAGTGGAACTGATGAACTGTGACTGAATTAAGAAGGGAAGGTACTAGAATCCTTATAATGTTAAGCTTTGCAGAAAGGGGTAATATTTTGTTCATAGCTTTGTTGGCTAGGCCTAAAATACTGCCTGGTTTCTGAGGGTCGCTTAGGAATGGCTTATCTAATAATAACCATTGTCTAATAATTTAATATTTGTGTGATTTTTAAATTAAAAAATCATATTATTTTTATTAATTTTTTTTGAGACAGTGTTTTATATAGCTTTGGCTGGCCTCAAATTCATAGAGATCTTCCTGTCTCTGTCTCTTGAGTGCTGGGTTAAAGCTATGTGCCACCATACCAGCTTATGTCATCTATTTTAAATTTAAAAATTGAACAGTAGTCCTAGGTCTTGGCTTATGAGCTTTTGAGGAGATAGATTTGAGTTGGATGATGCTTGTTTCTGATATTTCTTTCTTGATGATCCTGTGATGAAGGTGTGTAAAGGCCATTACAATGTTTGTTCATTTTTTTTGTCCTTAAATTGCTGGATAGTTTTAATAGACATGAGAGACTATTACTAGTGAACAATCCAGTCAGTTATTTATTATTGGACATTTAAGTTTTTTTTTATATAATTTTTAAATTATTACTTTATTTTTTCGTTTTACTTACCAACCACACCTTCTCTTTCCTCCTCGTTCTCCCTCCACCCCCCTTCCACTCCTCAGGAAGGGTAAGGCTTCCCATGGGGGGGTCAACAAACCCTGGTCTATCAAGTGGAGGCAGGACCAAGCCCCTCTCTATGCATCAAGGCTGAGCAAGGTGTCCCACTATAGGTAATGGGCTCCAAAAAGCCAGTTCATGCACCAGGGATAAATTCTGGTCTCACTGCCAGAGGCCCCACAAACACACCAAGCCACACAACTGTCACTGCCATTCAGAGGACCTAGATCATCCCCTGCAGGCTCCCCAGCTGTCAATCCAGAGTCTCTGAGCTCCCACTAGCTGGGGTCACTTGTCTCTCTGGGCTTCTCCATCGTGATCTTGACCCCCTTTGCTTATATAAACCCTCCTCCTTCTCTTTGAGCTCCAGGAGCTCGGCCCAGTGCTTAGTATCTCTACATCTGTTTCCATTAATTACTGGATGAAGGTATGATGACATTTAGTGTAGTCACCAATCTGATTACAGGGTAGGCCAGTTCAGGCACCTTCTTACTATTGCTAGGAGTCTTAACTGGGGTCATCCTTGTGGGTTCCTGAGAATTTCCCTAGCACCAGGTTTCTCCCTAGCCCCAAAATGGCTCCCTCTGCCAAGATTACTTTTTCATTGCTCTCCCTTTCTGTCCCTCTCTAACTCAACCATGTTCTCATCCTCCATTTCCTCCCCACTGCCCCCATTTTACCCAAGACATCTTATCTTTCTCCTTCCTAGGTGATCCATGTGTGTTCCTCTTAGGGTCCTTCTTGTTACCTAGGTTCTCTGGGGATGTGGATTGTAGTCTGGTTATCCATTGCTTTATATTTAATATCCACTTATGAGTGAATACATGTTGTGTTTGTCTTTCTGGGTTTGGGTTACCTCACTCAAGATGTTTTTCTAGTTCCATCCATTTGCTTGCAAATTCATGATGTCATTGTTTTTTACCTTTTAGTATTAATCCATTGTGTAAATGTATCCACATTGAGGGGCATTTAGGTTGTTTCCAGGTTCTGGCTGTTAAAGTAATGTTGCTGTGAACATAGTTGAGCAAGTGTCCTTATGATATGATTGAGCATCCTTTGGGTATATGCCCAAGAATGGTATTGTTGGGTATTGAGATAGATTGATTCCAAATTTTCTGAGAAACTGCTATATTGATTTCCAAAGTGGCTGTACAAATTTGTACTCCCACCAGCAGTAGAAGAATGTTCTCCTTACTTCACATCCTGGACAACTTAAACTATAATCAGTGTTTTTGATCTGAGCCATTCTGACAGGTATAAGATAGTATCTCAGAGTTGTTTTGATTTGCATTTCCCTGATGGCTAAGGATGTTGAGCACTTCCTTAAATGCTGTGTCATTTGAGATTCTTCTGTTGAGAATTTTTTGTTTCGATCTGTACCCCATTTTAAAACTGGATTATTTGGTATTTTGATGTCTAATTTCTTGAGTTCTTTATACATTGTAGAGATCAGTTCTCTGTCAAATGTAGGGTAGGTGAAGATGTTTTCCCATTCTGGGGGATTGCTATTTTGTCTTATTTACCATGTCCCTTGCCTTACAGAAGCTCCTTAGTTTCAGGAGGTCCCATTTATTACTTTCAGTGTCTGTGCTACTGGTGTTATGTTTAAGAAATGGTCTCCTGTGCTAGTGGGTTCAAGACTATATCCCACTTTCTATTCTGTCAGATTCAGTGTAACTGGATTTATGTTGAGGTCTTTGATTTGTTTGCACTTAAATTTTGTACATGGCAATCGATATGGATCTATTTTCATTCTTCTACATTCTGACATCCAGTTATGCCAGCACCATTTGTTGAAGATGCTTTCTTTTTTCCATTGTATATTTTTGGCTTCTTTGTCAAAAATCAGGTGTTCATCGTGTGTGGATTAATGTTAGGGTCTTCAATTCTATTCCATTGCTGGACATGTCTGTTTTTATGCCAATATCATGCTATTTTTATTACTCTGTATTAGTAATATTTTTATGACTCTGTAGTAGAGCTTGAAGTCAGGGATGGTAATGCTTCTGGAGGTTCCTTTATTGTACAGGATTTCTTTGGCAATATTGGGTTTTTTTGTTTTTCTATATGATGCTAAGTATTGTTTTATGAAGGTCTGTAAAGAATTGTACGGGGGGGGGGGGGGGCGGCCTGGAGCGGTTGCTCAGAGGTTAAGAGTTCTGGCGACTCTTCCAGAAGTCCCAAGTTCATTTCCCAGCAACCAGATGGTGGCTTACAACCATCTAGAATGAAGTCTTTCATCCTTTTCTGGTGTGCAGGCAAAACACTGTATATATATAATTAATAAATTTAAAAAAAAATTATATTGAGATTTTGATGGGGAGTGCTTTGAATCTGTAGATTGCTTTTGGTAAAATTAACATTTTTATTATGTTGATCCTACTTATCCAAGAGAATGGAGATCTTTCCATTTTCTGATATTTTCTTCAATTTTTTTTCAAAGACTTAAAGTTCTTTTGATACAGGTCTTTCACTTGCTTGGTTAGAGTTACCTCAAGATATTTTATGTTATCTGTGGCTTTTATAAAGGATGATGCTTCACTGATTTCTTTCTCAGCCCTTTATCATTTATATACAGGAGGGCTACTGATATTTTACCATTACTGGAAGGTGTTTATCCCCGTAGCAGTTCCCTGGTAGAATTTTTGGGGTCACTATTATATCATCTGCAAAGAGCAAAAGTGAATTTTCCTTTCCAATTTGTATTCCCCTGATATCCTTTTATTGTCTTATTGCTCTAGCTGGAACTTCAAGCACTATATTGAATAGATATGGAGAGAGTGGGCAGCCTGGACTTGTTCATGGTTTTAGTGGAATCGCTTTGAGTTTCTCTCCATTTATCTTGATGTTGGCTGTTGGCTCGCTGTGTATTGCCTTTATTATGTTTTGGTGTGTTGTTTGTATCCCTCATCTCTCTAAGATCTTTATCATGAAGGGCTGTTGGATTTTATTTAAAAAGTTTCAGTTTTGAATGAGATGCTCTTGTGGTTATTTTGTTTGTTTGTTTCATTTCAGTTTGTCTATGTGGTAGATTACATTGATAGATTTTGGTATGTTGAACCATCCCTGTATCTTTGGGATGAAGCCTTGATCATGGTGGATGATTTTCTTTAAAAAATCTGTTCTTGGATTTGGTTTGCCAGTATTTTATTGAGTATTTTTGTATCAATATTCATGAGGGAGATTGGTCTTTAATTCTCTTTCTTTGTTGTGTCTTTGTGTGGTTTGGGTATCAGGGTGACTGGCCTCATAGAAAGAGTTCTGCAATGTCCCTTCTGTTTCTGTTGTTCAGAACAATTTGAGGAGTGTTGGTATTAGCTCTCTTTTGAAAATCTGGTAGAATTATGCACTAAAACTGTTTGACCCTGGGCTTTTAGTTTTTATTTTTATTTTTTGGTTGTGAGACTTTTAATGACTGCTTTTATTTCCTTAGGGGTTATAGGTCTATTTAAATTGTTTATCTGGTCTTGATTTAATTTTGGTATGTGGTACCTATTGAGAAAGTTGTCCATTTTTTAATATTTTCCAATTTTGTGGAGTACAGTTTTTTGAAAACCTAATGATTTTCTGGATTTCTTCAGTGTCTGTTGTTACGTCCCCGTTTTCATTTCTGAGTTTTGTTAATTTGGGTATTTTTTTCTCTACCTTTTGGTTAGTTTGGATAAGGATTTGTCTATCTTGTTGATTTTTCTGGAAGAACCAACTCTTTGTTTCATTGATTCTTTGTATTGTTCTCTTTGTTTCAATTTTATTGATTTCAGTCCCGAATTTGATTATTTTCTGCCATCTGTTTCCTCTGAGTTTGCTTCTTTTTGTTCTAGAGCTTTCGGTTGCTTGTGTGAGATTTTTTCCAAATCCATTTTGTGAACTTTTCTCTTAGTACTGTTTACTTGTTTATGTTACCTGCGTTTAAATTTTCTGTACTTTTGGGAAATTTTTGTTTTTATTATATTAGAATACTGTAAAATGCAAGATTTATGAAAGCCAAACATACTGATACTCATTCAGTTCATTCCCTCAGCTTAAATTACCAATATGTTCCAGAATGACAGCATCTTATCCCAGCCCACTGTTGGCTTGAGGAACCATTGGCCTCACATTCCTTTACTTCTTGTAGTACGTTAGGTATGCAAATATTTCTAAGTAATGCATTGTTAACTTTATGAATTCTGTAACATATTTCATGTATCCTTAATATCATTGTATATGGGCTTTTATAATAGAGTGGACATGACTGTATCAGTAATACTTCTGACAGATTTTTTTGTTTGATATGCGTACTTTTGATTCATTTCACTGCTAAGTGATAAACAGATGCTGTAATTAATTTTTCTGTAGAAATTTGGTATTTTGTTTCTTTTGTTTCTTTTGCTATTACAATCATCATTGTGATAAGTTCCCCTTCCCCTTCTCTCTCTCTCTTACAGTTGGACAAAATTGCTATGAAATTTCTCTTTTTTCCTTTTTCTGATATTATTTGGGGTTTGTAGATGCCAAGAAAGTGCTCTGCTGCTGACCCTTGCTCCTAGCTCCATGATCATTTCTGATTAGACCCTAGTATAAAATGGCATAGTTTTTATAGCTACATCTCTCTGTTTTAGTCAATATTTGTCAATTCTACATTTTCAATGCCTTCATTTCCAGCTTCTATGTGCCTACTTATTGAGATTTGTTTCCTGTGATTAGTATGTTCCTAGGTTTTTAAATGCAGTGTTTTTAACTTGAAACTTCAGCGCTTCAGTGTTTTTATTGTTCTCATCATGTATATCTCTGTCTCTATGGCACGGCAGGATAGGGCATTAATTACGTTCTACAGGTACTTTGATATTACCATTTAGAAAACATAAAATTAAAAATGTATGTAAACATAAACCCCCAGGCAAAGAGTAGTTGCTTTAATTATGAATGCATGTGGACTCCTGGGATCTCTGTGAATGTTTCATCCACTTGGTGTTTTTGTGACATTTGCCTGTCTTTCTCTGTTGTGAAAAAGCATGTTTTGCCTGTTAGCTTCCAAGGAGGGAAATCAAATCCAGTAAACTTAAAGCAGTACCATCAATAAATGTGTTTATTGTGAGAAACTTTGAGTGTGTACCTGAAGCTAACGTGGGATTATATGTGATTGTAGATCTGCCACAACACTCACTTCCTTGGGATAATTGGGTTATCTGGAAATGATAATCACTGGCTAATGCACAGATGAAGAAAGCTTGTGGGCTGGGATCAGGTGACAGGATGGCAGAGCTATAATTATATACCACAGCTAACTACAGTGTAGGCAACATGTGGTTCGTGCACATGCTGATGCAATTTCTACACTGTGTAAATGTGCTGCTTATGCATCTTACGTAATCTTAGTACAGTATGTGGTTACCGTAACTTTGATTCATAGCTGAGGGGCTTACAACTTTGCTGTTTTCTTGAGTGATTTAGAAAATGAAGTGTCACTTTCAGTGGTTGTAGGAAGTAGTTTACTGGTTTATAAAGGAAGTCATGCAAGTATGCATTTTGTATTGAATTACAGAGCTGTAAAATTATTTTAGATCTAGGAAGGCATTTATGCATCCATGTGTTTGTTTAAATATACCACTAGTACTTATGCCTTACCTAAAAATGTGTGTATCAGTTGAGGAAGATTTTATAATCCAAATTTTAGTTAAGGCTCATGTATGTTTTAGTGTTCATACCCATACTAATACAAAGCAATGGTTTATGTTACACTTGAGTCAAAAAAACCAAGTCTAAAAGTTTCAATTTATTTACCAAATAATTTTTTAAATACTTAGAAAGAATGCCTTGAAAGGATATGTGCTGCACATAACTAAATATATGTGAACTCATATTATGTTATAATGATGCATCATTATGTTAAATGGGCATCATTAGAGAAAGTTTATAGCAGTAACTTTTGTGGTCATTTTTGAGGCTTATTTAAATACTTTGTATGCAGTCAAAATAGACTTAGCAAGGCATGGTATGCTGCATGCCTTAATACCATAGGCAGAATTTTTCTTGACTTTATTAGTTGGGAATGGGGAAGGAAGAACTTTAGTGCTGAAGACCCAAAATAACAAACAGGCTTTTTTTTTCTTTTTTTTTTTTTAATTGCAGTTACCTTCTATATAGTAAACATCTGGCAATTGTCTTCTACATACTAAGCTCCTGCATGATAATTGCCATCTACATAGTTTTTAATTCTTTAACTTAACTGTTTGAGAAAGAGGGACCTGTGAATTGGATGGCAATCAGTAGTAATCTTTTATATTTAAAAGAGAATGACTAGGGATCTATAGATAGAAAAATTGAATTAAAGTCATTTTCATTTACTTTTAGGAAACTTTAAACACTGACCTTTAGAAACTCTGATTTCTTTCTTTTCTGTTTCCAGAACAGGATATGTATTCTTCTGAGAAGCCTTGGACAGTAGACTTTGGTTTAATACTGGACTGGGACAACACACAGAGGCTTTTCCAGTCATGAGTAAGTGTCCTGCTTGGTTTAATTTCGGCTGCCTCAGAAGCATTTGTAATGTTCACTTAATAAAAGAAGAAACATGTTGCTATTATGTCACTTCCTGAGAGAGTAATTTGATTCTCTCCAGTGCTGTGACCTGTCTCTTTAGGCAGCAGGAGATACCTTTTGATGTCTGGTTTATGATAAGACCTGGCACCAGCTTTTTAGCTGACTAAGTCTATCATTTAAGAGCTGTTGTTTTTCTATTTTCTACTGGGAAATGACTCTAAAAGTACAAAAGGGAACATTGGAGTTGACCATAATTAAAAGAGATTTTATTGTGTAAAATTTCAAACGTGGGCAACATTGGTTATTTATATAAAACCACAAAAATCTACCAATGCTTTTAATGGAACAAGAAAACAAGGCTACCTTGGACTCAGAAGATTTGAAGAAAAATTTATCTTCTCAGTTTTAAGGGGATAGTGTATGTTGTATTTTCTGTTCATTTCGGCCTTTGAGCAAAACTCGATTTTATTGTCATTAACTGCTTACTTTTAGGGTGGGAAGAAAGAATTGGGTATTTATCTTAGATGGGCTCTTAAATAGCCTTTAGAAGTACAGATTTTCTGATTATGGAAATTCTGGGGTGGCAGTTTTTTTTTAAAGTTAATGTTTATAGTGAAATATTTGAGTCTTTCTACTGGAGATAATTGCAAAAGTCACCTTTGAGTTTTAAAACATGTGCTTGTTTTTTGGTTGAGGTACTTTGAATAAAGAGGATTAGTTGCCAGAGGCATTTAGGTCCGTATTAGGAAGAGACTGCTTGTCTGTTGAGTTCCAGTCATGAACTTTTGTATGAGGTTATCTCCTAGAAACCCCAGTTCCAGTGAAGATGGAAAAATAACATGGAAGTTACAAGGTCTTGAAAGTTAACCAACCTTGTATTTGTAGTTTTAGAGTCTGTTAGCATTGTTGTTACGTGAATTTCTGGGGACAGCTGTTGAAGGTGATGGAGGTGGAATAGGGGCCTTATGGGTGGCATTGTAATAGGTTTTGTCTTAACATTTAAGTGATTATTTTATTTAAAATTGGTTCTTTTTTAAAATTTCTCTTTTTTGTTTATTTTACAGTTTTTTTTGTTTGTTTTTAATGCCATTATGTCTCTGATCTTGTATTAGAGCTTAATATGAAGCTTTTAGATCAGTTAGTACTTTCTTTTTCAGGTTTGTTTTGTCCATCTTTGTAACTTAGCAGAAACACTAATGAACTTCATGTCCCTGTTGTCTGGCAGCTATGTCATTGTCTCTGCCTGGCTTTAGAATTCACAGATGAGAATTGGGTCTGTGTTAGTGGACCAGAGCCCCAGTCCCTGAGTCAGTTGGCATTAGGTCAGCATCTTCCTCTAAACTGTAGCTTCAGCACAGTTGGCAGAAGCCTTCTGTGAGTTTTCCAGTGAGGAAGAACGCCCTTGTCCAGTCCAAGTATGAGGTGAAGGGCCTGGGTGCTGACCCTGCTTGTATGTACAGGTGCCCCAAGACACAGGTTCCTGCCACATTTCCTGCCCTGGGGCAGAGCAGCTTCATGTGTCTCATGACAATTGACCTATGTTGATGTGTTAACTTGCTTTGGGGCACAGTTGTGTCATTTTAGTGCTTTGGCTTATTTTGTTCATTAACATAATTCTGTGTGTCTTTTGTGAGAAGCAGAGCCTCAAAGAATGAAGAATGTCACCAGGCTTTCCTATCAGTGTTAGCATACAGTCAGACTCCATATTTCACATTTGAGGTTATTTTAAAAGCCAGCCTTTGCTTACCACCCTCGTTCCTAGTGTTCTCCTGTCTCTCATTCCCTGGTCCTCATCACTTGCCAGGCCAGCCTGTTGCACTTGCCATGTGTTCAGTTCAGATCTTTGAGGTTCAGATGCTTTCTCTGATACATACGCTCTTTGAGGGCAAACACTGTTTTTGGCATTTAAGTACTAAATAAATATTACAGATATTTGTGTCTTTAGTTTGTGGTATTAATATTTTTTAGATTAAATTTGAGGTGTTCTTCTAAGAAGACTGTGTGTAGAGGGTGGCAGAGGAGAATATTCTTGGTTGATTCCACAGAGGTTCAGTGAGGGGCCGAACATTCTAGCATAGAGAGATGGAAAGGGACATTGGGAAAGAAAATCTGGAGGAGAGGAAGACAGGCTCCTCGTCCTTCATAGTAGGGCTTATGGTGTTAAAGATTTCAGTTATGGAAGTGACTAAAGATGTCATTCTGGAGAAATTGCTCAGAAAAGTCTGTGCTTTTATTGTAAATTTAAAAAGTTAGTTACTGAGGCAGTATCTGCTTTTGCTAACTTGTTTTTAGACTTTGGTTCTTTTCAAGCTTTATTTGAATCAGACTGGGTAACATTTCCTTTTCATGACAATTTGATGATATTATGTAGAAAAAGAAGTTGGTTTTGACCATAATAAAGGTAGTTTAAGACGTGTCACAGTGGTCTTTATGTGCTGCATTTTTAGGGAGTTAATAAATCTCAGAAAGTGGGACTTGAATGTAACAAATTTTTGTTTTGAAAAAAAAAAAAAACCCACGTGGAAGTGTAGTTAAAGTTTAAAAAGGTAGTATCATATATTATTAAAATCTAGATAGAATTTCTAAACCTAGATATGGGTAAGAATCATTGATTATTAATGATTATTTTCTTTAGTATTTTTATAGGTATCAGATGAAAGATTGGATATTTAAATGTCTTAGTAGCTTTGCCTGCATGGCTCCCCAGCTCATGTCATGAAACACATAGAACATAGTAATTTTTAAACAGCACATGTGCTAGGTTGGAGATAACCTGCCTTGTTTGATACTACAGGTCTGGCCATCATGTGTTTATCTACCTTCACTGGCTTAGTCCTGAAATAGCAGTTGGGATGCCCCAGCCCTTAGGACTTGAGAATTTGTTGAATGCTTTGTTTTTCAGCTCTTATTCTTGCTGACATGTATTCTAGCAAATTCCAAGCTGACTACCTGTGGTGATTTTTTCAGGACACTGTGAATTTTATTGTGGATTGTTAAATTGTTAATTGCTTTTTATATTTGCATAGTTTGCGTTTATTTAGTTTATTTTATCATGTAAAGCCAAAGTTGAAATAAGGGAAATGGGTATCTTAGATTATTAATAGAATTATAGCAAAGGAAGCTCCCATATATGCAGTATTTAGTGATTATTTAGATGAATATGTTTAAAACAAAAAGGCACAAAAATAAAAGCAATTAAGTTATACTTAATTTTCTTTTTCAAAGCTTCATGCTGAAGCCCTGTTTTCTCTATTTTTAAATATTAATTTCTACTGTATTTTATTTCACTTTTGTCATGAAAGTTTTACTTTGGAATTAATGACATATATTTTGTTGTTTGGATGGCAGCTGTCTTCTCCTGACTGAGCCAGTCAGGAGTGTATGTGGTGTGTTTGATCCTGCCCTTTGGCCTACATAATGGGATACATTCCTTTTTCTTTCTTTCTCTCTCTTTCCTCACTTTTGTATAGGAAACATCTCACATTAAGCTGAGGAAAAGGGATGGGCTTGATATTTGGTATAGTGCATTGGTGGTTTTCCAGTAGAGTGAGAAAGGTTTGCTTTAATGTGTGTTTTGGTAGATAATGTTATAAATCGAGTAGATCACAAAGTCCCTCAGTGATAACTTAGGAATTCTGCTAGTCTTGGTCATGGAAAAATGGTCAGTAATAGATACTGTCCCTAAGTATTGATTATCAATTCTTTCTAGAACAATAGTCTACCTAGAAATAGAATAACTGCATACCTCAAGTAGGCCGGAAGTTAGAAGAAAAGTTTAGTTGAATTCTATTTAAATACTGGTGTATCTGTCCTGTCACTCAGCCAACATCTTCAGTGTTGCTGCAATGATTCTAATTGTAAGAGATCAATCTGTGACTGTTTGGGAACTTTGTAGATGGCAGTTAGCAAGGGGAATTTTTGTGGACAGGGGAAAGTAGCATGTGCTTCCGCCCCTGTTGAAAGTTATCTCCTACCCAGACTGGCAGGACTAAACCAAGGTGGTAGCAGTGAGGAGTCCCAGCAAGCACTGCCTATCAGGAAATTTGTGCTACTGGCTTCTGAACTAAATGACATCATTCTGTGACTTTGCCCACTGAATATGGAGTGTACTCAGATTTTAGCTGATTTATCTTCTTGCTGTTGGAAAGTGGATAGCTCTTAATTTGATACTGTCAGGACTAAATAGAACCAAATGCAGTTTTATACAGTATATTCAGCTGATTTTTTAAAAAAATTTTTAGGAGATAGCTTGATTTTTTTTTTTTTTTTTTTTGGTTCTACTTTTGCTACTTTTACCAAACTTAAAGGAAAAGTTGTAAAAATAATGCTTCAATTCCCATAGACTTTTGACTGAGATTTATTAGTTGTTTATTTATTAGTTGCCCCCATTTGCATGTCCTTCTCATCCCTGTTTCCTTTTCTCTGGTTTCCTTTGATAAAAAGTCATTTAGAGTTTTAACATAAACATAAATTACTAAAGTAGTAATAGCTTTTTTAGCTTTTAAAATTATTTTATTAGTTAAAAGTTGCAAACCATTATGTATTATTTCTCCAAAGCTACATTATTTACCAGTTTTTGTAGGGCTACCATTAAGAAATACTTTTAGACATACAATATATTACAAAATATATACAAATTTGCTAAATGAATTAACTTCAATAAAATATTTTGGAATAACAGATTAATGACTTCTTTATAATAGTTTTAAGATACTTTGTTCTTTATTGCTTTTATTGGTATTTTCATACATGCGTATTACGTATTTCGACCAGATCATCTATTTCTTCTCCTTCTACTTTTCTCTCCCAGCTTCTCTCTCTTTTCAAACCCAGAGTTCACTTAGTGCTGTGTATGTGTGCATAGGTGTAGGACCATCTACTAGAGTATGGCTAGTCTCTGACGAGTGGCATCCTTAAAGAAAACTGCTCTTCCCCACCCCCATCCAAGTGCCACTTGCCAGTAACTCCTCACATTACAGATAGGGCTTCATGAGTCTGATATTGTGCAGGTATTATGCATGCAGTCAGAGGCTCTGTGAATGTGTGTGCAACAGCCCCATTGAAGTCAATCCATTCTTAAGGAACTCAGCATTTTATTGAGAGAAGAGTTTCATAATGGCGGTTTTCTTCAAGTTCTCAGAGCCCTAGGAGTCTGGGCTGGAACACTTTATGCTACTGACTATCCTTGTTGGGTAGGCAGTGGACAGGCTTCCTGTCTTTAATTGTCTGCCCCTACTACTTCTTCTTCACTGGCCTTCAATTTCATTTACTTCTAAGTATGTTGATTGGAGTGGATCATTTGGAAGCCTTGCACTCTGGTGTTTATGAGTAGGCCGCTGGGAGGATTTTTATTCAGGTATGTCTTAGAGGAGCATGACTAGGACCTGCCTGTGTTGCTCCACACTTGTGTCCTGGCCACTTTCAGAAGTCCATTGTTTCAGATGTATCCACATGGTTTCTGGATATATATATATCAAATTAATACTCTTTATTCTATCTCCAATGAAAGTTTTATTTTTGTGGTTCTTTTCTTGAGTCTGATTAGAAATGATGTAACATTTAGAAAGTTCACATCCCCTTTCTTTTTAATTGACTTATTTAAAATTGGATTTCTATCTGAAAATATTATTTTTCACTTATCAAAAGACAGTGGTCAGGATAGCTGAGAAAGTGGTATCTGTTATATGGCCTGTAATAAGCAAATATATGATGAGTGTCTAGCAACTGGACAGCTGTTCTGTCACTTGCTTCATTTCCTATAAGTAGACATTTCTTGTTAAGGGAACTTGCATCATCTGTATGAATGAAGAATGTCTCATTTTTTTTCAGGACTAGGGAGTTGGTTTCCTAGCTTCTATCTTCTCCAAATTGATATAAAGTCACACACACACACACACACACACACACACACACACACACACACACACTTTCCCCCTTCCCCTTTTTGGAGAGTACATTTTCTGTGAGGGAAATTCTTTGTAGCCTGTATTAAGCTGGAGGGTAGAACAGGTCAGAAATAGAATGAGCGGAACTTCTAATTCTTATTCCAGGGTTCCATTCCCACTTCAGGCATTGAACTACAAATTAGTGGGTTTTGATTTTTGAGTATATATCGTCTGTCTTTGTATCTGTTGTGTATGTGTGTGTTTGCACGCCGTATCAAGTGTGTGAAGGTCAGAGGACAGCTTGCCAGAGTCCTTCTTTGTCATCCTCAGATTTGGCCAGTAGCTTTACCTGCTGGTCCAGGGATATTTGTTTTTAAATGGGAATGTGATGTCTTTGTATTATGTTTTTTTGTTTTTTGTTTTTTTATTTCTGAAATAAGCTCGGGTTGCTTGAACTCCAGGCAAGCACTCTACCACTAAGCATCAATCAATGTCCTCAGTGTCACAGCATTGATTTTTATTGTGTGTGTGTCTGTATGGCTCTCTCTCTGTGTGTGTGTGTGTGTCTTTGTATGTCTGTGTCTGTGTTTGTGTGTGTGTAGGAAGGAAGGCATAGGATTCCCTGAGGGCAGAGTTATAGGTGCTCGCGAGTCACATGAAATGGCTACTGGGAACTGAACTCTGCAAGACTAGTGTGCACACTTAACCCACTAAGCTATCACTTCAACCCCAAAAGTTAATCTTTAAGTGAATTAAAGCTCTATTTGGGCATAGAGTGTTACAAATTTTAGGTACAGAAAATGACGTGGAAAGAGCAGCCCACTGTTTTTTATAACTACCATGTTGTATTTCATACGTTGTTTATAGAGATTAATTTTTGAAATTTTAGGACAAAAGACATGTCTTTCCTGTAAAAACTCAATGGAATGATAAAGAAACAAAGTATGTACACTAATTTGGTGGCTCAAAGGGTTTTCCTTAGAAATGAGTTTATAGCTTGGTTTTCAGTAGTCTTTTTCTATTTGTGGGCCATTTGCTATCTCGAGTATTATAGATTATTTTTGTCACAAGAAATATGGCCTCTCACATTCTTTTCCTTGGGGAGAAAATGACAGTAGTTTAATTCTAAAATGTATTTCCAGGAAAATAAAAAATATTATCTTGAAAATGGGTTAAAAAAAAAACAACTATCTGAACTGTTGCTAAAAATAAAAGATGCCAGTTTGTTATTCATAAGCTCAGAAGGGTTTATATGTGGAGCACCGTGCCAGTGTCCTTGTTTGTGTTTACTGCATAAAGATGGTGTTGATGAAATGTTTAGAAAGAATATGTGTAACACCAATAGTGAGGTGTACCTGGATCACTCAGGAAAGTTGTTAAACGATGCTATGGCAGAGATGGGAAGTTGTTTTTTGATTTTGGTTCTTTTTTTAGTTTTGTTTTTCTACACTGGAACATGGCGTTATTTTTACTATAAGAAAAATCTCTTAAAGGTACATATTGACAAAAAGAAGATTATTAAAACCTATCAAGTTAGTATATTATTCCTTAAGATTCTTTGCTGTTGATTGAATTATTTACAGCATTGTTTGCTGTGCGTATAGAATTATTGTTTGTCTTTTGTAATACACTGATTTTCTTGAACTTCTTCATACTTAAGGTCAAACAAAGTGCCCCAGTGAAAATTTGTTCATGTGTTCATGGTTTTTACTAAACAAACAAACAATTCTTAAGAGACCAGATCTAGTCTTGTTCTTTTTCACTATCAATCACTTCCTGATATTGATTCTTTCACCTGAAATGTTTTGCCTAGTATTTTAATCTGGAAAAAGTAGGCGGATAAAGTGGGTTGTCTGGGAGAGAGTAGATAGTGATTTTGTTTCCAGGTATTGCAGCTCTCTCTTTGTGTCTCATTCTTGGGATTTGGATATGACGGTGAGAAGAAGGAAGCCAACATTTGGGAGTTACCAAAAAGTTATTGGCTTGGGATGTTAATATGGAACATAGTATAAATGTAGGAAATAGGATCAGATTTCTGGGTAACAGGTAAGAGTGTCTCCTGTTGGAGAAAGCAGCAGCTCACAGTTTTGCAGGTAACAAGAGTAACTATAATATGTTTCTGTCTTCCAAGCTCCAGTAGATTTTTAACATATAGAGACAGTTATTATTGTTGTTGTTACTACTACCTATTCCTCTCTCCCAACGTCATGTCTTTTTCTTCTTATTTAGATTATTAAGTTCAGTTATTACTTCTCTTATGTGCATGGGTGTGAGACCATCCACTGAAGCATGCTATACTTATCAATGGCCACATCCTCAAAGAAGATGCCCTCCAGCAGCTATCAGCTGCCGGGTTTTCAGTAAGGCAAGATGCCTTGAGATTGCCTACCTATCTGAGCTAGGATTTTGGCTGGCTTGATCTTATACAAGTCTTGTGCAGATAAACCATAGCAACCATGAATTTTTGTGTGTCATAGTCATGACATGTCCAGAAGACAGCTTTTTATAGTGCTCTTCCTGTCCTCCATCTTTTAACTTCTTTCTGTTTCTTCTATGATGTTATGTGGGCTTTGGGTGAATGGGTGAGGCATAACACAAAGACCCATTTACTTTCAGCACGTTGACCAGTTAAGCATCTCTCCATTGATAGCTACCCACTATAGAGTGAAGCTTCTCTGACCAAGGTTCAATGAAGCCTACATCTGTGGATATAAGCAAGTATTTAGAAGAAGACTATTTGACAGGCCATTTAGCAGAATAACAGTAGCAAGTTTTACCGTAGGGTGTACAACCTGCCAGTGATGAGCTTTTGACCAGGACTAAAATACCAGGCATGACATTTATTCCTGTAGAGCAGCCCCCCCCCCCCCCAAAAAAAATAACCCCAAGCTGTTAGTTATTCAGTGACAGTAGTGGCACTATTGCATCAGTGCCACATCCTAGCTGGGAGGTGAGGATTGCAGCAGATGCAGAGTCTAGAGCTGGTAAGACTGTGCATATAGACTTCTTAATAAGGTGATGAAGTTTTTAAAATCTAAGTGTTTTACTCATTTAAAAGAAATAATAAATTATATTTACTGTAAAAATATAGCAAAAAGAAGAATGTAAACATTTCTATAATATTACTATTTAGGAACCTTCCTCTCAGGTTAAGGTGGTGTCTTAGTTGGGGTTTCTATTGCTGTGAAGAGACACCATGACTATGACAACTCTTATAAAAGAAAACATTTAATTAGGGATGGCTTACAGTTCAGAGGTTAGTCCATTGTCATCATGGCTGGAATCATGATGGCACACAGGCAGACATGGTGCTGGACAGGTAGTTGTAAGTTCTATTACTGGATTGGCAGGCAGCAAGAAGAGAGCATGACACTGGGTCTGGCTTGAGCATCTGGAACTTCAAAGCCCTGTCAGTGATATATGTCCTCCTAAACTATGCTACTCTCTATGGGCCACAGGAAGCCATTTTCATTCAAACCACTCAAGGTAGTTAGTTATCTCAGGTTTTGTTATAGCAATGCAAAGTTAACACAACCCACATCTTTTAGCCATGCCAAACTATGCTGAGGTAATACAAGCAATAGCAAGGAAGGTCACAAGTTCAAGGCCAACCTGGGCTATGTACTGAGACCCTGCCTCACACAAAACAAAAGCATGCTCAGTGGTTTAAACAACAGAGACTCATTTCCCACTAGCGCAGTCTCTGCTGCAGATCACATAAGCATTGCCCTCAAGTAGGATCTTGTTGGGAAGTTGTTAGATTCTGTGTCAGAGGGAGATCAGAGAGAAAGTGAACTTTTAATGCTGGTTCTCAGCCTTTCTAATGCTGCGACCCTGTAATACAGTTCCTTATGTTGTGGTGACCCTCAACCATAAACTTATTTCCATTCTGACTTCATAACTATAACTGTGTTACTGTTATGAATTATAAATATTTGTGTTTTCTGAGGATCTTTTGACTCCCAAGGGGTCATGACCTACAGATTGAGAACCACAAATTCAGAGGAAAAATTACGAGTGTGCGTACCATTTTGATATTCTTCCTTTTTTGACTCTCACTCTCTTACGTATAGTAGAGTCCTTGTTCTTTACCTTCTGTGCTCACCTATCCCTGTATAGAGAGTGTTTCCCATGACATTCTTCTAGAACAGAGACCCTGCCTGAGTCTTTACCCAATGTTAGGATCAGTTGAAGGAGAGTTTTCACATGTTCTGGTAGGATGGTTTGGTGGTGATTTTCATTTTCAAATCAATACTAATCCAGTAGATGGGATGCAACTGAAATTTATGAAAAAATGGATTCTATATTCTTTTCATGAAGCATAATGTTTATTGAGAGGATAATGTACTATATATCACGTCATTACTGTGAAGAAAGAATGCTGGAAAGAAACAAAATATTGGAGAGAAGCAAACTTTTCAGGGCTAGGCATGTTGCTCAGTGGTCTAGTACCTACTTCTTGGGCTTGGGTTTGATCTCCAGGAGGGAGAAAGGGAATGTTGGTTAATATTCAGCTCCCTTTCTAGAAGAGAGGTGCTCGGTATTCAATGCCTATTACCTGTTCAACACTGCCCTGGGAAGTGGGTGACGGCTTGAAGAAATGGGGTTTGATTTGTTCTATCCAGTCTTCAAAGAGATTTACTAAAAAGGCCACAGTTTGTGTTTGAGATGCTTTGACCATCGGAATGTGCCTACCTTCCAGTCACTCCCACTGTCTACTCACCTCCCAGGGGACCCAGCCTAGGACCTTGTGCTGGGCGACAGTCTCACACTGGGGTAAATCTGCAACCCCTCAGCTTTAGTTTACTAATGCAAACATACACTAAAGCTAGCAAGTAGTAGTTGAGGTGGCTTCTCTGCTCTGTCCTTTCTTTACAAGTGCTTCCTGTTGTCACAGGGTAGCAGTGTACTGTTCTCAAAGTTAACACCAGGTGGTGACTGTGTTATGAGTGATACGTATGCACACGAACTCAAAAGTTTGTCCTGAATCCTAAAACTATACATTTTCACAGAGGAGTCATAGTAGCCAAGAAAGCAAAATTTTACTTTTTGTTTTAACTGTGGATTCATCGTGTATGTCAGTTGAAAAGTGGGAAAACAAGTTATTAACTGTCTGTCTGAAGGCAAAGGAACTGTCTCTGCTTCTCTCCTGGATCTATTATTTCATGATCTTAAGGAAGGAAAGAAAAATAGTAAGGTTGGTATATAGCAAAAGGGAATGGGTTGCTGGTGGGGTCACTTTAGTAACAGAATACTTAGCAGTGTCAACCTCGATGCCCTTCCTTTCGTTACTGTAGGCTCACTTTTGAAGGGTTGTTGTGTGATAAATAAGTATTTATTGAGCATTGCTGCAGGTTTTCTGATGAAGCCATTTCATGACAGAAGTAATGATTTTGTGTGTTTTGAATTCTCTGGCCCATGTCTGTGTTGAGACCAATGAATTTATAGACTCGTTGGGGAGTTTCTGTGTGTATGCGAATTTAGATTTATATTCATGTATTAAGGTGTGTGTGAGGATGAAGGGGGGGAAGAGGAAAGGGGAAGAAGGGGAGAGGGATTTATAGGATATTTTTGAGACACTATCTTTTATGCAAATCTGGGAGGTTGGAGTTAGCAAAATAGATTTTTATTTTTATCTACATTTTCTGATTTAAATATAAGGTTTTGAGAAACTGGAAGAAAGTATTAAAGCTTTTGACAGTGCAGGGTATTTTGGTTTTACTTAAAAATTTGCACATAGCATCTGTGATATCATTTGAGAATTTATAACATAGACTTAGTTTTTCTTGTGGCTTTTGTGCGGGTGTTTTTTGCTGTGCTCAGTGATGTGCGGGTGTTTTTTGCTGTGCTCAGTGATTTGCAGATTACTTAGTTTGATGGCTAAGCAGCGTGTGCTTTGCACAGTCACACATTTGGATGAGGATGGCCTTTTCACATGTGCTGAAGTCCTCCTCAGGAAGATCTGCCTCTCTTGTTGTTTTCTATTCACTGCTTCCGAGCTTCATTGTATCTAGGCAAAGCATTTATTTCTCTGAAGTTGGACTGTGTTCGTGCTTGAGGATTCAGAAAGCAGAAATGCATTAAGCTCTTGATGATGAAACCTGTTGGATCTCTAGTGGAAGCAGCTGGAGCCTTTGGCTTGTTAACTAACGATGATTCAAGTCTTGCAGACTGTAAAGGAGCTGGTAACACCATCAAGGCAAAAGGCAGCCAGCCGCTGCAACGAAGGAAGGTAGGAGCATCCTCAGAGTGAACAACTGGAGCACTTTAAGGCACTTAGAGGCTTCCATATCAATCTAAACAATAGCTATAAACATTCTGTTTTCATGTGTGCTTTTACCTTTCTGCCTTTACAGTCTCTGAAAAGAACCAGGTAATACGGCATGATTGTTAACATGCTCATTATTCATATTTTAAGCTTCAAATTAGAAGTATATTATTTTATTAAAAAGTACGAAGACCAAGAAGGAATTATTACACTCTGCTGTGACAGTGTTTTCACATTGCAAAGATCCTCTTGCATTAGGGATTTTGGTAGTAGGCAAATAATTGCTATAATCCTCTTAGTCTTAAAATATAAGCACTGCAGAATTAGAAGGGGGAAAGCTAGAAGTCTGCTCCTAATAGGGCAGAAATAGATGGTTCTTATTTCTGTGAATAGCTAATAAAATAATAGTAATAAATAAAAACTTGGCCAGTGAGGGCATGGTGAGTTTGTCATTCTTAGAAAATAGTCACTTTTTCTGTTTAAAATTTTATGTTTCATTAGCATTGTTTATACCGAAATCAGTCATGTATTTGGAGCATATGCCTGAAGGAGATTGAAATACAGTAAACATGCTTTAAATTGCATGTCTGACCTAAAATGAGCAAATACAGATATGCTTCAAAGACATACAGGTCTATTTTTACTTTTTGAATGTTTGAAATAATAAACCTCTACCATGATAACTAGGGATGGATTTTCAGGTACAGACCATCAACTTAGGCGATGGGCAAGAAATATGGCAGCTAATAAATGTTCTGTGCATCTTGCTCCCATGTGAGCCTGCAATGCTTCATGTGTGTGTGTTCTGTATTAGAGCATTTTATTTTTATAGACTTTAGTAATGTCGGTATGCATCAGATGATGCTAAATGCAGATTTTAAGACTAATAGTTTAAGCATAGTATGATCAGCATTTGAAAAATCAAACTTATGAGATTCCAAATAAATGGTTTTGAATCAGTGGTGTAAAGTGATACTGTGACGGGCAGCTAAATCAAAATAGTAGAATTGGAAAAAAGAACCTCATGGAAATTTTCGTCTCACTTATTTTATGGCAGGCAGAACGTGGTGTTCATCTCAGAACGTGGAGGGGCAGTGTTGTCACCTTTGCAGTGTGATGCTGTCACTCATTAGGGAACTCTGTAGTTATTTATCCCCACTTTCTGCCTTCTTTCCTCCTCCTTTTCTGAAGTATACTACATTCCTAAGTGGTAGGATTTTAATAATTAAGCACTAAAAAATTCTTACTACATTCGCTATTTCAGGAGAATATAATTAATGTACTCTCAATCTGTTTGAAAATGTCAGTCAGATTCATAATTTGACCTTTTACAGTCAGAACTTTTTATTAGATGTTTCTCCTAGTTTTTAATTACTGTTAGTTGGGATATCCCTATGGTGGAGGATAATACTGTTTTTCTTTTTAAAAAAAATTATATTTTTTTAAAGTTTGTCTTTTGTGTGCATATAAGTGTTTTGTCTGTATGTATCTCTGTACCATATGTGCACCTGGTGCCTGAGGAGGTAGTAAGTAAGGCTCTAAGTAGGTGCTGGAAATCAAACTCAGGTTCTTTGCAAGAACAGGTGCTTTTAACCACTGAGCCAACTCTCCACCCCTAATATTGGTTTCTTTAGCTCTGAAAGTATGTCTGTGCCAGGAAATACTATATTAATATAGAAAGAACACTGCTAAAAGATGGCATATTAAGGTGATAATGTGCCATTTGATCTCAATTTTAAATTTTGTTTAGGTAGGATTTTCTCTAACTAGGGAAAATGAAAGAAGCTTATAAAGAAAGATATTTTCTGAGAAACCCTTTTAGACCTTTTAAAAACTGTGTTAATTGTGTCATTAACATTTATTACTTTTGTTACTTTGTAAATTACTGTTGTATTTTTCTTATTTTAAAGGAAATGGCTATTTTTAAAGGCTTATTTTGATATTTTTAAAAGTATGTGTGTCTATGTGGCTATGCATGAGTTTGTACACATGAATGAAGTGTAGGTGCCTGTGGAGGCGAGAGAAGGGCATTGGCCCACCTAGAATTGTAGTTACAAGGCTGTTGTGAGCTGCCGGACATGAATGCAATGATCTAAATTTGGTTCTTCCATAAGAGAAGTATTCACACTTAACCATCTAGCCAGCTCTCTAACCAGCTATGTTTCGAATAATGGCAATCTCTTTAAGCAAAGTAGCACCATGTAGAGCA
The DNA here is from genome assembly GCA_033318265.1 of Phyllotis vaccarum. NCBI lineage: Eukaryota > Metazoa > Chordata > Mammalia > Rodentia > Cricetidae > Phyllotis > Phyllotis vaccarum. The sequence continues at coordinate 5,863,638 of JARWLC010000011.1, forward strand.
GTGGTTCTCAACCTCTGTAATGCGGCTGTGCTTTAATACAGTTCCTCAAATTGTATTGATCCCCCAACTATAAAATTACTTCATTGCTACTCTATAATTGTAATTTTGCTACTGTTTTGAATCGTAATGTAATATCTGATGTATAACCCCTGTGAAATGGTTGTTGAAACCTCACAGACCAAGAACCAATGGTATATCTAACTGTAAAACATTGGTAATAAGACTTTAAAGTACAGTGGAGAGATGCCTGTGTATGCACATGCACACACAATTGAAATAATAAAATAAATATTTAAAAAGTTTAAAATGACACTTAATGTAATATAAATGTGGGCAATATAGAGCAAATATAGCATTTTCTAAAGTATTGTGTTTACATTAATGTTAGTAAATAAGATAGAAAAATGAGTTTGTGAAGACATTGTACTAGAATTTCAAAGTTGAGAATGAAATAATTGTGTTAAATGATTTATGAAGTTTTCAGAGTTTGTTTTCTTGATTGTAAACACACTTGTAGGCTCCTAGGGAATGGTTAGAGTACCTTGAGCAAGGAGAAGAGTTTTGCAATTCAGCAATTTGTGAGCTTGCAGTTGTTAGGATGGTCTTGTCTGAGTGGTCTTTCTAGTCAGAAAAACCTAATGTGCAGTGTCTTTTGAGGCACAGCCATCAGGAACAGAGGTACAACAGTGTAGGGGGATTATGTTGTTCCATTGTAAATAATTGTCCCTGCCTATGAGTTTAATAAAAAGCACTGATTGGCCAAAGACAGACAGGAAGTGTGGACGGGGCTACCAGACTAAGAAAACTCTAGGAACAGGCAGAACAGAGCAGAATGCCAGGGAGAAGCCAGAAGAAGCATAGGACAACTATGCTGCTGTGAGAAAAGGTACCGAGCCCCATGGATGAACAGGATAAGAGTCATGGGTTAAGTCAAGGTAAAGAGTTAGCAAGTTATATGCCTGGGCCTTGGGCTGATCAGCCTAAAACTATTGTAAGCATCTGTGTGTCTCTGCGGGTCTGTAGGTCTGCGGGCCTAAACCTTGAGGCTAGGCCAGAAAGTCCAGACCAGAAACCTCCTACTACACAACAGTATAGCCTTGTGAAATGGAGATGAAAGGGATAAGTGATATGCTGTTCAATAGCAAATAAATCTTCATAGTTTCCTCTGAAGTTGCCTTAGCTTGTGACAGTGTCTAGGGCCATGCTCAGCAATGCTAGTAGAGTACTTGCTATTAAGCAGATCGAATAGTCAACCCCTGACACTCTTCAGTGTGCATTAAGTATATAGGTGACTGACCACTGGGATTGTGGCTGACCCGACACCAGCTTTCTCTTTAAAAACTTTGTCTTCATTTGGTTAAATATCTTTGAAAATAGTACCTTCTTCTCTAGCTTGTCATACGGAGGTATGTTAAATGTGGTTGCATCTGAATGATTCAAACTCATTTTCTTCCCAAAGAACACGTATGTAAAATTTAACTTAAAAGTTTATGAGTTTTATAAGTAAGTAAGGCAGCATGTTCAGTTCTTGTATGACCTCTGCTTCCGTTCCTGCCTTGATCTCCTACATTGAGCTTCTACTTTGACTTCCTTTAAGCCCCATAAATCCTTCCCCAAGTTGCGTTTGGTTAATGTCTTATCACAGAAACAGAAAGCAAAATAGATCCTGGGCTAAATATATTTATTTTTGCAAACATCAGTTCTTTGTGTTAAAAACTTTTGTAGTCACAAACAAACAAACAGCACAACACAACAAAATACCCCCCCCCATCACCACCACCAGCTTTTACCGTAAAGGGAATAAAAGAGTTTATTCTGAAGCCATTTTGAGTAACCATAGGGGAGCAGAGATTGGACACACATTCCATGATCTAATGTGGACACAGCTTAATGAAGTTTTATAGTTTTATAGAAAAACATAAATCAAGGCAAGTTGAAAATATTTGGTATATCAAAGAGTTGGGGAAAGTTCTGTAAGTCTCAAATGCTATCTAATGATATTCTTAGCTTTTACAAGTTAGTTTTTCTAGGATTTCTGGGAAAGTTTGCCTTTTTGGATATGATGTACTGCTTTGTTAAACCTTCTTTTACCTGGAATGTGAAAGCAATTCCTCCAGTAGCAGCAGCCACAAAGTAACCACAAGGACAAAAGCAGTGCAATACAAGGACAATATAGAAGTCTGGACCTCTTTGGTATCACTGACATTAAGATACACGTATCATCAGATAATTCTAAGTGACCTGCTATCCAATGTGATAAAGATGTAAGATGAAGAGGTTAAAAAAAAGTGTCATTTAAGTATATAAAGTCTTTTAATGTACAGCCTTGTTTTGTGTTGATTCTAATATTTTTAATATGTGGAAAAACAAAGAGAATGATTGCAATAAGGAGGTGGGGATATTAGTAACATGTGGTCTTGTTTTGCTCTATTATATGACTTCATGTAAATCCATGAATATTGTTTTCCAAGACTTCATACAGCTCTTTACATTGTCCCAAATAATTACACAAAGGCTTGTATTAATTATAAGCTCTTTGGCCCGTGGCTCAGGCTTATTACTCGCTAACTATTACTCTTTAACAAACCTATGATTCCTATCTATGTTTAGTCACGTAGCTTGGTATCTTTTCTCAATGCAGCATTCTCATCTTTCTTTGCATCTGCTAGTGTCTGCCTTCTTCTTCCTCTTCCCTTGTCTAGTTGCCCTGCCTATACTTGCTGTTTGCCTAGCTTCTGGCCAATATTTACAGTGTACAAGAGTATAGCCCCACAGCATTTCCCCCTTTTTCCTTTTTTTTCAAACAAGAACTCAAATCTAATTTCCTTTGCATAGCTTTCCCCTCACCATTATCTATAACAACTTGTTACCAGCATTGTAAACAAAGACAAACATCCATAATCCATTTTTTGTGAATGTGGTTCTAGTTCTTTAGACTACTTCCTGCTGATTGGGGGTCCTGGTAAACTTATGGGGATCCTGAGAAAATTCAGGAATATGGTCAAGTCCTGAGTAGAATATTTTGTGAAGCTGAGTCATTTCAGCCAGTCTCCTTGAAGTTGTTCTGGATGCAGAGCTCAGAGGAAACTGCAACAGAGGTGCTCTGAAATGTTGGATCTGAGCCGTTCCTTTCCATCTGTGGTTGTTCAGAGGTGTCTTCCTTCATCAAACCTTATTTTCTTTAATTCGGAATAAATCCACAGCCTCTCATTTTCTGTGGGAATAAAAAAAAGCAAACCTCTTCTCTAAAGTAACATATCTTTTGTTTTAAATTTTGAAGTCAATATTTAATCCAACAGCTTTTATAATCAAATGCATTTTAGCAGCTCTTGCTCCTTCATCTACAGTAAGTAACAAACAAGCAAAATACAGAAAACTCCCTCAAAGACAAAACAATAGCACACAGTATTCAGACTCTCTGTGTAATTTCCATCTTTATGTAGCTTATTATCTTAGTTTTTAAAGAATTTTTTTCTATACTTTTTCTTTTCCCTCCCAAGCCTATATATATTTTAAAATATACTATAAACCATTTAGATTTTTTTTCCTAAAACTGTTTTTACTGTATATCTCACTCTCTTTTTTAGACCACACCATTAATCTGCTAAGGCATGGCTAGGATTAAAGGTTTGGCTATGGTGGCTGGCTCCACCCAGTTTTTTTGTCTGTGAGAGCTTACCTGCATGGCAGAGATACTAGCAGGAGCCATGTTTACCATCCCAACTCTGGGGAATTTTATAGTCCACACTAGAGCACCACTGCCCACTGCTCATAAACTTCATTTAAGTGTTTAGCAGCAGGGCCTCTTAAAAGAGCCTCCCAGTTTTTGCTGCTAATGCTGAGTCAGGAAGCTTCTCTGAAAGAAGCCACCTCTCTGCTTGCCTCCAGCAAACAGCCCTCCTGAGAAAATGCTGCTGCCTAGAAGCTGTTTTTGACATTGTTTCCTTTTGTCATATGAACAGAAAATTTCAATCTCTCATATACAGCTTATGCATGTACCAAGGCTCCTTACAGACTGTAAGAACCTGCTCAGTCTGTAAGCTGCAAACTGCCATGTTGCAGCTCAAGCTGGAATGCTACTCTATATTATGGCCCACTTGAGAAACATAAGTAGGAAGCTGTTTTTGGCTCTGTTTCTTTGTTCTAGTACCCTTTAAAGCTTTCTCAGGCTTTATGTTCTCAAGATGTTCTTGCACCACATTGGAGCACCATTTGTAGTTGGAAGTTTCTTTGTCCCACCTGGCTAATCCTGCTGCCATTTAGTGCCAAATAATCACACAAAGGCTTATATTAATTATAAGCTGTTTGGCCTATTGCTCAGGCTTATTACTTGCTGACTCTTACACATTAAGTTATATTTATGTTTAGCCATGTGGCTTGGCACCTTTTCTCAGTGCAGCATTTTTGTTTTGTTTTGTTTTCTCTGTGTCTCACTGGCAGCTTCCCTGTTCTTTTCCTTCTTTAGAATTCTCCTTGTCGTCACCCCACCTATACTTCCTGTCTGCCTAGCTTCTGGCCTATCAGCATTTTATTAAACCAGTATTTACAGTGACAAATATTTACAGTGTACAAAAGCATAGTCCCACAGCATCATATGATCTTTTCCTCAAAAAAAAAAAAAAAAATTCTCTCTGGATAAATGAACCCTTAACAAGCCGATTGGCTCATTGGATTATTGGCTCATGTGTCTTTGTATAGACATGGTAGAGAGAGCTTTTGAAAGAGGACAGCATTTGAAAATCAGTCACAACTTGAAACTCTTAATGTATTGAAAGGTTACCTTTGAATTGATTATATGTTTAAAATTGAGTATGACAGACTACCTGAGGGACTTCCCCTCTTTCTATATGATCAGTAGCAACAGTGCTGGGTAGTGATGAGAGTTCTCCATGTGGTAGCTACTAGCCACATGTGGTTATTAGAATAATTAAAATTAAATAAGACAAAATATATTAATCTCTGTTATATTTACACATGGCAAGTGTTCAGTAGCCACAATGCAGTCAGATGGCAGTACATAAATTCTTTTGTCAGCTGCCTGCCCGGGTTTGTCTTTTGAGTCTAGTATTTACTAGACCACATGCCTTTGGGCAGGTTACTCAGTTTCTTGGTATGCCTTAATTTCTTCAAAGTATATAAGAGGATAGATGGATGGTCATTTGTTTGTTTACTTATTTATATTTTTGAGATGGGGGGTTCTCGGTGTAGCCCTGATTATCCTGGAACTCACAGAGATCCGCCTGCCTCTGCCTGCCAATTGTTGGAATTAAAGATGTGCACCACTGCTCAGCACCAGTATGTTCTTATATGGTTGTGAATTGTGGACAAAGTGAGTTAACATTCGTGAATTGTTGAGAACAGCATCTGGCAATTGTTAAAAAATATTAAAATATCAAATGTTTGTTAAGTAATCAACATTCAGATTTATTATATTTTACGATTTTATCATTTAGTAATCTTTTGCTTCTTCCTGTATTTTCTGTTGACTTTAAAGAAAAGCTAAGTGTATTTTTTTATTTTCACATAATTTAGGATACTTTTTCTGCCCACACTTTAAGCATTTATTATGGACATTGAGGCTTCTGGGCAGCAGTACCTTTGTTGGCCTGTGCCTTGCAGTGGCTAACTTCCTGCATCCTCATCTATCCTGTTACTCCTATTTCAGCTCATCACCGCTTTTGGTGAAAAATATTTAATGTTGATGGTTTCCTTCTTTAGACAGTGTGTAAACTCTCTTAGAACATGTTCAGGGTGTGCTTGTTGAAAGAACCATTTGGTTTTGAAAGGCAACTCTATTTCTATTAATATCAAAACTGTATTTGTTCAAGTACTCTCTGAAGTGTCAGGAATCCCAAACTCATTCCACCATCTGTGATGGCAGTCTCTAAAATGTGCCCTGAGAGTATCTCTGTTTCTGTCCATGTGTCTCTGTAGAGAGGAATAAGATCATTTCTCTTTATTACTGTTCACTACATGCAAATCACTGTTGTGAGCACCTTCTGGATGGCACTTTAATACAGGATTCTGGCCCTGGCTTCTTTGTTAAATTAGCTCCCGTGTTTGTCCTGGTTATACTCAAACACCACACAGGACAGCATAGTATCAAAAGAAAAATATGCTACTTAAGGTAGCAAGCAAAGTTTAACTTAGGGTTATTGAATCCACATGGTGAAAAAAATCCCATAAAACTAACTTGTAAGCTGATGTTTGCCTATGGTGTATGATACAACACATCCGCTTGTGAGTATAACAGTACTAACAAGAGATAGCTTGCTTGTATTATCAGATACATACTTTGTGTGCTACCTTACATTATGTTAGTTATGAAGAGTGGATTATTACAAAACTACAGATATACATCAACTGTATGGTTTTGTATATGAAGACACTTGGACCTTGGAGACACTGAGACACCAAAAGCATCCTTGCTCTTTTGGGTTTTGTCAGGGAGAATGGAGTAAGAAATAGCTGAGCGTGGAAGAGCAGAGATTCCCAGCTCTATTTGGAATGATTTAAAGTAGCTTTTTGAGCATATGTCCACCACATACTACCTTATAACAGACATATTTATAAACTGGTTTTTTTTTTTTTTTTTTAAAAAATTAAATCATGACCTTGATTTTTGGAGAAAGTTAATTTGAAGAATTCAGTGATCAATGCCTGAGCTTGCTTGGTGTTCACTTTCCTATAGCTTATCATCAGTGATAAATGCACATATAAATGACAGGTAATTGGTAAATGTAATCAGTTGCCTAAGTACTGAAAGCATTCAATTCTCAGTATTACTTTATTACTGAAGCAGACTGTCCAGTAGACATTATGAACATTCTTCAGAGAGTAATTTGGGTTTCACTGAGTTATTTTATTTAGATTGGTGCTTGAAATTAAATGTTTGTTTGTAACACTATCATAATATAATTTAAATGTCATTTAAACGTGCTGAAGCATCTTCATTCAAGTAACTTGTTACTCTTTGAAAATGGGCTGCCTGAGTATTGTTTCTCTCCCATTTGGCAGATACCAGATGCAGTGATTAAGAAAGGTCATTATGCTACTTAGTCGTGGAGAGCTTTTAATGATGATTACCTGAACATCTGCTGGGTTCATCACTGCAGAAACGTTAATAAATTATAGATGCTGAGTATTAAAAATATAGCTTAGACTAAAGAAAGTGTTTCTGAAGATTGTTTGAATATTCTTTGAAGTTTTAAATAATTTTATGAAGGCCCTTATCTTTCTGTAAAGTGCACAATCCAGAATGTCAATGGGAGAGTGTTTAGAGTAGTTCTGGCAGCCCCTGCTTCCTGCTTCTGGTTTCTCTCTCCACAGCTGGGTGTGTCTGCGTACACCCCTGGTAGGTAGCTGTGCTCTCCTATATTCCAATTATCATGAGAAATGGGAAGTTTGGAGTATGACTGAATAAAGGAAAGAAAGAGACCTTACTGTGGTGGCTTCTCATGCACGGAAGTTCTCATTGTGTACCAAGACACTGAGCACAAGCTGGACAGATGCAGCAGAGGGGGTAGAGAAGAAGTGCACATGGTTGCTGACTCCTGAGAAGATGCTTGGTGTCAGAAGTATGAGGATGGTGCATAGTATAATATATATGCGAGAAACTTTAGATCTTGGTGAACAGCTCAAACTGTACAGGTTGGTGGACTCAGTAAAGTAGTTACAGTGGCTTTGAGTAACCAACTCTTTTTACATTCAGTCTTTGCCTTGTGAGTGTGGGCTAGCTGCTGTTTGCATCCTTATATCTAAAAGTCATCAGAAAGAAAAGGAAGAACAAAAAATCTAGAATGGGTGATAGGTGTGTCAGGGAAGCCAGTGCTTTCCTAAGCCACCACTGTAAGCTGTTAGGGAAACTGCCTCTTCTTTTCCTTCTTTTTTTAAACCTTGAACATTTTTGTTAAAATGACTTAGGTTCTTATTAGCAGAGAATTTATGCAAATACTGGATAGGGACCTGCAGGATTTGACAATTAAGATATACACTAATGAAGTGTCATTTGCCTGAGACCGGCCACAGTTAAAAATGTGAATGATGTTCAGTGCTATTGAGTGTTATTGGTAAGAGAATAAGTTCGGTAAACTTTATTTTTTTTTTTTTATATATATTTTAAACTTACTTATTGCATGTGCACACCAGTGCAGATATGCCATGGTATAGTGGGATTATGTTACATTGTACATAATTGTCCTGCCTACTGGTTTAATAAAAATGCTGATTGGCTGAAGGCAGACAGGAAGTGTAGGCAGGGCTACCAGACTAAGAAAACTCTGGGAACAGGAAGAACAGGGCAGAGATGCCACAAACACACCAGAGAATTGAGAAGATGCAGAGGACAACTATGCTGCTCTGAGAAAAGGTACTGAGTCACATGGCTAAACAGGATAAGAAACACAGGTTAGTTTAGGAGTAAAGAGTTAGAAAGTTATATGCCTGGGCCCTAGATCGATCAGCGTAAAATTAATGCAAGTGTCTTTGTGATTATTTGGGTCTAAGCAGCAGGGGGGCTGAGAGCAGGTCCAAACCTCTGAGCTAGTCCCAAAAGTCCAGGCCAGAAACCTAATACAATACCATGGTGAGTGTGTGGAGATTAGAGGATAGTTTTTCAGGAGTTGGCTCTTTCCTTCTACCTTGCTCAGGCAGGACCTTTCTTTCCTTTTTACAGTCACTCCAGGCTAGCTGGCCCATGAGTTTCTAGTCAATTCTACAGCCTCTGCCTCTAATCTCTCCATAGGACTCTTGGGATAACAGATACATGCTCTAGGGGTCAAATTCAGGTCCTCAGGCTCATGTGACAAGTACCTTTACCTATTACACCATCTCCCTGGATCCTGGGAAATGTTTTTTATTCTTTATTTCATCTGGATTACCTATCCAGTCTGTGGCTTATTGTTGTAAAGAACTTAGTACTCCTTCCTGTGTGCTCACAGTATGCAGAAGACCCCTCCTATATTGTTGTTTCAAGCACACTGCTCTACTAGAGCCATGTATGCACCATAATATGCCTCACAGTGAGTACAGTGTAATGCAGCTGAATAGACCTGGAAAAGAAATTGGAAAGTTGTATAAGAACATAGAAAGTATGATTCTTTGCATGCCTTCTTATGTGTATGTTTATATATCATTCATATATGAATATGATATGGCTATATATCTGTTTGCAATGTGCAAAGGAGAAAGGCTTTTGAAAATACTGTTAACACTGGGGAGCAGGATTGAGAAAGGGAGAAGGAGGGGAATGAGATTGTACTTTATTTATAATTTAAAAATTGAGATTATAATTTGATTATAACATTTCTCTCTTCCCTCCAATCCCTCTCCATGCCCCTCCCTGCCCTTCACATTCATGGCCTCTTTCTTATTTTTTAAGTAATTGTTATTGCATTCATATAACTGTGTGACTATCCATATATTTTTCTCAACTATAACCTGTTCAGTCCATATAATGCTACTTGTATGTATGTTTTCAGGGCTGACTATTTGGCACTATTTGGCACTGTTTGGCACTAGGCCACCAATTGGTGTGCCGTTCCCTGAGGAGGACCACCTTACCTCTTTCCAGCTTTCCTCAGTAGCCTGTAGTTCTTTGTGTATGGTTGAGGTCTCATAATTGCACAGTCATTGATGTCATCCTTGTTCAGTTCAGTTATGTTGGGGAGACTTTATGGGTGGCTGACATTCCTAGGGGACACAATTTCAAAGCAAACTCCCTGATCCTCTGGCTCTTACATTCTTTTCAGATACACTCCCATTCCCCTTTTTGCAGTGTTTCCTGAGCCTTAGATAAGGACTGTTTTGCAGATATATCCATTGGGCCTGGGCTCTATATCTCTCTGCATATTGACTGGTTGTGGTTTTCTGTAGTGGTCCTCATCTGTGGAAAAGAGAAGTTTCCTTGATGGGGGCTGAAGACTACACTATTCTGAGGGTATAAGAACAAATGTTTATAGATTGTTGTTAAGGATTATTGGTAAATTAGTGATTGCATACTCTTCAATAACCATGACTTCACTAAGACTGAGTAGTTAGCTAGGTTTCTAGTACTTGGTCTCCCTCTTGTAGAGCAATTAGAGAGCCCTTGGTTACCACCAAGGCATGCTGCCACTGCTGCATCCTCAAAGCTACCAGACTGCACTTTTCTTGACAGATCTCTGCATGACTTACCTATCTTACAAGAATGTATTAGCTGTTGGGTTAAAAAACTAAGTGTTCTGCAACTTGAATTTTAGAAACATTTATTTACTTATTTATTTGGGTGCATATGGTTTGCATATGAGAGCAATTTGCCCAAGTTGACCTTCTCTCCCTTACCATATGTTTCTGGGGATGGAGTTCAGGTCTTCAGACTTGGTGGCAAGAATCTTTACTTGATAAGCCATATCGCTGGCTCCAGTGTATTTCTTTTTCTTTTTTTATAATATGGGACACTTTGTGAATTTACATGTCATCCTTGGGCAGGGCCATGCTAATTTTCTCTGAATCATTTCAATTTTAGTAATGTGCTGTGAAAGTGATCACCACTGTGACTTAAAATATGTTTTTTAATCATTTTTAATTTTATAAGCGTGTGTCTTCATGTAGATATGTACGTGTGAGTTGAGTGCAGGTACCTGCAGAGGCCAGAAGGATCAGATACCCAAAACTGTAGTTATAGCTGGTTATGATCTGCCTGATGTGGTACTGGGATCCCAACTTGGTCCTTTGGAAGAACAGTGAGTACTCTTAACTGCTGAGCCATCTCTCCAGCCCTATTTTTTTTTTTTAAATGCATGAAGTACACACTTTTTAAAGAGCTTTTAAAAAATCTTATATGTGTGAGAGTTTTATGTCTGTCTGCATACCACATACATGCTTATTGCCTAAAGAGGTAAGAAAGAGGGCTTTGGTTCGCTGGTACTGTAATTAAGGATGATTGTGAGCTCCCATGTAGGTGCTGAGACTTGAACTGTGATCCTCTGGAAGAGCAGCTAGTGCTCTTAACCCACTGAACCATCTCTCCAGCCCCTATTTGAAAAATTCTTAATAAAATTACTTAAAATTTTACTTTAGCATCCTACCATATAGAGTATAATATTTTTCCTAGACAATAATCAAAGTAGATTTAATTTAAGTGATTCCCTCCTCCCACCCTCCCTAATTTTCTTTTTGTTGTTGTGTTATTTTGTTTTTCAAGACAGGGTTGCTCTGTATAATAATCCTGGCTGTCCTGGAACTTGCTTTGTAGACCAGGCAGGCCTAGAACTCAATCTGCCTCGGCCTCCAAACTGCTGGGATTAAACATGTGCACCACCACTGCCTGGCAGTTTTTATTTCTTTTCATAGTTAATTTTTTTCTGGCTTAAAAAAAAGCTTTTAAAAAATTGTTTCTAATTATGTTTATGTCTCTGTGTGGGTATGTATACTTAACTGCAGTAGACCAAGTTGGCCCTGAATTCAAAAAAGATCAGCGTACATCTTGCCTCTTGAGTACTTGGGATGGGGGAGGGGGGCGCACACCCACGTCCAGCCTGGGATTCTAATTCTTTTGTTTTAGAGAAGTAGAAATTGTTATTTGGGTCAATAAGTATTGTCTTTAGCTCAGATATGCTGAAGCATTAATACTTTTATTAATCTGTAATTTCCAGAAACTCCTCTAATTCAGTTTGTGTGTTATAGTGTGTCTATTGTAAACAGAGTATATTTATATTGGTATATGTATGAATATATATAAACATGCATGCACACAGAGTCTGTGGTTTTAGAAAGAATACCTTCATTACCTAAGTTTTTAATTTAGGAATTTTAACAGTCTTAATGGCTCATAATGGCCTTTTCCACAATTCTTTACTCCTAACATAAGTGGTTTTTTAACAAATGAAATTGTGTTAGCATTTGAACTAAGTATGCTATCTAGATAATTTTAAAATAACTAATATTAGCAAAAATAAGTTATGCTTAAATGTAGATGTTGTATTTAGAATTTGAACACTGACATAAAACTAGGAAAGTAGTCCTCATGTTTGCTCTCCTTTTGCACCAGAGGAGAGCGAATCTGTTTGAGATTTTAGAATATAGCTAAGTATGATACTTTCAGTTTGACTAAGATTAAATGGCAGGGTTTGTTTATAGCAAGTTAGCTGAAGTAAATCAGTGTGGTGATCCATAGGCACAGGAGTTGGAGGAAGAGGCACACTGGGGCTTGATTTTGAGCTGCGTGGCTGGAGAGGGAGTAGCCTGCGTGACCGCAGGGCCAGACTGGTGAGGATTGTTTTGACACGTTGAGATTTGTATTACAAGTGTCCAGGTACAGGCTTCCAGAAAGCTACAAGGGTTGAGCTCAGCTTCAGGGTGTGCCCTTCCCGTTCTGTTTATCTGCAAGTGTCTTTTCCCTAAATTTGGAGGGACGTTCTTAAAGTTTGTTGAAATGTTAAGTTGCTAGTAATTTTCTTTCAGTATTTTTAAGGTTGTATTTCACTGTTTTTGTTTTGTTTTGTTTTGTTTTTTCATAGTTTTTGTTTAGGAATTTTGCTTTCACTTATCAATAGCTTATCTGGCCATTTGTCTGACTGCTTTTCAGATTTCTTCTTTGCCCTTTAATTTTTGTAGGTTTTAATTGTAAGTGCCCGAAGTTCTTAATATTAACAGTAGTTGATGTTTGTTTTGCCCTTTGAGGTTTTTACTACTTGTTCAAAGACTTCATCCCCACTGTCTTCCATTTCTGGGACTCCAATAGTAAGTATGCTCTACCGTCTCCATGAGTGTTAAATGTCACCAGTGCTCTTGTACCCTTTTCTTTTTCTTCTCCTGACCTGTGTTTTCAGATTTGTCTAAAGAGTAGACCTTCTCTTCAGTTGTATTTAATTTGGGGTCAAGTTTTTAATTTCAGTGATTGTATTGAATCTGATTCTTGGAAAAATATTATCTGATGCCCCTCTCGCCACTTCCTTTCTTCTCCTTTTTCTCCTCCTTCCTCGATTGACAGACATCATGGGTTTGTGTTATTCTATGAGAGTAGATGGAATTGTAGTCTCTTGACATTGGTTTTGTGAGTAAGTAATGTATTATTTTTGGTGTTCTGTCCAAATCACATTTCCTTTTTTCCCATACAAGAAAACATAGAAATTCAAGTTAGCTTGAGAAATATTAATCTAACGTCTTGGATTAAAGTGTTGGTTATTATTGGCAAGCTATATGTGACACACCTACCACATGATCCCAGCAGATTATACTTGTAATTATTGTACCTTTGTTTTTAATTTAACAAGTGTTTGAATTCCATGGCAAGAATATGGTTGTGGGCTTATATAATAACAAGACACATTTTTAAAAAAATGCAAAAAGTGATAGAAAAGAATACAAAGAAATTAGTGAGGAATTTTGTGTACAGGTGTAAAGGGGAAAGTTGTTCACATGACACGAAGCTTTTTTGAGTTTACAGCTTGGGATGCTGATGCTATTGGTGGAATAGGTAAATGAGGAGGGGTGTTTGGCATTTATGATTTTTCTACATGTCATAAATTGTGTTACCCCAATATAAAAGAAATTTCTCAATCTATTATCATCCAAAACTATATTAGTTAACTTCACCAAGCCTGTGGTTGCAGCTAGTTATATAGGATGTAAAATTCCATAGCACCCCTATCCATAGGCAGTATTATAAGGGTTAGTCTTTAAACCATATACATGTTCTACATGTGGCAAAACTGTGACCATGCTAAGGAATTCAGCATTATTATTATACAGCAGCATTATTCCTTATTTTGAAGATGGCTAAGATTGATTTCACAAGATTTATGGTAATGTCCCTTTATAATTTTGAGCCATACTTGAGGCCAACTCATTCTGACTCACTTGTTTAAATTCACTGTCATTCAAAAACTTTCATTCTCTGTGCCCCCCCACCCACTAGGTTTTATTTCTCCCCAGTGAATAGAATCATTGTAGAAAGCCTTACATTGCTGAACATAGTCTTCATTTTTGTTTTTTTTAATTGGTATATATATATATATGTGTGTGTGTGTGTGTGTGTGTGTGTGTGTGTGTGTGTGTGTGTGTGTGTATACATACACTATGTATATATGTATGTGTATATATATATATACATACATACATACATACATACACTATGCTTCTACATACATTGAGAGCCTTTACACAGTGTCTTGCATTTTGCTTCAGTCATGGCAGGAAGTGTAGTCTATGAGAGCTAGTAGTGTGTGAGAATAGTGAGACGAGACTCTTGCACATCTCTTACATAAGGAATGTACTAAATTTAATTGTAACTAATTGGTGTCTATTCTAGGAAGTATAGTCAGTTTGTGTATCTCACTTTATTAAAATAATCATGCTGGCACAGCTATTTCAAAGAACATTTGATCAAATACAATTTCAGGAAAGGAATGTGAGCACTTCTCATAGTGTGATAGGATCTGAGTTAAGATCCTGGGTTCATAAAGCCTAACAGAGTCTGTTGTAGAGATTGATGACTTTGTTAGGCTACTGATTGACATCTAACAGGCATTGGAAGGGCCAGATTCTGATCCCTTAGGAGCTATGTATGTTAGCCTCTCAAGTCTGTTTTTGCATGTTTGCTGTGGTACCAGTGTCACCAGGCTGTGATGAGTCATCCTGTAACTTTATTGGTAACCAATTAGGTGTCACAGTCCTGTTCAGGCACTGGACTAGCAAATAAAATGCTGCACACTGAGCAGTGCGTCTAGGAGAGGGTGTTGGAAACAAGCATCATGCAAACAAAGTGGTGGTGAATTGAGAATTTTCTATGAAGAGAGAGACACAGGCTGCCATACAACTGATGTCTCCCTAAAAAAGTGGCTGTTAGGTTGTAATTGGAAAAGTGGCAGGAGTCAACCATAGTGGAATTTTACAAAGAACAGAAGGCATGGAGGTGAAATCAACTGATGGACTATCACTTAAGTAAAACCTTGAGGAATCAAATGACCTCCGAAATCCAAGCCACAAGCTGTGCAGTGCTAAGCAGGTCCTGTTTGGAAGGCTGTGGGCTACATGCAGAGCTGGCCAGTGAGCACTTTTGTACTGCTCATCCTTATTTAGTTCTTTGCATTTGCAACAATCTAGACGTGGTAGGCAGATTAGAAGATAAATTCTTGAAAATATGAAGCTTGGATATAATAAAGCAAAATTTAAAATGCTCAGTGATTGTCAGAGCTTTTTTTTTTTTTTTTTTTTTCAGGGTTTATTGCTGTGTAATTTATATAAAATAAGACCCATCCATTAGAAGTACAGCTTGATGAATTTTGTTAAATTTATGTAGTCACATAATCACTATACAGAAAAATTCCATCAAGAATCCTAAACCTTCTTGTTTCCTTGTACAGAGTGCTCTGACAGCCTCAGGCACCCACAGTTGCACTTTCTGACACTGTAATTCTGTGTTCTCTAGAGTTTCATATAAATGGGTTTACCCGGCATGAGGCCTCTGGGTTTGAAATTGGCATAAGTTCATGCTATCAGTAGTTTTCTTTTTGTTGAGCAGCATTCCCAAGTTTGCTGATGTGTTGCTCATCAGCTGACATTTATATTGTTCCTAGTTTTGGACTGTATGAATGTTCACACAATCTTTAAAAATATATGTTTTCATTTCTCTGGAGTAAGTACTTGGCAGTGAGATGCTGGGTAGTGTGGCACAGTTTACCTTAACGTCTACAATTCTTCTCTTTAATGAGGTTGAGTCATTTTGTCTTCTCATGACTGTCTGAGAGATCTAGATTCTCCTCATGTTGTCACCTGTTCTGTTCTTCCTGACTTACAGTAGTATCTATCTCACTGTTGTTGGCTTTGCTTTCTTTTGATGGTAAGTGATGTGTTCTTTGTATGGTTCTTGACTGTCAGACATCTTCTTTTGTGATGTGTCTGTTAAAAACATTTTTACCTATTAAAAAAATGCCAACCTGTTAGGTTTTTATATAGAGTTGTAATCATTTTTATATATCCTGACTAGAAATAAGCCTTTTGTAAGATGGCATATGTCTTACAAATGTCTTTTTCTAGTGTTTGTTTGCTTTTTAAAATAGTATTTCTAATAGAATAGGAGTTTTAATGTTTTATCTTAGGTCTATGAGTGCTTTGCGTGATGTATGTTATATATATATATATTGATGTATATTTTATATATATATATATATATATATATATATATTCTGTGTGCCTGGTCCTCTTGGAGGCCAGAAGAGGACATTGAATTCTCTGGAACTGGAGTTACAGACCATCGTCAGCCACCATGTGGTTCTTAGGAACCAAACTCAGGTCCTCTGCAAGAGCAGCAGCACTCTTAACCACACATCCTCTCTTGTTGAAGTTTCTAATTTTGATGTTATCCGTTTTGCCATTTTTTCTATTATAGTTTGTACTTATTTTAGTTAAAGTAAAAATTTGCCTATTCCAGTGAAGATACAAATTTGACATTTTTTCTTATATATAGATTATATAGATTTATGATATTGTAAGTTAATTTCTGTATACTGTGAAAAGTAATGTCCAAGTTATTTTTCCCTAATAGAGATAACCTGCTTATTCCAGAACCATTTGCTTAAATGATTGTCATTTCCCTGTTATTCTTGATATACCTTTGAGCCAATGAAATTTTGTTACTATTTGTAGCCATCCTTTTTTTTTTCAGTAAGAATTTGAGCCTGACAGCAGAGCTTAATTATAAATGTATAAATTCATTTTTTTCTCGCTTTAAGTTTGTATGTTAGGAAATGGTCATGCAGGCAATGAGAGGAACTGCTTTTCAGGGACAGTTCCAACTACTAGTTATTTGTTAGTAAGGTAAAAATAATGGCATTGACAACCTCTTACAGTTATATTTACAAGGGAAGAAAAGTTTGGTGCCAGTAGTGGTATGTCACTGTCACTAATAAAGTACATTAGAGTTATAGTAGAGTAAATAGGGCTGGATTCTACTCATAGGATAGAAGAATCAGAAGAGAATTTACAGCTACTACTTATTTCTGTGAAAAGACAAAGGGATATATAAATATATACACACATATATTTACATATATATATATATATATATATATATATATATATATATATATATAAAATAAAGTGGCTTTGGGAGCTCTTTGAGTTTGCATTTTAAAAGGTGTTATTGAAAGGTGGAAGAGAAAGCTTATAACCAGTAAGGAGTGAGAAAATAAGAAGGGCTAGGGAGATAGCTCAGGATTAGAGTTTAATTCCCAAAACCCACATAAAAAAATGTGTGATGACATTCATGATCTCAGTACTAGGGAGGTGGAGAGAAGCTGATCTCTGGGACTCCACAAAAGCTAAGGCTTTGTGAGCTGAAGACTTAGTGAGAAACCTTGTGTGTGTGGTGGGATGGGGTGCAATGGGGGAAACTGTTGGCTGCAAAGTAACTCATTGTGGGTAAGATGTTGCCAAACCAGACAACCCAGGATTGATCCCCTGAATTTATAGGAGAGAGAACCAGTTATCCTCTGACCTCTATACACAGGTTGTGGTACAAACCTCTCTACAGACTCTTACACTCACAAATGATAAATATATTTGAAAAATTTAAAAATATTTTTAGAAAGTTTTTTTATTCCATTTTTAAAAGACAATATTTGTTAGATTTTTTAGACATACTAGACATGAACTAACTAAAACAAAACTTAAATTTTTTCATATATATATATATATATATATATATATTTCACACACACATTGTTTGAAGGAATAGGCAGTCTAAGGAACTGTTGATGATATTTGGAGTGTTAGCAGGGTCTTTAATGAAGTCCTCTATGCACCTGCTATAATCCAGAAGAAGAAATGATGGTGGGGAAACTGTCATATAAGAGATCTTATAATGAATTAATAGGCCATATTTAATTTATTGTTTTCAGTCAGAGTCAGGGTATTAGTGTGTCTTTGAGTTTTAGGTTATTCAATAGTTTTTGGTGACTAGATGAAGATTTAGTTATAATTGCATTTATGAAGGGAGTAGAGGAAGTACAGTTGAGAAAGATAAAGCATGGATATAAAATTTAGATTTACACAGATCTTTATAGGCTCGAATCATGGACTATAATGAAAAATCATTTAATTAAAAATGATACAGTGACAAGTTCTGTACTGAGATGGAGAAAATTCCTAAGTAGACTGGGGGATTTTAATTAAGTTAATGCTAATGTATACATAATCACCTTGCCAGACAAGAACTGGAGGGCAGGGTGATGCTTGTAGATTCAGGAATGTCTTAGTGTTGACCTTGAGCCTCTTTCTGGGTATCACACTGAATTTAGAGAGTGCAGTTTTAAAGAGGACTTTACTAAATGTCATGTGTAGAGCAGTGTGAGAACATGTCAGTGGTTTGTATTTATAGGACTGTCATGTGAAAAAGCCTAATTTTGTTTTGGACAAAAAGGAAGACATTTCTAAAAATAGCAAGAACATTTCAAGCTGAATGGGCTGACCTGTGAGCTTGTGAGATTTTTATCTCTGGAAGCATTGGAGGAGATAACTGAGTGACCTAGTGAGAAATCTTTCAGAGACATCATTCATGTGAGCTTTTTAAATTTAAAATTCTTTTTTAAATTTAACTTTTGCTTACTTACGTAAAACTCCATAGTCAATTTTTTCAATGAATTATGACCTTCGTAATAGTACCTTATATTTACATAGCACTTAAAATTTTCAGATGCTTCCATGAGTCTGACTAAATGTGAGCTTCACAGAAATTTTATGAGCTGGGCAAGATTGTTATTTTATGATTAATAGGCAGCTGTAGCTTAATGAGTGTGGATTCTGGATTCCAACTGTCTGTTCAGACCCTACTCTGCCACCTGCTATGGGAGACAGAAATTTGAGGGTGTGTCCTTTTCTTCATGTGCAGCTTAATAATAATTGTGACCACAGTATTGGGTTGTTTGAGTTAACATCCGATAGAATGCTTGAAAATCTGTTTAGAGTATTATAACATGGCAGTAAGTGTTCATTCGTCTGACATCTTTTTTCTTACAGTTGAAGAGACTTAAACTCTGGCAAGCTGTGACTTGCCAGGCTGACATTGGTGAGCAGGCGAGAAGTTATTTAGAGTGCTGTTGAACTGAACAAAAGCAAATTAAAAATGGAGTAAAAATTTTGGTAGATGGATTAATTTTCTGGAAGAGAATTGGCTTGGTAATGAAACAGACTGTTGGGAAACTCTTGACTTTAGAGGAGCTGAAGTTTGCAAATGTTTACTGATATCCATGCATTTCACACATAAACCCACAGGAAAGCCCTTTCTACAGCTTGTTGGAATAGAAGATAACCACATTTCTAAAAGATTATAGTGCTTGATAGTCTTGAAAAGGAAGTAGCTTCAGTTTCTATTGGCTTCCCAATGCATTTGCAGCATGAGAGCAACTGGAGCTTCTGGTTCCTGGAGCAAATGGGTCAGATGTCAGGCACTGCCTATAGGAAAAGTCAAATGACTCTTGTTCCTGATACAAAATAACAGAGTGTTCACATTGAAATTGTGTTCTAACTTTAGATAAGCTCCTCTTCAGATTAAGTTATCAACTGTGTAATAATTCTCTCCAAGTAAGAAATAGTTGGCATTATGTACTTAGTAACCTGGTTGTTCTCATAGATTATATTGTGTTTTGAGAATAGCCCTGTTGCCTTTCATTGCTGATAAAGTTTTGTGGTAAGTACATCTCTTAGGGGAAAGGGCATACATATTTGTTGATTGCAGCATTTTGAGGTCAGGCATTTTGCCTTCCACATGGGGAGTTTATGAAATTATCAATTATGAATTATTTTATAAACTGAAGGACCCTACTATATTGACTTTATCAAAATCATGTAGAGGCTATAGAGATAGCTCAAGAAAAACACTTACTGTGCAAGTAGGAGGTCTTGAGTTCATATCCCCAAGGAAAAGAATCAGGAAGACAGGGAGTAAGATACTAATTTGACAGCAAGTCTAGTCAAATGGATGAGCTCAGCTAGAGACCTTGTCTCAAAAAACTAAAGTGACAAGTGACTGAGGAAGAAAACAGGTGCTGATTTCTGGCCTCCACAGACATGGTACACATGCTTATGTGCACACACACTTGAATACACACACCCAAAATAAAAAATTAAAAATAGTTAAAGTAATGTACTATTAACAAGGATGGTAATATTTGTTTGTAAGCAACATTGTGTAGGGGGATTATGTTGTTCCATTGTAAATAATTGTCCCTGCCTATGAGTTTAATAAAAAGCACTGATTGGTCAAAGGCAGACAGGAAGTGTGGACGGGGCTACCAGACTAAGAAGACTCTAGGAACAGGCGGAACAGAGCAGAATGCCAGAGAGAAGCCAGAAGAAACAGGACAACTATGCTGCTGTGAGAAAAGGTACCGAGCCCCATGGCTGAACAGGATAAGAGTCATGGGTTAGATTAAGGGTAAAGAGTTAGCAAGTTATATGCCTGGGCCCTAAAACTATTGTAAACATCTGTGTGTCTCTGTGGGTCTGTGGGTCTGCGGGCCTAAACCTTGAGGCTAGGCCCAAAAGCTCGGACCAGAAACCTCAAACTACAACATTGTTAAAACCTTTTATATGTATTAATCCCTTGCCAACCTTAAAAGTTTTTTTTTCCTTGAAAAGCAATATTTTTTGGCAAAACTATGGTTGGTTGGTAAGATCAGTAACATGTGCAAAGCAGTTTAAAGAAAAAAATTTTCCCAGAGCTCTAAAAGGCACTTTACTACAAAACCAACCAACCAAACAAAACCCCAAAATTCCTAAAGATGTCTATTTCCAAACAACTCAGATGTGTTGCAGGTAGGTAAATTGACCAGGAATATTACAATGTGTTCTGGTTTGAAATATTAGAACCAGCCCCTGATAGCATAGTGTCTGGTTCTGTCAGAATTTGTGTAACCTTTAAGCCTTTCGATTTTGTTCATTACTGAGGTGATCAAATTTGCTTTTTTGGTCCTTCTCTTCTATTTACATATTTAGAAAATGTGACGAAGGGAATGCCCCCCCCCCCCAATTTGTTTCGTGTGCACTCCTTCCTGAACAGCCTGGTGGAATAAGAACTATTGCTTGGTTTTCCTTTGATCACAGGATAAAAGTAGTAGCTTTGGCCTTGGTTATTGTGTCTATGTTTCCACTTGTATCATTGTGGTGATATTTTGTGTATCAAATAAAGATTGCTGGAATATCAGAACACAGAGTCAGCCACAGAGTTAGCCACAGAGGCCAGGGAACAGTTACACATACATACCTTTAATTCTAGTCCTCAGGAAGTGGAAGTAGGGATCCCAGACTGATCTCTGTGAGTTCAAGGCCAGCCTGGACTATATGAGATTAATCCAGTCCAAAAGAGAAACAGAGCCAGGCAGTGGTGGCACACACCTTTAGTCCCAGCGCTTGGGATCCCACACTTCTGCTCCCAGTACTTGGGAAGCACACAGGGCTTTAATCCCAGCACTAGGGAGTTTGAAACAGGAAGTGATATGGCTGGGCAGAGAAAGGAATATATGACAGGAGGAGACAAGAGTTCTCCCCTTGCAGTTCCCTTGCTTCCCTTCTTCAGTCTGAGGATCTGTAAAGAGAGGATATTTTCCTTTTGGCTTGAGGATTCAGTAGCTGTGAGAAGTTTCTCTAGTGTCTTGTCTGTCAGCTTTATGTCAATATTTGGCTCTGGGTTTGTTATTATAAGACGAATTAGGATTCGTACAATACATCATTGTTCTTTTAGAGCAGCAAAGAAAGCCAGCAGGTGAAAGGAGGCATGTGTGTTGTCAGAAAGCTGAGTCACCCTTGTGCACAAACCTCCTCTGACACAGTCCGTTCCTTGTGTGGACAAACTGTGTTCAATCTTCAGCTCTTTTCCCCCCAAAGTTTTCATCCACTGTAAGTTATCTTTCCAATAAAAATACTATTTTGTATCTTGACTAGATGGTAAATACTTAATAGACAATTAGAGGTGCACTGAAGGCGACTGAGTGCAATTTCAGCATTCCTCCATGAAGCTGCCTGCTGTCAATTCTCTGGATAACTGCGGATTACTGTGTGTTGCTGTGGGATGTTGCTCTTGTACACTGTAAAGATTTGTTGTTTGTATTGGTTTAATAAAACGTTGATTGGTTAGCTAGACAAGAAGTAGAGGCTGGGCAACCAGACTAGGAAATTCAGGGAAATGGAAAAGGAGAGAAGCAGACAACAGCAAGACCCAGAGGAAGCAGAATGAGAATGCTGCACTAAGCAAAGGTACCAAGCCACATAGTTAAATGTAAATAGAAAAATGGGTTAAAGTAAAGCATAAGAGTTGGCAAGTAATAAGCCTGAGCCATAGGCCAATCAGCTTGTAATTAATGTAAACCTTTGTGTCGTTATTTGAGACTGATGGTCCACAATTTGGGATTAGGCAGAGCCAGAAATTTATTACAGTGTGTTTTTATGCAAATTTATAACGCCTGGCATTTCTTGTTATTTTTTAGACCCCAGCTTTGTGGGTTGCCTCACTCAACTACATACTTAAAATATGTCTTGGAGATGAACTCAAATAAGTACATGTAATTTTATTCCTTTTTTCTTCCTTCCTTCCTTCCTTCCTTCCTTCCTTCCTTCCTTCTTTCCTTCTTCCTTCCTTCCTTTCCTTCTTTCCTTCCTTCCTTCCTTCTTCCTTCCTTCCTTCCTTCCTTCCTTCTTTCCTTCTTCCTTCCTTCCTTTCCTTCTTTCCTTCTTTCCTTCCTTCCTTCCTTCCTTCCTCCTTCCTTCCTTCCTTCTTTCCTTCTTCCTTCCTTTCCTTCTTTCCTTCTTTCTTTCTTTCTTTCCTTCCTTCCTTCCTTCCTTCCTTCTTTCCTTCTTCCTTCCTTCCTTTCCTTCTTTCCTTCCTTCCTTCCTTCCTTCCTTCCTTCCTTCCTTCCTTCCTTCCTTCCTTCCTTCCTTCCTTCCTTCCTTTCTTTCAAGACAAGGTCTCATTATGTAGACTAGACTGGCCTCAAACTCAAGTAATCTTTTATTTTCTGAGTGCTAGCATTAAAGGGCATGTGCCTAGCTGTTACATGTAATTTTGCTTCAAGATTTAAAAATACTTTTATTCTGTTTATCTGTCCATCTGTCTATTTACCCATGTATGCATGTGTGTATGTATACACATGCATGCACATGCCCTGGACAGCGTTTTACCATGTCATCTTAGGGATCAAACTTAGTCAGTTGGCTTGATAGTAGACAATGTTAGTCTTTGAGCCATTTTACAACCCTTGCTTTATGGTTTTTAATAACTGGATTAAAGCTTGAGTAGCCTTTTTGTTTATCTGTCTTCTGAGATAGGGTGTAAGTCTGTCAGCAGGCTGGCCCCCAACTCTCAGCAGTTCCTGTCTTAGCTTTCCAAGTGTTTGGGTTATAGGCCTTTGTCCTAATCAGGCTGGGATAAACTCATTTCAGCTAACAGCTTGTAGTTCATCATCTGGGAGGTAAGTAACTGTAGGCGGAGTTTACTTAGAAGGCACCAATACCAGATAGATCTGTATTAAAATATAAACCAACACTCACGGTACAGGTAACAGATTACAGTAGCACCTGAACAGGGACTGGAGTCTGGAATGGTAGACGAGTAATGGACGGACGATGGAATCTGATCCTCTCCCCAACATCCAGGAACCAGGAAGAGAGCGTCTAGTGTTCCAGAAGCCCCTTTTCAATGGGCTTTCCCCGCCCCCTTCAGGGGCCAGGGACCCTGGATAAGTGTCT
This sequence comes from Phyllotis vaccarum, assembly GCA_033318265.1. Taxonomy (NCBI): domain Eukaryota; kingdom Metazoa; phylum Chordata; class Mammalia; order Rodentia; family Cricetidae; genus Phyllotis; species Phyllotis vaccarum. The sequence goes on from JARWLC010000011.1 coordinate 5,887,356, forward strand.
TTTGACCTTATCAGCTGACACCCGACTCCCACAACAAGTACCTGCTGCAGACACCTTGAGGGAATGCTGTTTATTGGCTTTCTCCTCATTCTTGCTCAGCCTACTTGGTAGCCCAGAGGTGGTGTAACCCACAATGAACGGGACCCTCTCTCATCATTCATCAGTTCAGAAAATGTACCACAGTCTTGTCCACAGGCCAGTCTGGTAGAGGCATTTTCTCAATTAAGATTCCCTGTTCCCAGATGACTCTGGTAGTGTCAACTAGACATAAAACTAGCCAGCACAGAGTGATATTATATCTTGTTTTGATAGTGTGTGTGTACATTTTTGTGTACACATGGATGTGCATGTTTATGTACAGGTGCATGTGTGTGGAAGCCAAAAGTCAATGTCAGATTCCTTACTTAGTTGTTGTGCACCTTATTCTCTTAAGACAGGGCCTTTTGTGAACCTAGTTGGGAGAGAGCAGTGGCTATCAAGTTCCAAGGACTGTCTGTACTGCCCTGCGGCACCGTGGTCACACATTCTCCTTAGTCTTCACAGTGTGCTCTTGCTCGCTCTCTCTCTCTCTCTCTCTCTCTCTCTCTCTCTCTCTCTCTCTCTCTCTCTCTCCTTCATTTTGGTTCTCGTTGACCCAGGGCCTGGCATATGTTAGGCCAGGACTCTACCTTTAAGCTATACCCATCCCTCTTATTTTCTTGTGTATACTTAGGTTCTGTTCCATGGGGGTGATTATCCAGCTGTGATGAAAGAGGGTGATGAAAGAGGGTGAAGAAAAATGGTCAGAGTATGAGTAACTAGCTTGTCTTTCCAGGCCAGCATTAAGTGAAACAGCTGGTCCAGTTGCAAAGGACTCTGCATTTTCATTGCTGCATTGTGACTCTCTTGTTCAAGTGATGAGTTCCTGCCATTATTGGAACAACTTTGTCACATGTAAGTGGCTTTGTGGGACAGTATATGCATTTTACTTTCCTCAGGAGATTGTGATCTTTTGGAGGACCTGTGTTTTTAGTCCATATTTGTATGGGTAGTAGTTAAGATGCAGTAGCAATACATGGTGCTTATAATTCTTGAACTAATAAATAGTGCATTGGAAAGTTTAATCCTCTTGTTTTTCCCAGAGAAGGCTGATCTTTTCTATTTTTCATCTACTTTTCATTCACTTATGTGACTGGCTACTAGTTATTGTCCATGGAACTTTTAGGTATCCACAGGGATAGGGCAGAGTTGTATTGATTCCTGTAGCTGACTTTTTTTTTTTAAGTTGTTTTATAGCTATCTGGCTAAAGTCGCATAAGAAGATTAAGAAAGTTTAGCTTTCTATTTACTTAGCACAATTTTTAGAAAGCTTAAAGTTTGTAAAAATTTTAAAAACTATAAATTATAATGTCAATGTGATTTTTTAATATATGTATTTCATTTTTAGGTGTGGTATACATGTGTGGTGTATGCTTGTATGCATGCATGCATGCAGGTAGGTATATGGGGGGCAGGGAGGAGAGAAGAGAGGCCAGATGTTCATGTCAAGTACCTTCCTCTATCACTCTCCATTGGTTTTTTGTTTTTTGTTTTTGAGACAATGAGATACATCTCTCTCACTGAACTTGGGGATTGCTGATTTGATTAGAATGGCCGACGAACAAGCTCCAGGAATTTTTCTGTCTTTGCTCCTGGTCACCAGCACTGGGTACAGATGTAAGCTGTCGTGCCTAAGTTTTGAATGCATAACAAGCCAAACTCTTTACCTCCTGAGCCATCTCTCCAGGCCTGTATTTCTAAATTCTTTGCATTTATAAAATCACGCATTGTAATGTCTGTTAGAAATTTAGAAAAGTAAAATGTCATAGAAATTACAAGTGCACACATTTGCTTTTCTCAGAAGTATTGTCAGATCACATTGGCATGTTGTGTATTTTGTTGTACTCCATCCTGTTCATGTTGTTGTTTTGTTTCATTTTACATAGTGTGTTGATGAGTTGTTATTAGGTGCTGGAGAAATTAAGTTTCATATAATGATTGTAAACAAAAATCGGGGGAGATATATGATTTATGACTCCTGTAGACACATCTGGAAAGATTATGCTGTGTTGCCTTAGTAAATCCCTGATAGCTCGCTCAGCAGTACAGAGCACTTGCTCTTTCTGTGGACTCGCTTTGATTCCCAGCACCCCACACAATGCCTTTCAGCTGTCTCTAACTTGATGTCTTCTGGCCTCTGTGGGCACAAAGCCTGCCTGTGGAGCTTGGACATATGTGCAGACAAAACACTCATACACATAAATGTATCTTAAAAATTTTAAATAATTTCCAGGACTTTTCTTTTTCTCTCTGAGGCTATTGTTTGTTTGTTTAGTGTTTTTGGTAACCCCCCTGCCCCACGGCTTTCTATGATAGGATACAGTAGAGACAGAGTAGAGGGAAGACAAAGCTACATTGACAGGAACTGGCTGGGCAGCAAGACTGACTCACTCACTAGGTCAGTGATTTTATATCCACAGTGTCTCAGGGAAACATAGTCATCGTTACATATTACTTTCAGGAGTTGCTACACAGTTGGAATTGATAAAGCATAAAATCTTCAGATAACAAGTGATTGCCAAAGACCTCATGTCTGAAGAGTTAGCCAGAGAAAAGGAATGAACAGAATTGCAAAAAATTATCAAAACGAAGGGAAAACTGAACAACCGAGGCAGTGAATTTTAAGGCTAGAGAACTTGTCACACAGAGCTGAGATTGTCCACTCTCAGACCTTCTATGCCCAGCCCAAGCCAGTTCTTCCTTGGATTCTGGAGCAGCCCATTCTCCCCAAGCATGTTCCTCAGGTGATGAAGAAAGAAGGAAGGATGTCCTTCCCATTGGTGTGGATCTCCTCTGGCTGTCTGGGCAGATTTCCCCCCACTGCAAGGCCCAAACACAAGTGGCATAAATCTCTTCAGTTTATCCAACTAGATACATTGTATCTATTTTGAAAATTTTTTTTTTCAAAATTTGTCTCAGGATAAAGTATTGGCAACTTTACTTCCTACCCTGCTGGTAACTAGCAAAAATGCCAAGGATAGGGCCTGTGAGATGGGTCAGTTGGACTTGCTACCAAGCCTGTGGTTCAGGTTCAACTCCAGGACCTATATTAGGTAGAAGATGAGAACTGGCTCCACAAGTTATCCTCTGCTGTCTACAATGGCACTGTGATAAGTGGGCTCACACACACTGGATTTGTTATTTCTTGAAGATGCAGTAGTATTATTTATACTGTACAACATAATACAGTTGTACACGTTTCTCACAAGACAATTGATGAATACTTAAATTTTAGTAGTTATGTAACTTAAGAGTTTGTCCTTGCCTGGTTTTATTTATGTGTTTGTGTGTGGGGTGCACAAGTATGAGAATGTACATGTATGTACCTGTGTATGTGGAAGCTATTGGTGTTCTTGAGTGTGTTCTTGAGGATCCATCCACCTTGTTTTTTAGACAGTTTCTCACTGAGATCTGGGGTTTAGTGATTCTGCTAAACTGGCTTGCCAGCAAAGCCCAGGACCTGGTTGTCACCATCACTTCAGTGCAGGGATGTTTACAAGTGTATATGTATGTTAAAAATACTGCCTTTAAAGTTTGATCTTCAGAATTAATAAATCTTTGCTTCAAAGAATGTATGTGCTATATAAATTTGTAAAAGATATTGAAAGGAGTTTGAATAAAATAAGGGTAGGACTGAACTCTATTAGCTAAGAGTATAAATTAGAGACAGAATAGAGGGCACAAAGGCCCTTTGTGAGGAGCTTCTTTTTCTTGTCCAGCAATTTGCAATTGGTAGCTAAGCTTTATTGTATTTACTGGCATATGGAACAATACAAGACTGCTTTAATATAGTTCCTGAAAAACTTATAAGCAGATTCTTTAAAAGTCCATTTTGTATCTTTAAAACTCTTTACCACTTTATAGTTCTAGTGAGCAAAACTTCAGAGACTTGTACCTCAGAGTGTAGTGGATTCCGCAGTGTTGAGGAACCATTCCAGCTTTCCCTCTTACTGGAGGAGGATGGTCGCATGTTGATTTGAGGTCCCGGAAATCAGCCAGCCCACTTCCTGGTTACTGTGTGCTGTTTTCTTAGTAGCATATAATTTATTAATTGGGAAGTAGGGAAACATGTTCGCATTTTTTAAATTTTGTGGCAGTGTGCCTTGGCACCCTCTAGATGTGTGTTGAACTTGAAGCTTCCATGCTCTAAAAGCTCAAGACAAGTAGCTTTACCTCCAAGTTCCACTTTTCTCATTTGAAGAGTACAAATTGACTGTTTCTGTAAAATATAACTGGCAGTTGGGCTGTTTGGAGGTTGAGCAAGTTGGAGCTGTGTTATCTGACAGGTAATGAAGCTCAGCGAACGTGCGAGCTGGTCCTAGAACTGTCTCTTGCACGCGGGCCTCATCTTTTGTGTGTCTTTGTTTGAGTTTTTTCTCATTGTCTCGTTGACTCATCGGTATTTCCTTCTTCTTACCATTTCTTACTGCTATGTTGAGTTTATGCTGACAGGTTTTCTTGTTATTCTGTCCCTAGACCACATGACAGATTTAGAAAACCTTGAAGCCTTGTTACTTTGGTCTAGATGTCACTCCAGAGCTTAAAAGCTACCTGATCTTTGCAGGTTAGTTAACCTAATAATGTTTCTGTCTGTTTAGTGACCAGTAGTGATATCTCCTTCAAGGTTTTGATATGAGGCGATTAAATGAGGTAACAAACTTTAGAGTATGTGGAGTAAATGCTGTCTGTTATCTGTGAGCCAGCCTTTTCATTGCTAACCTAATTCATCTGGTCCCTGAAGTGACTAGCACATTTATATATCACTTTTGGTGCTTGTTACATAAAGTGTATGAGCCCCCAAACAGAGACAATGGCATAATAGTTGTAATTGAATGTAACGAATACCATTTCATATTAAACACAATATGCATCTTGAAATGCTTATGTATAAGGTTGTTTAGAATTATTGAGTTCTGAGAATTTTGAGATACCATGCTTAAATTTAGGGCCCTTTAAAATTTATTTTTTATTTTATTTGTATAGCTGTTTTGATTGCATATATGTAAGTGCAAACATGTGTGCTGTGCTCCAGAAGGCCAGAAGAGGGCACTGGACTCCTTGGAACTGGAATTACAGACAGTTGTGACCTGCTTGTGAGGGTGCTGGAAATAGAACCCTGGTCCTCTGCCTGAGCAGACAGTGCTCTTGACTGCTGAGCTGTCTCTCTAGCTCCTAGGGTACTTAAAAAAGAAAAAAGAAAAAAAGTAGTTGGTTGATATTTTCTTATGACAAGAATACTTTGATTCATTGTGTGCCATCCATTGGATTACTCCTGTCAGGCTGCTGGCTTTGGTGGCATTATGCTGGATTGAACAGGGACCAATGCCAGTGCTGTTCAAAGCACAACAGTGCAGCTCTCTTTGTATTTAATTGTAGTAGGGAATTTGTGTCCGTTTTGGCTTCTACAACCCATTTTTTAAAAGAATAGAAAATAGAATATTTGGTTGAAACTGTTTTCCAAACTGTCTAGAATTGTGTACTACTGGAGTAAGTAGTCTACAAATTACCTTTCATTCTTTTTATCTTAGATCTATAGCTTGCTGTTGGTGGTACATGCCCTTAATGTCAGTTCTGAGAGGCTAAGGCAGAAAGACCTTGAGTTCAAGGACAGCCTGGGCTGTGTTGTAGGACTTGGCTCAAACATCTACAATACCCTGCAAATAAATCCTGCTCCAATTGTGTTGGGGTATGCCTGGATCAGTGTCAGATGTTGGCCTGAGACTATGTTTAGGGCCCTGCTAGTTCCTCTTAGGGGAATGGGTAAGAAGGCTCAGTCTCTGGGGACAAGTTGAAACACAAGCAAGTCCAATTTTATCCTCGGAGGGGAAAGGCTTAAATACCCTCCTCCCAGCCAGGGAAAAGGACTTTGATTTGCTGTTATCTGCAGCCATGGTATGGTGGTCCCTTGTTGGTATAGGTCATTTTTGTATCAGGGCTCCACCCTTGTCAGGGCCTCAGGCAGTCCCCAGGTTGGTTTATGAGGAAGTGCTAGGAGCACATGTCTTAAGGCACCAGTAACCACCAGTTTGTACTGGTTGAGGCTAGGCTGGTCTCCAGGCCTCTAGAAGCCTCTAGGGCCTATACATTCCACACAGTTGCATTTTTTTTTTTTTTTTTTTTTTTTTTTAAAGAATACTTACAGGGTCAATTTTGCACAAGCTTTCATTGTAGTAACTATAGCTGCATGTGCTTTCTTTCTGAATGTCTTTGGAAAAGCTAGAAAGAAATAGATTCAATAGCATCTTCCCATAATTGTGTAGGTAGTTGATTCAGTATCAACCAAAAGCACAATGTTTTAGGAGTGTTTACTTTATACATTAGATGATTATTTGTCAAAGTTTCACATCTTTTTGTTTTTGTTTTTTTTTTTTTGTTTATCCTAAGACCCATAACTTAAAACATAATAGAAAGGCATAGTTGCTATCCCAAAGAATAATATGCTTTAGTTGTTCTTGTATTCTTTAGACATTATTTTGCATAAATAACCAACAATTTGGTGAGATTGGAAGGCTATTGGAATCCAGAATACAACTGCAAGGCTTGGTAGGTGAAAGAGCTTGGCATGATGACATTCCTATAATTTTAGCATTCAGGAGACTGAGGCAAGAGGGTTGAGAGTTTCAGACTTGCTTCTAAGGAAAGTATTGTGAGGACCAGTGGCAGTAGGAGGAAGTGTAAGAAGATCGCCATGGCACACGTAGGGAAACCTGCAAGGTGGGATTACAATCATGGCATTGAAGCACACAGCCTGGATTTCAGCCCTGCTCTGTAGCTTAATTTCTGTATGACCTGAATTGTCTAGCCTCTCCATTCCAGTCTCCCCTGTGAAAAATAGACTTAAGTCACAACATAACATAGTAGTAGGTTGTTGTTATAGGGAGTGAGGTTATGCATGTTAGTGCCTAGTACCGTCTCTGTCATGTAGAAGAATCTCACTCAGTAAACAGCTTCTGGAACATCCACAAATAAGGTATGTTGCAAACTACTCTATGCCATCTATTAAGACAGTCATCCTTCTGGAAAACAGTTAAGGTTATAATCTTGAGTTTGTTAGCAACTGTAGGTGAGGCAGTGAGTGAAGTGACTCATGTCTTGGTTGTAAGTATCATAAACATCGTCTGTTGGCAATGTGTCATTCAGTCCTGCCCCCAAAGGTAGGAATTACATTCATATTCAACAGTTAGTAATTACATTTCTCATCAGTAGTAATTATTACATCATTTTGTTTCCCTTTTCTCTGTGAATCATTGTACAAAGTGGAAGAGTTTCTAGTCTGATTTTGAGGCTTCTGGGAGTCAGTTGTGGTTCAGTTTTTTCTTAAGAAGCCACAGACCGTCTGCCATTGGGTTTGCAAAGGGCTCCCTTACTCTGCTTTACTTAGATGAAGGTATTCACTGAGTGACTAACACAGTCAGGCACTCCCAGGCTTTCCCATAGGGAGTTACCTTCCTGAACAGGGAGGAAAGCAGAGCAAACACAGCAAGTGCTTGGAGACTGGGAGAGCCAAAGTAGGAGCTGGCCAGCCTTACTCCCATGCTTCTTTTGGATCCTTAAACATCCTGGAAGGTAGAGAGAAGGGAGTTTGGAAGAATGTTTTAGGTGTTGCCCTAGCTAAAGCTTTCCAGTGGAACTGGAGGTTTATGGGAGTCCTAGAGAGCAAGGAGTCTTGTGGTAAAGAAAGTGAGACTGAGTTAAGAAGACAAAGGGAGGAGGCATGGAGGAAGTGGGTGGGGCATCAATGCAACTGACCAGGTGCAGGCCCAACTTTTCCAGGTACTCTACTTTGTGAAGGACTTGTAAATAATCAGAAGTGCTGATTTAAAAAAAAAAAACAGATGTGTCTGCTTGTGTCTAAATGTTAGCATCCATAAAATGTAAATGAAAACTATAAACAGAATTTTAAAATAGACTAAATATATAAGAGAAAGCAGAAATACACTTTTTGTAGTGGAAAAATATGTAGGAGATACGAGTAGATTCCCAAGAGACCAACACGGAGGACGTACTTACTGTCGTTTGTTCATGGGGCTCTAGTCAGTAGATTCCCAAGAGACCAACATGGAGGACACACTTACTGTCGTTTGTTCATATTGGAAAGCAAGTTATATAAGCATTTTCAGGAATTGTTAAAACTGTAACTTATTTTTATAGAAATGTTGACTATCTACCTGGCACAAGATGCATTGTGTTTAATTTACTGGGGATTTACCCTGTTCTCACTTATCTTAAGCATGTGTGCTTACAAGCAACTCATCTGTTATAAACTGTGTATAATCTTTTTATTCCTACTACACAGAGGGTTGTGGAGACTAGATAAGGCTGACTAAGGTGTCAGCTGAGGACTAATTGGAAGGAAATCGAATAATAATGTGACAAATATACAAGAACTGAAGGTGCAGCCTGATTGCTGCCCTTAGAGCCTCGGCTGTGCTGCTGGGTGACTATTGGGAAAAGAGGAAAAACAGTGGTCCCCTAGCCTCCAAAATTTGCTTGCTTTTAGCATTTGAACTCCTAATAGAAATTGGTTTTGAAGATATATATTTTGTAAATTTAATGAAAAATATTTAAAACCATTTAAAGCATGACAATGAGAATGTTGGTATTAATTCTGACAGTAATGTAAGGAATATTTTGAATGCAGTGGTAAGGCATTCACTGCAAATTAAAAGGTAATGCGAAGAATTTAGGCATATTTGTTTGCTTTGCTTTTATTATATGAGATATTGCATATTAATGCCGAGGGGATGTGAAATGAATGTGGAAGCATGTAGCTGTTTGGGAGGACGCCTGGTAATTTGAGGACTTTAGGCTTTATGACACTAGTCCTTTCATGTATTTTCATTCCCTGGCCTTTTACCCCTCTCATGGTTACTTGCACTATTTTTATAACTGCAACTTTGATTAGAATCTTTTGTTCCAAAGTGAACATGAGAGAAGGCTGAAAGCCCAGTGATTTTTCTAAGACTAATGCATGAATTGTGGGAGAAAGGGAATAAGAGTTTTCTTAATGTGGAGTTAACCACTCAGATATATGGAAGTGGGACTACACTGGTGTGGGTGACCCAGCAGTGCAGGGGAGGAAAGGGCAGGGGACATGTAACAATAGGTTTCTGGCCTGGGCTAGCCCCACAGTTTGGACCCACCTGCTTGCTGCCACTAATCTGGACCACGAATCCCAAAGTCCCAAAGAAACACACAGACACTTATATTAACTTCATGCTGTTTGGCCTATGCCTTAGGCACATTGCTAGCTAGTTCCTTCATCTTAACTCACCCATGTTCCTTAACATGTTACTTCTTTTGGCTCTGGCTCAATCTGTCTGTGACTCTGCCCTCCTCCTACCTATTCTGATTTCCTGCCTAATTTTTCTACAGTGCCTGTCATGGACCAAAACTGTCCTTTATTCACAGCATATAGAAAGACATTCCCACATTAGTGACACACTGGGCCAGTGCTTCTTAGAGGATCCCACTGGAGATAGACCTGAATGAGAGTCAAGAGTAAGCTGTCTTGGGAGAGCAGCTGTGGGTGCCCACACTCACTTCATTTTACACTGACCCACCAGTCAAAGTTGGTGACCCCTCAGGATCTTTTGTCTTGATTTGTTTTTACTTGTACTTTGAATGTAATCTATTTAGTTCTGCTCGAGCATTCTAGTTTTAGATTTAGAGCACGACAAGGTAAATGCTGAGGTTTTGAACACTGGATCTTAGCATTTAAACGTTAAAAAATAGTTTTTAAAATTTATTCACTCTCCATATGTGGCTGTGTGTGTGTATATATGCTTGTCTGTATATGCCACATGTATGTACCTGGTGTCTGCAGAGGTCAGTAGATTGCATTTAATCCTTTGGAACTGGAGTTATGTTTGGTTGTCATCTATCATGTGGGTGGTTGGGAACTGAACCCAAGTCCACTACAGGAGCCCCAGTCTATTTTTGGTACAGCAGGGTTCATGACCCAGTCAGGAAATAATCATGTTATTAAAACAAGAACTGTTGATTTTCATAGAAAGATAGAGGAGCTTTCAATATAAGTAAAACAAATACAAAAACAACTTATTTATATTATTTTAGGAAAAAAAAAACATTATATTGCATTGAAAATCAAAATTCTCAGGAACTGAAGCACAAAGCAGCTACAGGCCAGGCCATTCTATTTTTCTTAGGTTGAGGGGTCTTTAATGGTATCTCTGCTTGGCTTTGGATTTAGGAAGATAAGATACACTGTTTCCCTCCCCTGTGGCAGTAGCCATTATATTCTGCTTAATAGTAGTTTCTGTCTCTCTGTTTTCAGCTTGCCTTTTGTCATTGTTACCCATTGATTCATTCTTTCAGGATCTTGTTGTTGACATTCCCAAGGGAGAACTGGTCAACTAAATTCACAAACACACGAAGATTCTTCATAGCTGTGAGAGGCTGAGCTAGTCACTGGTGTACTGGAGCAGCCTGAACTCTCCCTTCAGTTTTATCATGTTGATAGTGTGGCCACAAAGGTGCCATAGTTGGCAACATGGAAATTAGCAGACACAATGAGCTGGAGCTCACTGTTTCTACCTCTTCCCCTTGTTGGTTGCCAAACCCTGTTGGTACTGTACCTGGCCTAGAGATCATAGACATGCACCACCACCAGGGTGTACTGATAGTTGGGAAAGAGTCCAGTGTAACATTTTTTAGAAGATGCTTCTGGATTATCTTAACAGAAAAGAGAACAAACAATATGTGGGGGTAGGGTGGTGATTCAGCTGTAAAGATTTCTTGCTGCTCTTCCAGAAGATCCATGTTCAGTTTCTAGCACTCACATTGGGCAGCTCACAACCGTAACTCATAGCCCCCAGGGTATCTGACACTATCTTTGGTCTCTGTACATGTGTGTTCGTTCTCTCTCTCTCTCTCTCTCTCTCTCTCTCTCTCTCTCTCTCTCTCTCTCTCTCTCTCTTTCTTACACACACACACACACACACACACAGAGAGAGAGAGAGAGAGAGAGAGAGAGAGAGAGAGAGAGAGAGAGAGAGAGAGAGAAACAGGCACGCACGCACTCTTAAAAATACCAATAAAATCTGTATGTTTACAAAGCATGAACATTTTGTATGCTATAGAGAGAAAGTTTTGGGATCAATGGTTACATGTAGGAAAGGGGGCTTCAGTTTGGACTGGGTTGTGTATGTGTGCCCGTCAAGGTTTAATTTGGATGCCTACAATGTATTCCAAATATTAGTAGGCAATTCAATTTTATGTAATCACAATAATGGCAGGATCTTTAATTTCTCAGATAATGTGGGGAAATATCTTAATATTGCAAATGTCATAGGAATTAACTTTCTCATGTGCCATCAAGGTCAGTGCCATGCCCCTTTGTATTTTATTTCATATTTGTACTGTTTGCCTGTTTGGAGAGTTCTAGTACTCTGTCAGTCTTTTTGGTGTTCTGATGCAGACTTTACAGTATCACACTGATAGTTCTCTTGAGGTTACATGGATGGGATTCACATCATGTATTTCCTGTTCTAATGTAGATTGCTCTCTGGGCAGCTACGAATTTTGCATAGTGTCTGTTGCTCTTGTGATTTCTTGGATCCTGTATTTTCTTCTGTTTTTGACTCTATAAAAAGAAAAGTATTTTATACTTGTTTTAAAAGGCAAAGAATGCCTTGTTTAGGACCAGTAAAACCAGTGTCAAGATTATCACTATGGAGAAGAGACTCTAGATCAAACTCAAGTCCAAATATAATAATTTGTAGTAGGTTTCTGGCCCAGACTTTAGGGCCTAGCCGCAAGGTTTAGGCCCACAGACCCCCAGACGCAAAGAGACACACAGATGTTTACAATAGTTTTTAGGCTTATCAGCCTAAGGCCCAGGCATATAACTTGCTACCTATTTACCCTTAAACTAACCCATGACTCTTAATCTGTTCAGCCGTGAGACTCGGTACCTTTTCTCACAGCAGCATGGTTGTCCTCTGCTTCTTCCGGCTTCTCTCTGGCATTCTGCTCTGTGCTTCCTGTTCTCAGAGTTTTCTTAGTCTGGTAGCCCCGCCCATACTTCCTACCTGCCTTTGGCCAATTAGCTCTTTTTATTAAACCAGTGGGTGGGACAATTATTTACAATGTAACAACATAATCTCCCACAATAATAAGAATTTATATTGACTAATGAGTTGGTGGTTAGAAAATAACTAAGAAACAAATGTAATAGGATTCTTGCTGAAAGCAGTCCAGAATGGTCATCTGTGTAGGTGAGGAGATCTGTACTAAACTGAGTTTGCAAGATTCTTGTTACAACTGGGCTGGAGAGGCTGAGACAAGGATTAAGACCAGTTCAAGGCTTCATGGAAGAGGAAGTTCGAAGTCTTGACTATAGTTTGACAGAAAACTGCCAGTGGCTTCTGTTATTTTGATTTTTTATTTTGTGTTGTTTTTCTGTATTTTTACATTGCTTTAGAAAGAAATATTATAGAGGTAGTAAACTTTGAATCCTTGTATGTTTATGTTGCTAAAACAAATTGCTACATGGCTCGATTGGTGTAGATTTATTTAACCTGAAAGCCAGTGAGGTTGATTCCTTCTGGAGACAAGGGGTCCCTTCATCTTCATCTGGAGTTGCCACTGTCCACCCACTACTTACACTTTTGACCACGTTCCTTCTGTTATTCTGGATTCTTGTGATGAAACTGGGTCTAGTTCATCCCATGTACAGACCCTTTCTCTGTGATGCTTTCATAGATAGGCTCTAGGTATTAGGCTGTAAATATCAGTTGTTTGATGGGAAACATTCTTGAGCTTATCTTAGCTTCATGTCAGTCTGACTTATTCCTCAGTGTGCGACTTGGCCTCTTCCCTTGCTTTCTATGCTTTTCAGACCTTTTGCTGTTGGGTATTATCACTGCCCTAAGTGGATCATAAACTTATTCATTCTTGTCTAGTTCAGTGTACTTAAAGTTTCTAGGCATGCAAAGAAAGTTCATAGGGCTGTTAATTTATGCAAAAATAATTTTCAAATTGTAGGTCGCTTCTCATTTTAACAGACAGTAATAGTAAAGAAAAATAAATAAAAGAGAATAAACGTTTCATTTTAAGTATGTGGTTTATTAAAAATGTTTGGAACATAGGCTTGCAACATGACCCCGTGGGTAAAGGTATCTGCCCTCATCCCTGCTCAGTTGAAGAAGAGACCTTATTCTTACAAGTTGTTCTCTGGCCTCCACACTGGGGCTGCTGTGGTGTTTATGTGCCTCCCCCAAGTGTAATGAACTTTAAAGTTCCATTCCCACACCTTACTATGTGTTTATAGTATACATCAGGGACTGGCATTTTCACATTAAAATATGCTAAGACATAAAGTAGACTCAAAGTTTTCCATCTTGGGTTTAATTTATGATTTAAATAATTTGTGTGGTTGTGTGTGTGTTCCATGACAGTTTTTGTTGAAAGTACCAAGAATGTGGCTAATTTGAAGTATAAGAGTTGCATGTGAGGTTGCTTGTGTAAAGCTCCTGTTTGCTGTGAGATGGAATGCTGGGTGTAGGCTGCTATGGCTCCTAGTTGGGATTCAGCCTGAAAGACATGTTTTTCCTCTCAACAAATTCATCTTTGTTTGAGTATTCATAGTCCATATAACCACAGGGAGGCCTTTTCCGATTTGGAAAAAGAAAGAATGCATTTTAAGTGGCCTTTCTTGTGCTTGCTTCCAAGTAGAGCCGCACCCTTCTTGGTTTCTGTCAGTTGTAGAATGTATGAGGTGCCACCTAACACTGTCACATAATAATGAAACCTTGGAATAGATGAGTTTTCTCTGAGGACTGACACAGCTGTTACCTTCCATGGCCTGATTATCTAATGGAGGATAAAGTACTTTTAAAGTTGATATTGTTCTCTATACTTCTCACCTATTCAAATATTCACAAGGAAAAGGCAATCTGCTGTCAGGGCTATTTTATAGAATTGAATTTGGAATTTAGGAATATTGTATATTTTTTAAAGCACGTAGTTCAAGTGGATACTTATTCTTATAGATTTGGGGGGATTTGGGATATCAGATGTCAGTTTTTAAAATGCTTCTGGAAATACTGCAGTTGTCATTTTCTTCCATAAGTTCGTGCCAAGAGATATTTTCCCAGGTAAGTGAGTATTAAACTAACATTGTAAAGTAAGGGAACTGTTTAAAATAGTCATTTCTCATATTTCTCCACATGGTTTTATTTTTAAGGATAGGGATTCTTTATATACATTTATTTTAGTAGTCATGCTGGATTGTACTTAAATCATATAATATTTTGGCAACAGATTTTCCAAGTAAACATGTTTTTATGGTTTTGTTATGAAAGGAGAACATAGAGTTACAGTCGTAATGGCATGTGGTATAAGCTGAGCAGCATAGCTGTCATTGTTAAGTGATGGCCCAAACATCTGCACACCTGTATAGACACAGGTGTCTATTGGTATTTTTGTGATCAAAGCTTTGGGTAGACTCTTTATTCTCACAATGGAAGTTTTAAATAAGTGATCTAGTGTATGCCATAAGATAAGATAGCAGGAAACACAATTTCACTAGATTAGTCCCTGTGCTATAGGTGACTACTATGCAGTATGAATTAATATGTGTGTAAATTCAGCAGGAGGAAAAAAAAAAAAACCACTAATTGGCTTTAATTTACGTAAGGTTAGTTGGGCCTTTAGTATACTTTATTTCTAGAACACTTTCATTAATGTTAATGAAATTTTCTTCCCAGAGAGACATACAAGGATAGGACATGTATAACAGACCTGAAAACTTATTTGCTTGAGTAAACTGTCCCCCTCACATCTCCACAGGGGTTTCTATGTGGTTCTGCAATTGGCTCTGTAGACCAGGCGGGCTTTGAACTCACAGAAATCCACCAGCCTCTTCCTCCTGTGTGTTGGGATTAAAGGCATGTGCTACCACCACCTGGCTAAGTAAACTGTTTTGATCATATTAAATATGTTTTGATCATATTAAATAAAGTACATAATCATTCTTTGTAGAAATCAGGATGTAGTTTGATCCAGTTCCAGAATTATCCCTGTTAGACAATTGGGTTTTCCCTTGTAGAGTTCTTAGCTGATAGTGATCGGAGTAAAGGTTCATAAACACTGGCTTGCCCAACGTTTACTGGATTTTTGACCTTTCAGCTCCTACCCACATTATTTCCTGTTCCTCTTCCGTTCTTTTTACACTTTAAAGCTTTTCCTTCTTGTGACAGAATCAGCTCACAGTGCTGGGGCTGGTGGTGGGAATGAACGCCTGCTGTGAAAGATACCTTAGGAACACATCCTCTGCTGACTTGGAAGGAGATGCTGAACAGCTCTAATAGCACTCCTGGAGCCTGAAAATAAATTTCTGTGGGCTCTATTCCCTTCAGTAGACTGTGAGTCTGTTGTTTCAGAGCTGAACCTCAGCAGGGGGAAAAGGATGGTGGTGTTTGTGTGTTTATCTCAGACTTCTCTTTGTCTTAGTTTGTTGTAAACATCTGAGCAGCTGGTGTGCGTTTGGTTACTATATAAAGCCATTCTGTTCACTTTCTAGTCACACTTAACATGGAGAGGAGAGCTTATCAGCTTACCAGCTTACCAGCGTTTGTACTCTGAGAAATGTAAAAGCATTGTTTTATTTTTTTTCCTGAGGAAAAGAACTTTAACCATATTTATCAGTTCCTGTTTTGCTGGATTTTATTATTATAAGTAATGTGTACTTGCTTACTGACCTAAATTCCCAGAGGTAGAACGTTGAGGAAAGGATTTCTGATGCATACTATCCATTTACTTTCCAGACAGTTTTTGTACATTCATGTTGAGTCTTAGTGTTCCAAGCTGCACATGACCCCTGGTTTTGTCAATATTATCAGGCTTCTGCTGTTTGTAATGCCAAGTGATATTTAAACTCTATTTCTGTAATTATTGAGGCTGAGTCCCTCATCTTAGATTTTGTATCTTTCGATTTATTTTATGTTTCCTAATGTTTTGCTTCCCTGATGCCTGACGAGGTCAGGAAGAGGGATTGGATCTCCTGGAACTGGAGTTACAGATGGTTTTGAGCAAGCATGTGTGTGCTGGAAACTAAACCCAGGTCCTCTGCAAAAGCAATGTGCTTCTAACCACTGGCAATCTCTCCAACCCCATAAATTTAGATTTTATCTTTGTTAGAGCTGTGCATCAATGCAGTGAGGCATCAACTTGCTTTGAAAACAATTGACTTGCACAGCACCTTCTCAGTTGGAATGATCACGTTGCATCACCTAAACTGATTTCGCTCTGTTTACTTCCCTGTGCTAAGTGACATGTCACAGTACTGCTTCCTACTTCCCCAGTTTCCAGCATTAGCTCTTGTTTCCTACTGTGGTGTGTGAGGGTTTGGTTCACTGCCCTGCACTTACCTCTGCGCCCCCCCTCCCCCACATAGCCCTTCAACAGTCCCTGTACTTAACTCTACTTCTGCTTCTCTCCCCTCAGGAATTCCTGTTTCCAAGGTGCATTGGTCAGTTACCCTGTTATGTTTCAATATGATATTGCATGTACCTGGTGTGGGTGGCGGGTGACAGTGGATGGAGAAGGGCTTCATTCCCCATGTGTGTGTGGTGGCCTGCAGCAGCACAGCAGGAAACACTTAGACTGTGTCTATGCAGAAAGACTTTATTATTATGAAGAAAGGGAGAAGGGAGAGTTGAGAGGGATGAGCCCTCTAACAGAGTGGGGGAAAGGGAAGACAAAAAGAAAGGGTCTGCGGTGGGAATCCTTATTAAATGGAGCTTTCAGAATTCAGGGCCTGGCCAGGCCAGGTGTGGCTTCAGGGGCTAAGACAGAATCCTAACATTATCCCTGAGAAAATGCCCCAATAAACAACTTCAAAGGGACATTTTACTTAGGCTTACTGTTTTGAATCTCAGTCTGTGGTTGGCTGGCTCCACTGTTGTTGACTCCTGGCAATCCTGGTTGAAGGATATGTTAGAGCAGAGAAAGAACAAGAAGAGGGATTCTGGGACAATATAGACCCTTTAAAAGCATGCCCAGTGACCTATGAGTATGCCCACCTCCCAAAAACCCATTCAGCTGTGAACTCATCAATGATTTTATCTTTGCGGGTGAGGTTAATGTCCTCGTGATCCATTCACTTTTCAATGGTACACTGAGCCAGGAACCAAGCTTTCAACGCACCTCTGAAGCCATAATGATAGGCCTTTAAGGGAGGGGTTTCAAGAGTCCCTAATGAATATTTATGTTCTGTTATCTTTTTGTGTGTTTTCAAAAAGAAAATATGTTTTTATGAAACAGTGGTCTAAGTTGAGAACTATACAGTTAGGACTGTTGGGTTTTGATTTTGAGCTTTGCTTTTTACTAGCTTTGTGGCAGTGGACAATCAGTTTGATATCATTAAGCCTCATATGATTGGTTATGGTTGGTGCAGGGTTAATAATGATACTTGTCTTACAGCGATATGTGAATTTGTGGCAAGGCCTGTTAAAGAGCTTGGTGCAGTGTCTTGCTATCTGTCAGCACTCAACACAGCGGTGGCTGTTCTCTTACTGTTGTTTTTTTGTTTCTTGTTCCTGATGTTTGTCTAGGCTTTTTATTTGGATAATGTTGACCTTTCTTCTTGATTGTAATACCTTTTATACAATCTCTGATGTATCCTTTATTTTTTATTATGGTACCTGGAATCAATCTATCTATCTCTATCTATCTATCTATCTATCTATCTATCTATCTATCTATCTATCCCTCTATCTATCTATCTATCTATCTATCTATCTATCCCTCTCTATCTATCTCTATCTATCTATCTATCTATCTATCTATCTATCTATCTATCTATCTATCTATCTATCTATCTATCTATCTATTTATCATGAAACACAGATCAAAACCAGCTTGTGAATGGAGTGTTTATTTTGGAGTGTTTATTTCCATGCTACAGTCTGTCACTAAGGGAAGTGAGAGCAAGAATTGAAGCAGAGACCACAGGAGAATACCACTTATTGGTTTGTTCTCCATTGCTAGTTCAGCTTGCTTTTTTATCCACCCCAGGACCATCTGCCCAGGGGTAGCACTGCCCATCATTAATTAAGAAAATGCTCCACAGACATACATACTGATCAGATGGAGACTTTCTCAATTGAGAGTCCCTCTTTAGGGTATCTCTTTGTCAAGTTAACAAAACACAACAAACACCTAGTCAGCATACTCCCCCAAGTTGGTTTGGGCCAGAATGTTTTACCCAGCAATAAAAAGCGAACAATGACAACTTATACATATTTTAATTTTAGGCAGACATAAAATAATGTTCCCTGTGGCTGTTAGCATCCTTAGTGTTATTTATCCTTTCTCCCCGCCCCCTTCCCCTGCCTTGCCTTGGCTTTTATTTCCCACTTAAATCTCTTATCCCTACCTTTTTAATCTGAAAACTTAAGAGCTTTTCATTTCAGTTTCTATTCCTATTTCTATGAAATTTCAATTCAAAGTTGTTTCTTTGGTGCTGTATTCGTTACTTTCCTTGACACTGTGTGCAGACATTATACCTCATACAAACAATGTAAAGAAAGGTGGTTTCTGGGGAATGGCTGGGAAGGCAATGTGGCAGGACTATATTGCAGAGTGCTCTCAAATGCAATGAAAGAGCTAGCAGAGAGAGGGACTAGGCTGCACTCTGTGTCACCCCAACCCCTTCTGCCAGTCAAGGTTCTAGTCTCTTAACACAGCACCACCAGCTCATACCTGGAGGTGTGTGTGAGGGGACACATCTCATTGAAATGAAGACTATAGCGAGAACTCAGATTTATTATCTGGGAGGTGTTTTGCTGTACTAATAAATTTATACTCTGAATTTATACATGGTATTGAAGGAGCAGATCAGCTGGTGTCTAAAGCTGCACTTGACTTATCGTTTTAATTTTATTACCTTTTTCTTATAGGCAGCATTGCTTATGTTCCATTAGTTTTATGACTAAGTTTATTTTTCTCAGAGTAATGGCCCATCTAAATTTGATCTCTCCACAGATTCAGACCAGGATGTAGCGCTCAAACTTGCTCAGGAACGAGCTGAAATAGTTGCTAAATATGACAGAGTAAGTATCTATATTTATTCTTTTGAATAGGTTTTATTAAGAAATCCATATAAATAGAAAAGGGCTTGATTTTTGGAGTGTGGAAATAACAAGGAGTCTGTTCCCTTCGTGAGAGTTCAATCCTTTTTTCTGTTTCCGTGGCTTTTCTCTTCTTCCCAGCACATGGCCTTGCTCCCTCCTCACTCCCTCCTCGGTGCTTATGCTCTGGCTACCGCGTCCTGGCTTCCGAAGACCCCATTACCCACTCCCTTCACACTTTTCTGAGATCCTCCTTCTGAATGTGATCTCAGCTGCTGTATTCCTCATGCTCCCTGCCCACCGGCTGGTACTCCTCATTCATCCTAACACCAGTTACACCAGTGTCTAATATATTCTGCTTGCTGTCTGTTCTTCTTCTAGAATAGAAACTCTCTGGGGTCAGAAATTTATTTTGTTTGCTTTATTCCTGTAAAGTAAACATCTGGAACAATTTTTGACTTTTAGCAGCTATTTAAATATTTGAGAGAGTAGATATAGAAACAAATGTTCTTGTATGAATTGTTTATATGTACTCTATGACTTTACTATAAATCTCAGAGTCTTGATTTTCTGTTTCATGTAACTTTAATTTTAACTAGCATTTTACCTGTATGTCAGAATGAAATCTATTTTGTCATTTTCTGATACACTTTTATTAGTCCTTTTAGAAGTACTTAGTTTATTAGTACTTTTATTAGTTCTTTATTAGTTCCTCTGCCTAACTCCTCCCAAATCCATTCCACACATCTCATTCTCACTCCCAAGTTCCTTCCTTCCTTCCTATTAGTGCGGCACATATGCACGTGGGCGGGCCTGCAGTCATCCAGTGGAGCATGCTCAACCTACCAGGGACCACACCCCTAAAGGAAACTGCTCTTCCTCTCCTGCCATCCTTCACTTGTCAGTAGTGCCTCAGCTAAGGGGAGGGGCTTATGGCCCTCTCCCTCCCTCCCTCCCTCCTCCAGGCTGGAATGTTGACTGGCTGGATATCATGCAGGCACTCACAACTGCTGTGAGCTCTTGAGTACAGTGGACTTGGGAGACACTGTTTTATCCTGTACCTCCTTGACCTCTGGCTCTAACCACCTTTGGCCACTTCTTCTATAATGTTCATGTACCTTGAAGGAGAAGGGGTGTGATATAAATAGCCCATTCATGGTTAAGCACACCTCAAATATTTCCGCTGGTTATAGAGAGATATATATGTAGAAGGCAGTTTGATACTGTACCATTTAGTAAAGTAATAGTGTTAGGTTCACCTCTGGGGTGCATGAACTCCTCAGCTGTGGATTCTTAGTCAGATTTACTTTATCAGGCTTGTGTTTCTTCCTGTGAAGTGGGCCTGAATTACAATTAGAAAGTGGTTGATTGTCTTGTTTACCTCTAATGGTCAACTTGACACAGCCCACTTGAAAGCCATAATTGAGGGATGGTATAATCAGGTTGGTCTGTGGGTATGTCTATAATGTAGGAGTGTCCATCCCACTGGGTAGTACCATTCCTCAGGTGGTGGTCCTAGGCTATATAAATATATATGGCCAGAAAGCCAGTCAGCAACCAGCTTTCACAATTCCTGCCTCGAGTTCCTACACTCACCTAATCTCAGTGATAGCGTGTGGCCTGCAGATGTAAGCTAAGACTTCTCTATAACACATGCCCCTATTGCACTCATGGGCATTTGCTGCTAGGCCGGGCATTATTGTAGCTTTCAGAGTTCAATGCTGGGTCAAAATGCTGATCTCTTCTCCCCCAATAGCCTACATAGCACTTCCTGATTCTAAGAAAGCTAGCTAGCAGGAGGTGTTTATAAAACAGCAGATCTCCTTATGGCCTTTAAAGACATCCTTAGTGTTGACTGTCTCTTCCTCCTGTTTTATCCTCTTGTCCCCTTTCCACTTAAACCCTTCCTCGTTGTCCTCTTTCTCCTTTGTGTCACCTTAGCTTGAAATCTTTATTGATTCTAATGTAAAAGATTATTAACAATTTGTTAGCAATAATTTTTATTTGTCTCTTTTAGTGGGTTATAACATATATTTGTAGGGGCCATGTTCTACATCTGCATCACTTAAGCATAATTATATAGTGAGAATAATAGGAAGATGAAGTTATAAATAGTGCCTGGCCTGTGTGCCCTTTCTTCAGGGATGCACACAGGCTGTATTCAAACAATCTTGTTCCCAGAGTTCCCAGTGTAGTGGTTAGTTATTATTATCATTCATGAAAAACGTAATAACTAACTAACTGCATAGCTAATGTAAAATGAGCAAGTAACCCTGTTTATTCCTATCTACAGTCACCTCTCCTCCACTACCTAGACACCCTCTCATATGTAGTTAGCCTAAGGTAGGACCTGGGAAGCTTTATAAAAAAGTAATACAAAAATGATTTCCAACAGTCCTTGCCCATAGGATGTTCATAGGCTACTTGAAGGAAAACATAGGAGCGAACAGTATAAAACACACTCAAATGCAAGTATCTGCAAGTCTAAAATGAAGGTTGATACATTGTATTTGAGGATCCTAAATTCATCAGTGTTAGCCAATGAGTGAGGAATGCCTGGAGTACTTAGAATTATGGGTACGCTAACAGTTAAAGAGTTACCTATGAGAAAGCAATCATCAAAGAGTTGGAGTGCATGAAGAGAATTGCAAGGAATCCGCAGGGGATAAAGAGCAAGAGAGTCATTGCCAAGTAGTCCTTGCATGTTCAGTACTACAGACTGAAGAGTGCTCTCAGGTTTGACAAGTTTTTTTCTGAGAAAGGTCTTGCTGTATAGTTCTAGCCAGCATAGAACTCATGGTGTAGACCAGACTGGCCTTGAACTCATAGAGGTCTGCTTGCTTATGCTCTGAGTGTTGGGATTAACTGCATGTGTTACCACACCCATTTGGAAGACATTAGTAGTAAGAGTGGGTTCAGGGCCAGCATAGTTGGGAAGCAAAGCTGTGGAGAAACAAAATGTGCATTGCCTTCTCTGAGAGGGTTGCATGGAAGGCCTGTTTTAGATAGTTCACTTTAAAAACTTAAGGCATGTTACTTTCTCCTGTAGTAAGACTTCTCTCAGGACATCTTGGATGGCGAAGTAGCTAGGTTAGCTCTTGCTGGCACAGTACCTTCCATAGCTAATAACTAAGGAGCAGTGATTACATTGCCAAAAGTAGTTGAGTTAAAAAATACTCATGTGTTTGATCTCTCTCAGGAAAATACTTGGTATTATAAATTTCCAATAACTTTTCTTGTCATCTTTTGTTTTAGGGACGAGAAGGTGCAGAAATTGAGCCTTGGGAGGATGCTGATTATCTTGTTTACAAAGTCACTGATAGATTTGGCTTTTTACAGTAAGTCACACGGCATAGAAGCTGTCATTTTTCAGTTATAATTATACTATGGTCATCTTATTAAATTTAGAATTTTTCTAAGACTCTAGGAGTGCTCTAGTATACTTTTTATATCTAGTGTCTTCTAACTATTGTGGTTAAAACTGAGCTATAGTTAAGACTATAACCTTTATACCTTTTGTGTTTTGTAAAGAGCACACAGTAAGTGTGTAAATGAGTTGTATTGATAATTTAACAATGAAATGTATATTTATAACAGTTTATATTTTTTAAAAAGTTATAAAAAAAACTTAATTTTATATAGATGAATTTTTAAAAATAACTAGCTATTATAAAATGAATGTTGCCAAGGGCTAGAGAGGTGGCTTGGAGGTTAAGAACACTGGTTGTTCTAGATGTTCTGAGTGGTTCACAACCATCTGTAATAAGGTCTGATACCCTCTTCTGGCCTGAAGGCTTATTTGCAGACAACACTGTATAAAAGATAGACAGACAGACAGACAGACAGACAGACAGACAGACAGACAGATAGATAGATAGATAGATAGATAGAGATTATAAATAGAGAAATAGAGAGAAAGATAGATGATAGAGATAAATGATAGATATAGAGAGAGCTAGATAGACAAATACAGAGATAGACAAATCTTAAGACAAAAGCAAATGAGTGTTGCCTAAAAATGAGCAGTGAAAAAATGCCACTGACCATCCTTATAGTTGTAAATGTATTATGATGTTGCTTCTCAAAATTAAACCTATTTATTTTGACTGTGGTCTATTATGAAGTGAAAAGGCAGTGCAATTAAAGGATTTGATGTGTAAGAATACCCTGCAAACTGATGTCACTCTGCTTCTTTGAGTCCTAGTTTTATCTAAATGATTGTGTCTTTTAGCAATGTGTATTCGTTCGCCTGTCAACTGGCTTCTCATCAGTGAATGAGTTCATATTTCAACTAGAGAAAAGAATCATAATTACCTTATATTATAAATGTGTTGAGGCTTTGAAGAAATGAAATATAGGAATATCCCATAAAGCTCTTATTATGCTTAGAGATGATGCCTATTTGAAATTTTCTCTTGGATAGTTATGACCTGAAAATGTTGAACTTCACTAGACAACAGAGCAGAGCTTGCAATGAAATTACTGTTCTCAATCCCTGATTGTTTTCATTCTCTCTCTTCCACTTCCCCTTTCTCCTTCTTCCTTTGTCTTCCTTCTCCCTCCTCTTCATCATCACCCAACAGCCACAACTGTGATGGGAAGCCATTGTCCATTTGTGTGAATCAAGTGCAGAGATAGAATGTGAATCAAATCTAGAAGTACAATTTGAGTATGAAGATTCTTAAGCTCAGCAGGCCACAGATCTATTGGTGCATTAGAATCAGTTGAAAAGAAAGATTCCTAGATTATTTATAGATTTTTGGTTCAGCCGACAGGACATATTTCAGTTCATTTTGACCATTCCATCCATATAATAATGTGTTTTTAAGAATTATAGTATAGTCCAAATAGTATGGAGAGAATATTAAAAAACCTGTACATCCCAAAAGGGTCTGTTAATTGCCTAAATTTTCTTTCTTGGCAATTAAAACAAATTTGAGTGTTACAAATACTTTCTTGCCCAAGATCCTGATTTGTATTTGTCAGTTAGAAAGTTGTAGTTTTTGTTTTTCTTTTTTGTTTGTTTGTCTTTAATTTTTTTAAATTTGGGGCTGAGGTCCAGTTAGTGTTTTTATTTTTTTAAACTTTAGGCTGAAGTCCAGTTGGTTGTAGTGAGGAAGAAAACAAAACAAAACAAAAAAAAACAGCAGTCGATAATTTACCTTGATATTAGTTAATGCTCATTGAGCACTTCCTGTGTGTCAGGAATGTTCTAAGCATTTACTCCTTCAAAACATCTTTGCAGTGGGTTCTCTTTCTCTAGTTTTTAGATGGTGAACCTGTAGTTCAAAGAGCTCAAGTAAATTGACAGTGTCAGCTCCTAGGATGGGGGTCTAGGTTAGAACTCACCCCAAAGCCATGTTCTGTATTGCTGTAGTGTGCTGCCTATTACTGCCTTCCTTTGTTTGAATGAGAGAAATACAGGATAAGTGCTCCTCCTATAGAGGAGCCTGAGATGGCTACGTCCATACATTTATACGAAGATATACCAGAGGACACCATATTTTTGACAAGAGACTAGCAGGTATCAGTGCTCATAATATCACATTTGTTTTAAAAAACCTGATTTATGTTGCTGTTCCAAAACAGAAATCCAAATGAAAATGATGAGGCAGAGGAGTGGATTCCAAGGTGACATTGGGCTTTATTAGTTTTTGTTAGAGCACCTACTCTTAGAAAGCGCTTTGCCCAGAGTTGGCTTTCGGTATCTTTTATTGCTTGCCTCAGATGGGACTTTATTATACTGCTGGATAAGCATCCAGATATTACTTTCTCTCACACCTTGATTACAAGATCACCTCTTCTGTATTAGCTTGTGTAAGTCTTGATTGCTGCTGCAATTGAAATTAGATTTTAAATTCAGTGACAGTACAATAAAAAGAACAACCTCCCAGCCTTCTCTGGATATTGCTGAGTTCATATCCTGATACAGCTTTAGAAACTTAAATTTTTGTATGATATATAAAGGACTGATAGTATTTAACACAGTATAGATTGACTTGGCTTGATAATAGTGTTCACAATGTGTACAAAAGCTATTGGCTAACCAACTTGGGATGCAGTTACAGCTACAGAATGGAAAAGTTGGATTTGCTTAAGTGGTTGTAGAACTTTAAATGTTTTAATCAAAACGAGCTGCCACAGCTCTGCTGGACAAAGAATGCTTGGTATTTGGATAATGATAAATAATGCTTTTAGGTCACAAGTTTTTAATAGAAAAAAAGAACTAAAAGGAAACTGTACCAAAAATAGAGGCGATCAAATTAACACTAAGCATCAGATGCTCGACTACTTATTCAAATTTGTATATTTATAAAATGTAGTGAATTTTTATAGATCTATAGGAACTTACTGTTCTATAGTAAAGGTGCTCTTGCTATCAAGATTATCCACTTTGATTTGAAAGGTTTGAGAACTCTTTTATCAGTCTTATATGTAAATTTTAACTAGGTTGAACCCAAACTATATAAAATTTACTTCAAAACTAAAATTGAGTCATAATTAATATATTCAACTTAACTGATTTTTGACTATTTTAGCAAATTTCCAAGTGAATGTTTATTTTACATTTACAGAAATATTCCCATGAATTACTGAGAAATGACAGGCACGTACTATTTAAAACCTAGTTCAGATGAGAAACTTGCCAGCTCAAGTCTTCATCCACCTTCTGAATATGACTGCATTTCCTTACTGGTTATACGGAAACTCTGCTCTCAGCTGGGTGTCTGCAGGTCCTTGTCTCTAAAGCAGCAGTTCTCCACAAGTGTGCTTTGACCACCAGATATCCTGATCCTTACATTATAATTCATACAGAAGCAAAAAAAGTTATGAAGTAGCAATTAAATGATTTTATGTTTGGGGTCATCATAGTACTAGAAACTGTATTAAAGGGTTGCAGCATTAGGATGGTTGAGGACTACGGCTCTAAAGCCAGGGGTAGATAGTAGTCATGTGTTATCAAGAGCCGAGTACTAAGTGTTTTTGGATTTGTGTACCATGTGTCTTTGTCAGCTCTGCTGCTGTAGCGGTGATAACAACCCCAGACCCAGTCAGTGTCTAAATGAGTAAGAATGACAATGTCCCATTAAAACTTTATTTACAAAAATAGACAGTATGTAAGACTTGACCTGTGGGCCATGGTTTGCTGCTCTGAAGGAATACTCATCCTGTATTCCAGACTGTGTTCTTTCCTCTTTTTGACTTAAGGAGATTTAGGTAGCAAGATAGAGATTATTAGAGCCTCTATGGTACACATCCTTAATACTAGCATCTGGGATGCAGAGGCAGGTCAACTTGGCCTACAGAATGAGTTTCAGGTCAGTTAGGGCTACAAAGAAAAGAAGAAAGAAGGAAAGAGGGGAGGGAAGAGAAGAAAGGAAGGAAGGAAAGAGAACGGAAAAGGTACAGATTATTGGCATAAGCAAACTTACCTTTTAGTGAACATACACAATGGGGCTCTTAGTGAGGTGGCGTTCTCTGTTCTCAGATGGCTGTGAGCTTCAGCATATTGCCAGCACAGAGACTAGAAGAGAACAAGGTCTGAGAACACAACAGATTCTGCAGGGACAGTTTTAGGTGTAAGTGTTCCTAATCTTGTTGTCATCCGTATGAGAGCTGAAGACTGTATTCAATTCTTAGAATTTCTTCTTTTCTGAGAGCTGTTTTCCCAGCTCATATCCTTCTTGTGTACATTCCTGCAGTAGCTGAAGATCATTTCAGTGCTCTGCATTATGTTGTAGTGAATATCTTTGTGTTGGGCTAGTGCTAAATGAAAATGTTTATTTCCATATCTCTGAAAAGAGGGATGTGGGTTTTTCTCTCTAATTTCTGTTTTGGTTTCTATACCACTTTTGTCCGTTTTATTGTTATGCCTAAATGGTTCATCTAAGGACTCTTCAGAGAAACAACAAATGACATAGGAAATACTAGCTCTTGAATAATAATCTGTCATGTTCTTAAGAGTCATGCCCCTTGATCTCAAGAGAAAACAGAAAGAAGAATATGCACATATTATTGCCAAAAATTCATAGTATTGAGAAAGCTGCTGAAATCAGCTTTGTTTATATTAAATACTTTATTTGTTATTGTCAGTTAATATAATAGTCTCAGGATATTTTAACTTTAGAGGTGATAGAATACATAAACCAGAGAAATGGTTTTTGTTCTTTTTTATATTAAAAAAATACTTTTGAAGTTTTGACAGTAAAGCTTTATTTTACAGACTAAAAGTAGAAGTTTCCTTTTAATTCACAAGTTCATTGAAAGCTGATTTTCCTTTTTTCTTATATATATATTGATAATTAAACCTAGGGCCCCACTCTTGCCAGGCACATACCATATCCTTCTATTGTATGAATCCTAATAGGTCTTAAAATAAAAGGCTGGAGCCAGATATGAGGGTAGTAAATACTGACAGACCAGAGAGGCAGAGGAAAAAGTCACCAGAAAAACTTTTCACAACTATTGAATCCTCAGGTCGAAAAGAGAAGATCCTGTCTCTGAAAATCCTCAGACTGAATGCCTCTGAGCCTTAAGCCAAAAGTGAAGGGAAGGAAGCCCAGGGTGAACTCTTGTCTCCTCCTGCCTTATATTCCTTTCCCTGCCCAGCCATATCACTTCCTGTCTCAACTTACCTAGTGTTGGGATTAAAGGTGTGTGCCACCACTGCTTGACCTCTCTATGATTAACTCTGTGGCAGGCTCTGTCCTCTGATCTTCAGTTGTTTAGATTACAAACACACCCTACCAGAGAATGACATATTCAGCCTCCTGCATGTAGGTATGTGTGTGGGGGAGTGAGTGTGTGCACCATGCTCAGGCACATGTGTGGGTTCATGTGTATATAGATGTTCACATGTGTGTATGCATGTATGTAGAGGCCAGAGGTCAACCTGGGGTGTTCCTCAGAAGCCATCAACCTGAATATGTCCCCTGCGCCCCCAACAGGTTTCTTATCATACCTTAGGACATGCCAACTAGACTAGGCTGGCCAACCAATGTAACCAAAGAAATCTGTTAATCTGTTTCTGCTTCCCTAGTTAATGCCACCATGATGTGTGTGTATGCGTGTGCGCAGTTGCTAAGGACTGAACTTATGTTTACATAGTAAACACTTTACAAACCGAGCCATCTCTCCTGGTCCCACAACCCTTAACTTTACTATTTTATTTTGAGATAGGGTCACACTAAGTTGTCCAGGCAGGCTTTGCATTCACTGAAACCCAGGAAGATGTTGAATTTGATATTTTTCTTCTACTCTTTCTCTTGATTAGTTGGAATTTCAGTCCTTTTCCTATAGTCCTGGACCCATTTTTTTAAACAGTAATTTATTTTAGGTAGTAGTTGGATGCAAGAAGAAAGTGATAGTCTAGGGCAAAGGATGGTAAGCTGACCTGTATGTCAAGGCCAAATCTAGTTTACCATTTGGTCTTGTAGAAGTTGTATGGAGCTTGCCTATCATTTGTGAGTACTATCACACTACCATACTAGAGTCCAAGTAGTTTTGAGAAAAAGTGTGTGATTCACAAAGCCTAAAACATTTACTATTTGCTCTGACAGGAGTTGCTGAACCCTAATTTGGGGCAGTGCTTTCCAATAGAAGTTTCTGCTATGATAGAAATGTTCAATGTGGCAGCCTCTAGCTATGTGACTTCTGTGTAGTTAGGTTGTGGCTAGTGAGACTTACTTCGAATTACTCCCTGTAGGATAGTGACTACTGTGTTTGAAGATGAGGGATGTTGTATTAAAGAGAAGCCATTATTTTCTGCTGACTTTGGTGGAATGGAAACATGAAACATGTATCTTTTATAGTGATGTATTACATATAATATACATGACTGTAGGATACAGTTAGTAAAAACCTGATCTGATATCAATTATTTCATGTTAGTTGTTATTTTCTGCAGTGAGGAGGAGCTCCCATATCATAATGCAACCGTGGACCGGGTAAGTGTGATTCTTTGTTTCTTTGAAGTTATTGATGAATTGCCTCTGCTGTTGTGATTTTGAGTGTGTATAGAATGGCATTGTTAGAATTTGACCATAATTGTATTGCTCTTAAGAGAGGAGTTAAAATAAGAGTAAAATAAGTTTAGGAGGACTTAGGAGATTCTGATCTTTCTTTAAAAATAAGGGAAAGGTCAGCACTCTGAAATGCTCAGCCCCAACTTTAGGCTCTTCCTGCATGAAACACTTCTCTGTGGAAGGAATTTCCATCTGTCCATCCATCCATCCATCCATCCATCCATCCATCCATCCATGTTCTTTGAAAAGTATACACAGTGTATTTTGATCACTTCTTCCTCCCAACTTCCTTCCCTACCCACTAACTTTGTTGTTTTAAAAGCCATCAAATATAGTTTTTGCTGTTCAGATACTCTTGAATGTGTGGCCTTCATTGGAGAGTGGTCAACCCTTAAAGAAAATAGACTCTGCCAATAGCTTCTTAAGTAGGAGTGCGACTTCTTGACTACCTGCCCTCTCCATTTTGAAAGGTTGTCTGGCATGAGTCTGTGCAGATGTTATTCATGCTGTCACAACTGCCGTGAGCTCACATGTACAACTGCCTTTCTGTGTCCAGAAAATATCCCTTGTAATATCCACTGTCTCTGACTCTTGGATCATAGTATCTGAGCCTTAAAGGAGAGGATGTGATTAGGTATTCCATTTCAGACTGTGCATTTCACAATCCCTTATTCTCTACACCTCAACAATTGTGGGTCTCTGTGTTAATCACTATCCACTGTTAACAAAAATTCCTCTGATGAGGATTGGCAGTTACATTAATCTGTGGGTATAATAATAAGTCATTAGGAGTAAAGCATCCCAAGTGATCCTTATGCACCCTCTGGATGAATAATAAAGTACCATTCTAGACCAGTGGCCCCATAGAAAGTAGCTGTCTATGAGATTTTACCCGACTCCCCCTAAAACATCTCTTTATGGTAATGTCAGTTACCTTTAACATTTTAAGGATTAGACATAGTAAACCTGTCAGCTTTTCTTTAAATATTTCTTCACTCTATTTAGCAAGGAGCTGGTTCTACACCTGGGTATACATGAGACGTAGAGATTGAAAGCTTAATTGCTCAGAATCTCCTTACGTCTTTAGTTTTCTTCCAAAATGAATTGTAGAATGAAAGTGAAGTTATTTAGTCTGTGTGTCTTTACTGGGAAAGGGAGCTGAGCTTTAGACAATGTGAGTGAAATTACAATTATAATTGGAAAAAGATTTTGGGAAAATTTTTTAAGATTAAATTTTTCTGAAAGTAAGTACTGTAGAAAAACTTTAAGATGTAAACAGAATTGTTATTTTGCACGTACAAAGAACAACTGTGAACCTCTCCTGCAGGTGAGGGACTGCATCATAGCCTAGATGCTTTCACAGGGACTGTCCAGCAGCTACATTACTGAATAATGTATATCTTGCTCTGTACTAGCTACTGCTTAGAATCCCAGGATCAAATTTTATTGTAGCCATTACAGATAATCTCTAACTTAGGAAAGTTTATCTCAAAGGCAGCCTGCCTCCCTGCCTCCTCCATCTCTCCGTTCCCTTCTCCCCTCTCCCTCCCCTCTCTCCACTTTTCTTCCTCCCTCAGTGTCACAAAATTCATTCTTTAGGTTTTGAATTTTGATCTTTATCTTGGTTTAGCAATATTGGTCCTTTGATTTGCCCTGTAAACAAATGTTCCCATCACAGTGAACAGGCTCCTTCTGGAGCCTCCAGCCTGCAGTATTCTGAATTGTCTCTGACTCCTCAGACCCACATCTCACCTCTCACCCGATGCTGTGAGCTCTGCCATCCAGGTCTAGAATTCGTTGATTTCATCACTACTTCTGCCCCTGGGTCCACTGTAACTTTTCTTGTGAAGCCTCCTGTCTTCCTAGCTCAGTCTTTGCCCCTTTCTCTCACGATATTTTATGTTCACGCAGCTAGAATGATCCTGTTAAACTGGGTTAAAGTCCTGCTACCTTCTGTCCATCACAGTAAGCTCATAGAATGACCCTGAAGGTGCTGCAGGGCAGCACTCTTTGTCCTCGTGTTAACCCTTCACTCAGCTACCCCCCCCCCCCCCCGCTCCAGTGTCTCCTGAATGTGTGTGTGGGGCAGAGCTCCTCTATAAGGCCTTCCGATGGCCTTCTTTTTCTTGTGGGGGTGTTTTGTTGTCCTCATAGTAGCTACAAGGCTCAGCCTTTTTAGTTCCTTCAAGAATTTACTCTAGTGCCACTTACAGAACATGCTACTATGTTGTAATTTATATGAGTCACATACCACCTTCTTTATATGACATTAAATATATTGAGAGTCTGCAGATGTTACAGTCTCCTCAACTTGAGAGGTTAGGAAGAAAAGAATTGAAATTCTTTTCTAGGTTGATTTTTGGCAAAATAAAAATATATTAAATCTAGTATAGACTTCTTTCAAACCCCTCCTTCACTATTTGTAACTTTTGGATGAGAAACCTTAGAGTCTTCAAACCAGTAATTAGATAAGTCAAGAAGTGGGCCATTAAAGACGAAATGTAAGGCAAATGAGCAGAGAGTACATGCTTAAAAATTAAGTTTTGTTTAATATTTTATTAGACTGAGCTGTATAAGGTTGCCCAATGCAAGTATGTATATCATTAATTAACTTCCTGTTTAAAGTCTTAATATAATAGGGAGTCACTAAAACATAATCTGTGTGTGCCTTAATGATTTATTTAAAATTCCAAGCATGGTGGCATATGCCTTCAATGTCAGCACTGAGGAAGCAGAGGCAGGTAAAGCTCTATAGTTTGAGACCATCCTGGCTTTCATAGAGTTCCAGACCACCAAGGGTACTGTGAAACCCTCTTACCATTAAAAATAAGTTAAAATAAGAGCATATTTGTTTACCTGTCATCCCTTTACTGGGTAAGAGAGGGAGGGTTCTGAGGTAGTTTCTTCCTTAGAGCCCCTTCACGTATTGCACTTCTTTATGACTTCCTTTAATTTTTTCTGCATTTATATTTGTTATGAAGACACTCATGCACGCATGCATGCTTGCAAATGTGTGTGTGCACATTTGTGTGTATATTAACATCAGACATGGGGAAGTTCTTTCCTTCCACTAGGTGGATACTGGAGATTCAACTCAGGTTGTCTTATTTACCTGTCATCCCTTTACTGGGTAAGAGAGGGAGTGTTCTGAGGTAGTTTCTTCCTTAGAGCCCCTTCACGTATTGCACTTCTTTATGACTTCCTTTAATTTTTTCTGCATTTATATTTGTTATGAAGACACTCATGCACGCATGCATGCTTGCAAATGTGTGTGTGCACATTTGTGTGTATATTAACATCAGACATGGGGAAGTTCTTTCCTTCCACTAGGTGGATACTGGAGATTCAACTCAGGTTGTCTTATTTACCTGTCATCCCTTTACTGGGTAAGAGAGGGAGGGTTCTGAGGTAGTTTCTTCCTTAGAGCCCCTTCACGTATTGCACTTCTTTATGACTTCCTTTAATTTTTTCTGCATTTATATTTGTTATGAAGACACTCATGCACGTATGCATGCTTGCAAATGTGTGTGTGCACATTTGTGTGTATATTAACATCAGACATGGGGAAGTTCTTTCCTTCCACTAGGTGGATACTGGAGATTCAACTCAGGTTGTCAGGCTTGGCAGCAAGTGGCTCTGACTTTGTTATTTCACTGGCTCCATGACTTGCTTTATGTATATAAAATATAGTAATACATAATAGATTAATAATTATATGTAATTGTATATTATATGGACTAAAAATTTAGACATGTTCAGAGGAGTATAAGGTTAGAAACTAGTATTCCATAGAGTCTGCCTACATGTGTTGGCCAAATTCTAGCATTGCTAGACAGGTAATAAACATCTGTATTTTTTTCATTGAATTAGATCAAGGAAAATGATTTGCTTGTTGAAGCTTATACCCTGTAAAGCATGCAGCTGAAGCTGTGGTTCTGAATGGTGCTTAGAAAAACTATTGTACTGCTGTCTGTCTTTCTGATGGAGTAATCATGGCTTCAGTTTTAGCTCTGCCTATGAGTTATTTTATAGGAGGCCATTTTTCATTTAAAAGAGGGACAGTAACCCTCTTTCATAAGAGGATTAATGTAGTGTTTGCAAAATGATTTGGGTCCCCCCCCAAACAGGCACTTAAACAAATAAACACACTCACTATATTTACCCTGTAGAGTACAATATTAATAATGGATTATATTATTTCCTTGAGCTTATTGATGTTTTTAATAAGGAGAAAAGGTTATATAAAACCATGAATTTTCTTAAAATCATGAAGTACAGTGTAGTAATCTGCATAGTATATAAAATATGAGTGCTTTTTGTTTTTAAATTTTATTTATTACGTGTGCACACACATGCATATGTGCACTTTCACCACTGTGGGCATGCATAGGTTAGAGAACAACTTTTGGTGGCTGATTCTCTGCATCCACCATGTGGATCCTCAAGATAGAACTCAAGCTCTCAGGCTTGGTGTTAGGCAAGTGATTTGCCCCTGAAATGTCCTTCCAACCCTCCCCTTATTTCTTCTAAAAAGTACACCTTCATTTTGCATAGCATTAATAAGTGACCATACTTTCCTATCCTCTCCTGACCTCTGCTGGTGAGATCTAGGCATGGATGACTCTCAGCAACTATACTCATGTATCCTTATTGTATGACTTGCAGCAAAAAACCAAACTCTGTACTACTCTTCTTTACATATATGAAGCATCTCATACATTTTAAGTTTTCCCCATATGTAAGCAGGTCCTCCAGTGAAGAGTTGTTACAAACCTGTAGCTCAGTTCTCACCAGACTGCTCTCCTGTTAATACAGGTTGAGAGCCCAGATGATTTTAACCGATAGTGTACAATTCAGAGGTTGACATGACCTGCTGGCTTGGGTTTGCTAGAGCAGCCCACAAAACTTAAGTGCCCTGCTTACTAGACTCATTTACTAAAATAAAGAATCCTCTTAGGAATGGCCAAATGGAATATGCATGGGTTGAGGAAAGAGGTACAGAGCTTCCATGCCATCTTTGAGTGTGAGATCCTGCTGAGAATGCCAGGTGATCAATAACCCGGAAGCTATCTAAACCTCATAGCTGAGGGATATTAATGGAGGCTTTATGACACAGCTATAGTCAGTGTGCGAGACCTGAATTCCATCTTTAGCACATGTGCTACACACACACACACACACACACACACACACACACACACACACATACATACCCCTACCACTTGGGAAACAAATAGAAATTTTAGTGTATAGGCTATGAGATTATAATGATTGAATTTGAAATTTCCTGGCTATTATAATAGTACAATGATTAGGAAAAATGGTTTTGTTTCTAAATGGCTGCCTCTTTGGAAATATTTAGATATTATATGCTCATGTCTATGATTTTACTAGTCGATTTGTCATAGCCCCAACCCCCAAGAAATAAATGAAATCTGGCAGAAGATTAATACTTGTTAAATTTTCATGAAGCACATAGATAGATACATAAGATGTGGTTTTCTTTAGTTTTCATGTAGGTTTGAAATATTCCAAAGTGAAAATTAAGAAAAGTAAGATGATATTTAAAGTCAAAGTAAGCCAACAGAAACCACGCTGTATAGTATACACTAGCAATTCTGCTGTTTGTCACACTGTGGAAACTATCTGCCAACATATGGAATGACACTCCTTCTACCGTTGTGCTCCATAGGGACAAATTTCTTATTATTATTTCTGTATTACATGATGAAGCTCCTACCCAAAGCAACAGTTCATATTCATCCTCTTTCCCACTCTACTTGGGAGCCACAGGACATTATTAATTATTTCACATTGCTGCCTATGTCCTATTTTTAGTATGTTGGTTTAAGCTTTCTTATATACAACAGTTACTTTAGGTAGTGCAATGAAAAGATAGGCATATGCTTTGGTCCCTGTGGCCAAGAAGTTAATACTTCAATAGTAATATGTGATGTGAGCCCTTAGGCAGCTAGAGTACAGTGTGTTGGGTACAGCAGTAGTTGTAGTAGTTCTCAATCTGCAGAACAGAGAACCGAGGTAAAGAAGGACCAAGGGATTTTAAGAGGCAGAAGTGACAAAGCTGGGCTTTGGTCCATGCCACTAAATGCTGAGGAATAGTTGAGTTAGCTTGAACACGGGCATTTGAACTGGATTTTGAGAAGTTACAGAAGATACTGCTAGATGAATGATATATTAGTTACTTTTCTATGACTTTAACAGAATCTCTGACAAAAGCGACTCAAGGAAAGGCTTGTTTTGGTGGTTTGGGGTGCAGTCTACCATGACAGGGAGGTCATGGTAGCTGAGTAAACATGATCACATGACAGTAACAGGAAAGCAGATTGGTCTTGGGGCTCAGATCACTTTCTCCTTTTTTATTCAGACCCCAACCAGCCTCAGTTAACTCAGTTATAAACTCCCTCCCATTTATGCTCAGAGCCTTGTCTACTCTGTGGCTGTACATCCTGTCGAGTTGATAGTAAACGTGAGCCGTCACTGGTGGTGAGGAATAGCACCACTAGCTGACAAATGGCAGATTTTGGTCAGAGAGGCACGGCAGCAGATTACATGTTGGGAATAACCATCAGTTCAGGACAACAGATCTGAGTTGAAAACGTCTGTTAAAGTCTCAGATAGAAATTCTGACACAGTGTTGTATTCTGCTTTTATTTTGGTATAGCTGAATCCGTGATCTTTGATGCTCTGTAGCCTGTTTTTCTAGGGCCCTTAAGTTAACAGTTGTCATATGTGATTTCAACTACTTCTTCAAAATAATTGCTAGAACAAAATATTTGGTAAGAAAGTTGGTTTTAACTGTGAATTACTGATTGGAATGGAGAGAGACACTTTATGCATTCAAGTCTGGAGTGATGAAATGATAGTATTGGCAGAGTCAGCACTTAAGCTTAGCTAATATCTAAATTTAAACTCCTATACTAGGAGATTATCCAAGGTTTAATTTTTTATATATGTTTAGAAAGAAAAGCATATTTAATGGTTCTTCAAATGATATATATGTATGTCTTGTTCTTGTAGGATTCAGAACATTTAAACTACTCAACATGTGACAAACATTAATATACGAAAGTTTATCTTAAAAAAAAAAAGAATGACTACTTCAACTTATTCGTAATTGATAGAACTAAAAGTAAAAGTTAGCAACTGATGTCTGGATCCTGTAGGACTGCTTGGGCTAAGGGTGTGTCGTACTCGTGTGCTGACATGGATTCTTTGGGTGTTTTCATGTTGTTAGAATTTTGTGTGTATTTGATATGGCTCGTATATACCTCGTATATATATCTGACTGCAGGTTTCTGTGGATGCACACGGGAACATGGCAGAAGGCAACGGCGGGTAGCAGGAGACTCTTAATGCTGTTTCTATGTAGAAAAGACCTTTATTGTCAGATGAATATGGTTATGATTAACAGAGAGGTTATGATTATAATAGCACAGAAGGCAACAGGAAAGAGAAAGAGCGAGAAATGGGGAGCTCCTGAGAGAGGACAAGGAAAGAGAGATGCACATGGGAACCTTGCTTTAAATGGGGCCTGACATCACAGCTCAAGGGCCTGGCTTTAGATGCTGACACATGTTGGTAGAGAAGGGGATTGTGCTTTAAGAAGTCAAAGGAAGGATGTGGCACAGAACCACAGCAAATGGCAGCTTAAATCAGTCTCTAGTTCTTTACAGTTTGGCCTTCTCTAAAGTCACATTTTGTGAAACATTAATTACATTTCAGTGCCCCACTGAGTTTTAAAATTAAACATAGTTCTGGAACCATCTGCATCATTTTATCACTAATAATATAAAGATTGTGTTTAGCCTTTTGAAAAGTCAGAATTAACATTCTCTTGCTCACAAGTGATCATCTTTTATTATAAAAACTCATAAAAACCTTTAAAGAGTTAGAAAGTAATTACAGTTTTATGAATATACCTAAAGGTAAATTCTATAAAAACATTCTCATTGGTGAGGATCTTTTTTTTAAATTCAGGCTTTTCCTTGGGATTTATGCTTTTAAATCTAAAATTATTGGTGGTGGGCGTGTGCCATCTGCCAGCATATTGCCTGCCTGTTTGAGGCTGGGTTGAAGCCAGTCAGTAAGGAGCCATAATTTTCATTCAGGAAGTCTGATTCCTGTGTTAGAAAGAAGATAGAATGGCAGCTGAGGACAGAAGAGAGGCAGCTACTGAGCACAGGGAGAGCCAGCCCACCTGCCTGCTTTGAATGCCTCTGCCTTTGCTAGATTTGTCCTGTAAGCATTTTGTATCTGTCTCCTCAGTGGCAGACCTGACTCCTGAGGCTAAAGGGAACACACATCCTTGGAGTGTAGGATGAATCTGCAGAACTGTTGCCTTTCTTGGGTAGTCTTCTCCTTTTATTGCTTTTTAATCACATGTTTATTATGCTCCCAGGCCTGCATTCTTAGGGGAAAAGTATTTCTTCTCCTGGAAACCCCAAAAGAGTGGAACAAAGCATTTTCTGTGTTCCCTTACCTCAGTGCTCAGCTCTGCTGCAGATCTTAATCCACAGGCGGCCTTGTTTCCTTCTTAAAACTCTTTGCAACTTCTGTCAGCTCCATAGAGTGCTGAATGGTAAGAGAAACACACATATCCCACCCACATCACACCATATAAATCCCATAATCATCTTTAGCTCCTTGTGTGGGTCTTTGATTGCTTTCCCATGTGACCTTGCCACTAGCCTTATTTCACGTCAGAGCCCTGCCACAGACATGTGCTCTGTCAACACACTAAGTAGGTCTCATTTCTGTTTGGAGCTGTTATGTATTAATCTCACCATAACTGAATTGAATTCTTTAAAAAAATGGACTTAGCCTTCAAAACCATTAATGTGCTAGAGTTGAGTAAAATTCGATAAGAGAGAGTTGAAGTTTGTAGGTTTTTTCCTTGCTTTGCAAAATGCTTCAAATTTTCCTTTAAAGTAAACTTTTGTAGTTTACATAGGGTTTCCTGTGACTGTCCTTAAAGCCTTAGAAATGATAAACCCTTTCACTGTCTTCTCCTCGCATCAAGTATTATGGCCCGTTCTTAACGTCAGCTTTCTACTGCTGTTGATGCTGGTCTCATGCTGGCCTGCTTAGAAACCAGTTAGGGAGGGCATTTGCTCTCTGGAGTAGTGTAACTTCAAAAAGCACTTTCTTTGGCTTTGCTATATTGTGATTTTATAAGTAAAGAAGTGTCAAACAGTAACACTGCATTTTAATTTTATTTTAGCAAAAGCAACTGGAAATTGAAAGAACTACCAAATGGCTGAAGATGCTGAAGGGGTGGGAAAAGTATAAGAACACTGAGAAGGTAATTACGATGTCATTTCCATCTGAAGCTAGTTAAACTCACTGTGCATTGCAACAATAGGAGTTGTCCTGCAACTGCTTCAATGTTTACATTCATATTCATCTTGAAATTTCAGTTTAATGAAGCAGAATGTTTTATCTTAAAAATCCTCATTTGGAGATAATCTAATCCCTAGGTCAGAGTGGGTCCAACAGTCAGAGCTGTGCTGAGTGCTTCAGAGGTTCAGTGTAACTGGCTTCACTGCTCTGTCAGGTCTTTTGTGCCTCAGTTTCTTCTGCCTCCCTCCACCCTGGTTTCCCTTTGGGGTCAGAATCACTGCTGTAGTTCCAGGCTTCACATCATGTCACATTGCTCAGAAAGAGAACGAGCTGACCTCTGAACACTTTCCAGGAAGCAAGAGCAAGCTTCTTCTCAAAAGTTTCCAGAAACCCTCATGTTCCTCTGCCTTGAGAAACTCTCTTGCCATGCTTCGTTTTAAACCCAGTAGAGGGGTACAAGAGGGGACCAACAGAAACTGAATCCAGTCCCTTAAGGTCACCCCAGTCCTTTTGCTGTTGAGGTAGTTTGTCAGGTGTGTGTGCAAGCCTGACGGCCAGAGCTTGTTCCCAGAACCCACATTCATAAAGCTGTCCTCAGTCGGCCAGGTGAGTACCGCAGCATGCTTTTCAAAGTTTAATTTTTGCTTAGAACACCAAATGTTATCAGTTGTGACACAATGCCAACAGTTTTCCTTTGAGTCAGAGCCTCAGTGTATTTATTATTGTAAGGAAATGCCTGTCAAATAGCAGCCATAGAACTTCAGTCTGTTAGTTCTTCTTTCAAGTGCTCTGTGAGATCAAGCAATTGGTGCAAACTGTTAATCAAACGTCTTTAGAGGTACTTTTTCTGAGGTAGCCATCATATTTGGGTGGTGTAAGCTCCAAGAGGGACTCTGATTTCATCAGTCAGCATTTTACTGTAACCCATGCCCAAGAGTTGGAGTCAACTCAATGCTGTATCCAGAACATCTGACTGACCTTTCAAAAAAATGGAGGAACAAGTATAAAATTCCAAGGATCCCAGTTGTCCTGCTGTTGCCATGGTTTGTACCCAGTGGTAGCAGCTTCATTGCCTTCACCTCTCTCGGTGCAAAAGCCATAGTGAAAATGGAAAGAAGTATTGTGCTCATATTTTGAAAATGGTTCTGGTCTCATGCTTGCAAACTCCTGATATCTCACCTTCAGTAAAAGGATGCGGGTCTGATGGGCTAACAAGAAAACTAGCACCAGCCTGGCCTGTAGACAACACCCAATAAATGCCAGCTGTGCCAAGTTTTTAAAGGAGGGAACATCATATAGACAAACACAGCTAAGCTAACTTTTAGAGTTGTTTTTTTTTTTTGTTTTGTTTTGTTTTGTTTTGTTTTGCTTCATTTACTTTACTCTTTACATTTTTAAGATTACATTTATAAGGTGTATGTATATATGGGTACATGTGTAGGTCAGAGGACAGCTTTCAATGAGTCAGTTTTCTTCTACCATATGTGAGTTCTGGAATTTGAACTTAGATTTTCAGATTTGGCTGCAGCCATCACATTGGTCTGTGTTTCTTTATACCTTTCCTGCGAAAGCACCCTTCCCAAATACACTTTTATAAATACAAATATTGTACCTCAATATAGCAAGACCTCTGTTTTAATAGGTCTGATGTAGAAGCAGCCTAGGGGTTAAGATAATGCTAGATGGAATAGCCTCAGTTTAAACTCTAGCCAGTCACTTTACTAACTGACCTTGGGGAAGACATTTAACCTTTTTCTGTCACAGTGAGGCTACCTTGACATGGGGCAACAATACTGCCTACTTTTAGAGCTGACATGAGGATTAAATAATCATAGTGTAGCAAAGGAGGTGCTACTTGTTAGCCCAGGAAAGGGATTCCATACTGCTGGGGAAAGAGCTCAGCTAAGTCAAGAAGGTATTTGTATTATAGGACCTTCAATTGTTGGTGTGGACTGTGTGGATATCTCTTGGTTAGGGAGTATCTCACAGACCCAATGGCATTTTTTTTTTCTTTTTGAGTATCCCAAATATCCTTATTTTAAAGTTAAATTTTATAATTTTATTTTACAGCAAAATGAGTTCATTTTGTGTTGTGGCCTCTTTGTTTTAACATTGGGTTTATAACTCAAGATATTTTTAAAGGAATCACTTCAAAGTGGGAAATTAGGTGCAGCTTCTGTGCTCTTGCTTAATAGCACACCGTCCTCAGGCCAGCTTGCAGCTTTTCCTCTGTGGGAAGATCGCGCAAACGATGATGACAGTAAATTTCGAAGCATCACACCTACACTTTAGTTTCACATCCAGTCTAATAAAGTATCTGTAGAATTATAGGGCTTTATCCTTTTCTGGTATATATGGATCTGTTGAAGTAAGGAAGTCTCTGTAAAGATGAGTATACTTCTGCTAAGCTATTGCTCTGACAGGAACTCCAGCTAATGCAGTTCCCATTAAGACGAATTTTAGCAGAACTATTTCTTTGATGTATAATTTTAAAGCACTCTCCCATAACGATAGCGGTAGAATCATTTGATGATATATATGGTCCAATTTGGTGTGAAACAGAATGTACCTTCTAAAAGAATTACCACTTTCAATTCATACCTTGTTTTAAATTACACTGATGTAAAAAGGTACCATTTTATTTTTGTTTTTTTCCAAAGGGAGGGAGAAATGTTTTCAGAGTCCCTGCTTACATAGTAATAATGCAGAGAGACTCTAAAAAATGTCTTTAAATACAAACATGGCTTTAGTGGGGAATATATGGAGTCTTAGAGATGAGCTGTCATGAAAGCTTCTGTGAGGGTCATGTTGCCCATGTTCTCGCAGTGATGGCCTAACTGAGGGTCATGCCATCTGTGTTCCCACAGCTTCCTTGTAGGTTTGAGGTATATGCTTACATCACAGGGCTGTCACAGAAAATAGATAGTAGTGCTGTGCTAATTGAAAGATCAATAGATGGGAACTGTGCTTTGGGCTAGTCAATAAACTGTACTTAGATATAATAACTAATGTTTTACAAAATTTCTAAAACTTCTGTGATAATTGAGAAGATGAAAGGAAAAATAGCAAGTCACTTATATAAGTAGTCAAGCATGGTCACCCGATAGCATTTGAGAGAGTTGCTCCAGGACCCTTGTGGTTCCAGATTCCACAGATGCACTAGTCTTTCATGTGAAATGATACAGTGCTTGTAGTGACCAGTGCCCAGCTACTGTCTCTTCAGGCCAAGTGTACATGTAGTATGAATATTTACTAGACAGCACTGACAGAAGGAAGTTTGAGGCATTTGTAAAACAGGTTTTTTTTTTCCTGTATAATTTTGACTTCTGGATGGCCAAGTATATGTGAAAATCAATAAGTAATTAAAAATTCTTATTTTAGAGCATCTTCATTCTTCTTCTATTATATGTTTA
Source organism: Phyllotis vaccarum (assembly GCA_033318265.1). Lineage (NCBI taxonomy): Eukaryota > Metazoa > Chordata > Mammalia > Rodentia > Cricetidae > Phyllotis > Phyllotis vaccarum. The sequence goes on from JARWLC010000011.1 coordinate 5,929,329, forward strand.
GCATGCATATTTGGTTGGAAGCCAGGAATATCACTTTTATATTCCTTTTAAGTTCAATTATATTATTGTTTTAATGTTACCTATGAATTTTAAAACATTTTTCTATGGTTTTTCCATATATTTTAATAACTCCAGCTCACAAAATAGTGTGCTGTAGTCATGAAAGAATGACCTTTGTTCTTAAGAAATATAAAATCCATATTTATTTATGTATGTCTGCTTACATACGTGTGTGGGCATGCTTGTGGGAAAGGGCAGAGGTTGACACCAGATATCTCCCTCAATCTCCTCTACCTTTGTGCGTGCGTGTGTGCGTGTGTCCGTGCATGTGTGTGTGTGTGTGTGTGTGTGTGTGTGTGTGTGTGTGTGTGTGTGTGTTGTACATGTGTATATACATGTGTATGCTGGGAAATCAGATTAGGACTCTAGTGTTTTGCTCTATCACTCTGTTTTATTCTGTTAAGCATGGTCTCTCATTGAATCTGCAGTTTGCTATTTCAGCTAGGCTGGGTAACAGTGAGCATCCTGTTACTATAACACCACACCTTACCAGAAAGCTGACATTTTAGGTATGTACAGCCATGCTTAGATATTTACCATGGGTCTAGAACTTTGGTCCTCCTCTTTCCCACAGAGCCACCTTCCTGTTGTCAAGGCAGCCTTGAGTCAAGGGTTTTATTGTCATTTATTTTGATCACACTGGGAATTTAACCCAAGGCCCTGTGCATGCTAGGCAAGCCCTGTACCACTGGCCTGGAGCTATCAGTTTAGCCTAATGATTAGCCAACAGCCACTAGGGATTCTCCTGACTGCTTCCCCAGCATTGGAATTTTAGGTGCATATTGCTGCACTGAGCTTTTACATAAAGGCTGAGAATCTGAACTCAGGGCCTCGTGCTTTTTGCTGCAAGCACTTTACCAACTGGATCCTCTTATAAATAATTGGTCACTTTTAAGACTTATTATTGAGCAAGTTATTTGTCTCATTATGACTTACTTTCCACATATGTGGTATAGTTAAATGGCATAAATATATAGCAACAAGTTTAAAATAGTTTATGGTTAGTTACTGTGAGAACAGTGACACCATGTTAGTATTTCTTTTTCACTTGTTTTAACATTCAGCTCTGGAATAGACTGGTGACCATTGAATTATTTATTTCTTCCTGGAGTTTTCCAACTTTTTTCTCTTAATTTAACTATGACAACTCCCCCCCGCCCCCCAGGTATAAAGTTAAGATATAAATTGAGCATTCTTCATGTGAAATCTTGAAATTGGAAATGCTCTGGAAACCAAAACTTTGTTGCAGTCACACGACATTAAAAGTAGACAGTTCCACACCTGGTCTTATGTGACAGATCACAATCAAAACAATGAAGATACTGAATAAAATTACCTTAAGGTGCTGGGTGTGGTGGTGCATTCTAACAGTCACAGTTTGGGTGAGGTACAGATAGGTGGATCCCTGGGATTGTTTGTCCATAAGCCTAGCCTACATGGCAAGTACCAGACCAGTAGAGGCCCTGTTTCAAGAGATGAAAGTAAAAAGTACCTGAAAAATTAAGAATAACTCCTATGTTATCATTTGGCCTGTGCATGCACATGCATAAGTTGTATGTCTGCACATATGTACTCATGCACCCCCAAACAGAAACACATATACAAGAAATAAGTAAAATCTCAAACCCTCCTTAAGGGCTCCTGTCATAATTTATCAATAATTTCTTTGTTTAGACATTAAATTTCAAAGTGTTATTATTATGTATCATGTTATATTGACCTTAATAAATTTGTATATTTTTTAATAGACTTGAAATACATAATTATAAGATAGGGAGCCCTGTTGCACCTTAAGATCCATAGGGTAGTTGCAATACATATTTAAAGAACCTAAGATGACAATCGTTCCTTGGATGCCTAATTTTTTTTGAAAAGCATTGGGGGCCAGGATATAGCTCAGTAGTTGAGGGCACTTGCCTACCATGTGCAGGGCTCTGGGCTTGATTCTCTACATTGTTGGGAAAGGAGTAAGGAGGGTCTTTTTCTTTGATGGAGATTTGTCAACTGTTCTGTATGATCAAATAGGGTTAGTGCCATTTATGAAAAGGGACAAAGGGTGAGGTGAACATTTGAACTAACAGAGGTCTGAGATGGAGCTCCATATATCCTACAGGGAGATGCTGTTAGGAAAGAGATTAGACAATGTTTTCTGTACTCATGAGGATGCTTTTGGCACAAAGGCTGCTTTCTGCTATTTAGGTCACTTTCTAGCAGTATGGGGAAGGGGTGGTGTAATAAGAAAATGTGTAAATAAGGTGATCACAGTTACCAGAGAGCATTGGGGCTCTGCTCACAAAATTCTAGTCAAGTGTTCTTGACATTTCCTTTTTTCCTCTTTTCTTCTGGTAGTTCTTTTTTCTTCTGTATTATGTTTCCCTTTTAAGATCTTAAAAACAATAGAAGTGAAATAAGCTAATTGTATTGACTAATTAAAATTTATAAATAATTGGTCATGAATATCTGGGGAGAAAAACCTGATAACTAATCAGTGGACCAGTGGGAGGGAGTGTCATGCTCTCATCAGTTTGTACCTTCTCCTTTAATCAGTTCCATAGACGAATTTACAAAGGAATTCCTCTCCAGCTCCGAGGGGAAGTCTGGGCTCTTCTTCTCGAGATCCCTAAAATGAAAGAAGAAACAAGAGACCTTTATACTGTGAGTAATGAGACTAACTATGACTTGAAGTTAAAATGCAAAGTAATTTCTCTCTGTTTTTAAGGTAATATGCTATTCTCCTATAAGCTGAAATTGCATTGCAATTTCGCTGCTTGCTGGTTTGGTTTTCTTGGCTCCCGTCTCCTGGGTAGATGAGTTGTGTTATCTGAGTCAGCCATATTGGTAAACACCAACAGTGATTTGTTTGTGCCTAGGCACATTTATGAGAAAAATTGACTTACATTTGATTGTTCTACTAATGAGGAGATTTACATCATGTTTAGAGTTTACGGAGAAGTTAAAGAAGAATCCCATTTATCCAACACCTACCTGCATATTGAATAAGGCTGAGTGAGGGAGAGTTTTTCCCAAGATGTTTTGGTGTCTTTATTATTTATGAATTAAAAAGTTAAACTTGACTGAGTGATGAATTTTTTCCTTAAATTGCATAATGATTAAATATCTCATTATTCAGCCATGCTTTTTCTAGACCTAAGTTTATATTAATTTTTCAAAAAAATGAGAACTTTACATCTAAGATTCTTAGATCCATAGGTTTTTAAGTGTGTTCTGTAGAAAATGTATTTAAATAGAATGAATTACAACAGAACAAATGGGTGTGTGTGGGGGCGGGAATCAGTTAAAACCCAGCCAGTTGTAAAAGGCACTTTAGTTAGTGTCTGGATATTTTTGTTTCCCATGTATGAACTCAGATGAAAGCTTGCCAAATGAAAGATAATAAGCAGTAGTTAAAGAGTTAATAGTTTCATGAGAATATAGGACCTCACAGGGGCAGTGAATTTGTGTTTCAGGGTATTAGAGTTTGAAATTCTTTCAGACTACTGATAAGCTATTTATTATTAGCATCGAGGTTTTAGAGCCCATGTTCAAAGTGACTTATGCCTGAGAGAGCAAACATACAACTTAACTCTAGAACTTAGAACAGTGTATGCAGCATAGTATGTGCTTAGTAACCATCTGGTTAATCAATGAATGTAAAAAAGCCAGAGTACACAGCACTTTTATCTGCACAGTGTATTCATTTCTAGGGCTGTTAGAGCCAAAAGGTATAATGTGGGTGACTAAAAACTACAGTAATCTATTCTGTCGCAGTTCTGGAGGACAGTGCTTTCTGTGAGGGCATGAGACTATACATAGATATTTACATTCTGGATAGTGCATTTCATTTAGACACAAAACACAAGCCTTGACTGAGTCCTCAGTGGAGTAGAATGTGTGAGGAAGAAGAAAAAGAGGAGGTTGAGTTTTCTAGGTACTTCAGAATGCCCTTCTGACTTCCTTTCTTCAGCTGGGATCTGGCTGATTTTAGTTTGTAGTATCATATTGTATTTTAGAAACACCTTCCCTTCTTTACCTTGAAGGAGTGTTGACCTTGTTGGGTACTTTATGGAGATTATCTGAGTGCTCTACAGGGATTGTCTTACTTAATTCTTGCCATTATAGAAGCTTTTACTACTGTCTTCTCTGTTATCGTTCATTCAACAGATGAGGAACCTGAGCTTAAGGTTCCTTAACTTCTCACCCAGGGTGAGTGAAGAAGAAACAAGTTTTAAAATCCAGTCAGCTTTGGCTCTGAGCCAGTGCTTCCCCTTTCCATTTAATTTTATCATATTTGTGTCTATCTTGAATTTAGCAGCATACCTTCAAATGGCAGAAGGTCCATCTACCATGATTATAAAACCACCACAGCATGAGCCTGGCTCAGGTGTCTGTGAAGAACCCACAGTGATACTGCTGTCTTCCTCTCAGCCACTGTGGTGGCTTATGGGCTCATTGGGTTTCTTCCGTTTAATAAGAACATTCCTCTATGTATCACTGTAATACTTAGGAATATATGACCCAGTCTCAAGAAGCTGCAGAATCTGCTCACCTCCTTTTCAATAGTGGTGGTGGTTAGGGGGATGGTGTCTGTGTGTGTGTGTGTGTGGGGGGGGGGTTAATTGCATCTTTTGCATTAGCTTGTAAACCTTGAAAACATGAATAACATTTCTGCCCTGTATATTTTTTACCTACTTTGCTGGCCTTTGCTTCTGTCATCATGTCTGTGATTTTCATGTCTTTGAGAAAAGCTAGTATTATAGATATGTTTGGGCCTTTCTTTCTCCAGCTAAATTTTATTTTAAGACTTTTTCTTTTGGTCAAGTCTTAAACATTTTCTTCCTATGTTTTGACATCTCAGCTGTTACCAGGAGGCCTTTAGAATAATGAAGCCTCTGTATTTGACCATTTATATACATTTGAATATATACAGTATGCTGATTTTACTGCTTCAAAACTCTGGAACATGCTGTGGTTATTCTTCATGTTTTCTTTTGGGTATCTTGTAGTGCTGAGAATGAAACTTAGGACTTCTCATAGACTAGAAAAATAATATCTCACTGGGTCATACTCCCCAGCCCACTCTTGTATTTTCAAAAGCTGCAGAAGGTCATACCTCAAAGCATACTAAAAATACTTAACATGTATACACATACATAGCAGGTCCATGTATATTCTGTATATAACCACATGGGCTTTACTCTACTTTTTCTTTCTTAACTTAGGGGTTTAACCTAACATAGCTTTAAGCTATGTTTTATATGTATTTATTCGAGGTGTTTTAGTTTCAATCTGATAATGTATTACCAGTATAAATGAGTGAATGATAAATGAATCCATATGGATATGTGTGTATGGATGATTATTTATACTTAAATATAGGTATATACAAATCGTTGCAAATTTTAATTATCTTTCTGATTAAACACTCCCAAGAAATGCCACCAAATTGACAGCAGAGTTTGTAAAAAGGCAAATCTATAAGGGATAAGAAAGTGGAAGATGTAATGTCTGCCGCAGTTTGGACCGCAGAGTGCATACAGGCAGAGTAAACAAAACAAATCTGAGGAAGCTGAGTACTGTGCTGAGTGTAGGAAACTTTTAAACCTCCATAGGACTTGGTAATTACCACCTGCAGGGACTCTGGAAATAAGGTGAAACTGAACACAGACTTGGTTGAAAGTCTGTCTGTGGGAGAAGCAGTCTCCTCCCAGCACAGGCCCAGGACTGTAGGTCTATTCCTGGGAGAAGGTGAAGCAGTGGCTGTCTAGCTGTGCAGCGGAGTAGAATAACCCAAATTTTGGACAGTTAGCTTTTCCCTAAGAACCAGCAGTCAGATGCCTGTGGTCCCAACAGGAGCTGGGGAGAGATTCTCTGGAATATGTGACCAGTGCAAGAAAACAAATCCAAAGACTGGGGTTCTAGTGGCTGCACTGCAACTACCCTGCTATATCCCCACTCTGCATCACTGTCCACTGTCATGAGGACCCATATGGGCGCACAGCTTCGTTTAATGCCTTTCTTTCAAGTAAAAACAGATTAAAAAATGGCAGTAATCATTTGAGGAAAGGGACTTAAATTGGAGACAAATAAAACCTAGTGGAAAAATACACTTAAAAGAAACAGACTATAGACTAAGAAGAAAACCTAAAAGATTGTTGTTAATATCTTCAAAGAAATAAAATCGATATTGCATTCATAAAACAAGTATAGGAAGCTATAAAAGGAACATTCTGTAACAACAAAGACCTTTAGAATATAAAAAAATAGAAATGTAAAACTTAATTGAAAATAGCAATTGAAGAAAATTTTCAGAAAATAAAATTTAAAGGTATTTGAGCACTAATAGAGAAAAAAAAGAAAATGAGCTGATTGCTTAGGAAATCCCATACTGCTAAGCTCCAGGAAGAAAGCAGACTTATGGCTGGGGAGGAAGAGGAAATCAACAGGGGAATCCAGAATTATTAAAGACAGTTTTGCAGAGATGAAAGATGTGTGAGTTTGTAAGACTTTAAGTGCCCAAGTTTGTGGTTGAAAATAGATTCAAAACAAGTAAAAGAATGGGCAACTTCTAAGGTACTCCCACCAACTCCCAGAGTGCTCCCACTGTCTCCAGAGAAGAAAAGATCTCAGATAAAAAGTAAAAATTCCAGTAGCAGCACAAGAGCCCATCAAATGGTAAAGCAGTGCTCTCTGAGCAAGAATACTTCTAACTTAGAATTTTCAAACAGCTTCTACAGTCTTTTGAAAGAGTAAGTCATCAGGTATCCAAGGTTTCCAAACCTTAACTTTCTATGGTGCCCATTCACGGTGGCTATTGGAAAATGCAGTTCATAACCCAAGACCCAGGAATCAGGGACACAAGCTCAGAGCAAAGCTTTGGCAGTGTCAGTAGATGGTGAAGGAAGCTCCAAGACTAAATATAGTGGCCTGAGGACAAGCCACCCAAGCAGAAGCATAGCTGGCTGCTTTGGGAAAAGTTTAAGAACTTGCCCCCTAGGCCTGGCTCAGTAGTGCATATCTTTAATTCCAATGCCGGGGAGGCAGTGGAAAGCAGATAGAGCTCTGTGAGTTCAAGGCTAGCCTTGTCTATGTCGTGAGTTCCAGGACAGCTAAGGCTACATAGTGAAACCCTGTTTCTAAAAAACCCCAAAAGATGTAAAGAAAAGAAACTGGTCAGTGTTTGCTAAGATATCCCTTGAATTCTACAAATTCTACAGAATTCAGGCTTGGTGTTGAGTTTCCTACAAGGATATAGAAAGTGAAGCAAACCAAGAAGCAGTCACTCATTTCAGGGAAAGATCCAAAACTTAAGTACATTTCATGATTCCTAATTGGATTAATTGGTATTAATAATAAAAACGTAGAACTAGATTTTGGGACAAATGCTAAAAAGTCAGAGAGACAGAGGAATAAGCCACAGCCACTTCCGTCATCAGAAACAGGGAGATCCTGTCTCCTCTTGTCATATATTCCTTTCTCTGCCCAGCCATATCACTTCCTGTTTCAAACTTCCTAGTGCTGAGATCAAAGGCCTGTGTGCTTCCCAAGTACTGAGAGCAGAGCCATGGGATCCCAAGTGCTGGGACTAAGGGTGTGTGCCACCACTGCCTGACCTTTGTGACTAACTCTGTGGCTGGCTCTATCCTCTGATCTTCAGGCAAAGATTATTTTTTTAAAGCCTACACAATATTTCACCACACAAGAAAGAAAAGAAAAAAACAAAACCAGGGAAAGTAAAATAGTGAACCAGAGAGAGAAAGTTTCTCATAGAGTGCACCATTCAGCCATCTTAGCCTACAAACTTGAGATGTTTCCTGACCTAAATCTCATTGCTGATACCACAAAAGAGAAAAGAAGGGAAGGAAAGGGCCATGAGCAGAGTAGATGGGGGCATGGAAGGATGGCGGTTCTCTTTGTGTGTGTTTATATATATATATTGGTTAGATCTTTGCTTAAACCATGGGATTGACTTTCCTAACCCTACGCTCTCCCAATACATACATACATAGTTTTAATGAGGATTGTTTTGTTATTTATTATAGACTTCCAGCAAATAATTTTCATAAAAATATGTTTTCTTCTGTTCTTTTTCTTCAGAAATTAAAACACAGAGCACGGGGTTGTTCACCTGATATCAGACAAATAGACCTTGACGTGAATCGCACATTTAGGAACCATATTATGTTTAGAGACAGATATGGTGTTAAGTAAGTAAAGTTTAATATTATGAAGTGTGACCAGCATGTGTAAAAGGTCTTTATTGTTGTCTTTATGGTAAACTGTACTTTTAGAATGTCTTGTTCGAACTATAATCTTTTTTAGATCTAAAGGTTTTTGCAGATTATCTGAGTCCATGTTGACTGAAACTGGGATCTCACTTAATTTAACATTTTAAAACATCAACAGTGCATGCTGTAAACTTGGTAAGGGATTATTTTATGTTTTTTTTTAAATTTTAAAGATACTTTGCAGACACTAAGGAGGCTGAGTCAGGAGGATTGTGAGTTTATTTATAGATGTGAGAGCCAGTATATGTTTGAAAACTGTTAATAATAAAGTTTATCTCTCTAACTATGACCTCATGAATAAATAAACTTAAAAGAAAGAAAATGAGTTAAGTGAGAAGTTAATGTATGGAGTAAGACAGCATTTGTCCTTACCACAGGGGCCATCACTGTGTCAGTGCATGAGTGAAGAGGCACTGTGTGCCGACCTCTGTATCATTTAGAAGTCAGCCAGCAGAACAAACTGTAGGAGATCTGTGTTAAGACTGGCTGGATCAGGAAGGGCAGGCTCAGAACACATGGTTCAGTCTGTTTAGATTGCCCTGGATAACAGACAATGGATTTAATCACATCTGTAAAACACACGACAGCAGCACCGGGGCCAGTACATGAGTAATGATGGAATTGTAGCCTAGCAGCTGCTACTATAGCTGACTATCGCAGCTTGTCCTTGTCAGCATGGTGCTCACACACATCCCTTTAAGACATTCTGATTTCCATGCGTGACCGTAACAGAATCCTATGTCTGTCTAACATGATGCACCTGTTTTGCTTCCAGCTGAAAACACATTAATCCTTTGTCCACAAGTGGATTCCAAGTCCTGTGCTGGTAGTCATGCTTAAATACTATAGTATAGAGTTAGCTATTAATACTTCTAATATAAGATGGCCAGAGAAAGAACATTCACACCAAAATGGAAGGGGAAAGTGCACGTAGTAGTACAATTATCCCGTTTCTGGCCATGCGTCATGGTATTTATCAACACATTTGTTTATTACCTGCCCCTCAGCCAGTATCTCAGCTGTGTCACAGGGCTTAGGACTTCCATCCTGAAAAATCTGGACTATCAGCAGTCTCCCTAAATTATGTTGCTATAGTTTTTGTAACTTTCTTTACACATATACTGTTTGTATGTACTTAGTACATATTAAGCAATTCCCCCAATGTCTCCTTTATTCTAGATGTGTGTGTGTGTGTGTGTGTTCTTAGGTAGTGGCATCAGCTTCTCTCATAGTAATCAGGATCAAGTCACCCTGACTGATGCAGTCACCTCTTTAGTCTGGTGAGCCCAAAAGGGACAAAAGGAACCCAAAGCAGCTGTGTGAATCATAGTTGTGCCTCCCTATGGGCTCATTCCTCTTTTCTGTTTTGTTTTTTTTGAGGTAGTGTCTCCTTTATAGCCCTGGATGGTCTAGAACCTATGACCTCCTGCCTTCACCTACCGGGTGCTGGGATTACAGATGTGCGCCGTCAGGCCAGTCTGTTAGAAGTAGGTGTCAGAGTGAGCAGAGACTGAAGTGGCACAGACAGTAGCAGTGGGTGGTTAGGAGCACAGTGGAGCGGCTCTTCTGCCTTCACCCTGAGGAATCTTCTAGTCTCAAGATGGGATGTCTTCCAGGTGCCGCACTTAGCTACTGCTCTAAGAGTCTTCAAGAGGCCATCCACATGTTGTTTTGTTAGTGGCTTCAGAGTAAGGTGGTTGAATGAAAGAAGGAAACGAAGTTAAGAAACTCAGTGAAGCCTTAGTAATTCCAACATGAAGTCTTTTTATCTGAATGATATGTATGATAATGTAGTCTCAAATATAAACTGTTGGGAATTCTGGTTCAATTTGAGCTTGGGGTGCTTTTAAAAAAAATAAAATATTAATTTTATTTGGATTCTCTTTGTCTTTAGTCAACTTATTTTTTAAGTTTATAATTTTAAAAATTTTATAAGACTAAGTAAATTATGTTTAATATAAATTTTCAATTCTCTAGGCAACAATCCTTATTCCATGTTCTTGCTGCATATTCTATTTATAATACGGTGAGTTGGGGCATGCCTACTTCTCTACTCTACATGGCACTTGTGGGTCATTTCTTCATGTCATTAGCTCTGGTGTTTTGGTAGGTTCTGTGTTGACCCAGGATCTGATTTGAAAGCAGGAGAACCTAGGTATGACTATAAGATGTCTGGGAGCCTCACTTCTCCTGTCCCTCCAGACTGTCTTTGTTTGTTACATTTTTGTGGCCTTTGGTTTTCTTGGTTAACATGTAGACTAGGCATGTGAGGGTAGGAGAGAGAAAGAGGTGAGGTAGTGTTGGTCCTCTGAGCCCGCGTTCCCCTGCAGGTGCTGTAGCAGTACCCTAGTTCACCTGTGGGAGGTCAGTGAGGAGTAGACCAAGACTAAACCTTACAGCTTCAAAGACACAGGGTGACAAAACAATGAAACTGCCACCATCTGAGAACCATATACTCAGTAAAGTGAATATTAGCAGTCTTTAAGGCTGTATTGCAGTATCACATACCAAACATTTTTCTAAAACGTAGCTTGAGGCTTTCCCTGCACCTGTTCACCTTTGAGCACAGTTGTATTATTGTAAGGAATGTGCCCTATACAACAGCTATCTCTAGAATTACCCAGTAATATATCTAGGTAGTTCCTGGTATTTTATAGATTAACTTTTCTCATGTATGTGTTCATGGAATTTGATATTAAAACCCCCAGTCTCTGTTTTCATTTCTCCTTAGGAAGTCGGGTACTGTCAAGGGATGAGCCAGATAACAGCCCTACTCCTCATGTACATGAACGAGGAAGACGCCTTCTGGGCCCTGGTCAAACTCTTCTCAGGTCCCAAGCATGCTATGCATGGTAAGAGAGCCCCATATGTATATATAAATAAACAAACGGGGGAGTGAACTGAAGGACAAGCAAGGATTCCTGGTGAATTAAGTACAGCAGGTGTCTTATTATTTAGTTAATTTAGTTATTACTAGTTTCTTAGTTTTAAAAAATTACTCATTTCTTTTATTTTTCTTTATTAACCATTTCTACTCACATTGAATTTTCATTTATTATTATTATTATTTTTACCAAAGTGTATTACTAGCATTTTAAAATTATTTTCTTGTTTGCCCTCAGTCAAAAGAAATTAATTTAGGTAGGTTTTGAGGAATTTAGGAAGACCTATATTAGGAAAAATAAAAGGTAACCTTTTGGCAAAAACACTTGCTGTTCTAATGAACTGCTGTCTTTCACTGGGTACTCTGATGTATAACTTTGTTACAGAATATTAAGAAGTAACATTTAGATATATAAAGACAGAGTACGTAGGAATTAAGTAGTTTTATATTTCTGGTGTGTCTTCTAGTACTTTAAACCCTACCTTTCATTCATCTCAAGAAGAAGGCTAGTAACATGTTTTGACCTCTTGGTTAATTAGTATTTCTCAAAACACATAATTTTTTTGTTTTTAGATTAACAGTTGTGTGCTGTTTTGTTCCTAGTGCCATCTATACAATAATCTCAGATTTAAAATAAGTCAAATAGCTGAGGCTGTCAATCAGTGATAGAGTGCCTATCTAGCATGTGTATTGCCCTGAAGTCAATGCTCAGCAACAACTACACAGACAGTATTAGTTACACTAAGAACGAACCACTTAGGTTCACTTTGTGAATATTTATGTTTATACAGTGAGTGAACTTAGCTCAGAGGATGCTCATCTGAATATCTCAAAGTTAGAGGCCTTCACAACCTTATTCACAGTGTGTGCGTGTGCTTCTGTTTTACTCCGTGTATTCCTTGGTAGTTGTTTGAGCAAACACCTGCATGGTAACTGGCTCTAGAGACTCTGGGTGAGACATGCTATTGTATCAAGTTATCATCCGGTAGGCTGTATCATTTACAAAGACATCATGACAAAAAGAGCTCTTCATTATCATTGGTCTTTACCTGGGCTCCCTGTTTGGTGGTGTTTCTAAGTCGTCCTGGAATATAGTGGAGTGTTTCCTGCTTTGATGGTAGTTAACTGTCTGGTGATGTTTTTATCTAAGTTTTAAAAAGGGTATTTTGTCTTTAACGTCTTATGCTAACTTATCTTCAGTTGTCAGTGACTAATCTCTAAGCAGTGTTAATTTTACAATTCTATCATTTGTTCTTACAGTGTAACTTAAGGCATTCTTATTGGTGACTGTACTTAAGGGACATTTTCTCTCTAGACCAGTGTAATTTTGTGACTGAAGGTTACATCTGCTCTTTGTATTTTCTGTGAGAAAGGTTATCACTTGTAAAAATCAATCTAGAACTTTGATAAAGACTGATTTAAAATACTGAGCTCAGGATGTCACTGAAAAGTGAAGAAATGTTAATAATCATAGCATGTTTAAACTGCTTCTTACTGAAATACATTAGCTTTAAAAACAGATTTTTCTTGAATTTTTTTCTATGTCCCATTCCTATCTAATTGGCCATGAAAGTGGCTCCAATAAAGAGATAAAGATTTTTAAGTAAAATCATTTTGCTGTTAAGAAAAACAAAAAAGCCCAAGACTATTATTAAGTGAAGGACAGAATCTAGAGATTTTTGCACACACCTTCAAAACTGAACATGAGCTGTACGTACAGTGTTTCCGTGCTGTGCACTGATCCCTGTTGCTTTTTGCTTCAGCATTACTTCCATGAAGATCACAAGTGTGAATTTTGTGTAGTTGTTTAACCAGTATCAAGTTACTTCTGCAAAATTGTATGCATTTGTTAAGGGTTTGCTTTCCATCATAACTTTACAAGCTGTTCAGTCCTGACAACCACTCTGCTTCTTCACTGTTTACTAAAAATTTACTCATTCACTGTGTTAGGATCTTTTATTATACTTGCTGATATGTTTAGAAAACCATTGTTTTCAAATTACATGTTATGTGGAGGAATTAATGGACTCTCAGTTCAAACAACTATGTGAGACTAAAGGCAAAATAGATTTCATTAAATCTGAAAGACAGCTTAATATTTATAAGCTATTATCAATAATGAATATCCAAGGAGAACTTGTATGATATACCTTAGGAAACCAAAAGATGTCTACTAAAATCTCCCAGATGTGTTTAGAAGCTAGGTTCGAAATACTAATTGCAGAAATAAAGTCCATTGAGTATATGCTCTGAAAATAGATTGTATAAATATCTGAAAAGGAATTTATAAATAAAAATAGTTGTAAATTCAATGTGCTAAATATGCAAATTAGTGTTAATTTACCGTTTACAATTAGTTACTTCCTAGAAATCCTACAGATTACAATGTAGGTAATTATGTATAGGTTTTGTGCCTAATGTTTTAGCTGATGTTCAATATAGCTTATGAAAGGAATTTTAAAGTGATTTATAAATTTAGAGACACAGTAGTGAAATTGTTAGTATGTACTTGAAAAATGTAGTAAGATATAAAAGCATTAACAGTAGAGGGGCAGAGTGGTTGTCAAGACTGAACAGCTTGTAAAGTTACATTGGAAAATGAAGCTGTTTGATAAGTGGATTCAGTCTCCATTGTCATTTACTGTTAAAATTTCTCTCATAATTTATACACATCTTCCTCTTTATCAGTTCTAAGTACAGGTGGTAGTTTGCAAACAAGCACTGGCTAAAGGTTACTAAACAAAGTTGTCATGAAATTATTTCCATGATGAGGGAGAGGAGCACCCGGTCACTAGGGATGTCTGTTTTATTTTGATAGCTACACATGCAATATGTTACATTGTTAGGTTGGTGGTTTTCTTGATATTGTCTCTAAAGTTCTGTTTTTCTGTTTTTGTTCTAGGCTTTTTTGTCCAAGGTTTTCCCAAACTCTTGAGATTTCAAGAACATCATGAAAAAATTCTGAATAAATTTCTGTCCAAACTTAAGCAACACTTGGTAGGTAGATGTGTCAATGACTTACAGCCACCTACACTTGTGGTGATATATTGCATATTTAATAAAAATCAGCCTGGAATATCAGAGAACAGAATCACCCACGGTCAAGCCATGAAGGTCAGAGAGTAGTGTCTCATGCCTTCACTCCCATCACTCAGCAGAGATCCTTCTATGTTTCTGTGAGTTCAAGGTCTAAGAGCCAAGCAGTATTAGATCACACTTATAATCCTAATTCTAGGATTATGAAGCAGAGCTGAAAGCAGAAGTGAAACAACTGGGTGGGGAAGATATGAAGGCAGGAGGAGGCAGAGATTCATGCATTTTGTAGAAAAGACCAGCCAGACTGAGGACCCATGAAGACAGCATTCACCCTGTTTACCCTGAGAAGTTTACTGAGTGAGAATTGACTGTGGTCTGTTTCCTCTCTCTGATATTCCAGCTTTCCCCCAATATCTGGCTCCAGGTTTTCATTATATACTAACTAGAGTTCTTGTAATATACAATGAGAATAAAGATGAAGGAAATAATTAGATTCAGCCTGGGTTCCCTGTTCCTGGTTAGCTCACTCTGTAGTTGTAATCTTCAATTGTTTGAAAAACATTAGATTTGTAAAATTTAGTATTAATAGACTACTACAGTTCTAAGTCATCGGTTCAGGTTACTTCTATAAGCTGAGAAATACTACTAATAAAAAATTGTTACAAATTTGTAATTTCTACATTTGTTTAGGTTTTAGATTGCACAAAAAGCATTATAAGAAGCATAAAAATTGCTTCCTTGTGAAACGTGTATGTCTTACTATAAAATATAGTGGTATGATGAAGCAGTTGACTGCAAAATATACTAATGATTGTGCTACAGTCCTATTATGATGACACGGTTTTTGTGATTATTCTTAGTTAAATTTGGTGTTAGAAAGAGCAGTAGAAAACCAGAGAGTGTATGAAAACATTTCTATTGAGATGGTTATGTGCTCCCTTTTGACAACCACCTTACTACTGCTATTTTGTTTGCTACAACTCAGAAATTATGAGATCTTTGTTTTTTAGGATTCTCAAGAAATCTACACAAGTTTTTATTCAATGAAATGGTTTTTTCAGTGTTTTCTTGATCGAGTAAGTACTTTTATAAACCTCAGTTATGAAAGTGCACACCCAAGGAAGGGGAAGCAGTAACACTACATTGCTTTGCTTTGTTCTTTACCACAGACTCCCTTTACACTGAACCTCAGGATATGGGACATCTATATCTTTGAAGGAGAGCGAGTTCTTACTGCTATGTCGTACACAATCTTGAAATTACACAGAAGTAAGGAAACATGTGACTTTACAAAAATCAAGTTTATTTTAACTCTTACTAGCTTGGGATCCCTCTACCTTATGCTATATTTTAAGTGGTTTTGAAAACTGCTACTAATTTTTAAATTTCTCTTGATGATCATCAGGGAACTCCTGCTTCTCAGGACTAGAATTACATTAGAATGTCTTGGATCCTTTCTCCTGTGTCCATTTCACTCTCAGCTTACAAAGTAGGATACAGTTGTTGTTGTCATTAGTAAGATTCTTCTCATACTGTTTCCACTGGGACTCTTGTTCTTCTAGTTGGTCTGAGTCTTAGGTTTGTAATAAGGCAAAGAGAGCAAAGAAACCAGGCCTCCTAGGTGAGAAAAATCTATATCTGTTACTGTTTCTTTCTCTTAAGAGAAAGTACATCCAGTTTCGAGCCCTGTGTGGGACTTGACTGTCATGGCCTCTGGGGCAAGTGTACTAAGTCTTTGTCATTGCATAAATGCAGCAAAGTTTTCAAAACGAAAATTAAAGTTCTTTTAGTCTTCAGTTGCAGTATTTCAGGGGCTCTGTAGATATGATGTGTTGGGCCTTAAAGGTCATGAAATGAGAGTTTTTCTATCATTTTTATTTTAGCCTTAAGCCTTGTGACTTCTCCTACAGCTCTGTAGAGATGTGGGTCTTGGGCAGCTTAGAACTTCATGTTGTGTCCATGCGCATTGTGTGTACCCTACCCTGTACACCATTCTTGAATAATTTGTTTGGCATTCTAAGTCATAAACCAGTTGAGAGCAGGTTATGGATTGGGTTCCTGCTATTCTTGGCCATACTCACTGCTTTCACTGAGACTGCTTGGTCACTGACTTGAACACAGTAACATGCCAGTGCCACATTAACTACACTTCACCTGTGATGAGACCTCAGTATCTGTGCTTTTCTAGAGAAGCTGTCAGAAATGCTTTGGTTATGGCCCAACACACAGGTGAACAGCAAAGCAAAGCACTGGCAACACATTTTCTTCCCAGAGTCGGGTGTGTCATTCTCTTTCTTCTCCTCCCTTCTTTCTTTACATCACTACTCTTGTTATAGGTTATAAATAGATCAAAATATGCTTTATGTCTCAATCAAACAATGGTTTAATTGTTCCTAAACAGTGAAAATATGGAAGAAGTGTTATATTTCTTTATAGCTCTCATTTCCCTCTTCAATTATTTTATTTAATATGACTCTTTATCCTTTGTTAAGTAAACTCCGAGCATAGCAATTACTTGCAGTCATTAGACTGTATAAGCAATGAAAAATCCTGCCTGCTGCTCTTTCTTTCTCTTGTTCCTGTACCACCATGTGAAGAAATAAATGTCGAGGAACAGGGGACACCGAGAGATGTTGCTCTTGGGCTACAAAGTTTCACTAGCTGGCAGGATAAAGTTTGGAGATGTACTATGTGAATTAGTGAGTACAGTTAGTAGTTATGCTGTATAACATACTGAAAGTTACTAAGACAGTAGATTGTAAATGATTTCCTTACAAAAAAAGTAAGTATACTTGATAGTGGATCTAATAGCCACATTGATGTAGTCATTCCACAGTGGTGAACCTGCATTAAAACACTATGGTGTGCCAAGGTTTGACAGCGTGTTACTTGTTAGTTTTCTTAAAAAAAAAAAAAAAAAAAAGGTAGATAGATAGATAGATAGATAGAAAGAAAGAAAGAAAGAAAGAAAGAAAGAAAGAAAGAAAGAAAGAAAGAAAGAAAGAAAGAAAGAAAGAAAGAATAAGAAAACAAAAAAATCTCTCTGGGTTCTTTAACAGCTCACCCTAGTTAGAGACTTTTCTTTCTCTCTGTTTCTTCCTGACTGCCTTAAAACTGTGTTACTGGAGATTCATCACAGAGTGGTTTTTATTTTTTTTTTTTTTAATTTAAAACTAATATATATTTTTTCTTTTTGCTATTAGAAAAGAACTTTTTTTTTTCATTAAAAAAAAAAATCATCTCCATCAATGTATCCCCTTGCTCCCCCTCTCCTACCCCCTCCCAATCCCTCTCAGCCAGCCCTCAGCCTCATTCTTCCCCATCCACCCATTCCCTCCCCAAAAAGGGTGGAAGTCCCAAGGTGGGCCAGCCCAGCATGGCACATCCACTCCAGGCAAGTCTGATTCATTCATCCCAAAGTCGATGCTGGCCTGGGAACAGAGTAGTTTTTAAATGGGGGGGGGGACCCCAGAAACAGTGTAAATGCACATGGTTGAACTAAATGAACAATAATACATGCTCCTTTGTTAATATCACTGCTGATAATAGATGAAAGAGAACATTTGCATGCTTTTGAATAAGGCAAGGGAGGTAAACTCAGACAGTGTAACATGTATTGTGAGTTAATGCCCATGCATGTAGAACATACCACATCTGCTTTTAAGGTATGAGCAGTAACATTTTAGTGGGTGTCTATTTCTGCTTTCCACCTGAAGTTTGATTTTTTTTTTTTATTAAAGCTAATTTCCTCAGTAGAACTAATACAAATAAGGTTAGTGATCTGAGGTTTTGTTTGTTTGTTTTAAGGGAAATTTTCTAACATTGTGTTAGTTAAATAAGACTTGTCAGTCTGAGCTAGAGTTCCAGCCAATACATGAGATAAATAAATGATTATTGACTCATGAGAGCTTTTGTTGTAGATCCGTGTTAATGCCCAGACATGGTTACTCTTTAACTGATGAGAAAATATTTGGTCATGTACATCTTTCTGTCTTTCTTCCCAATAAGATCATTCTGCTTTTTCTAATGTCAAAATACTATCCTACTGAGTTTTAATGATGTTCACAATGCAAAATGTAAGCTGTATGTATATCCTTTTAATAACCTTTGTAAAACCTTACTGCACTCAAGTAGACATCTTCTTTTCAATCTGAATGGAACTGTTGACTGACATGTGCATTGCTCTCATCCTCTCCTAGAACATCTGATGAAATTGTCTATGGAAGAACTTGTAGAATTTCTTCAGGAGACTCTCGCCAAGAACTTTTTCTTTGAGGATGATTTTGTAATAGAGCAACTTCAGATTTCTATGTCAGAACTAAAGCGGGCAAAATTAGATCTCCCAGAACCTGGTAAGAAATGCCCTGGCATCCTACGTCAAATTCCAATCAGGGACCATGGCACAGTTAACACTGATTTTTTTCTTATTGTTAAGATGTAAACGTTACACTTGGTAGTTAATAATAACAGTTAGTGCCTTACCGACTGCTAGGCTAGTGGCTTTTCTTTCTTAAAAAAAAAATTGAAAGTGTCATACATTTATATAATTTGATTACGTTCATCCACAGTCACCTTCACCATCACCTTCTTCCAGTTCCCTCAAGTGCCTCCACTCTGACCTCCTTCCAATTTCATGTCTTTTAAAAGTTGTTGTCATTAATTACTCTTTACGAGTGTGTAGGGTCATCCTGGGGGATGGCACCCGACCCAGCTGTATTCGTAAAGGAGAACAGCTCCTTCAACAGTCATCAGCTGCCAAGGGTGCATCTATATTGGAATTTTGTTTACAAAAGTTATCTTCTCTGACCAAAGTTAAGAACAACACAGATCTGTGGTGTAAACATAGATATTTAAAGGTGATTAGGCAGCATGATCATTTACCAAATAATAATAATAATAATAATAATAATAATAATAATAATAATAATAATAATAGGTTTGCCCTTAGGGCCTAGAATCTTGGTAGTCATAGGCTTTTGACCAGATTTGTAAAACAAGGTATGAAATCCCTCCTGTGAAGAAGGCCTTATACCCAATCAGAAAGTGGTTGGTTCCTCCTGTAACTGTTAGGACATTATTGGAACACTGAGCACATCTTTCCAGTCAGGCCAGTATTATAGCGTGCAGGGTCTAGCGCTGGATGAGACCATGTTTATCTTTTCTCCTTCAACAGATAATATAGCACCTTGATGTGAGAATGTTTTTTATATATTATAAATATTAATCTTAAATAAAACTATTTTAACCCATAGCAGACACCATAGAAAAAAATAAAAAATAAAAACATAAATAAAAAAAAGACAAAATCAAAAATAAACTAAGCCAACTGCCCCCCCCAAAATATAAAAAACACAAGTAAGCCACAAGCCACATAACAAACAAGTTAATAAAAATAAATTAGCAATATACCTAAACCATAAGCCAAACAACATAATCTATAAGTCTAAACCTCTAACCAAACCAAGCCAAAAAACCTTAATATAACAGATGGCTCCCCACATTGGGCGCCAGATGGAGCCGTAAATTTTTTTTTTTTTAAATTATATTACAATTAATATTTATTGGAATATAAGTTAATATTTATGATATAGGTAATAGTTATATAGGCATTTGAGATATTGGATTATTTATGTGATGGACAATGGATGTTGAATTAGTTTTCTAGTAGGCAGGCCCCTAAGATCTCAGCAGCTCCTCTTGAATGGGGCTGGCCACTCCCCCTTTAGGAGTTTGGGACTTTGGATAAGTGTCTTTTGACTTTATCAGCTGACACTTGAATCTCACCACAGCACCTTCTGGCACTTTATAAGCTATCTAAAAGGATGATAGTTTTCCTGTTAATCACAGTTGATTTTTGTGTTTCGTGACTGAAGTATCTTCAGCAATAGGGTCTTACCATCTAGTTATGGTGATCAGCCAAGAGGAGTGGTGATGGTCTGTGTTGCTGTGGGTGGTTTTAAGACTTTGCTAACTAATAATGACTCATAGGGAGGTGTTTTGTGCCAGTCACTGAGATTTCTATTTAATAACCATGTTTTGCCTTCTCTTCTTATTTTAGGAAAAAGCATGTAAACATATTTATTGATTAAATATACTTCTGTTCAAATTGTAATTTAGAAATTTGATTGAAAGATTAGATTATAACTAATATGAAGGGCCATAACAACAGGTGCTTTTTACACTAATCATCTTGCTTGGAAAACTGAGTACAGTAGTAGAACAAGTAATGCCCTTTGTGAGTGAGGAAATGATGCTTACCTATGAAGCCCAGCATCACCACTACCAAGTGCAACCATTTCCAACTCTAATGAAGCCTCTGTGTAGAATATTGCAGAGTACATAATGCATTTATATACTTACCTCAAAACATTCTGTAGTACCTACCATTAGGTTTTCTGCTGGGAATTTGCTGTAGATTTGAAAACTGAAAAGAAAGGTGTTTTTCTTACTTTGGGAGAACAGATAGGCTAGAATGTGCACAAATTGTAGTGACTGTAAAAAGGACACCTAAGGAGGTGGGCATGAGAACCATGGGGACATCAAAAGGCTTGTGAAGAGTGAGAGGGAAAAATAAAGAAAACCTAGAAAAGAGGGAGTGGCACCATTTAAGTTTTGACTACAAGAGTATGATGTTCTGAAAGAAGTTATTTTTTGCCATTTTCCTTTTTTACTGTGATAGTAGATAGTGTGGTAAAGGGCTGGGAAAGTGGACAATGTGGATAGATAAAAAGTAGATTCAGTTTTTAATGCTAACCAGGTTTGACATTTCCTAATCGTGTACCCTGTTTGATGTTCTTGTAAGAGAGGAAGCAGACTCACATTCAGAAGTGTTGTTTCCTCTCAGGAAGACCAAGCTGCTGTGCTTTGACTTAACTGAGGGGTTTAATCAGCTCTTGAGTCCTGAGGTCATTAGAATTGACAAGAAAACACCTCCTCAGAGTAGTAGTTGAGTTGAGCATAGACTTTGGGAAACTGTGGGCTTTACTAAGTGAGATCAGCTCTCCCTGTTCAGTATAATGATGCTTATTTTCCACTAATTTTTCCCTGTAGCAGGAAATGTACTTAGAGCAGCAATTACTATACTCTCCCTATTGTAACATTTGTTTTAAATTGTCTTTCCTGTAAGCTTCTAAATAAAAGATACATGTAAGGAAAAAACATATACACTGTAAACTATTTAAGGTCCTCATAAATATATAGCGAGGCAAAATTTGAAACCTGTGTAATAAATGACTATGATAACTGTTTAGTACCTAATTAACAACTAATATTTCTCAAAATGTTACTATGTGTTATATATGTGGTGCTTTCTCATTTACTCCCTATAAAAATAACTGTACAGTTGTGCTTCTAATTTTATAAGAGTAGCAGTTTGTAAAATATTTTGTAAATTGTTTTAAAAATATTTCTACTAGGAAGATGAGGAGAGTGTGGTTGGGAGATAAAAGGAGGGGGTGGGTAACTAGAACCAGAAACACTGTAACATTTATTTTCAGATGTTTCAGCCCCTGACCTCCCTGTTTTTCTCTCTAAGTTGTGGGCACATATGGAACAGACATGAAATGAAGTTGTATCAAGATCCTTCTAAGTCATACCTATCCTTTAAACTTTGTATGTGTGAGGGTGTTTTACCTGCATGTGTACCTGGAGCTCAGAGAGCCAGGAGGGCATTGCATCCTCTGAACTGGAGTTAGAGACAATTGTGAATGCTAAGTAGGTGCTGGTATTCCAACATTGGTCCTTTGCCAGAGCACCCAGTGTTTTTAGCTCTTGAGTCATCTTTCTAGCACCACAGACATCCTTTTAAAAATATGAATGACACTTCCTTTGGCTCCTCTTATAGTATACCAAAGTGTATGCTTACAAGAGTGTATGGCAGGATCCTCACAAAAACATGCTGTTGTGAAATTTTTAGTATTTTTAGTGTTGGCGTATAGGATCTCATCCTTGTTTTGGTTTACATTCCTTGAGTTTTAAGTCTGGTATCTTTATATGTCTATTTCGTCATCTGTGAGCATCTCTATTTACCCTATGTGCATTGTCTATTGATACACTCATACAGGTCTTCTATTTGCCCTCTGTGCATTGTCTATAAGTATACAGGTGGCAGTTAATGAAGTCACCGGCATACTGTGTGTTACAAATTTTTTACACATATTTTTATTTTTTGGCTTATGGTTTATTTGAACTAATAAAGACAATTTATATGAAAGTCTTCCCTCCTTCCAATATTTTTGCAGATTATTTTTAATGCTCAAATATTCTTTTTTTAATGGGCACCAATTTGTGTGATTAAATCTTAGCTCACTTAGAAATTATTTTAGTTTATTGGACAATACTCCACTTTGTTTGTTTTCTTGTTTTCCAAATCCCCCTATGGATTAACACCATTTAATAATCATGTCTTGGTATTTTGTTCTGTCTGTTGATCTCTACTTTTACAGTTTTAAGTGTTTGCAATATCTCTTAAGATCAATTTTCCATCATTGTTATCTTAATAAATTACCAAAAAAAAAAAAAAAAAAGAATCACCTAATGTTTTAGATTTGCACTTAATTTAAAGATTGATGGCTTTTGAGAGGGAAAAATCCTATTTTAAAAATTATGTACTACTAACGGGAAGCTTTTTTCCTTTAGTTGTACTACTGTACGAACTACTTCAGTTGTGCCTTTTAATGAACCCTGAGAGAGTTTATTCACTTTCTGAGGTTGTTGCATACTTCTAGTGTACCCACTTCAGCCTCTCCACTTCCCAAGGTGTACTGCAGACTCAACTGCTCACTAAAGCTGTGCTTGTCATCAGGCCATAAGAGAAAATAGACAGAGGTCAGGCTATGTTCCCATTCCCTTGGGAGCAACACTAGATTTTCAATTGCTAATTTTTTAAAAATTAGATTATATGTCTTTATTTTATGTGGTATGGTGGGATGGAGAGTACCATGACATACAGGGACAATTCAGGGAATTCTCAGTTTGTACCATGTAGGGCCTGGGCCCAACCTGAGGCCGTGGAGTTTCGCCCACTGAGCCATCACAAGAGCTCCTTCCCATGGCTGTTGAGTTGAGTCTGGTTTGTAGCTGGCAGCAATCCCTCTACTTTAGCCTCTCTAATGTCGACTGAACTACATGCCCAGCCTGTTTGTTTTTAGTTCTGTAGCATTATGTTTGATTGACTCTTAGAGGTTTCTCAAGACTTTAGGTATATTATTGTATCTTCAACAAATAACCCTTCCTTGCTCCTCTCCCCCTTTGGTACTTAAACTAACTTTT
This sequence comes from Phyllotis vaccarum, assembly GCA_033318265.1. Taxonomy (NCBI): domain Eukaryota; kingdom Metazoa; phylum Chordata; class Mammalia; order Rodentia; family Cricetidae; genus Phyllotis; species Phyllotis vaccarum. Next base: position 5,952,864 of record JARWLC010000011.1, read on the forward strand.
ACAAGAAAATATTCAGCTATTTCTAGAGTGACTACTGTTAATTTTTTTTTTTGTACATTCATTTTATCTGTATGTTATAGTTACTTTTGAACAGTTTTGAAAACTGTTTGACTTTTCAAACATACACTCAAGTCGGGAAATTTGTAAAGACCATCCTATCACACACGTGCCGATTACACAGTTTATTGGATTTAATGAACAATTTTAAAATGAAAATAAAAGCATCAAGATATATTACCTAAAAGCTACAGTCACTGTGTCCATGAAGTCAGGGTATTCTTTAGGCTTACTCGTGGCCCCATACCCACATCCACAAGAGTAATGTCTGAATATATGCTGAATATAGTTGTATAAACAAAACTGTTGTTTGATTGATTGATTGATTGATTGATTAATTGGTTGATTAAAGTTTGAATATTTGAGGGTTACATTTATGGTTTTTTGATACAAGTGTTCACCATTTGGCTCAACTGGGCCAAGACTTTACTATATATATATATATATATCTTGGACAGGTCGGATATTCAACTAGAGGCCACAAAAGAGAGGTTTTCAAATTCATTGCTTTTATATATTTTTTGGATAGACTTTCCTGTAACAGCTTTCCCTGTCTCATCAGCAGCGCTTTAAATGTAACTCTTACTGAAAAGATGGAATAAATGTCTCCTTGAATAACTTCTGTTCTGATGAATACATTAATAAACATGCTATTAGGACCGGGGTGTTGATCTGTTATGAATAACATTTTGGGCAGAAGTGATAAGTTATTACCCATATACAGAAATCAAGAAATTTTTCTTTAAATAACTTTTAATTTTCAGAAAATGGAGAGAACTTTTTTAGAAAGCAAGCATTTTGTTGCCATTGGATCTGATACATGTGCTTCCCCCACCCCACTCCCTAGAAAAATTTTGTACTGTTCGTTAGCTTGTGAAAAATGAACTTGTAGTTTGCATTTTCACCTTTTCATGGTCTTTTGTACTGGTGGTGACAGCTGTGGACTGGAGCAGAGGAAGGAAAGCATCTGTGTGTGCAGAGCAGCTTGGAATCATTTTATGCTGCGTTCCACATGCTCTCTCAATCTTCCCAACTCTTCTAGCTGTTCCATTCCTTGATTCTGCACTGGTTTCTCTTGAACTTTTCTTGAATGCACTGTTTAAAGTTGTTTATTCTGTTCTGTTTATCTAAGCAGATCATAACCATAGCAGGCTCTTTGCAGGACTTTATAATCTCTACTACCATCCTAGATCTTAGTCCCAGGAACCTCTGGTTCCAATGTGTTTTGTCATTACCCTGAGTGGGCATCTTACCTTCCTGTCCTTCATACTACAAACCATAACTGCAGCCTCTGAGCTTCCTATTTTTCTGTGTTTCCCATTATGGCAATGTAGTATGAGGTTTCTGGCTTGGACTTCCGGGCCTAGCCTCAAAGTTTAGGCCCACAGACCCACAGACCTGCAGAGACACACAGATGCTTACAATAGTTTTAGGCTCATCAGTATAAGGCCCAGGCATATAACTTGTTAACTCTTTACCCTTAATCTAACCCATGATTCATCCTGTTCAGTTATGTGGCTCGGTACCTTTTCTCGGAGCAGCATAGTTGTCCTCTGTTTCTTCTGGCTTCTCTGTGGCATTCTGCTCTGTTCTACCTGTTCCTAGAGTTTTCTCAGTCTGGTAGCCCCACCCACACTTCCTGTCTGCCTTTGGCCAATCAGTGCTTTTTATTAAACTCATAGGTGGGGACAATTATTTACAATGGAACAACATAATCCCCCTACATGGCAAAATGATCCTCACTAATCCTTAGTCGTTTAAAATCTCCTGTTCCATGCAACTCCCAACTTCCTGAAACTCAGCTACATTACAACTTATCAGTTTCTGTGTTTCTGAAGCTTTGTAAAATATCTTGTGAAGATTTTCCTCAGAGCAATGTCGGTTAAAGTGGGGCCTCTGACTTTGTGTTGCTTCTTTCCTTACCAAGCTGGGGAAGTGATGAGGAGTACCCAGACTCTGGTAGGAAGGCCAGTGTTTCAGGCGAAAACCCAAAGACTTCAGTTGACATAGAATAGTTTTCTTACCTACTTGTTTTCCACTTCTAATAAGTACTGTGGGGGTAACATCACACACAGTACAGTATGAGTGTCCCGTGAGTGTACTTGCCTAGTGTTCACATTCACATTACCAACTCAACTTTTAACAACTTTTGGAATGCAGTATTTATTGATACATTTCCTTTTGTGGGTTTATGTTTGCTTGTTTGTTTGGTCTTCAAAGACAATTTCTGTATATGGTTTGCTTAGAGTTTTAAAGTTAGCATTTCATTTATTAAAATCCAGATTATAAAACTTGGGGGTATTTGGCTGTTGTTTCATTTTTAAAAGTTAGCATAATATGTTTAAATCTATTACTTGTTTTTCAAGACAGAGTTTCACAGTGTATCCCTTGCTGTCCTAGAGCTCACTCTATCAACCAAGTTGGCCTCAGAGTCATAGAGATCTGCCTGCCTCTGCCTTCTGAGTGCTGGGATTAAAGACATGTGCCAATGCCACCCAGCTAAGTCTAGCAATTTTAACATTTTTTTCTAGAGGAATTTTAGTTAATGTTTGGTTCTACTTATAAATAACTACAAATATTTTAGAGTGTATATATACATTTATTGTGTTCAGCTTCCTCTCAATATATCAACATCTCATTTTAGGAACAAATCTTATAAAGTTGCAAAATAATTCATAGTTGCTGAGCAGAAGCTCAGTGGTAGAGCACCTACCCAGCACACCAAGGCTCTTTGTTCAAGCCCCAACACTACAAAACAGAACAAAAAAATAACTGGGGCCCCGTTTCTCCCTAAGGCTCTGCTAGATCTGAAACTTCCTGAATGTACTATGCTCAAGGTCTGCATTTAAAAACAAGTTCAAATCAGTAGCTCATTTACACTTGGTAATTAGTACAAAAAGGCCAACTATAGTTAAACCTCTTATATATTTTAAAAATAAAACTAATGCTGGATTCTTTAATAAATATGCAGAATTGATCAGGTAGTTGATTCTTTTAAACTTCTCTATGCTTAAGTCAGGATCTTGAGGAACTGAAAGATGTTGACAAATTGGGGGTGGGAGGCTCCACATGCTGGTTCCTTGAGCTCTCAGCAGTGCTTCACAGGCTTTGCAGTCCAGATGCCTTGCTTTCCAGCTGCAGACCCCCACCCCCTTTCAGGAAGCCTACTGCTTCTTCCCAGGGTTTGCACTTCACCCCTTTCCATCATGTTATCCTTCAAACTGATAGAAATGTTTGTTATTTTATTTACTTCTTATTTGGCAGAACTGTGAACAGTTTTCATTGTCATTATGTAACTTTATTACTAATCTATAGCTTATAGATGGGGAAACCTGGGTTCAAGGTTAAATAATTGTCCAGGATCATCCAACTGCTAAATGATAGGCATTTTGGTTGTCCGGAGTGATTCCAGAATAGTGCTGTTTATTAATCAAAAGTAGCCTCTCTTTCTGTGGTCAGAGATCGCTATAGGATAGTGGAGGTGCACTTTAACATCAATTTGCCTTTGTATATATGCTTTTTCAACATTTAGTTCTTTGACTTCACCCACTAATTGTCTCTGAATACCTCTGGCCTGAGCTGTTAGTTATCTCACGTGACTTAGGCCTTATTACCCACCCAAAGCCCTGGAATTTGATCACCTGTGTTTAGTGCCTGAACCAAATGCTTGTGTATGCACCTGTCTTTTTGCTTTTGATGCTTGAGCAGGGACCACATCTCAGCACTGCTGCTAGCCTGCCTGGCACGAGGCAGACTGCCTTTCGAAGTTCTAGTCCTTTTGACATAGTAGAATCTGGACACTGAAGGTTATCACAGAACACATGGCAGGGGGGCTGAGCTATTCTGTGCCATGTTTGTCCAGGCCTGTCGGTTTCGTTGCTGTTGAAATCGTACTGTTGCAGTTTAGAAGTAGAAGGAGGATCATGAGGAAGAACTGAGGAGCTCTCTGTAATTAACATCTTTTACTGGATTCAAAGGGCTGCTAATGCCTCAGAGGCAGCTCACCTCCACTCTGTAGTAGAGTGTGGTGTCCACTGGGTGGTGACAGAGACCTGAGGAAAACCAGAAATGAACAGGCCTGAGGAGACAGAAAAGGGACACTTTTATCTTCTTAGGGAAGTTAGAGTAGACTACTGTTGCCATTTTGGAACTTTTGAAGACAAAAACAAAAAAAAAGCTAAACAAACAAAAACCAAAAAGAAACATTTTGACCCTGTTCTAAGTTGTGTTAAGTCATATTACATACAAGTAGGGGACAGAAGATTGTTAGTACTCCTGCTACTGAACATGGGTGAAGTGCCATTAATGTGATGGCCTCACACAAACCTCTGATAAGACATGACCAGAGCTCACTCCTTGTGTTTTCAGGAGGGAGAAAGTAAATTTCTGACATGAAACTGAACAGAAACATCAGTAGAGGGAGCAAAACAGTTGCTCTGTTGACTGAAAAGACTCCCAGGTTGAAAGCCTGGGCAATAAATTCCGACTCTAAAAATGTCCTGCATAATGAATTTGTTTTTATATCGATTGTGCCCGAGTCTTCTCATCACAGGTGCTTTGGGAGTAATGTGATACAGGACATCAGTTAAACCAAAGACCGTGCGTGTGTGTGTGTGTGTGTGTGTGTGTGTGTGTGTGTGTGTGTGTGTGTGTGTGTGTGTTGCTCACAGATTGGCTTAAATCTGCTTTTGTGATAGAGAATACTTATTAGCACTTAAAATAACCAACAGTGACATTTGTTGCTTTCGTTGAGTTTCACACAGTATTTCCTTGGCCCAGTAAAAGTTGAACATTTAATCTATGCACACGCACACACACACACACACACACACACACACACACACACACACACACACTTCTTTGTGTAGAAATCATGTGAGTTTTTCCTCTTAATTTTATAGTTACAGAGGCTAAAGTGCTTGACGAAAAGACTGTAGTTTGGTCTTGCTATTGGAATTGAGAGGCCTGTGAGACATCATTCAGAGCCTACTTCTGTGAGGGAGCCCCCTCATAGGTTCCCTGGGGACTTCCATCATGTAGCCCTGGTTTGCTTCCTCTCTGGTCCTTTCCACTCTACCTACCACACACTCATTCTTCCCTTGCCTTGTTCTGGTCTTTCCTGGGCTCTGCTCTGGTCCCTCTCTTTGATTTTCTTTCCACACTTTATTTCTCTTCTTCCACAGGTACTTTTGCTTAGATCATCACTGAAATGTACAGAGCACATACACATTGATTATAGTGGCACTTGCTGAGATTCATCGAAATATTGTGATTGTACTGTAATCCAACTGTCAGTCAGCAAGTATTTCTGGAAAATGTATACTGATGCCACTGTCAGGCTGTGGTAGTCTGAACCAGAATGGCGCCCCAAGGGTTCATATATTTGAATGCTTGGTCCCCAGTTAATGGAAATGTTTAGTAAGGATTGGGAGCTGTGGCCTTGTTGGAGAAAATCTATTACATGGAGTTGGTTTTGCGGTTTCAAAAACCCATGCCAGACCTAGTCACTTGTCTCTGTAGTATGAAGTTTTTGACTGGCCTAGACTAGCCTCAAGGTCTGGAGCTGCCCAAAGCTGCTTAGCTCTGTCTAGCCTTGAGGTCTGGACCAACAGTCTTAAAGTCTCAAAGAAAACACAGTAGCTTATATTAATTACATGCTGTTTGGCTATGACTCAGACTTATTGTTAGCTCTCTTATCTTAATTCATTTTTATTAATCTGTCTTGTCACCTGGCCCGTGGCTTATTTGAATTCCTTTACATCTTCCTCCTTGGCAGCAGCTCAAACCATCTCCCTCTGACTCTGCCCCTTTCCCTCTTTATTTATGTTTGCATTTCTTGCTTGTTTTTAAGATGTTTTGCCATAGGCCAAAACAGTTGCTTTATTATTCAATGATAATTCACAGCATACAGAAAGATATCCCACATCATCACTTTCTGCCTGCTGCCTGCGGATTGGAATGTAAAGCTCTCAGCTAATGCTCCAGTGTCATGCCTTTCTGCTTTCTGCCATGATGATCATACATTAACCTTTTAAGACTGTAATCAGGCCCTCACTTAAAATGCTTCTTTCTAAGAGTTGCCTTGGCCACATGTCTCTTCACAGCAATAGAGTAAGTACTAAGATACAAGCTGTACCATAGGTATCCATTGACCTATTTCCCATGCACAGCAAAAAGTGGAAGTGAGTGGGCACTGTTTGGAACTAAGCACCCCAAGCATTGCCCTCTGGCCCTGATGATACCTGTGAGGGTGCTCCCTCACTATGAAGCACTCTGGGCTTAGCTTGCTTCACTGCTTTTAACATTTAGAGGAATTGATTTTTAAGCACTCACATCTTAGGAGCCACTTTTCTTATCTTCCTATCTACTGCTTCCTTATTTAAAAGTTTTACGGGAACAAAGAGGCCATATAAATGTTTCTGCGTTTTTACTATATTGGCCATTGGCTTTTACACACAGATACCTAATGAGGACTTGTCACCTGAGAGCTAATTATATATTATATAATTTTGTGTGTGGCTTTCTTCCCCAGACTCTATGTGAACTGTGGATATTGTGATCAGAGTTTCTGGTCTGTCAGCATGGGTGTGTGCCATTGCTCTGATTGACATCCTTCTACTGATGTAGGTATTCTGATGGGATACAGAAGAAGCTACTGGGTGGTGATATGTGCCATGGGTTGGTATGAGGAGCTCTTTTTGGATATTTTAGAGCACAGACATTGTGCCCTAGTGTTCATTTTGGTCTATTATCCATTCAATGAATGGAATATATTGAAATTTTCCTTTAATTCTTAATCATTTTTAGATGTTATTGGTTTTTTTGTTTTATGTGTATGGTTATTTTGCCTACAAGCATGTCTGGGCAGCACATAATGCAATGCCACAGGGACTAGAAGAGGGCACGAGATTCTCTAGAACTGCAGTTGCAAAGGTTGTAAGCTGTCATGTGAGTGCTGGGACTTGAATCTGGGTCCTTTGGAAGAACAACTAGTGTTCTTAACTGCTGAGCATCTCTCCAGCTCTCCTTCAATTCTTATGCAATCTGTAGATGTATATGTTGGACTAAGAGATGGCTCTGCTGTTGAAGGCTAGGCTCACACCAAATGTCAGATACATATAATGTTAGTTTGTTTTCCTTAGACATATTTCTGACCTTACTTAAATAAAGTGAGAGATAAAAATATTTCTTGTTGCTTACACTGAAAAATAAACTTTCCTGGACCTGCATGAAGTTCCCACCTCAGTCTGTCTCTTACTTGCTAGTTTAAAAAAATCTTTCTCCTGAAAAATACAGACTTTTTACCCATAATTCCACCTTTTACTGTACATCCCATTTTTACTTTATTCAGAGTTTTTAAAAATAAATGTCAATGGCTGTTGATGAATAAACATGGATGTCTGTCTAAATGTGGGTGGTATGTGTTTTCTTATATATGTTCTCATCTTCATCCAGTTGCTTCACCATCTTCCTTCACTTGTGGTTTTTCAAAATTCTTCTTCTTTGGGTCTTTCTCACTCTAGCTGTCTCTACCCTTTTTGCCTTATCTTACAATGGAACCTCAGCCAATGATTCTGTGTTGTGTGAAAAGAGCCAAGAAGCATAGGACATTTACATCTGACTGGAATGCAGGCATTATTCCATTTGGATTTTGCTCCCATATTTTTTGGAAAAATAAATAAAATTGGCATGAGAAAAATAAGTGGTCACCTTAGACACAGTGGATGGATGGATTGAGGGTTCTGGAACTCTGGATTTGACCAGGTCAACTGTAGCTCTCAGTCACCTTTGTAAAAGTATAAAAGTATTGTGGAGATGAGAAAACTCTAGTTTTCAACTTTTTGAAAGTAATAAGACCAGATGATTTAAGTCCCAAATCACTAAACATAACATCGATGGAAGGGAAGAAGCAATAAGTGGATAGTTGGCAATGCTGTTTGAGCATGTAGAAAGCAATGTACGTGATTACTAGTACCAGCTTCATTGAGAATGCCTATTAGTCTGAACTTGTTTTTCCTAAAGATTGCTCATTTAGTGAGTCAGAAACATACTGTTGACGTAATGTATAGAATAAAACATTTGACACTTAGGATCATGCTGAAAATGCGGCCTGCAAGTCTTACACCAAACTGTGTTCTTATTGTCTGGCCTCTATTGAAAACCATCATTGTGCAACTACTATATGTTCAAAGCAGACATTTATGGCAGCTCTGTCTGAGGGCACTTCTGTTATGTTAACCAGCATGAATTAGTGCTTATTCCTTACCTTCCTACCTCAGATGCAGACTTAGAGCTATATAGAATTTGTAATAAATACAATATTCCTGCAAGCTGTTAGCAACTCACTTCAATTCTGGTTCATGTTAAAAAATATTAGCAAAGCAGGAGACTTATAAATTTATTATACGTTACGTACTTCATTTCATATTTCAGAATTTTAGAAATCCTCTAATTAAGCATGTATGTATTTTTTTCTAACCTATTGCAATAGTAAGCATTCCTTTAACAATTGGTACCCCATTTTCCCTGTTTTTAAGCAGCTGTGTGCACATCAGGGTTTCACTCAATCCGCACCTCTAAAAAGTGGGTTTTGGTGATTAGGTCCATCATCTAGTAGGATATTCACTAGCATTGAAGTGTCCTGCTCTTCTGAAATTTCCAGGGTCAGGACTAGAAGAAAGTTGTAAGCTGGGCGTTTGTGTAGCAAGTGTAGTCAGAAGTTGCTCTGTCACACGCAGCTAGTCCTGCAGCCATTTAGTTCCAAACAATCACACAATGGCTTATATTAATTATAAGCTGTTTGATCTATGGCTTATTACTTGCCAACTCTTATACTTTAAGTTAACCCATATTTTTACTTATGTTTAGCCACGTGGCTTAGTACCTTTTCTTAATGCAGCAATCTCATCTTCCTTCCTCTGTGTCTCACTGACATCTATCCCCTCTTCCTCTTCCCATAATTCTCCTTGCCTAGTTGTCCCGCCTATACTTCCTGTCTGTCTTGCTTCTGTGTAGTAAACCAGTATTTACAGTGACAAATATTTGCAGCATATAAGAGCATAGTCGCACAGCATTGCAGTTCTTTCTGTCATCTTGTGTGTGCTAATCACTGTCCCTGGCAGAGAAGGTGATAGTCTCATATTTTTGTAGGACTAACTGATTAACTATTGTAGAACTGATTTAAAACAGTTTAAAACACTTCGTTGAGGTACTAGATGAGTTTTGTCTTATTACTTGTTGGTCTTTACCCTAAGGAGCCGACTACTCTGCCTTCAGTCGGCATTTAACCCACTTCCCATGTTCATAAGCAAAAGCTCTCAAGTGCCAGCTCTATCAAGTTTGTGTTATCACTTAAAATAATTTTGTAAAGATTATGAAATAGCCTGGTCATGCAAGAGATACACGGGAATGCTGTTTACGTCACAATTGCTAAGTAGTGTGCTCTGCTGTCTTTGAAGCAGCAGGCGCCTTTCACTGTTAATTGCCTCCTAGCTCATACCTTACTGACAGAGTAATAAACACGCCGGCTTCATTCACATTAAAGCATCCAAAGCACCCATCTCCTCCTTCCCCTGCAGCGGAGGATAAAGGGAAAGTACAAGTGCTGGAGTTGGCTTTGGGTGTAAACTCTGGGTCTGCTCCTTGTTAGTGAGCCCTTGAGCAAGTTCATTTGCCTCAGTTTTCTCACATAATGAGATGATGAAATTACCTGCCTTTGTAATGTTTCTATGTTTTGAGTGGGTGACTGACACATGATCTTTACTTAGTGAATGTAAGCAATTATGACTATCGTTGTTGCTATTATTACCACAATCTAAGTCTAGCCCACCATTTCAAACAACTTCTGTGATATACCTCAGATTGTAGAACTGGTCTGCTGAGAAGTATCTAGAATTTTCCAGTTTACTTAGAACAAAATTCCAAGCCCTCTTCATAGTGTCCCATGAGTTCCCTCTCCTAGGGCCTCTTGGGTCAGAGAGAAGGTCTTGTTTTTCTGGCACTCCTAGTTTTTACATTATTTTTACCACTTTAGTTTCTGTTTCTTTTGTTTTATTTGGATTAGATAGGACTGGATTGGGTTGGAATGCTGGTGATGGGATTCAGGGCCTTAAACATGCTAAGCAAGTGCTCATCCCCATCGCTTGTTCTTTATGTCTGTCATGTGGGCTCCAAGGATCAAACTTGGGTCCTCAGGCTTGGTAGCCTTTACCCTCCAAGCCATTCTCTGGGCCCTGTACCATTCTGATGTTGGCAGCTTATTTAAAAGATGACGTTACTCCTTCTCCAAACAAAGTTAAAATATCCTAAGAAGTGAATCTATAACTGTTATATATCAATTAAAATTTTCTATAAAGAAGTATACTGTGTGAGAATTCTAAGAGTAAAAAACACAGCATCTCTTCTCCCATGCCCCTAAACAAAACAAACCAGAAATAACAGGACTGTGGTGACTAGGACCACATGAAAATATCCCATCTCTCTGTTCACAGCAACCACATATAGATCATTAAATGAATATTTGAAGAAAGCAAAGCCTTGTTTTCTAGTGACAAAGAAACTTGTTTTATAATAATGGGTAAAACATTTTGCAGTTTGCAAATGAAGTCTTTTCATGGTAATCTAAATTAATTTCTTGGTAATCTGGCAATGTTGGAATAGAGCATTTAAAAATACTTCTTGCTAACTAGTCATTTTATTGTACCTTCCTTCTGTTCTTTACCATTTTGTGTTAATTATTTAAGATATAAAACTAAGATGGGCTGGAGCGATGGCTCTGTAGTTAAGTGCTCACTTGCCTGCTTAAGAAGACCCTTCTTCAATTCCCAGTGCTCACCACCATGTGTAACTGTGCTTCTAGGGGATGTGGTATTCTCTTCAGGATTCCAGGCATGCAAGTGGCACATACACATTCATTCTGGGAAAACACATTTTTTTTTAATTAAATAAATTAACTAATGTGATTTTTATTCTTTCTAAATTTCTTTTCCCATCTTTACATTTTTAAGTAGAATATTTTTAGGATGTTTTCAGTTGGACAGTATGTTTCTTTAAACAATAAGTTATACTTGGGAAATACCCACAATAATAATAATCTGGGGAAAACTTTGGGACCACAGGCGACTTTCAACTTTGACAGATCTGCTGGAAGCTGAAAGTGAAGACTACTGATTTCAAAACCATTTTAGTTGAGATGGGTTAAAGTAGAGTAACATAAAGACCCAGCCACTGACCAGCTCTGTTAGCAATGAGACCATCAGCTTTGCATAGAAAGTGTGTGACAATGTGTCTTAATAAAATAAAAGAACTAGATGTTAGTCTCTTAGACTAGATACTCATCATTCTTATGTGTTTTACTTATGAATTTATCTTTCCTTTTAGGTAAGGAGGACGAATATCCAAAGAAACCCTTGGGGCAGCTTCCACCTGAGTCTAATTCTGCTTGTATTAGTCAGCTGAGCAACGGACAAAGAAGTGTTGGCAGGCCCAGCCCCCAAATCAGCACCCGAAGAGAAAGTGGATCACCTCACAAGAAACATGAGCATTCCCCTGCCCACCGCAGCAGAACTGGTACTCCAGAAAGAGTTGAGCAACCAAGACAGAAATCAATGGATGACGACAGTAAAAATTTGAAGCATGAGGCAGATTTTCAGAGAAAACCTTCATCAGGCCCACAGGACAGTTCCAGGCCCTATAACCATGCAGCTGCTAACCAAAATAGCAATGCAATTTCAAACATCAGAAAGGAATTTATGCCCAAGTGGAAAAAACCATCAGATGCCTCAGCTATTGAAAGAACTGCTAAGTATGCCATTGAAGGCAAAAGTCACTCAGTGTACCCCACTCCTGCAGTTGCCATCCCAAGTTCTGCTGAGACACGAATGTCAAACTCAAGGCAGAAGATGAAGGTTTTTGATGGAGGTGATGGGAAGCGGGGTTCTAATGCTTCCCAGTATGACAATGTGCCTGGGAATGAAAATGAAAACACAGCATCCGTGGAAGAGGCAGCAGAACGGACTCACCCTCCCAGTCCGAGAAAGCACACTGAGCCAAGTCCCAGTCCATCAAAAGTACCCAGCAGGTTCACTTTTAAAGTACAGCCTTCCAACCATGGACGGTACCCATCCCAACCAGGGGAGGATCACAGGGCTGCATATCCACCCTCCTACAGCAACCCCCCTGTTTACCATGGACATTCTCCAAAACACATTCCTACTGCCCACAGCAGCTTTGTGTCCCCACAAATCAGCTCTGGGACTCAAATTAATCCTTCCAGGAGCCCATATGGTTCTTCCCTTTCAGTTGATATTTCTCCAGAGAAATCGTGTAGCCGCCCAACTCCTGTTGTTCTGCCATCTAGTCGGATTGAAGTTCTCCCCATTGACGTTGGTGCCAGGGGGTATTCAGGCAGTTCAGGGCCACCAAAGAGTGGAAAGTTCATCCTTCCTCCGGTAGACTATTTGCCAGAGAGCAAGAAATGGCCAGAAGTTACTTATACATACAGACCTGAAATGCATGGACAATCATGGACACGAGATGCTAGCCATAGCCACTTAAGCATTTTACCTAAATATTCTGCCTTTCAACATGTAACTTTTCAGGACCATGGCCTTCCAGAAGTATCTGTAGACAGTCCAGTGAGGTATAAAACTTCACTAGTTGTGGAAGATGCCAGTCCTCCTGGGTATCAATATGCAGGGCCCTCATCTCCTGCGCATCACTACAGAAATAGAGAGGGACTTTCTATTCAAGAATCAGTATTGCTGTGAGAGTTTGGCTGTGTTCACTGAAGACAAAAGAATAGAAACCATATGATAACCACATTGCTATGTTTATAATTGCCAAAGCAGTATTTTTTACTATTGTAAACAATTCGTGCAGTTCAGTGTATGTCAGCGAGTGTGGAAGTGCTTCATCCCCATGTAGATGCTGAAGATTAGTGTTTGAATCGCATTAAAGTAACTGAAACTTTAATAGGAGATTAACCTGGAAACATAGCAATAGCATTTAGGGATGCACACACAGTGAGGTTCTTCAGGTTGTCTTGTTCATATCTTTCCCTCAGACCTGAATGTTTTCACTCTGTTGATACTCTCTGTTCTGACTACTGCTAGAAAGCACTGAGATACCATAGAGGAGATGTTCTGAAGGCTGACGCGTACAGATTTGGATCACAGAACTTAGAAGTATTTTTCAAAACTACCTTTAATCTAGATTCATGAAATAACTGTGTTTTTCTCTCCTTATCTTTCTGCCCACCTTGCCCCTGTCATATTTTAACCTAGGTTCTAAACTGAAACTGACTTAAAAAAAAAATCTGTCCTAACTTTATGAATCCTACATCTCACAGAATGTCATTCTCCTTCTCTTTACTGCCGTTTTATCTCTACATGAAAATTAAAGACACTGAGGAGAAAGGCGAACCACTTAATGGTGCTTAAAATATGGGTCAGTTAGCTTGAGTGTGTGGCTGTGGCACAGTACTCCTGCTGTCTCAGTGCCCTCTGCCCTTCCTTGGTTTAGCTCTGGTCTGTCCCATGCTCAACGTTCTGCCTCTGCTCCTTGCCAGGTGAAAGGGACTGGCTGCAGACAGAGTTGGAAATCACAGACCTTGCAGCACTCTGGGCAGTGCAGTGGAGGTTGTTTTTTGAGTTCATTTACCAGAATGTTGTTCCTCACTCTACTTCAGGTTTCCCAGGGCCCCAGGGGAACTGTTCACATGGGCTTTTTCTGCCACTCAGTTTTACTAAATATAGTGGATGGATATTGCCACACTTGCTGGGCCATTACATTATCCTACTCAAAATTATGAAAAATACCATAATTATTAATAAGCATCTAAAATTTTGATCTTTGTAAAAAATACATAGTATGTTTATAGTTTTTGGAAAAAAATTCCAATGAAAAATAATTGAGGTTTATGGTTTAGAAAAATTAAGATATTGCTGTCGTACACTACTGTTACCAAAACACTGACAGAATGCTGGGTTCTCCAAGAGGCGTCCTTGTGTGGATGCTTGTCTCCTCACCTTCTTGTATCTGAGTATCAGAAAGTAGAAAGTCCAACCGTGATGGTCCCTCCTCCACATTGAGGATTTAAGCATTTGAGGTACAAGGATATGTCTTAAGATGAAAGTAACACTTGTTTAGCTAGTGAATGTGACTATTTTTATGTATATAATGATTTTAATGTATTTTAATCAATGTGGTAATGATGTTATTAAGTGTGGAAACAAATGCAGTATATTAAAGGTGAACACCACACTGAAACTCCAATTCCTGACAAAAATAACCAGGCTCTTGATTTAAATCATGTGGAAGGTGAGAAATAAATGTATATAGAAATGTAGTTGAGGATATTAATTACAGTTCTTAAAGTATGACTCTATGACTTAGAAGGAACCAAGCTGTACAGTTTAGTTTATGATGGCAGCATCTATGCCTTCCCAAAAGGTATATATCATAGTGGTAAATAATGTAGATTATATATATACATATATATGCAATATATGTATACACACACTATTTTCTTATGTCATCTATGGCATTTTTTATCTGTATACTTTTTGATGTGATTGTTTTTAACATGCTAAAAGTAATACACATATTTTTGTTCTGTGTCTTCTATGTGCAGTTTTCACGTAGCAAGTGCTTTGTCCTGGTGCTTGCAGGGCCAGTCAGATGTCTTCTGTGCTTCGCCACAGCACTTTACATGTATGGCAGCTCTCTGCTTTCATCTCCAGGGAGACCATGCTTAGAGCCACATCATCTTTCCTTGGTTTAAGTATTACTAATGGCAATAAGGTCTTCCCCACTTTAAAATGTATCTCTGTTTTTAAGTAGAAAATGTTAATTTAAAATTATTTTGCCTCTATAATTTTATTATTTTAAATTTCATTTTAAATAAAAGGAATGATAACAGACATCATATTGGCAAGGTGATTCAAAATACGTACATATATATGTACGTATGTATATTATATATATATATATAATACGTTTACTGAGAACATTCTAGCCCAGCAGCCAGTTTTGTTCTGTAACTGCCTGTCTGTAGTGCATTTGCCTTCAGGAGTGAGCATTTGGGCTTGGTATTGTAGGTTCCCTGGGAACTAGCCCTGCTGAAGTTTAGACTTAACTAGTGAACTTACATTTTGTTCTTACTTTTGTTTTTTCTGCTCAAGTCTCTCACCCCAGACCACTTAAATCATGTCTTGGTATTATATCCAAGGTATCAGATAACTGTATTTCCTTCATGCTTACTACTTTTATCTTGAAACCCTCTTTAAGAAAAATGCCCACCAAGTTGTTGTCTTCTCTTCCTATTGTGTGGCATATTGTGGTTTGTTGTTATTTTTGCTTTTGAAGACAAGAGTCTTGCCATCCATCCCTGCTTGGCCTGAAACTTACAATGTATACCAGGCTAACCTTGAAATTGAGGTCATCTTCCTGCATTAGCCTCCCAAGTGCTGAGGTTACAGGCTTGCACCTCCACCTTACTCAGCACAGGGTTTTTGTGGTATGGGTTATGTTTTGAGGGGTGGGACTTGAACCAATCAATGGTTTAAATTGCAAACACTAATGGTGAACTAGCATTTAAAATTCTTTGAGGTCAGATGTTTCAGAATTTAAAAAGTGATGTCAGCAAAGATAGGTAAAAGTTCACTGGCAACTTTAGTAGCTGTCTGTAAAGTTTATGAACTGGTAGTCACAGCTGAATAGCTTCAAGGAAGAAGGCACAACCCTCTCTGCTACCTCCTTCCAGCTTACACCACCCCTTCAAATGGAGCCTTAAGATTGCCATTTTCCTTCAATGGGCTCCTCTTCAGAGCTCCCACCTTTAAAGATCCAAGCAATGAGAAAACCCTGTTCTAGCCTCATCTCACCAGTGAGCATTTGGAGCAGCTGGAACTCACAGGGACTGTGTTTTCACATTTGACAACATGAAAGGATTATTTTGAGTGCACAGGTGATCCTGAAGAGTTACCACCTTTATAGTCTTACTGTATGAGCATGGGACATCTGTCCATTCTGAGCTATAATGTCAGGGTGTTGTGGGTTTGGTGTGGTTTTTACTAGAACATTGCTGTTTTATTCTATGTCATCAGAACTCTTTCCTTCAGACCCTCTACCATGAAACCTGCTTTACCATCGAAGGATAGGAAGGGTCAGGATTGTATTATATTCTCGGAGTGTTGGGGTTGAGGGGTTGGAGAATTGGGGCCAGCATACCATCAAAAGAATTCTTGAGTCAGTTTAAGTTCAATGGCAGAGCAATTCTGTTGTCACGTGTGTGATTTGAGGACTAGGAGTTGGTAGTTGTCACCATCTGATAGATATGTGGTTATTCCAGAGACAATTGAGACTTTGCCCTCATAAGGGAACAAAAATCACCAGAGAAGATGGCCAAGCAAAACACTCACCCACATAGCAGTTCCTTGTGAGAAATGGCAGCAGTATTCTGTGCGTCTGTCAGTCCAGCTGTATGGGCTGCAGGCTGTTAGAGCTGCATGGTAGGCTGAGTTTGCTGTTCAGTGCTTGTGTGACATTGGGCAAGCCCAAATCTTTCTTGTCCTCACCATCTTCACCTGTAACATTGGGGTATTTGAAGAGGTGTATGGAAGAGAGGACAGCTATGATTTGATTATTGAGTGTCTGGATTAATAGTGACAGTAGCTTGAGTTCTGTGTCTGTGCCAGTTGCTGTGCTAAGTCCTTCCTGGTAGACACTGTGATGTCCCGCTTCTCCATTCTGACCCAAACTGAAAGTGATGCTGCTGCTGCTCCTCTTCCTCCACCTCCTTCCTCTTCCTCTCCCTCTCCTCCTCTCCTGTTTTCCAGGATTGAGATGATTGGACTAAATTGGTCTGAAGTGCTGTCACAATGTCATGAACTAATACCATGTTGTCTTCTGTGATTACATGCCACCGTAGCTTTAGTGCTCAGGAGAAATTTGATCTTGCTTCCATGGGGTTGGGAATCTAGTGAGAAGCCCAGGGGTCAAGAGGAAAAACATGGTTGAGACTTGAGATAGTGTCAGCCTCTCACTGATGGTGGTGGTATAAAGTGCAGCGGACATGCCTTTAATGTGGGCCTGAAAAGTCTGTTTAGATTTGACCAGGAGATGTGCTGGCTGGCCTGCTGCCTTCCCAGCACCACAATCAAATGACAGCATTGGCAAGCACAAACAGGAGGCAGCAAGCCCCTTAAAAGGTTTGGATGAGATGAGATTGGACAGTTATTGAAATGAAGGATGGAGTAAGCCAAGAACTGAGGAGGAATACACTGTAGTGAAGACACTGGAGAGTTTGCCTGCTGCATTCTCAAAGGTCTCTCTCTCTGGGTCACCTCTTGCTTCTGGTCCAGTTCCTTCTTGTACTCAGACATATTAAACACTGATTGTTAAACTTTCTCTAATGCAGACTTGGCTTTATTTGGAGGAAGTCACAATTAGAACCCAAAGCAGGCAGCATGGAATAGACAACTTGGTACAGTAGCTGTTTAAACGCTGCACCATGAGTGTTACACTGGCGAGAGTGTGACAAGGAAAGGGCACATGTGTATGAGCAGGAAGGGAACTTGGCTTGCACAAAGCTGGGGCCTTCTGGGGGGGAGGGGCTAATGAACTCTGCCACTGGTCTGTGGCTGCAGTATTGGCAGGTTACTAAGCCCGTCTGGGACTCAGTTTTCAAATGTGTGCATAATGGTAAGCAAAGTGAGAGTCTGAGCATAGTTCTTCCTGCTCCATAGTCTAGAGTCCCTCAATCTAGGCTGCTTGCCTCCTCTGCAGGCACCATGATTGTCAAGTGATGAGAAAGCAATGGTGAATGGGGAGACCCTGTGTGGGGAGCAAATAGTCATGGGGAAGACGTGTTTACCTACTTCTGTGGCAAGGACCAGAGTGGTACCCAGAGCCCTGAGTGCCACAAAGTGATCACCTTGGCCCAAAGGTGACTCTCAAGAGAGAAGATGGGACTTGAAGTGGCTGTGTGTTGGGAGTAGCCAGGAGAACAGACAGAGGAAATACTTACAGTCACAAGAGGCCAGGCAGCTATTGACTGCTGATGTGGGTGCAAACAGCTGATGCTGAGAATGTAAAGTCAGATTTGCCTTAGCAACATGGATGCCATCTCTGAGAAGGAGTCTCAGTGGTCTCTGTATTTCTCCATATGGTTCAGTGGCCTAGAGGCCAGTGAGCTGTACAGTAGCTTAATTTGGCACTTAGCGTGACTCTGGGCAAATTACATTTTCTTTCATTGGCCTCCCTTCCCTCTGCTGCCAGATATATAATAGGACAAATCAGGGAAGGCCATGGATCTCAGTCTTAGCTGCAAACTGTCTTTGTAGGGCTTCTGTTGTCCAAGCCCAGCCCAGTAAAGCTAATCTCTTGGAGGAGGGCCCAGGAAATGATTTTTATTTGTTTGTTTTTAAGCTAATCAGTGGTACAACACAACATTTCATGATTTATTAATCAAATCCATAGAACCTAAATTGTATGAGAATATTCTGCAGGAAACTGGAGAGACTCTTGGGCTTTAAACCTTTGGTAAGAAACCACAAGTAGCCCATCACAGTTAACAAGAAAAGCAGTTTGGCCTTGGAGAAAGATGTCCTCTCTTGGTTTTCTTCCCAAATTCTCCTTGCTCCCATATCTTGCTTCTGTTAGTAATGGGAACCACCTTGTAATTCTATTAGAGGATTTTTATGTGGGGATTGGAGTAATGATGTTGAGAACAGGAGCTGGGACACAAGCCTTACTGGGCTCGGACTCTGGAGTAGAGCAGAAAGTGAGACCTGCGTCATGTCACAAGTCAAAGAATGAGAAAGGATGGATACTCCCCTAGGGAAGGGGCTATGTCCCTGACATAAGACGTTTTTTCCATTTAGACTAGCACATTACTCCATGGAAAATGGGACAGTAGTAGCAAAGGAAGATGGACCTACAAGGAATCCTGTTACTAAATCTGCTCCAAACTCCCATTCAACAGAGAACAGAGGGATTGGCAACAGTGGCACTCCAAAAATGTGAACATTTCTAGCACCAGGATTTACATAGTGCATCATTAAGTCAAGTAATTCATACTTCTTAAAGAATGTTTTGCACTGTTTGCAATAAGACAAAACAATGAAAACAACCTGATTGTGGATAGGTGATAACTTCAGTTATGTCACTCTTTTCTAAAGGACTACTGTTTTTAAAACGTGCAGATAGTTTATATGTATTGATAGAAGAAGATAACCAAGTTATTGCTGACTAATGCCACAAAAAGCATTCCTTGGTTCCTCATTGGTCTCCTAGCATAGTGTTGCCTCAGAAACACAGCGACAGAGGTGAAAATTGGTCAGAGATGAGGTTGGCTTGAGACTGAGCCATCAGGAGGATTATGGGAAGTTTTATCTACAAAAACGGGAGCAAACAGTGAAAAACCATTAGAACAGACAGATAGGACTTAAGGGGTTGCACTGTAACACAGCAGAGAGGTAGTATCTGAAGCTGAATGAAGGGCAGAGTAGTATCTGGAGAGACAGTTCAGAGGTTAAGGGCATTTGCTTCTCTTCCAGAAGACCTGAGTTCAGTTCCTAATACCCACATTGGTTGATTCACAACTGCTTATTACTCCAGTTTCAGCCTGAGTGTGTGTGTGTGCGTACACACACACACAATATGCATGGGTGGGGGAGGCTTTAAGTTTTCTTTGCTTTTATTATATTAGAAAGTGAAGACCTAAGTCTTTGAAAAATACAATAGTGAATGTAATGATTTTAAAGTAGATATCTCAAATATGAAGAGTTGCAGATCATATGTTTCTTTTCATACTAAATAAATCAATGGTTGGGTTTAACAGTTGTTTTTTTAAAAACATGTCTTTTAAAAGACTGGGAAGCCAGTATTTCTAGTCCTTCTGAACCCTGTTCAGAAGCAAAAGAAAGGTATTGAACTCAGAAAGAATATGAGAGAGATATTAAAATATGGCTTGTTCCATATTTTAAACATCACCAGATTGAGGCATAATTATATGCTTGCATTTAACCAAGTATGTACCAAGAAAAGCACAGACTCAGAAGCAAACAGTCCTTAGACTGAACAAGTAGAGTGCTTGCCAAGCATTCATGATGCCCAGGGGTTGGTTTTCAGCACCCCATAAATTCTGTGTGGTGACAGACCTGTAATCCCAAAACTTTAAAGGTGGAGGCAAAAAGATAAGTTGAAAGTCATCCTAAGCTACCCAAGTGACTTTAAGGCAAGTTGGAGCTACATCAAAACAAACAAAAAATCTTCATATTAATTCATTAACCCACTTTATAAATCAGTAAAGAGGTGTGTGTGTCAGTCTACACAGCACTTGAGAGGTTGAGTAGTGTGTGTTTTGGTATATGGGACAATATGATGGGAACGTGGTTATAGGGAATTAAATTCTTTAGACAAACCAGATGCTAAGCTTCTGCCCAGAATCAATATGCTGTCTGAAGTCCTGGAGACTAATAAAACATACCAGAATACCAATTTATGGATAGGTTTTTGGAAGTAACTTCAGAAAAGGAATCCAAGCTTGAAGCCACTTTTGAAATGCCAGATGAAGTTTGTGGGTTTAATCAGAGGCCTGAAAGGGGAAGTGTAACTAATGATCTACTGTGATCTATGAGTTATGTCTGAAATAAGCTAAGAAGTTCAGGCAGTGAGAACATGATTGAAATGACTGAAGCTGGTGGGAGAGATTGTGGCCAATGCAAAGAAATCTGGAAGATATTTTTTAGGGTAAAGTTTGATAATGGGCAGTAGGGAAAGATGCTTGCCCATAATCGAGTCACCTAGATATTTCATGTGAAGACAAAGAAGCCATAAGAAACCTGACCCTACCCAGAAATGTCCCACAGCTCAAAAACTATCAGAGATCCCTCAAGATACCTCAGGGCACACTCAGTGCCTTGAGGCACAGTTCTGTCTCATTGGTCTCAAACTTAATAGTCCTTAAAATGTGATCATTATTGACATGTTTGTGTGTGCTCGCACACACGTGCTGACCCTCACACATTTTGGGGAGGGAGACCTCAGGCATGCTTGTGGCAGTCAGAGGACAACTTTCTCTTCTTGGGGTAAGCTGGGCTAGTTGGACCATGTGCTCTGGAGATTGCCCTGCCTCAGCCACCCATCTCTCTGTAGTGCCTGCTGGGATTTAAGATACTTGGACTATTGCATTCAGCTCTTATGTGGGTTCTGAGGATAGGGACACAGTCAATTGGCTTGTATAGCAAGTGCATTTTATCCACTGGACTATTTCTGTAGCCCAGCTCAGGACTGTCCAGTGAAATCTCTGGACAGGGCAGGAGCCAGGTCTCATCATGCTTCAATTTTTATCTTTCTTGCCACTGATCAGATAGAGACCTCTTAGGAAGTGAGGGTTCATTCGGGTTTATGGTATGGCAGGGTGTGGTCACCATGGTGGGGAAGGAATTGGCAGTGGAAGCATGTGGCTGGGGCTCCTGACACCTCAGTGGACCAGGAAAAAGATCTGTAGGCTCCATGTGCCTGCCTTCCTGTGACTCATTTCCTCCAGTTAGACTTTACCTCCTAAAAGTTCTATAACCTCTTATGACCACACTGCCAGCTGAGAACCAAATGTTCAAACACATAAGACTGCAGGGGACATTACTTTCAAACCACAGCACCAACTTCCGTTTCGTCTCTATGCAAATTTAAAACAGTGACTATTTAACATGCTTCTGCCCAAAGCTTAATACCGAGAGAAGACCAGAAGCCAGATAATATAAAATTAGTCAACCAATCAAGAATATTCTAGAAGTGGTATTTTGATCTAATTATTAAGACTGGAAAATGTTCAGCTAAACTTAGGGCTAAATAGCACGACTGTAGATTGGCTGGTGACCAAGTCATTTCCCCAGGAGAGCTTCCTGAGGATGAAGCTTCTCTTCAGAGGACAGTTAGGAAAAGTTGCTGCCCTTGGGGAATTCTTGGAGAAGCTTCCAGAAAGTGCAGGTAGTGCGTGTTGACATTTTCTCCACACACTGTTATCCTTTCTAGTTTGCATACAGATAGGACAAATCATTTAAGCAGCAGTTCTTGGGTGGACAGTAGTACCCACTCTTTGTTTACTTCTCTGTATTTCCACAGGAAAGGAAGATAATGAAATTTAGCTTAACCACGCTGTGGGTTGGAAGTTATAACCTATCTAACTCCTTAATTAAGCTATCAATTAAGCTCGTGTCTGTGCCACCTGCTATGCCTGGGCCCCGTGCCATGTAGAAAAGCCAGCACTGACAAGCTTGTCCCCACAGAACCCAGGACTCCAGTCAATCTTCAGTCTTTTCTTCCTCATGGCATTCTCCTAAGAGATATTTCAGATAGGTCACCCAGTGCATTCATATTGCCTGTGAGGTTCCAGAATGTTCAAGGCAAGCAGCAGACTTGAGGATTTCTAGCTGCCCCAAAGGAGCATTTTATGTTGACTGTACAGCAGCCAGCCACCTTTTTTTTTTTTTTTTTTTTTTTTTTTTTTTTTTTTTGCCTCGAGTGTCCCAAGTTTCACTTCTGCAGGGCAGCGTTGGGCTGAAAGCTGGAGAAAAAAAATGAAGTCAAAGATGGGGGCAGGCATTGCAAATTGACTTTTGAAACCTAGTGGAATGTTCTGAAGCATTATTGAGTAACAATGCATAAATGAAAATAACAGGAAAAGCTATGATGTATTAAGCATGGGTGTCACCGAATGCTTCAGTTTATGGGACTCATTTCAATTTACAGGAGGCCTGCCAGCTTAAATGCCATGCTCCCTCCTAAGAGGGAACATGTGAACAGACTAGTCTTGGGATGCAGAGCTCATAGCTGTGGTTGACTCCAGAACCTGGAATGAAGTCCTAGCCTGTGACCTGCAGATGTGCCTCCCCTTGTTTACCCTGCCATGACTGGTGCCTTGTCACTGACTGAACAAAAAAAGTCTCCTAAAGAGATGACATTCCAGAAGGAAGGACTTCACTCCAACTTTGTTCTGCTCTCCACTGTGAACAGGCATTTTTTATCTTGAGGGGAACTATGTCTCATTTACCAACGTCATAGAAAATATGGACTGCTCTGAGGTAAACTACTACACAATAGATAAAGACGAAGCCACCACCCTCCTTCCATGCTAGGGAAAGAGCAATGTGACTGTATTTCAGTTAAAATATGAAGGATCCATACATACATGATGAGCTTGGGTGTTTTCCTAGTTCACTGGAAACAATCATTGTCGTGTGATCCTTCTGCCTTCAGTGAACGTATGTTGAGTATTTGCTTTATGTTGATAGTTTCCTTAAGAATCCTTCCATGTAGAAACAGGCAAAACTCTCCCTGATCCCCCCACTTCCAAGGCACTGTTGTCCCAGGAAGCAAGGCTAGTGTACCCAATGTGTGAGCATCAGGAACAGAAACAGCCTGAGCAGGGATGAAGACATTGCTGGGATTTTACTTAAAGCAGCAATGGAGCCTTCTCTGAGAAGCTGGCTCTGCAGGATAAATGGGAAGGCAGTGAGGAGCAGCTCTCAGAGGCAGGAGCCAGTGTAGCATGAGTGCAGGGGAACGGGAAGCCAACAGGGCTGTATTACACTTCTTTCTGCCTTTGGTTTGGCTCCCAGTCCAAGCTTTTGGCCCATGGTCATTGGGTTCTGTTGCTGTAGGGTCTTCAGCAAGGTGACTGTGAAGGTAGGGAGCATGTGGCAGAAAGGAAGCAGAGTAGGGGACAGGCATACTTCTACTTCCTTCAAGTAGGGCCTCTCTTCCAACTTCTCTATAACCTCCCTGTCACCATCAAATTGGGAGTTCATCAGATTAATCCATTCATAAAGGATAAATCCTATGCTTCAGTCATTCCCTCAGAGCTCATCAGCTGACGACTGAGCCCCTAACACATGAACCTGAGAGGAACATTTTATGTTCAAACCAGAGCAAGAGCTAATGGTTAGAGAGAGGGTGTCAGGCTGGAGGAGAGATGTGATGGCGGATCTTGGTTGTCAACTTGACATACTTGAATCCTTAAATGAGTAATTTCCTCCATCAGATCGACATGTGGGCATGTCTGTGGGGCATTTTTTTAAATTTATTTTACATCCCAGCTGCAGCAACCCCCCCAGCTTCCCCTCCCAATGCCTCTCCCTATTCCCCCACCTCCTAACCCTCTTCCTCTTTCATATCCACTTAGGGAAGGGCAGGTCTCCTATGAGTAGCAATAAAACATGGTATATCAAGTTGCAGTAAGACTAGGCACCTCTGTGGGGCATCTTTTTGATGGCTCGTTTATGTAAGAGGGCCTGGCCCATTCTGAGTACCATTCTTAGGCAGGTAGGCTTTGACTTATATAAGAAAGGTAACTGAGTAAGCCAGCAAGCTGGGTTTCTCCATGGCCTTGGCTTCTCTCCATTATTTCTGGTAACCAGTAAGCCAAACAAACTGTTCCCTCCTCTGTGTTGGTATAGGTCAGTGTTTTATCACCACGACAGAAAGCGAACTAGACCGCGATTCAAAGTGGGGCCAGACTACTAGGCCATGAGGTCAATAGGAGGACTCAGCCAAGATGAGAGGGTTTTGTTGGTTTTGTTTGTTGATTGGTTTTCTTTTCCTTTCCTTCCTTCCCTCCTCCCTTCCTTCCTTCCTCCCTTCCTTCCTCCTTCCCTCCCTCCCTCCCTTCCTTCCTCCCTTCCTCTCTTCCTCCCTCCATTCCTCTCTTCCTCCCTTCCTTCCTCCCTTCCTTCCTCCCTTCCTCTCTTCCTCCCTCCATTCCTCTCTTCCTCCCTTCCTTCCTCCCTTCCTGCTTTCCTCCCTTCCTCTCTTCCTTCCTCCCTTCCTCCCTTCCTCTCTTCCTTCCTCCCTTCCTTCCTCCCTTCCTCCCTTCCTCCCTCTCTTACTCCCTTCCTGCCTTCCTCCCTTCCTCTCTTCCTTCCTCCCTTCCTCCCTCCCTTCCTTCCTTCTTTCTTTCTTTCTTTTTTTTTTTTGACAGGGTTTCTCTGTGTAGTCCTGGCTGTCCTGGCACTTGCTCTGTAGACCACGCTGGCCCTGAACTTGGAGATCTTCCTGCCCCTGTTCCCAAGTTCTGGGATTAAAAGCATGTGCCACCACCACCCAGCTAAAATGGAAGATTTTAACAAATATGGTGTTCTTTCTGTCACAAGTGCCCTGGTTGCTCCTTGAGCAGATGCCACTGTAGCAGGTGACAGGGCAGAGGTGGGAGCATATCCCAGATGTTGAGTTTGGGGAGGGTCAGTGAGAGAGGAGGTCAGTCAGTATTCGATCCAATACAGTTCCGAGTACAGAACCAAAAAACCTTTGCCATGGTTGGATGGAGAATGTACATCTCAGATGCGTGGGGGGTGGGGTGATTGGACAATTTCTAGGCAAATATGCCATTACCTGGAACGGAGCCGACAGGAAGTACAGAGGGAAAGACAGTACTGGGCATATTGTCCCAGAGAACAAGGAGAGCCCTGTGGGAAGATCTTCCTGTGCTGGCACTGTGGGACATACGGAGCTGCCAGGCAGCACTGGTGTCTTCTCCATCCAGAGATAAGCACGTTGGCAGCTTTGCTCCTCTGTTACCATAGCAGACCTTGTGCATCAGCAAACATAGACCCAGCCTGCTCGAGTTTTCTGCCCAGGTTGGTAGTAGGTCCTTACACTGTTAACCCGAGTCTCTCCTTCCTTTTCCGGAGTGGTGGGAGACTATTGACTCCATTCTGCTCTCAGAGCCTACTGCTCCAGTAACACGTGGGGAGCTGGTAAGCAGATGTAGAAATCTGTGGCTACTTCCAGGACCTGGACTAACAGAGCTGCTTACCTATTAGGGTTGGAGCCTTGGAGTTAGTGCCTGTGGGCTGAGGAAGGTCTGTGGAGTGGGTGCATAGACTTAGCATCCAAGTGTCCCACTGGTCTCTGTAACTAGAAACTTCTGAAACTGAAAGACTGGACTGGTAACTAGGTTGTAAATAGTATAATGCTAAGTATGAGGCAGTGATGGGGTATTCCAGACTAAATCTTGAGACCAGGCTGGCTCTTCTCTTGTCCCATCCTTTGCAAACCTTGATGTCTGGGAAAGTAGTAGAGACCACAGTGTGCTGAGAAAGAAGTAGAGAGCAGTTTATTTAGCAAGTGTATTAGTTACCTGATTCTGAGTGACAAATAACTTCAAAGCACAATGCCTTGGGATCATCTCACCAGCTGCACTTGGTGCCTTAAATGTCATTGTACTTTGTTGGTCCACCCAGCTCCCAAATAATGACATAGAAACTTATCATCATGAAAGGTTGGCCTTTAGCTTAGACTTGTTCCCAACTAGCTCTTACCTGCTTCTTTTAATCTATGTTCTGCTCTGTGGTGCATTACCTTTCCTCGATATGTATGTCTTCCTCCCTCTGTATCTCGCTGGCATCTCTCAACTCTCTTCCTGAAAATCCTCCATATTCTCTTCTGCCTAGCTGTTGGCCATTCAGCTCTTTGTTAAAGCAATCAGGTGTCTTATGTGGGCAAGATAAAAAGCAATATTTCTTTACACAGTTTGCTCAAATATCCCACAACATTTCCCCCTTTATTTCTAAATAAAAAAGAAAGGTTTTAACTCTAACACAGTAAACCTATATACAATTAGAGAATTTTCAGGTAAGAATTACATTCAGAATGTCTAGCCCATTTGTATTTGGCAAATTTGGAGAAAGTACTCTATTATCTATTCTATCTTAGTGAGTCCAAAGTTTTGTACCTACAGGCCTATCATAACTTGTATAACCAACCTAGAAATATATTTTTACACCTTAGAACATTTTCTTAGATAAACAGCTTAAGCCTTTATATCCCTCAACCTTATATACATTACATTTCTTTTGTGAGTTTCTTTTCTTAATTTAGTAACAAGGAAATCTGTAACTATAATACTCTAGTCTTTGACCCCATCAGAGACCTAGGAAGGATAAGGAAGCAGGAAGTACAAACTATAGAAACAACAGAGACATCTGTCTGTCTGGACAGTCACCCTAGATTCCTCTGTAACATTGGGGTATCTGTCTTTATCCTACAGGCCTAGAAAATCTGAAAGACTTTTCTGTGAAGCAGGAATTTTGAAGGACTGTCCTACCTTGTGTTGGCAAAGTTTGGTGATCTCTGTTTTACCTGGTAAAAAGTTTTGTGTCATGCTTGTCCAATTTGGGATAGCATACTGTCAGTAGTTGAGGAAAGGGCAATTTCTTTCCCAGTGGCTAGCTTTGTAACATTGAAAGAAAACTCCATATGGAGGTTCTTTGATGTCCATCATCTTTTTTTTTTTTAAAGTAGATTGGTGCTGCCAAGAGCAGACATATCTCATTGTCATGAAAAGCCTTATATTATTAAAACATCTTAGATGCCATATTCTATGTGAGACCCAGGGTTTGAGCTCCTGCACCACAGAACAAATTAAAAGGGAAAGAAAATGGAAGTAATAATAATAGTTTGGAAAAGTGATCTTGATAAAGGGTAAACAGGATGCTTTCTTTCTTTTTAAAACCAGGATTTCTCAGCACCTATATTACATCATCATGTGTCTTAGTGAAGGTTTCTATTGCTGTGAAGTATTACAATAAGGTTTCTGGCCTAGGGTGACCAGAGGTCCACACCCACAAACCTGCTGTCTCAGACTGCTTAGCCACCTGCTGCTGCTTTGGCCCCCAAAATGGCTCAGACACTTATATTAATTTCATGCTGATTGGCCTATGGCTCAGGCATATTGCTAGCTAGCTTTTCATCTTAACTCAACCCATTTCCACTAATCTGTCTGCCACGTGGCCCATGGCTCACCTGTGTTCCTTACATGTTTCTTCTTTTGGCATCTGGCTCGATCTGTCTCTGACTCTGCCCTGCTTTTCTCTTACCTATACTGTCTCTGGCTATGGTGTTTGCCAAGGACCAAAACAGCTTCTTTATTTAAAGATTGATATATTCACAGCATACAGAAAGGCATTACCACATCAGTGAAGAGACACCATGACCATGGCAACTCTTATAAAAGTAAAACATTTAATTAGGGTGGCTTACATTTTCAGAGGTTTATTCCATTATCATGGTGTGACATGGTGGTGTTCAGGCAGACCTGGTGATGGAGAAGTAGCCAAGTGTCCTACATCTTCCAGGAAACAGGAAGTAAACTGAGACACTGAGAGGTATCTTGAGCATATATGAGACCTCAAAGCCTTCCCCCAAAGTGACACACTTCCTCCAAAAAAGCCACATCTACTCTAAGACCATGCCTTCTAATAGTGCCATTCCCTTTGGGGTCCCCTTGGGCTGCTGGATCTCCCTGACTCTTCCTTCCTTCCCTTGTATCTATGCTTGGATTTCCCGTCTGCTTCTAAGCTGCTCTGCCATAGGCCAAAACAGTTTCTAACCAGTGATATTTACAGCATACAGAAAGACATCACATATCAGGGGCCATTTTTTTTCAAACCACCACAGTATATAATAGTCATTCTTCAACCCCAGTATGCTACTAGGATTTCTCAGCACCTATATACCTATATTACATTATTGCTCATCTCCTAATCTTAGTATGTAGCACTTTCCATAACATATTTGACTGTCAGACCATTTGTAGTATTCCCCAGCTTGGGTCAGTGCTGAAATGGAGATGCAGGATCATATATATATGTGTGTATGTATATATATGTATGTATATACATATATATAGTAATGCAGGATCAGTGTGATGACCACACAGGAAATGCAGCAACTCACATCTTGGAGAGCAGGTACTAAAGTAACTACTTTGGGACAAGCTGTCTTATACTATAGTGGCTCAAAATGTGGCCCTAGGAATAGACAATTCAGAGACAAACCTGTTAACCATTGGTGATGAGGTGAGAATAGAAATTAGACGTAAACTAGAAACTTTTGTGGCAACCTGATATTTCTTTATCTTTTGAAACTAACCATTAGTAATTAGGTTTGTGTTTGTTTCATTAATTTTATTGTCTTAGAAATTGACTTTGAGAGGTTTTGGGGGTTTTTTTGTTTTTGTTTTTTTTTTTGTTTTGTTTTGTTTTGTTTTTTTTGTAATCTGTGTATAGGATCCTGAAAATTTTTAAAGTTGGTCTTGTCCATCACAAATTACGTCTTCACTGGGGCTGAAGAGATGGCTCAGGAGTTAATAATACTTGCTGCTCATGTAGAAGACTCTGGTTCCATTCCCAGTACTTCACAGTGGCTCACCACTGTCTGTAACTCCAGCTCCATCTGGGCTCTTTTCTAGCTTCTTCTAGCACCAGGCTCACACATGCTGCACATGTCCCCATACCTAGTTTATGTGTTGCTGGAGATTAAACCCAAGGCTCTGAGCCTGTCAGGTAAGTGCTTTACCATGGAGGTATACCCTAGACACTGTGTGTGCAGACTCTTAGACCAATTTTTCTCTATCGCTCTTTGATCCATCCTGAGTATCCAAACACCAGGAGTTTGTATATAGTGTGGCTTTCAGGAAGTAGGAAGGTGACAGCCATATGTGTCTCCACTGTGTGTGTCTGAACCCCCTGTGTCCCTCCCATTTTGGATTCATGGCTGAATTTTTCAGAAAATTTTGAATTTTTCAGGAAATTTAACATCCCTTCAGGAATGGTGGTGGCCCAACTCTGAAGTATTTAAGCAGGTGGGACTCCATAATGCTTGGCTTTTTTTTCTCCCTAATGGTCATGTGGTACTGTATCCTCTCCTCCCCCCTTCCTAAGTGATCACTGATAAGGACTTTAGTCCTAAAACAGTAATTTCTGTGACAGTAGTAATACTTTAATTGGCTTCCCTTCTCTCCCACCTCTTCTTGAGACTTGAATCAGGTTCTGATGTGCTGCACTGCTCTAAATCAGCGAGGTATTATTTTCTTATAGTTGTTAATGGGCAATGTAGGAGTAAAAAAATACTTCCCAGCTTCACTACTTTTTTTCCATCTAGAATAATTGCAAGTAATTTTTATTTGTTTCTAGGAGATAGAAGCTAATCAGCTTTATGTATAGGAAGAAATGCAGATTGTAAGTAGTGATCTCTCCCACTAATGTCCTCCAAACAGTATTAGAATTAATAAAGTCCCACAGAGCTTCACTTCATCACAAAAGCCTCTCCTGTCCCCTGAACCTGTTTGGTGCTTACTTTCCTAGAGACTTGTCTATTACTGAGGGACAGGTTCATTCTACATGAGTTTATCCTCCCCCCCCCCCCATAGCCACATTCTTTAGATCATTGTTTGAGCTCCTTGTCAAAGTAAGGCCACTTATCTAGCTACATTAGAGCCTCTTACTGGGTCTATCCTGAGTGGTCCCATACAAGACCCCAGCTAGCTTCCAGAAGCTACCTGTCCCTGCAATATGTCACTGACTTGAATCCAGCAGCTGCCACTAGGTTCATGATGTAACCTTTCTGGTCTGAGGTCTCATATTTACCTTCCATTTCTTTTCCAGGTGGTAGACATAGAAGTACCCTCTTAGAGGCCCCTGATGTAGCACATGTGGGTGAAGTAGAAGTAGAAGCACATTTGGACCAGCAGTGTCTCATACAGCCATTTCAAGGCTCTTTGTGTTACCTGTTACTCAGGTGGAGTTCCATTGCATTCCTTCAGAACTGTCCATTGTAGGTACACTGATGAGAAGTGACAGTATTACATAGTTATCTCAAGGTTTCAAGTTCATAGGCAGAGCCAAGATCTGAAAATAACCATGACATTCCTGCTACACTCATTGTCAGGATGAAGGTGGCATCTCAGTGTTTGATGAATGGATGAACAATCTTCTTCATTAGCCTGTCCACTTTGCCATGCTGGTGGAAAATAAGGACATTCTGTCAGATGAGAGCAAATAAACCTGCTGACCTTTCCTACTGAGCCCCATCTCCAGCCCTGTATTGCTGATTTTTAAAGGGATGTGTGTCCTGTGTTGACATTATCCCAGAAGGACAGAGAGCAATTCCTAGTGGAACATGCTTAGGATTACTGTGTGGAATGTCTCCTCGCCTTCCTTCACCTCATTCACATGTCTTCCTCACCCAGTATAGTCCTGGCATAGTCAGAAAACCTAGTGTGATTTCTGCTTTGTGGTGCTGGGATCAAACTAAGGGCCTTGCACATATTAGGCAAGAGCTTAACCACTGAGCTACACCCCCAGGTCATATGATAGGCTCATTCCCTATCCTGCTTTATCTTTATTATCTTTGTTACCTCTTGCCTGCAGCCACCTGCTGCTGCAGTTGAAGCAGATTTCTCATTTTCCAGGCTCTGTCCCAGTCAAGCAGTTCCCATGGCCTCCTCTGTCTACCCAACCTTCTGATCCAGATATGCATCCATATTTTCAAACCTGGTAGACATTTCTTTTTTGGTTGTGGTGAATGCAGATGGAGGGTCTTGCACACATTAGGCAAATGCTTTGCCACTAAACTAGATCCCCAGAATAGCCCTGCTTAGGCTATAGTGGATACTTGGTTATAGACAGGTGTGCTTCCAAATGGAAGAAGGCTTAAGAAAAGTAAAATGCCTTCCATGATGATGCAGGCTCAGTTCAAGAGCAGAGGCTAACTTTTTGTATTCTTTCTTAGGAGCCATCTAGCTTGTTTCTTGATATGGGGGACTGGGCTCATGTTGAGACCTGGAGGTTCATCAATTCAGATACTATGAACCGCTGACTTGCCCTGGGACCTTCTGTCTCTACATCCCCAGTGATGGGATTATAAGTGAATGGCATCATGCATAGTTTTATGTGGGTGCTAGGGATAGAACTCAGGTCCTAATGGTTGTGTGATGAGCACATCACCAGATGAACCATCTCCCCAGCCTCTCAATTCTCACTCTACAGCAAATTATACCTGAAGCTTCCCAGGGCTTGCAGCTTGAATTTACAGCTCAAGGAGAGATTGGGTGGAGACAGCTGTGCTTCCATTAGTGCAGCGGCACAGGGGGGTGAGGCATATTCATTCTGTCTCCCATCAAGGGTCTCACTGCAGGTTTTTACATAATCTCTCCCTAGAGTTCCACAGAGGGAAGAATGTTTTTAAACTGAGGACAAAACTTGGACCAGAGCAGGCTGCAGGTATGTGGGCTCTTTGTAGGCAGCTCTCAACAGAGAGATCAGCCAAGGCTCTAGATGCTTGCACTGTGAAGCATTGCTCACAAACATTTCAGAACACAGAGCCCCCAGTGTACTGATCTCTGCCAGAAGCAATTTGTTCAGCCACTGAATGTGGAGTGTGGGTAGTCCCAGAAACAGATGCACACCTTCATCTTCCTTAGAGGAGGGTCTGCACTCCTGGGTATCCTTCAGCTGCTCTCTACCAGGAAATGGCCTTGACAATGACTTGCAGCCTGGCCATCTAGTCCAACAGGCTATGGGCTGCTGACTCTGCTCAGGGCTTCTAGAAACAGATGCCCAGCAGGAGGTCTCCCCCAGCGGGGGTCCTGTGAAATGCTATTGGGCCCAGTGGGCTGTTTCTTCTAAGAATCTATTGCTTAGTGTCCTTGAGGGCACAGAGGTGTCTCAACAACAGCTTTTAGTTTTTATTTATTCATGTGTGTTCTCTAAGCTTGGTATTGTTGCCAAAGGGTTTATGGCCTCTTAAAGTTTCAGAGCCTCTGATTTTATGGCCACTGTTTTTGGAGAAGTGCTGTTTGGGGAAATGACTGGTTTCATTCTGACTGGGTGATGGGTGAAAGATTAGATTTTTCTATCTTCATTTAGAGCCCCTACACGACCTTGTTGCATGCATCCCTGATAAACCAGCATTTATGGAATGTGGATTACATGGCTCTGCTTGTCTATGAGGCCTTGCTTTGTTCTCTTAGTGTTAGGCTTATACAGTGTTCCTGAAGTTTATCATTCCCAGTCCAGGGATTCAAAAGTCCCTCTGAGGACAGTGAGGCAATGACATCATCTGCAAACAGACATATGTGGCCTAAAGTTGCAACACAAACCTTTTCTGACCGGCCTTCTCGGGGGTCAGGCTTCCAACCAGTTAGGTGTACTTTTAGGTGTACTTTCCTCGGATTAGGAATTCAATGTCTTAGTGTGAGCTGCTGTGAAAAAGAACCGTGACTGGTAGTTCACACATGCTATTTATTTTCCATGGTTCTTGAGACTAGAAGTCTGAGATCAGAGGCCAGCATGGTGGGGTGTCAAGACCATCTTCTTTCTTATAGGTGACAGATTCCTATTGGTGACAGAGGAGCATTGTCTCTTTGGCCCATTCATGGGGATTTCATGACTGGGATCAGCTCATGACCCAAGGGCTAATCTACCCATCACTACTACCCACTACCACCACTGCCTGAGGATTAAGTGTCAGCATGAGAATCTAGGCATATCAGGATCTAATCCCTGGTCAACAGAAATGCCAACAGGTAAAGAGAGCTCAGGAATTTGTGGGACATTTCTGTTCAGGCCTGTGTCCTGAGGCAGGCTGAGCCTCTTTTCCTGCTCCAGCCATGAACCTGAAAGCTGGGATATCAGCATATATCTCATCAGTGTTCTGTGGCTGTGAAGAGACACCATGAACATTGGCAGGAAGCACAGTGGCATGCAGGTGGACATGGTGCTGGAGAAGGAGCTGAGAGTTCTACATCTGGATTCACTGTCAGTAGGAAGAGAGACACATCGGGACTGGCTTCCGCTTTTGAAGCCCCAAAACCCACGCCTAGTGACACACTTCAGCTTTTGAAACCCCAAAATCCACCCCTAGTGACAACAAGGCCACACCTCCTAATCTGTCTCAGTGGTGCCTCTCCTTGAAACCAAGCATTCAAATATATGAACCTATGGAGGCCATTCTTGTTCAAATCACCACGCCATCCATGGTGATTAGTACTGGTTTTATGTTTGATTGAATCCAAAATCAACAAATAAGTATAACTGCAGATGGGTGTGTAAAGGGCATTCCTGGAAAGATTAATTGATAAAGACCTTCTCCCCGAAGTTGTTGGCACCTTCTAAGGATCTAAGGAGGTCCAAGGGAAAGTCTTTCGCTTTTTCCTGCCTACCTTCACTCCATGCTGGAAAGTGTATCTACTCCTTTCCTGCTGCTGGCACCACTGTTCAGTTATATCCAAACCCACCTTCTTCAGTCCTCTGTAGACTGATGACCTGTGGCTTTCTAGAAATCCTTCAGGCCTTCATCATCTAATTGGGACTGCTGAGACACCCAGCCTCAAGGATGGAGAAGATACTGGATTTACAGCTTCTCCAAGGAGTAGATGACCACTATTGAAATACCCACCCTCACCTTGGTAAGCCATTTAAGAAAATCCTCCTTTATACAATGCATTTGTTCTATTGTTCTGTCCTTCTAGAGAGCCTAACATAGCTCCTTCTCAGCTGATTCCTCATGGAGAAAACCATTAGAGGATGGCTTCTAAGAACAGGACCCCACCATTAGGCAGTGACTGCGTTGTTACTTTCTGTCATAGTCATTAACAACAGTAGGATAATGAGCTCACATGAGTGTAACATACAAAAGTGCTTAGCACAGTGTGGCAGGTAGGCAACATACCTTCCCTTCAGGCACCCACCCCTAAGTCCTGGAACCTAGGGGTGGGGTACCACATTTCATGGCAGTAAAAATTTTGCAAATATAACTAATATTATAGGCCTTAAAATGGATCATTCTAAACCCAATGTAAATATGGTTATGGTTATGCCTGGGTTATACTGCCCCCAATTCATGTGTTGAAGTCTTAAGCTCCCAGTACTTTAGATGAGGTCTTTTAAGATGAGGTCTCTGTGACATTTAATATTTAAGGATGTCCTAGGAGATTAGTGGAGCATACCTGTGTGCCTGGGGGTACCTCAGAAGGACCAGCTCCTAAAGGCTCTGATGCCATGTGTGAGCTGACTCCTAGATGGATTTAGAACATGATGGCATTACTGGAACGTGGCTGCAGGAAATAGCTCAGCATGCCCTTAGGACCGTATTTGTCCTGGCCTTGTCCTGTTTCTTTTCTCTACTTCCTGGCTGCCATGTTTTGAGCTGTTCTGCCACACCTTCTCCACCGGATGGACCGACACCTCTGAAATATGAGCAAAGGAAATTCTTCCCTTACATTGTTGTGTCAGGTACAGTTGGTCACAGTGATAGAAAGTAACATGTCTGAGAAGAGATGATTAGAACACAGATACCCACAGGGTGAGACTGTGGTAAGATGAAGGATGCAGACAGCCACCTGCACTGCATACCCACACTCCACATCCTTTCCTCCAACAATGATTTCTATCAGGAATCTGCTGACAAGGCAATGGAGACTGAGAGGTCTCATTATCTCTCTTAATGCTTCAGAGATACAAGCCAGTGTTGAGTTTAGCCTGAGTCTGAAGACCTGAAAACCTGAGACTGAGGTAAGTTTAGCTGGAAAGCAGGATGGGATGAGATGGGATGTCCCAGCTTACGCAGAGAAATGGGAAGGGAAAGAGACAAAAACTTTCTATTCTTACCTCTTGTTCTACTCAGGCACCAGTGAACAGAATGACAGTCACTCACCTGGGGAAAGCCATCTGCCTTACACAGACTCCCAATTCAAAAGCTAATCTGGCACCCAAATATCCTCACAGACACACCTGGAAGAATGGTTAGTAGGTGACTGGACATTAGACAACCAGGCAAGTTGACAAATGGAATTCACCACCATGCCTGTCCCCTACCCCCACAACTTCATCTTCTATCACCCAGTTGAGGACATGAAGTGACTGGAGTGCTCAGGTCAGTAAGAAGAGAAGGGGCTGCCTAGCTCCTGGGTGTGCTGGGCTCATCTGACCCCTGAGGCATTGTGGCAAAGGAAAGAGTGTCACACCTTCTAAAGCAGCAATGCAACCTTCCAGCTGGCCTGGCCAATGTCTTTAGACACACAGGCAGGCATAGCCTATTCCAGCATGGAAGACCCTAATAACTGTCCTGCAGTGAAAGAGACCTACCAGTGCCCACTAGGGCAAAAGAGGCCATTGGCCTTGATGCAAACTAAGTCATCTATGTAGGACTCCCAATAATCCCAAAACTACCCCACCTAAAGTTATCACAGAATCCTGTAATATCTATGTATGATGGTACCATGCAAATTCCAGATCATATTTTTCAAGCTCTGAAGTTAATGCTTGATTACCTACCAGGAACAGATGATACTGAGGGTGGCTATGTACAATAGTATGTTCATGTCTCCCCAAATTAATATATCAAGACCCACCCCTTCCCCAGTTTGCTAGTGGGACCTTTGAAAGGATATTGCATCATGGAGTACAGCCCTTAGGAATGAGGTCAGTGCCCTTATGAAAAAGACTAGAGAGAGTGCCCTCTCCTTCCCTCAGTTAAAATGTAGACAGGGTCCTAGACAGGTATCAAATCTGCTGACACCCTGTGCAAAGTCTCAGTCTTCAGAACTACGAGAAGTAACCTCTGTCATATAGTCTGTGGTATTTGTTTAGCATCCAAGTGGATTAAAGTTTTCCAAAGCCTTTCTCTTGTGTTTCCAAAATAGCGGCCACAGTTCCACACAGTATGTCTATATTCAAGGCAGAGAAAAGGAAGCTTAAGTAATGATGTCTGTTATCTCTTTAGTAAGAAAAGCAACACTTTTCACAGAAGCCTCCCTTAGGTCTCATTGGATAAAAATGAATCACACAGACACCCTTATTGTGAGAGACTTGGGAAAGTGAGGAGGGGGCTTGTCACGATTCATTATGTGGTACTGGGCATAAGGCCAGGACATAAAACAAAAAACACACACACAAACACACACACACAAACACACACACACACACACACACACACACACACACACAAACACAGAATGTAAAACTGGAGGGAGAATGTCATGCTATGTAGGCATGGACAGGTGGCTTGTCTGGACTTAATTTAAGATTTGTCTCTGCATATAAAATCCTTGCGACTGAGATTTGTTTATGATGTCATCTCTGGAGTACACAGGAGTTTTTCAGTAACTGTCATATGTAAACCAAATGACTTCTACAAATGACATCATTAGCATCCCAGCTGAGCAGCCCTGTTCTCTGACCTTGGCTTACCACCTTGGAGGACACTGCTGAGCACTGCATGTTTTACCAGCTGTTCTGGTCCAAATGTGTCTGGAAAGAAAAGAAAGCAGGTGAGCCCGAGCTTTTTGGATGAAGTTGGAGGTGTGAGGAAGGGCTCCCCTTCAACAGGAAACATTCTCACTAGCAGTGATGCTGTGCTCTGAAGAAGGCCTCTGAGAACTGAGTGGCAGCTGCCTGTGATGACAAGGTGAACTTCATCCCTAAAGGACAGCTTTGTAAAGGAAACAGAAATGCTAACCTTGGCATTAGGCTTTAAATAAGATTCTATTTTCTTATTTTTTAATTACACAAAAGAGAAGAAAATGAAAAATGGGGACCAACAGCTATGTGTGGGTGTTTCCCCCTGTAAAGATGAGACTTTCCTTGCCTAACCTAAGATTTGACCTCTTGTTTGCTGAGAAGGTACTTGCTCACTAACCCCCTCTCCTGACTCCCTGTGCCTGCATTCCTGATGTAGCAACCTGGGTGAGACCACCCAGGAAAGCCCTACCATAAGAACTGTTACAACTTCTCTATCTCATGAGCCCGGATGTACCCCTCCCCTACCCAGAATGCTGTATAAAACTTCTGTCCTAGAAGCATTCGGGGCTCTTGGCTTTCACAGTGCCCTGAGCCCACACTCGTGTGTAATCATAAACCTTCTCCTTTTAAAAGACAGTTCGACTATTGGGGTCTCCTTTTGTGCCCACCGTTACATCTGGAGGGCCCCCCGAGATTTAAATGACCCTCGTGGGTGCCAGAACGGGATTCAGTGAGTGAAACTGGCAGTGGCTGCCGAGAAGGGACATGAGTCTCTCTTGGATTTGGTGTGGCTGCCAAGAAGGGATATGAGTCTCTCTTGGCTGCAACCGACAGACGTGTCAGGGAGGTGACAGGCCACTGACTCTTGAGGGATGCCTCAAGTGTGAGGGTGACCCAAGGATGCTTGGAAACCTGTCTTCTGTCTAAGACAGAATCTGTAGAACTGTTGCCAGTTTCCAGTCGAGCTCAGAGGTCCAGACCGTTAGATCTGTTTTTATTTTCATTTTGCCATTCACGGCACAGCTGTGTGTTTCCGTCTGTCTCTGTTTTGTTGGACTCTGTCTCCTTGTTGTCAAAATGGGTCAAAAATCCTCAACCCCACTCTCACCCTCTCCCACTGGTCTGAAGTCTCATACTGGGCTAATAACTTATCTCTCATTGTTAAGAAAGGCAAATGGCAGGCTTTCTGCACTTCTGAATGGCCGACTTTCGGTGTGGGATGGCCCCCCTACGAGCACTTTCCATCTAGACACTATCTGAGCAGTCAAAGCCATTGTCTTCCATCCAGGTCCCCACAGACAACCAGACCAGCAAGCGTACATTTGGGTCTGGGAGGACCTGGCTGAAAACCCTCCTGATTGGGTGCAGCCATTCCTACCTCCTCCACCAACTCCCTTGACGCCAGGCTCCTCTGCAACTATGCTTCCTCTTAAATCCCCTCTAAGCCATCTGCCCCGTCCCTCTATCCACCTCTGCCTACGCCTGTCTTACCAGAGTCTCAGACGGATTTTCTCATGCTTGATGGGACACCTCCTCCCTATCCGACAGGACCCCCGGAGGCTCCCCCTCCCCACCCAGGAACCCCCCCCCCCCCCCGCGCGCCATTTGGAGTGGGACTGGCACAAGGGACCTGGAGCTGGAGAGCCCAGCCACCTGAGGGTGTTGCCATCACTCTCCCTCTCCACCCTCATGGGCTGATGAAAGATGTTGGGCACCTTTCTCGGAAGATCCTGTTAAACTAACTGGCCTTTTGAAGTCCCTTATGTTCTTTCATCAGCCCTCTTGAGATGATTGACAACTCTTAGGAACTCTCTTTACCTCTGAGGAAAGGGATCGGATTCCACTAGAAGCTCGGAAACTGGTCCCCGGCCCGGACGGCCGCCTGACACAGTTGCCTAACCTGTCTAGTTTGTCCCCATTGGGATCCAAATACTCCTGAAGGTAGGGGACACCTATTACTCTATCGTCAGACTCTAATGGCAGGTCTCTGGGCTGCAGCATGATGCCCAACTAATCTGAACAAGGTAAGAGAAGTAATTCAGGGGCCTGATGAATCCCCCTCTAGGTTCCTAAAGAGGTTGATGGAAGCATACTGGAGATATACTCCATTTGACCCAGAGTCAGAGGAACAGAGTGGGGCAATGGCTATGACATTTATAGGACAGTCAGCAATCGACATTCACAGAAAGCTGCAGAGAATAGATGGATTGCAGGATATGGCTTTGAGAGACTTAGTTAAAGAGGCTGAGAAAGTGTTCTACAAGAGAGACAGCAGAAGAGAAAGAGCAAAGATGAGAGAGAGAGAGAGAGAGAGAGAGAGAGAGAGAGAGAGAGAAGAAAAAAAGCTGAGAGATAAACAAAGGAATAGAGAATTAACTAATATCTTGGCTACCGTAGTCGAAGGGTGAGGGAGGCAGAATAAAAATAGGAGCCTGGGCCCGCGCCAGAAGTTGGATCCAACCAGTGTGCCTACTGCAAGGAAAAAGGCACTGGGCTAAAGACTGCCCCAGGAAAAAGAAGCCAAAACCTGCGGCTAGTACAGCCAGCCTGCTCGCCCTGGATTAGGGATGTCAGGGTTCAGATCCCCTCCCCGAACTCAGGGTAACCTTTAATGTGGAGGGGACCCTAATTGACTTTGAGGTGGACACAGGAGCAGTCTATTCAGCCTTACCCTTAGGCCCCCTCTCCAACAAGAAATCATTAGTCCAGGGTGCCAACGGGTGCTGTCATAGGGCCTGGATGACTAAAAGAATAATGGACTTAGGAAAAGGAAAAATGCAGCACTCTTTCCTAGTGATTCCTGAGTGCCAGCCCCGCTGCTAGGGAGAGACCTGCTTACCAAATTGGGGGCAAAGATCACCTTTAACCCCCAGGGACTTGAGGTGGAATTCACTAACCCTCTAGTCAGCCAGTCTGCGGTAACCATACTTACCCTAGCTGCTGAAGAATACAAAATATATGAACAACCCCTGAGCCAGGGGAATGGAAGGAGGGCTGGATTCAGGCCTTCCCGGAGGCATGGGCAGAAACGGATGCAGCTGCCTGTGGTGGTAAATTTGAAACCTTCAGCCACCCCCAT
This sequence comes from Phyllotis vaccarum, assembly GCA_033318265.1. Taxonomy (NCBI): domain Eukaryota; kingdom Metazoa; phylum Chordata; class Mammalia; order Rodentia; family Cricetidae; genus Phyllotis; species Phyllotis vaccarum. Next base: position 5,993,082 of record JARWLC010000011.1, read on the forward strand.
GCAGGTCAGACAGTACTACATGAGCAAGGAAGCCAGGGAAGGGATCAAACCCCACATTAAGAGGCTGCTGGAGCAGGGAATCCTAAAACCATGTCAGTCAGAATGGAACACTCCATTGTTGCCCATTAAGAAGCCTGGGATGGGAGACTATAGGCCAGTCCAAGACCTGAGGGAAGTCAACAGCCGGGCGGTAGACATTCACTCAACTGTCCCCAACTCATACAACCTCCTCAGTACCCTCAGTCCTGACAGACAATGGTACACTGTCTTGGACCTGAAAGATACCTTCTTCTGTCTGCATCTCCATGAGTCCAGCCAGCCTCTGTTTGCCTTTGAGTGGACAGACCCGAAGAACGGGTTCTCAGGACAACTCACTGGACTAGACTGCCTCAGGGCTTCAAGAACTCCCCCACCATCTTCAATGAGGCGCTGCATCAGGATTTAGGACTATTCCGGACAACTAACCCTGAGGTAACTCTGTTGCAGTACATTGATGACTCATTGCTTGCAGCCACCACAATGGAACAGTGCCGAAAAGGAACTGAGAAACTGCTCGTTGAACTGGCCAAACTGAGATATCGGACCTCTGTTAAAAAGGCCCAGATATGCTGGCCCAAGGTGGTGTTCTTGGGTTATACTCTTCATGAAATCTCTGGAAGAGGCCGGAGGCCTATCTCTCCAAGAGACTGGACGCTGTGGCCAGGGGGATGGCCCAGATGCTTGTGGTCTATTGCTGCAGTGGCACTCCTGGTGAAAGACGCTGGTAAATTAACTTTGGGTCAAAAGTTGACCATAGTTGCAAATTTTTCCTCAGTTTGGACTCCTGGTGAAAGATAGGGTCTGACAATGGACCGGTGTTCGTGGCCCAGGTAAGTCAGGGGGCGTAGCCAAGATATTGGGGATTGATTGGAAACTTCATTGTACCCCAAAGTTCAGGACAGGACCTTGACCAAATTGACCATGGAGACTGGCCATAGAGATTGGGTGATGCTCCTGCCCTACACCCCTTTCTGAGCTCGCAATACTCCCTCTGCTAAAACTAATCTAAACCCCTTTGGGATACTTTTTGGAACCCACCCACCTATACAAGATCTGGGGACCACCTCTGGTGTAAACCTTCCAAATACCCCCTTGTCTGCTAGGTTTCAGGCCCTGGCTAAAGTATAACATTCTTTATGGAAGCAGCTCTCAGACCTTTACCAACCCAAGGGAGACGGGTATTAATTGCGGCCACCAGGTCCACTGGGGATGCTCTGAAGAGGAGACTTCCCAAACTACAACCCTGGTCCCAGTTATCACCTGCCATTTCTGCACTACTGGTTGTTGAGGGTTACTATTCTGGGCACCGGTGGCGAATTCCAAGCTTGAGAGGATTATCAGTCCTCTCCACAGTCCACAGATGATCGTCAGGAGCAGATGCAGGCTTAAGATGTGAAGCATGGATCCAAGCAGCAATGCCATCTACCTTGACTGCAGTTGGTGTGGTCAGAAGGACTTGGTAGGGTCCCTTCTAGTGGGGTTCAAGAGTCCGATGCTGGTGTCACGGGACATAGACGAAGTCTCCCACCTGGTAGCGATGTGGGGTCCTGTCTCCCTCAGGTTGATAGAGGTCAGATAGCTGCCACCACAGGGTGTCTTGGACTCTTTCAGCACTTGCAGCCTGTCAGATAAAAGAGTCTGGGGGAGTTCTTCATCAGAAGAGGGTGTCAGGTCCCTCACAGGAGGGTGAGTACCATAGAGAATCTCAAAAGGAGTGAGACCTGTCTTTGAGGAAGGGGTATTCCTAGCTCAAAAAAGGGCATAAGGCAGAAGCATTGTCCAGTCTCTATGGCCAGTCTCTATGAACAATTTGGTTAGGGTCTCCTTAATAGTTCTATTCATCCTCTCTACCTGTCCTGAACTCTGGGGTCGGTATGCACAATGTAACTTGCAATTAATCCCCAGTTTCCTAGCCACATTTTTGCTTACCTGGGCCGCAAATGCCAGGCCATTATCTGACCCAATTACCTTTGGGAGTCCAAATTGGGGATAGATCTCTTCCATGATCTTCTTAACTACCACAGCAGCAGTTTTGTGTTTTGTCAGGAAAGCTTCAACCCATCCTGAAAAAGTGTCTACAAAAACTAGAAGATATTTTAATCCGTACTTCGCTGGCTTAATTTATGTGAAGTCAACCTCCCAATATTGGCCCGGTCGGTCTCCTCTCAGTCTAATCCCTCTATGGATTTTATTTGGATACTCATTTACTAATTGGCACGCTTTGTACTTACATACCACCGCTTCAGCAAGGTCTTTCTTGTCCTTTGGAGTTAAACAATTCCAATCAACCAGTAGTTGCTGAAGTTTTTCAGCACCAAGATGGGTGAGGCAGTGAGCCAGTTGCAAGTACTCTGAGGCTTCTCTTTGTGAACCTGCCATTTCGAGGACCACCGGTTCAGGGATGGAAGACCGGATGGGCGCAGGTTCTCTGACTGCTGCAGCTCGGGCTTCTTCATCTGCCCTCCTGTTTCCCCTAGCTTCAGGGCTGTCTCCTTTTTGATGCCCAGGGCAGTGGACAATAACCAATTCTCGGGGAAGCATCACTGCAGCCAACAATGCTAGTATTTCCTGCTTGTTCTTAATCTCCCTTTCTGCCGAAGTCAATAGTCCTCTTTCCCTATAGATGGCGCCATGAATATGTGCGGTAGCAAAAACATACCGGCTATCTGTATAAATGGTGGCTCTTTTTCCTTCTGCAAGTTCCATATCATGAGTCAGGGCTATTAATTCAGCTTTTTGGGCCGAGGTTCCCTCTGGTAAGCAGGCCGACCATATCACTTTGTTTTTTTCTACCACGGCTGCCCCTGCTCTGCAACACCCCTCTTTTATAAAGCTACTCCCATCGGTGTCCCAGATGAAATCAGTGTGGAGTAGCGGGGCATCTTTCAAGTCCGGCCATATCCCAGTTTCTTCCGCAAGTATCTCCTGACACCCATGAGCTACTTCCTCACCTTCCTCTGGTAGCAGGGTAGCCCTATTTAAAACTGTAGGGGGGGCAAACATGATCCTGTCTTTATCCAGTAGGACACTCTGATAGTGGGTAATGTGGGCATTTGTGAGTCACCGGTCAGGGGGCTGACACGTATAATGCTCTCAAATGCATGAGGTGACAGGATGGTTTGCTTCTGTCCCAATGTTAATTTGTCTGCATCTTTTACCAGGACGACTGCTGCTGCGATGGATTGCAGACATTGGGGCCAGCCCTTGGTGACAGAGTCTAATCGTTTGGAGAGATAGGCAACTGGTCGTTTCCAGGAGCCTAATGTCTGTGTCAACACCCCATGCTTTTCATCTATGTAGAGAGTAAATGGCTTCTCTATGTTGGGGAGGGCCAGGGCCGAGCTGAAAGCAGGGCTGTTTTTATTTTATCAAATGCCTCCTGTTGTTCAGTTTCCCAAAGGAACTCAGTCCCTTCCTTCAGGAGGGGATACAAGGGGGCAGCCAGGGCTGCAAATCCTGGGATCCACAGCCTACAAAACCCTGTGGTTCCCCCCAAAACTCCAACTGTCACCTAGTGGTAGGAGGGGGAATCACAGTCACTGTTCTTTTTCTGGCATCTGTCAGCCATCTCTTATCCCTCATAGAGTGTACCCCAAAAATGTCACCTCCATCTGGCAAATCTGTGCCTTTTTAGTTGAGGCCCGGCACCCCAATCTCGCCAGCTCTCCAAGTAGCTTCCTGGTCCCCCTGGCGCACTGCTCTTGGGAGTCTGCAGTCAACAAGTCATCACCATACTGTAACACGTTACCTCAGGATTGGCCATCCGAGAGGGCCCCAGTCCTGATGCAGGGCTTCATCGAAGATGGTGGGAGAGTTTTTGAATCCTTGGGGGAGTGGTGTCCAGGTGAGCTGCCCTGAGAAACCAGTTTCAGCATCTGTCCATTCAAACACAAATAAAGGCTGGCTGGAATTGTGCAGATGTAGGCAAAAGAAGGCATCTTTTAAGTCCAAGACAGTATACCACTGCCTGTCAGGATTCAGAGTGCTCAAGAGGTTATAAGGGTTAGGTACAGTGGGATGAATGTCGACCACCTGACTGTTGACTTCCCTCAAATCCTGTACTGGTCGATGATCTCCAGTTCCTGGCTTCTTGACCGGTAAGAAGGGGATATTCCATGCCTATTGGCAAGGCCTTAGGATCCCTTGGCTGAGGAACCTCTGAATATGGGGTTTTATGCCCTCTCTAGCTTCCTTACTCATGTAGTACTACTGTCTCACTCTAATTGGCGATGCTGACGGTTTCAGGGTGATCACTACTGAGGGCTGCTGGTTAGCCAGTCCCAATCTTGGAGATTCAGCCAAGGCCTCTGGGAAGGCCGCTATCCACTTTTCTCTATCTCCCGACAACGGGTCAGCCTTGGGTTCATATAATTTATATTTTTCTTCCGTGTCAGGGTGAGCATGATTAAGACAGGCTGGCTGACCAATGGGTTAGTGAATTCTACCTCTGGTCCTTGGGGTTGAAAAGTAATTTGGGCCCCCAACTTGGTAAGCAAATCTTGTCCTCAGCAGGGCTGGGCATTCAGGTATCACTAGGAAGGAATGCTGAACCTTTCCTTTTCCCAAATCCATAGTCCTTTTAGTAGTCCAGGCACGATGGCGACTCCTCTTGCTCGACAAGGGCCCCAGGGGAGTCTGTAGGGCCAAATACACAGCCCCCGTATCTACCTCAAAGTCAATTGGGGTCCCCTCCACATCAAAAGTTACTCAGAGTTAGGGGAGGGGGTGCGAACTCTGACCCCCTAGTCACTGAGAGCCAGGAGGTCAATAGGCTTTTTCTCCCCATTTTTCTTAGGACAGTCCCGTGCCCAATAACTTTCTTCTTTGCAATAAGCACATTGGTTAGGTCCCAGCTTCTGGCGCGGGCCCAGGTTCTTATCTTTCCTAGGCTTTCTTCTGCTGTCAACTACTGTGGCCAGGATTTTAGTAAGCTCTTTGTTTTCTCTCTTATCTCTTAACTTCTCTCTCTCTTCTCTCTCTTTCTCTATCCTCTGCTCTCTTTCTTCAGCCGTCTCTCTCTTATAAAACACTTTCTCTGCCTCCTTCACCAGCTCCCTTATAGCTATGTCCTTTAACCCATCCATCCTCTGTAATTTTTTATGAATATCAGCTGCTGATTGTCCTATAAAGGCCATAGCCATTGCCCCCCTCTGTTCTTCTGACTCAGGGTCAAAGGGATAGGCTTCCATAAGTCTTTCTAAAAATACAGAGTATGACTCATCCGGTCCCTGAACAACCTCTCTCACCTTACCCAGATTGGTGGGGCAGTGGGCTGCTGCTCAGAGACCTGCCATAAGAGTCTGGCGATAGAGCTGTAAATGCCTCCTACTTTCAGGATTATTAGGGTCCCAGCTGGGACATTTCAGCAGTACAGCATCATCAATCAGGTTAGGCAACTGTGTGGGCCTGCCATCAGTCCCCAGAACCAATTTCCGGGCCTCTAATAGGATTCGATCTCTCTCTTCTGTGGTTAAGAGAGTTCCCAGTAACTGTTTGCAGTCATCCCTAGTTGGCTGGTGAGAAAACATAAGGGACTCTAAAAGGCCAGTTAGTTCAACAGGATCTTCCCAGACAGGGAGATTGTTATTTTCCAGTTATATAGATCAGAAGACAAAAACAGCCAATACTGGAGAGCAGGCATCTCTCCATTTTGCCCATCATCCACCATGGCCCATGAGGGCAGAGAGGGAGAGTGATGGCAACACCCTCAGGTGGCTGGGCTCTCCAGCTCCAGGTCCCTTGTGCCAGTCCCACTCCCAACGGTGCCGGGGGTGCCTGGGTGGGGGGAGCCTCTGGGGGTCCTGTCAGATAGAGAGGAGGTGTTCCATCAAGCATGAGAAGATCCATCTGAGATTCTGATAAGATAGGCATAGGCAGAGGTAGATAGAGGGATGGGGCAGGGATGGGGCAGAGGGCTTAGAGGAGGATTTAAGAGGAAGCATAGTTGCAGTGGAGCCTGGCATTAAGGGAGTTGGTTGAGGAGGTAGGAACGGCCACACCCAATCAGGAGGGTTTTCAGCCAGGTCCTCCCAGACTCAAATGTACGCTTGCTGGTCCGGTTGTCTGTGGGGACCTGGATGGAAGACAATGGCTTTGATTGCTCGGATGGTGTCTAGATGGAAAGTGCCCGTAGGGGGGGCATCCCACACCAAAAGTTGGCCATTTCGCCAAGCAGAAAGTGTTTCACTTAGCCTTTTTAACAGAGACAGTAAGGTTGGAGGCACGATCAACATCAGACCAATGAGAGATGGTAAGCGATAGAGGAGTAGACGTCTTTTGGCCCATCTTGGACCAGAGCAAGTACACAAACAGCAAGACAAGGACACTGAACAGACTGACAGATGAACAAACCCAGCTGCGCTGCAAGCAGCCAAAAAAAAGAAAAAATGACACCTAGCGGTCCGGACCTACGACCTACGAGCTTGACTGCAAACTGGCAAGAGATGGTCAGAGTCTAACTCGACCTACAGATGGGTTCCTGGAGTGTCCTCGGTCACCCACACTCCAGGGCATCCCCCAAGAGTTGTGACTTTGTGATACGCCCAACATGTCTGTCTGTCACAGTCGAGAGGGACTTACGCCCCTGATCGGCAGCCACTGCCAGTTCCACACTCACCTAGTCTGGGTCCAGGGGTCCACTAAGAAGCATAGATCTTGGTGGGACCTCCAACTGTTACCAGCAGGTGCCCCAAGACACCCCAAGACCATGACCACGGATCACTGTGAACTTTAAAGAAAAAGAGGGTTTAATGATATACTGATACACACGTGTGCAGACTCATGACACTGTGGGAGCCAAGAGCCCCGAATATTTTTAGGGCATAAGTCTTATATAGTACTCTGGGTAGGGGAGGGAGTGCATCTGGGCTTGTGAGGTAGGGAAGTTACAACAGGGCAGGGCCCAAAGGTCAGCTTCGGACAGAGTTTAGGAATGTGATAGCCTGCGGCCAGGCAGGCAGGTGTATTTCCTGTGAAACAATAGCAAGTCTTGGGCAAGCAGGTGACTGAGTAACTCCAGGTGACTGAGTAACTCCACCTGAGGACATTCATTTCCTGGAGCAATGGTCACAATGGGCACATTGTGCGAGCTTTGGAAAGTCCCTGCTTCAGTAAACAGCACATGGGTTAATTATAGGCCAGAGGTGGAGGATTCTAATTTCTCAGGGAGTAGACCTGCAGTGGGGTGGGGAGTAATCCAGATAGTTTGACATGGCAGGATAATAATTTCTTACCCCAATGTAAAGGGGAGAGTGGTTAGTGACTAGTGAGTTAGTGAGTAAATTCTGACAAGGAAGATGTGTGCTAGGTTGAAAACAATGAACACCTTTGTATTCGCTTCTGGCTGTAGCAAAATCTTTGAAGAAGCAATTTAGTGGAGAAGGTAATTGTTTCACTTCACAGTTTTGTGATGGGGAAGGCATGGAGCCTGAGCCAGCTGATCACCACCATACTATCAGAAGCCAGGCCAGCCTTGAATCCCCAACCCCTGATAGCTTGAGGCAGCCAACCACATGCCTAATCCCAAAGTTTCAACAGTTTCCCCAGACAGCATCATCAGGTGGAAGCAAGAACTCATTTCACACCCAACTCTTAAAAAGCCATGTTTAGAAGGTGGCAGCTAAGATAGAACAGTTGCGTGGCTAGTGGCTTCTCCCCATCCCTAAGGATCTCTGGTCTGACAAGTGTCATCCCATGCACCAGTCTACCAAGTGGCCACAGCTCATAACAGCATCCCAGGACCTGGGTCTTCTATGTTCTAGGACATGGATATCAATGCAGCTCTTTTTTAGAGTCAGAAGAGGCAGTATCTGGGGCTCTGCCTGGCTCTCTCAAATGGTGATACCCATTTTCCTGGTCCCACCTCCTCTCAGGACACAGCCTCTGATTTTCTTCCTCATTCTGTGAAAAGAGCCTGTTCCTTACTCTCAGGGAGCTGAGTACATGTTGCCTCTGTGAAGAGCTGGTGATCTGTAGTATTCTCAAGCACCTCTTCTATTACGATAAGAGCAGATAGAAATGGAGCTGGAAAGCTAAGGGAAATTCCCCAAGTGAGGAGTCTGGGGCTCTAACAGTGTGTTCAGTCAAGTGTGAAGATGTTACTTTGTGCAAATAGTTCAGGGTGACTGAATCATGTCTCCCTGATCGTAGGACACATACCCCTTTCCAGGGAAGGGCAAGGATATAAGCACTTTAGTTGCTGCAGAGGTAATAAATGCAGTCCTTTTGAGGGTGCCACATCAACGTTATAGAATATGCTTTTTACAACACACTTTAGGTCTCTTTCTCTTGCATGAACTTTGCCTTATTATGGTCCTCTAGGGGACTCTGAATGCAGTGTGAATTGAGTTCTATAAGCTTCCTTTGGGAGAATCACCTCAAATCAATAGGAAGCTGATTTCTCACATTTGCTTTCTACCTGTTGGATGTTTGTGGTTGCTGGTTCAGTTTGACCCTTCTGTCCTTGTGGGCTTAATAATATGTCTCGCACATCCACCACCTCATTTCCTATAACATCAAATTTACACTCGTGTGTGTGTGTGTGTGTGTGTGTGTGTGTGTGTGTGTGTGTGTGTGTGTGTGTGTGTGCGTTTGCTTATATTTATAAAGTGGGGTGATAACTTAAAAGCTACAGCAATACAGGGTACGGTGTGTACAGCAATACAGCAGTACAGGGTGTGGCAGAAGTTCCATCTCCCTAGCAGAGCCATCTGTAAGAACAGAAAGTTTGCACCTGCTGTCAACACCACCATTTCCTGTGGGATAGGGAATCCACTTGGCCAAGGGATATGGAGTGAACTCTCCCTTTCGACACAGTGGGTGTTGTGAACTTCCCTGCCAAAATGGTTCCAAGCCCAATTCTCACCCTCTTCCTGGAGGACTAAGGGCATCATAGGTATGCTCTGGTTGACCCAACATATGTATGTGCAAGTCTCTCTGTGATGAAAAAGTCGTAAAACTGAAAAGTGAAAAACTGGTTCCAGGATGCCATTGTAGAACTCCCAAGAAACCAAGAATTCAACATTGGAAATTGGCTTCAGTATCAGAGTGAAGACTAAATAGGATGGGACACATTCTACTTAGAGTTTATTACCTCCATTTATAGCTTTTATTGTTATAATGTGTACATTCATGAATAGAGGTGCATGTGTTTGGTGGAGGTGGGATGGTGCTGCACATGTGTCCATGTTGAGCTCTGTATACTTTTTCTTTTGAGCTACCAGCCAGTTCCCAAATCATGACATGGAGACTTATTAGTTTCAAATGCTTAGCCTTAGCTTAGCTCTTATTTTAATGTTTCTTTATCTACATTTTGCCTGGGGGCTTTTTTCTTTCTTTTTACTCTCCTGCTGTCTCAATGTTTGGCTGGCAGCTGCCTGGCTACTGGCCCCAGGTGTGTTCATCTCTTTCTCCCCTGTCTTCTCTCTGAGCTTAGATTTCTCCTATTTATTCTCTCTGCCTGCCAGCCCTGCCTATCTCTCCCCTGCATAGCTACTGGCCATTCAGCTCTTTATTAGACCAATCAGGTACCTTAAGGAAACAGTAACACAACTCTACATAATTAAACAAATGCAGCATAAACAAAAGTCACACTTTTACACAGTTAAAGTGATATTCCATAGCATAAACAAATGTAACACATCTTTACCTAGCTAAATAATATTCCAAAAACCAGGTGGTGGTGGTTCATGCCTTTAATCTCAGCGCTTGGGAGGCAGAGGCAGGTGTATCTCTTTGATTGGTCTACAGAGTGAGTTCCAGGACAGCCAGGCAAGAGGCCAGAGATCAACCTTGGGTCTCATTATTTAGGAGACACCCCCTTTGTCCCCTTATTTTTTTAGACTGGGACTTGCTACATAACCCTATTTGGCCTGGAATTCACAGAGAGATATGCTTGCCTCTGCCTCTCAGGTGGCATTAAAGGTGTGTTCCACAATACCTGGCTTCTACTTTGTTTTTTGATATGGGATCTCTCACTGGGACCTGGGAGTCACAATGAGATAGGCTGTCTTGCCATCCCTCTGCTTCTGCCTCTACAGCATTGGGATTACAAGTACGTGTTACTATGCTTAGATGTCTATGTGAGTGCTGGGTTCCAATTCAGTCCTTACACATGACAAGCATTTCAATGTGAGTTGCCCACCCCCTTCTGGAACTTTTACATATACATAGGATATAGGCCTCTATCATCTTGTCATGAATTCAATTGTTTTGAGGTATGATACTAGCACTATTTTTTTTAAAGAATATAATTTAGTTAGGTCAAAACAGATGAAACAAGATATGTGTCAAAATAATTATGGGCAAAAAGGTGAGAGAGATGATATAGACAAGACAGGATGTATGTTAAAAGTGATTTAAATTGTGCACTCACATGTTTTAACTCCTCCGTGTTTCAGAAAGTGACTGAGGACATGCGCAGTTGGTGAAGTGCCGAGTTCAGATCCCAGCACCATGGAAAAGTCAGGTATGGCCATGTTTGTGACCCTAGATGAAGGATGGTGGAGGCTATGGGGGAATGACGGTAGAGACAGTTGGATTTATATAGTTTATTGTCTAGCCATAATACCTGAATTTCTGAGTTCTCAGTTGAGTTAGAGAGCCTATCTCAAAAAATAAAATAGAGAGCAATGGAGAAAGGCATGGGACATCAACCTCTGTCCTCCACATGCCCACACACATTTGCATGCATACCATGCACACAGCCACATGAACATGTATATATACCATACCACAATTTTAATAATGAAAAAATATTTTTATTATGTATATGTATGATGTCCGTGCAAGTATATGATATAGACAAGTGAGTGCAGGCATGTGCATCATGACACATGTATGGAGACAAGAGAGGAAATTTGCATGGAGTATTTGCCCTCACCACAGAATCTGAGAACTGACATTGGCCAGTTTTGTGTAGCAAGTGCCTTTACATGCTGTGCCATTGCCCTAGCCCATACATAAAATGTTCAAAAGGTTTACCTTAAAATCATTGTAGTTTTGTGTCTGAGATCAAACACATTATAAAAGCAACTGAGTCAGTTACTTTCACTTTGCTGACATATAGAAAGAGGTTTATGTTTGTTCACAATTTCAAAGGCTCTTGGTCCATTGTGACAGGGAACATGGGGCAGAGAAGTGGCGGTGGCTGTGTGTGGCAGAGGGTCCTCACCTCATTGTGAACAGGAAGCAGAGAGAGGATAGGACCAGGGACAAGCCATTCCCTAGGATTCACCTCCCACCAACTTTCTTCCTCCAGCCAGGTCCACCTGATGATACTTCCAGACCCTTCTGCACAGTGCATAAGAACATTGATGTGGACCTCGCTTTCAGTTCCCAAGCCCTTTGGTGGGCTAACTCATAGTGACTTTCTTTTGTTCTTAAATGAAAGTTTTTAGAAAAGGTTACATCAAAACTGAGAGAAAAGCACAGAGAATTCATCCCCATGAACCTCTGTCCTCTGCATGCACAGCATGCAGATGCACAGCATCTTCTGGTGTGAGCATTGCACTAGAAGGGTGCCCTTGCTCTCACCCACCGTGAACCCACCTGTACTCACACATGACCACACCCATGAGTCCAGAGCTACAGCAAAGTTCCCTCTCAGGACTTGTCTAAGCTCATGGGATGTGGACCTGTCTGTACAGTATCGGACCAAATAGTTTCATAGCCCTCAGATTTTCCTCTGAGTAGTAATTCCACTATTTATAAAAATTTTGATGTTATGCTTTCATTTTTATTTGGCTCAGAGTCTGCTTTAATTTTCTTGAAGTTCCCTCCTCCCCCATAGGGGTATTTAGCCCATAGGGGTAACTATGAAGTATCTTGCTTAATCTCCAGGTATCTTAGATTGTTTAGCTATCTTAGTTTTGACTTAGTATTATTCTACTGTGGACTGATTGATGAGAGCAAATATTGCAGGATTTCTACTGTGTGTGTGTTACAGTCAAGTGTGTCCATCTGCACACATTCACATGCTCTGCATACAAAGACATCAGGTGTCTTGTTCTATAGTTTCCTGCCTTATTCCTGTGAGATGGAATCTCTCCTTGAACCTAGAGTTCACTGTTTCTCTGCTAAGCCCCAGGGACTCTCTTGTGTTATTTTTAGTCTTTATTCTTTTGGGAGACCACCACCCAGCTCACAAATGAATCTGTGGGAGATTGTGTTGTTTCATTGTAAATAATTATCCCACCCACTGGTTTAATAAAAAGCGCTGATTGGCCAAAGGCAGGCAGGAAGTGTGGGCGGGGCTACCAGACTAAGAAAACTCTGGGAAGCAGAGGAACAGAACAGAACGCAAGAGAGAAGCCGGAAGAAGCAGAGGACAATTATGCTGCTCTAAGAAAAGGTACTGAGCCCCATGGCTGAACAGGATAAGAGTCGTGGGTTAGATGAAGGGTAGAAAGCTAGCAAGTGATATGCCTGAGCCTTAGGTCGATCAGCCTCAAATTAATCAAAGTATCTGCGTGTCTCTGTGGGACTGTGGGACTGCGGGTCTGCGGGTCTGTGGGCCTAGACCTTGAGGTTAGGCCCGAAAGTCTGGGCCAGAAACCTCTTACTACATGAATCACTTACAGAGGCTATTCTTTCTTAACATCTAGCCTTTGCTTGACTTGTTTCTAGTCAGCTTTTCTTAAATTATCCCATCTACTTTTTGCCTCTGGGCTTTTATCTTTCTCTATTCTATATACCTTCCTTTGCTCTTTACTCTGTGGCTTATTGCAAAGCTGGGTAGCTGGCCCCTGGTGCCTTCCTCCTTTTACTTCTTTTTCCTTTCTGGGAAGGATTTTCTTCCTATATTTCTCCTCCTATTTATTCTCTCTGCCTGATAGCCCTGCCTATCCTTTCTCCTGCCAGGCTATTGGCTATTCAGCTCTTTTTTGGACCAGTCAGGTGTTTTAGGCAGGCAAAGTAACACAGCTTCACAGAGTTAAGCAAATGCAACATAAAAGAATGCAACACATCTTTGACATATTAAACAAATGTTCCACAGCATAAACAAATGTAACACATATTAAAATAATATTCCACACTAGTCCTGTCTCCTCTGCTTCTCCCACTCCAGTGCTGGGGTTCCAGACTTATGTGGCCATGCTTGGCTTCTCATGTGGGTGCTAAAATTGTTCACACTTGTACAGCCAGTGCTCTTCCTCACTGAGCTATCTCCCTCCTCCCTAATTTCTATTCCCCTAAATTTATTTATTTATAGATGTGTTGATGTATGAATACAACATGACCTGTCCTAGAGAATACACTATGCCAATGTGAGAAGAGGTTGCATCCTTCCTGTTGATGGTGGATAAGGCAGTATAGATGTCATTCGTGTCCAGTTTATGATGTAGTTGCATTCAGCTACATCCTTACTATTTTTTTTTAAACTGTGCCGCCTCCTCCTGTCCAACCACATCCTTATTGATTTTTATGCTAACTGATGAGTCCATTTGAGAGAGGTGTGGCAGTCTTTGACAGTGGTGGTAGATTTGCGTATTTTTCTTTGCCACTCATATATATTATGGTTTGTTATGTGCTGATGCCTTAGGGTTGTTCTATCTTCTTGGAGAACTGACCCCTTTCACTATGTCACATCCCTCCTTGTCTGTGGCAGCTTCCATTCCTCTCTGAAGTCAGCTCTGTCTGCAAGAGTCTCTAGCTTTTTAAAATGAGCATCAGCATGACAATTCCCATCCTTTTTTTTTTTTTTAAGCAATGTGTATTCTTATGTTTAAATTGGGTTTCTTTGAGATAGCTTATAGCTGGCCTGCTTTTTTGATCCATTCTGACAATTTATGTTTAGATGATGTTTTTCTGTGTGCCAACTTGATCTTTGTATCTATTTTCCCTTTAATTTGTCTGTTTCTTATGGTTTTTTAACTGATTTTCACTCTCTCCCCTCTGTCCCTCCCTCTCTTCCTTCCTTCTGGGAACAGAACCAGGGCCTTATGCATACTTACCCTAGAGCCCCCTCCCCCATACACACACCAGCTGCAGCTGATCCTCTACTCTTTTAACCTATTTTTCTTCTTACCAGTCTTTCCTCCTTTTTTTTTTTTTAAGATTTAAGTGCTTGTCTCAGACTTTGCACATTTATAACATTTATAACTAATCCACAGTCACTTTCAAATAACACTATGCTGCCTTGAGGGCTATTGTGAATACAGCAGAAGAATAATATTAATTCTGTCTCATCCTTTGTGTGATTGAGGGCATGATGGTATTCCCTTATATATTAAGTGTGTGTTACAGAACTGAATATATGGTTGTTCTTATTTTGAACAAATTTTAAAAAATATTAGATCAATTAATTTAAAAAATGAAGGTTATTATTCCCACTCAGTTTTCTCCACTGTTCTTCCTCCTCTGTGGAGATCTCACTTCCTGGCATATATAATCTTTATTTTCTCCAAATGGCTTTTTCTTTTAGTTTCTTATAAGGGCCTGTCGACAAATTCCTCTCTGCCTTTGTCTGATGGTGTATTCACTCTTGAGGTTAGTTTCACAGTGTTATTTCCAGATGGTTCCCTTACACTTCCCCCTCTCTGTTCACACAGCCCTTTTGGTGCTGTGTGCTGTCCACTCTACCCATTAGAGAACTTCACATCATAATCATAGTTATTTTCACATTTCATGTCTGATAATTGCACCATTCATGCAGTATCTGAATTCTTTAGAAACAACAAAACAAAACCCCGAGCTTGTGTGTTGTTTTCTTTGTAGATGTGTTATATTGTCTTATATTCTTTCTAGATCACCAGACATAATATTCTGGATAAGATGCAGAGTTCTGGATAGGAAATACTATGTCACGTGATAGTCAGGGATGGTGGTAGGTAGTACTTCTCACGTGGTGGTGGGATGGGCTGGCTCAGGTGGCTGGACTGAGCATTCCCTTCCCCTGGGCACGTGAGGCTCTAAAGACCTGCATGTGAGCTCAGGGAGAGTGGACCTTGTTGAAAAGGCTCACAGCACTTGGGAGTATTTCCTTCTTTCCTGCTGAAGGCACAAGAATAAGACTTTTTATTTTTTTATGACTCTCCAAGCAAACCCAGGTTGAACTCCGAAGGTAAGAAGTGGGGGGCTGAGATCCACTAGGGCTTTTCTCCCCCAGACTGGTCTACACCAAGCATTCACTGGTGATAAATGAGCTGAGTTCTGGATTCCCAGTAGGCACTGTGTTCCCTGTGCAGTTTCCTGTCCTGTGAGTGTATTGTCTACAGCTCCTCGGGTGTTCGGGTGTTGCACAATGGGCGACTTTCACAGTGTAGGAAATTAAGGATCCAGAATCTTTCTGGAACCCAGAACTGGCAGGGGAGGAAGGCTGAACCTCAGGCAGCAACAGTGACTGTTGTGTCTGTGTCTCTGCAATGTGCCACCTTCAAGTGACCTTGTGCCTTCCTGGGCAGCAATGATGCCATGTGGAGCCCCTAGTGAGCTTTTACTCAGGTGCTCTGCAGTTCTCTGGTTTATGGTGTTTGGAGTCCAATAGGGGAAGGGGACTTGCCCATTCCCATACCCCTCACAGCTCACCCACAGCCACTTTACTCTGCAGGTTTTCCCCGAAAGTGGGACTGAGTAATAGATAGTAGACTTGCCTGGCTCACATGGCCTGCAGAGTTTTTTCTTACTGTTTTCTTTTGGGTTGTTGTTTTCCTGAGCCCTTTACCACGGGCTCAGAATTTGGAACATATTGCTCTAGGGCAAAGAAGTCTCCGAAATCTACCCAGTAGTTGCTAAGCTAATTCCAACATAGCGGCTATAACTTTGCCCCACTTCTCCTTTCCTTGATACAGGCAAGTCTCAAACTCAGGACCCTCATGCCTCAATCTTTTGAGTGTGGGGATTACAGGCTCATGTGCACCACTATGCCTGGTGTAAGCAGCTCTGAATTTTACAGCGATCCTCGCTCTACTTGAGGCTCACAAACACCTGTGAGACAAGAGTCACTGCCATCCCATCATCTTCAGAGTAGGGAAACAGGCTGAGTCAAGGGCTCAGCCATGTTTTACCGGTTAGGGATGGAGATGGTTCAGGCAAATGCTGACCTGCAGCCCACCTCCCCCCCCCCCACACAGGTCCTGTGATACAGGCTCAGTTTTTCCCCCTTAGAGCGGCTTCAGCACTGTGTTACTCCCTGAGTAACAATCTGCAGTTTGACCGGAGCACAGTGTCTCTCTTTCGTCTCTGCTGTCCTCATAGATGTAGCTACTGTTTAGATGGAAGCTGAGTTGATTATTCATGCTTCCGTCCACAAGAAGGGAGGAAGGAAGGATCGGACAAGCAATGGCCATTGAAAATGGATAGGATACATTCTGGTAATCACAGTGTTCTTTCTGTTGACATCCCTCAGCCCAGTACTGGTTGTGTAGTGCATGTGCAGTCAGGGAGCCTAAAATGAGCCCAGATGAAAGGTGGTCGAAAAGGAAATCTATTTAAAAGAGGAACAGATCTCATGTGATAGTGTGTCCTCTGGTCCAGTTGGTCACAGATGCCCACTAGCCCTTCCCTATGGCCTAGCTCCTGATTCCTGGTTCCATCTAGTTCCTTCTTCCAGTCCAGTTACCTGTATTTCTCAATGCTGTGTGATCTTCCCCATCCAGCCTACAAAGGCTTCCTTGGTCCAGCATTCTCCATACTGAGAAGCAAACTAGTCAACTCTTTCTGACTATCAATGGTACAGCAGCCACTCAGTGGGATAGTACAAAGTTGCTCTGCCACCATAGGGTCATCAGGAACCCAAGACCCAAGGTCCTTGCCCGTATTGCCTCCCATCCCCAAGTATCTTTTTGTGCCTGCAGCATTGAGTTCGAATCATTTTACCATATCTTTATTCCAGTCTACACAAAAATAGAATCAGTATAGAATAAGAAGTTTCTTCATGAAATTGATCTGTAACTAGCACAAATCACTCTTTACCATTTAATCTAGAATCTAGCCAGTCACCTCTAGCTACAGTGGGTTCTGAGGAGTGCACTTCTGAATCTACATGCCATGTACCCAGCTGTCCTTAGTAAAGGGCCATTGATCAGAGGAAGACAGTAAGATACACATCACTGCGTATGCCTCCTCTAGCCTGGAATGTAATCCCAACCTACTATTCCTGGAATCTTTACTGTTCTAGAAAATGGGGGCATTTTCTGTATCTCAGAATCCTGCTACTCATCTTGGATGGCAGAAGGATTCATTGGACTGTGGTCTCCACTTTAAGTTGGGTGTTCTAAACAAGAAGACCAGATGCACTAGTCCAGATCATTGGTTGCTCTATTTTGTGCTAGTGACTCCTCTAAGGAATTTCCATTATCTGGACCTTGACTTTTTACAAACCCCATGGGGCAGGTGTTAAGACAACTCTCTTCGGTGTTAAAAGAGACTCCTCAGGGTTGTATTTTAGGGAACTACCCCCCCAACCTTCTAATTTCCTAGGTATGCATCCAACATAATCTCTTAAAAGGTGACAAGTCGGCCTTTTATGAGAAGCATCCTAAGCAGCTTAATTAACTCAGAGTTTGCTGTAGAATCAGGATGTCATGGAAATTAGAAGTTTTTGGAAGTGATACCATGTGCCTTTGGGAGAACAGGATGGCTCCCTGGAAAGAGAGAAGCCAGTATTTGACCTTTCTCCCATATTTACTTCCATCTCCTACACTAAACATTACTATTGGACACATGTCTTATTGAGTGTGTTCTCTCTTTGGCACAGTAGTAAATACATTTAATTTAAAATCAAATATACACACATGGAAGTACTAATTAGTCATTCTCATATAACGGAACATGTTGATCCCCAAATCTTGGAAGCAGACTTCTGCTTGCCACTGCTGCTTCCTGCCCAGTCACCATCCCCATATCCATAACGGAGAGAGGGAGGTGTGATCATTCTGTGGCAATAGCATTTTACACCAGGCCAGGGTGTGTAATTCTGCAGTGGTTGGGAAGCTGTACTGGGGTGTCCCATCACAGGTAGCAGAACATTCTGGCAGCCAATTACAAACCCACACAGAGCTGGGAGAAGGTGCAAACACATCTCCAGGCTCCCCGTAGATTGCTTTCCAGTGTGCAAAATGTGCCTCTCCAGAGTGTTTTCTCTCTCTCATCTCCCTGCTCTGAAGTGTCCCCAATCTATGCCTTGTGAATAAATTGTCAAATCCTTTCCTTCCCCCAGAGATCCCCTTCCAGTGAAAGTGCCAGCAAACCCCCATCTTGGGAATATTTTCCAGAGAAATTATTGTCTGTTCAGGCCTCTGTAGCAAACTGCTGCAGTCTTGGAGGCTTGAGCATCATGCATTTATTTCTTTTGATTGTAGAGGAAACCTAAGACTGAGGTGCTGGATGATTCCCTTCTTGCAAGGACACTGTCTGATTTGGAGGCCCTTGCACATTACCTTGTTTACTGAAACTTCCTAAAAGGCCAGTCTCCAAACACAGTGTTAGGATTGAATGGTGGTAAGCACTGTGTATGTCCATAGCACCCTCATAACTCTGTGCATGCCAGCAGGGATGCCAAGGGCACTGCTACCTTCCTATTTGGTGGGTTGGCTTGTGTTTTCCCAAACTCTTAGACTAGTGTTTTAAACCCAGGACCGTGGCATGTGGCTGTTTGGAGAAATGTTCCTTCCAGATGTAATAAGTTAAAATGGAGCTGTTAATACTAGAAGGGAGGGTTTTATGTATTTAAAAAGGAATTTGGAGGCTGGAGAGATGGCTCAGAGGTTAAGAGCACTGACTGCTCTTCCAGAGGTTCTGAGTTCAGTTCCCAGTATCCACATGGGATATGGTGCCTTTTCTGGCATGCAAGCAGAATACCATATATAATAAGTCTTTTAAAAAAAGAGGAATTTGGATATGCACATGTGTGGGCGGGCACACACACACACACACACACACACACACACACACACACACACACACACACACATGGGGCAGGGGTAGGGGAGGCAGAAGAACCATGTGAGCATGAAGGAAGATATATGCATGCCGCACAATTCCAGAGACAAGGGGAAAGGCACAAAACAGGTCCTGAATATACTTATATATTTGACTTCAGACACCCCACAGCCCATTCTGTTTTGGTTGGGAACAAGAACTTCTGTTAGAAGTGACCTGCTGGTGTTTGTGATAGTGGATGGCCCGGGATAGTGGATCCAGGATGCTGTGTCTTCCGATCTCTGGCTCCACCACTTATTCTCCTTTGTAAATACCATCATTTGTTCCTTTCTCTAGCCTCACACTCTAAACAGGAAGCCTGGCAGGAGGCCACAGTAGATGGAGTCTCCAAAGTCCAGAAGCAACTTCATTGTTCCTGATTTGTAAAGGTAAGACAGTCACACAGGAGCCTGAGAACTAGTCATATTGGGTTATTCATTTGCAATCTATACTGAAAAGAGTTGAGTAATAGAGCTATTCCTTGGTAATAGGACAGAGTATGTCTGCCCTTCACAGATGTGGACTGTCTTTTGTTTGTTTGTTTTGGGAAGGTCCCCCTTCTCTCAAAAGAATTAATGAATGTGTCACACAGAACCTTCCAGATTCAATATTCAGGACTTTATTAACTGCTGCATCCACCGTGCCTCTGGTGTAAGCTGCAATGCCTATCAGGTGGCCCTCATGGTGGGATGTTGGTGAGCCAGAGCTTCTTGGAGCGAACGGTTTCGCGGTTCCTTGATACAACGCCTGTGTAATGACCTCGTCACCCCGTTCTCAGCCACAATGCACCTAGTCTATTTTTCCTTAATCTTTTTCTTGTTTGCTTTGCTCCTGCTAATTGTATTATACCAGAGACTAAATGTACCCATTTATAATGCCAGGAATAAAACTATCACAGTCAATGATGAGAAACAGGAGGAAGCACCTCCTCCTTTATTTCAGACAATTAAAAAGGTTCCTAAGAAACCAATGACTTAGTGGAAATAGAACAACTGGTAAGAAATTCTCATAAACAACACAGTAACTCAGAGAAACAAGCATTAACAAGAATTCTCTCCAGGGCTCTCCCAGGGGGATATGTACAATATAAGATTAATGGCAAACAGTAGACAGCACCTAGGACAAAAATTAATGAGACTATTCTTAAGAGCAACTCAATGTAACAGAGTTTATGATAAACATGGCAACAGGTGAATAGTATACAAAAGACAAAAAAGAAATTATTACTCACTTCCCCTTTTTCTAAAAGATCAAAGTGTATACAAAAACCCTGGTGTCTGCTTAACTCAAAAATGAACAAACTAGTTGGCCCCCTTTTTTCAAAAGCCTTTTGGGGTCATGCCCTCGCTGTTCATTCGGCTATGAGAAGAAAAATGGACATACAAAAAAACTTCTCAAAAAGACACAGCCCATGCCCATGGAAGATTAATAAGTAGTTGTAATCATTCTCTTAAAAATCATTAGCCATGCCTTACCTACCCCTAACCACAAGTCAGCAAATGCTTGTTTACAGCTGCCCACAAGGAGTACTCACAATAGATTCAATGTATGACACATGTCCCATATTGTTCTGTTTTCATAAATGTCATGGTTAAATGCCTTGCCAAGTTCCCTTTTGCTTTCTGTATATAAGCACCTGAAAAAGTCAGTAAAGTTGCAGCAGCATTAACTCAACCCTCTGAGTGTGTCTGTCTGTCATTTACTCGCCGAATCCCATTCTCCTCTCCTTCGACCTGTGTTCTCCCTCGGTCTTGGTGCCCCAGGAGGGCCGGTCCGCGGCAATTAACTGTCCATCATGAGCTCTCTTCCTAAATTGTGGGACCTTCCCCTTCTGTTCTGAGTCTTTCCTCCCCTCACTTGGTTACAGCATGAGATTTCAGCTATCTCCAACATGGAGAAATCTCAGCCCCCATGTTTAGGAGGAAAGGGGATGTATGTTTCTGTCTGACCTTAGTGAGGGGGCAGGAGATGGATGCATAGCGCAGATCTGACTCCACCAGGAATTCTTGTCTCCTGTTACCTTGAGCCCTCAGCTGCCCTCTCTCATTGCTTGGTCTGTCAGACCATGACTATAGTGGTACCGGCCACAGGACTGCATGATGTTAGTAAAGATTCCTCAGTGACTGAAGTCTCTCCTTATGCCCACTAACAGCCATTTGAATAGGCATACACTCCATTCTGGTGTTGTTTTGTCTAACACTGAACTCTCTCTAAGGAAAATGTCTCTAACAGTCTTTGGTGCAATGTCCATTTGGGTCCACTCAGAAGGCAAAAACCATAAAATTATTTAAACAAGGGGAAGACAGCTATAAAGAATTATTGGGCAGCAAGAGAGGTAACTCTAAGTATGAAAAGTGGGCACCCCAGGGCTAAGAGAGTTCACAGGGAAAGGCAAACTTAGGATGCGTGTTAATTAGATTTGCATCCTGTGACAGACTTACCAATATATGTTGGTTCCTGACATCAGGCTGGATTGTAATTGTGCCTATGGAAAATTCCACCTTGGCTCTTATGGCCCCTCCTCCCCGAAGGACTGAACCTTGTGACAACTAGGGGGATAAACATAATGTTTTCCTGCTCTACAGTTTTCTTGTTATCGCTGCCACCCCCCAAAGGCATTAGTCTTTTGGGATCTTCCAAGACCTTGGGTGGGGGCTGACGAGGAGAAGCATAGGAGAGAAGCGTGGGAGAGTAAGATGGAAGAGTGTATTGAATAAAGCTCGGGTCTCTCTTTGTGATCCCGGATGATGGACCCTGACAACTCCTGAGTGCTGATTTTAACCTCGACACCCCCTCATGTGACTTGACTTGGCCCATTCAGCCGGACGCGGCAAATATAAACAGTACAAGGGAAAAAGATTTATTCCTCTTGTGGCTTCAAACGTGTCAGTCTACCATGAAGGAGAGAATGTGTGGGAAGCAGAGAAAATGCAAATGGGGTCATGACCCAGGTATAATATCCCAAGCATGACCCAGAGGACCTACTTACTCCAACTAGACCCCACCCCATAAAGTTAACCTTCTGCTAATGTAGTACCACAAGATTGACAGCAAGTGTTCAACATGGGAACCTGCGGAACACATTCTATATTCAAACCATGATGAAGGGGTTCCCTCAGGAAAAGCATGATTGTAAGATGCTAGGAAACACACTCTTTGGGGTGGCTTTTGCCGAGTCCAGCTTGACCTTTAGGATGGTCCTTGGTGTAGGGGTGTGGGAATGAGAAATTGCAGAGATATAAAGAATTAGACCAGAGACAGAAAACTCAGAGTCAGGAGGGCACTGGATGAATACCTAGCTGCCCAATTATATTTTCCTTGGGATTTTTATACCAAGCAAAGGAGAGGGGCACGTACAGACAGGTGCAAACATCTTGATTCTCAAACATAAGAAACCTGGTAATCACACCTTTGGCCAAAGCTTCTAGTTATGTAGCCTTGCAGGGGGAACAAATTCAAATTCTCTGACCTTGAGTCAAGAGAGTCAGTCTCATAGGCCTGTACTGGCGTTGGTGAGAACTCACCCAGGCCACTGGGCAGCAGCAACAGTTGTCCAGTACTAGTCTGAGCAAGGTGCATTCAGATGTCAAGGCTGATGTCAGGCATTGGCCTGAGGCTTGGAGCATACTTGTGTCTGTGTAGGGGGACCTTCAACAAGGTAGCCATTAGGAAGGTCTATTGCATGAAATCTATTTAATATTATAATAAAAACCTGGAGCCAGATATTAGGAAAAAGCTGGAATATCACAGAGGTAGGGAACAAACCACAGCCAATTCTCACCCAGCCAACTTCTCTTCCTGTCTCTGTGAATCCTGACTGGGCACTCGGGCAAAAGGGCAGAACTTCTGCCTTCTCTTGCCTTATGTTTCTTTTCCCACCCAGCTATCCTCCTCATTCAACATTCCTAGAGCTAGGATTAATCCTCGTTCAACATTTCTAAAGTGGATGCCATCACTCTCTGGCTCTGTTTGGCCTTGAACTCACAGAGATCCAGAGGATCTCTGCCTCCCAGGTGCCGGGTCACTTGGAAGCACATTAAAGCCTTGGGTCACCATTCCCTGACCTTGATGGCTTTGCTTGTCCTCTGGTATTTCAGGCTATTTTTATTAAATAGACCACCACAAAGGTCCAAGGGCCTAAAGCCACTTGTGCTAGGCAGAGTGCCACAGAGGTTTTCTACATGGCCCCAACCGTACATGGGAACCAACATCCATCAGGACAACCTAGAAAGTAACCCACACAGGAAAATGAGCACTGTCCCGTGCCTCTCCTGCCCTCTACTGGCGAATATGAGCATTGCCCTTATGATAAAGAGGACTGGTTCATGAGAGCCTTTTGGCTGCCACAGAGCAGGTCCTTGAAAGGTGAATTTGGAGCCATTAGATGAAAATTGGCAACTAAAACCCCTTGGTAAAAATTGTGAAATTTACCCACAAGGCAGAAAAGCATGACATTGTTAACTATTATATTTTGAAACCTGTTTAATTAGCATTTCCTTGGGATTTAATGGTATTGAACAACTTGCCTTTTGCCTGCATGTCACACACATGCCTTCCATGGACACTTGGATGATTTGGTGTTTGGTCAAATGCTTGTTGTTGCGGTTGTACTGAAGGAGTGTTTGTGCATTCTGGATAGTCTATGTTGTCTGCAATTATTTCCTCGCACCCTGCCAGCTGTTTTCTGTGCTGTGTAAAGTCACACTTCTTTTTTGGTCATGTTTAGGAAATCATTGCAACACGTTTCTTGTCAGCGCATTTCTCCCTTATAATTTCAGGAATTTCTACAGTTTAGATTTTTAATCCATTGTTGATATTTTTGGGAGAATGGCATAAAATTGGGGTTCAATTTCACACTTCTTAACTTGGCTGTCCAGTTTTCTCAAGAGAGACTGTCTCTTTTCCCCAGTGACTATTTTCAGCACCGTGTCAGGGAACAGTTGACAAGTTTTGTGGGTTTATTTCATAGCTCACTATACTATCTTGTTATTTCTTATAAAGTATTTTTTAAGTTTTGCGTTTTATTTACAATGTGTGTTCACTTGGATGCCACGTGCATGTGTAGATGTCGGTGGGCTACTTGCATGAGTTGTGTCTCTTATCATGGGGTTCTAGGGACAAGCTCCGATTGTCAGGCTTGGTGACAAGAGCCTTAACCACTGATGGCTCACCAGCTCCTATATATGTTTTTGTTTGGGTCCCATGCTGGCTTGGGTTTGACACTCAGCTTCACCATGTAGCTCAGGGTGGCCCTCAACTCAGTTCTCCTACTTCAGCTCTCTAAATTCTGGGACTATTGGCAAGTGCCATCATACTGGGAAACCAATGTTGTTTGGGTTACTGTAGATTTTAATATATTTTGAAATTAGAAAATGATTGATGCCTCTAGCTTTGGTATTCTTTCTCTAGGTTTTATTGGCTCATATGAAATTTAAGATTATTTATTCTGTTTTTGTGAACAATGGCATTGGGGTTTTGATGGAGATTGCAGCGAGTTTGTAGGTAGTTTGTAGATAAGAATTTAAAGACAGTATCTTACATACTGTATTTTTATTTTTTAACCATTTTATTAGGAATAATTTCAAATGAATTATGAAGAAAACTTATTCACTGAATTTGAGTTTTCAAAAATTCTGAATGAAGAGATGCTCATCAATAACCAGTAAAATATCTGCAGAACTATCATATGCTAGGCAAAGAGAGTCAGGCTGATTCCAAAAGCAACATTAAAAGGTAACAACATAAAGGGAGACTGAGCATTAAAAGTCTCAATATGAACTTTTTGCAGCTAGCACAGAGTTAGCTATCAAATCCAAACCACATTGACAATGTAAGTTTGGCTGATGGAAGCCAGGAGTCATAATGTGAGGGTGGTGGTGGTGGGGAATCTTCAGTATAAAAAAACTGAATAGTGTTTGGAGCAAGTCCATGACAGACACAAGCAGTATTAGAAAAATCTTTTTTTTTCTTTGCAGAGGGTAGAAATAAATACAAATGGAATGCTACATTTTTTAATCAGCAGACTGCCCTAGGAATGATAAAGGTATCACTAAAGTATCGAGGGAATAACTTTATAACACTATTGGTGTGGGCTCAAAAAACATCCAAAATATATTTGTTTAAAGGTGTCACAATAGTTATATGTCCAGGCATTTAGGCTTAAGGGAAGTATAATAGTGGATACCTTTTTCCCCAAGGAGAATTTTACTTTTACCCAAACATATTTCTAAATAGCAGCATTGAGCTTGGTAAACAATAATTGGCAACAAAATAAGTTTTAAATGCTATAATATTCTTCCCAAACCTGTCTCGGATAGTCCTTAATAACCAATATGCAAACTAGCTTTATTGTAACAAGGCTAGACCAATTCTATCAAACATGCCCTTGGCATATTTTATTCTTTTTGATTCTGTTATATGATGGATTGTTCATTTCCTTTTGAGATGGTTTGTTGTTGATATTTGAGATGCCATTTGTTCTTGTGTGTTGATAGTGTATCCTAAAAATGTTCTGAATTTGTTTGTGGAATATTCCTTTACACTATGTAAATATATGCCACCATGATTGGTTTAAGAAAGAAGTTGACTGGCCAATATCTGGACAGGATAAAGTTAGGGGGAAAGCCAAACAGAGAATGCTGGGAAGAAGGATGAAGTAGAAGGAATAGTGAGCAGATGCAGAGAGAATTAAGAGGGACATGTCATCCTGTGCCACATGGAAAACTGTAGATAAAAATATGAGTTAATTGAAAATGTAAGAGTTAGCAACAAGCCTGAGCTATTGCTGAGCATTTATAATTCAAATTAAGTTGCTCTCATGTCAGTTGTTTGGAAACTGGCAGGCAGGAAAGAAAAATCCACGTTTATTTATATTATTTTTAATTGTAGCAATGTTTTGATGAAGTCTTTAGGATTTTCTAGGTGTTAGATCACAACATCTATTCACAGAAACAGTTTTATTTCTTCCATTATAATGTAGATGACTTTGATTTTTTTCCCTTTCTTTCTTTTTTTCTCTTTTCTCTTTCTTTCTCCTCCTCTTCCTCCTCTTCTTCCTTCTTCTGAGGGTTTTACTGTACAGTCCTGGCTGTTCTGGAACTCATTCTGTAGACCAGGCTGGACTCATACTCACAGAAATTGACCTACTTCTGTTTCCTAAGTGTTGGGATTAAAGGTGTAAATCACCACACCTGATTTAAAATCACTTTCTTCAAGAGATGTCTGTCTTCCCATGATCACTGAAGTATTATTCAAAATAGCCTAGAGATGGAACCAATCCATGAGAGATGAGGTAAAAACTGTAGAACACACATACAAAGGAGCCCCTGGAAAGACAGATGGCTGGCTGTGTTTGTCCCTGTGGAAGAACTTGGAAGTCATGATGCTAAGTGAAATAAATTAGACACGGAGGGATGAATTTTGTATGGTTATCTTAAGTATTTAAATAAACTCAAGAGAAGTGCAGCATAGAATGTTGGTTTCCTGGGGCTTAGAGCAAGAAGCAGGAGTGACTCCTCAGTTGGCATGGATTCTAGTTATGAAGAACATCTAGAGTTTCCCTGTGTAACAAAATGTTCATACAGTTGATAGTATTGTAGTTAAAAGGAAGCCATATGTGGTGTCAATTAACTGTAATCCCAGCACTTAGGGAGGATGAAGCATGAAGATTTGGGCTTTCAGCTCAGCCTGAGCTATGTAAGCAAATTCCCATAGAAGATCCCTAAAGAAGATTTCTTTCTTCTCAAACAAAAATAAAGAGGGCACACCTTACATTAAGAGTTGCTGCCATCATAAAAACAAAAATAACACCAGCAAATAGACAAAAAGAACCTACAAATAAAGCAATAACCCACAAAGGGTAGGTGTCTATTACCTTGGATTTGGATTCACTGACAAACAGGTGTCCACCACCATCCAATTGTATATATTAAAGATATGCTTTTTGAAAGCTACCAGTTAGCTGAACATAGGTTTGTATAGTTCTAACCCAAGCCCTGGGGATCAGAGCTTGCTTTGCCAGCTAGCCTAACTGAATCCAGAGCCTCCCATCCGATGAGAGATCCTGTACTGAGGTGCTAAGTATGGTAGTGATAGAAAAGGACTGGTAAGTATGTGTGCATTTATAGGTGTGTGTACTACACATCTACCATACACAAAAATAGACATTAACTATACCTCAATGCAGCTGGGTTTTTTTTGTTTGTTTAAATTAAGAGCACCATTCAATAGTTTGAAAAATATATTTGTGGTCTCTTTTCTTAGTGGGTCTAGCATGTGAGAATTTTATCCTTTTATTCAGGGGATGTAGAAACTAGGGTCAAGTGCTCCACCACTGAGCCCCCTCTCAAGCCTTTCTCTATGATGAAGAAAGTGAAAAATGCAAATTCCTCAGAGACTCAGTGCAGTGTAGTGCTAATTTAGTAAAATGAGCAAATTCCTGTCTTTCAAAAGATGATGCCTGGATGTATTTTTTTCTTCACACTGTTACTCTCCCGCCCCAATGCCTTTTCTTTATGTGATGAGAATGAGAGAATATAATCAAGACTGAGGGCTTGTTGTACGAATAAAGGAAACTTATGGCCAGATCTCTGGGAAAGACAGAGATATTAGAGAGAGTAAACACCACAGTCAGATCTCACCTAGCTGTCTTCCAGCTTCCTCAGCATGACTCCTCCTGGATTCTTCTGCTGCTCTGTCCTTCTACACTAGCCTTAAATATTCTCTTCGCTCAGTGAAGTGGTGGCCCACCACTGCCAACCTGGGAGCCTGGAACTCCTTCTGTAACCTAAGATGACCTCCAACTCAGATTGGTTAAGGGCGTAGGTCAACACTCCCTCGATATTCCCTGTGCTGGGATTAAAGTGTGAGTTACCACTGTCTGATCCTCCTTGACTGACTGGGCAGATCCCTCTAATATCTCCGAATGTTTTATTATATTTGAAAATATCCCCACACATCCCCTTTTGTGTCAAATTTTAAAAAGGTTATAGCTAACATAAAAAAACCATATACAATAGGTACAATAATTATATACAATATATACAAACAATAAATGAGTAATGTCTAGTCCATTAACAATTGACAATTCAAAGAAAATATTTCATTAGTTATCCTATTTTTATGAGTCCAAAGGATTATACTTAATTCACTTTCTTTCTAACTTGTATTACTAAAAACTATTATTTTGATGTCTCTTAAACTTATACACTTTAACTTCAAAGTTTCTTTTCTAAAACTCTCACTAGAAAACTATACCTATAACTATTTCATCTTCAACTACCTCAGAGACCCAAGAAGGAAATATATTTACCCAAATAAACAGGAAGTGCAAGCAACTTCCAAAATCTAGAAATGACAGAGATGACACCTGTCTGGACAGTCACCCAAAGTTCCTTTACAAAATTGGGGCATCCATCTTCAGCCTACAGACCCAGTGTCTCTTTTCATTTCAGTGAAGCAGGAAATCTGCTCTACCCATTCTGGTATAGTTCATCAGTTGCTTCTCCTTGTGTCTTGAAGAATATCTGACAGTTTTATCTGAAAAGCAGGAACCCTAAGGACCATCTCAGCTTGTTCTGTCCAAGTTCAGAGGTCACTTTCCTAGAAAACCTGCATGTCCAGTTGAAACAGCATACTGTCAAGCAGTCAATACAAGAACAGGTTCTTGTCCAGTGGCTAACCATTGCCACAAAGAAAGTAGACTCCATATGGAGTTTCTTCTATGCCCATTTTTCTCTTGAAGTAGATTCAGTCGGCCAGGAGCAGACCTATCTCACTGTCCAGAAAAGTCTAAGTTCTTAAAATATTTTAAATGCCATATCCTATGGATCTCTGAAGTGTTTGAAGAAGACCTGTTCATCTAAAATATATTTGTTTGATCTTGAAAACATATCTAATATGACTATTATGTTTGAATGTAATGTCTAATTAATTTGCATTACTTTATATTCTAATTAGTTGGTAATGAAAACTTTCATGGACTAGCAACTTGTATTACATTGTTAGATGAACTGAATAATTATAATACCTTGAACAAGCATAGAGATATTTATACAATAACACAATTAATTTCAATATATACAATTTGTATACAATATACAAAAAACCAATGCAATGTAAAATATTTAAAGCTAGATATTTAAAGCTTTAAAAGAAGATTCAATAATCTATCCTTATATCCTATATATCTGTATCCCCTTTTTCTTTGTATTTTTTAAACACAAATCTTGAATCTAATCATTCTTGTTTAACTTTTTTCTAACCACAAGCATTAACAATTTTTAACCAATCAACCTAAACAATGACAATCATCCATAACCCATTGAAGGACCAAAAACCACCCACCCCACTTCTTGGGAATGTAGGCACCATGTTCTTAAATTTACTTCCTGCTGTTTGAGAGTGATGGTATCTTTAGGGGATCCTGAAAAGAAAAGCTTTGTTAATTGTCGAGTCCTGAAATAAGTAGCTGTGTCATTTGTTGTCCAATCTCTGCATAACAGGAAAGCAAGTGCACAGCTTGTCTCAACTCCTAGCTATAGTAGTCTGTGAAGCTTGTTCATCTCAACAAGCTGCCTTGAAATTGTCCTGAGCAGTTTGTAGTCCAAATCTGATCTTTGGTTGGTGTTTGTCAACCTAGTAGCTTTGTCAGAGTCCATGTGAAATCATTGTTGTGGGGCTCCATCTTCCTTTTGGATACTTCAAGTTCTCAATTAGGCATTGTCATGGATCACTGCAGAAAACTGATAAGAGACTAAAACCCAACACAATGTACAGGAAGCTAAATATATAAGTATTTATTCAGCATAGTATTAGTAACAATAGAATAGTCCCTTATTTTTAGTTATTCTTCTGTCTCATATCAGGTGGCTCTTCTGATATGATACAGAGATTTTGTATTTTCTTTTAACAAGTATGCTTGAGTTTAGAGAAGGAGAGAGCCACACTCCAACTCTAAAGCTACAGCTTTAAATTATAATTAAACTGGGATTTCAACTTACCAAAAAATAGAGGTTAAGCAATGAGATTTTACCCTAAAGAGTTTACTGGTACCAATAGTTATGATATTCTTTTGCTTGTAAATTTTTCTGGAAAACTTCCCTTTTGCTTTAGCTATCTAGATGTTCAAGGTCTTTTCACTTCTTGAAGATGGGTATTTCCAATTTTATGTAAAGACAAAAACAAAAACTTGCCCCACCCTTTGTTTTCTCTTACAACTTAAAGAATTGTAATATGGGTGGATGAGCTATCAATTCTTAGTTTCACGAAGTTTCTCTGGTTCAAATCAAGTCTTTATTAATTTTAATGGTACCCATAACTTTTCTTCACCTGTGGAAACAAAAGCAAAACCCCTTCCCCAACATAGCACATATCCTGGCTTCCATTCAGAGTTAGTACATCTTTGAAGTAAACAGGCTGATTTAGTTCAGCTGTTTTAGGATTACTTCCTGCTGGCAATGGAGTTTGGTTATAGAAAGAAAACCTTTTTACAATTTCTTTTGCTTGTTGCCAAATGATAGCGAAATCTTTTTTAATCCTTTGCTATTGATGTGATGTTTTTTAATGAAATTCTGAGGCTTCTAGTACATTTTCTATTAATTATCAATTTCTTCATTACCTTGTGCTAACGGACCTGGCAGACCTGTATGAGATCAAATGCATGTTATATAGAAGGGATAATTTATAGTCCTGATTATTTCTTGTAGCAGATTAAATAATGAAGTTAATTCTGATTCATCATTAATAAAATTAGCTGTTTAAATGTGTAGAACAACTCTTTCTGCATACTGAGAGTCAATGACTATCTTAAGAGGTTCAGTAAAGTCCATTAATACCATCACAATAGCATATAATTCTGACTTTTGAACAGAATTATAAGGGCTTTGAGCCATTTTACTTATATGTTCTGATTTGTAAGCTTCCTTTCCTGATTTGTTTGCATTGGTATAAAATGTAGGGGTTCCAGAAATTGGTTTATCTCATACAATACAAGTAAGATTCCAATTTGTTTTTTTTTTTTTTTTTTTTTTTAGAAATTCAGTTCTTTTGCTTTGAGGATATTTGTTGTTAATATCTCCCAAAAAAATTACTGCAGGCTCTTTGCCAAGGTTCACTTTCTACCCATAATTGCTCAATTTCTTCATAAGTTAAAGGTACAACAATTTCTGCTGGGTCCATTCCCGTCAATTGATGAAGTCTTAATTTTCCTTAAAAAATAAGTTCAGAAATCTTTTCTGAACTTATCTCTTTAATTTCTTACTCAGTTTATATGGAAGAAATATCCATTTCAATATAACATTTTACCTTTGCATTAAAATTCCTGTAGGAGAATGCTTAGAGGGCAAGATAACTAGAACGCAATTAAGGTCTGGATTCACGTGATTTACATGTGCATCCTGTAATTACTTTCCCACCAAAACCAATTCTTTTGCAGCTTCAGGTGACAATTCTCTCAGACTATGTAAGTCCTTGTCACCATTTGAAGTTTTGAATAAATTATCCAGCTCATCATTTTTAATTCCAATAGTGGGTCATAAATTGGCAGTCTCCTAGTAGTCTTTGAAAATCATTAAGTGTCTTCAATCTATCTCTCCTGACTTGTACCTTTTGGAGTCTAATTTTGTTGGCCTATTTTGTAGCCTAAATAATTAATTAATGGAATCCCCTCCTTGTATTTTTTTTTTCTGGGACAATTTGTAATCCCCAAGCAGGCAAATTTTTTTTCACTTCTTCAAAAAAAATTTTTTAAGGTATCGATATTTGAATTGGCCAACAAGATGTCGTCCATGTAATGATAAATTATAGATTGTGGGGATTTGTTATGTATTTGTTCTACTGGCTTTTGTATAAAATACTGGCACAGAGTGGATCTATTCAGCGTTCCTTGAGGGAGTACCCTCCAGTGGTATCTCTTTATAGGCTGAGAATTACTATAAGTGGGCACTGTAATAGCGAATTTTTCTTTGTCTTATTCTTGTAAAAGTTTGTAAAGAAACAGTCTTTTAAATCAATACCTATAATAGGCCATTCTTTAACAAAAAAGGCAAAGGAATCCCAGACTGTAGAGAGCCCATTGGTTGGATCACCTTATTTATTGCCCTTAGGTCTGTTACCATTCTCCACTTTCCAGATTTCTTTATAATAACAAATCTAGAAGAATTCCAGGGGCTGGTTGATTCTTCTATGTGCTGAGCATTTAACTGCTTCTGTACCAGCTGCTCTAAGGCCTGCAATTTCTCCTTTGTTAGAGGCCATTGATGAACCCATATAGGCTTCTCTGGTAGCCGTTTTAGAGGTAGTGCTGTGGGTGTTTTTGAAAGATCAGCAGCTGTTTTGCCTTGTTTCTCTATAACTTGAGCGGTCTATGACTGTTTATCATAATACTTTCTAATGTTTTTTTTTCTGGAACCATGTGCTAGTTTATGGCTTATTTCTATATTTGGAGGAATATTAATCTGTGTGTTCCATTGTTGTAGTAAATCTCTTCCCCATAAATTTATAGCAATGTCAGCCATATATGGCTTTAATATTCCTCTCTGTCCTTCTGGTCCTATACACTCAAGCCACCTTGCACTCTGTTTTAGCTGGGATATTGACCCAATACACAAAAACTGAACATTTACCTCCTGAAGGGGCCAACTTGGATGCCATGACTCTGTTGAAATTATTGATACATCAACCCCTGTGTCCAATAAGCCTTCAATAATAACATCATTTATTTGTAGTTTTAATTTTGGCCTTTGTTTGTTAATAGAAGCTTGCCAAAATATTTGCTTTATAATTTTTCCTGATATTTTTCTTTTTCTATAGATTTTCTATCATTCAACGTAGTATGTCTTTTTAAAGTAGGTTTTATTTTTTTAATTGTTTTGGTAAGATATTTCTTCTACAATGGCAGGATAAGATTGGATTGGATTTGATACGGGGGCTTTTGAAAGCCCCCTTTGGGTGTGGTGGGACTTAGGTGTTAGTTGATAAGGTCTGAAGACATTTATTTAAGATTTCAGGCTCTTGAAGGAGTAGTGGACAACCCCATTAAAGAGGGGATACTAAGATCTTAGGCCCGTTTTTTTTTAGTTCCTGACTACTAAAGAGACCAGTTTGACATCCATTGACTATAACATAGATAATCTAGTCTATCAGACACCTATATAAGCTGTTACCTATATTGTAAATGTTGGTTTATATTTCAGTAATATTAATCTTAGAATAATACATTTTCAAAAACTTCCACTTTCATTTGGTGGCCCAATATGAGGGAAGAAAGTTACCTGATATGGGGGCTTTTGAAAGCCCCCTTGGTGCACTTCCCAGGGGCAGAAAGATACCTTTTCTGTCCCTTGTTGATCTGCACTCATTCGTCCAATATCTTCCTTTTCTACACCTTCTTGCAGAAGAGAGGGGCATTCTCTTAAGATTATTCTTAACAAAAGCACTGTTTCTGGGAATGCCTTGTTTACAATCTTTTTATGTGACCTTGCCTTCCACAATTGTAACGTTTAATATTTTGACTTTTTCTTATACCTCTAGAAATAAGCTCTCCTACCCAGTTATTGTGGCAGGATTAAGGTGTCAGCCGATAAGGTCAGAAGACACTTTTCCAGGAGCCCGGGACCCTGGAGGGGGTGTGGCCAACCTGGAGGGGGTGTGGCCAATCCAATTGTTAAGTGGCTGCTGGGACACGAGGAGGCTCTCTTCCTGGTTCCTGGCTGCTGGCTTCTGGAGAGACAGAATCGGAATCCATCATCCGTCCATCGCTCGTCCATCGCTCAGATACTCCAGTCCCTATTCAGGTGCTACTATAAGCTGTTACTAATATTGTGAGTGTTGATTTATATTCCAATAAATATTTATCTTGGACTGGTGCCTTGTAAGTAAAACTCCATCTACATCTGGCGCCCAACGTCTTTGGCCCTGTACCCTAAATTGTAAGAGGGCAGAGGACATGCAGACTGTTCACTTGGGTTTAAAGCTCCCTCTTGCTAGCCGGGCACGGTTTCCAGCCCATTGGTCCAGTGTGCAAACATGAGTTTTTGGCTCAGTGCGAAAACGTGAGTTTTCAGCTCAGTGCGCAAATGAGAGTTTTCAGCTCAGTGCTTCATCAGGACACTCAAGCTCTAGAAAAATCAATAGTATCTAAACTTCAAGAATGGAAACCAGTAGTATCCAAAATCCAGGAATGGGAACCTGTAATATCCAAAATACAAGAATGGGAGGACTGTATTGCAATACTGGAAAAGGGTAGTGATGCATCTTATGTTCAGAACAGTTCAGGTCAACCCCTGATGGGATATTATGGTACTGGAGATACTCTACCCAAGGTGGTAAACATAACAGGGCTACCCCCTTCCACACCGCTATTGTTCCCAGCTACTATTCAGACAAAGATAACACCTGGG
Source organism: Phyllotis vaccarum (assembly GCA_033318265.1). Lineage (NCBI taxonomy): Eukaryota > Metazoa > Chordata > Mammalia > Rodentia > Cricetidae > Phyllotis > Phyllotis vaccarum. The sequence continues at coordinate 6,027,437 of JARWLC010000011.1, forward strand.
AGATCCTGAGAATATGTAGAGTATAGCTATGAGCCAGTACATATGAGAGACATCAAGGATTTTAAAGAGGCAATATCAATGCACAGTATACACTCTACTTATGTGAAGCAGCTTCTAAATTCATGGTCAGCAAAAAACTGGATTCTACTAACTGATTGGATGCAGCTAACGGCTGCTGTCTTGGACCAAAGTCAGAATTTGCAGTGGAGAGGCTGGTTTAGAGAGGAGGCCAAGACCTTAGAACAACAAGGAAAAATTAGGGGTTTCTTTGCTTCTCAGGACCAAATCCTTGGTGAAGGCATATTTGCTGATGTGAGGACTCAATCTACTTATGACGAGCATACTTTATTGCTATGCCGTACTGTTGCACTGAATGCTTGGGAAAAGATTTTGGACCCAGGTCCAAAAATCGAGCATTATACTAAGGTCAAACAAGGCATAAAAGAGCCTTATACCGACTTTCTACAGAGGCTTACCATGGCTGTTCATAGAACAATATCAGATCCAGAAGTTAGGAAACAATTAATACTTTCTCTGGCCTTTGATCATGCTAATATGGAATGTAGAAGAATGCTTATGCCTTTAAAGATCAGAGCTGCACCTATAGAAGAATGAATTCAATATGCAATCAATGCTGAATCTCTCCATGGCAATGAGGAGAATTGGGTAGGCCAAGCTGTTGCTAATGTTAGGGTGAGGAACCAAGGCATCACTTGTTTCAACTGTAGTAAACAAGGCCATATAAGACAGAATTGTACACAAGGTACTCTTGGAAATAATACCAGATCTAGGTTTAATTCGAACAGAAGGCCATTGCCTTCTGGATTATGCAGAAGGTGTGGCAAGGGACGGCATTGGACCAATGAATGTAGATCTACCAGGGATAAAGAAAGCAACCTTCTACCATTGGGAAATGCCTTTTGGGGCTTCTCCCGGGAAGCCCCCAAAAATCAGACTCCAAATTCGAGGATGGTGAGATCATATCTGGTCATAGTAGAAGACCAGCATTCTCAGGATGAATAGAGCATCCAAAACCTGATCTAGAAGATCATATGGTATTAGATAATAACATAAATTCAAAAGAAACTTCAGAAATTCCAAAAAGAATCACAAAACGAATATTTTGGCAGACTTCAATAAATGAACAAAGACCAAAATTGGGAATACGAATAGATAATATTTATATCCAGGGTTTGGTTGACACGGGGGCTGATGTTTCGATCATAACCCCACAATCATGACATCCAAGATGGCCTATACAGGCAGTAGATATCCAGTTTCTGGGTATTGGAACAATATCTCAGGTGAAACAGAGTGTGAGATGGCTTGAATGCATAGGACCAGAAGGTCAGAAAGGACGGTTGAAGCCATATATGGCTGACATAGCAGTGAATCTGTGGGGTTACAACCTTCTAATGCAATGGAATACCCAGATTAAAATCCATCCTGGTTCTGATATCAACCGGAGACTCAATTATGTTTCCAAAAATGATGCTTTAAGGTACTATGGAGAAAATTCACCAGCCATTCAGGTTGTACAAAAGAATTGCCCAATAACCACAGAACCTAAAAGGACACTCACAGCACTGCCTATGTAATGGTTAACAGAAAAGCCTATTTGGGTTCAACAATGGCCTTTGACGAGAGAAAAACTTCAGGCTTTGGAATAGTTGGTACAGGAGCAGTTACAGGCTCAGCATATTGAAGAATAAACCAGTCCATGGAATTCTCCTGTTTTTGTTGTCAAGAAAAAATCTGGAAAATGGAGGATGGTGACAGATTTAAGAGCAATTAATAAGGTGATTCAACCTATGGGCTCCTTACAATCTGGTATTCCCCTGCCTTCTCTGCTACCTAAAGGATGGCCTTTTGCAGTTATTGATTTGAAGGATTGTTTTTTTACCATACCTTTACAGGAACAGGACAAAGAGAAATTTGCTTTCACAGTGCCTATTCTTAATAATTCAGGGCCAGCGGTACCAATGGAGAGTCCTTCCCCAAGGAATGTTGAATAGTCCCACTTTATGCCAATATTTTGTACAACAACCACTAGAAATACTGCGCAAGCGCTTCCCACAATCTATCATTTACCATTATATGGATGATATTTTGTTGGCAGACCCAAACCCAAAGACATTAGAAACATTGTTTGAAGAACTAAAGAAAATATTGCCTGATTGGGGACTACAAATTGCTCCAGAAAAAGTACAGAGGGAGATTCTATCAATTATTTAGGATATAAAATAGGTTTACAAAAAATTAGGCCACAAAAGGTAAAATTAAATAGAGATAAATTGAAGACTCTTAACAATTTTCAAAAGTTACTAGGAGATATTGCTCATATACGGCCCATGATTGGTGTAAAAAACTATGAGCTAGTTAATTTGTTCAAGACTTTGGACGGTGACAAAGATTTAAATAATCCAAGAGAATTATCTGATGAGGCCGAGAAAGAATTAGAGTTGGTGGAAAAGAAACTTCAAGAAGCACATGTGGATCATGTGGATCTGGACCTGGATTGCATACTTGTTGTTTTACCCTCTAGACAATCTCCAACAGGAATCTTAATGCAAAGAGAAAGCATTATATTAGAATGGATATTTCTGCCACATAGGCCAAGCAAGAAAATGAAGACATATATCGAAAAAAAATTCTGATCTGATTTTTAAAGGTAAATTAAGACTTCGCCAATTGACTGGAAAGGACCCTGCAGAAATTGTTGTGCCTTTGACTACTGAAGAAATTGAATGATTTTGGGCAGTGAACCTTGACAAAAGGCTTGTAGTTACTTTTTAGGAGAGATTAATAATAAATATCCTCAAAACAAGAGAATTCAATTCAAAGGAAACTAATTGGATCTTTCCTCATGTGGTACAGGATAAACCCATTTCTGAAGCCCCCACCTTTTATACTGATGCGAACAATTTAGGAAAGGCTGGCTACAAGTCTGAAGACTTAATTAAGGTGGCTCAGAGACCTTATAACTCTGTCCAGAAGTCAGAACTATATGCAATTATTATGGTGCTGTTGGATTTCACAGAGCCTCTCAATGTAATTACTGACTCTCAATATGCAGAAAGAGTTGTTTTACATATTGAAACTGCTGACTTCATTCCTGATGATACAGACTTGACCTTACTATTCATACAACTACAGGATATCATCAGAGGTAGGATACATCCTATGTACATAACACATATCAGGGTGCACTCGGGTCTCCCAGGCCCGCTAGCGCAGGGTAATGATGAAATAGATCAGTTGCTGATAGGAATTGTGCTAGAGGCCACAGAATTTCATGAGAAACATCATGTTAACAACAAAGGATTAAAGAAGAGTTTTTCCATCACTTGGAATGAAGCAAATGAAATAGTAAGGAATTGTAACACTTGCTCTTTCTATAACCAACCATCTTTACCTGCAGGAAGTAATCCTAAGGGTACACAGAGAAATGAGATCTGGCAAATGGATGTGTTTCACTTTCCAGAATTTGGAAAGATAAATATGTACATCATACTATCGATACCCATTCTGGAATGCAATGGGTGACTGCCCTGAGTTCTGAAAATGCTGATGCTGTACTTACTCACCTTTTGGAAGCCATGGCCATAATGCTCCAGCTTACGTTTCCCGAAAAATGAAGATAATTTTTAGATACTATAATATAAAGCATATTACGGGGATACCACACAATCCTACAGGACAGGCAGTTGTGGAGAGATCACACCGCACATTAAAAGAGATGTTTTATAAACAAAAGAAAGAAATGAGAAAACCCAGAGAGAGATTACACAGTGCCTTATTGACTTCAAATTTTCTTAACGCTGATGAAAAGGGAACATCAGCTGCTGAGAGACATTGGGTGATAGAGAAATCCTCTGAGTTAAATCAACCCATCTACTTCAAAGATGTGTTGACTTCTGAGTGGAAGCCGGGATATGTGCTTCGATGGGGTAGGGGTTTCGCTTTTGTTTCAATGGGGAAAGAAAAGATATGGGGACCAACAAAACTAATAAAAATCCGCTTTGAAAAGGAGTCCCTTCCTGAGGAGGAGAAGAAATTGCTCACCCCTGATATGACAAATGGATACATGGTAAGGAAAACACATTTAACAAACCTGGGGTAGGGTCTCAGTTTTGTCTTACAGGAAAACGGATACAAATATTTTTAAGACTAATTACTCACATGCAATAGAAGACAGACTGATGATTAAGGAATGTACATGACGGACTACGAGATCAACTAATACACATATGCACTACTGGGTAATCTCTCAATATTTACTGTTTTACATCTTGCATCTACACCTTAAAAAAAATGGTCCTGATTCGACTATTTATTAATAGGGCTGGATTTGGATTGGGAGCAAGTGGCTTTCTCCCTCTCTAAACCCAAGCATATTGGTAAAGAAAATTTGAAGTATTCTGTCTCATATCAGAAAAGCCACCTGGTGTAAGACAGAAGACAGAATATTTAGGGACCAATATTATTGTGACTTCATCTTAAACCTCGTTTCTCTCTGTTTCTGTACCTTTCAAACATCCTGTCTGCATATAATCTCCTGAAGTCATAGAAGATATGAATATCTTTTTTGAGTATCAACAATGCTTAAGTTTTCCATTGTAAATAACATTTCCTCCTATCAGCTATCTACAAAGAATCTGAAACCAAGATGGGGCCCCCAATGCAACAACTCCTACTAGTGAAACAAGAATAAAAGAGAGAGTATGAGAGAGAGAGTAAGAGACAGGTAGACAGGCAGACAGAGGCAAAATTAGAAAAATCAAGAACCTGGTACGCACCAATCAATGATTGTTTTCAGAAAATAGACTATTCAAAACAGCTGCAAAATAGCTCTCTATGATTATCCTCCAGATCACACTTCTAATTAGAATTCCAGATGGAGTTAACCACTATTCTGAGAATGGTTATAAATGTATATAGTCAGTCCATTAAGATCTAACCATTGTTTTAGCTTTTACAGGATCCCAAAGAGATGCCATCGCCCTTAAGTCAGCAGGAAGCAACCTTATGAAAGACTACGCCCCCTTTCCCAATAAGTTTTGTGTTCTGAGGGTTGTGGGTAATTCTTAATCTGTTATAATAGTTTTAAGTGAAAATTGGGTGGAGGACAGAACTATAATATAGCATCAAAGATCTCTTTTGAAGAAGAGAAGAGGGATAGATATGATAGATAAAGGTAGATTGTTCTGCCTACCTATACACCATTTTAGCTAAATGTATGGGCTAAGTTAAAGACAATTTGCATTGGCATAGGTATTTGTATATTGATACAAATGTGAAATCATTTTATATGTTTAATTGTGATAATTTGTACATTGATACAAAGTTTAATCTGAAATTGTTTTATATAACCAAAGCAACTTGTACTTCCATATAAATCTGAATCTGTAACTATTATGTAAAATTGAATCTGTAATTGCTATATTTTATATATGCTTCTATCTCTATTTAAAATATTTGCACATTATTGTCATGTACACTATGCAATTATTACCTTCGTTTAACTATACTAGATATAATGTATGATTGCACTAGTTATGATATATGCACAAGATGTTTTATATACCTCTGTTTATATGATATATATGTATATACATGTCTAAAATGCTGTGGCCACTTTACATAGTAATATACCCCTGGCTAATGTTTGATAGTCATACTAAAAGTCATTGTTCAGAGATTATACACCCCTTATATAGGTATTCTAATTTTTAGTACAGGGTTTATTCCTTAAGACAATAAAAACTACTGTAGGCGGAGTTTACCCACAAGGACACCAATATCAGACTCCTTTTCGAAGCGGGCTTTTATTAGTTTTGTCGGTACCCATATCTTTTCTGTCCCTGTTGAAACAAGAGCAAAACCCCTACCCCATCGAAGCACATACCCTGGCTTCCATTCGGAAGTCAACACATCTTTGAAGTAAATGGGTTGATTTAACTCAGAAGATTTCTCTACTACCCAATGTCTCTCAGCAGCTGAAGTTCCCTTTTCATCAGCGTTAAGAAAATTTAAAGTCAATAAGGCACTATGCAACCTCTCTCTGGGTTTTTTCATTTCTTTTTTTTTGTTTATAAAGCATCTCTTTTAATGTGCGGTGAGATCTCTCCACGACTGCCTGTCCTGTAGGATTGTGTGGTATCCCCATAATATGTTTTATATCATAGTATGCAAAAATTATCTTCATTTTTTGGGAGACGTAAGCTGGGGCATTGTCAGTCTTAATCTGAGTGGGAATTCCCATTATGGCCATGGCTTCCAAAAGGTGAGTAAGTACAGCATCAGCATTTTCAGAACTCAGGGCAGTCGCCCATTGCATTCCAGAATAGGTGTCAATAGTATGATGTACATATTTCATCTTTCCGAATTCTGGAAAGTGAAACACATCCATTTGCCATATCTCATTTCCGTGTGTACCCTTAGGATTAGTTCCTGCGGGTAAAGATGGTTGGTTATAGAAAGAGCAAGTGTCACATTTTTTTACTATTTCCTTTGCTTCAATCCAAGTGATGGGAAAACTCTTCTTCAGCCCTTTGCTGTTAACATGTTGTTTTTCATTAAATTCTGTGGCCTTTAGCACGCTTCCTATTAGCAACCGATCTATTTAAAAATCAGATCAGCAATTTTTTCGATATATGTCTTCATCTTTTTGCTTGGCCTATGTGGCAGAAATATCCATTCTAATATGATGCTTTCTCTTTGCATTAAGATTCCTGTTGGAGATTGTCTTGAGGGTAAAATAACAAGTATGCATTCCAGGTCTGGATCCACACGATCCACATGTGTTTCTTGAAGTTTTCTTTCTACCAACACTAATTCTTTCTCGGCCTCATCAGATAGTTTTCTTGGACTATTTAAACCCTTGTCACCTTCTAAAGTCTTGAATAAATTAACTAGTTCATAGTTCTTTATACCAATCATGGGCCGTATATGAGCAATATCTCCTAGTAACTTTTGAAAATCGTTAAGAGTCTTCAATTTATCTCTATTTAATTTTACCTTTTGTGGCCTAATTTTTTGTAAACCTATCTTATATCCTAAATAATTGATAGAATCTCCCCTCTGTACTTTTTCTGGAGCAATTTGCAGTCCCCAATTAGGCAATACTTTCTGTAGTTCTTCAAACAATGTTTCTAATGTCTGTGGGTTTGGGTCTGCCAACAAAATATCATCCATATAATGGTAAATGATAGATTGTGGGAAGCGCTTGCGCAGTATTTCTAGTGGTTGTTGTACAAAATATTGGCATAAGGTGGGACTATTTAACATTCCTTGGGGCAGGACTCTCCATTGGTACCTCTTAGCTGGCCCTGAATTATTAAGAATAGGCACTGTAAAAGCAAATTTCTCTTTGTCTTGTTCCTGTAAAGGTATGGTAAAAAAGCAATCTTTCAAGTCAATAACTGTAATAGGCCATCCTTTAGGTATCAGAGAAGGCAGGGGAATACCAGATTGTAAGGAGCCCATAGGTTGAATCACCTTATTAATTGCTCTTAAATCTGTCACCATCCTCCATTTTCCAGATTTCTTCTTGACAACAAAAACAGGAGAATTCCACGGACTGGTTTATTCTTCAATATGCTGAGCCTGTAACTGCTCCTGTACCAACTGTTCCAAAGCCTGAAGTTTTTCTTTTGTCAAAGGCCATTGTTGAACCCAAATAGGCTTTTCCGTTAACCATTTCAAAGGCAGTGCTGTGAGTGTCTTATTAAGAGGGCAATTCTTTTGTACAACTTGAATGGCTGGTGAATTTTTGTCATTTTTGGAAACATAGTTGAGCCTCCGGCTGACATCATAACCAGGAGGGATTTTAATCTGGGTATTCCATTGCATTAGGAGGTCGTGACCCCACAGATTCACTGCTATATCAGCCATATATGGCTTCAACCGTCCTTTCTGACCTTCTGGTCCTATGCATTCAAGCCATCTCACACTCTGTTTCACCTGAGATATTGTTCCAATACCCAGAAATTGGATATCTACTGTCTGTAAAGGCCATCTCGGATGCCAGGACCGTGGGGTTATGATCGAAACATCAGCCCCCGTGTCGACTAAACCCTGGATATAAATATTGTCTATCCGTACCCCCAATTTCGGTCTTTGTTCATTTATCGAAGTCTGCCAAAATATTCGTTTCGTAATTTTCTTTGGAGTTTCTGAATCTTCTTTTGAATTTATGTTATCATCTGATATTGTATGTTTTTCAAGATCAGGTATTGGGTGTTCTATTCGTCTTGAGAATGCTGGTCTTCTACTACGACCGGATATGATCTCACCTTCCTCGAATTTGGAGTCTGATTTTGGGGGGCTTCCCGGGGGAAGCCCCGAAAGGCGTTTCCCGATGGCAGAGGGTTGCCTTCTTTATCTCTGGTAGATCTACATTCATTGGTCCAATGCCGTCTGTTGCCACATCTTCTGCATAATCCAGAAGGCAATGGCCTTCTGTTCGAATTAAACCTAGATCGGGCATCGTTTCCAAGAGTACTTTGTGTACAGTTTCGTCTTACATGGCCTTGTCTACCATAGTTGAAACAAGTGATTCCTTGGTTCCTCTTCCTTACCTTATCAATGGCTTGGTCTACCCAATTGTCTTCATTACTATGGAGAGGTTCAGCATTGATTGTATATTGAATCCATTCTTCTAGAGGTGCGGCTCTGATTTTTAAAGGCAGAAGCATTCTTCTACATTCCGGATTAGCATGATCAAAGGCCAGAGAAAGTATTATTTGCTTTCTAGCTTCTGGATCTGATATTGCTCTATTTACAGCCGTGGTAAGCCTGTGTAGAAAGTCAGTATAAGGCTCTTTCAAACCTTGTTTGACCTTAGCATAATGCTCAACTTTTTGACCTGGGTCTAAAATCTTTTCCCATGCATTAAGTGCGGCCGTACAGCATAGCAATAAAGTATGTTCGTCATAAGTAGTTTGAGTCTTCACGTCAGCAAACATTCCTTCACCAAGGATTTGGTCCTGAGAAGCAAAGAAACCCCTAATTCTTCCTTGGTGTTCTAAGGTCCTGGCTTCCTCTCTAAACCAGCTTCTCCACTGCAAGTTTTGGCTTTGGTCTAAGACAGCAGCCGTTAGCTGCATCCAATCGAAGGGGAGGATTCGGTTTTTTGCAGACCATGAATTCAGGAGCTGCTTTACATAAGTAGAGTGAATACCATACATGGATATTCCCTCTTTAAAATCTTTGATGTCTTTCATATGTAGTGGCTCATAACTATACTCTACATATTCTGAGGAACCCCCTGGTGCCATCTTGGTCTGAATAGTAGCTGGGAACAATAGTGGTGGTGAAGGAGGTATCCCTGTGATGTTTACAACTTTATGTAAAGTATTTCCAGTACCATAACACCCCATTGGGGGTTGACCTGAACTGTTCTGAGCATAAGATGTATCATTGCCCTTTTGTAGTGTTGCAATATGGTCCTCACATTCTTTCATTTTGGATATAATGGGTTCCCACTCCTGGATTTTGGACATTGCAGGTACAAATTCTTGTATTTCGGATACCATCTGTCTCAAAGTTTGACTTTCTTGATGAAGTAATCCTTCTAAAGACCTCGCCGAGTCAGCAATTTTGAGATCTACATCATTAACATAATTAATGATTTTCTCGTCCACTTTATTAATGTGGTCAACAAGTTTCTTGTTCTCATCAGTTACGTAGAGTTTATATTGTTCTCGTATAGTGCTGTCATAACGAGAAAGCTTGTTGTAATCAATTTGTAGAGTATCTATCGTCTTTGACGTAGCAGAGTTTGAGAGCTGTAATTCACATACGTTGGACAACAGCTGCCGATTTAAGTTCTGCATCTGCTTAACGTCATCTGACAGTGTAGCGTTTGATAATTCTATAATACCAAGTTTGGACTGTAATTGAAGGTTTGAATTCGTGACCTCAGTCATCACCCGTCTATTGTGGAACACAACATACAGAAACAGACCAAAAAATAGTAAAACTGGGGTATTGAATACCTCAAGATACTCATTTAAAAACTTGTCAACCATCGTGGAAAAATATATACCGAATTCCTCAAAAGAATAGTTGTCAGCCATTACCTCAATCCAGGTGCAATGATGCTGTGTGGTCAGAAGATGTCACAATAACGTTTAGTGCCCTGCTGTATGGCAGATGCAGAGACACTCAGCACGCTATTCACAGATCCTAGGTGTTAAAGGGTCTCAGCGGGCAGAATAGAATTCCTGGGAAAAGCAAAGTCTCACAAATCAAGACAGCCGCTTGAATCTGCAGTTTTTGGGTAGGCAGTGGGGCCCCGGCCGCGAGGCTCGCGCGGCTGATTAAGGGGCGGAGTTACTGACCGCGCACGGCGGACTCAAATGGCTACAGCTAGGCAGCGGGCCCGGCCGCGCAGCTCGGCGCGGCTGATTAAGGGGCGGAATTACTTACCGCGCGCGGTGGAATCAAATAGCGTACAGCTAGAGCAGAGGAGGAAGCCATAGGAAACGTGGGGGGGTGAGAACGTGGGTCACGCGAGTGTGCTCTAAGCCCGACCCACGGGTCCGCCGGCCCGGGGCGTTGGGCGCCAGATGTAGGCGGAGTTTACCCACAAGGACACCAATATCAGATAGATATTTATTAAAATATAAACCAACACTCACGGTACAGGTAATAGATTACAGTAGCACCTGAATAGGAACCGGAGTCTGCAGACGGACGAACGATGGGATCCTCCCTCCAGCAGCCAGGAACCAGGAAGAGAGCCCTCCCAGCGTCCCAGCAGCCCCTTATCAATGGGTTTGGCCACACCCCCTCCAGGAGCCCAGGATTCTGGATAAGCTTCCTTGGACCCCATCAGCTGACACCTGAATCCCACAACAAACTACTGTCAACATTACTTAAGGTACTGTATCCCAGTCATCTCAGATACAGGTTAGAATATCATAGATAGACAGGAATCTTCAACCATTTCATAGACCCAGAGAATATGGCATTTAACATTTGAAATTCGGCCATGAGAGGCACGACGACTCCTGGTGTCACTGCTCCTTTCCCGAGATGGTGTTGAGCATAGAGGATACTCCTTTGGAGTTTGTCCTTTTGGCAGAGAATGACCGGTTGAGTAAGGAACTGCCCTTACCTTGATTGCTGACAGTACACACATGGTGTCCAAGCTGGATGAACAAGTTGATGGATGGAGACTGACGAAACCTGCCTGGACAGGATGAGACAGTCCCTCTAAAATTGCCCTGCTTGTGAGAAGATCTGTCAGATACTATAGGCCTGTAGCCAACATGATAGATGCTCCAACAGTGCACAAAACCAGAGGTAATTGTCCTGGTAGCTGTGTTGCTGTCCTCTCCCAAATTTTGGAAGCCACTACTTCCATGTACTTCTGACTTTCAAGTGATATATCTTCCTTCTCAGGTCTTGAAGGGGTTGAAAAACAGGTATTTACGGTTACTAATAACCGTAATAATAACTAATAACTCACAATAATTCCTATTGTACATAGTCTTAGTTTAGAACCTTCTTAGTTAGACAAAAGGGGGAGATGTGGCGAGATTAAGGTGTCAGCCGATAAGGTCAGAAGACACTTTTCCAGGAGCCCGGGACCCTGGGGGGGGTGTGGCCAACCCGATTGATAAGTGGCTGCTGGGACACGAGGAGGCTCTCTTCCTGGTTCCTGGCTACTGGCTGTTGGAGAGACAGAATCGGAATCCATCGTCCGTCCATCGCTCGTCCATTGCTCAGATACTCCAGTCCCTATTCAGGTGCTACTATAAGCTGTTACTAATATCGTGAGTGTTGATTTATATTCCAATAAATATTTATCTTGGACTGGTGCCTTGTAAAACTCTGTCTACAAGTTATCATCACTGTCATAAGACTCTGGATTAATTGCCTCATGAATCTAATCCTCCTAAGGTGCTGACCTTGTTTTTAAAGGTCTAAGTATTTTTCTTCATTGTGCATTGGCATTCTCAAAAGCCAGTGATTCAATTGTTATTCATCTGGCTTCTGAGTCTGGTACCATTCTGTTTACTGCTGCAGTTAATCTGTGCAAAAAGTCTGTAAAAGTTTTTTTGGGGCTTCGAATTACTTTTGGGAATGATTATGTTTTCTTTCCTACTTCTTCAGTCTGGTCCCAGGCATCTAAAGCTGCCATACGACATAAATCCAGAGTATGTTCGTTGTATTAAGATTGCCTGTCAATATCAGCATAATCTCCCTCCTGAAGATGTTGGTCTTGGGAACTTCTATGCCTCTGGCCCTCTTCTTTGTTCTATTGTTTTAGCCTCCTCCCTCCACCATGATTTCCATTGTATAAGTGGTTCTGCCTCTAACACAGCTGTAACCATATCTAACCAAGCTTTGGGAGTGACCTGGTTACAGCATGACCAACTATTCAGCATTTGTTTTACAAATGGTGAATGCATCCCATATGTTACAATTGCTTCTTTTACTCTCCATTATTCTAGCATTCCTACTGTAGTCCAACTACCTTCTCTATCATCTTTATCATTCTTCATTTTTTTAAAAAAAGTTATGGGGTATATTAATGTTGCCTCTTTTTGTCTAATTTTAGATGACCTTGCTGAGATTCATTCATTCTTCATATTCCTGCTTGAATTTGAACTTCTCTATGTTCTCTCTCGATAGGCTTTTTAAAGACCTTTTTCTTTGGATTTATATTAATCAACTTCTTAAGTGATAAAATAGAAATCAAACAAAATATTCATAATAAACAGTATGATAGACATGATAATCCCATCTACCTTATTTATGTTTTCCTTCACTGGTTTTAATACCAAATCGTCTTGCAAAAGATCATAGAAGGACCAAGCACCTTCCATTGCTTTAAATAAATTTTCTCTTTTAAAAAATTGATCTATCCCCACAAAGACTCCAGCTCATCTCTTCTCATCTGCCTCAGACACACTGAGAGGAACTGGGGATAAAGTGTTTAATTGTTGAGAATCACAAGCAACAAGCATAACCAGCTTCCTTCCCCCCGCCCCCTCTCTCTCCCTCCCTCCTCTATCAGTCTCTGGAAGTGATCTGAGGTTAGGCTTTCTTAGGCCTAGGGAGCTGGATCTCAGGGAAGGCCACAGGAGACCTGACTCCCTGACCCATACAGATTTGTGTCAGTCAGTGTCATGCAAAGACACAGTCCCTGGTTCCTAGTAAGAAGCAAACATTTTTTACTAGTCTCTGTTACTAGACTTTATGTTGTGAATTTCATCAGGGTCTGTAGCATTTCCCAGCTTTTACAACACATTTCACAATATGTTTTGTGGAACACAGGAAAATACTAATGAAGATGTGGAAGCTACCTAAACATCTTTTAAAAATGTGTATTCATACAGCATCTTTTCTTATGCTGATGACTGATTTCTATAAGTCCATTTTTGCTCATCATTGCAGACTTGCACATATGCCTGAATACATCATGCACATGTGTATAAGTTCTGACACTCAAGGGTTCTGCACCATCATAGGAACAGCTCCCATGGAGGAAATCCTATGTGATTCATTTCATATGTGTTCTTTCCTGATGTTTCCAGTGACTGCAAATTGCCTTCTATTATTTATTATTATTGTGACACTTAGACTCATCTGCAAAGCAGCATTCAGCAGGAGGATGGGAATATCACCAGCCTCTTTCCCTGTCATGGTGAATGAAGATGGTGTCACCCATGTCAGATGTCTTGATGAGGCAGAAAGGAAGCAAATGCTAGCAGGGCAAGTTCCCTGACCTACTAATTGACAGGCCCCAGGTTCCTCCAAAGGGGCGCTCTTGTGTTTTCCCAGCTGTTGAAGCCCTGACCCTCATCTGACAATTATTACTTCATGCCAAAGGCTGCTGGGCTGAGCTGTCCAAAAATGACAGTGGAAGACAGAGCAGACCCCATCACATTTTCAGACTAAAGGGCTTCATCCAGGGGTTAACCGTTCTTGGTTCTTCTGTGGAAAGGTTTAATAGCTCCCTTCCTTCCTGTGTTCCTTCACAGCACTCCTAGTGGCTAGTGATAACTGCCAGGGCCTCTGTGCTGTGGCAGAGAGTGCATCTGGTGTCAGGGCATCTTGGAGTCTTGCTTTTTGCCATAAACATGCGACAAGGAGGATGGGTGCTGGAAGCTGGGGCACTGGCTCAGCTGGAAAAGTGTCTATTGCATAAGCACAAGGCTTCTCAGAGGCACACACTTGTGATCCCAGTGCTGGGGAAGCAGGCAGGAGGATTCTAATGTTCACTGTCCAGCCTGCCCTAGCCAGCCAGTGACAGTCCTCAAGCGAGTGTGGCTCTGTCTCAAACAAGCTAGACAGCTCATGGGAAGTTGTCCTTTGGTTGACACATGCATACACACACATGTGCACAAAATAATATGTATTTCTGCACACACAGGAACATGTACACACTCACACGTTCATAAAGAGAGAAGAAGGAGCTGCCCATATTAAGGACACCAAATCTTTATCTCCTGGTCAAAGAGAAACTGGAAGTGGCTTCTTGTTCCTAGAATGACAAATAGCCCACTTAAAGCCCTGGGCTTTGTGCAGGTGTTGAGTGGGAGCTGAAAGGTCAGTGGCCCCTCCATTTCCTTTACTTTATGTCATGCTGATGGATGTCTCTGCTGCTTTTTTTTTTCATTTTGTCTTCTTAGTGTTGATTCTATTCTGAGGAAAGCAGGGGATTCCCCAAGTAAGTAAAGTCAGCTAACAACTGGGGAGTTCCCACCATGGCTGGTCTGTAGAAAACCACAGGGCAGACCCTCTTGGCTCCTGGAAGTGGCTCCCTTAGACAGTCTTCTGGTCAGCTGGGAGTGGAACATTTTACAGGTATAAACTCAGATGCACCAGTAAGACTCAATCCTACTGGCCATGAATCCTCAGCTCTGTGTGCTCTCCGCATTCCCAAGACCTGTGTGCCACAGTCTTAGAGACATGAGGGAGATGAGAATGAGGACAGAATGTCATGGCACTTACTGGTATTTTTAAAAGGCTTTGTTCTGTGCTTCACGTAGATTATTTTGTTGAAATCATCCCTTAAGCATGAGATAAATCCTTCCATTGCCACCATGGTTCTGTATGCTTTGATGCCACAGTAGACAAGAGACAGCCTCCTGTGTTAAATGCTGAATGATCTAGCCACACAATAGGCTATAATTCAGCCTGGAAAAAGGAGGAAATCCCAATACTTGGCATAATGTGGATGGACATTTGAAGACAAGTTAAATGAAATAAACAAGAAGGATATACAATGGGATTCTACTTATAGGAGGTCCCTGGAGTTTGGAGGGACAGCATAGCAGATGGCTGCCAGGGTCTGAGGAAGCAGGACACAGAAGGCTGCTGATGAGTGGAAGCAGAGGTTTCCTTTGACAGTCCTGGGAGGGTGCTGCTGATGGCTGCCTTGCACACACTTCCAGGTCAGGATCGAACAGTGTGTGGTACTGTATTTTAACGTCATTTAAAAAGAGAAGTGGGGCCTGTCAACATCTGGTTATGACAGCAAGGAGAGTTCACGAGACCCCATCCCTTCCAGAGAATTTATGCACAGCTAAGGATTAATGGGGAAGAAGGAGACATGAGCTTCATCCCAGCCTGTTACATTTTTATTTTGTTTTCTCAGTGCTAAGGTATTGTACAAATTCTACTTGGTCTTATAATAAAAGCCTGGAGCCAGATATTGGGGGAAATCTGACAGATAAGAGACAGAGGTACAAACCACAGCTAGTTATCATCTAATTAACATGCCCAATTACAATTAAAACTCACACTAAGAAGGTTTCCCGTTTTACTGTTATAAGCTGCCCCTTTTGCCTCCCCCCAGGACAAACACCCCATCTCCTTATCCTGTTATCCTCTCCCTCATCTATCTCACAGCCCATTTTCTTCTCGTAAAACATTGCACCTGCAAGGTCATTTGCTGCTGTTTTTCTGCCACTTTAACTTTTTCACTTGATAAAGAATCTCTTTGTGAAAACAGGTGTTTGGGTGTGGTTTGTGCCTAATCAGGGCCCGGGAGACTCTTAGAGTTTCTCTTGCTGTGAAGAGAAACCATGACTGCTGTGTCCATCTAGCCGAGCCTAGAGAGGGTCATCAGGGTTAAATCAGCACTCAAGAGACAGTCATTTCCATCATCCAGGGAGATCAGCTGCTTCTGCTCTCTCAACCTTTATTTAGCAAGCTTATATACCCCTTAAGTTCCCCTGCCCTGGGTTCCTGTACCTGTCAGTGTGTTCTCTGGCAACGGGTGCAAGACTCCTCATCATAACAGGAAAACCACTGATTGCAAAACAGGGTGTTGATGCACACAAGGTGCATCAACAGTGATCAGGGAAGTAAACAAAAGGGCACTGACCTTGCCCAGGCTTTGTTAGCCTGACACAGAGTATATGGGTCTGGGTATGCCAGCACCCAACACATGACCATGGCAATTCTTGTAAAGGACAACATTAAGTGCCTCACAGTTTCAGGGGTTTAGTTCGTTATCCTCATGGTGGAAAATGGCAGCGTGCGGGCAGACATGGTGCTGGAAAGGTAGCTGAGAGTCCTACATCTTACACAGGCAACAGGAAGTGGTCTGAGACACCATGAGTGGCTTGATTATAGATGAGACCTCAAAACCCACTTCCACAGCGACACACTTCCTCCAACAAGGCCACACCTACCCTAACAAAGCCACACTCCTAATAGTGCCACTTCCTATGGGTGCCATTTTCTTTCAAAGTACCACAGGAAGGAAACCCCTGGTATATGGACAAGGCCCTCCTCTGCAGGAGGTAGTCCCCTTCACCCAGTACATCCAGGGCTGAGCCCATGACAGCAAGACTGAAACAGCTGACTACCATCTCCGGGAGGCTGGCCACTGTCTTCCAGGGCCACACTTCAAAAGAGAACAGATCCACGACACTGTGATGGGCTTTTGGAAGTGTTTTGATGTTTATTTCTTTTAAAATCAAAATGGGGGGGGGGGAACCTTCAACCTTTCAATTTGAAGAGAACATCAGCTAGCCTGTGAGCAGCTTCCTGTTTACCACTGTCAATCCCTGTAGGAGCTTCCCGGGGCGGCGGTGGGGGGGCAGTTACTGCTAGTCTCTGCTCCCTTCCTTCCCTCCTCTTCATTCCCTCCCATTCCATCTCCTCCATCTCCACAAGAGATTTTATAGAAGAATTTTTATTGTGTGTGTGTGTGTGTGTGTGTGTGTGTGTGTGTGTGTGTGTAAAATGAACCCAGGTCCTCTACAAGAGTAGCAGTAAATGCTCTTACCCTTACTGGCCAAGGCAGCCTTCCATAGAGCTCTTAGCATTTTTATTTAGGGTAGATAAGAAAGAGCTTCTAGGACCAACAAATTACTCAATAAAGGAAAAATTCGTCATTTTATCACAGATAGTTTTAAATGAGTCAGGTTGGGGCCTGGGGTGGAGAACATGGGGAGACACTAAGCCCTGTGAAGAGGGAGGAGACAGTGCCTGACCCAAATCATTGCCTTGGTTCTGCAACTCTGAGTGGCTCTCCTGGTCTCACGGTATTGGAGATGGCAAATGGCCATGTTTCTGCAAGTCTCATGGCCTGCCCTGGTACGGAAGCAGAGAATGGATGTGTTAGGTTGGTGAAATCCCTCACAGATGGGGTAATCTTTCTGAGGAAGCAGAGAGGATCCTGGTCTCTAGCTCATTTGCAAATAGTTGAAACAGAAAACAAGCTGGGTATAGAGTCTCCTGGTATTCCAGAAGGCATGACCTCAGCGGAGGGAAGATGTGCTCTAAGAGTCCATGGTCAAGGCTTTCCAGGAAGCTGGGCCCAGGTGGCACCTGCCTCTTTTCAGTAGCCTAGTTAAGAAATATATATAGGGTGAATTGTAAATAGCCTATGTATGTGACTTATTTCTCAAGTACAGGCTGTTTCTTTCCCTGTCAGGAGGGTCCTCATGCCTGTATTTAAGGCATGAAAACAAGTGTGTGTCATGGTCAAGCTTGCTCCCTGGAGGACTGGATAAAGACTCTAACTATAGTACGTGACCCTAGGGCCACTCAGAATGCAGGCTGGGTTTCTGTAGGTGGCAGAGCTAGCATCGGGGTAAGCTGGACACCTTCACAGCTCCACACACTCTTCCTGTGACAGGCTTGTAGAGGAGGCAGAGCTGTCATTTTCAAGTCACTGATAGAATGCGATTCAAAATTTTGTGCTCTGTTATTAAGGGTTGTTATGTGACCACACAGAGCACTCTGTGCTGGAAACCTCCTCAGCTCTCAATGTATTCCAGAAGTGGTTCACTCAGGAGTTGAGACCACAAAAAGCCACAGGATTCTCCTTCAGTGGTACTTCTTTCTATCAGTAAACACCCGTGAAACCACTGCTGCCCCATGCTCAGCTCACTCCCGGAACAGGACCACACTGTTTCTGTAACAGTGTGTACAGCAACCGGAGACTGAATCTGAGATTCTGTACGGTGTCCATCCATTCATCCATCCATCCATCCCCAACCTGTTCTAAGGCTCACTTGTAGACTGTCTTCTGGGGACCCTGGGTATGGATGTTCTTTATTCCTAGCCTCTGAGCTGTGGTTCCCTCCCTTCCCCCCATCTCCTGAAGCCTGTAGCCCGGGCTGCACCCAGGTAGTGTAAACAGGATGGATAGCCACTTAAAATATAGCTGTCCTCTGATAGCCACCCTCTGGGCTTCACCCTTGTCCATCTTTGTGGAATACTGTAGACACCTTTAATTCCAGGGCTTTCCTCTGATCCCTTACTCTCCTGACTTGAATTGTTGCCCCCTTACCCTCAAAAGGTTAGTGTGAAAGTTCATGGTCTGTAGCCCTAGTGCCAGTAAAAGATAGCAGGGTCCCTGAAGTTCACTGTCTAGCCTGAAAATTAGTGTGTTCTGGATTCATTAAAGAGACCATATCTCAGAAAATAAGGTAGAGAGGGATAGCAATGCACCTGTCCATCTCTGGACTCCACATGCATGTGTGTGTGCTTGCAGGCATATACACACAAACGTGCATAGCCAACACACACAGTAGGATTTAAAATAGAACGTCAAATTGAAATTTACTTTACTTTGCTGTTATAAAGCCCCTCATTTGGGAAACGATCCAGCAGCTCATTGAAGAAAGAATTTATAGAGTGAGATCATCACCTTTTGCAAACTCTAATGAGTGAATGGATCTGAATAACATTACAGATGTCTAGAGACATCCCCCCAAAGAGCCAATCAGATCTGATATGCAGGTATGGTGAGGTGGCTGAGCATAGCTCAGTGATAGAGTACTTGCCTATTATACTTTGGGGCCTGTGTTGGGTCCCCAGTTCTGCACACTGTATTAGTAGTGTCTTGTTCATAGAACCACACGTAAATCAGATTCTACAAATGTACGTACCAATTTCCAGGAAATTAAAGAAATGGGAACATAATAGGTAATACCTTGGGGATGTAATCAGCAAATCCAGACTGCAGGGTCATTAACTGGGTGTTTGATAATGTTCAGGAGTTAAATCCTTGTGAAAGGAATAATATTGGTACAAAGATACAGTCTAAACACCTGATATTTTGGTGATTATAACAGAAAATTTATGGATGAAATAATGTTTGGGGCACAAGCTGGGGAACTGGAGTTGAAGGTAGGATATGGGCAAAACAAAACTGGCCATGAATTCAGAATTGTGGAATTTAAGTGATAGAGGTTTATTAAATAATAATAATTTTTTTTGACTCAGTATCTTGTTGCATATTCCAGGCTGCCTGGAAATGATACCCCCTCTGCCTCAACCTCCCCTCTTCTAGGGGATATTTGAAAATGTGCAATTAATTGGATCTGGTTAGTTCTGGCCTGTAATCTTAGTTCCTGTGCCAGGAGAATTAAGTTCATAGTTTGTTTGGGCTACAGAGTGAGTTCAAGGCCAACTTAAGCAACTTAATGAGAATGAGTATATCACTCAGTGCTGAAGGGCTTGCCTTGTGAAGGCCTGGGTTCCATGCTTAGTCATGCACAAATGGAGTCTGAGTTCTTCTGCCTTCACAAGTGAGCTACCAGCAAAGTGGCCTGGCATGACCCAGGTTCCCACAGAGCCAGGTCCTGACTGTGGGGGAACTGCCCTAGGGAGCTAAGAGATATTCTCAGCCTAGCTGGAAGATTGTCTGCCAGCACATCTTAATGATGTGCTCAGTGTCCCAATGTCACCTACTCTGAGTCTTTCTGAATCCCCCCAGGCAGAAGCAGTCATTTTTCCACTGGCTTCTCCAGGGACAGCACTGGCCTCCTTCCCTGACTGTGTACTGATATACATTGGTTGTACTCAGCCTTTCCATACTGTTTCTTATGTCCCTGAAGCAGGTTCCACATAGGGGCTACAGTCCCCCTCATGACAGAAGCCTTTTCATTATGTAACTCATCCCCTGACAAGGCTCAGCCATAAGTTAAAGCAGAGTGTGAACAGGTATATACACTGTTGGATAGCATGGCCATTATGGGGTGTGATACTTTTCTATCTTCACTGATGACCACCTAAGCCCCCATCAGAAAAGAGACCTGTTTTTATGGTCACCTGACCTGCTGGCTTCTAAATACTCTTTTCAGAATCAAGGACATCAGGTCTCAGGGCAGAAAAGGATTATGAGAGCCCTTCTTGTCAAGGCTTTTTATGGGTCCCTTGTAACCTGTTCTAGAAGTGAGCATCTCTCTTGTAGGTTCTTGGCTAGAGCCAGGCTCCTACCTAGAACTGGGATTTGAACCCATCTTGCCTTGGGAGCTTATGGGATAAGAGCTACAATGGAGCAAACTCCAGCAAGCCTGGGGAGCAGGAGACCAGAGGTCCAGGTCCCTTTCAGAGTCCTCTCTCTGCTTATGTTTGGGGAAGCTAGGCTGTTTCCCATGCTATCCCATTGTTTCTACTGAGACCAAGTGGACACCTGGGAGCAGGTTGTTCACATCTCAGCCAGTGCAATCATACCTTTTTCAGCTCCCACTGCAGTCTCACCTGGACTATGTATTGCATTTGCTTTGGGAACCAGTTTTCAGTGGGAGATGTGCAGCCAGCATGCTGCTTGAAGCTGGATCAGTAAATGCAGACATGGAGCCAAGGTGAGATTTGCAGACATGGATTTCAAGAGTCTTGGCTACATCCCCACTGCAAGGGGCCAGGGTCCATCAAAGATAGCTATGGGCTGATGGGACAAGGAGGTGCTGGGGGACAGGGAGGTGCTGGGGGACAGGGAGGTGGCTATGTGGACTCATCCTTCTGCTTAGGGCAGAAGACAAATGGAAACCTTAGGACAAATGTGTTTCTCTGAGTTAGGAGCCCATCTGCTAGCTGTGTGACATCAGGCAGGCCCACAGTCCAAAGTAGATTCTGCTGAAGTCACTTCTAACTGTACGAGAGAGAGAGAGAGAGAGAGAGAGAGAGAGAGAGAGAGAGAGAGAGAGAGGGTATGTGTGTAGGCCAGAGGTTGATGTTGGGTGTCTTCTTCAATCATTCTCTACCTTAGTTTGTCTCAATGAATCAGAAAGTCACCAAGTGGTGGTCAAACCATCCAGAGCCACACACTTTCTTGAAATTCTGCACTAGAGAGAAAAGTGGAGTTCCTTGGCTGATTCCTGTCCTTGGAATCACATGGCACTGAGTCACAGTCTTGTGTAGTGTTGCCTATGGTGACAGTCTCTGGGGCCATAGACACTTGTGAAACCTTTGGGCACCTAGGATTCATCTTACACTCCCAGGACTCCTGAGAGTACAACTTGGGTCCATTTAGTCCAAGCTGGAGATGGAGTAGCAAGGTCACAGGCTTATCAGGGAACAGTGCAAGACCACAGCTCTGTTCTTCATAGCCTGTTCTGAGTTGTCTAGACAGCACAGCCAGCCTTGCCTGTCTCCTCCAGTGATTCAGATCTCCAGATGCCTGTTGGTCACAGGTGCCCGTGCAGTCCCTGAGAGAACTGAAGCTGACAGATGGGAGAGGGACTGCCGGGGGCCCTGGACATTTAGGAGGGATCAGGTGTTCCATCCTTGTCATGAAGCTGCATGACCCCTGAGGGGAAAATGGCATCAGAATCCAGAGACTTTGGTAAATAAAACAAGGAACCTAAGCATCCAAGTTTCCAAATGTGCCCAGTCTGCTGACTGTTTTAGACAGCTGGGTGCTGCTGAACTAGCTGAGGAAGTGGGCTAGAGACCTATGTAGCCACTATTTTAGAAGGCAGCCTGGCAATTCATCCCCAGTAGGCATGTCTCTATATCAAACAAGAGCAGCTAGCTATTTTTTTCCTCTAAAGACCATTGTGGCAGCTGGCTCACAGGGCATTTTTTTTTTTTTTTTTTGAGAGCGAGATCCTCAATGTGCCTGCATGTGGGTGCCATTTGTAAAATCATTCTTGGTTATATTAATTTGTGTGTGTGGGTATTTTGCCTACATGTACGTGTGTGTGTAACATGAGTGCCCTCACAGGCCAGAAAAGGGCATCCAGGTATCCCCCAGATAAAGATAGTTACAGATAGTTGTAAGTCTTCTTATGAGCACTGGGAATTGAACCTGGGTCCTCAGGAAGAACATCAGTGCCCTTAACTGTTGAGCCATTGCTTCAGCCCCAGAACCTACCTCTTAAATGCTCAGTTTAACTCTCAAGTGCTCTTTCAGTTGCCATGAAAATAATAGAGCATGAAAAGTGAACAGGCCAGAGCTCTTTTTTATATCCTGGCTTCATCCACGTATGGGCTGTAATTTCTAGCACACTACTAGCCTCTCTGTTGCTCACTTTTCTCTAAAGAGGAGGTTGAAGCAATGCCAGGATCACCTGGCTTCTCTATGTTAAAGTCCTCCATGGAAGATGGCACAGTGCCTCATACAGAGGTGGTGGTCTACTATTGGAACCCTTATCTAGTCTTAAACATGGTGTGTGAACTGGGGTCTTCCCTGTAAGATGAGTAGCCCCACAGAGGTCCTTAGTGATCAGGAAAGGTGATGGTGGGGAATAGCATTACAGATAGGACATAAGGGTGGACAGCTGGTGGGAGGCAGGGGTAGGGGGAAGGAAGGCTTTGTCATGTCCTTGACGACTGTACTGCTTGCTTTCCTCGTCACTGGCAGTACATGGCAGAAGCAACTCTGGCAGGAGGATTGCTATCACCTCAGTTCCAGGGCATGTCAGTCCATCATCGCGGGAAGGCACAGTGGCTGGAGTGGTTGTATGAGGAGTATAAGGTGGCAGATTAGGATGTAGAGTCCAGGTCAGGCAGAGATGTGTTATATTTGTTTGTGTTGCATTTGTTTAATGATGTAAGCATGTTTAATTATGAAAAAAATGTGTTGCTGTTTCACCTTGCCTGCCTAAGGCACCTGATTGGTCTAATAAAAATCTCAACAACCAATAGGTAGACAGACATGGAATAGGTGGAGCTGGCAGGCAGGAAGAATAAATAGGATGGGAAATCTAGGCTAGAGGGAGGAAGGGACGGTTAAGGGAATGAGTGACATGCCAGGGCAAGAAGCCAGGTGGCCACCAGCCAGCCAGACACAGGGAGTGAAAGTAAGGTCTATAGAATGAAAGAAAAGTAAAAAGCACTGAGGCAAGAGGTAGATAAAAAGAAAAAAGGTTAATTGATGTTAAAAAGAGTTAGCCAGAAACAAGGTTAAACTAGGCTGAGCATTCATAACTAATAAGAAGTCTGAGTGTTATAATTTAGGAGTTGGTTGGTGACCCAATAGAAAAAGCCTGGTGTGGCCACCTTTCAGTGCCACTCCTATAGTCCACCTCTCTTAGCTTGACCACAGTCTAAAGATCCCCAGACAGCCCCATCTGTTGAGGATCAAGTGTTCAGACATCTCACAGTCAAACTGTAACAATTACCACCTTTGCCCCTACCTGGTAGGTTTTGGGGCACCTTTAGGGGGAATACTCTGGGAGAGGTTTCTGAGTCATAGGGCCTCTTGAGCTTGTTTGTGTCCTATTTGGTTGCCACTGTGATAGTTCCCTCCTGGTCATCTATACATGTGACATAACTAAGGTCATAGCTTGTGAAACTTTTGTAACTTCTATATGTTGCAAGATTAAAGGAAACTCAGAGCCAGATCGCAGAGAAAGGCTGAGATATCAGAGAGAGGAAACACCACAGTCAGATCTCACCCAGCTGTCTTCAGCTTCCTCAGCCTCGCTCCTCAGGGCTTCTACTGCATTAATCTATCCTCCTCCTCCTCCTCCTCCTCCTTCTTCTTGTGTTGAATTTTTTTTTCTTTTTTATTTCATTTTTTAAAAAAGTCTTCTCCATAAATGTATGTCCCTGCTCTCCCTCCCAATCCCTCCCAACCAGCCCTCAGCCGCACCCCTTCCCATCCTCCTGTCTTTCTATGCCTTTCTTTGCCCAGTTGTTTCACATCCAGGTGAAGATTAAAGGTGTGGTAGTTAGCTTTGGTAGTTAGCTTTGAATTCATAGAAACACAGAAAGATCTCTGTCTCTGGAGTTATGGGATTAAAGCCTGGTACCACTACTGCCTGCCTGGGAACTTGGAACTCCCTCTGTAAACCAAGCTGGCCTCAAATTCAGATATTCTGGGATTAAGGGCATAGGTCATCACTCTCTGATGCTCCTGGATTGACTGTGGGTAGATCTTGGTGATATTTCAGATTGGTTTTTATTAAATATGAAACATATTCCCACACCTATACCCTAAGCTCCCCTTTTGGGCCTTTCTGAGAGCAGGTTTTCTGGATGTGTGCCATCTTTTTGAAGGGTATGAGATGGATATTAGGGTGGGTCATTGTGTTGCTCACATGTTCAGCAGGCACCAGAGAGGTGCTCCTCACTGAGAATGGCAAAAGCAACTCTGAACAGTAGTTGGGAACTGGAATGCAGTCTACACTGAATGACTGTTGTGGGACCAGTTGGGACCAGTTTGCCTTCTGTGTGGAAGGCACTTGGTATTCCATATCCTCATCTGTGATGATGTCCCTTCTGCTACTAACATCACCCACACTTGGACAGTCTTTTACTGATTATGTCCCAAATCCTCAGGTCTAGTCCCTTCCCTAATTAGATCTCACCTTTCAAGGTGAGTGGAATTCTAAGCAAGTAAACTGGGAAGGGGCAAGAAGATCTTCCTTTTGGAATTGCCCCAGAAGAAGCATCAGTAGAGTCCAAATTTCCAAAGGTTTCTAAGCCCAAAATTTTCTTAGTTGTCAGCAGCTGCAGATGTCTCCCTAGAACTGACCCCTAGAAGCAGCTTGGTTTGCCTCGCCATCCCTGGAAAACCTTGCTATTTAGTTGTCTAGTCAAAGTCCTCACAGTTTCTGAAGGAAGGATGCTCCAGTGCTTTGACACCCATGGCCTGTGTGGTCCAAGTTGAGTGGCCTGTCTCAGTGCATTCTACTTTTCCTGGCAAGCAGCATCTAGAAGGTTCTTCTAGCAGATCTCACATGCTCTTGTCAGTGAATAGATTAGCATTGGGATCTTTGTGGGTGACAGATTTCAGAAGCCTGAACTCAAGTCTCTGGGGTGCACAGACACATGTCCGTTCTGTTATAAACACATCCTGATGTGTCTGGTTTTTATGCTCTAGATCTCTTCTAATCAAAGGAAAGTTCTTCCCAAACATTAAAAACTTTGGTGTTTTTGCCAGTGACCTTCTCCTTCTGCCTCTTTCTAGTAGAATCATAGAGGGGCATTTTTTCTCCTTCACTTGCTCATGGCCCATTAGTGGCAAGAACCGTTCCATTATCTGAGCCTTGATGAGCTCACTAGCTGGAAAGAGGAGGGCCTGCGGGGGAGATTTAATTTCTAACTCAATGGCCCAGTTATTCTAGTGGGCTTTAGTCTAGACCCCAGGGTCCACAGAGGTGGGTGTACTCCGACAATCAGAAGTATGTGTGCTGGTGTGGAAGAACAGAGGCAGGCTATGGAGGAAGAGCAGGAGGAGCAGAGGTGGGGTGTATGTGTGGAGAAGCCCCATTTCATCAGCAAAGCAGAATATTACTGTTTCCACTCCTACTGACCCTGGCTCAGCTACAGTTCCTGCATGCTTTATGGTCTGCAGCTTCAGGGGCTTAATCAGGATCCCTAGCTTTTAGAACTAATTCAAAATGTTCTGCAGGAAAAGTTTGGTTTGCCTGTAGGTAGCACAGTGGCCTACTTGTACATGGTAATAGTTGCTTCAGTCTGCTACTACAAGTACCAGATAGCCAAGGGCATGTCTTAGGACAACCCTTATACAAAACAACAGGCCTGAGCCAATGTGTCTTGCCAAATGCATTTCTCATTACTCACTTGTTCACCCCTACACTAATTTATCCCATCTACCTATATACACCCCTTCCATCATAGGCTATGAATTTCTGAACACAGAACTGTCCTGTCTCTCTCCCAAGGTCAAAGTACCTACTCACTTGAGGCCTCTCTTTCCTGTTTCTTCTTTTCCAGCTTCACTGGGGTGTGTTCAAATGTCTTCCCGTCACAGCTGGGCTGCCGGGCTTTGTTTCACCTTTCTGTTCTATCTCCTTCAGTTACTTTCTCCTTCAGTCATGGTCTTTACCCACACTGACATCCTCTGGCTGTTTGCACATATGTAACCCTCTGCTGCCCCAGGACTCTTGCATTTGGATCTTCTACTGGGAACAGCATTTGTGTCCCTTGTCCTTTTCAGAGCTGGTTCTGTCTTTGGGTCTGGCATAAACTCCTTCATTTCAGAGAAGCCAGTCAGGGTCTACAGAGAACACACCAGCAAGGCACACATCTACCTACTTCTACCTATATTGTCCATATACCTACAAAATGTACATTTTATTCCATCAAGCCAGGAGACATTAGGCAAGGGTATAATGTACTTTGAGCATGATAGTCCCATTCTCTGCTACCAGCTTTTTCTCGTCCCCCCTCCCTTTTTCCAGTCCCTTTTATTCCCTTAGACAATTTCTACTTGCTAGTTTTGTGTTATCTGATCATATATGATCTCATGTATCAGTATGCAATTTAAAATATTTATCTTTCTGAGACATTCTCTTATATGATGGTCTATAGTTGTATCCATTTCCTGCAGATGATATATTTTTTTTCTTATAGCTAAACAATTCCGGTGTGTGTGCATGCATTTTCTTTGTCTAATCCTCTCTTGTTGGACACCTGGGTTGGCTTTGGGATTTAGCTGTTGGGAATAGTGCTGCAGTAAACCCTGATGTGCAAATATCTCTGTGATGTGCTGACTTGGAGGCTTTCAGGTAAATACTGAAGGCTGATTTACATTTGTTCGAAACTGCTTGGTAAATAATGTGCTTGGTGAAGGAGGGATAATGAATGGAAAGTATGGAGACAAACCCCCCCCCCCCACAAACACATACTGCAGGGTGTAGATAGTTCCTTCGCAGGCTTCCATGTCACCAAAAGCATCACCTTCCCTGAAGACATGTCCATGGAACTCAAACTCCTGCTGAGTCCAATTTCTTGCTCTGTCAGCTTAGTTATCATCTGTATTAATTTTAAAAACTTCTGTGTGTTGGTTAATGATGGTCAATGTGAAGGGATTTTAACTCACTGAGGTGTAGACCCAATCCTGGGAATGCCTGGAGGGGGGGTTGTGTGTGTGTGTCTGTGTGTGCACATGCACCAGAAGTCAGTCCCGTCCCTTTCCACTTTACCTTACTGAACTTGAAGCAATATCTTGGCTGCACTGGCTTACCATACATTTGAGGGATCCACTAGTTGCTTTATAGCACTAGATTATAGCACATGTTGACATGTTGGGTGCTGGGGATTTGAACTCATGTCCTCATGCTTGTGTGCCAAGCACTTTGCTGACAGAGTCATCTCTCCAGGCCTGTGAGGGCATTTCTAGAGAAAATTTATGTGGAAGAAACCCATGCTGAGGTGGGTGGCATTACCTCAGGCTGGCAGTCCAGACATAATAAAGGGGAACAGTAGAAAGCCCAATACCAACAGCTTCTCTTTGTGTTTCCTGGTCCCTGGTTAAACAAGCAGTGAATTTTTCTCACGTCTTCTCTGCTCAGAAGGGCCCAGATACATCTTTCCTCCTTTAAGATGCTTATGTTAGATATTTTATCATAGCCATATAAAAATAATGCAATTTGGGGCACCTATGCTCTCCAGTTTTGGAGACTCTTTTCTTCTCTGATTCCTTGCTTTCTTTCCAGAGTTCGATGAGTGCCTAAGAGAGTTTATGGGCAGGATTGTACCTGTCCAGAAGTCATATGTTGAAGTCCTAACCCTCCATACCTTATGTATAGTTGCATTTGAAGACAGACCCTCAAAGAATGTGATTGAGTTACTATAAGTTATAAATTATATAGTAAGTCACTAGGCTGGAAACATATCCTGACTCATGGTGTCCTTACAAGGAGATTAGAACATAGACGCGCATACCAAGATGATATGTATAGGCCAACGAGAAAGACTTCAGCATCTTAACCAGAGATTTCCAGCCTCCAGAAGTTAGAAGAAATACATA
Organism: Phyllotis vaccarum; assembly: GCA_033318265.1. Classification (NCBI taxonomy): domain Eukaryota; kingdom Metazoa; phylum Chordata; class Mammalia; order Rodentia; family Cricetidae; genus Phyllotis; species Phyllotis vaccarum. The sequence continues at coordinate 6,055,872 of JARWLC010000011.1, forward strand.
TTGTTTAAGCAACCCTAATGCATGTGCTTTCGAATCAGCTTAAATTCCGGCTAGTCAAGGGGAGCTGTCTTTGACTTGCCACACAGTACATTCTTTTCACACACTTGGTTTACCAGGCAGCATCTCTCTAGGGTATATTTTCCAGGTCTGGGGTTCTTGTGAACCTGGAATCTTGAACTTGTGATGTTGAAGGTTGTACTGCTGGTGCATCATACTGGGCCTAGTATCTGGAAGAATTTGTTGTGTATTCAGCAGAGTAAGCAAGTGAACACATTTGAAAATACTACAGGAGGATCCCCTGAGCTAGAGGACCATTCACTGCAGAGGCCAAAAGCAGCTGTAGGGCATGAGGAAGGCAGTAGACCCTAGCTCTTGCACTAACTCTCACACTATAGGTTATTCGGGAGTAAATAAAAGGCAGGATTTTAAAGATTACTAAAGGGAGTGGTAGTGCGGATTCCACTGCCCTGTCTCCTGTCAGGTGACTAAAGAGATCAGGTGTTAATGAGTTAGGAGAGAATGACAAGAAGTTAGGTCATTGCGAGGACAGTCATCTTTACCCACAGTTCATGCTCCCTAGGGTCTTGGTGGGTACTGAGCATCTCACAGGCTGCTCCTGTCTGGTACCTACTAAATAAGGGAAAGATAATAAGGGGAATTCCAGAGGTTGCCACAGGTACCTCAGGTGAGGCCTACTGAGACCAGATTTTCCTGCTTTATCATCCTTTCATGATGAGGATGCGGGAACATCACAGTTCCTTAGAAAAGGAAAGGAAACACCTCTTCAATCCTCCTTGGCCTCTCTCTTCCTCCCCCACTGCTCTTCTATGTCTCATATTTTGCACTTCCTTTTCAGACTGGAAACCCTGCTAGACAGATGCTGGTCAGGCTTACAGATGTGTGCATGCACAATGACTCAGTTCTTACTTTTGGGAAACTGGGGTTTTCTGCATGTTGCTGTATGTGGTCTGTGGACTTACTGTACATATTCATGTGGACTGAGAGAAGAAAGTGGTTGTGGAGGGGAATGAAATGGGCAGAATAGGGAGGGTGTGTGGTGAGGATGGGGACAGGGAAGAGACTGAGAAGAAATGGGTTTGGGGAGATTCCCTGTTACAGAAATTTCCTTAGGCCTTTGATATCGATTTCCTTGGCTTTTTATCCCCTCTTCCTTTGTCATAGATGCTTTTATTTTCTTTATTAATTTGTTATTATTATTATTAAAGCCATAGGTTTTGATGCTGGTGGTCCAAAAGTCTTTTTGCCTATAGATCGCTAAGAAGCCAGAGATGTTAAACACGTAGGGGCTTCTCCCCAATGGAGGAGATCAAATGCCCATTTTCCCACCCAGAATGCTGGGAGTGGATATTGTTAATGACCTGGTGACCTTTTTGCTATCTGTGGAGGCAGACCTCATCCACCTTTTGCTATAAGGGCAGATTTCATTCAAATCCCCCATATGCTCCTCCCAGACTCTCCTTGCCCAGTCCTTTATCTTTAGCTCCCAGTTAATGGGACCCACACTTAGTGGGGATGTCACATGTCTTATGGCCTGCTGACCTCTATGCTGTCTCAGTCAGAGACCCCATTAGAGAGAGAGAGAGAATATGATCTTAGTCTTTGGCCACAGAGTCCTTGTGGCAACATGTGCTTTGCAAAGCAGTTTCTAAGTAGTTACACTTTATGCTTTATTATACACCTGGAATGGGAATGATTGTTGTCTGGAAACTTTCCCCCCAATTGTACTGTGTTAAGATGCTGACCATGAAACTCCTGGCATCAGAGTCTCCATGTCTGATCCAGGCTGGTTAAGCTTGAGCGGAGTTTTCATGGCTTCTTGGTTTGTTTCCCTGCTGTGGCAACTACAAGGTTCCCTTCCCTTCATTCTGAATTTTTATGTTTCATTGTCTATATGTTGATATATGTATCATTGTGTATATGAGCTAACTCCTGTTCATATGTACCCCATTGCCCTCCCTTGATGCTCAGCTCACCTTTCTCTTGGCCCTCATACCCTCCAGTCTCCCTTCTGTTCTCATGTCACATACACACATGCATGCAGAGACAGACAGACAGACAGACAGACAGACAGACAGACAGAGAATATGATGCCATCTTTCAGCTAGCCTGGGTGAGCTGATCTCTCCTGAATGAGGTCAAACTTCTTTGCAATCTACCCTTCCTCTCTTTGACCTTCTGCTCTCTCTTCTTTCTTTAATGTTCCTCCCCAGATTGAAGTGCCCTGTGCTGGGACAGAGTCCCAGGCCACAGACAGTGGTGGCCAGAGTTAGGCTTCTTCTAGAGCTCTGGCATTTGCTTCCAGGAAAGCCTCCTCCATTCATCTGTCTGGCCTGGTCTGCCTGGTTTCCTAGACGTGCATACCAAGATGATAGCCTGCTCCTAGCCTGCTCATCTTGCCCATCAATGCACTGTTCTTGTGTCCCCAAATGTAATACCTTTCCCCTCACAATGGAATCAAGCAAGCACTGGCTGGCTTTTATACACAAGCCATTCAGTGTCACCTACATTTTCACATGTAAGGCTTTTCCCTAACAGATCCTAAAAGACATGTTTAATCCCACAGAAGTTTCCATTGTCTTCAGCAGATACAAGTGACACAGCATGCGTGTGCATATCCACCGTACACATCGAACTGAACCACAGTAGTGCAGCGTTAATGAAAGAGGGAGAGAATAAAGCCCTTTAAAATACTTCGTTTGATCAAAATTCTCAGCCCTGTGTTTCATGTTTGTTAATCCTTCTGGAAGAGAGATGCTTCTGTAATGACTAAAGCTTGCTGAGTTTAGCCTTGCTTTATTGAAAATGTTTTATAAAGGAGTTTAAATTGAACAGCAGCATCAGTTATCCTCACTTTAATTACAGTCTTCCATTTCTATTGCCAGTTGTATCAAGCTCAGGAGAGTCATGGGGGTCAGGAAGGGCGGGGGACAGGCAGGGAAAGTCTTTCTCAGATGATTTCAGTCACTTAAAAAAAATGGATGTGTCTTCTTTTTTTTTTTTTTTTTTTTTTTTTTTTTTTTTTTTTTTTAACAAGCCTACATTTAACATACAGGATGAGCAGCTGTGTTTCCAGAGCAGCTCTTGGAGTGAAAATCCATCTGCTGAGTATGCTTTCCCCCATGACAAACTTTTTCTGGTTTCTGTTGTTTGCTCTCCTGCCCTTCTCCTGGCCTGCAGGGTTAGGAGAATCAAAGTGTCTCACAAATGGAGGGATCCAATTTGAAAGCAGCTGGTGGTCATAGGCTATGTGTTGCCAGATTCTACCATCGCCCACCCCCAAGGAGCCCCCGCCCTTGTGTGTTCTGTCCCATTGGTCACATGCCTCTCTGTCTATCCCTGTGTTTGGATGGTCAGCTTCCAGAGATATTAGGATTTATCCACTGGATATTGATCATCCCTTACCCTCTGTTCCCAGCACTGGGAACAGCCTCTCTCCTCTCTCTCTCTCTCTCTCTCTCTCTCTCTCTCTCTCTCTCTCTCTCTCTCAAGACCCCAGGGGGTGAGGGACCCCCGAAACGGACCTTTCCTCAGGAGGAGACCCGGGGACCCAAGGACCGAGCCACGACCACAGATCAGATGCAAACAGCACGAGGTTTATTGAATAGGCACAGGTACCTGCGGGCAACCAAGCCACTCGGGAGGACTTGCACGCCAGTCTTTTGTCTAGGGCCTTTTTATAGGGTTAGGGAGGCAAAAGCGCGTAGAGAAACAGAGGCATAGCAAGGCTCTTGTTGGCTGATTTACACAAAATCATCCGTTGAGGGGGTGAGGGCCAGGTCACCATCTGGCGCCTGACTGCAGGCTCCGGTTATCTCAGGCCTGCTGTTTGTTTTTCTTGGAACCCTTTGTGTTTTATCTCTTCCTGGAATTCCTCTGGTCTGCGACTGGGGGCCAGACCATGTAGTCAAGTAATTATCACCCCTCTCTCCCCCTCTGCCCTGCTGACATACATTGTTAAAGTTTTATATAGTTTACAAAGGAATCAGTTTGTCCTTGGTTGGGGAATGTCTGGCGGGCCCCTGACTGCAGTTTTCCTTTGTTCTTGAGCCAAGGCACCTGGTGTTGACATGGAATTGCTAAAACGGGGGGGGGGGGGGGGGGCTGCTTAAGCAAAAGGAAAAAGGGAGGGGAGGTCTTACACTAGTACCAACTTGGAAAATTTAAAACAGTCCCTTTGTACATAATGCTGGTAAGCAGAGAAGCACAGACCTTGTTGGGAGAAAGACACAGAAAATTTCATCACAGTAAGCTACTTGGAGACCTTCTTGAGATATTTTACTTCTCTGTCATTCTTCCCAGGAGTATTTCTGTATTTTCTGTCCCCTGGAAGTACCCAACCCTGGTGGCTTGTTCTCTCCTCTTTCAGGAAGAGCAAAATGCTTCCCCAGTGTTTCCTTTCAAAACAAAAACAAAAACAAGCAAACAAACAAAAAAACTCCCCACCAGACCTCCATGTGGAACACAGGAAAACAAAGGTTGAGTTCACTAGACTGGCTTTTTGTAAAAGGCAATTTCATGACCTTTTTAATACATTACTATAGTTATGTCAGTCACTATAATTGATAAATTACAGTAGTTTTTGTGCCTGGCATAATGGGTCATATTTGCTATTCTAGAACTTGGGAGGCAGCTGCAGCAGAGGAGCACACTTTTAATACCAGCACTTGGGAGAAAGAGGTAGGTATCTCTGAGTTCAAGGCCAGCCTGGTCTACAAAATGAGTTTCAAGACAGCCAGGGATACACAGATAAACCCTGTTTGAGGGAAAAAAAAACCAACCCAACCAACTAACCAACCAACCAACTAACCAACCAACCAACCAACCAACCAAACAAACAAACAAACAAACAAAAAACCAAATAAAAACAGGTGTATAACGGGAGGCTTAAGAAAGAAGGATCAATCTCAGCTACACAGTAAGATCATAAATCAAAAACCAAAACCAACAACAACAAAAAATCTTCTAAGGACTCAGGGTATGTCTGAACACAGACACATATTTCTTCAAAAGAGGTTTCTCTGCTGAAGAGAAATAACTGAGTAATATTTTGTTCTTCATTATTGGGGTTTTAATTGGTGGTTGTAAATGTCATGTCACGTTTTACATCTATTTAATATCCTTTTCCTTTGGGTTTCCATACTGTATTGGACATTAATTATCTCATCAAATTTCTCTCACCCATCTCTGGATACTGAGCCTGGTGAGGAAAGCTGGTTGAGCATAAAGGTTCCTGGTAAGAAATAAGATGTGTTTTTGGCTCACATCTAGGCTCTAATCTGCCTGCCTCCCACATAGCTTCAAAGTCTGTCCAGTGCTCTTTAGAAACAGTCCATGTTAACCCAATACGTAAAACCTTCCAATATGGCATCCCTTGAATTTTGCGATTTTACTTCTTTCCATTTTTCTGCCTATTAGCCAAGCCAGACATTAACTCATTAGTGAAATGATCCTTGATACAAATCCTTAAATTGTTGGCTTCTAGAGACTTGGAGACTTGGAAAGTAATATCTGGACAATCTCCCTTCCTCACTTCCACATTGCACCCATGGAGGGACAGTTTCTTGGTCTGTTTCTGTTTCTTATAACACAACACCACGGACTGGGAAAGTTACAAAGAGGTTACTTCATCTCACTCTTCTAGTCCAAAGTAGATGCAAATCCTCTTGTTAGCGGAGACCTGAGATCTCTCAGAGCACCCAGTGGTAGAAGGAGAGTCTCTCTGTCTCTCTGTCTCTGTCTCTGTCTCTCTCTCTCTCTCACACACACGCACACACGCACACACGCACGCACGCACGCACACGCACACACATGCGCACGCGCGCGAGGGCTTCCTTCCTAATGATGCCTCACAGTGGGGATTTAATTACAGGAGTTTCAAAGAGGACAAAGTGTATTTACTCCAGGGCAGACAGAAACTTTGGCTCTGAGGCTGTGGGAGTCTGATCACCCAGGCTCTGCTTCCTGTTCGGTTCAGGTAGAAGCTAACTCCGCTTCCCTACTTGTCTGCAGCTGGGTGGAGTAGTCAGCATGGAATGGCAAAATCACCAACTCTATGACCAGAAATGATGGCCAGGTGCACACCATGAAGTGGCAGCTGACATGCCTGAGAATCACCAGATGAGCATCTGGGCGTGCTGGTGGGAAGACCTATCTGTTTAGGTGAGTTGATATGGGAAGACCCTTGCTAACTGGCTGAGAAGCCCCGACTGTATGAAATGGAGAAAGTGACGGAGCGAGCACAACACTCATCACTCTATTTCTTCCTGCAGTGTGATGGGACCAACTCCTGTCGGCCTCCATCACAGACTCGGTCTTGAACCTAGCCAGAATAACCTCTTTTTCCTTAAATTGCCTTTGTCAGGATACTTTTCTCACAGCTGCAGGAAAATAACAGTGGCAGTTGGGTTGCCATACAGTAGAGTGTGCAGGAGTACATCTCAGTGATCTGGCCAGTTTGCTAAGCCCCGGGGGCGGAGGACAATTTCACATATGTGTATCCGGAATCCCTGGCTTGTCTCAATAGCCCCCATACAGGCTTTCCTGTATACCAAGCACTGAACACTCTTGAGTCCTGTTGTGGGTCATGGGCAATATACTGCTTAGGTAGCCCTCCCCCCAAAAAAAGGCAACATGGGACATGACATCTGGCACAGCTGGGAAGGGCACCCTATCTCACCACCTACACACACTTCTCAGGTTTTACCAGCTGGAGGAATGGGTTCAAAAATTACTGTGGGGGTAGCTTTGGGTCCCACTGGTAAGTGGTTGAACTGTTCTGTCCAAGGCCCTATGTGTTTTTGAACTGGTCTGTGTCTTTCTGAGCACTAAAGAGTGTTTGCAGATACATGCAGCTCAACTTCAATACCATCCTGTTCAAAAATCGACAGCTCTAACCAAAACTGGCAGTCAAGGCACACGGAGCCCCGTGCTCTGGGCTGCAGTGAAGGCACCATCTTTCCTATCCCCTCTCCATCCGCTGCAGACCCTGACTTTGCTTATCTCTAAGACCTGACTTTATAACAGGAGTCTCTTTATTCCAAGTTCCTCTGGCTTCTCCTTCCTCCTCCTAATCATCGGGGATCTAGAGGGTCCTCAGGCAGTGCATGAAGCCTAGAGGGTGTTTATTAATAGTGTCAAGTTTTTTTCCAAACAGAGCTTCCCTGGTTGAGCTCAGCCTTTGCCTGCCTCTGTCTGACCACACAGTTCTCTAACTTTGTAGACCTTTGCTTTCCTCCAAGCAAAAAAGTGATTCATTTATTATTGTTTAATATTTTGAAAGTTTAATTTATTATTTTATGTGTATGGGTGTGGACCATGTGTGTACATTGCCTATGGAGACCTGAAGAGGGTGTCAGATCTCATGAAATTGTAGTTACAGATTTATTGTGAGCTGCCATGTGGGTTCTGGGAACTGAACCCAGGCCTTCTGAAAGAAAAGACAGTGCTCTCAACTGCTGTCTCTCCAGCATGAGCAGTAAGCAATTTAACTTACATTTTCTTAAAAACCTTTAACAGATCTTCTCTTGCCCTTCTGGACTAAATAGTTGTAACTCTGAGCTGCCCATACCCATAGGAGAATAACTTTTAATTCTTAGTGTGATGGTATTTGGACCTGGGGTCATAGAACAGTAATTGAGTCATGGTGGGCCCCTCATGGATGAAATTAATGCCCTTATAAAAAGAGGCACAGGAGAGATGACCTCTCTGTCTACCACAACAAGATGAAATCAAAAGGTAGCATCTGTAGACCTGGTAGTGGCTCTTACCAGAAATCATCAGCCCCAAACTTCATTGTGAGCTTCCTAGACTCCAAAGCTGTGAAATAATTTGGTTTGAATGTGAAATGCCTCTGCCCAGGCTCATGTGTTTGAATACTCTATTCCTGGTTAGAGGTGGTATTTTGGGAGGTTGTGGAATATTTAGGGGTATGTGAATGGAATGCATTGGAGAAAGTGAATTTGGGGTTTGGTTGTGCAGTCTTCAGGGGTTTTTTTTGGTAGAGGTAGGTTGTTGGGGGTGGTGGGTTTTAGGGGTTAGAGCCTTGGTGTGTTTCTGTTCAGACAGCAGGCTGTGCTGTAAGACCCAGCTGCCAGGCCTTCCTTGCCAAATCAAAGGGTAAACCAAAATGAATCCTCCTTTGATTTGCCTTAGCTAAAATTCACTTTGAGAAGAATGTAGCTGATGAAGATGTCAGTTAAGTCACCCACTTCTTGTCATTCAGTTACACTAACCCCAGATTGTCACTGTGACCAAAATACCCGAGGAACACATCAAGGGAAGGATTATTTCTTTGGCCCCAAGGTTTCTGTCCATAATCCTTGGCTTTGTTGCTGCTGGACCTATGATGAGATGAACATTACAGGGATGGGAGCATGTGGCACGGGTGTTTTACCTCATCTCATGGCAGACAGGAAGCAAAGGAAGAAGGTGGAGGGCTCTGGTACAAGATACAACCCTAAAGGAAGTATCTCCAGTGACCTGCTTTCTCCAACTTGTCCTGTCCTCCTGGATCTTTTACCCCTTCAAAGCATGGTGGACATTTCACACATAAACTGTAATGAACCCCAACTGCCTCTGACATTGTTATTGCCTGAAGCTTTAGTTGCTAGATGAGGAAAATTCACAATGACCTCCCAAGTAGTTTCTAGAACCAAGACTCTCTACACCCAGTTCCTCCACCTCCGAGCAGCAATTCTGGCCCCAGGAACCTTGTCCTGGGTACTGCAACAACTCCAGTAGCAGAGCCCACCTCTGATTCCATGGGAACCTCTGTGTGATTCAGCACATCCCACAGATCTTGAGCTGGCTCCTTGTGTTTTTAAAATCTAAGGTTCTGAAGCTAAGACTGGGGAGAGGCCAACTGATGGTACCCTGTTGTTGTGTTAGCCATTGATGACGGTGCAACAGCCATCTAATCTGAAGATGAGGTTCCTGTCTGGGTTGACTGAACCTGGGCTTTCAGTTTAAAGTACATCTGTGGTGGCTGACCAGCTTGTTCACAGTCCCCTGAATGAACAGGCAGGGGATGTTCAGGGACTTAGAGTCTTTGGGGATGGAGATAGAAAAAAATCAGACTGTAGAGTGTTGTGAAACATTAGTTTAAGATGTGTTACATTTGTTTATGCTGTGAAATATTTAATGATGCAAAGCTGTGTTGCATTCCTTTATGTTGCATGTGTTTAACTCTGTGAAGCTGTGTTACTGTGCCTGTCTAAATTGCCTGATTGGTCTAATAAAGAGCTGAAGGGCCAATAGTTAGGAGAGAGAGGTGGCCAAGGCTGCCAGACAGAGAATCACAGGGAGAAAATCTAGGCTGGAGAAGAAGAGGGAGGAGCAAGAAAAGGAGAAGGAGAGGAGGGTACAGGGGCCAGCACCCAGCCACCCGGCCACCCGGCCACCTGGTCAGTCACAGAGTAAGAAGGAAAGAAAGGTATATAGACTAGAAAAGGTAAACACCCAGAGGCAATGGCCACACAAGATTATTCAAATTAAGAAAAGCTGACTAGTTAAGGCTGGACATTCATAAGTAAAAATAAGACTCCATGTATTTACTTGGAATCTGGGTGGCAGATTCCCCCAAAGAGTTAAAAAAAATTAACTACAGTAGATACTCTCCCACCCCCAATCCTAGATCCTAGTCTGGGAACCTTGTAATCTGTTTTCATTAAGAAGTTCAAACCTTTGGGATGGCTGCTGGCAGGATGCTGCCTGGGTTAGCATGAGACATGGTCTCTGCTCTGCTGCTTACCGCATTTCTTTCCACCTAACTTCTGTCTGACTCCCTCCTTGTCTGTTTTATGATACTACAGGACAGTTCCTGATGCTCCATAATTCATGGAGAGAAATATTTTTATATTTTGCAATTCTAAAGGCTTGGAAAATCATAGTAGAAGGTTGCATCTGGAAGGGTTTTTTGCTTCTCTACCATATGGAAGAAGGTCAAAGGGCAAGAGATCTCATATGAGATGGGCAGAGAGTGTCGAGGTCATCTTTGTGTGAGGAACATGTCCCCATTCCCTGGAGAACACCATTTCTTCATTCATGAACAACTCCTCTCCCACTGTACCTGTTAAAGATTCCACTTTCCAGTACTGCTACTGTGTTGCTGAGAAACCTAATATGTCATCCCTGGAGGACATATTCAAACCTCTAGTGTTTTTCCACGGGTCCCTTCTCCTGGTCCACCTACAATGCTAGGTGCCACTAAAAGTTGATAAGTTTCAAGTGTCCAGAACTATTGATGTGAGATTTTGGTATTTTGTCCTTAGAGAATAAAGGGGTGGATCTAGGAACTTTGTGATATGTCACAGATGTCAGCAGTATGTCATCCTGCTTGAGCTTCTCACTGGCAAGGCAGATGGGACATTGTTATGTTTGATTGACAGCCTTTTTTGTTAGCAGGGTTGGATTTGGAATCACCTGGGAGATACACCGCTGGGTCTGTCTTTAAGGGCATTTTCAGAAAGTTTAGGCAGAGAAGGGAAGACCCACCTTGAATGTAGGTGGTACTATCCCTTGGATCATGGACTAGATAAAAAGGAGAACTGGGCAAATACCCAGTGTAGCTCTTCATGTCTCACCTTACCTCTCCATTTGTGGGGTAAAGAGCCAGGTACATGCTGCACCTCCACACATAAAGGATCTGAACATCCCAAGGCAGCCTAGGCACTGCACCCTCTGCCAGAGCATCCAAGTGTGACAGGGCCTGACCCAAGAGCTGTCACCACCTGCCACCATGACTTCCTGAGCTATCCTCAACTGGATGCAGAGCCAGGCAAGGACTTAAGTGGATGAGGAGGAAGCTGGGCCATGATGACACTGTGGACCACAGTTCTCTGCCAGTCAGATTCCAGGGAACAGCTCTAAGCTATAGGTAGCTACGAGGCCATCAGAGATGAAGAACGAGTAATGTTTGAAGGTAGTTAAGCCTAAGAGATGGCTAAGCAGCTGCTTCAGTTGCATGGCTGGGACTCTGTAGCTATGGATGGGACTGAGTATAGGCAGGCATATTTACCATGGATTGTAAGTGTGGATCAGAGGACAGTTCTTTAGGGTTGATTTTTTTCCTCCATGTATATCCCCAGGGTAGAACTCAGATCTGCAGGTGGCTTTATCCACTGTGGAATCCCAAAGACCTTTTTAACTGCCATTAAAACTAATAAATTTTTAATTGATTGTGGATTTTACATCATGTACCTTAATTCCATTCATCTCCCTGCCCTTACAACCTCCACCCCAAATAAAATAAAATTTAAAAGAAAAAAAATCTTGTTACGGAAACTGTAGTGTATCACAGTGAATCATACAGTGTACCGTTTAGCCCATAAACCTTTACTTGCAAGTGTTCATTGCAACTCCAACATATACACCATCTATGAAATGCTGGAGCACTCAAAGGGGCTGTTTTTGCAAATTCAAAGCTGCAGAGTCTTCATGATACAGGGCAACAATAGGATATTTAAGAGGTTCCAGCAAGGGCTCACTATCAATAGTGTAGCAGAAGCCAGAGGCCTCAAACCACCAACGACTCATTGCAATGAATACTTGCAAGTAAAGATGTGTGGAAAAGCCAATCTTTGAAGTGTGATTTCTCGGCTCTGATTAACAGGAGCAGGGATTTCAAACTGCCAAACATCATCATCCTCCCTGGCCCAATGCACATGTCCACAATATATCTACACTGGCATATTTTAAAATGTGTTTGAAGGAGTAAAGAGCCTGAGGTGGGCTCCAGTTTTCAAATTTAATGAGAATGCAGAAGATAGAGGGGCTCCCAGAGTCGGCTGCTACTGCAGCTCTTGCCTTGAAGCTGCCCTAGTCCCAGACTCTCTCCCTGCTGTCCCCGTCCACAGGGTCTTCTCCCTGTGCTCATGAATCTCAAATGCTCTCCAGGTCCCAGTGGGATAGGATCTTAGTGCCCTAGGTTGGCGTCTCAAATGTCATCTACCTGGTCCCCACCAAATCACAGCTAATAATAATAATAATAATAATAATAATAATAATAATAATAATAATAATATAATAAAATAATAATAAAAGGTACATCTCCTAGGGCCATGGTTCACTTGTCTTTACTTTGGGAGCTGATTTGGGACCATGGGTGCTATTTTCCAAGCTGCCATTATCTGGAAGGAAGCCTAGGACAGAGTTCAAGCAACTGCTAGACCTACCTGCCCTGCCTGGCTTTACATGGGTGAGCCCTTGCTCCATTTTCTATGAGTCTCAGAAAGTTGAACTAGCTGCTCAGCCATTTCCTACACCCAGTCTCCTCATCTCCTGTAACCCCTCCTCTTTCCATTTCCAGTACTCCCTCACTATTCTTTCCCTTCCCTTCTTCACATATTCTGGGCATAACACAGCCATGAACTCATCACATCTGGCTTAGCCTGCCGTAGGCCTGCAAAAGACTGGATCCATCCTTAGCCAAACATGAATAGAGAAAGGACTCATGGGACTCCACCCTTCCCTCATGAACTGATGGATTCTTCAGAAGCGGTTTTTTGTTTTTGTTTGTTTGTTTTGGTTTTTTTTTGTTTTTGTTTTTGTTTTTTTATATGTATCCACCAGTGAACCTACCAGGCTCCATTGGATACTTCCATGCCCATGGCTACATCCAGAGTTCTGGTTAAACCCAATGGGGCTCATAAAACAAAATAAAAAGATGTGACCATGGAAAAAGATTAGATAGAGTGAGGCATGAGATTACCAACAGGGGGTTACAGCAAGAGATAGCAGGTTTATGAAAGTAGTCAGAATGCTACATAATTTCATACATGTATGAAACTGTCGAAGAAATTAATTAGTATTCAGAAAGAGGGGAGTGAGGCCCAAAGAGGATGAGGGATACAGACTTCACACAGCATTTGCAGCTAAATATGGTCATGCCTAGTTTTCTGCTTCTGAACACTTCTCTTGATGCTCCTGGGCTACCCCTGTGCTGTTTGGTTGATTGATTTCATCTGGTCCTTTTCAGCTTGGTCCTATAAGGAGCTGTGAATCCAGCAATCCAGCGTGAGCAAACACTGAGGGAAGAAAGACTGTTGGGGGCTGGGCCAGCTCCTTTGGCCAGGAGTTGGCTTTGTCTGGAGTTTCTTGCTGATTCGTGGCATCCTCCTATGGCCTGTCCAAACCTGTTTCCTGCAGTGCTCCTGTCTGCTGCTCTGGGCAATCCTAAGCAATTATCTCTCCCATAAATGTGACAAATGGTCCCACCTCGGACACTAAATCCACAGCTAAGCGGTTTGTGCTCATCTGCAAATCAGCTCTTCTCCCTCTCTACCCATCTCACCCCCACCCCACCTCCCACAGCCATAGATGCCTGATGCAGCCCAGGATTCATGGTTTTCATTAGCCTCCTTCCAGGGGCTCAGATGACTATGGTGACTGAGGGACCAGTGGCTTCCTCCTTTCCATGTACTCCCCACAGGAGTTCTAACAAGGAGTTGATTTTCCACGCTCTTTAAAAGCAATACAATGAGCCATCCAGGCCTGAGAGATTCTGCGGATATGGCTGTTCTGGAAAATAGCATCTATGGAAAACCCACAGGCTAAATGAGAGTTTCAGGTCTAATCATCCAGTTCTAGACCTGCCCCTACCATGCTGTGTGACCTTGAGTGTTTTGATTTCTCTGAATACCCATTTTCTCTTGTGATTCTGGTCCCAGCTGTAAAGGAAGCTGGTAGAGTGATTTGTATGACTTGGTCAAAATATGTTCCAATTGTCAAGTATCCATAAAGCAGTGCTCTAATGCTGTACATTGATGCTCTTATGGTCCTCACTCAGTAAACAAAAAGCACAAATCTCCCAGAGGTTCATTAATTTGTTAAAGAGCACACAGCTAGTTAGTACAGAGAAGATTGAGTGAACCCAGGTCTGTCTGGGGCCACAACTACTGTGATGGGTCATTTCCTTTGTCAGCTTGGTGGAGTCAGGAAATGCCTATGACATTAGTGCAGCACACTGCACTAATGTGGGTCTGTCTCAGAAGGTGTTTCTAGAGAGGACTAAGCGAGGAAGGCTTTACTGGAATGTGGGTGGCATCACCCCACAGTGTAGGAATGAGTCTGATTAAAGGGGAGGCAAGGCCCATCTGGAGCCCAGCACTTATTCCACTGATATGAACAAGCAGCCTCCTACTCCCACTGCCATGCCAGCCTTGGTATCTGGTTTGCTCTTGCATGTTTCCAAATAGAGAAAAATCCTTTCAAAGCCCTATGGTTGGACTCTTCGTCTCTAAAATGGAGGGTGGATCAGTTCTGTGGCTGTACCCCACAAACAGTGAGAAGCTTTGAAAATACACTGGTGCTCAGCTGTACCATAGACCAGATTCCCCAAAGAGAGGGCCTGGCCCTTCACAGCTTCTTGGGTGACTCTTAACATACATGTGGCTGACAGTCACTAGTCCTGGTGACCTCTAATATCTCTGCTGACATAATTTATTGGGTGGTTCTTTGTTGGGAGAAATTCTCTTAAAATACACCAATCAAAGATTAATATTTATTAAAATATAAGCCAACACTCACGATACAGGTAACAGCTTATATAGACACCTGATAGACTGGATTATCCACTCAGTGGATGATGGATCCAAACCTGTCTCTCCAGCAGTCTGGAAACAGGAAACAGGGCTTTCCAAGATCCCAGCAGCCCCTTATGAATAGGGTTGGCCACTCCCCCTTCCGGAGCCAGGATCCTGGATAGGCATTGGACCTTATTAGCTGACACCAGAATCCCATCACAGTTCTTATCATTCCAGAATCAGATTCATTCAATGTATGATGCAACCTCAGGTTGTTAGCACCAACTACAGCTAACTGGGAGGGTCTTGTTTTAAGCCTAGCCTGGAGCCAGCTTCCTCTCTGGGCACACAGGGATACTGAGATATCCCTTTCTTACTCCATTTCCTCATCTATCCCAGTGAGCATTGTCACCTCTGCAGAGATTGGCAGGTCATGTGACCAGCTTTGAACTCTGAAGCCAGGGAACTGGAGATGGCTGTCTCTCTTAAAAAATGATTCATTCCCAACTCCATTAGCATGTCATAGCCTCATTCATTACTTTGGTTGGTATGAATTAAAACTCTACATGAGAATTTTTTTTTAAGCACTCTGTAATCACAGAACAGAGTGATACCTCAGGAAGAAACCGTATCCTCCCCTGAAGCATTCTGTCCCTTGTTTCTAATGAAGAAGGTTGACCCTTGTAGAATCTAGGATTTTGTTTTGTCAGAAACAGCACAAACAAGGACGCTGTGATCCAAAAGGCTGATTGAGCTTCCAAATTAGCCACTGAGCAACCTTGAAATTTGGGGAACACCTTGGACTATCTGGAATCTCTGCTTGATCTCTGTAAAATCAGTCCAATATGTCCTAACTCATGGAGATTTTTGTGAGATGACATAGAGAAGATCTGTGATGGGTCATTGTAGCAAAAAGACACAGCATGAGCTGGAGGCCAGGCCCAGGGAGACAGTGGCTCTATCCATGACCTTCCTCACAGAAGCCCTGTGAAAGGGTCATAGTTCTGCCATCTGACCTAGAGCATTCACAGGAAGAACTTTGAGCAGATGTCATGGTTTGGTTACAATTTCCATCAAATACAGGGAAGAAGTCTTAACCTTTGAGCAGAGTAGTAGGATTACTGGATAAAGCATTGCTATGAGTAGAATGCTTGGGTGACTTCTGTTATTCACATCTACATTTCTGTGAGCCAAAACCTGGAAGAGAGACTGGCTTTGACCAACTTCAGACAGTTCTAGTCCATTGTGTTGCAGAAGGCACAGCAGAGTGCATAGCAGAGGGAGTTTATGGTAGAGGCTACTTCATCAGGGTAGACCAGGAAGCAGAGAGCTAAGATGAAGTTAGAGGTGAGCATAACCATCCAAGATCTTCCCCTAATGACCTACTTCCACCTACAAATCTCTACCTCTTAGGAGTTCTACAACCTCCAGAAACTGTGTCTCTAGGCCAAGGAACAAACACTTAAAACACATGTCTGTGGAGGACAGTTCAGATACAACATAACACTCTCCAAATTTGCATGTTAAGATCTTTACACAGAAGATGGTAGTACATGGAGGCAGCGCCCCTGGGGATGATTGGTCATTAGAGTGGGGCCTTTATATTGGATAGTGGCCTTGAGAAGAAGACGTCAAGGTCTTTCTCACATGAAGAATGACGGTCGCCTATGGGCGAGTCTACCAGTTCTTCATTCTCCTGTCAGTGTACCACTCATTTATGGGTTCAAAGTGCTAGCTTTTGATTTCTAAAAGACTAGTTATGTGGCCTTGGAGAAAGTAACATCTGAACAGACATAGAGGAAATGCAGGGGGATGAGGCAAGAGTCATCCAGGCTGAAGACATGGGTGGAAGCTGTCCACAGGTGGGTAGCAGTCATCAGAGAAAATTACAGGAATGGCTGAGTAGAGAAAGACATCCAGGCATGGGCAGGGAACATGCGAGCAGTTGGAAGTTGAAGTGTAACAGAGCCAACAGGGACAAACAGTCAAGGAGGGACGGGAAGGGATTCATGAGGCGAGTGGTTAGTGGAGTGTGAGAAATCGTGATTCAAAGTCCACCTCGCATGGTACTTTATGTGTCCCCTCTGGCATCAAACTGACACTTGTCCTGCTCTTTCCCTCTGCTACACCGGCCACTCACTTGTCACTTGCTATCATGGGTCTGCAGTCTATCCCAAGAGAAACCTCCATCTAGGCACTAGTCATACCCTGGATTCCCATGTCCCCATATGGCCTGGTCAGCAGCTTTGCATACACTACAACATACATAAGGAATGAGGCAAAGAATAGCAACTGAGAGCAACCAGGGTGCCATTCCTTAGCAGAGTCTACAGAGCACCTAAAACATGAACACAGAGGGCATGAGTGACTTTACATGGTGACAGGAAAAGCAAGATATTTGAAAGAACCTGTCTGAGGAGCAATGGAGAGGGCTTATGTGCATTAAGTGCTTGTCATGTTCCACCCCCAGCGCTCACATAGGAGTCTGAGCATGGCAGTGTGTATATGTAATCCATTCTGGAGATGTAGACACAGGAGGGTCCCTGGGGCACACTGGCCAGTCAACTAGCTCAGTGTGTGAACTCCAGGTTCTGGGAGATCTGGGAGAGACCCCCCACACACACACACACTAGAAAATCATATCATAAATGTGTTCTAGGAAGGAAAAAAATGGAAAGAAAATGAGGCAAAGTCTCAGAGAGGACTATTAGGTTGCCAGACCCATCACCACCTAATGTGAGTCACCTCAGAGGAGAGGCTTGTGGGACCTCTCCTCTGAGCAAACTCTGTCTTTCCCTTGGTCTGCCTATGTGCCTTGGTCAATGCTGGAGGTGTCTTCAACCTCAGGAGTAGGCGGGGATTTTATTTCTACCTAGAGAAAGGCATGACTCAGTGACCTGTTTTCTGCTGGGCCCTTCCTGATGGTGTCCCTTTGAACTATTTAGGTTCACCTCATACTTTTTCAGTATCTTTCACCCCGGCCTTGTTTCGCCCAAGAACAATATTTTCCAGACACACTCTCCAAGCTGGAGTCAGGAGGACCACATTTAAGTCTTCCATCAAAGATCATGGGACAGGTTCTCATGATTTTCAGAAACAGGTGAGGAATGGGGATCTTCACTGGTCACCCGAAAGCGCCAAGATGTCCTTTCTGTCTTTGAGTGTTTGTCCCTGTGAAAAGTTCTATAGCAATTTCATTTGTCTCTTGCATGGTCCCTCTGGCCTGAGTCATCCTTTATCTATTTTGTGTTATTCTAAGCTCATTTCTTCCTTGGTATCTGCCTCACTCTGTGTGTCTGTATGGTATCTCAGAGGCCAGGATCTGAGTCCTTGGCTTCTCCATCAGTCTGAGATTTGCACAGCAGCCAGGTGACTGCCCTTTTTAAAGCTCAAAGTGCCCAGTCCTTTTTCTGGAATCTGTGTCCTGCCTAGGGTTGAGCTCAATGGTAGTTTAAATGAAGAATAAGCTTTGAAGATGGCCCTTGTCTCTCACCTCTTGCATCTACAAAGACACAGACCTTTATGAGCACAACTTTCCAGTCAGTTTTATCCCACAGAGCCAGCATGGGGGAGGCTGGCCTTTTGAGCAGGACTTCCTATAGTTTTGCTTCTCTATGATCTGGGTTTATGTAATATTCGGTCATTTGGGTTACCACCTTTCTGTTGTTCCATATAACCACAGACATGAGCAAAAGCTACAGCTGAGGAGCTGGGCAGAACAGTGGGTTATTTCCCCAGCTGGGAACACTGTAGTGGGAATGACCACAATCTGGTGACAATGTAAAAGAGCTGAATTAGCAGGGATGCTGGATGCCAGGGCACATGTGGTCCCCTACAAGCCTCACTTTCCCTGTTGAACATTAGAGAGATAATAGCATCATGTCTACTTCCTCCGAATCTGTGTTGGCCTAGAACATCAAGTGTGACTTACTTGGACATAGGCTCTCTGCAGATTTTACTAAGGTAAGGATCAAGATGAGGTTAGGTGTGTCTTAAGTCCCTATAAGGGTATGCATCTTTGTCAAGAGACATAGGGGAAACCATGTAAAATACATAGGAGCTTGAGATCACCAAGAGAGCGGAGGAGTGCCAGGAGCCACCAGAAGCTGAACGGGTTAAATCACCAGGGAGGGTGGTATGTCACGGTAGCCATGGCAAACCAGGCAGGGTGCCATAAGTAAGACATGTTCTCCTCGGTCCCTCATCTATAGGGAAGACTAGACTACAAATAAGTGGGGTGGGGTAGGGTGCCTGGGTTCCTGAGGCCTTTTCTATAATCCTAGCTCCTGTCAGTGGGACCTTCTCCCTGGGGGTGGGAACACAGAGTGGCTTCCATTGACTCAAAAATCCAGTGGGCTCTTAGAGAGCCATATCTCTTGAGTCAGGACAGGAAAACATTCAAAAATAATTTAACTGAGTCTGGACTTGTCATTTTCCCATTATGTACCTGTAGTATGAGGTTTCTGGCCCGGACTTTAGGGCCTAACCTCAAGGTCTAGGCCCACAGACCCGCAGACCCGCAGTCCTGCAGTCCCACAGAGACACTTTAAATAGTTTTATGCTGATCGGCCTAAGGCCCAAGCATATAACTTGCTAGCTCTCTACCTTTCATCTAACCCATGACTCATCCTGTTCAGCCATGAGGCTCAGTACCTTTTCTTAGGGCAGCATGGTTGTCCTCTGCTTCTTCCGGCTTCTCTCTGCCATTCTGCCCTGTGCTTCCTGTTCTCAGAGTTTTTCTTAGTCTGGTAGCCCCACCCACACTTCCTGCCTGCCTTTGACCAATCAGCGCTTTTTATTAACCCAGTGGGTGGGACAGTTATTTACAATGAAGCAACACAATACCCCTATATGTACCTATTTGAGGTGGGAAAAGGAAAAGTTTATCTTGTGTGAGTTGAACTATATACCTGTCTACGGGTCACTGTTTGAACATCACCTCTGTCAATGTGACTAGGCTCCAGAGCTCAGCAGGAAAGGGACAAGATGATTAGACAGCAGTTAGGGTTTGGATAGGAAGCCTCACCCTCCTGAAGACTTATGTATTGAAGGCTTCATACTTAACTAGTTGCACTGTTTTTGAGTCCTGATCCTGACAATCTGTTTTGATATAGCAGTCCCATGATCACATGACTCCAGTGTCCTTGTCATCTCTTCTGTTAGGGGCCTTGAACCTCTCTGACCAACACTGGTTTTCCTTCTCTTCAGTATCCCAGTACCCTGGAAGATGGCCATTACCTTTTCAAGAACTGGTCCCTTTGGACACATCTGGACAGGATCACATGAAGAAACTATCTGGGTTAAGGGTCTGTAGTTGGGCCTAGGGTTGGGGTGGAAGTATATCTAGAGAGGGGAAGGGTACTCAACGGGAATTAACCCTCTCAGATCCCAGAGGTGGGGGCACAGATGCTGACAAGACAGTGGTTGACAGGATCCCATGCAGTTTACTTCCTTTGTGGATCCTGGCTATCAGGCCTCTAGGTGGCCAGGGTGGGTTTTGAGCTTCGTTTCCATGATAGTAGCAATCTCTCTTCTCTGTTGTTCATGGAAACACAGCTCACTGGCTCCAGTATCTTTTGAACTGGTGAAGCAGGGAGTTTCTGGCTCCTCACTCTGTCTTGGTCAGAGGGGTAGAAAAATACAAGGCTAATTCCAAGAAGCTATTGATGTCATTTTTTAGGTCTTAGAAACTATGAGATGCCACCTCTCATCTTTTACCCAGTTCTTGATACTCCTGTTAGATTCAAGAATGTGGTGAAGAAAACCCTGCACCTCTCTGCCAGAGAGCAGCCAGGGCTGGAAGTCTTCATTCCTGCATGCGGGTGACAGGCTGCAATTCCTCTGCATGCCAGGGAGAGGCAAGGGCACTAGACATTTGCACAGTGCTAGAGGCTGGTCTGGGCCTCATCCGTGCCATCCCAGAGTAAAGCCCAAGCCAGAAGGAAGGAGATATGAGAGGTGAGACTGGAGTGGTGGGCAGTGAAACTTATTTATCATCCTTGAAATGATGAAAGATTCCTCTTGTAGAGAATGGTAAGCTGTCTGAGTACAGCTGTGTTCTTTGGCTATTACAAAATACCCAAGGCCGGGGACTTTATAAGAACTTATATAGTTTATACTTTTGGAGATTCAAGAACAAGGAGCCAGGATCTATTTGGCTTTGGTGAGAGCCTCATGGTACATGCCCTCATGATGGGTATGTGGAAGGGTGGCAAGAAGAGGAATTCAGGAAAGATTTCAGCTCCTTTGTAACGAGTGACATTCTTGCAGGAATTAATCTACTTCTGCCTGACCTTCATCAATTCCTGCCAAATAGGGTTGCCTACCCTTTCCTAATTAACTTTCCATGAGGCCCTGTGCCCTAAAGATTTGTTTTTTCTTAGCACCACTGTTGCATTGGGGTTTCTCAGTCCCGGGCAGCCAGAGGCCCAAACCCACAGACCTGCCGCCCAAGACCCCTTAGCAGCCCGCCGCCCGCCACTCAGGTCCCCAGAAATGACTCTTATATTATCTTTATGCTGTTTGGCCTATGGCTCAGGCACATTGCTAGCTAGCTCTTACTTCTTAACTCAACCCATTTCCATTGATCTGTCTGCCACGTGGCCTGTGGCTCATCTGTGTTCCTTACATGTTGCTTCTTTAGGCTTCAGCTCGGTCTCCCTGACTCTGCCCTGCTTCTCATACCTATGCTCTGATTTCTCCTCCTACTTTTTCTATGGTGCCTGTCATGGCCCAAAACAGCTTCTTTATTTAAAGATTGAGATTTACAGCATACAGAAAGGCATTCCCACATCACTTCCCCCTTTCTGTCTAATTAAAAAGGAAGGTTTCGATTTTAACATAGCAAAATTATGGGGCCTGAGCAGTGGCGGCGGGCTACTAAGGGGTGGCTGGGCGGCTAAGAGGTCTGGCGTGGCAAGGTCTGGGTCACTGGCCGCCCGGGACCAAAGAAACCGCACTGCAACACACCACTACAGAGAAGACCAAGCTTTCAACACACAAACCTTTCAGACACCCCCAAATGATAGCAGAAGCCTGTGAAGAAAATTGGGCAGGGAGTAATATCACAAGATTTGCCTTTAGGAACAGTCAGCATGGACAGGCTTGAAGAGCTGCAGCAGGGTCTGGGACAGAGGAAAGTGGCCCAAGTGGAGAAAGAAGCGGGAGTTTGGGAACCATTTTCAGAGGTGAACAAGGAACCGAGTCTGGTGGATCCGCGCTGGTCAAGGGGTGAAGGGGTTTTCACAAAAGCACTGCACACACAGGCACTCTGTAATGTACTTTCCTTTTTTCCTTTTTGAGAATCCTGCAGATGTCACTGATCAGCCACACAAGCACCATGACTCTGTAACTCAGTGTAATGTGTAATTATAGCAATACAGGCGTAAAATTACCAAGGACAAGGAGCTGTAGAGTAATTATACCATTCTTTGTTATTTGGATTTTTTTTTCTTCTTTTAAAACTGCTACCATCAAACATTCCCATTAGGTGGGTGGGTGAGGAGAGCAGGTGGCAGATGGGGAAGATGAATGACATTGAGGAGTGAGTTCAGCATCTCTAGGCTCTGACTGGGGAAGTGGCTGAGGTTGAGGTGAGTATCCTTTCAGACTAAAGTATTTTTGACCCTCCACCCTCTTCCCTAGCAAACAGCTTCATAGCAGATCTCCACACTCACCCTTGTGGATTGGAGAGGAGCCAGAACCTGGGATGGTTAGCTCTGACTGACCCTGGAATCCCCATAAGGGTGAGCAGTAGATGGGCTGTGCATCATAGCACTCTATCATAACCAAACAGCACACATGCCATGGTCACAACTCACCTCTGACACCACTGTCATAGCTTAGTTCTGACACCACACACAGGAGGATTAATAGGTGTGGCTAAATAGAACTTACACAGTGAGACCCTGTTTTTGAAAGGAAAAAAAAAAAAGGATTGGTCCTATATGTGGAGGTGGATTAGCCTCTTTGGAGCTCATTGTCTTGGGTATCGAGGGAAGAAGCAGATCTCGGCTCCTGTGTATGGCGTGTGGATCTTCCTTTTTCCAGACATAGTTCAGTTTCTCTGAAGAAAGATGGCCCTGCTCCCTGGCTGGGGCACGGCCCTGTTTGCTTGAGTGCAGGCTGACTGTTTTGTTTCTCAGAATGTTAGCCTCATTGTCTAATGCTGCCTCCCTTCTGCCTATTGTCTGTGGGAACCCACTCCATATTTCCATGTCTTAGTATTCTTGGAGGGTGGGGGAAAGTTGGTTGTGTAACTGGAGAAAGGACAAGGGAGTCTTAAATTTCCTCCTAGGGACATGAAAATAATTGTCCTGGGGACTGGGATTGTTGCTTCATTTGACAGGGTGCTTGTTTTGGTGGTGAAAGACCCCCGGGGGTTAGGGACCCCCGAAATGGACCTTTCCTCGGAAGGAGACCCCATGACCCAAGGAGGACCGAGCCACAGATCAGCTGCAAACAGCACGAGGTTTATTGAATAACGCAGGACCTGCGGGCTACCAAGCCACTTGGGATGGCTGGCGCGCCCAGCCCTCTGTTTAGGGCCTTTTTATAGGGTTAGGGAAGCAAAATCGTGCGTACAGAGGCAAAGGCGAAGTTACAAAGTTTCCATTGGCTGGTTTGAATGAAATCGCCCGTTGAGGGGTGAGGGGTGAGGGCTCCCAGGTTGCCATCCGGCCTGACCAAACAACCTGGTTATTACCCGCCCCCAGGCCTGCTGTTTGTTCTTTTGTTCTTTATCTCTTTCTGGAATTCCTCCCCTGATCCGGCTGGGCCTGATCACATAGCTAAGTAACTGCTTCCCCTCCCTTCCCCCTCTGCCCAGCTGAATCCTTGGTTGGGGGCTGTTTCCTGACCATGGCTATTAACCACATTCTTTTGTCTTTATCCTAGGCACCTGGTCTTAGTCTTAACTGCAGTTTTTCTTTTATCAGTGAAGCTAATCTTTACTGTCTTGTTAATATGTCTTAGGCGAGTTGCTTACTGTCCTTACAACGTGCTGTTGCTAACTCTACTTCTTGGGGAGGGGGCCTTACAGTGGGAAGTGTTGTTCATGGGTTCTCTAGAGGAACAGAACTGATAGAATGAATATATATTAGAAGGGGGTTTATTAGAGAGGCTTGCAGACTGTGGTCTGGCTAGTCCATCAATCGCTGCCTCCTTTCAGAAAGGCCAAGAATCCCATAGTTGTTCAGTCCACAGCTAGATTCTCATCTGGCCTTCAGTCTCTGTTGGAATCCCCCAAAATGTAGATTTTTAACACCAGCAAAGTAATGGGTCAGTGGAAGGAGAGATGAACTTGCCAGTAAGAGTGAAGGCAAAACCTGCCTCTTCCCAGTTGTGTTATGTGGACTGCTACTGGAAGGTGTAGCCCACGTTTAAAGTGGGTCTTACCACCTCAAAAGATCCACTGAGAGCAATCCTGAGAACCAAGTCCAGCTGCTTGGGTTTTAGTGGATTCCGAATGTAGTCAAAGTGACAACCAAGACTAGTGGTTCCATCTCCTGCCCCTTACAAGCCAGGTGGTATAGCAGCTCAAACCTGTCACCTCAGCACTTGGGCCATGGAGTCAGGAGCATCAAAAGTTCACGATCATCGCTAGTAATACAGTAAATTTGAGGCTGGCCTGGGCTATGTGAGGTTCAGAATAAAATAGATCCGTTTTCCTGGTTTACCTCTTCATATTCTTCCACTAGTGTAGTCTGAATTTGTCTCTCAGGCCTTGCCTACATATTTTTGAGGAAATTTGATGTAATAGTGTTGAGGGGCAGAACTTTTCCAGAAAGCTTGAGAGAGAACAAGGACATTGTTTCTTATCAAGACTGTGGTAGAGAGAGATGTTCATTCTGTGAGACCCCAGTGTGCCACGGTTTACCGGTAGTGATCCAAATCATTGATCTGAACATCCAAACCCCTGAGGGATGCTTCTCTAAATGTTTATTCTCTCACAAAAAGTGAACTTTTTTCATGATGTTCCATGCTGATGCCGGTGCTTAGGTGTAGGCATGTGGTACTTCAGATGTTACTTAGTTGTGACTGGGTTTGGTTATGTGGCATGGACTGTTGGCTTAGGGCATTTTCAATTTATGAAACTTTCAACTTATGATGACCTCATGGGATAAGGAACCCTGTGATGACTTGGATTGAAAATACCCCTCACAGGTTCATGTGCTTGAATATTGGTTCCCTGGTGGCAGAGTTTGGGGGCTATAGAGTTTTTAGGAGGCAAGCCTTGGCCCCAGGCTCTCTCTATGCTCTGGTCCTCTGAAAAGCAAGCAGTCACCTGCACATTCCTGCTGCTGTAGCCTCAAGCTGTTTGAGCTTCTTAAGGGACTCTACCCTCAAACCCTGAGCTTCAACAAACCCTCTTCCTCAGCTTCCTGCCAGGAATTTGGTCACAGCAGCAAGGAAAGTTAAAGACACACTGGAAATCTGAAGGGCCTTTTGCTCAAGCTTCTCTTTTGAGCAGATTTGTGGTTTTAAAGTGAGTCATTGGGGGAAATGGGGGGTGTTCAAAAGGGGGATGATACCTGGGGAGTGAGCACAGAGCTGAATGAGTTTTCTGAACTTAGAATAGAAAGTT
The DNA here is from genome assembly GCA_033318265.1 of Phyllotis vaccarum. NCBI lineage: Eukaryota > Metazoa > Chordata > Mammalia > Rodentia > Cricetidae > Phyllotis > Phyllotis vaccarum. The sequence goes on from JARWLC010000011.1 coordinate 6,080,997, forward strand.
CCTTGCAGGCTTCCTTGTCCCTGTCCCCCTCCCCCACTCTGCTTCTCACATGTTGTCCATCAAATAGCAGACTGTATGGGAGACAAAACTGGCATTCTTTGTAGAAAATTATTATTTATTTTTATCTCACAGAACCCAAGGTTGAGCCAATGCTCCCGAGGTGCCCTTCAGTGGTGGCAAGAATTTTCAGCTTTGGCTCAGGCCCGGCTGCTTATTATGCGAGCGTCGTATTGTAATGTGGAACAAAAGGATAGGAGACATCAGATTAATACTGTGATCTGCCTTCCTGTTCTGTTGCCATCACAGTGTGTGGCTCTTGAAGCAGAGAGAGAATTAGAATTGTATTAAAGGTGTTTACACCATGTGTACTCCATCTGCGTTGTTGTTAGTCACTGCTATAATAGGTGTGTTTAGCATTTGATTGCAGAGGCTTAGCTGCTGTGAAGATTTCAGCTTTCTGCCCTGCCCTTGCTTTTGAACCTGGGCTTTTCTTATTGTCTATGCACAAGGAAGGAGATGTATGGCTTTGTGACTCTTTATACTGGTCCTGACCTTCTCACTCCATGGGTCTGTTTGTCTGGCTCCATTACCGGTCTCTGTGAGTGTGTGTGCGAAGTGTGCCTGCAGGTGCACAAGGAGTCCACATGCTGCTGTTGGGTATGTTCTGCTATCGCCTTCCCCTTCATTCTCACTGAATCTGGAGCTCACAGATTCAGAAAAACTATCTTTTTTCTGCTGATCCAGTGCTGCTAACGTAACAGGGGTGCAACCATGCACCCCCTTTGTGTGTATGTGTATGTGTGTATATGTGTTGCACATGTATGTGTATGTGTGCATGTGTGTGTATATGTGTGTGTATGTGTATGTATACGTATGTGTTTGTGTGCATGTGTGTATGTGTGTGTCTATGCATATGTGTGTGCATGTGTGTGTGTCTGTGAATGTGTGTGTACATATCTGTGTGTATGTATGTGTGTACACGTGTGCATGTGTGTGTATGTGTCTGTGTGTGTGCATATGTGTGTGTATGTATATAAGTATGTGCATGTGTCTGTGTGGGTGTATGTGTACATGTGTGTGTGTGTGCATATGTGTGTGTGTGTGTATGTGTGTGCTGGGGATTTGGCTCGCATGACAGGAACTTTACCAACTGAACCATCTTCTGAGAACCTCTTTCCCCTTTGTGACAAGTCTCATGTAGCCCAGGCTTTCTTTAAACCCACTATAGCTAAGTATGACTGAAATTCAGGTTCTCCTACTTCATGTCCCTGGTGATGGGATTGTAATGTGTACCCTTGTAAAAATAGAAAAATCCTGTAATTCTCTCCCCTTCCACCCCTTCCTGAGGTCCCTGAAACTAGCCAAGGTTGAGATGGCTGTTTCTCAGAAAAGCTTTGTCCCCCCCATTGCCTGGCTGGGACTGCATTCCTAGCAACCTGGTGAGACCACATTCCTCATTCCTGATCTAGCAACCTGGGTGGGGTCACCCAGGAAAGCCCTACCTGAGAACTGTTAATTGTTTGCCCAGGCAAGAACTTTCTGAAGTTTGCATAATTGCTCTGCTCCAGGAAATGAATGTCTTCAGGTGGTCCTTATTGTTTCACAGAAAATAGCTTGCCTGCCTGCATTCCTAATCTCTGTCCTAAGCGGACCTTTGGCCCCGCCCTGTTAGCGTGCCTAGCCCGCCCATACCTCCTCCCCTACCCAGAGTAGGGTATAAGAATTCTGCCCCCAAAATATTCGGGGCTCCAGGCTTTTCTGCAGTGCCTGGGGCCCACACATGTGTGTACCGGTATTCATATTCATATTCATTAAACTCTCTTTTTCTTTAATGTTAACAGTGGTCATTAGCCGTGATCTTGGGGTGTCTTGGGGTGCCCTAGGGGCATCCGCCTATTACACCATCATGTGCAGTTTTATGGGGTGCTAAAGACTGAATGAACCAGGGGTTTGTGTATGCTAAGCAAGAGCCCTACCAATTGAGTCATGCAAAATAAGAGCTTGATTAAGTTCTAATCATTTTTTGGTCCCACTTATGACCATTAATTCTTCTGAGGAGGGAAAATCAGAGGTGGAAAAAGGAAACAGAATGTAATGTGTGGCCTCAGGAGGGGAGGACTTGGAGACCTTGTCCCCCAACAACTCCCTCAGCTTGCTTTATGCTTAGTGGCCAGTGCTTGGCTGCTCAGCCATCTTTGAGGCTTTCTGTCCCAGTCATCCCTGGTGGCAGAGTCACCACTGGGCAGTTATATCCCGTGTGGATGCTTAACTCTCTTAAAAGAAAAAAAAAAAAAACTGGTATAAAAGATTTTTGAAGGCAGGGGCTTTCCCCATGTGTGTACCTGTGTGTGTGTGTGTGTGTGTGTGTGTGTGTGTGTGTGTGTGTGTGTGTGTGTGTGTGTGTGTGTGTGTGTGTGTGTGCGCGATCTGTCTTGTCTGTCTGTCTGTGTTTGTGTGTGTTCAGGCCAGGTGGGTGGATACGTTAGTTTGCTCTACACTATGTTTTGTGACAAGGCCTCTCACTGATGCCTGAGTTTTCCTAACCCTGACTGGATTCCAGCATTGTTATATGTTACTTTTACATGTGTTTGATGGCTTGAACTCTGGTTCTCATGTTTGAACTGACTGAGTCATGGCCTTCTATATCAGAGATTCTGTCTGAGAGTGAGGGCTACAAATGCCTGCGATGAGAAGAGAGTAAGTGATGTCTGTATTTAGGTGTCACTGCACAGAGACAGTAAGGTCTCAAGTTCTTACTGGGTGAAGTTATTTTGTACTTGGCTCTTGGGAAGCAGGAGAGATCCAGGATGAGCCCTGGATAGTCCAGCGATGGAAGTCAGGACTAGGCAGAAAGTTAACCTTTGTCACAGGATGGTGTTATTCTGTTTCTTATCCCTCCCAAGATTATACATGATAAAAAGCACAAAAACTGTTCAGGTTGCTGCTCTGTGTTTGGACCCAGTGCTATCAAAGGAGGTGTTGGCTGCTTGTAACCATGGAAAGAGACTGGAGAGGACCTGGGCTCCAGAGGGGGTGCTTCAGGAAGAAGGGTGTAAGATGAGAGGGTGAAGTCAGAAGTTTCTTGTCCTGACAGGTTGGTCTCACAGCCATTTAGTCCCAAATAACCACACAAAAGATTGTATTCATTACAAGCTGTTTGGCGTATGGCTCAGGCTTATCGCTTGCTCACTCTTAGGCTCTAAGTTAGCCTATCTGTGTTTAGCCACCTGGCTTGGGACCTTTTCTCAGTGGAACAATCTCATCTTTCTTTCTCTGTGTTTGCTGGAATCCGCTGCACTGCTCTTCCTCTTCCCAGAATTCTCCTCATCTAGTTGCCTTGCCTCTATTTCCTATCTAGCTTCTGGCCAATCAGCATTTTATTAAATCAGTATTTACAGTGATGAATATATACAGCGTACAAAAGCATAGCTTCACAGCAGTAGGGTGAGGTTGTGGACATGAAGTGTTCAGTCAACAGGTTTATATCTTAAAATGTGGGCTCTGTTGCATGGCCTAGAACTTGAGCTTTTTAAAAGTTACTGGATCATGAGGGATTAATTAATTGATGGATTCATAATTACACTATTGATATGTGAGGAAATTATGGAAGGTGGGCCTGGTAGGAGGAAACTGATTTCTAGAGTGTGCCTTTGAGGGTCCATCTTATCCCTGGTTTCATCTCTCTACTTCCTGTGTGAACTGATTTTCGGCATCACAGCATCTTTCATAATGCCCTGTTTTACCACAGGCTCCACAATACTGGAGCCAGCCAGACTGAGAATTCTGAGGTGAGGAATCCAAGTCCATTTCACCTCTTTTACATGGTTTTATTTGGTATTTTGTTGCAGCAATACAAAAAAAAATGACATTGAGCACATCTTCATGAAAAGCTAATTATGTCTTTCAGAGTGTCAATGTCATGGAGTCCTGGGGGCAGGGCCACCTCTGTAACTAGGGATAGGTGAGGCAAGGTTTTTGCTTTTATAACCTCGGTTGGTCGCAGTGTGCAGTGTTCCATCACATACACCCTTTCTGTCATGCACAAGCACTTCTGAGAAGGGTGAATGGCCATAGCTGCTGCATTTTTTTTTTTTTTTTTTAACTAATGGGTCTAAATTGCTCATGAAATGTCACAGGTGCTGCTTCAGCAAAGTCACCAATTCTTGCTCAACTGTAACAGAGTGTGGGTTGAGGGAGGAAGTCACTAGTACTTCGCTGAATTCTTTTTGGCTGAATTTTCTTTCATTCTTGTGTCCTGAATATCCACTACTGAAGGAACCAAGGAGAGCAGGTTGTCATGACAGCAGCAAAATGTTAGGCAATAACACATACAATGTTTGACACACATTTATGCCATAAAATTACTTGGTATTTTTTCTGAAATTCAAATGTAATTGGGTATTTTCCATTATGCTTTTACCCTCAGGAAGAGTGAGATCAAAGAACAAAATGCCAAACGCTTGATTTTAAGGCTTAAGAACCCAGGACCTGGCTACAGCACTCAAAAGCATCTAAGTCAGGACATTGCAATGATGTCTGTGCATCCATGTTTGCTGTGTCATTGCTCACACAATAGACATGTCATGATGGAGTCAGCTGAGGTGTCCTTGGCAACAAATGAGAATGAAATCAGGTCACTTTTAGGAACATGGGTTTCACTGGAGCTCATGATTTAAGTAGAATAAGCCAGGTCCTAGAAGACAGCTATTGTGAGTTTTTCCAACATGGAATCTAGATTTAAACAATTAAAGTAGAAGGGAGACTGGGAAGAAAAGGGGCCACTGGTGAGGGAGGAGGAGAAGAGTCAATAAGGTGTGAATTTGATCAAAATAAATGATACACATACAAGAGATGGTGACTAACCCCCCCCCCCCCCCCCCCACACACACACAATGCTTTTTGAAACAAAGTCTTATCAAGAAGTTTTGGCTAGCCTGGAATTTGCAATGTAGATCCAGCTGGCCTTGGACTCACAGAGATCTGTCTACCTCTGCCTCCTCAGTGTTGAGATTAGAAGCTGTACACCTCTATGCCCTGTGAAACCTATTATTATTATTATTATTATTATTATTATTATTTTTACTTAGTTATAAATACTAAAAGATACACCACTGACTTTACTTTTCTGCCTGAGATGGGAAAACTCTAGAATGGAGATGATTCTAGAGTCAGGGAAGAAAGGCAGTGGGGAGATAATGGCTTCTGGCCTTTTTCTTTGCTGCACATAGACCAGAAGAGATAGAGGGTACCGAAATCTTTACAAATGGGATGTCTGCTCCACTCCACTGTGAAGGTTAGGTGAGTGCCACAGACAATGCCTGGTGTTGCAGTGGTGCCAGATAGTGTGTTTGTTGGGTGTGAGGGACAATTTGTATCTCATTTGTTCTTCCTCAACTGCTGGGGTAAATCATCATCTGTCAGAGAAGAGCCGCTCATGTTTGCAGGTGGCCTCTTGCTGGTTTTTTGTTCGTTTTGTTTTTTATTTAAAGGTTTTTATTTTTTTCATTTTACATACCAACCATAGTTCCCCTTACCTCTTCTCCTCCTGCTCCCCACCTGCCTCCATTCATGATACACCACGGCCCTGCATTTCTCTGGTACCCATGGCTCAGGCCAGGCCCTATTCTCCTCTGCACATTCTTGCACCATGAGTCCAGGCATTCCCACGATTGCTTGCTCCTATTACTTATCTCTCCTGAATCTCACCTCATGAGATCAAGACCAGGATATATTTGAACCCTATCTTCCCAGGATATTCATCTTCTCTATCCATATCCATCCTGATGATACTCCCTACTGCCCTGGCCTCGCCTTCACACCTCGTCCTCCGTCCTGTCTTTTCTCGTCTCTGCCACTTTCTTCTTGATATAGCCACTGGCATTTTGATATTTGTCATTTTGGCTACAGACTCTCTCATAATCTCACTCACCACTAGAAGTATTTATTCCTTGCCCTCTCTGAGCTCCAAAGTCTACATTCCTTTCTCATTATTTCCACTAATTTCTCTTTACACTAATGTGTAATTTTCTGAGACAGGATCTCACTATGTATCCCTGTCTTGCCTTGAACTTACTACTATGTAGATCAAGCTGGCCTCTCTGGTGCTGGGATTAAAGGCATGCAATCATCAGCTAGTCCACACTTTTTTCGAGGAGCCCCAGAACCATACAGGGATTCGAATTTTCTTGTTCTGTTTCACCAAGTGTCTTAGAACATGGGTTCTGCTTTGTGTCTAAATGCCCCATTTCCCACTGTGCTACTGTACAGGAATTATTACTTTACAGCTTGGTAGGTATTACAACTATTACATTCGTGTTATGGCCGGAAGAGATTTACTAACATGCTTAAGGTCATTCAGCTAATATGTGGCAGAGCCATAACTAAACCCAGGCAGTAGCTCTTTGGCACATTGTTGCTAATGGTTAGTACATGCTATATAGCAACACAGTTCAAGGAGGGGTGTACACTTTACATACTGTTTAAATACTTAGGTAGATAGACCTGACTGGGGGGTGTGGGGACTTTTCACATGTCATAGCTCATGATAAATTTCTAAGAAGAAAGTGCATCTGACAGCATTTCACACATTTCTCTGACCACCAATTTTTTTCCCCTTCAGAGATTATTTTGCAGTTTGTTTGTAATGTGGGAAACAATAGTGTAGATTTGTACCTCCAAGTTTGTACTATTAGTGTCAGAAAAAGAGATAGTTGTAATTGTAGGTGTGTAATTGCTTACAGTGCTAGAGATGAAACCCAGGGCCTGTGTTTGCAGGAAGCACTCTACCACTGAGGTATATCCCTAGCCCTGCCACTTTCCTTAACTGAAGCACATATACTCATTTGTTTTTACTCTAGCCAGTCCTGGAATGGTTCCTTTCCCATTTACATTCTAGACTCAAGGAAGGAAGTTAGGTCTCTCCTGTGGGTTATCTTTTTTTTTTTTTTTCTTTGACCCCTATTGGGCATAGGTCAAGGCCATAGAGAAAAGCAAGTACATGGTGACCAGCATATTATAGGTATTGGGTATATGTAGCTTATTAGGAGAACTGGTCACACAGGGATTGACACAGGGATTTGGATGGGGGAGGAAGTTGCAGATTTGGAACCCCAGAGCTCTAGCTGCTTGCTGACTGCAGAGTCAGCCTCATGTCACAGCTCCATCCAGCATACCTTCAGAGGCCCTGGCCACCAGTCTCTTCCCTGTTTCCTTAAGGAGGCAGGTTTTATCTAAGCACATAGTTTGTAAAAAGGGTGACTTTTTTTTCATGGAAAATATTTCTAAACTGGTTAAAATGTGCCTCCTGGTCACATAGACCATTTATCAGCCCTGCCCCTGGGAGAGATGCTTGTATACAGAGGTCTAAGAGAACTCTTTGGCCTCATCACTTGTATGCAGTCTTTCTCCTTATGGTGGTGCCAAGCTTGGCCATGGGATAGGTTCTAAGTGAGTAGGGACCTTTCTTAAGTCTTCAGCACACCGTCAATGTGGGCACGGTGGTGCTCAGTGTCTTTTAGAGAAGAGTATGGTTTGGCTGAACCATCTGCCTTTGAAATGCTTTCTTTTACTGGGCAGAGATGCCAGCTGTGGAAGTATTCCATAGGCAGGGCTGGTGTATTAGTTTTCTGGGTATCCTGGTTCCTACCCAAGGAATACACAGCAGGTCTTTTGAACAAATGATTAGTGGAATCTATGGAATAGTTGGGACACATTTCTAGGACTCAAAGACATTCATGGATGCCTGGGCCTGCTGGTACTCCAGAAGCAGTGTGATCCTTCTGCCCCTTTAAGGCTGTTGCAATGGCGATTATACTGCACTGCTGGAGGGCTGGGTAGACTCCAGCTTGCTAGGCCTTGCAGGAACACAGGAAGAAGCAGAGGATGGCTTCTCAGGAGGGCCTTAAAATCAGCCGCCTTCATTCATAGTTTTCTAATATTGTGCTCAGTGTTAGAAGTGTATTAAAGAATATCCCCAGAGAGAAAGCTTCAGTAAAACCGGGGCGTTTTTGACAGTTTTACAGGCATTCCCATCATGGAGGACCCAGTGTCTAAAAACTCTGCATATTTGGAGCTCACAGTACAGTTATTCTTCCTCATTCCCACCTCTGTCCTAGACCTGCCAAGAGGCTTCCGATTTGCACCATCCTCAGCCCATACCACAATCAGACTTCCTCTCTCTGCATGAATTGTCTGAGTTATTGTCCATTAAATAAGGAATGTGTTTCTAGTCTCAGCCAAATCACTGGCCACATTCCTTCGTCCACTCAGTTTGCCCACTCACCCACCCTTTCTCCCTGCCTCCATGATCACCATGAGGCACTGAATACAGTGAGGAGTGAGACTCAGTTCCTTCCCTCAGATAGCAGCTATATTGCCTGGGAGTCGGCATATAAAACATGTCCTTAGTGGTGACAGCAGGTGCTGTGCTATATCACCATGTTCTCTGGAGAGTTGAGGGAGGCTCCACATACAATGTATGCTACAAGGCTGAGGGAATGGAGAGCTGTTGTTACTGTGTGGGCACTTTTTATGTGTGCTCTAACAAAATCGTTTTTCTAAATGAGGCACGATGTGCCACTAAGTAAGACAACAAAAACAGAGTGTTAAGTCAGAGGGAGGGATAAGGATGTCATAGAGAGCTCTGCACTTAGCTCTCCCCCCCTCCCCCCCGCTGTGCTTCTGAGCCCAATCTTTGCTCTTCCCAGCACAGTCACAGACAGACATAGTCAGTTTGTTGCTAAAGACATGCATTTGCCTCGGAAAAGCTTAGAACAGTGGTTCTCAACCTTCCTAATGCTGCGACCCTTTAATATAATTCCTCATGTTGTGGTGATCCACAATCATAAAACTATTTTGTTGCTACTTAACTGTAATTTTGCTGTTATGAATTTTAATGTAAATAACAATTTACCTGATCTGCAACCCCAAAGGTGTCAAGACCAACAGGTTGAGAACTACTGGTCTATTTGTAGGCCTTGGAGAAACAGATCTCCAGGGGACCTTGTCTCTCCTACGTTGGCTACAAATTGCAAGAGCCAGGCTCCCCTAATCATGACTGAACAAGATACTGAGGTGCACAGGAGCTCATCAAGAAGATTGTGTTTTCAGATGGCTTCACAGGAGGCTGTCACCTTTGGACAGTTTCTCGGGAGGGGAAAATGTTTGTTCTAGGACTTGTTATGTTAGTACAGAGCTCTCAGATGGAAAGATGGTAGATTCTGGCCACCATGACTAAGTTACCCAGGAAACCCAGAGAGAGCTGTGAGGCATTCCAGAGATGGCCTAGAAAACAGACAGAAGGCCAACCCTTGACTGTGTACCTCTATTCGTTTGCTGACTCTTACTGAATAGTTGTGATCCAATCTTGTGTGGGGGTTTGGTTAGTGCTCCTAACAGTGCACCCAGTAGGTAGTTTTACCCTTGTTATGCTAATGTGGAAATTAAAGTACATAGAGGCTTCAAAACCAGTAATTATGGGAAGAACTGGCATTCAAACTGTGGTGGTCTGGGCTCTCCAGGAAATGTGCCTGTTTTCTGTCCCTTTCACACTAACTTCATGACAGAAGTATTATCTGGTGATCCACACATGGGGATCATTATGTTCAGTTTAAGCTGTGGTGGACCAGTTACAGAAAACAGTGCCTGTGAGTAATGTTTGTAGATACACATTTTTACCTTACAGACATTCCCGGTGCAGCAAGGATCTGCTTTGTTGATCATCAGAGAAATTAAAGAAAACATAATATTCCTCATGAAACAGCTCCACGTATTGATTTGACTTGATGCCAACTCAGCTGGTGCTCTAAGCTGGCCTAACAGTGCACTTTGGATTCCAGGCATGGAGGAGCACTTCAGACTCAGGGCTGTAGACCTTTTGAGAGGGAAATTGGCTGGTTTGCATTTCTCTTGTGCTAGGGCCCAGAGCCTTCCTGCCAATAGTCTTGGGTGTGGTCTGAAGAAGGGGAATGTCATCTTTTGACTGTCCAGCTCTTAATAGCTGAGCCCAGATCCAGCACACCAGTGTTACCTCTCTTACTTAGACAACATGATGACACCTAGGGCATGTTATCAGGCTCCTCCCTTGATCTGACAATCTGTTCCTGACCCTTACCTTTCACTATAAGCTTTGATTTTGGGGTGTAAAAGGTTTGCAAGTTGAAAGTTTGAGGTGGGAGGAGGCAGACGATGGAAGAGTCTAGGTTTCTCAGTGGGTTTTCAGTAGCCACACTTTTTGTTTCTCATTACAAAGTTAAGATGTATTTCATAAAGGATTAGGTGTCTGTGCCATTTTGTAGAAAATTAGTTTGTCTTAGAATCATATGCAAGAAAAACAAATTTAACATAAAACTCCCAAGGTGGAGAGATCTAACAGAAGTGCCATTCTGTTCAAACTTAAAGCCTACAGGAAAATTTCAAAAGCCCTCTTTCAAAGGGCCAAGCAGCAGGCCCCCTGCTTAAAGCCTAGAGACTTACAGGCCAGCCCTGCTCACAAGCGACTTTGAAATCTTACCATCTCATCCAGAATGGTGATCAATGCCTCCTCTGCTGTCCCTCACTCTGTAGTCCTGAATAGAACTGCCACTCTCCTCCACAGGGTGTGGCTTTAATGTCACCTCATCTGACACATTACGGACACATACCAGCATTACTCTCAGGCCTGCCTTCCTCTTTTGTCCCCTTTTTCAGAGCCAAAGACCACGTGTTTGAAAGGCAGTGGGCTTTCTAGGTTAGAATGTGTACAGTTGCTTTCTAGCGGTCTTTGGAAGTGAAGGGACTTTTCTGTTTTGCCTCCTTGAAGCACTTGGCTAGAGATCAGCCACAGCTTCCAGGAAGATGGGGTTCCAGCCTTGCTAAAATGCATTCAGAAGCACTCCCCCTGCCAACTGTTTTGTTTCCAAAGTCAATTTATTGAACATTAATCATAAAGACAATGATATAATTTTAATGAAAAATATCCTATATCACTCAAGACTTAAGACAGTACCCTTTAGAAACACTGCTTTGAGAAATAATCACATTAACTTTACACATAAGTCCTTTCTTAAGCTTTATTTAAGAAATCGAGTACTATATAGTTCAATATATATATAAGACACATCCAGTATTGTGTTCCTGATAGCAAGTGCATAGATTTTGTTAAGATACCATTTTCACTTGATAGAAATGGTTCATGGTCACATGAAGGTAATATTCCCAGTGATTTTGCCCAAGCATGAGAGGGAAAAAAAAAAAAAAAAAAAAAGAACACATCAAAAATAGTGAACTACAACAGAAATGAAAAACAATAACAGTGAATTAGTAGAACAGTCGATTCCTGATAAGTGAATAAGCTGATTGTCTGGCCACAATGTTTTATTCACTTATCAGGAATGATTCATGGTACGCTTATGTTCACTGCATTGCCTAGCTTGCTAGCTCTGAACTGTGGATCACACCCTGTTGCTGTGGCCTGGCAGGCCTGTGGTGTCCATTAGTCAGAAAATGCACATGGTTCTGTGGTTTCTCAAGGTGGCCTGTGCACAGGCAGGAGACAGACCTGCTCACACCATTGTGGAGTTTTACACAATCAACACTGAGTGTAAATTTAAGCAGCAGCCAACTTTATAGTCACAAGTGCTTACAGGAAGGAGAGCGCCTTTGTGTCTTCTGTAGAGAAGCCTGCTTTGTCTCCCTGTGCTGAATGGTGGATATATTTATATTTCAAAAAGAAACACGTCCTGGGAAGAATTTGATCATCCTCTTTCCCCAGTCTTCCCTCCCTTATGCCGCCCGTTCTTCCGGAAAAGAAAAAGAAAAAGAAACTGCACCTTTAGCCATCCTTCCTCACTAACGGAAGCAGTAGCCTTTCAGAGGCAGACTGACTAGGCAGTGAGATGACCAGCAGAAATAGTGCTAGAAAGCTAGAAATCAGCTTCCATCAGCATAGGCTTAGGATTCTGAAACTCATTCCCAGAGTGTTCAGCCTACGGAAAGAGCTGCCTTTCTTCTACTTGGTAGGCTGGAGGTTGTTGACCTGACTGATGAACAAGGGCCTGAGGGGCCAGCTGAAACCAGAGGGTGGGCAGCCAGAGCTGTAAGGGACTCTTATGGGCACCAGGCTCAGGGCAGGCGGAATGTATGCACTGAAAAGTTAGGAGTGAGGAGGGAGCAGAGTAGTCAGCCACGATCTGTGAAGAACACCTTGAGGAGGGCCAGATTCCTGAGCTGATAGTAGAGCAAGGTGGGCTTTCAGTTTTCCCTGCCCCAGGGGCTTGGGGGAAGTTCTCTAATCAGGGGTTGGGTGTCAGTGGGGCACAGCTCATCCCTATCCTGTGTCTATCCAGGAGGGAACATGGGACCTATAGCATTATGAGATATCCACTGGAAATGGACCATGAGGATGCGAACAAAAGTCCCCCTTCTTATCAGTGCAGCTTCCATTGCAGTTCCAGTCTTCCCACTCTGCCAGCTTTAACAACTAAAGCTACTCCAGGATTAAACTGATTAGCTTGTAGAAATGCATTTCTATACATGCCTATCAACTGATATAGATGAACTTTATTACACCCCCTGTGGCCTGCTATTTCTATTTTCTCCTTCACTAAGGGTTCACCTCTTTTGTAAAGATGATCCCTTTCTAAGCTTGACTGTGGTGATGAGACTCTGAACTTGAGGGTAGACGGAAGAATCCCTAGGCCTACTGCTTCTGTTCCTCTTAAGGTTTCAGCAGAGACTTCATGAAGGTTAGTTAGGAACTGCAGGTATGAGGGAGAGGAGAGGAAAGGAATATGTGTGGTCAGAAGACCACAAAATGCCTTGCCAAGTCCAGCCCTGTAGGAAGTTATTAGATGAATACCCGGAAAATACATTGTCTTGGAAGCAGCAGTTGGGTAGGCTATGCATAAACCAAAGATGGGATGTATAGTTTCCTCGTTTTCCAAATCAGATATTCACTTAGGTGGAATCGACTGTATCTTTTTACACAACATATAGAAAAAAACAGATACGTGCAACAGTGAGGTGTATAGATGCATTACCAACACAGAATGGCTATTAACGATACAACACGCAGAGAGAAACAAGTATTAGGAAAATGGTTTAATATTGGAGACAGAAGCAAAAACCGCATCACACAGTAACATACAAAAATAAGTCTGACTTTCAGCTACACGGTTATGTTCACAATGAGGACAGAAGGGTCAGAAAACTTTCATCTAAACAGCAAAAAAGCAAACTCCTAAGGTTTAACTAATACATTTATCCACTTAAAGTGACTGAGTACTTCTAAGTCTAATTATCTTATTGTGTAACTGCACAATACAGAATAAAAAGTGAAACTTACCGCTGTATTTTTAAGACAAAATTCTAATGCTAGATATAAGCAAAGGGAAAAAAGAAATCAAGCCAAAGTTTTTAATTCTTAAAAGAAAAGCAACTTTCTTTCTATCAACCAGAAATCAAACTTGAAATCAGTCATTGTCAGGGGCCCACAAGAGTAAGCCACAAAAATTTCCATTTTTTAATCTCCAGTATAAAAAATCCCACTGGTACAAAATGCATAAGTACAATCAGTTGTAGAAATAGGAAAGCCTGCGTTTTGTTTTTTGGCTCAAATTCCATCAAACAACAAAATCCAAATGCATCAATAAAACAGAAACAATACTTAAATGGTCTTACAGTTTCCACTAGATTGCATTAACTTTGGCTTTTCTCAGACAATATTTAAAAACTATTTTGTAATTCTAAACAAAATGGTATTATTAATCTACAAACAACAATTCCCACAGCACAAAAACACAAATACATTTTTTGTATGACATTATTCAAAAGGTAATGAAACTACATTTTTTTGAAATTTTATTTCTTTTTAATTAGCACTTAAGATAATAAAAACAGAAACATTAAATGACTCCAGAGTAGCACAAGCCAAAAAACTAGACCCCTGCGGTGAAGGAAAGATGAACTTGTCACACCTTGGAGGTGCCACTTGATCAGAGTTCTCTGAGTGAGTTTTCAAAGACTACACTCTACACTTGATTTAAAAATGCAGTTTCCCTGTGTTTTGTCTTCCAGAAACAGGCCTGTACACCCTTGCAGCTCTTCCCTTTTGATATTGAAAGATAAAGGACAGTTTGTCTCTGAGGAAGGTTACCTTTCTAACAAACAATGAAACATGCAAAACCCAAAACCTCCCCCTCCATGTACTGTCTTGGTTGCCTGCAAAATTAGAAACATTCAACATAAAGTGCCTGCCTGGCCTGAGCCTCTATGGTGGGGGACTGCAGGTGGGGTCAGAGGCAGGAGGGCAGTTTGCATCCATGGGAAAAAAAATCTGATTTTTTTTTTTTTTTTGAGATTTATGTCATTGATAAATGAACAGATTCTGAATGAGATGGTCTATGAAATACAACTGGTATTCTCTTGTGTTTCTAGATGTGTATCTACACATCTCCGTATAGCAGAGACTGAGAAATGTGTGTAACCACGTTGTTATTGAGCTGAGTGCTGCAGAAAGTACAAAATAGCCCTCAAGGATGAAGGAAGGCCCCGGCAGTAGTAAACAGGTGTGGGGTAACACGAATCATGTCATTGGAAGTGCACATGCTGTAAGGAGGAAACTTGTTTTTTGCATTGTGAGAGGCTAATCCTTTCCACCTCAGGGCTATCACATCCACACACACAGCAAAGCAATGGGGTGGGTGAGAAGGAAGAGGGAACTAGACCAGAAGCTTGTGGGGTATGCTTTCCCCGAGGCTGGTGTGTGCTGGGACTGTAGGGATGACATTAGGGTCTGTCAGAAGATGATTTCTGTTTACACACAAAACCAGACTCAGAGGAATATGGCACTTTAAAAAGTGGCAGCAGGAACTGGTCCTGGGTATTTGGTTAGTCACTGAGGGGAAGAACAGAGCTGAGCTCCTCTTACATGGCCAAGCCCCTTTAAATGTGTTCAATCAAAAGTCAAAATACCCTAAAAACCCAGAGAGGCCCGTGGGCTTTTCACACAGACACCTTGCACATTCAGGTGTCCAATGGAGTCAAAGAATCCATAACACACTGGCTGCTTCAGCATTACTTAGGAGTGTTTAAGAAACAAAAGCAAAATTCCTTGAAAGATTGGACCTTACAAAAGCCATTTAACTGCAGGGTGTATGAAAATATTGTACACTAAGACATATCATGAAACTGGATCTCAAAAAGCAAACAGTGTCTTTAGGGCTTATGTTGGGGCTAAGTCTACCTGCTTTTACCTCCACAGGGTTTAACTCAGTCTTTAAAATTTAAACTAAAGGAACATAGAATAATAATAATGACAGTGAATAAAAAAATAAAAATGGTATAAAAAAAAAGACAAGAGTATTTGGTTGGGTAGGTGGGTCTCAAGAAACAAAAATAAAAACTTAGAACATACAGATGGGAAAAATCCAAATTAGAAACACCCCAAAATAACCCAAGGATGACAGTATAAAAAGCTACCAACATTCCAGATAGCTCTGGGTAGAAAGGGTTAAAAGTTCAAGACTTTCTCACCTTAGAGGTTTCCAGATATTATGAAGAAAATACATTGTGAGGGTTGCTTTCACAGCATTGATGTGCAGAGTGGTTAAAAAAGTGAGACATGGGCACTTATACAATGTCTTACAAAAACAGCATAGAGAAATAACAAACAATAACAATTTCAGGCAACAAGACCACAGAATAGCAAGTTAACAAACTTTGTAACCTTTTTTTTTTTTTTTTAAATATTAGGGATTTATACAAAACACATAATAAAATACCCATGTTATCAAATTACTTCTCACAAGAAACACACCGAAGCTCTAGGAAGGAAGTACCTTTGGAATTTGGCACTATATAATTTTCACTTTTTTCTTTAAAAGAAAAAACAAAAACAGATCACATTTTGCTGAACACAAACACATCTAATAGTCCACAATAAAAAAAGTGACATCAATGCTTCTCAAGCCAACACAAAACTTATTCTGGAATATTTTTCTCTCACATGAAATTATATTTTTAAGCAAACAACTTTTTTTAATTCTTTTTTTTTTTTGTTTTTTTGTTTTAAGTAAACCAATTCTAAGCTTGTCTTATCAACAAATAACATTAAGACCTTAAGACTCATGATGAGACCAGAACTGAATCCACAGAAGCACCGACACGGCACAGTTACAGTAACCTTTCTCCTGTACAGTGAAACAGTATAAAATATAGGTAATTTCATGTGCATTAAACCATGGATTGTCTAACTGTAAGTCAGTTCAGCAAAAGGTGACACAAATAGGTAGCATTTGCCCCAAAACAGGGTAAATATTTTTCTTATACTAATCTACAAAAAGTGGTTCTATATATATATCTTAATGAGAAAGTGAGCCACCTAAAATGGCCTTATCAAAAAACTTTACACTGCCTGAAAAATGTAAAAACTATTACAGACCTCTAGAGACTTAAAATCAGACAGTTTTTTTTCTCAAACTGTTTTGGAAGTAGTCTGTTAGAAACCAACATTCTGTGTCCCTGGACACATATTGCTATTGTCGCCAGTGACCGGGAAGGGTGCCAATCCCTGTGTATTACTTTCAAGTCTGTTTTATGAAAAGGAAAAAAAAAATAAAAATAAAAAAGAAACATTTTGCCACAGGTTTTTTTTTTCTATAATTTGTCTAATAATTTCAGTCTTGCATGAATGCAGCAATGTTTTTCACATTGACTTCCCAGAATTCATAGCTAGATGAGGTCACATGCAAATTTCAAAGGTCAAACTAGATCAAAGGTCAGTAGGAGAACCAAATATGAAGTGAGGTCAGAAAGACATCAGAAACAATGACGGGACGATGAAACTTTGTTTTGAGACGCCACAGGGACATGCTAGGCAAACGATGAGCTAACGGGCATGAAGATGTCTAGGGAAAAAACAAGGAAGAGCAAAGTTACACAGAATCTACGCAGCAGCAACAAAATTACTTTCAAGGGTGCAGGAGAAAAACTAATGCAAATCTGAGGTCTTCAGGGGTCTGCGAGCCATTCACATAATTTGCATTTCTTACACTCTTTTTCCACAGCACAATGAAACCCCAAGAGAATCCATCTGGAGAGAGTGAGAGGGGATGGATTCTGGGTGTTTGGGGTGAGGAGCTAGCAAGGGACACAGGAGAGGGTCCAGTTTGAACAAAGGTGACACATGGGGAAGTCAAGACAACTGAACTGTAAACTAGATAATGGAAATTACGAACAAAATAATCAGACAGATACAAACAACAAGAGGATAAAGCATGAACTTTAGGTCTAGGGTTCAACAGTGAAAAAAGCCCATTCCTAGAACGATTCCTCTAGAGACTACTTCAGAAGGTCCTAGCTAGACAGAGAACTGTTCTTTAGGTACCCAATAAGTTAACAATAGGCAATAAATAACTTCCATTATTTCTGAGGCAGTAAAAATTTTGTATAAAAATAGAAATGTTTTTTTACAAATAAAATTTACAGGCCTGTGGCTTTCTTTTTTTATTTATGTATTATTTATGTATTTATTATTAAATTTATCTTTCAAGAAACATCAAGTATTTTCACTCATTTTTATTTTATTTTTAAACCCTGTAGCTTTAAGAAACAGATCTCTAAATCTTTTTTTTTTACATTAATCCTTTCTAAAAACAAAAATAAAACAATAACAAAATAGACAACCAGTGTAATAATCTGACCAATAAATGTCATGTTTCTTTGAACCCTAAAATAAAATCCTACTTATATTAAAACAAACCGATGTAGTGGGAGGATGTCCTGTGGTTTTAAGTGCTTCTCCTGGCTTCTCCCTTGGCAGGCAGGGCCACCACGTTAACTCTAAATCTAAACGCGGGGCCCTTTGAGGGGCGGGTGGGTGGGCAAGGAGGGGTGAGTTCTCCAGGCAGTGCTCTCGGGGGCACCAGTGGTTTCAGAGTTAGAATTGCACATTAGTGTTTGCTTGCCTTTTAAAATCTCAAGATGTCATTCATTTAAATGTGTTTCTTTTAAAAAGCAAAACAAAATGATTTTTTAAAGGAGTAAGGATATTCAAAACAAAGGAGAATACAGTGGACAGTTAGAGCAGGAATGTACTCAACAGAAACAAGGTAGCCCAAGTTTAATATGGCAAATTGGGTGGGGCGTGAGTGGAAGAAATGGAGGCCTTATTGTAAAAGTCTCTCTTGGTAAAAATTGGCATTGTGGTCCCTCCTCTGCCTTCCCTGTTGAAAACAGGCTGGCTTGTGGGACTTACCCTAAGAAAGCTAAAATAAGAGCAGGGAGCTTCTGGGGTTAGGATCAGTAAGGTTTGCTGTCGTTTTTGGAGCGTTTCAGCTGCACCTTCAAGCGTTTCATGCCGATCTGAAAGCCGTTCATAGCCTGGATTGCAGCTTGTGCAGAGACTGGATTGTCATAGCTAACAAAACCTGGAAAACATAATGGGGAAGGAGGTAGGGAGGTCAGGGTGAAGGGGAAGCCAAGCAGAAAATGGGGCTGGCGGGGCTGGCCGGCATAATGTGACAGCAAATCTGAGAGGTGTCTGTCCCAGGATCTGAGCTGGGCTCTGCTAGGTTTATGCCGTCCCATGCATGCACAGTGCACATCTGAGGACAACATTGGTAATGCCACTGGCAAGTAGTGAAAGAGCTAATGGGAGTACAGATTCTCCATGGAGGACAACACCCTCTCCACAAAACTAAAGCTAAGTTGTTTGCTCTAGTGAATTCTGTCCCTCTATTTAGTGCTTTGAAGTCATACCTGCTAGTTTTACCCCCACCTCCCAGGAATCCTTTGGAAAGAAACCTTGGAAAAGAATAAACATTATATATATTCACAGACAGAGCCTATAAAGGGTTGGCTTTAGGATGAGTCAACCACCGAATTAACTGAATTAGAATGAATACTACCTTCTTAATATTTTGGAATTACTGTTTAGACAAACCCAGAGAAAAGCTACATGCCCTTCTCATTGTCTAGGGGCTTAATAATCACCTCAACATATCCCAGTTATCATTAGAGAGAGAGAGTGGGGGGCAAGAGATAGAAAGAGCGATAGAGGGGGAAAGAGAGATAAGAGAGGTAGGGGGAGTGAGTGAGAAAGCGCATGCTTGTTTCTGAACAAGAACAGATGAGATTTCTGGCTGCAGAGTTTGTTCTAACAGTGGAGTGTGAAGCCAGTCAAGCAAGTGGTGAGCTTCTGTACCTCCTGACTTTTGAGTGGTGCAGAGCTACTCCACAGATTGAATTTCACTTTGAAACATCAGTATTTGGAAAATTCTTGCATTTTTACCTATCTACTACTACCGAGATTTAAAACCAAAGAGAAAATTCTTTTGGAGTGAAGGGAGCAAAGGACAGAGCTCTCAGCTGGTAAAAGTGAACGAGGTGTCAGGCAGGAAAGCCTTTAGTGGGTAGGCTGTAGTGCGGAAATGCTTGTTTACATTTCTATTAACTTCAATTCCCAGTAAAAGACATCTCAAATCCAAGACCTGCCCTCTGATGTGACTTCCCCTTTTAGGTAGAAGTGTCAGGATGACTAAAGAATGGAAATGGGTCAGGACTCAGGTGGATGAAAGGATGGGCTCATCATGAGCAACTCAGCAAACTGGGAGCTTAAGACAGACTCACTCACTGAGAAACTTGGGAGGCATAGCTTTTAACACAAATTAACAATACATCCCAGATTCTCACAGGTATAGCTTGTATTATCACGAACATATTGGTTAAGTAGTTGTGGACTGATAAAATCACTTTCCAAGATGATGTTTCCTCAAATCATAGGCTACCGTACCTTTCAGTTTCCAGAAAAACTTACAATTATGCAGACATGAAAAAAAAATATGTTTGTGTAAAAACCTTGCACAGGAAACCTTCCCAAAGGTAAGCTCTGGTTCTCACGTGCACACACCCTATGACAGCTTAGTGTCCATTCTACTACTCAGCTGTTTCAAAGGCTTGCTATACAGTTCCCACAGCAGAGGTGTAGTAGGCTTAGGCTGACAGCTTTTTTCCTAGGGTAAAAACAATCACTGCAAATGGCTGCTGTATTAATTCTTCTAACCCTTTAGGCTTAGACTACCCTAGATGATGAAAGACCTTAGCACCAGATCTATAGAACCAAAACACTACCAGTCAGCCAGGTAAAGTCGGAATTTCTGGCTATTTGAGAACTATTCTGCCTTAGTTTTCTTTGTAACAAATTTCTTTTGACCCATATACTATTTTTTATAAAATGTACCAACCAATGCCTACAATATGAATTACTAAATTGTAGGAGTGATTATTAACAAAATGCTTATGATGTACACGGGATCAGAGCCTGCTCAACAAGGCTCTGGACACCCTGGACTCTTAACATCTTTGAGGCTAAGTCAGTTTGGAAAGTAAGGAAGTCAAGGACTTAACAAATGCTGTTCTTGTCATATAGAAATACTGGGACAGGAATTTTCATTATTCTGTTTTAGGGGAAAAAATATGTTCCCTCTGGACTCCAAGGGTACAAAGGCCTGACACCTAGGTGTTTGTAGTGTTTGATAAATACCTGCATATTCCTGTAATGTTTTGTTTTCTGTAACAATGGGGCATACCAGCTGGTAGTCCTTGGTCTACAGAGATTAAGTGTAGCAGCAGATTGCTTCCAAGTATGTACACTTATAAGCTAAGTATTGATAAACAAGCCCTCATACAACATCTGAGCTAATTGAAACTGTAGGAGTAGGAAGTTAGTGGCAGAGTGTTAGCAGTGGTCATCTGTAGCAGTAAAGACTAAAACTTCATGGCTTTATCTACAGAGCTTGAAGAAACAACTACTGCTCTATGATGAGAAAGGGTCAGACCTATAGGAAAATATTTTAATACTACAGTATAGAATATTATCTAATGGAAGGGAACATCCCTCTTACGTTGCCCAAATCTGTTTTCATGCAACTAGGAAGTCAGGAGCTACCACCATAAGGAATGCCCTATCCTGATTCCTGACTGGGAAACCTGCAATATTTAGCTAGGTTTCTTTTGCATACCAAAGCACTTGCTCAGATTGGTCTGTTTGTCAATGAAGACTTTAGCAGAGATAACATTTCCAAAGGGCATGAACATCTGCAGAATGTCCTGGTCTCCAAACTCCTGTGGAAGGTGGTAAATAAAGAGGTTTGCCCCCTCTGGACCTAAAGAGGAAGAAAAAATCAGAGTGAGGTATCCCCCAAGTCTTAGTTCCCAGCCTCTCAGGAACACTTTACTAATAGGCAGGTTAGCCATTTGGCCTTTTCTTAGAAAGAATAAGCAGATGGATAATTTTAAGTCCTAGCACGATCTTCAGGAAATTTTCTAATTGGTGGTGGGATGTTGTGGGGTACTCTAAGTAGCTTCTTTGTCATGGAGAATCTCTGACTCACTTTGGCAGTGCATTAGCACCCATCTCCATGGTGGTGCAGGTGGTCATAATAGCAAGGACAGTGATAGAATTAAGAGATGGATTACTCCTGGGTGGCCATGTTTTATGTGTAGACTATATCCTGAAGTGGAAGAGAGTGCTCTTTGCATTATAAGCAAATTACAGCAATTTAGAATAATGAATACAACAGTAGTAATACTGCTCCGATTCTCAATCATTTGCCCAGTTATTCAGCCACTTTTGATCTGGCAAATCTGTGCTCACAAACTGTAATAATCATCTTTATTAGAATGACTGGTGGGGAGTCAGCAACCTGGGGAAAGGTAGCTGGAATCTTAGAGTTTTGACAGGTCTTTTATCACTGAGAATTAGACTTGAGTGAGTGCAATGGACCCAAGAGCTTCTCTAAGACTGCATTAAACACAGCTTTTTCCCTTCCACACAAATTGCAGAAACTAAGGGATAGGGAGAAGGTCTTTTTAACTGTACTATTTAGAAGGTTAGTTGTCTTACATTCCCCACTAAGCTAAAGGCTCACCAGTACTAGAGCTGTATGCAAGTTGAAGGAATGAAAAGAAGGAAACCAGATACGTTGGACAGAGAGAAGATAAAGTCAAGGTACTTCTTGGACACTGGGAAGGGAAAGGAACTCCCACTGTGTGGTGATAAGTTGTATATTTAACAAAAATAGTCTGGAATATCAGAGGACAGAGCCATCTCTCCAGGTTTTTTTGTTTGTTTTTGTTTTTTCAAGACAGGGTGTCTCTGTGTAATAGCCTCAGCTGTCCTGAAACTTGCTTTGTAGACTGGGCTTGCCTTGAACTCGCACAGATTTTCCTGCCTCTGCCTCACAACTGAACAGCGTGCACCAACACTGCTTAGCTGTTAGGCCTTGGACTCACAGAGGTCTTTTCTAAAAGTATGTCTGTATTACTACATTGCTTCAGACTCTGTGGTTATTTCTATAATTCAGCTCAAGGGAAGCCTGTTTTAAAGGGAGACAATTGTAGCTGACACTGCTCCTTAATTGTTTTCTGGTCCTAGTATGGACAGGTGCGAAAAACCACATGCTGGAAATGGGTGTGTTAAATGCTACTGTACTATGTGTGTTCTTCGTAACAGGCATACCAGTCAAGGGTGTACCTCAGATTTATATGCCTTTGAAACAAAGGATTTAAATGCTTCAAGAAGGATTAATGGGCTCATTTTGCATTGTAAGAAATAGTGCTATTCCTGAAGCCTGAGCAGTAAGTGCAATTGTAATGAACAAGACAGACTATGTGTGTTTGAATAATCCTGGGAATCCAGAATACTTATATAGATATTCTGATTCTGTCCATGCCACAGAGAGGGAGACCATGAACAGTGAGACAGATAAAAGAAGTATTGGTCCCTTTGTTTATTATTTTCCCAGGGACAAAATCCAACATCTTATTGATCCTCCTCCTCTGCCATGCCATTACCAAGACGCAGTTTGATCTTTTAACCCTCTCCCCCAATAAAGAAAAACATTCATTGTATGCAAATGATGTAGGTGATACCAAAACCAACAAAAATTCAAACACACACACACACACACACACACACATTCTTTCTCCTAGATATTTAAAAATAACAACCTGTTCACAACTAACTCTTTGTCCACTTTCTCACAGCACAACACCTTAACTGGCAGTTGTGTTGTATTACTGGTCCCTACAGGCTGGTTGTTGTCTTCTGTATTTCTCATAGGGTGCCTGATGTAGCACAAAACCAAACCCCAAGGCTCAAAGGAAACTATCTTTTAGAACCAAGCTACACCAAACTACAAATGCCCATTGGCCCCTTTGCTGGGCATCTGGAGGCCCTCAATATTTGTGTCTACAAAAATTGCCTCCTGTTAAGGAAGGGAGATGGGGATGCATGAGAGCAGCCAGAGGATGTTTACAATGACATGAAAGGTGATGGACTTTCCTGATGTTTAGATCTTTAGAAATTTCAGAAAATTAACTATGAAAACATTAATTTAAATCATTTTCTTGCCAAGTTTAAATGAGTCATTTTCCTGTGGTGGAAAAATATACCAGAGTCTACGACTAATAGTTCAGGATACATTTCAACTCTAACTAAAGATCAGAACAAGGGCAGAGCTATAGATTAGGAAATCTCAACACCTGCTGAGTAGTAGACCTGTTTTTTCCCTCGGTTTAAAACAATGGCAGATGGATGATATTCTTGAGCTAGATCACCTAGGTGAGAAGGTGATCAAAAGAGGGGTATGAGAAAGTAAGAGAGGGGGCTGGGAGCAGGGACAAACAAACCAAATCAATGAAATGTATAAACCAAAAGCTATGACTGGTGCCAAAAATTAAAGAACCCTGAAGCACATCACTGGCAGCCAACATCCCTAAATTAGAATTAGGACATGGTGATCATGACTTCCAGTCCTTACAAGTAAAAGAAAAGCAGCTTACAGCAGTGGGCTTCTAAATGAAGTCATTTAGAAAATACTGTTATAGGGCCCAGGTTTAACCACTGATTTTCTTAATCTTTTGGTGGCAGTTTTATATCTGAGTGACACAAGTTACACTGTCCTATAAAGCCATGCTGGATAATGGAGAGACATCCAGCATTCTCTGAAACCATTTAGGAGACTTAGCTTTGTTATCTTATAGGTTTTCTCCCATGGTACTGACTTCTCACAGTGGCTATAGGGGCTAATACAGGCTTTCTTAGGGAAGACCCTTGGTGCTCATGATGTGGTGTCCTTTGCAAGTACTCAGTGAGACACAGGTGTCCAGATCGCTGTGCATGCTTGAATACCTATAGAAGAGGTCACAGCTCAGAGGGAAGATCTGAGAAGTAAGTAATTTAGGTGTTATGTACTTTTTTTTCTTTCATGATCTCTATATTATTTGTGATAGGAAAATTTATTTTCTACTTTTAAGTTACAGATTACCATTTTAAAATTAATATCCAAGCAAAGACTGTAACTACAGAGTGAGGATAAAGCAAAAAAACCCAATCAAACAAAAAGTTTTTTCTCATTTACCTTTTCCCATATTCTGAACAAGTCAGAAATAAAATAGCATATTGCTGACTGCTTTAAAGCAACTTCAGTTAACAAAGAAATTAAAACAGTGGAGTGTGTGGTATACAAGTGTAATTAATCATAATTCCAGCACCAGAGGCAGAGCCAGTGAGACTGGCACAAATTCGAGAACAGCCTGGATGTGGGATGAGTCTCTAGATCAGCCAACCAACCAACCAACCAATAAAGCAAAAGAATGAAAAGGAAGCACTCATTATTTGGATGAGGCCATATGCCATTTTATAATTAGCTCAACTTTATTTTTAGTACTCTTTCTGAAATGTACCCTGGCTTATTGAACTCATCACTTCCCCCACCCCCCCTGAAAGCATCCTCCATATATAGCAAACTAAGTCATTACTAACTGGGTTTCATCATTAGTCAGAGCCTATTGCTTACTGAGAGGCAGTCATACAACCTCAAGGGACATGGACTAAAACCTGGGGAATTTAGGAGAGAAGTTCCTCCCCTGCACCAGACTGCAACAAAGAGCACCTCTCAATACAGTTTCTGTGTGAGGGAGAGACTGAATATTCATGCTGACTGAGGAGAGGGTGTACGGCATTTTTGATGACAACAACTAGTAAATCATTTCCTGTAAACACCGGATGGATGAGAACTTGTTAAGGGACTCATGGAAAACTGAGGAAGATGTCATATAAACAGATGACTGTGATAAAGGGCCATGCTTGAGACTTTTCTTAACATGAATACTAGAAACTAAGCCACTGGTTTAAGTCAGCATCTTCTGGGTATGCTCTAGAGGCAAATGCAGACCTGGCTGGCCCCGCCAGGCCCTGAGGTGCACAGAGACACCTACCTTCCTTCTGGCTGCCTGCAGCACTCTGTTGTTGCAGCAAGCTCTGGCTGTACAAAGTGGGCAGTGCAGCTGCCGCATACTGCTGAATTCCTGAGTAGGCCTGGGTGAGGGCGTCCATGGTGCCAGCCGTACCATTCGTCAAGCCTGTGGCGCCAAGTCCTCCATTCAGAGCCGCCATACCTGAGAGCATTTGAGCAACTTTACAAAAAACCCAACAATAGAGAAGAGAAATAGCACTTATTCATTAGTGCCTTCCAAAGGGGTCAGAGAGTCATCTGACACACACAACAGCAAGTGCATGCAGCTAGCACACCAACCAAGCCAACACAAGTTAAAAACCATACATATGAAGAAATAAATCACAATACTATGGAGAAAAAAAAAAGCAATGATAACTCTCCCTCCCTTTGCCAGTTATAAAAATGCAGTGAGGCCCTGAAGTCAGATAAGACCCCTCTATGCAGTGTGCTGCTGGCAAGTACCATTGTTACCTTTTTGAAATATATACCTTCTGTTTTTTAGAGCTGAAGAAATACGAAAAGGAAAAGAAAACCAAACCAGAACCTTACTGGCAGAGGTCCAACATCTGTATGCTACTGTCTCGGGGGAACAAGGGTGGCTCAGGAAGCTTAGGTGCAAAGAGAAATTGATGTAATCCTTTATATTCGAGCTGTGTAATTGGAAAGTGGCATAGCAGACACCTCAGTGAGTGAGTACTATCATTGAATTCACTTTCCTAAACAGTCAAAGGATGCCATGAGGGGCTGGGACCTTAGGAATACATAATCCAGCTGGTTCCAAATTGAGGATCAGGACACCTCAACCTACTTACACTCTATGAAAGGCACACTACACATACAC
Source organism: Phyllotis vaccarum (assembly GCA_033318265.1). Taxonomy (NCBI): domain Eukaryota; kingdom Metazoa; phylum Chordata; class Mammalia; order Rodentia; family Cricetidae; genus Phyllotis; species Phyllotis vaccarum. Next base: position 6,107,115 of record JARWLC010000011.1, read on the forward strand.
AGAGAGATTAATCAGTGCCAAGTCTTCCAGTGAACTGGAGTGATACTGTCTATAAGCTGAATTCTGGCAGGGGCTTGGGGGATCTGAATGTAGAACACTATGTGATTTTTGTCCTGGTGTCTTGGTTGCTCTATTTTGGTTGTTGACTATGTCATTTTCTTGAATATTGAGTTAAAATGCTTCATGAAGTATGAACTTTCATATGAATTCAGGAAATGGAATAGGTAACACAATTGTCTTTGATTTCTTTTATGATTAAAAAGGCTTTTAAAGAAGATCTGTTTCTGAGAACAACTTACTGGAAATACTGCTAATCTTGATGATAATAGAGGATGAAAAGAAATCAAGTGCTGTAAGCGTTTAACACTCCCATCATGTCACCACCTGCAGTCCATAGGAAGGGAATGGAGTAGGAGATGTCCTATCTACACAATATGTGCGTGGACCACTCGGACAATGGCATCTCTTGATATAGGAAATCCACTATGATTGAACAGTAGAGGACTCTCCTGGTGCTTTGGGTCTGGGTTTCCTCTGGTGGGGCTTGAGGAAACTGAACTGGGCCTTGGGGAGTGGTACAACACACACATAGAAGCTATGTAAGGAAAAGTCTGAAGGCTTCAAAACTGAAGTACTAGCCCTTGGAGAAGGGGAGTGACTGCAACTCATTTAGCAAGTACAGAGTAGGCTAAGAGGTGTTGGCCAGAAGAGGACCCGCTTCACTTTATTATGAAAAGTCTATTCTCTTCTTTCCTCTCAGGTAAACAAACACTGTTAGAGAGCTTAGAGATAGTTTGTCCTCCTAGTTACTCCAATGATCCATTGGACACCAATCAATCACATTTACCTCACTGTGTCTTTTCTTCCCACTCATCCCTATTGTTATGGCTGCTAAAGGACTGGGAGAGGAACTTTCTTTTTCCCTTTTGGTTATGTGTTATCACACACAGACTGAGCAGTAAGGATACTTTTGAGAGGCCTCAAGTAGTGTGTGAGACAACTGGAACAACTGATTATTTCAGTTCACAACAGATGTTAGGAACACAGGTGTGGGAGATTATGTTGTTACACTGTAAATAATTGTCCCACCCACTGGTTTAATAAAAAGCACTGATTGGCTAAAGGCAGGCAGGAAGTGTGGGTGGGGCTACCAGACTAAGAAAACTCTGAGAACAGGAAGCATAGAGGAAAATGCCAGAGAGAAGCTGGAAGAAGCAGAGGACAACCATGCTGCTGTGAGAAAAGGTACCGAGCCCCATGGCTGAACAGGTTAAGAGTCATGGGTTAGATTAAGGGTAAAGAGCTAGCAAGTTATATGCCTGGGCTTTAAGCCGATCAGCCTAAAACTACTGTAAGCATCTGTGTGTCTCTGAGGGTCTGTGGGCCTAAACCTTGAGATTAGGCCCGAAAGTCTGGACCAGAAACCTCTTACTACACACAGGCCATCAAGCTGTGAACTCAATTCTTTTATAGGAGGGAATCCTGACCACCTTCTCCAAACTGTGTGGTTCCATGTGCACACAAGAACTTCTTTATATGTACTGAGGCTCAAGTTACACTCTAATGAATTTCTCCAAATCTATCTGTCACTTTACCATAGCTTGTCTGATAAGGCCTTTGGAGTTCCCATACACTGTCATGTAAGTGCCATACTAGTCTGCAGCTTTTAATTCTCCCCCATTTTGTTATTTTTCACCTCTTAAAACATAAACAGAATGAACTTCATACTTCCAAAATGTTGGAAGGAGGTTTCATAACTAAACAGAGTATATAGGAGGCCTGTAATCCCAGCAAGCAACATTCTAGCTATATCCTCCATCCTTCTGGGTAGTGCTTTGTCATGGCTGGTTGTGTTCTTACAATAGACCCCAACCAAAACCTACTTCCTGGAAGCTCTGATTGCTTCTATTGCTGCTATATATGTGTGGAAGAAAACTTCTAGCCATATGTACTTGGGGGTGGTTATAGGGAGGCAAGAAGTAGTTGGAGCATAGATGTTAAGGTAGGAGAACTGATTAAGGACTTATGCAGATAAGAGTGTGACAGCTTGGTCTTTCCAGCCTAAAGCTTCCCTCTTTTAGAATATAACCATAGTCTTGAATAAAGATGAGTGTGTGCGTGTGTGCGTGCGTGCGTGCGTGCGTGTGTGTGTGTGTGTGTGTGTGTGTGTGTGTGTGTGTGTGTAAAAGTTCTTCCAAATACAAATGATTTGAGAATATTTATACGATCTTGAAAAATTTGGAGGCTATGTGTTGGCCAAATTCAGGAAGTAATGGGTAAGGGAACAGAATGGAACCATCAAATGGAACTGTCAAATGAGGATTTCAATTTTGGAGAGCAATTCTTATGAAATACATCAGCGTTATTCTACATTAAGTAATCATGGTACCAAAGTTAACACTTAACAACTCAGCTGCCAGTATCTGATTATTTCTAAAAGCTTTGGACAATAGAAGCAGAGATTTGAAGAAACTTTAGTTGAATAAAAGATTTCAATTTAAAAGAATAGGACTTTCCTTTGAGAAAGCTGCATGGATCAATTCTTTCCCCCGTTCATCTAAATTCTCATGTATGCTATTTAGACAGAGAAGGCTGGATAAAAGGATAGGTGTGAAAAAGCTCTGTAAGGGAGGTCTGAGTATCTGGCCTGATAATAAAACTGGTATGTAGCCTGATTACTCAGTCTTATACATTAACTTTTCAGACCTAAGAGTTAAATGGACAGACACTCCCACAATTACTTTTGTGAGCACCATAGAAATAGTACTAAAAGGCAGAACTAGAAGGAGTATGCCATAAGCAGATGACTTTTATTTGCAAACCACTCTTCTAGGAGATAGATCACATAAATAAGACAAAAGCTAAGAAATGTATTAGAACTGGTTTATGACCTACTAAATGAAATGTAGCATGCTCAGCTACACCTTACTAAGTGAGGATCTGGGAAAATATCTTGACCTAGGGAAGATAGATGTCAATGTAGTTACAGTTGCACTTCCATGTTTCCCTATGTTGGTAAGATCACAAATGCAAATGTGTTTGAGCTGTGCTCTTGTACTCATTTTTAGAAATTGGTAGCCAACAGATTAGAGCAATGATTCTGCGATGTAAATAAGAGTAGTGTAAGCTGGGATAATGTGCCCAAAGCCTCTTCTCTTTTCTTCACATAAAAGACTTTCAAAACAGCCATAATTTCAAGGACATGTTAAGCCAATTAAACATAATTTAAACAAAAAAAAAAAAAAAGGAAGGATGCTTTTCACTTATGTTTAGGGAAAAAAACCAATCAGTATAGAGTAGATATACTGCACAAAGCAGGTTTAATCTTAATTTAGATATTAATATATAAAATATACCCATGGAATCCTCAAACTATACAGATGAAAAATCTGAATTACTCATATTCTTTTTTATCTTGTTGATTATGGTTTTACCTTTAGAGGTCCAGACTTTTATTTAGCTTTGCTCATTAATATACAAGGGAAAGAAAAGGTTTTTTCACAGTTTAGCCTAGAAACTTATCTATGAACCCTTTTAGAGAAGGGCTGACCCTCTAGCATGGAAGGGGACCAAGTCTAGGCTAAGATGCATCATCTCCGTATGTCGTTTCTGCTGCTTTGTTCATGGAGAATAGCTGGCACTGCTCAGAAAACCAGAGTCCTCTCATTATTGTAGCCACAGCACCATACACTAACAATTCCTGGGATGTGGCTAGGAAGGAAATGGTACACAAGCTGCCATTAACTACTGGAGAACTGACTGTCTAGAAGAGTATTTCTTGATTAATCTGAGAGAATTATCTCCAACAGGTTGATATCATAATTTATGTTAAGGAGAATGAACCAAGAGGATATTCTACCCTAAAATATTTCATGCTGAGGTTATAGAAGAGGTTTGCACTAGTAACACTTAGCAATCAAGAAGGAATGTATTTCTATTTGTGCATAATTTTTGTCTAATTAAACATTTTCTTCCTGGTTATCAGTGACTGGTAGGGATATGTGAAATTATAAAACATTGTTAACTTGTCACAAACTATGCATATTTCTATTAGCCCAATTGCAAACAATAAAAACCAGCAATTCAATTTGAAATTGTCCTTGCCAGAGCAAACTTTGTGATATATGACCCCACACAAGGACTATTCTTATCATTCAACCAAAGTTCCCCCTTGGGTCCTCTCTATGAAGATGGGAAAAGCCTAGCAACACAAAGCAAGAGCAGAGGCACAGGACACAGACAGAAGACATACAGCAGTCATGAGCGCATGCTGAGGAGGACAGCCATTCCCACTGGCCTGTTACTCTGCAGACCAAGGACAGGCAGGCTGTCAAATCACAGTCCTTGTTAGAGGGAACTAGGTCCTGGGGTAAGAGAAGCAGTGTAAGGGATGTCTAAACATCCAGACCCCAGGTGAAGGGCACTGGGCCAGCACTGCTGCAGGGCAGGGCCAAAAAGAGGAGCCACACTACATACAGGGCTCTGGCCTTCAGGCTCCTAAAACATAAAAGCTGAAGGCAGTTTTGACTGGAATAAAGCATTCTGGCTGTCACAGGGTTACCAGGCTATGTGCTATATGCTAATGAAGAGCCATTACATGTGGAAAGGAACACTTTTTTCTTTATGCTCAGATAAAACTCAGTCTAGTATTTTTTTTTTTTTTTTTTGGAGGGGCGGAGGTAGCCTCCCTAGAGCATCTAAATACAAATATTTAATAAAACCTGAACATTATTAATTAAAATATGGTCTATTTATTTACTTATTCATTCATTCATTCATTCATTCATTTATTTATTTTACCAGGATTATACAAGTTAATCTTTATGTTGGATACATTTTAGAGTTTAAACTTTTTTGTTACATTTATTTGTTTTGTGTGTGATGGTGTGTGTGATAGTAGAGATCAAAGGACAACTTGTATAGGTTCATTCTCTCCTTCTAAGTGAGTCCTCATGTTGAACTTAGTTCATCAGGCTTGGTAGCAAGCATCTTTACCTGTCAAGCTATCTTGTTAGTCCAACTTTGTTTTTGCAAATTATTATTTTTTTGAATTTATAAATATAAACTAGGATTTTTGATTTAAAATAATGTGGCCTGGCCACTCACTCAACAAAACAGTTTACTAAATAAATTATGGCTCAAAGTGAGGTGAATGGCCAGGACCCACTTATTACAAAGTTAAGGAGGCAGGTGTTATGTTGTTTGGGCCATCTGACAGACAACTAGGTCCCTAATACAGAAACTCTGTTGGTTGTTCTGGGCCTCCTGGGCAACAGGGTGACCTAATGGATGGCCAGGTAAATTAGATGTCTTCCTTGTGGCCGAGGCTCAGTTTTGCCAGTGCAGAAGCCCACCCCAAACGTGATTCTTAAGTGTGATTCATCCTCTGTCCTGGGCACTATTCCACATGCATCTGAATAATAGAATAGTTAGCTATATGGGGTAGAGGCTAGCATCCTTTCTACATGGTCAGTTTGTTTCAGAATCAATTGTAATTTGCTAACATATTTGCCCAAATTCTGTGTTGTCTGCTATAGTCACTGTTGTAGAGTCTCCCATATCTCAGGCACTTAGTGAAAAAAGCTCTTTTTCTAGCAAGTGCCTCCCTGACACTCAGTTGCATTTCTGGCTTTTGAAGGACTAACTTTTTGCTCCTAAACTTATCTAGAATCCTTAAGTGTTTAAGATGGTGGCCACCTTTAATATCATTTGACCCAGAATTTTCAATTTTCCCTTGGAGACTAGGCCATAGAAGGAGCTGTGATGTACCTGAGCTCTTACAATTGACTGGGAGTAGAGCTGAACATGTGCTACCCAATTTCCACTCAATTAACTTTTTTGTTATAACACTTAATAGTTATAGTTTTCTCAGCAGCAGGGAAGAGAAAACCAAAAATCAAACCAAACTCCCTGGAACCTAAAACTAACTGTCACAATTTAAGGATTGGTAATACTACACATTGGAAAGTGGCTGGGGTAGGATGTGCTTGGGTTTATTTTGAGATAAAATCAAAGGGGAAAGCTTTTGCCTATGAATCATGTGCTTCTCTATCCCAAGTTTTAGTTCTCCTCATTTCGTATCCTTTTTTCCTTTTCTCTCTCTCTCTCTCTCTCTCTCTCTTTTTTTTTTTTTTTTTTTTTTTTTGGTCAATTCTGGCTGATCATTTTCTGTAGAATTTAGAGGAAGGCTGTCCACCAAAGCAGCAAATACTCACTGTTTATGGTACCTGCTAGTGCATTAATATTATTCAATCCGACAGTGGCTCCAGCCAATCCTTGCAGAGTCCCAAGAGAGGTCAAGGAATTCATGGCTGCACCAGCAGTAGAATTGGGGGTTGAAGCAGCCACTGCAAGAGAGAGAAAGGGAGAGAAAACACAATAAAGAGCTAACTAGGATGGAAAGAAACGTGTTGTCATTATACATGGAATCACTTAAATACCACAGTCCTATGATTTTTCCTTACATTTTTTCTGTAAAAAACAAATGAAACTATACTTGTAGGGCCTTTGACACTAAGAGTTGGTAACTGAGAGATCACATGGTACTGGGTTTGTAACTCAGTGTGGTTCTTGGTGTCACTGAGCAGTACCTTGATTTCAGCCCCCACTCTTGCAAGAGCCCACCTCCATCTGTTTTGCCAGTACAGTAAGTATGCTGCTTGGTGTTTCCTGGGAAAAATTGTGAATAATAATTCTGCAAGTCTAGATTAGCATCTGTTAGTTCCACTTAGGAGATTCTCAAATTTATATTTTGTATTATTTTCCTTACCAAACTTTTTTTTAAAGTTCATCTAAAATGCTCTTAGATTTGTAGTCACTATGTTACTTTATAATTTACATTTTCAGAAGCATTAGCATGGTCATTTCAATTATCAATTACTATTTTAATTTTTAAAATCACTTAGGTTTCTCTAAACATATTAGTTTTCTTCCTTGCTGTAAATGTGCTAATAGTTCTAATATTTGAGGCCATGGATTGATCCAAATACATTGTCTGACTCTGACTCTGCTGTTTAATTTTTAAAAAGACTTGTTTTTCTGCTTATTTATTTATATGCTTATGTGAGTATATATATGCATATGTATGTTGGTACCTGTTGAGACCAGGAGAGGGAGTTGGATCCCTTGGAACTGGAGTTACAGGCATTTGTGAGCCACCTGACATGAGTAATGGTAGAGCACTGAGCACTGTACACTCTTAAATGTGCTAAGCCATTTATAGCCCGATTCCTACTTTTGGTCCTTGGTTTAACTGTATTTTTATGATTTTTTATTGTGAGCTTTAATATTATTGACAAATTATTTCTGGAAATCTTTGAGGTCTGGGTTGAAGATGAGTCTTTTAAGGGATGATTTCCATTTGATTACATAAGTTACTAGAGGAAAAGGCAAGCAAGAGACCTTTTCAAATGGCTTGAGGATTTTCAAACACTCATGTAAAGCTATATGAAGGCTTGTTTACTACTCTTCTCAGAGGGAGATGCCCATAGTTCTTTTCAGCACTGAGTTCCTCTCATACTAACAGTTCAGCCTTCTGGGTTCCAGTGGTGTATTGAAATGGTCTGCTCCCAGATACCTCACTCAGATAGGCTACAAACCTCTTGTATTTTTTATGCACCGAAGCCTTTGAAAAGTTATACTCAAGTTTTCTAATTCACCAAATGCCCCTAATGTGGAAGCTTCTTTCATTGTGTTACTTCCTGAGTTTGCCCTATTATTTAGCCACTCACCTCTAAGCTTTCTACTACTTTACTACTTATTGATGTGATTAATATATAAGTAGCAATAATATCTTACTAAACATGGTAGTTTTTTTTCCCTTTAAGTGGAAATTCTTTTTGATAACTTAGTTCATCTACATTATAAATATCTGGCACATTTTCCATAAATTCTCTCTGATGTTATTCTTCATGCAAAAGCCCTTACCAGACTGTGACAGTGAATAAGGTAGAAAAACTATTCATGATACATGTCTGAATTCTAAATCAGCAATAAATACTGAAAAATAAAACAGAGCATGAGTTTATAAGAATTTCTTGATCCTCTTTTCTGAAGTAAATATAATTGGTGAAAATTATAAAATGCAACAGTTACTATCTCTAGAAATTGTCCTAACTAAAGAAGAATTCTATTTTCTCCTCCTTAGAAAATGTATAAATCTTTGTATAGAAAGAATCTGTGGCATTTAAACCAGGTCTACAACAGGGTCCCTTCCTTGCATGTCTCAGTATCATACTCCTGAAGATGCGTTTAATAGAGGCGTGCCTGAGACTGAGGAAGTAGGGCTTCCTTCCTCACAGGTCCAAATCTAGTACTATGGTTCTTTCAGGGAAGAAGACTCCACTATTCTCTTCCATTTGTTCTGTGTTGTACAAATTATATCCCAAACTATGAAAAATGGAGGACTTTCGCTTGAACAGCTTGCTGGGAGAATACTGGCTCCATTTACTTTCACACCATCATTTATAGTTTGGAAGTCTGTGCTAGGAAAAGGCAAGTCAAGAAGAGTATAAGCTTCGACCCTTGCATAGAAAGTCTTCTGAAGAAAAGAGGTGTCACTCAAAGAAAATCAGGCCATTGTTCCTGTACCAGCTTTGAAACAACAACACAGAGTTTTGTCTACAGCATGAGACAGGTTGTAAGAACACAGGTTCTTATAAAAAGAATACATTTATTTAAAAGAGATGGGAAAATCTAAACCAAAAGTACTACTGGAAACAAAAAGTTTATTGGTAAGCAATTTCAGGAGTAGGCTAATAGTTCACAGCCAGTAAAGCAGTCAGATACAGTTAAGGAACAATTTCCTGTGGTCAGTGATTGCCTCAAGGACGAGTTTAAAGATGAGCCTGGCTTTAGTCAGATCAGACTTTGGAGGCTATGAGAAAAAAAAATTTGGAAATGTGTTCAGGTTAAAAATACTAGGTGTGAGAGCTACATTAACTAGAAACTTAACACCAGGGAGAGAAGCAACAGAAGAGAAACATTTAAAAAAGAAAAACAAAATACCTGTCACTCATATTCCTCAAAAGGCATAGCCCTGGGCTAATATCAAGGACACCATGTCAGAGGAATATTCTTTGCTACACTAATCTTGCTAAGTTGATAAGCAAATAAACAACTAAGAAGTCAGTCTGGGAGTGAATGAGGAGGGCCAGGATCCAGATTTTCTCTATTATCTATCTAAAATGGCCCGTTGTTAAGAAAACATAATAACAAATGCCAAGAAGTAAGATGTGTCCCAACAGAGCAAGAGTAGCCAACAGGGACCCAGATATTAAGACTTAGCAGGTGAAGAAATCAAAGAAGGTACTTAGAAGATACTCAACTAAAGGAAATCCAGCTTAAATAAAGGAAGGAAGTCATGACAATAATGTTCCATCATGAAAGAATATAAACAAAAAGACAAATAATATAAACTAAAGCTGCAATGAATTAATTTGCTGTAGGGGTCAATACGTATTTAAACTGGTATAAGAATAAGTGAACCTCAGATGTAGACGTATTTGTTAAACACATTATCTCGCTTTCTAGCGTGCATGAGGCCATAGGTTCAATTCTTAGTTCTTCACCTCCAAAATGAAGGGGACTTTGGGAAGCTCTGAACCTTTTCCCATCCAGAATTTCTCCTTTGTAATTTTTGTTTTGAAAACCTGAATATAAAATTTCTGCTATAGCATTGAAAAATACCAACAAAGATAAACAAACAAGAATGAGTGAACTTGAAACTATCAAAAAATATAAATATTCTGAAGACCAGAGAGAAAAATAGTAAGTGAACACAGCATTATAGGAATGTGATACACTGTGTGCACACTAACATATGTGTTATGTTAGTGTGTATATATATCTATATATATTTAAAGCATAAGACAAAAGGTGATAGTAGAGACTAGAAAAATGTTCCAAAGCATGACTGACTAAAAATTTCCCACATTTAAAGAGACATAGACACATTCAAGAAGGTGAAGCAATTCTAAGCATGATAGACTACACTGTCACAAAGAGACCTATACCCAGATACAGAGGAGTGCAAACGCTAATGGCTGCCAACCGTCTGAAGGTAGCAAAGGAAAACCCATGACAGCTCTGGTGAGACTCACAGCTGACTTCTAAGCAGGGTCAATGTGCTTACAACAGGACATTCTCATTGGTGGGGGAACATATGGACAAACAGCCAACTAAAGTTATATTCAGAAAAATTATCTTCCAAAAATAATGAGAGAAACAATTCTAAGATTAAAAAAGCAACAACTATTACTTCATAGGTATAAGATTTGTTTCATAAGAAACAATAAAATTTTTTAGGTTTATAACAAGAGATCTTACATGGGTATCCACACACACACACACACACACACACAGAATAATTATATAATTGCAAAGCATAATAGTTTTTAACTCTAAAATAAGTTGGCTAAATATATGTAACTGCATGATTAGGTATGTGGTATAAGAAATGTAATATATAACCATACAAAGAAGGAAGATGGAAGGAAATTCTATCAGAACAAGGAACTTAGATCCTAGAGATTATAAATAAGGTTATAGATACCCTAAAAATACAGAGATGTACTACTTGCTTTCCTTTATCCAGTTCCTTTAAAGGACATAAGATGAATTAATTATACTATGTTGCTAGGTTTCTAAGCTACTGCTTATATGAAACACTGAAGCGGCAAGAAGAGAGGGAATTACATAGGGACATTTCTTTATCTTACTGAAACTAAGACTGTAAGTCAGAAGTTTGTTTGATAAAATAATTTATAGTAATCATTACGGTAATAAAATTTGAAAACATAAATCATTACAGAAATTAACATTTTATATTAGTAAATATTCACTTGATGTAAAATATTTATCTCAATGAGAAATAGACATGTGACAAAAAGGAAAATGTAAAAGGACACACTCAAATTCAACCTTATTTATAGAAGCATTAATTGAAAGGTAGGTATGACCAGATTGTATTTAACAAAAACCCCCAGCTGAGATTTAACTATGCTAAGGAGTCACATTTAAGATTCAGAGCCAAATAACTTGAAAATACAGATGCTCCTTGTCTTCTAACAGAACAATGAACCCATTCAAAATGGGAAATAAGTTGGAAATGTATTTGCTACAGCACCCTACTGAACATCCCAATTCAGTAACAGAGCTAAGAGGCCTGATGTATTTCCTCATGACTATGTGGCTGACTGGCCCTGTCATTCACTGTGGCTGCCCACATGGGAAATACTGAAACCACATATCACTAGCTCAGGAGAATATCACAGCCCAAACTTTGATGTATAATTTCCACGGATACATAATGCTTTCTGTTTACTCTAAAGTGAAAATATCAGAAGTAGATCCATAAGTCTTTTAAAGAACAGAAAATACACACTCTGCCAATAACAATTGTAAGACAATATTTTGGTTATACTATAAGAGATTAATATAGAAGAACTCTGAGGAGAAAAACATTAGCCTAATTTTTTTGCATTGCAAAGGAGTTTCATATATTTTCACAAAACTTGTATTTTATCAGGGTCAAAGAAAATGACAAGAAATGTGGCCTGATGAATGAAGCCAATATAGTAACTCAAGTGCTAATGTACAGTACCTATAAGAAGACTGATTTTATTCAAAGCTTGATTTTTATTATCCTTCCTATTAGTCCTCAGAGCAAAGACAAGTGAAGGGAAAAGAACAGTCTGAGACATTGGATAATCCTCACACAGTCTAGAAAATGAACAGAAACCAAACCTGGAGGAGGAATGGAAGGGAGGAAATCTCAGCCCTTGGTCATTTGACAAATGTGTACCTACTGTTCATATCAGACAGGCCTTACACTTGGCTTCCAACTACACCAACTAGAAGAAACAAGGGCCTGAAAAACACACAAAGACTTTAGGTGCAAACTGTTCTTCCAAGCTTGTTTCTTTGTTTTCATCATTTTAACTAAACATTAACAAAAACAAACAAACAAGCAAAAAAAGGCAATTCAGCTTACTGCCACTGTCAGCTACTTATTTTCAGTTCTTCATCATCACTAAATAGAAGAGGAGATGAAGGATATCTAGGCTAATTTATACAACATACAACAATAAAGAGAAGGTCCCCCCTTTTCAGTCTAGATACCTATAATGTTGATCTTGATGGCCAACTTGGCAGGATTTAGAATCACTATGGAAACAAACCTTTGAGCATGTCTTTGAGGGATTTTTCTAGATTAGGGTAACTAAGGTGGGAACACACACTCTAAATGTGTATAGTGCTCGATTGAAAAAAAGAAAAGGAGCAAATAAGCTGAGCACCAGCACTCATCCTTCCCTGCCTCCTGACTACAGACACAATGTGGCCAGCTCACGCTCCTGCACCATGACTTTCTTTGTCATTATGGACTAGAGCCTCAAACTGTAAGCCTAAACCATATTACTCTTCCTTAAATTGCTTTTGCAAAGTATTTTGTTTCTGTAACAATACAAGTAACCAACAAAATCATCTCTGTCAATGACATCATGGTTATTATTTTATTTCTGCTGGGTAGCCCTCCTCCTTCACCTTATAAAGAGAGTATAGGGTGCCATATGCCAGGGCTATGGGCCCTCACTGCTAGAAGCTGTTTGCCCACTGTCTGCGGTCACAAATAGAGGAGCACAATACAGACAGAAGTAGACTCAGCAGCAGCTTAGTCCACCTTAGAGTTTTACTCAGTGGTAAGAGAGAGAATGACTTTGAAACTGGCAAAGTCCATGGCTCATAGGTCATTTATGGGGTCCTTTGGATTTGAGAGGTGAGTCTGAGGAGAAAAGAGTAACAAATTTCCTCTGCTCTCGTGAACACAACCCACAGCTCTAATGGTAAATAGTAAATTTTTCTGGAGAGAAGCTCATTAGAGACACATGGAGCACTCCAGTTTCAAGCAAGCCTAGGTTTATGGAATATAGGTGGTAATAAAAGAGCGTTGGCCCATTCTGTCATAAGCAAAAAACAGACAGGGTGCAAGCCATAAGCCTGTTTGCACCTTGTCTTTTTTACTTAATTTAAAGAGACGAGGAACTGAGTATAGCAAGTAGATGAATACAGTTTCTCACCTTCTATTGTACTTAAAAAAAATACTAATAGAAGGCAAAGAACAAGTACAGAGTAGAATTAAGTATGAAAATGTTAGAAGTTACCTGCATGAAGTCCCTTAAAAGTTGAGAGGGCTCCATGCATGCTGTATGGCTAATACTTTAAAAATATGCCCCAACTTTGATTGCAAAGAAATCTTTCTATTGCATATGGAGTTGCTGTTAAGAACAATCTGTTTAAATTCAGATTTGTCATAGGGCCAGTCCCAGTCAAGCACAACGATGAAAAAGATCCTCAACACAACACAGAAACAAATGACATCAATCTACATCTTTTCCTGTTCAGTGCTGGCAGACTAGCAATGGGCTGTCTTGGGTAACTGCACTCTGTCCACCTAAAATTCTCTTCTCTCCAGTCTCCACTGGGAGCCATATCTTTCACTTTCTCATGAAAACTATTTGTAAAATGCCAAAAGACTGCAGGTAAGGTGTGGTGTATAATGTTGGCTCATTTTCCAAGAATGTTTGTTGGTAGGAGGCTGCTTTATTTCATACAAGAGGTTGTAGAGTTACATAAGGAGGAATTCAAAAGGGGCCCAGTAAGGTTTGCTTCACCTTGTTTGTGGCGACAGTGATCACTTTCATGTATAACATTTGAAGCCTGCTTCACCACAGATTATATCTTACCTACCAGCCTACAGATGTTCAGACATAGCTGGCTAACAAGGAAATGAAATGAAATGTAATAGACAAAAATCTTGTCTTTATTAGCTAATGTGGCAGACACAGTCTGCTCTTTTGTGAACACTGCATATAAGAGTAGTATGATAAGACAACTTGAAAACTTCACTTTAAGGATGAGAAAGCATAAATTAAGGTAGGTGTTGAATAGATTGATCTAGTCAGAACACAAGAGAAGTGTAGATGGCAGCTAGAATTCTAGCTGTGCACAGGGTTCATAGCAAATTTTTCATGGAGATATAAAATAAAAAGAAAATAAGCTTTGGGCAGAGGCAAGTGAATCTCTGAGTTTGAGGCTAGTCTGGTCTACAGAGTGAGTTCCAGGACAGCCGAGGCTACACAGAGAAACCCTGTCAAGAAGAATCAAAGCAAGCAAACAAACAAATAAAAAAAAACTGTAATAGGTGTATATCTGTTCTATATATTTAGAAAAAAATCCTTCCAGAAGGTAAGCATATTAGAGAATAAGAGTTTTTGTTTTAATTTCCTAGAACCTCAAGAGGGATGACACACAATAGACACTAATTAAGCACCTGCTGGAAGGCTAAGGCTGGGGGATAGAATAGTTTCATCCAATTTTCTTATAGCAGAGCTGATGTGCAGACCTTAGACAAGCAAGAACACTCATTTGTCTCTAGGTTGTAGTGGTATTGAAGGGTGCAGTGAAAGATTTATTGAACTTTCTTTCTGCTATATGCCAAAGGGAATAAAGGTATTTAAAGCCAGATCTGATGAAGCTAGATACTGTCTTGGTGTCACTAGAACAGGCCAAAGATATTGTCATTCCTCACACAACTCTTGAGAGGAAATGCAGATACCCCCCTCTGTTTCCAAGGAGCCACTCTTGTGCATAAGCAGGAGATGGGAGACCCAAATCCAAGGCCATTTTGTGACTTCACTTGCCCTGAGATCCACTGGAAATACATTGGAAATACACAAAGAAACTTCATTGTTGCTTTCTTATACTCTATAGAAGGCAGGATAGTATACAGCATTCTTCTTTGGAGAAGTCTGCCCGCTGAATACTAAGGAAGGATCTATACTTAATCCTTGTAAAGAGCCAGATCTGCTAAGATAGCAGACGAAATGCCTGCTAGGAGTTTATCTTTCATACCTGGCACTTCTTTACTGAAGAGTTTTCTCCATCAAGAAATCCCCTTTACCTGTGTATTTGCAAGTCTTGCTTAACATAACTCTACACCACCTTCACAGGGAAAAAACAGTTTTCCCTACATTTTTTTCCCAGGCAGCAAGAGTTTTCCTTTAAGCCACATTAATAGAAAAGAACAAGAATTGCTTTCAGTGCATTCATTATATACTTTCCACAGAATAATTAGATAGTGAAAGCACAGTGTCTTTGTGGTTTAGGAAACAAAACCATTGTAAACACAGGAAAAACAAAAAACAAACAAACAAAAAAAAAACAAAAAAACTACAAATGTTAAGACACTGGAGCCTGTGGTTGCTGTTTTGTCTCCAGTCAGCTTGGATGCTGCATTCCAACAGTGCAGGCAAACAATGTGAGGGGCAGAATAGTTAGGCAATGACATAGACGCTACCATTATTAGCTAATCACAGCTCTTGGGCATGGGTGAAAAACTGTGTCTCTTCTCCCATGGGGCCTAATTATTCTCCAATAACCATACCTCTTATTTTAACTTATTTCTGAAAGGATTTTTGGGAAGAGATAGAGAAAGGAAGAAGAGACGGGAGGAGCAGGAAATGGTGCTATACAACAGTATAAAAGGTTCTGTTGGTGTCATGTCAGTGCCACCTTTTGCACACTGGTACCACTTTCCCTTCCCATTCACTGGGAACTGTATATAGCTTGGTGCAACACTGGGACAGAGATTTTCTAGAAAACCAGAGAGGAAAATCCAGTCTCATGACTAGATTGTGACTTGAAATTACTTTTCAATTTTTTTATTTTAAGAGCCAAAATTTTGGAAAGAAACTGATGTAGACAAATACCATACTTTAATATATAGAGTAGTTTCAGTGATTTAATCACTTAAATTTTTATTATATTCATTTTAAATGAATTTTGGAACCCTCACTACAATACTTGAAAAAAAAAAACTCAACCCTATTATAGTAATAGCTAGTAAACCATGTATTATATTTGGAAGCAATATTCTGCTCATGATTTTAGTAAAGCATAAAGTACTAAGCTGGCTGTGGTGGGGGTGCCACACGACAGCAACTGGAAAACACACAGAGAAAGAAGCAGTGGCAGTTAGATCTTTGTGAGTTCAAGGCCAGCCTGGCTTAAGTGTTCCAAGCCAGCCAGGAATGCATTGTGAGATCTTCTTTTTTGAGCATTTTTATTTATGTATCTCCCTGCTCCCCTCCCTCCTCCTCCTAGTCAGTCTTCAGTCTCCCCTTCCTGATCCACCCATCCCCTCCTCCAAAAGGGAAAGAAGTCCCAAGGTGGCCCTTTTGGGGAGGGGAATGGGTGGATCGGAAGGGGGGACACTGAAGGCTGATTAGGAGGGACTGGGAGGAGGAACAGTGGGATACATGGATTAAAAAAAAGTCCCTTTTTTTTTTTTTTTTTTTTTTTAAATAAAACCCTCTAGAAACTAGTGTGATGTTTCCAATGTGAGGGATTATGACAGAGAAACTGTACCTGTGGGTCATAACCTCTTGGGGTTGCATGTCAGATATTTACAATTCATGACAGTAGCAAAATTCCAATTGTGTAGTAGAAATGAAATAATCTTGTGGTTGGGGTCACCACAACATGAGGAGCTGTATAAGGGACACAGCATTAGGATGGGTGAGGACCACTGACGAGAGTGTGACTCAGAGGCACATGTTAACCTGAGTGTCTTACACAGACTGTGTGGCCGTGGGGTGAGGATGTACTTTGGTGAGACACTTCTCTCTTCTCCTCTGCCCTCAAGGAGCTACTTCCTGGAAACTCCCTATGAAGAAATTGCTATTGAGCCAGGGCTAGACTTAGTTAAGCATTTATGTTAGAGTGATGACAGTTCTGCATGAAAGGCTTAATTGATAAAGAAATCATTTACATTGATCATTAAAATATGAGTACTTGGATATTTGAAACAATTTTTAGTGATTACCACAAAACACTTCACTGCAGTTTAATTTACACAAGTAATAATATGTGATTTTTTTTAATAGCCACTTTTAAGTTGGCATGGTGGCACACACTTTAGTGTCAGCACTCAGTATGCAAAAGCAGGCAGCTCTCTGTGAATTCAAGACCAGCCTGGTCTACATAGTAAGTTATAAGCTATCCAAGGTAGTGGGAGACTTTGTCTAAACGAAACCAAAACCCAACTCTTTACCTCATGCAATCTCAAGAATAAGCAGGTCTGGAAGCAGAAGATGGCTTAGCTTTACAGGAAGAATGAGCTGGAAGAGGAATTCTAGGATTCTAGAAGACAAAGTGGAAGAAGAAAGGTGGAATGGCCAGGCCTGTGCTGATAAAGAAGAATGATGTGACTTGGCTTAAGTGCTGACTGTCCAGAGGCAGTGCCTTTCTGACACGAAAGGAAAGCAGCCACGCAGGACCTGGCCATATTTAGGAGTTTGTTTTACTTCAGCTTAGATCACACCTTTAAAGAATTCTAAATAGGGTTATTTTGTTTGGCCATCAGTGTGAAAAATGGTCAGGAGTGGGAGCTGCATTGGGGGATGTGAAAACAAGAGCCTCCATCAGGCTAGTGTGAGCTGTAAGGCAAGATGCCTATAGGTGCATCCACCAGGATGAAGACTGATGAGGTATGTTGCTGCCATGGATGGATATAAGACTCAGTCACTATATCCTATTAGGTTGAACAGACTGGAAAGGCAGCAGGAAGAACAGGTAGGTCACTGGGAGACATTTAGTCTTGGACTTCCTGAAACTCATGCATCATTGCTAAGTAGTTGCAGAGGGATAGCATTACTCAGTGACTTTTCTGTCTCTCTCTTTGGTCCTTAGCATACACTAGTATGTCACTGCATGGGGGTAATGCAGGGTCTAACACATCTTCATACACGGATCTTGCACACACTGAAAGGTTGGTCATCTGTGGATCACTTCTTTCCAGAGTACAGACTCTCCCGTGATGAAGATACCATACACATTAAAGATGAGAAAGCCTGCTAAAAACCAAAATGCTGCATGATAATCCCCAGGGATAATTTTTATATCTTGTTATATATGTATGACAGACAGGGGCAGCACCCAATAATCGTTCATAACTACCTCAGGAGGGCAGAATGGGTGTGAACACATGAAACACATCCACTTCTAACCTCAAGTGCTCCAACAGTCTGTGCCAACATTTCTCTGGAACTCTGAGATTGCTGTAGTCTTCAAGGATACTGAAGTTGGGGAAAGACTGCCAAAAATTTAAAGGGAAAATTCTCTGAAGTGGGAATGGGGTAATGCTTCCTGGCATTTATAAATGTCTTATGCCACTGAAAGAAATTATCCATTATCTTGAAGTGTGCACTTGACTGAGTCTGCACTTTACAGAAACATTTGGAGAATTTTAAAACACCTTAAAAAAAAAAAAAAAGAAAAGAAAATGGGAGGTCACTGAAAAGAATGCAGTATTGAAGTATTAGATTTTGGACAGAAAATGCCAAAGAAAAGTTCACATATGGTGAAAGTAATGCTGTTTTCTAAGCTCTCAACATCACCAGAAAAAAACAACCCATCTCTAAACTGTGCAGGAAGCAAATATTACTGCCTTTACTATCTAGTTATGTGCTGGACCTAAATTTTGCTTCTTTCTTTTTATAAATTTATTTTTATGTACATTGGTGTTTTGCCTACATACATCTCTGTGTGAGGGGGCAGATCTCCTATAACCAGAGTTACAGACAGTCGTGAGCTCCCAGGTGGGTGCTGGGAATTGAACCCGGGTCCCTGGAAGAGCAGCCAGTGCTCTTAACCACTGCTCTGTCTCTCCAGCCCCAATTTGCCTCTTTCTATAAAAACAGACACAATTCTCAAAAACAAGTTTAAAACTGGATAGTTATAATTGACCCAAGAATTAATTAACTAAATAGAAGACTGTAATAAATAAAGGAAAAATTAGCCTATCAGAATAAAAGAAACATGATTAAATTAGGCTCCAAAAGACCCATGAGGAACTCAATAAAAGGAATAATATGCACTTACCTGGTTTTTATTCTTTCATGATTTAATTTCTAATTTTATTCACTACTATCTGATAATTGCATGAAACTCTTATTCTAACCACAGGCAATTTAAACTATTTTAATTTTTATTTCAAGACCACAAGACAAAGGAACCTATTTATTGCTTAAGGAAATTTTTTAAAACAAAAATTAAAGCTTAATCTTTTATGTTTTAAAGCCAAGACTATTTAAAATCATTTATAATAATGCTGCAGGGCGACTTTTTCTTGGTATGCAAAATTAAAAGATAAATTTACAATTATGAGAAAATTAATAGTTTGGGGATTAAATTGTTCCTTTTCTTTGTAGATAAAATTTGTCTGGAAATTAAGAGAGATATTTAAACAGTAAATTCAAATCCTGTAAAAAAGTGAGAGAATGAGGCTTATGCATTTTACAGTATGACTGTTCATGGTACAGAGAGTCAGCCTACTCTACTATCATTGTTAAAATGTGTAATAGCACCAGCCTTGTGAATGAATGGATTCTTTATTTTATAAGTGATAGTCCTGATGAAGAACAGAGTCAAGAATTTTACTAACCACATTTTCTACATCCTTGAAAGAGTCCCTGATGAAAATTAGACAAATACATTGACTTATTTAAACAACTTTTTTTTTTTTTAAAGTTAGGCAGAAAAATAATCAAAATACTGTTTCTGTTGCTACACTTAAAGGTTCTAATGAACTACTGTTAGCTGTTTTGCAAAGTTATTTATCAGGGAAAAACACTTTTTGTGATCCTCAGGTAGCATCTACTGAAGGGCATCATGCTGCTGCTTCAGGAAGACAGGAAAGGAAGGACACTTTGGTAATGGGACATTTTGAACACAGCTGAAAAAATGTAAATGTATCTTCAGATACATTTTCTCTTAGGATATAAGAAAATTGAATTTTTCATATAATTAAAATTCCCTCCTGACAAATAGGCCATCTTCCTAGGCTGAATACCCACCATTTAAAAAAGGTTAAAATTAAATGCATAGTCAGCATAGTAGCACAAAATTTTAATTCAGTACTTGGGAGGCAGAGGCAGGCTGATCTCTGTGAGTTCCAGGTCAGCCAGGGATATATATACAGTGAGCCCATGTCTCACAAACCCCGAAATACAATATAATATAATTCAAAATATTAGATGGAAAGGCATTATGGTTTGTAAAATGTCTGCTATAGCCTAATATGTTGAGAGCTTGCCCTCTAGCTAGAGGCATAATTTTGTAAAGTAGTAACTTCTGGAGATGGGAACTACCTAGAGGAAGTACATTACAGGTAACATATTGTTACAAGTTATATCTTGCCCTGGCTACTTCCTGTATTTTGTTTTTACTTCCTGTTGGCAGTAGGCAAATAGCCTCCTCAGCTACATGTTCTTGCAAACAGTGAAGTTCCTTGCAATGGGCCCAGAAATAGTGCCAAATGACTGTGAACTGAAGACATATATAAATAATCTTCTGTCAGGCATTCTGTCACAGTGATGGGAGAGCCAACTAATACAAATAGCTATGGATCCATTGACATGGGCCTGTCTTGCTTTGTTTTTGTGACAGGGTCTCACTATTTTCTCTGGCTGTTCTGAAACTATGTAGACCAGGCTGGCCTGGTGGAGCTCTGCGCTAAACTTTACTCTTTTCTTTTCTGTCTCCCTCATTCCTGGGAGTACCAGGACATCTTTGCTAGTTTACTGTCACTCCAAACTCCTTCTTGCCTCTTGGCTTCCTTCACTCCATTCAGGCTTTGGTGCAAATGCCACCTTTTGATAAAGGACTTACTTCTTTCTAATTCTCCACTATATACTTTATTCTGTTTTTATCAATATCAATAGGTTTATCTCAATAAACTATTTATTTATTTATTTGTTTGCTTATTTTCTGAGGTCCCCTGAAAGACTTAAAGACTCCCAGGTATTATGTATTTCTGGTTCACTTGCCATAATCCTACCACAAAGGCAGTATCTAACATTGTCAACCAAAATAGATATTATTTATTGGATTATAATATTTTCACTTTCCAGAAAATGCTGTTTTGGGAAATTGATAATGTTAAAAGTGTTTGTGATGACTGATACTGTCAGCTTGCCGAAGTATAGAATCACCTAGGAGACAAACCTTCAGATGCGTCTGTGAGGATATTCCAGAGATGTTTAATTGAGGAGAGAAGACCTACCCTGTATATGGGTTGCACCATCCTATGATCTGGAGGGAAGACTAAATAAAAAGGAGACAGTGAGCTGAGGACCATCATTCATCCTTTTCTTCAGATGGTAGATGCAACATGACCTGCAGACTCAAGTTCCTGCAGCTATGGTTTCCCAACTAGGATTGACTTGGACCCTTGAACCATGAGCAAAAATATCCACCCCTTAATTGTTTTTGTCTGAGTAAGAAAAGTAGTTAATATAAGGTTATTAAAGGATTTATTCAGATAATTCAAATTAAAACTGTAAGTTAATTTCTTGAAAAATTAAACGGTCAAAAGTTGATTTTTTTCCCCAGGAATACCATTCATTGCATTAAATGAAGCCCACATATAGTAATAATGTATTTAAAAGATACTTTAAATAATTAAATCACTATACTTATGGGCCATTGTTTGGAGATTTTAGCATATGAGGGTTAAATCCAGGTGAATGGGTTTCTTCTCGCAGACCTAAACTGGCACAGTATTTTAGATACGCAGCATTTTATAATGATCCAGGCTATTTCTCTTTCAGTTTGATATGTTCAAGGCACTTATTGCTTCTTAAAGTCAGAATTCTTGAGAAAGCTGGTCAGTAACAGGCTGTAGCTTTCATATCCTATTTTTCTTTAATAGGATATTAACCTTGGAGAATTACAATACAGTTCTGTAGGTACTTTAATCATCTGGATACAGGTGATAGAATGCCATGGAATTTTCAAAGTTAGGAGCAAGACTGTCCAAGCTGACTCCCTCATAGGTTACAGAGGAGAGGAGGTTATGTATTGAGGCCCAGAAAATTCAGAGAAGGAAGCTAATGAAACATTCTGCTTTTTATTTTATTTTGTAAAAATAAAGAAAACAAATCATCGTATCTAAGCAACCATACTAGCGGTTTCTTCTACAAAAAAGAAAAATGGCACTAGCCCTTGAATAAAGCAACAAAAATTTCTAGAGAAAAATGACAATTACATAGTTCAGAATATGACCCAATGAATAACACAACATCCTTTACTGCATCATAAATTTTAATTCAAAGGTATAGGAAGAAGTTGGTGTGAAATTCAACATCAGAAAGATCAGAGTTTGAGAATCAGCACAAAATTCTTAAATGGCCTTTTTTCCCTTTAAGAGAATAGAACACAAAGCAGGACGGTGAGACTTAAGGTCACTGTAGTAATACCCAACTCTCAGGTGAACCAAAGGAAGCTTTTGTAAAAATCAATGAGTATGTAACTTCTCTCACTGAAAGCTTTCCTCATTTTATCCTTGAAAAATAAAACCTACACATTCAATTTCTTCTTAAGAAAGCAGGAACTATAACAAATCAGAGTCCCTGTGAAGGTTCTCCTGGCCCTATGCCAGGCATATCCAGCCTCACCTCTTGCCTCTGGGTGCATGAAGACTTGCATGATCACTGGTCTTGCATCATGTGCAGGAAGAGTAAGGCTTCCACTTACCGGGACTTGTAAGGGCTCCCAGGGCACTGCTTGTGGTAGAGAGAGGGTTTGCATTGGTGCTGGTGGCTGAGGTTTGGGCGGCAGCTGCAGCAGCAGCCAGTGTTGCCAGATTCTGTAATTGTAAAGCATTCATGCCTGTAGGGGAAAGAGAGGTGATGTTAACCACAGGCCCAAATAGTTCTGTTTCTAAATGGACACACACACACTTGATCCTATGATATCATCATCAGCGTTTGCCTCAGGGATTTGTGTGATTACACCACTTGAATAGGAAGGAACTGGAATCTGTTTCTCAGAGGACACCTCCTTTGAATTTTAATGATATCATCTTCCATTTGTAAAGATGGAGTGCTAAGAAGGGGTACCTGCATCATCTCCCATTCTTCTGAGCAGACTCAGCTCAGTGGGACACTATGTAGAGGTAACTATGGAAGATAAGAGTATTTTGTATTGACTGGAGAGGGTAATGAAGACTGGCAGCTTCTACCTATGACTTAGCTGTTATGAAAATGGTGAGATCTGGGCATAGGAGGTAAACAAGTACTGGGGTAAACTCTGTATTTCCTAATTTGTCAGATAACACAGATTCTAATATTGGCTTTGTCATTTTTCCAGATATGTGGACATAGGTAAATTACTCAGCCTCTTCATTACTTGGCGGCCAAGCTAATTGTATCTGAATGCACTGTTGTGCAAATATATATGTTGAAGGCAAATTATTCTAGCACGATCTAAGTACTCAATGAATGTTGGTGATGAATGTCTCCAGACTTGTCTTATGTCTCCACAGTATAAACTCAGTATAGGACAGGCAAACATTAGCAGTGCCTTAAATCACTTTAAGTGGAGCCGGATGATCTGAGGTCTCCATCCTCAGGACTTACATAGTGGGAGGAGAGAACCAACTCTGGCAAGCTGTTCTCTGATCTACACATGTATGTGGTAGTAGACAGACAGATGGGAACAAACACACACATACACACAACCTACAGCCAACATTTTTTAACTAGAATGAATTTCTCATTAGTAAAGTTAAGAAACAAAGTGCAAATATAAATGTTCAAGAGTGTAAGGTGCACTGAGATTGGGTTCCAGCTGCTGCCTTTGCTGTTTAGACTTTTAACTCCCCACTTCTATTTCCTAATCAACAGGTTCTGTAAATATCTGAGGTTCCCCCCCCCATGACTCTCGTCACAGTCAATAAAAGTAACAATATTTTTCTTCTTATGTAGAGGAGATATATATGTAGAATGAGATTGGAGTCTAGTTATCAGTTTAATTTTACCTTTTCATGACTCAAATGCAAATATTCAATAACTATCTCTTTAACAAATTTGATTTTTTCAGAAGAGTGGCCTGATAACACTCCATGTGTGTTGAGGGAAAGAAGACAGTTTCTCTAGCAACATTCCTAAGCAGACTTCCAGGCAGCAGTGCATAGCTGGCTGAGCACCCTACAGAGAGCACTACTTCTATGCTCTTTTGCTTAAACTCCTGATTTGAAGAGGAGATCTTTAGAGTTTTGCTGTATGCTCCAAATCACATCCCACTTTCCTTCAGGAGCCACTGAACTTATTTGGTTGTGGTAAAATACAAACAGCCATTCACTTCTTTGGCAGTGATGCATAGAAGTGGGATATGAAATTTGTGAAATCTAGTGATCAAATGTGTCTGGGAGTACAGTTTTCTCTTTGTCTTTCTGACAATGGTCAAAGAGTGGCACAGTTGGTATTAAGAAGCACTGGGTTAATTTTTCAGTTTCCATTTAGCAAAGTGGAAGTGGAAGAAGTATGGGAGCTGCCTGGCTTTAGTGGAGACCCACTCAGACCAAATAAAGGCAGTATTTATTGAAAGCAACATGATTATACTTTATGCTCAGGTATGACAAGAGCATCTGGTCTATGAGTGATCTTGCAATAAGTGAGGCCTACTGCACAGATTCATTTGTCCCCTTTTATTACTAATGGTGCTTCTAATGATGTAAATCAGATGACCATACTACTTCTTCACCAATAGACAGTTGGGCATATAATAAAAGGATTTAGCACTGAAATTGAAAATTACCATACATTTGGCACCAGCCAATAACATACCATTACTATAGAGGGCCCTTTTCTAATACATCTAGGACTGTCTCTAAGGGAGAAGCATGGTATTAGATCCAGGGCCAAAAGGTTCTGTATCAATTGGCCTGGCTGAGTACATTCAAAGGGTTAGCAACATCAGATCCTTGTCTAAAGCCTTGAGCATAGTCTTCTGAGCCCATGGTCACTGCATTCTGCCATAACTCATTGCTTTACTCTGACAACTCAGTTTGCATCTAACATATCCACTTTCTGCAAACTCTTTGTGTTATCTGCAAACTTTAAAAAAATTTGTTTTGTATTCTATTTAGAAACTATTTGTAATTCCTATCTTTAAAACAAAATACTAAGATTTTTGAAGACAGAGATTCTATCCCATGTTCACATTTACCAACACACACACACACACACACACACACACACACACACACACACACACACACAGGAAGCGGGAGATAATATATGTGATAGGTCATGGATAGTCTCACATAAAATGATCTAAATAACAGCATGCAATTTTAATAAACTGCTATAAAGAATACTGTCTATACAGTCAATCATGGTATTAGTTTTTACCCACTGATATATCAGTACCAAATATTCACTGTTTTCCCCCAATCATTAGTTAAATGTATATTTGTTAGATAGACATACTTCACCTTACATACTTTCATTCACTACTGCTCTTGGATCCAAACTGGTAATAAGGCTCTCTTCCCACTGTTCTGTCCCTGTACGAACTCAGGGTGAGGGTATGTGTCCCTTCCAAAGTGACCTTCCTCAGTCCCTTGCACACATAGCGTCACCTTAGAGACTCTGCCATCGTCTTCAAGCTCTTCTTGTTGGCAAATAGCAAGGTAAGGTAGGATGATAGACTCTAGGACACCACTCTGGGGAATGGCTAACATGGTTCAAAGATTCACACTGCAGTGCAAACACATGCTATGCCAAGGTAGCCACAATGAGTAATAAGATGGAAAAACCATTATAACCCCAGAATTTGAGGGACCTGAGGAAAATGGAATGGGGCAGAGTTTGATCGAGTCAGGCAGATTCTTATTTACTTATCAGTCCATTCCCTCATCCATGTAACTAATCAGTACTTACTAAGGAGCCATGATGGGACAGTCCCTGTGCAAGACACTGAGAGTAAATGAACAACAAGGTACACTGGGCCCAAGGATGCTGCAGGACACTAGAGCAGGAAGAAGCCAGTGACTGAGGGAAGTCCTTTAGTTTTGAGAACGAAGCCCATCCTCAACTACATCATTTATTTTATCCATGTTGGACACAACAGATCACTGGCTATAGCTGCCTCAATGTACAGATGGATATCTGGGGTCTCCTTCTCAATACTAAGTTTGTTACATATTCTTTTTCTCATATAACAGTAAGTGCATTGTTGGGGTTCAAGCAGTGTATGAACGAGCACCCCCACCATTATGAAAAAAGTATGTTATGTGTGAAATTTTTCTGTGGAATATCCCAGGAAGTTGTATATAACCTGGGACTTATCAAGATAACTGAAAAGACCAAGGTCCTGGCAAAAAAAACAAACAAAACAAAACAAACAAACAAAAAAAAACTGAATGAAATTTCTAGAGATTCGTGATTATGTGATAGGAGAAATCAAGAAAAAATTAGAATAAGGAGCGGTAGAAAAAAAAGAAGGAAGGAAAAGAAAATGATCCTGATCCTCTTAGTCAGTGTAAGACAGACACACACAGAAACAGAAGCAACCCACTATGCGGGAGTCTGTGTTATGTTCCCACAGGTACTTGGCTGTGTTCTCCACCAGCTGAACACAGGGCACAGTGCCTTCTCCCTCTCTGGGACATCCCTGCAGTCTCTGGTCTAATGCTGCCAACATCTTATGCTTTGTTGTATAATGGTTATGATCCTACATTGAGGAGGAGGAGCTTGGAAAACTTACTGGTCATGGTGTTTCTCAACCCTTCACTGACAAACAGCATCTCCCTGGTGACAGTTTGAGGCTCTTTCTGCCACAAATGGGTGCCTGGTCAGGGTGTTCTCACTAAAAATCATTTACTATCCTCCTTCTTCCTTAGGGCCAGCTGTTTGGAGAAAAGGTAATAGCTCCCTGTAAGAAAGCAGGATGAACAACTTCTCAGAGTTTCTCTGCTGCCTACCATCACCAGACTTTTCCAGAGCACTAGACTGCCTTCTGTCTTAAGCTGCTTCCTACCCAAAGCTGTTCTCAAGGATTGCAACATCTCTCCTTCCCTTTATTAACTCTGCTGCCTTCTCCCGAAGCCCAAGTCAACAGCTATGCTTCCACAGGTAGTCAGTCTTGCACAGGTCTTGGAATTCCTGCTTCTGGTTCCTTTCACTTCTTCAGAGGGCTGGGAGTGCTCCCTCTCTCCCCTTCTTTCCCAGTTCCTACAGCAGGCTCTTTCCACCCTACTTATACTTTCTCTTTCACCATGAAAGGGCACTAGACTGGAAGGCGCCTGTCACCCTTCTTGGAAGCTGGCTCTGGCTTGGCAAACAGCTTTTCTGAGAAGAAAAATGGCCACATTTAACTTCTGCTTAGCCGGGCACCTCTCAAACCAAGGGCAATAATCTAGGTGACTAAACACACGAAACCTTGAGTTTTAAGAAATTTAAAAGTGAGCTACTATGATGATGGCAAAAAGGAAAAGTAAGGAGATTCAAGTTTTTATTTACTATTTAATAAGAAAATTCCTCAAAAATAAAAAATTATGTATGAAAATTATGCACAATGTTCCTACTTGAAATTTAAGATTTAAAAAATTATAAGGAGAAGAGCATGAAAATTTAATTTAATGTTCACCTTAGGTAAATTTGTGTCTTATTGTTCATGGCAATTACCATAAATCTGCATATCAATAAGTGAGAACAGATGTCAGTTGTTACAAGTGCTTGCCAATCAGGTCTGTTAAAAAGTGACAGATGGGTGGTTATAGAACATTCTCATAAGGCCCATTAGCACATTCTCAGGAAGTGTCTGTGGTGTGGACTGCTGGAGACTCAGGGAAGAACACAGGGTCTTTGTGGGCCTATGGGCATCCTTCATGCTGGGAGCTGCTCCAGCTGGAGCTTCTCAGGCTGCCCAGACACTGTTTTTGCAAACTCTCTTCTCTACTTGTGACAGGCACTTTGAATTTTCCCAGAGACTGGATTTTTAAATTCACAAAATCAGAGAAGTATTTTGTTGTTTTAAGTAAATGTCTCACTTTCCCTTTATTATGACTTTCAGAATTTAGAGTAGACTTCTAGAAGGGAACTGCAGTAGCTTGATCAGATTGAAAAATGAAGCAATTCTACTCGATTTCTTAGCAGCTAACATCTCTTCACTTATAGCTTCAAATCGCTACAATTTTCTAATCTTAGGGGCAGGGCAAAGTTCACTTAGTTAATATGGTAAGTACTTACCATATACAAACCCCTGGGTTCCATGGCCAGCACCATAGAAACTGGCTGTGGTGGTGCATACTTGTAATACTAGCACTTAAGAGGGTAGAGGAGGGTCATGAGTTCAAGGTCATTCTTGGTCACCTATTGAGTTTGAGGCTAGCCTGAGCTACAGGAGAACCTCACCTTAAAAAAAAAAATACAAAAAACAAAACAAAACAAAAAAACTTCTTCTCAGAAAAACTTCTTGTTCTCATTTGCACATACAGCCTACTCTTAATAAAATTGGAAACATTTTCCAAGATGAGGTGAGACAGTTCACTGTTAATGGTGCTATGGTCACATTGTAACATTTAACCACTTTATACTTCTGTTTTTCCAATTTTCACTGTAGTAAAGAGGTGATTTTTGCTTTTGGTATACTCTTAAAATTGCATATCACAAGGATCTAGGTTAAATGAAACTGTTTAAGTGTTACCTTTACCTTCTCATTAGTCTTTTGAGGTGCCACAACAGCCATGGAGAAGTTCAAGGGCAAAAGGATACTTGGCCCTTGTTCTTTTTCTCTTCACCTAAGATAACACTCCTGACCAGATGCAGATCCAATGTTTCTAAAAATTTAAAAACTCACTGAACAAATACTAGGAGAGCTATGTATGAGTACATTTTGTTAAAAGTTTTAAAAGGGACAATGAAATTAATTACCTTCCAGCAATAAGTATACACAAAGGGGTTTAGCTTATGAAGATATGATCCTAAATCCATTTCTACTTTAAAATTCCACATTTAGTAAAGGAACCTTTTTATATAAATCATAAAAAAATGTAGTTTCAAAAAAGATTAAGACTTTTTTTTTAAAGAAATATAGCCAATACACAGCTACAGTATAAAGTATAGTTCATTATGTCTTAGGGCAGATGTAGCTGGTTTGGGAAAGAAGCTTGTATGAAATTACTATCAGAATAAACATTATGACATCACTTGGGAGAGATATATAATACCAAAGACAAGATGATGAGGGAGAATGCCTTTAAAAAAAAAAACCTGCAGTAGCTTTGAAGAGAGATAGTTTGAAGTGGTAGAGAAGGAGAGACAGCCATGAAGAGATAGGAGAAACAGACACATGAAGCATGATGAGGTTACTAAAGAAAAGCCTTCAGATGCATTCACCAACAAAAGGAGTTTCTGACTTCTCTAGGTTTTCAGGAGGTACTGGGAAAAATATGTATGAAATTTAAAAAAAAAAATCACATGATTAAGCATGGTTTAGAGTATGTGCCAAGATGCAGACATTAGGTAGTACTTTAAATTTATCTTGTATCAGCAAGAGGGAGTAGTTGCAAGGATATTGTGTAGCATAGCTTATTATGTCCCAGAAACAACTGCAGGGGTATGTGGCCTGATTTCTGTTACTGAGAGAGAAAGGCTGATAGCTACAAGGTCTGTGGTCTAACAATCAGACTTTACGGTTACAATTACTTAGTAATGTGTCATCTATTTTTTTTTTCCTGTTTCCTTTTTGCCTTTTTATTTTCCTCTCTTCAAATGAAACATGTTTTGCTTAGATAAATGAACCATTTTTAATTTTGTGTCTTCTGAAAAACTACTATGCTTTGAAAGCTGTCCATAGCCTAGTAACCTTTCACACTCTTTGGCAGTATGAGTTGTGTATATCTTCACTTTTACTATGTCAGACTATCAGTTATTCAATAAACATTTGAACAACAGGTGGGGCTGGGATTAACAATTTCTTGGGTTCCTTCTTCCTTATTATGCTGTGGCTTCTACTATATTTGTCATGTATAATATGCTAACATGTTTTATAGTAGATAAACTATCTCCAAACTCTCAGTAATGCACTGGTGAAAGTAGTAGCAATGGTTTTTTTTACGGTTATTTTCAATTTATAAGGAAGCTAAGGTTAAGTTTTGTAATTAAAAAAAAACTGGTCATTTAACTTGAGTTCTAATAAAAATGAGTCAAAAATACAAATTTACAGCTATCAATTCACAAATTTATTTTCACTAATTTATTCAGAAATAGTCTCTACCACCTTTATAGGAGGACTGGCTGCATCCATAAGGTACTGGGGCAGGCCTTGCACTCTAGTTCAGTGAGGCTTGGGGCACTGACAAGCTTGAGGTATTCAGGGATGCTCTGGTGAGGGAGGAAGAACATCAGAAGGAGGAGTTAGCAAGTGTGCTGGTTTGATGAGAGTGGCTCCTAAAAGCTCATCGATTAGAATGTTTGGTTCCCAGTGAGTGGAACTGTTTAGGGAGGATAAGAAGGTGTCATTGGGATGGTCTTTTTAGTTTTCAAAAGCTCATTCCAGACCCAGTTCCATCTGCACAGTAGTTAGTGACTAGATGTAAGTTGTCAAGCTATTTTTCCAGTGCTATACCTCCTGCCACCATGCCTCCCTGCCACCATACCTCCTGCCACCATACCTTCCTGCCACTATGCCTCCTGCCACCATGCCTCCCTGCCACCATACCTCCTGCCACCATACCTCCTGCCATCATACCTCCCTGCCACCATGCCTCCTGCCACCATACCTCCTGCCACCATACCTCTCTGCTACTATGATCATGGGCTAAGCCTCTGAAACTGTAAGCAAGTCCCCAACTAAATGCTTTCTTTTGAGGTTGCCTTGGACATGATGTCTCTGAACAATTAAAACATCAAACAATCCCATTCACCATGATCACCCCATAATGCTACGTTAAGTAAATGACAAGTAAAAAAAGTAAGTCCTACCAAAGCAAAGTACTATTTTGGGAACAAGGCATTCCATTATTTTATTGAAAAAATAAAATACACCAAGCCATAAAGCTTCAATTACTTAGAAAGATTAAATTTCATTATTCTCATAAGTGAGTACCCTTTTAAAGCTACAAAAGAGGTGTGATACATATATTTAATACTTTAAATATCCAATATGTTGGCACCCAATGGATTGTTCAGTATTTGATTTTATAGTCTGTGCAGACTTAGTATGGTGATTTTAACATGGTTAAGGGTCAAGAAAAGGGTCTTTTGGAAACCTCAGAGCATTTACAGAATGTCTTTAAACTAGTCATCTGCTCCGTGACACCTATTAGGTGACTCCTAGATTCCCTTAGTTTTCAAAGGAGCACACACAGAACAAGTAAATGCTAATATCTTGACCTGTAGCTGATATGGCAGAGGCAGACATATCCTAATAAAAAATGGTAGGGCTCTCTGTCCACTTGAGAAGGCATGCTGTGTCCAGCCTCAGGAATAACTGACCTTTTCTGCATAATGCAGCTCAGAGTAGGGGAACCTGAGGCTTCCTCTGAGGAAAACCCCTAACTTTACACATGAGTGGGACTGTAATACGAGTAAGAAAACAGACCTCCTACCTGTCCAGAATGTGTAAAATGTTAGCATGTATTTTAGCAGCTTGCAACTTAGAGGCTCCTTTTCTTTTCTTTTCAAAGATTAGAAACCCCCCCGAATATTTTACTACTATCTCTCTAGTTTCCTTCAGAGATTATGAATACATTAGTCAGTCAATGTGATTCTTAGCTCCAAGGTCAGCTTCCTAACACAACTTAAATGTAATGCAATTATTTATTATTTTAAAATACATTTTTGAATAGTCTAAAAGCTGCATTACAGTGCTAACAATATATCGACTAACTTATACAATCTGGTGGATTGCCCTTACCTGTGGACCACAACAGATCACTAAGCTGTTGTTCACAGAAGACATATGAAGAGACACCTTCAGAATGCAAAACCAGAATAACAAACTAAAACAACAACAATGTAAAACCAATTACAATTACGTATTTGGAATAAAATTAAGTGGGAAAGAGGAGGTTCTGTAGTGACAAACAAACCTGGCTTTTATTTTACACCTGTGAATTTTCTTTAGTTAATTAGGAGTACCCCTAATTAAAAAAACGGCTTTATTCTAACATGCCCCCAATCACTTCTTTGCTACCCCCTCCTCCATTCTGGAATCAAACAAGAGAAGGCTTTCTACTCTCCTCCTGGCGTGTTAATGGGTACCTGTATTCTTACTTCCCGCACTACTACCTTCTCTGGCCTTGAGCTAGGATAGAGTGTCAGCATGGAAGGTGGCACAGCAGGACTGAGCTTTCACTAATCGCAGTATTGCAGCAGCTACTGGCACCACTCATAAAAAGGAATCCTTTAATAATCTGCTTTTCAAATATAGTCACACTTTGATTTTTCCGAGAACAAGGATTATACTTTTACATAAAAGCTTCTGATGCACAGTTCTGTTAACTGGGTACTAAAGTAAAAACAAGGCCCTGTGTTAATTGTCTGTTATCAAGGGGCTACAAACTGTATCAATGTAGGATGGTAATCTTGGCTTTTGTTATGGAGGTCAGAACATTCTTATTGATTACTTATTAATAATTTTAGTAATGATAATCATTTTAGCTGCCCTTAGATATAGGAATATCACTGGAAGCCTCCCAATCACCAACCTATTAACAACAACAACAACAAAAATCCCACAAGTAACTAAAGAATATATTCTGCTGAAATCTGTAGCCCCCTCGTAATTGTTCTACAAGGTGAAGTGTGAGCATGAAATACCAAGGCAAGCAGGTGACTCTAATTTTAATATCCAGTACACAAAAAGATAGTTTATCAGGTAAGTACTCTGTACTCTTTGTCTTTGGCTCTTTTATCTTCCGAAACAACCAAAAATTCAGAAAAGATGCTCAAAAGGAATGATACGCTTCATGACTTACCAGCCATTTGCTGAATACCACTGAATGCACCCAGGTTGCTGGAAGAGGTGGCCTGCTGCAGAAGCTGCAAAAGACCACAGGAGCTCAGTCAAAACAATGCGGAGACAAAGCCACCTCCTTATTATACTGGGCACAAATTTATCTTCCTTTATGTTTCTATAGCTTGCTGCCACTTCCTGTTGATAGATTCAAGGTCCCCAGAGTTGGTGGTGTAAATCCATATTAATGTCTAATCTCTATTAAGAAACACAGACACTAGGGAAATTCACTAACACTGCTATGTTAAAACAATTAATCAATTTACTCTTTTAAACAACCAGGTGCTAAATCTTTTGACTCCAACAAAGCATGACTAATTATAGCTCTCTGTAGTCTAGTAGTTACCATAACTCATCTCTGTCAATCAAGGTACGTCTCTTTTTTCCTTCATGGCTCAGTTTTCTCTTTCCTCTTTATTAAATAACACGTAAATATTCATTTTTGAGAACTTTTTACATGTGGACAATATACTTTTATCACCATCTTCCTCCTCCAACTCACACTAATCCCCTCCAAGTATTCCTCTCCGGACTTCATATTTTCTTGATTTAGAACCCACTGAATCTTCTTAGTCACCCATATGTGTGTGGTCAATGAGTGTGGGGCTGTCCATGGAACATAGGCAACCTATCGGGGGCCATATAACCACAGAAAAATGACTTTTTTTTTTTTTTTTTTTTTTTTTTTTTTTTTTTTACCAACAACCATCAACTGTGAATAGCTCCTCAGCTAGAGGTAGGGCCTTATCTGTTCCTTCCCCATTTATGTCCACAGTCAGTTTTATCTGTCATCAGAAGCACATGTATTTACTAAGACCAACATAAGAATCATAATGATGACTACAGACCTAAGAATAGCTAGCTATTCACAGTCACAGCCACACTGCCAAGCAAGTGGTCAGACCTTCTTAAGATGATTACCAACAGGAGAAAAAAAAGTACTTATCAAAATCTGTAATTATCTGGTATACACTGAATCTGTGTATTTTAGATATGTCAAAATATTAAAAAAGGATGTTAATTAATATGTAAAAGTCTTAATTTTCCACTTGAAAAACATACTTTCTTCTGTGCAGAATCAGTGGGTATCACAAAGTAAAAGCACATGGTTCCAGTTCTAAGGCCTTCTTGTCTACCTTAGCTGGACTGTGGGCTCATTTAGGTCCTATCCTAGGATACTGACTAGATGTGGAGACATTCTTCTTTTGGTAAGATAGATCAATAAAGATACAACTTCCATGTGAGGAAGCATATAATTATGTACACCTGTTTTCAAACTCTCACACAGGCAAATAGGAAGAGAGACAGGAAAACCTAGGATTACCATTTTAATACTTAAAATCTTATGTTGGTTTGATTTGTTGAGCTTCTTATTTATCCATTTTTGCTTTAAAGTGGTAGCTCTCCCTTCATCGTATGTATTTTCTTTTTAAATAGAAGTTTTAAAATTAGCTAAAAAAGGAATTAGTAACATCCACTGAGGTAAGCACACTACTTGGAAAGCCAAGAAATGATCACCAATAATTATAGGCTTGGGCTCTAGTTAAACATGAAGTAGGGAGTGACTTAAGGGCTAAAAGCTTTTTCAGACAAGATGACTTCCAAGTGACAAGAGAAAGATGGCTCAGAAGTTAAGATCACAGGCTGCTCTTCCAGAGATCCTGAGTTCAATTCTCAGCAACCACATGGTGACTCACAACTATCTATAATGAGATGGTGCCCTTTTATGTCATGCAGGTCTAACGCTGTACACACAATAGATAGATAGATAGATAGATAGATAGATAGATAGATAGATAGATAGATAGATAGATAGATAGATAGATAGATAGTAGAGAAGCATGGCCAAGAACAGACTGATATTAGATCATGAGAAAACCTAATCACAGCTTACAAAAAGACAATTTTCAAATGAGGATGTTTTATTATCTTTCATGTTACTAAAATAATTTTCAGATGTGGTCACAGGAACACATACCAGAGATTTCTGTGAGATGCGGAGCAAGGGAAATATGTTGTAATACTGAGACAGGTATCCATGTCTTGGTTTTCAGAAATGGGATAACAAGAAGCTAGATTCAGAAAGTATAAAAAGGCAAGCATGATATCAACCTTGAATGAAACTTTGGTTACTACAATTAAGCTGATGGTCTATGACCACCTCAAAAATTAAAAAAAAAAAATTAATGTAAATTTAATGTACATTTGAAAAACTTTTAAATGAGTGTATATATACTGCAGTGATAGAATACTTCACAAATACAAAGGTTGTCTAGTTATATCTATAAAGTCTTTTGAAGGTGACTGCACAAATGTGAGCTGAATAGGGATTACAACAATAGATACTCCAAACTGAATGGAGAATAACCCATGAGGCTTCAACCTTACAAAGAGACAACCAAGGAAAGCTGGGAGAGCAAGAAGGAAAGGTGGTCTTTCCCAAGGACCACACCAATTGGTTGTCCAGTGTCAAACAGCATTCAAAACATAATACAGGTAGAATTATATGGACAAAGCAGGCTATATTTAGGAATATATACGTATGTGCCTATACATGTATACATACAATAACAGTAAAAAAAAGAGGCTATGAGTTTAAAGAGAGATAATTGCAGGGTTTGGAGGGAAGAAGGACAAGGGAAAAATGTTTTAATTCTAACCTCAAAAAATTAAAAGGATGGTTAAAAAAGAATTAGAATACTGATTACTTATGGAAAAGAGGAATAAAGTAAAATATTGGGGTGAGGGAAATCAGGGCTGTTCTAGGGCTATTTTCTACTTTTTGATTCTCTTTTGAAAATAAAATTACCAGACCACATACTAGGAAAAAAATGTGGCAGCATATATGTAGATTTAAGCAATCTTGTCTGTCAAAAATATTCATGATACCTTTAAGGATAGAATAAAAAAAAAAAGCCAGAATATGAAATGACAGTAAATACACTTCTTACTGGGCAGGAGGTGATAAAGGCTGAGACCTTGGGTAGCTTAAGGCCCACAGACACTAGCAGCTGTATGATCTAGGGAAAGGCACTAGGCCTCCTTGAGGCCCCTTTCTTCATCGTCCCTTCGAAAGCTGTAGGGAAGATGTACAGCCCACAGATGATATGTGCCTGAGAGAAATACTTAAAATGTGAAATGGCAGAATTATGGCCTGAACATGTCCTTGCTAAAACTCTAGGCTAAAATAAAAGGCTCAAAAGAACACCATTAACCATCATTAATAAACGTAGTATGGAGTTGAGGTTTTTCAAACAGGCAAATAAAGTTGAGAAGCAGAACACTCACTTCTTCCCAGCCCACATGGACAGTTCTACAAAGGCTGCCTATCACTTGCAGCTGTAGTAAGAGGTTCTAAAGTCCATGCTTGGGATTGTTATTGTCTACTTTAGATCTTAAGAAAGGAACTGCCTTAAATTCTGGCTACTGTATCTCAACAAAGGCAATGACAAAGTAAGATTAAAACAAAGGAAACACTGAGAAACTATGAAAAATATAAGAGATGGTTCAAAGATTTGAGTCTAGCCTGAAAAAAAAAAACAAAAACATTAAGGTCATCAAAACAGCTTCAGTGGAAAGACACAGGATAAGGATCTAAGCTAAAGTCTCCCTACCAGCTACTACTGTTAGTATCCACCTGAAGCTGTTGAGTTCTCTGCCAATTCTCTTGGAATCTTCAGAATCTGAAGTTTACATGATCAGTTACCAAACATGAAGCATCACTTTTCTAGCACAGGCTTTTTATGGTGCCTTAAATCACTGTTTATAAGTCTAGTGTGTTGGGTTTTACTCAGTTGCCAACTTGTGACAGTTAAATTCTTATACTAAACAATAAAATTAATGAAAATCTGCCCTAATGTTGATTTAATAATTTCTGGGACTCAAAATATATGGAAAATAAATTTTTGGCATATATATGGAAAAGTAGCTTTTGGCAGTTTCGGAGTTATGTTTCTTTCCTCCATGGAGAGCATACAGAGAGCTGCATTCTTTAGCACTTACCGCCAGGTACTGTGGGGTAAGTCCGCCCAGCCCTGTCAGGTTCCCCCAAGTGGCAGTGTTGAGCTGTTGCATCTGCTGTGCAAGCTGCTGCTGGAGGCGTCTTTGCTCTTTGTCCTTCTGAGTGTCAGCAAACTTCACCACGATAGGTGAAGAGCAGCCCTGTGGTCAGACACAGTAGAGTGAAGAGGGTGTTATAGCCTGATTGAATCCCTTGTACTAGCCAGTCATCATTGGATTCATTTCCCTTAACTACCGTGGGGCACATGGAATGGTTTAAAATGGTTTGATATTCCTTCTTCTCTGAAGGGCCCCACTGGTTTCTATAAGGGGACCTACAGGTTGGTGAAGCCACTTGCTTTCTGTTTTGGTTATTATACTGTCTCTCCCTCTTATATGTCTTTCCTCAACTTTCCAGAACTTCCTTAAAGACAAAAACCTTATCTTTAATTATTTTATGGTTTGCTTGATTAAAGATAGTTTGTCTGTGTGTCTGCATTTTTTATATGGGTAGAGGATAGATAAAGGGACAGAAATAACAGTTGGAATGAAAATATCTCACTCATTTTTACCATTCATTTATTTTCAGTTATGTATTTCTGAATACTGGAGCAGTAAAAATAATTTTGACACAATAAAAGAAGTGAGTTTCATTTTAGGAACATGGATGAAGGACAGAGATGGAAAAATACATATAGGCGCTGGTCAAAGTGATTCTATGCATGTTCTCAGGCCTCTTCCTCCTTCCATTTCATTTCTGTTCTAGCCACAGTCCCCAGAGCAAACGGAAAGATCCAGAAGCAAGGTGTCACCCTAAATGACAGGAGGAGTCCACATGGTTCCTTTTCTCTATTAATTTCATCATTCTACAGCCTTATTCAGTTTGAATTTTCCTTAAATGGTAAGGAGTAAGAATAGTGACAAAGACATGGTCAAAGGTCATATAATATAACAAGCTAATTGTTGAGTTAGACATAACCTTTGGGAAAATGTTAGCCTATAACTCAAGCAGGATCATTCTAACCCAAACACCTCTGAAACATCTGCTCCTTGGTGAGAACTCAGAAGAAAAATTCCCTCCTCTCCCAAGCCTTTTCCTTAACATGGAACATGAAACACATTCCATCACCATTCTGTTCCATTCTTCAGTTTTTCAAAAAAAGATATTTCTACCCAGTTGATCAAATAAAATCTTATTATGTGATAGCAGACTCTGTCACAGAAGATTTATTCCTATTTAAATGCACTCTCCCCTTCTATTCCCATCGAGTCCTTTTTCTTTCTTCTAAAAGACAAACTTGCATGCTTTTCCTCACTACTTTGGGGAGTTACTGGGAATTGAGCTATGAATTAAGGCTATCAGGTCTGTTATTAAAACTGAGAAAAGTGAAGTGAGGTGACTGTTTCAGTGAGGAACTTCTAGTCTGTCAACTTACAACTCTGGTAAGCAGAGTCATGGTACAGAAGGTTAAAGGTCAATAAATTACATTTTTGAAACATTTCCACCATTTAAAAAAAATCTAGTATGCCTTTTTCTTTATCTGCTCAATATTTTAGTACTTTACTTTGAAGATGAAAATAACACAGAGAAGTTTTCATGGAGCTGTTCTACTGCTGCATCAATGTGCTCAATAAGAAACGGCAGCATCTTTTCCTAATAGTATATTTATTGATTTGTTCTTTAATAAGGTAAATATGTGTAGCTTTAAATGTGACATGTTTAAGTCATCAAAGAAAAGTAAGTGGGCACAATATATAGGAAAATGGAAAAGGAGATTCTATATGTGTGTTTAAAAACAAATAATTTTAAGTTAAATAATAATGTCTTACTTATAGATGTATACCAAAGTCCTGAAAATAATATAATTAGTTAAACCTCTAACAAACAATTATAGTTGTATTATAGTAAAACTACATAGCATGTACTGTTCTGATTCAAGGTCAATTGTTGTAAATCAAACTGAGGGTCCTCTGTTTAAACATGGGTATCCAGTTTTAGAAAGGAATATACCAACTCTGATGGATCACAATAGAGATCTTAAGAATAAGCCTGTGCCAGCCTTATATAGTGTTTTTTTCACCTGAAAGCCTCTGCATTTTAGTTTTGCCTTGTATCTTGAGTTCTTTTGCAATATAATGAGAGACTCAGACTGTATCAGCATTCCCTATGAACTCATGGGGATGGCAGTACTTCTAAGTATCAAGAGAAATTGAAAACCTTATCTAAGAGGAGATTAATTTTGGTATAAATCTCTCAATCATAAGAAATAAAAATAATTAAATGCATGTATGTAAAGAAGTACATATAAGGACTGATGAAAAATAATGTGTTGGCTGAAAAATAGCTGGACATCTACTAGTCTGGAGCAGCCTACAAGGAAAGGAAAGTCAAACTATCAGGAATGCAACTACATGGTATGCAGGGTTGGAATCCTGCTTATTATATTCTATCATTTTTGATTTTCACCGGAGCTTGCCTTCAGATGGGGTGGGGGTGGGATTGTCTTAAAAATGCATTGCACTGCAAGGAAAACACATTAATTATATATGTTAGGAATATCAAAGTCAAAATAAATGTTCAAAAAAGACAACAGGCTTTGCAATGCTGATGTCACAACTCAAAAAATACAGTAAACAAGTAATGACAATGCCATGCACACCCCTCCCACCCTTTCCACCCACCTTCTGAATTAATATATATAAGTTTCCCATGAAACATGACGCATAATGATCACTTAGCTCCCAGCATGCTTTGGAAGATGCAGCATTGCAAAAACAAACAAACAGAGAAACCCCCCAAAATAAAACCTTAATCACGGAGGATTTTTTAAAAAGAAGCTCAAATGATTACTTTTTTTTTGCACATTAAATAAAACTGAAAATATTTTTGTTCAAATAGAATAACACAGCTTCAGATAACACCACAAGGCCACCACCTCTGGAGAAAATCACCCATACACAGATACAGTGTACATAACACAGCAGCACATGCACTCTGAAATGATCCTATTAGACAATACAGAGTAAGTAATGGCATGTCACTTGGAATGTTCTTGTGCAAAATTCTGAAAGGCCACGACCCAAATCACAGACTTAGTACAGAGAGCCGTGCGTCTCTACCTGTGGCATATTTCACATTGCTGATTCTCCTGTTCAACTCACAAGCTCTTAAGAGATTGGATTTGAGCCTATGTATTTCTTTGTTGTTCACTTTTAAATAAAGGGACTAATCTTCCATTGTTAAAAAAAGAATTATTAACTTTATTTTTTAGCCAAGTGATTGATTATAGCAGCAATCTGAGGTGGGGGGTGTTGAGCTTAGTACATACGAACCCTGCTGTAGGATATGCATTCAATCCTGTAGGTCCAGAATAACACTTTGCTTCAAGTGCCTCATATCTTAGGACCTGTGTTATCCAATCAATGGATCAAAGACAGCTATAGGGCAAGTGGAAGGTTTCACTAAAGTGCATTTCAATTCCTTGGGGGTAAATGCAAGTGGAAATAGAGAAAAGGGAAAGGGAGTGAGGAGGGAACAGAGAGAGAGAGAGGGGGATGAATATGAGCGAATGAAAAGCGAAATGGTGAGAGTTTAAATCTGTGATTGTCATGTGAACAATCCACACAGGAGAGAACTGCTTTACCATTCCCCATCATTTGCACAAAGAAAACAAAGAAGGGCAGATGATACAGTACCTCCATGGTCTGAGACTGATGCATGGCTTTGATTGCATTCTGTGCCATTGCCCTTGTAGAAAATGTGACAAACGCACAGCCTGTGGGAAACAAGGGGACAGGGAGCAGGAAAGACAAAAAACAACAAGACAAAAGGGTTGGACGCTTGTTAAACCAACACAGTCTACGAGAACTGCCACAAGACGACACTGTTCTCAGTAGTACATAAAATAAACAGCCGCTCTCTTCGCTTTCATCTTATTTTTGCTACTATTCACAGTGCTGAATTGTTAATCCGACCAAAGCACAATAATTTACTCATTAGCCTTTTTTTTTTTTTTTTTTTTTTTTTTTTAATAAGGGAACTAGGGAGCATAAGGAGCATGTTGTAAGTAAGTAACTTGGATTTTTAAGTTAAAAGTGGACTACTTTCCATCTTTTCCTTGGCTGATGATCTCTGCACTGAAAGCATGCACACATTAGGGTGTTGTTATTTCAAAATCTACCACTGAATTTTAAGAATTAATAAAGAATTCATCATACCAAGGTTAAATAAGCAAATAATTTTCAAAACATTAACAAATAAATATGTCTAGTTCATCTTGGATAGTTAAAAACAGAAATATTGATGCTATTCAACTGCAAACAAATATTCATTAGAAAGTAGTAATTACTAATTATTGAGAAAAACTATTACTCAAAGGAAATTCAATAGTACATATGAAATAAATTATGAAAACTGCAATTTGTACAAAAATTTTCATGACTTTGGAAGTTGTAACTTTTAGAAAGGAATCAGAGATTTGTCCTAAAGTTTAACACACACAAGACAATGTACATTTCTCTGAACATCTACTATGAGACCTGTAAAGCCTTCTATGTTTATTTTATCTCGTGCTATAAAGTAACTAGTGTCTAGAATGCCAGTTCCTGCTTCTGATAGCAGCTCTGGGCACCATGCAGGTCACCACTTGAACTACATAGCTCATCATCCTTTGTACTAATGAAAACACTGCCTTTTAGAATTTACATTTTATTCATCATGTACCCTAGGGCTTCTTAGAGAAAAAGGCTGTGAAATTAATGCAGATTTAGCCTGATTTTATAATACTAATGCAGCACACTAAAAGCCTAGCTAAAGCAATACAGACTTATTTTATTTATGATCTCTAATGACTTTAAAAGTGCATTGATTTTCAGCTTCTTTTGCCTTGCACAGTTTGAACTTAGGTATCAGCGAATAATATAGTGTTCCACTCAATTTCCTCAAAACATTATTATTACTACTTAAAAGATTTCCAAATGAAGCAGATCTAAATACTGAGATGCTGAAGCCTATTGTCATTTCAGAGCAGATGCATGAAAGTAGAATTCTGGCATCAACAGTATAAGATTGTTGCTCTTGTGGCCAATAAACAAAATAGAACATTCTACATTCAAACAGCCAGCAGATTGTTTGGTTTACGTAAATCAATTTTTGAGTCATAAAATACACTTTCTTCTTTTGACCTGCACTGTGTATCTGGTAAGAACATCAAGTTAATACTGCTGAAGTGTCTTTTAATCAAATAGTATTAAGAAAAAGCAGTGTCTATCCATATCCCCAATGCACAATGACATTCAGGCATGAATGTAAGTAAATGCAGACTTTTTTTTGTAACATGTTAAATCATTAATATACAAAACCTCCCAGTACACAGGAAGGTCATCCCATAGTCCCCCCACCAGTTGAGCAGGTCTTAAGAAGTAGGCAAGTTCAGCTGTCATTGAGTCTGAGCTGTTGCATGTAGTCTGAGCAGTAGTTGATAAAGCCCACCATTTAAACATGTCCCCAGACATGACTGTAGCTTTTGTCACTAATGAAAGCAATGGCTTTCTCCAAGGCTTCTAGACCACGTGTGTAAAATAGCATGTGAGATAGATGACAGAGCCATCAATAGTTTCCATATTGATGTTGAGGTGTAAAATTATACTTTTAAATTTACCATTTGTTTCAAAGCAGTATTTCTTAAAATCATTATGATCATCACTGAAATTACAGAAGAAATAAGAGTAAGAGATTTTAAATTTTCCACTTCTTGCCTTGAGACTATAATATGGAGGCCAAAGCAAATCATCTGTCAGAGGTATGTTTAAAGCATATGAATTCTCCTTTAATAGTCACAAAAATTGTCATATTCACTTCATTTGCTCTTATTATCTAGGAATATGTGCCAAACTGACAGTTTCCAAATGGAGGTTAAAATGCATTAGCAACATGTAAAATATCAGTAAGAATCAATATGGCACAGTTTATGCATTTATCATAATTTCACAGAAGTAACATGTAAGTAACTTTGGGAGAAAGATAAAGCAATTATCTTTATAGCATGCACAATAAAATCTCCATCAACTCAACCACTGGCTTCTCCTTTAAGAAGCCTGTAATTAAAAATCCAAGCAATGTTTCTAATTTTATAATCCTAACCCATTCAAAAAATGACCTGACAAATGTGATGTCTTTGAACCTTTTTATCTTATGGAAGTGAGGCAGGAGGAGAGAAGCTGTCCCCTTGGGGCTTCTTATCAAGTTCTGTACTGTGTGCTTTGCTCAGTTACTTAGGAAAAAATTATTGTGAGATTTATAAAGTGGAAATACATGGTGAAAAATTTTACTCTCAGTGCAACTTTAGATGAAGTTAAGCAACTTAGGAGTCAACTAATGCTTGGGATAGTAAAGTTGTTAACCTTTGTAATTTCTCTAAATCAGGAGAGGTTGAGGCAATTGTATGGATGCATTTTAATTTTCTTTTCAACACAAGTACAAACACAGAAGTGGCTCCAGTTCCTGCCACTATCTGACATGTGATTTTTCCTCCAGTATCTGACATGTGATTTTTCACCAGTACAGCATCATAGGAGTTTTACTATTAGAACTGGCCACTGTTTTTTCTACAATGGAATCAGAAGACTTTCTATTGTCAAGTATCTATGTCCTAACTGGTCCTTTCATTTTCATGCAATGGCATCGACTGAGTCTTGACATGACAGTGCCCTTGATTTTGTAGTGTTAGTCCTTAACTAACACTGTTAAATGTACTATCGAGGCAACTAGTACTCTGGTAACTGACCTCAGTGCTGGAGAAATTAGACTAAAGGAAGAAAGAAGTATTAATGACATGAGATTTCTTTCATTTTTGGTTTGGATAGAGTAGCATATATACATATGACTCTTATAAAACTGCCAATAGGTATAAGGGAAAAATTGTTTTGTGGCTAACC
Organism: Phyllotis vaccarum; assembly: GCA_033318265.1. Classification (NCBI taxonomy): domain Eukaryota; kingdom Metazoa; phylum Chordata; class Mammalia; order Rodentia; family Cricetidae; genus Phyllotis; species Phyllotis vaccarum. The sequence continues at coordinate 6,150,915 of JARWLC010000011.1, forward strand.
TCTCATTTATTTATAATGTCAGTGATTATTAACAGGAGTGAGGAGTGAAACTCCTCTTACTTCAATGAGGCTGCTGTCTACTTACTGCTAAAACAAGATGAGTGACTGGAGAAAGGTTTCACAAAGTCATTTCCCCCACAGACAAGATCTGAGGAAAGCTCAAAGTCCTGTCATAGAGGGTGGGTTCTTGAAACATATTATCATACTTGCCAGTTCAATTGAAAGGGCATCTCCCTCCCCCACCCCCAATTCATTCATTAATTCATTAATTAATTCATTCATAAATTCATTAATTCATATTCTCTCTCTCTCTCTCTCTCTCGCTCTCGCTCTCTCTTGTTTTTGAGATGTTTCTCTGTGTAGCCCTGGATATCCTGGTACTCACTATCTAGACTAAGCTGGTCCTCTGCCTCCCTATGCCTCCCTAGTGCTGAGATTAAAGGAGTGAGTCACCACTAACCAGTAAAAGAGCATCCTAACTCAGGGGTTCTACCTTTTATCTCAGTTACCAGGAGAATTTTAAAGAATTAAGTGAATTCTTTCTTCAAACTAAAAATTATCCCCCTCCAAAGTTAGAAGTACTTTTAAAAGCATGAATGATGCCAGGGTCTGTTAGTTTTCTGCAACCACTTTCAAAGAGGCACAGTGGTCTCCTATATCTCAAATAAGAGAAACATGATTTTTAAGTTGCTGTATGTCATGAAGGAGGCTTCAAACTATGGAAAACTTACTTGTAAATGAATTATCACCTAAAAAAGACATTAATACAGCCAATTTTCCTTGCCATATCTTTTTAGCACTGGCAGGAGTAATCCAATATATAGTACAGCATAATATTTGGGTACATGCATTAGTAGTCCAATATATGATGGGCAATTTTGGGTTAGTTTACTCAAAACTGACACTGATGCATTGATTATTCATTTATGGCATCTGAATTTGGGTACAGAGTAGGACCCACTTAGCAGCTGGCAAAATCTTATTGCTTAGATGGGGCGGGAAGACTGTTTTGAACAAGATATGCAGTCAATATTTCAGGGGATAATTGATAGAAGTTTCTATGTAGATTAATGTTTCGGTACTATGTGGACAGGACCATGCTGAACAAAAGAGTCTTCTCCACATACCTGTCTGAGTAGTCAAAGGCCTATCTTAATATACTGCTTGGCTACAACTAGAAACAAACAAGGATTTAACCGCTAATCCAGTCTGTGCTCCTCCCTGAAAAACACTCATTTGTCAAGGGTTTAGGCAGAGGAATGTTGGAACACAGCTGGGGTATTCTTAAACAAGCAGAAAGAAAGTTACCTTAAATGGTAGTGAAGATTTGACTACAGTTTGTGGAAAAGAAAAACAAAATCAACTTTTTCACTGTCTCCAAGTTATAGATACTCAATTGCCACAGAGCAGAAAATCCCATAGGTTAGATCTCAATAACCTTTCTGACCGTATGGATCAGTGAGAACATGTTTGTTTTAGGAGTTCTACATCCTAAAATGACACTGTCAATTAAGTACATTTGGTCTGTAGAAACATTAAGCTTTTCTTTTGAGAGCAAATGTCTCACTGGAAATGCCATGGATGGGTTGTGGTGGCCTACTACATTTCTCATGGAGAGCTATGCAGGTGCCTGAGAGGTGCAGCTATCTTTGCAGAATGGTGTATCTATTGATATGACATTATTTCAAAGGGATGAGCAACATGCTTTACAAAAAAGGAGAGCCAACAGAATGATAGAATGTCCCTAGGGGAGGAAAGGCCTCCTTAGATTTAGGCATATTGCCCTTTTCATGGTCGAGACAAAATATTTGCTGACTAGTTACCTATGACTGGTAGGTACTAGGTACTTTCCATGAAGATATTTAGACCCATTTCCTGAGGGTGTCTGTTCTTATTAGTTATAATAAGGCTTCTTTTCTCTCCCCAAAGATAATGACTCTAGTTGAACGTATAAATAGTGTTTGATAGGTACAACTGCAAGTTCTGGCAGTTTTTAGGCCTCTATGCAGATAAATGGTGTCCTGAGTCAACATATCTGAGGACAGAGTGTCTAGTAGGGAGGAACTGAAATGGCTGATATGGCAGAGGAAGAATGTGGAGAAAGCCTAGTTGATTAATTGGTAAACCCAGAAGAAAGGTGAATGGTCAGTTATTCCACTGTACCTTGACTTTATGACCACTAAACAGTCTAATGTAGAAACTTTCTTACTGAGTAGTTTATATTCTGATTTACAGGTACTCTTCAGAGCAGCCAAGCTTTCATTTCACTTCATTTTTATTTATTTATTTTTCAATAGTTGAGCTATCAACAGATACTGAGGGAAAGAAATGCCAAGTGTCTTTTATCTGAAGTGCCACTAATAGGGGACATTTATTAATATTCTATTGAAAATTCAAATTCTTTAATGAGAACAAAATAGTAGTATGAAAAAGAATTGTTCTTGTATCAAATACAGTAATTCAGGAGCAGGCCCCTGTAGCCAGGAGTCCCTAGATCCTACTAATTGTACTGTTTTTGTATTTCAGAACAAATGGTTATAAATGAGTATTTTCTTTTGTCCAAATGAGAATTCTCACTAGTTTACCATTACTTTTTTGTTTAAAGCAGGCAGCGGGGAGGGTATTCTCTTCTTTACACTAAGACTACCAATTTGCATAAAATACAAAATGAAAAGGCTCCTATAACTTACTATAGGAAGAGGATACTGGAGGTAAGTGTTAGTTAATTAACCAAACAGCAGATCAAATTAGGTAAGTTCTAGTAAACAGTGAGTGTTCTGCTCTTTCCTATGACAGTTGAGCTGCTTTGAAATCTTAAGGCAGAAAAATCTACTCTCTATCTAAAGATACCCAAAGTGTGTTCCTCAGCAACTCTCCTATACACCAGAAGCAGTGAGATGGAGAGTCACTTCACAGCTGGCCAAGACAAGCAGAGAAAGAAGCCAGTCAGCCAGCACCCAGCTTCACACTTGTGGTCTCTATGCACCCACATAGACAGGAAGTGTGGAAAAGCCAGTAACTGGTTACCACTGTTGTCCTGTGAGAAAAGCAAGACAGATACAGTTCACTGCTATCATTTATGAATGGGGAAAGTAAGAAATAGAAATAGGAAAATAAACTAAGATCACATGTCAGTATAAAAACTTCTAGGACTGGAAGTTAGAGTCACAGACCTCTGATCGACTATAAACTTCATTCTGATTAAAGAGATTTTCTCCCCACCCCCATGCTGTATGTATGTATTGCTTGTCTTAGGTACTGTCTGTTATTTAAGGTTCACAGTATCTTCTTTAGCTTTTAGAAATTCAGCACTGATGTGACATCTAAATAACAAGTATTCAGAATTGACACAGAGTGAACGAACTGTGATTTACACAGTGCTCCCCCCCCCACCCTTTTTAAACACTTTCAGAAGAAAATATATGTCAAAAGTAGGGTGTCATTCTATTCTTCCTGGTTCCTTGACGACCTCCATTTGGGAACTCTGAAGGTGGATGTGGGTGAAACTTTTGTTCTCTACAATTTTAGTTTTAGGAGCCAACAACAAGAAGCTTTATGTCTAATATTAAAACAATCTTCCTCACATGGTTTTAAAATTAGGTAACAATAGTGAAATAGGTGAAAATTATTACCTGGCTACATTTTAATGTGTGGTTTGGGTCCCAGAGCTGGCCCAGAATCATAGTTTGAGAATGAGCAAAGTTTTTAATTATCCCCATGAAACTGCACTGCAAAACGATGATTTCTTCTTCAAACTGAAAAATGTTCGACATACGCACTTCTACTTTGACTTGGGAAACTGCAGTCAGACAACTGTTACTATGTATTGCCAATCTTCATGTGGTTTAAGGAAAAAGGTGTGTGGTCTTGTTAAGGGGGAGGCAAGTTTGGAAGAAAGAGAAGGGTGATTCCTCATTGTTCTACACAGTGGCTTATAAAACTGGAGTATTCCTCAGGGCTGTAAGCCACAGCTTTTGCTTCTATTGTTGTGGCAAAAGATGAGCCTACAATTTTCTTAAGGTCAAAGTCATTTTCCTATCATTTAGAACACTGGGCTGTGGACAAGAGGCTTGGAAAGAAGTAGGGCAGGGCAGTTCTGGTTACTGTGAGATTATATACCTGCTCTGCACTGCATGAGCAGTGATACCTTTTCTAATCTTGTATTAAAGAGCTTTTATGTTTGCTCAGGCAAGCAGAAAGAACTGTACAGCCGAGTGTCTGTTCTCATCTTCCACCTTTCCTCCTTGTCCTCTAAATTCACTCAGTTTGAGGGTGAAAGGAGGAACAGAGCACGGGCAGCCAGCCTGCCAGCACTCCATGGGACCTGGCACTCAGACCTCTCCACTGGGAGAGGCATGAGATGGTTTTGGTTACAGAGAAAAGTTCAGGTTGGATAACTTGCTCACATCAGATGTATTGCAAGATGATCTCCTGCTGTATGTGATGCCTACATCTCCCTTGACTGTGACACAGAGTTCCAATTAGCACTTAAGGAAAGAGACTTTACAGAGAGCACACTCACCTCGACTAAGCCCATCAGGTCCCCGGAGAATCCGGCATTCTTCTATCTGGCCAAATGGAGAAAACATCACTCTGATATCATTCTCATTACATTTCTTCGAAACCATTCCTATGAACAATTTTCGGTCTTCCACAGCTAGGAGATAAAATAACAAATTAACAAAGGCCATGTCATCTTTTTTTCTTCTTGTAATCAATGCTTCATTACCAACCAGGCTTGGCCATGTGAGCAGGAATGCAATCTAGAGCTAACTAACTGCCCATATCTGCCCTCTTTCTCTAGCTCATCCCATCATGTCTGTCTTCTGACCCCAAGAGCAATTTGTTTAAGCTCCTAACTATCCAGGTTGGTTACACTTGATTCAGAAGTTGATTCTAGAGTAAAAAGTTGTTGCTATTCCTTGAGAATCATCTCTGATAGCCACTTCCTGGGAAAAACCAGAAACATAAGAGGAGGAAGTGGTACTAGTCCAGTACTTGGAGCTAGGTTTCTCAAGGAATGGAGATACATTTTTAGTATCATGACAGTGTGCACATTTTATACTCTATAAGAGGGATTAGACAGGGTTTTCTTCAGATCTGGGAGGTTCCCCCAAAATCCCATTTTTTTCTTACAATATTTGAACTATATTTAGCCTATTAGGCAAAATTACAGCTGATTCCAGGACAGTGTTTGCAGCATTTCTAGGAGAAAGGACCCTTTTAAAGATGTCTGAATTTCTCCTAGAGATAAGACCTGATTATCTTCTATTGTTTCGATTTACTCTATTCCTCAGAATTAAAAGTGTGGGTGAGGGAGGACTGAGATAGCTATATGTCTCTGAGACCTGGATTAGGCTCTGCCACAAGTCACTGTGTGACCTTTGTTATTGAGTCTATATCACCATCTTGCCACTGCTGTTTGGGAGGTAGTTAGTGCTGTTTCTTTTGGTCCTAATTTCCTTGTATACACTAAGTATTTGTTTTGGATTTTCTGAGTCCTGGTGCCACTGGATCTCAAGATATGCAGATCTCAGCTCTCCAGGACTGGCTCATCTCTTCCTGAAGCACTGTTTCAATTCAGTGATTTATCCTATAGCAACATTGTTGCAAAGTTCTTCATAATGACTACAAACTCCCACGTCTGTGCTGTCCCATTCACAGCTTAAGTTCTGTGAGTTTACTTAAAAGGGTCTAGTAGGATTGAGAAACAGACTTTTTAATGCCATCTCAGTTTAATTTAAAATTTCAAAGCTGTATATATCTATTAGTCAGTGCAGCTCTGAAGAACCTAAATGAAATAGCTAAATGTTCTTTGTCAAATAACTCCATGTAATAAGAGTACTTATTCTATCCATTTTTAGGATAGATTTCTCAGTCCATAAATGAGAAATGAGTTTTCCTAGGGTCATTAAAGAAATATGTGGTTTAATGTGGATTACAACTCATTTTCCTACTTCCAGGCCACTATTCTTATTTCCTTGCTGATTCCTCCAAGCTAGAGGAAGTAGATGAGACTTAAAGGTCTAGTGCTGTCATTAATTTGGAATGTGACCCTGATAACCATCTCACTTTTGTTAGTTACTTCTCTTTCCCTGAGCACTGCAGAGAAGTTAACCCAGCTTTGGTTAATTAAAGCCCTGGGGTGGAGGTGCAGAGTTCCCCTTCTCCTGCCTCCCTCTATACTCAAGCTACTTTCCAAGACAACTCAGAGAAAGTTTAGGGCTCTTTTCATGTCTTACAGAGATGAAACTTAAATAAAATCAGAATCTGGAGAGACATGTAGTGGGGGTGGGACAAGATACAGTATATAAGAGACAAAGTCAGAAACAACAGGGGTATATCTAGAGAAGCCAAAAAATCTTATATGATCAGAGAACGGGCTCAATGGCTAAGGTCAATAACAGAATTAAAAGTCACTGGGTGGGCTATGGGCTATCTTTTATTTGGATAAAAATGTTTCAAGAACCGTTTCTGTTGTACTTCTGGAAGAAGCGAAATACCAGCCACCTCCTGTGAATTAGCCCAAACCTAGTGGTCCAGCACTAAGCTCCAGCAATCCCAGATCCCTTTATAGTCTCCCCTAATGTATGATTACAGGACGCCCATGGGCTGGCCCCTGAACTTGGAGGATCTTGGACAGCAGGACCTGTGAGCCTGTGGCATTCCCTTGATGGAGACATGGAAATGAACGGAAAAAGAAAGGAAAGACTACGAGTTTCCAGTGCTGACTATTTCCTGCTCAAGACTCCTATACCAACCAAACTATGGCTGGCAGCTATATGAGAATAAAAAATTCCTGTCATATGTCTTACCTTGAAGAATCTTGCTTTGATTCTTTAAAATAAAAGCAAATTTTAAAACTTTCATTTGGTTTCTAGATTCACTGGTAAATTTGAAGTTACAGTGTTTAGCTAAAACAATCTGTACATTTTTGAGTTCCAGGATAATACCACAGTAAATTATATATGCAGATCCTGAGTAAGCTAAACTATGAACTGTCATCCACGCAAAATGAGTACAGAAAACAGAAATAATTTAAGAGGAAATCCTCACTTTCTGGGTACCACTAAGAATAAACTCAACCAGATATCAAGAAAGAAGACAACTCTTCCTTAAAATACTATTAGCTAAGAAAAAAGGGGAGGGTACTTCTGTATGTTAGTAATCAGTAAGAATGTGGATTGCTTAAGTAAATGTACTGTATCCAGAGTAGTCTGGTAACAAAAGAAAAGTAAGTTCCTTTCTCTTTAGGGCAAAACCATTTTCCTCCAGGAGAGTGAACTGAGCAGGGACTGGACTTTCACACATGGAAGTGCTACACAGATGGGTTCCTACTTCATGAATATCAGCAATAGAACCAAATGGCATCTAGACCAGAGGTCAATAAAGATCCTCTCACAGTGTAATCAGAAAGGGTTAATGTTTTGAATGTAAGGGTAACTTCTTAAAGTGAGAGTTCTAGAGATGTCATTTTAAAACATCCCTAATTGTAAGTCTGTCCTAACACCCTGGTGATGTGGGAATGCATTTATATATGCTGTGAATCTCAATCTTTAAATAAAGGAGGTGTTTTGGGCCATGACAGGCACCATAGAAGAAGTAGGAGGAGAAATTGGAGCATAGGTAGGAGAAGCAGGGCGGAGTCAGAGGCAGACCGAGCTGAAGCCGCCCAAGGAGCAACATGTAAGAAACACAGGTGAGCCACGGGCCACGTGGCAGACAGATTAATAGAAATAGGTTGATTTAAGATGAAAGAGCTAGCTAGCAATGTGCCTGAGCCATAGGCCAAACAACATAAAGTTAATATAAGCGTCTGGGTCATTTTTGGGGGCCTGGGCAGCTGGGCGGCTAAGCAGGCTTGGGTGGCAGGTCTGTGGGTCTCAGACGCCCGGGACCCGAGAACCCTCCTACTATACCCTGGCATACAATATGTCAAAGTAACACCTGGATTTTGAGCTGCTTGAATTAATTAACAACTTTTCAATGTGTTTGGGCTAACATATGGCATTTAATTACTGCCTCCAAATCTGCAAGTGGTTTCACTTTGAATTTTAAAATGATTTTTTTTCTTGTCTTTTAGAAAATCAGAAAGTGACTGGATAAAAATATTTCATGATTTCTACTTTTAATGGTAGCTTTGAAGGTTTTCACCTTCCCCTGAAAATATTAAGACTCTGGCTAGCTCTGAGCTTGACAAAGAATGCAGTGTTTCTAGAGACCTTGAGAAAGAGACTGGTCTTAGCATTTCTGGAGTCTAGGAACTAAGGTCCCTCAACTCATACTGCTGCAAAGTTAAAACAGGATGTATTCTATGCTTTTTCTAGACAGAATCTTCCTTGACAATAAGAAGCATGATACCAGTCAATACTGGCTCTAGCCAATGAGACTCAGCACACCACTAGAGAAAGTGAGCTCACCCTTTTGTTATCATTCACTGGTAGACAAGCTTGCACAGCTGGTACCTTCTACTTCATAGTAAGAGAACTGGAAGCTGGATGCTAAAGAAAACTTATGATATGTAGATGAAGAAAGTAACTATGCCTATACTAGTTAATGCAAGTTCTGGTATTCATACCTCTTCAAACACACTTTGCATACCAACACTCAATTCTCTGCAGTGGAAAATAACAAGAAAGTTGAACTCCGTTGTTGCCTGAGTATTTTACTCTATCAATTATTACTTATCTAGAGTAGTATTTTTTATTTCCTTTTTTTTTTGTATATCAGGCATGGTAGCACAGAAAACAAAAGGCTGTGGAGTAGAATGAATGTGATAAAGGATGTAGATTCAACTACAGCTATTTGAAGGATGGATTAAAGGAAGCCATACAGATTTAGGAAGCCTACTCAGTAAAGATCCAACAGTGCAGGGTTGGTGTACAAACACCTAATATTTCTGACCTTACCAGACATTCCCTGTATTAGACTGTAGACGGTTAGGGACTTAAAGGATGACTATTTTACTGGAATTCACTTATCTATAACTAAATGATCTTTGATTAGCAGTCCTTGTTCAGAAAATACAAAATTTCAGAATCTGAGCACACAGTTAATGAAGACAGTAACTGTCTAGCTGTGACGAGTCCTTTGTGCTATACAGAAATGTCAGCAAACTCAATAAAAGTGCAATTAGAGCTTGTTATACTTTTTTCACAGCCTACAGAAGCTATTCAGAGAGTCTTAACCAAAGAAATCTTTGTGTGCTTTATGCTTCTGAAACTATCTTACCTGTCAAAAATGCCACGAGGAATCAAGAAAGGCTGCACCACTTATAATTTGAGTTAAAAAGTATGCGTCTCTTCTGATTCCTAAGTTAGGTCCAAAGGGAAATGTGTAAACTATTTATACCTATGCAAGGTAAAGTTACATCTGAGCTCTCATAATAGAGTTTTTGAAATATAATTGTAAGTTTGTTCTTGTGTTTTGACTTTTATAGTAAAAACATTCAAAAAAGGAAGTCAAAGGGAAACTCATCTCACTAACAAGTTTGAGACCCCTTGGTCCATGTATGAGCTTATACTATGGTTTGAGCAGTCTAGGTGTGCCAAGCTAGCCACTTAGAAAGCAACATAATGTTTCTTTCAGTTTGTGGACTGTGCCACTAATTTAGCATTAGCATAACACAGCAATACTGTGTTTGTCTGGCATGCTAGGTAGGTATTATGCCAAATTCTTTACAGACTCTGTGGGAGTTTGTTTGATAAATGTCCCCCATAGGTTCATGCATCTGCACACCTGACACTTTTTGGAAAGGTTATGACATTTCTAGGACATGGAGCCTTACTGGAGGAAGTATGTTATTGGAGGTGAGCTATGAGAGTCCCTACAGCCTCACTTCACTTCCAGTTCACTTTATTTTCTACGGATGCTTGGGAGGTTGAGTTGTGATTTCTTAGCTTTCTGCTCAGGCCTCCTGCCATGTCTTCCCTAACCTTATGAACTCTCCCTCTGAAACTAGAAGCCCAAATAAATTCGTTCTTTTTTAAGTTGCCAGTAGTCATAGCCTTTTTTTTTTTTTTTTTTTTTTTTTTTTTTTTTTTTTTTTTTTTCAGAGCAAGAGAAAAGTAAGCGATACAGACTTTGATACTGGAGAGTAGGGTTGTTTGTGAGAAAAACCTGGCCATGTTGTCTTTTGGAGGAATGTGGAAGATTTGGAACTTGGCACTAGAACCGTTGTAAGCAGAACTGAGTGGGACAATCTACTGAGAGTGGAGAAGTAGAAGGGCTGGAAGTCAAAGTCTGCTTCAACATGCTTCATCGGGGAAGGAATAAGGCCTTTATCAGCAACAGAACTAGAGACCATTTCTATGATATTTTTGCAAAGAACTGACTTATTTCTATGTGATAAAAATGTATTTGAGGCTAAATTAAAAGAAATAGATTGCTTGGTGTTTAATCCCAGCACTTAGAAGGCAGAAGCAGATGTATCTCTGTGAGTTCAAGGCCAGTCTGGTCTATATAGTGATTTCCAGGCCAGTTAGGGCTGCATAGAGAGACCTTGCCTCCATAATAAATAAAATAAAAAGTAATGGCCCAATTTCTTTAATAGAAAAATTTCAAATTAGCATAATGTTGAATCTTTGGCATGATTATTAATAATAACTCTTATGGAGGTCTACAATGAAAAAGAACAAATGGGGAAGAATTTAAAACTATATAGGTTGAATAAAAACAGAACACTAGGAAGCTTAATATTTCAGCTAAGTATGTAATTAAGCAGAGATAGTGATTGTTAAGGAGAGTGGGTCCATGAAAGAGAGGCCTCTTGCTTTGCACTGGAACAATAGAAAGGTGCCCTCAGGAAAAGACTGTGCCCAGCTAGAACTCCAATTTAAGAAAAGAGAAAGCCTAATGGGCTGCTTGTTCATAGAAAGCTCCTGATAATTCAAATGGGGCAAGGGGGTGCAATCTCAAGCTGGTAACTAAATTGGCAGTTAATCCAGGTGGCACTGCCTTTGAAGGCATGAATGATTCCGGAGTGAGAGGGTCATGTGCTCTTCCTCCATAATTTTGGGCCAGGCAACATGTGGTTGTACTGAAGTCCCTTTGAGAAGGCCCTGAAAGGCCATTACATGAAGTTGTGAAAGTAAAGTCTAGTTGCATCCAAGACTACAAGATGTTGGAGATGACCGACTCAGGAGACATCTGCCACAGAAAGCTGAATACAAGGGGTAGAATCAGCTCAAAATAGAGATGTATGTTACATCCTACAGCAAAACCATAGAGCTGAGACATCTAATCCCTTACAAACTAAAGTCCTAGATACTGGACAAAGAGCTAAAGGAGTTGGTATTTTCCTTGCTGGGAAACTGATCCAGTATTTCCTTACTATGTCCCCATTCCTCCCTTTGGAATATGTTGGAAGTATGTAATTTAATTTTTGGCTTTACAAGTGTCACAGTTAAGAGAGTGCCTTGAGTCTCAAAACAGACCTTGAACTTCTAAACAGTGTTGAGACTTTAAGAACTACAGGGACTTCTGAAGTTGGACTAAATATATTTTGTATCATGAAAAACCATGAATGTTTGAGGGCCAGAGAATGGAATGTGGTGATGATGTCATGGGCTCATTCATTTGAATACTTGTCCCAGCTGTGCCTTATTGTATGTGCTACTCCACACAGCTTTCTCAAAGGTGCTATTTTAAGGTCTTTTTATTGTAGTAATAAGGATACCTAAAACCTCCTTGACTTTCAAGATCATGAAAAATTTGGGGCATAGGGTTTTCAGCAGTTTTTAGACTTAAACCAAATAATGCTTGGCATGCAGAGTTGGCACTGAGAACTCTTGGCTGCAATGGGTTTGTCCATCTGGTTGTGCATATGAACAGTAGTAGATAATATAGAGAAGAAAATATAACATATTTCAATGAATATAGCATATTTCTCAGGCCCTATGTGCTCCACTATCTAATTTATATTTATAAATACAATATTAAGCATTCCATAGACTTTCATCCCATGATTTTTGCTCTGATATAATTTAGAGAAGTATAATCCCAAAGGACAGAGAGAATATTTCTTGGTGGCTAGAAACTCCAAGAAGACACACACTGACAGGGCTTGCCCAACATGATTCCTCTCCGCTGTTTGCCACATAAGAGTATAAGAGTATATGGGAAGTCTGGGGGGTAGAAATGGCTGTCTTTAGAGGAAGGTATGTTTAGCAAAAAATGTTCTGCAGCCAGGATATCCCTCTGGGAGGTAATAACCAATTTCAAGGATTGTCTGTAATTTTCAAAGACTGTGGCGGAAATCTTATTGAGACTCTAAAAGAAACAAAAATCCAGCCTATATAAGGTAGTTACCACTATTCCTATTTTATGAATGAGCAGATGCAAAGTTCCATGTTGGTGATTATCATTAGGTATTAAGTCAGTAAAATAAATAAAGTTCCATGTCAGGGACATAGTCTTTTTCTTCTTCAACTTGCCTGGCACACAGGAAATGATGGAAGGAAGGAAGGAAGGAAGGAAGGAAGGAAGGAAGGAAGGAAGGAAGGAAGGAAGGAAGGAAGGAAGGAAGGAAGGAAGGAAGGAAGCAAGCAAGCAAGCAAGCAAGCAAGCAAGCAAGCAAGCAAGCAATTTGATCTTGGTCTCATAACAAAGCAGTGGCAGATTTTTAGAAGTTTCTTGTGATAATTGCCATGTTTATAATAAACTAGTATAGGGAAGGTGAATCTGCACTGACGAACGTAGGGGTAGAAGATAAGGGCAAAGCACCAGAACCTGCTCAGAGAAAGTGGGTAAGTGGCAGAGAGAGAACACCAGCTCTGACAAACCAGTGCCAGCAGCCCTTATAATAACTTGGAAGTTTTCTTTAAAACTTTACAGTCCACGAAGAAGCCAGAAAATGGGATACATTACAATTAGCAAAAACCCAAGAACAAAAGAACCAAAACCAAAATTAAAACAAACAAACAAACACAAACCCAACCAAAACCTTGTGGAGAGATTTAGAGAGAAAACATAATTTACATTTGCAGATATATAACCTCTAAGTGAATGGCTTCTGCCCTTATTACTAATTAATGGTGCAAAACTGCTTGCTGGAAAGAAACAGTGCTAATTATGTCTGTCTTGTGGGACAGAGAAGCTCTGTGGTCCAAGAAGGTAGATGATTCTTTTAATATACAGCTAAGTAAATTAAAAGAACAAAACAAGGACAGGAGGCTTGTAGAGATGGAAGGAAAATCTCAATAGAAACGTGGACTATCAACCCTGCAATGTCTTGAAGAAGCAAATTGATATCAATTTTGTAAGTATCAAATTGATATTGTAATAAATTGCTTTTATTACAGATCTTATCACCACACACACACACACACACACACACACACACACACACACACACACACAACAGCAACTGTTATTTAACCAGCAGAGCAAATGAGTTGATGGAATTGTACTGGAACAATTGAGAGAAAAATATAGCAAGATAGAGAAACAGTGAGAGAAGAAAGGATGATAGCCTGGTTCTCAGTGGGCCACTCATTTCCACTCACATTCTCTGCACTGGTTAGGCTTCAGTTGTACTAGGAGTAGATCAAATTTAGTCAGGTCCCACAGGGTTAGCACATAGGACAAGCCCTAAGCAGGGGAAATGGAAAACCATTCCCTGCCACAGTCTCCACATTTGCACCCCGTCCCCCCAAATGAGAAAGAAGTGTGAGCACAAATTTCACCAGATGTGCTAACCACGGTGCCTGAGGTAGTAACTGTCCACCTTCCAGCGGGGAACAACGGCTAGATCTGGCTCCTCCCTCCCCCACCTGACTGAAAGTAGCAGACATTATTACATTAGACAGTTGGTTGCCACCTACCGTTTGACTTTTCACTATCTGCAGGTTTCATCTGAATGGGATGATGCATCTAAAAATATAAAAGTGAGAAAGTAAAGGCAGATTGAATAACTGTAAAATCAATTTCAGAAATGTGATACTATTCAAGTATTGCTATAATTACAAGGACACATGACTAATAACAAGGCTAATAACTAATAACTAATGATGGCATACCTTAGTTTGTTGCCTAGTTTTTATGTTCAAGAATCTAACCCTCAAGCCAGGAAACATTTTAATAGTACCTGAAATCTTGAACTTTGGAGTCAGGCTGGAGTACAAAAGCCTCTATACTAACCCTCTATATTATCAGTGATCCTAGCCCTGCAATCCTAGCTGTGTAACTTATCCAGTGCAACCCCTCATCTGTGAGATGGGGAGAACAGCTGCAGAGATGGGTTTGGAGAGTCCAATGAGAGCACACATATAAAGGGCTTAATGCATGAGCAGAGCCAAAGAATTTAGAATTATGGCTGTACTACTTAAATGATACTCATCTTTGTCTACCAGTTACTTTTTGCTTTCTGGGTTTATATCAAGTCTCAATAGGAAATATTTGAAGGTTTATCAGTGGCTTGATTTAGGTACCAATATATAATGCAGAGCCACTGGGATATAGGATACAATAGGAGAGAGGCATGAACTTACTAATTTAGTACATATGTAGGAATGGAGAAAACTTGAAATAAATGAGGTTGATATCCTGAACCATAGAAGAACTTGATGCTCCATGGTTCATTATACAAAGCTGATGACACTTTTCCGTATGATCCAGAATGCTACCACTATTTCCAATTAAAATAAATTCCTCAAATTACTTCCAAAGGTCCTCTTATTTGATATCCATCAAACCCCAAGGAACTGGGAAGTCAAAGGGTGGATAGAATCACTGGCTATTTAAAAGCTCTTATTATAATGGGTCCAGTCTTTGCAAACTTTTAATTTCCCCAGGGGACTTCCATTACTTGCAAGCCACAGCTCTGGGTTTCATCTAATTTAAATGAAAGGAGAGTGCCATATTTAGTTATAGTACCTACATGATGGGACATTATTATCAGGTAATAAGTGTGCACCACCAGTGTCTTTAGAGCATCAGAAAAAAAGACAGTGAAAAAAACTGCCAAAGGATAAGACCCTAAGTAAATTAGAGCTGTTTGTATGCCCTCAATGGCAGGATGTTTATATAGATAGAGCATAGGCCTCGAGATAACAACATCTCCTAGCATTTCCACTCCATACATTCACATATTTGTGGAGCAGAGACTACTTGAAAGCAAAGTGGAATATGACTTTAACCAGGCAAAGATGTGTTCTATTTGTTTATGCTGAATGTGTCTAATTTTGTAAAGATGTTTTTATTTGTTTCATTTGCCTGCCCAAGGCACCTGATTGGTCTAATAAAAAGCTGAACAACCAATAGGTGGGCAGTAGGACGATAGGTGGTGCTGACAGGTAGAGAGAATAAATAGGAGACAGAATGGGGAAGAGGAGGGGAGAGGAAAGAACAAAGGAGAGAGAGAGGGATTCACCAGGGCTAGGGCAGCCACCAGCCAGCCAGGCAACTGCTGGCCAGCCAGACACAGAGTAGGACATACAGAATGAAAGAAAGGTAAAATTTCCCAAGGCAAAATGTAGATCAAGAGAAACAGATTAAAAAATCTGGCTAATGACAGAATTGGGATCAGAAGTCGAATCTCCCTGCTTTAAATACAGTGATGACTCTCCTAGAAAACACCACTTCTCCACAAAATGTCTAACATGAATCTTGGACATAGGGGTCTTTAATTAAGAGTTTCAGGCTTCACTCACAAGAGTCTTGTAAACACTGGTTTAAAAGTGCCTACAACACACCTTTACATGAAAGTCTTCTCTGCTCCCTCTAAACTCCCTAAACCCTTCATCTCTGTAGGTTCATGACTAATGTTACAGTAATAACTCATTCACCATCTCTCTGTAGCTGCCCAATTTGACCTAAGACTATCTAGAAATAACAGCAGCAGTAGTAAAGTAGCTACTGCCACTATGTACTTCAATTGTTTTGTTCTTTATTGGGCCCAGAGGGGGCGGGCAAAAGTTGGTTCACAGAAATCTTGGTTTTCAGACTATGGTGAACTCTGAATGCAGGTATATTCTGAAGATAATTTAGTAATGTATGTAAAGCACCGTAACCTTCAAAAAGGGTGTTCAATCAGTACTGCATTAAGAATGGCTCATTATCATGAACACTGTTCATTTGAGTTACAAATTTCTGATCATATACAAGTTGTAAATGTCAAAAAGGACAAAAGCAGCATGGAGGAGTCATTCTCATCAGGTTTTTTTCTCAAAATCTTCTGATTCAGAAAACTTTGAGAGGTTTATTGAGTGGAATGGGGAGGTACTACAGAAGAATGTGCATTCTAGTTTGTTTCAGATTATAATAAAGGGATTCTTTCTTCAACAAAAGGGGCTTTAAAGGTTTGACTGAGAATTATCCTGGCACTATTCATCCATTCATTTGTTTTTGCTTTTTCCTATATTGCTAAATGAAAGAATTGAAATGAAGAGCTGTCATCATGATGGAATATGTGGAGGAAACTGAGACAATACAAAAACTCAGAAATGTCCAGAACAGAGCAAGGAAGGACAAACTGAATGTGGTATCTTAGGTGACTCGAGGTGTTCCTTGCTGAGCCTATGGCATAAGGATTGTGAGTTTAAAGTCTGCCTGGGCTATAGAATTGGTCCAAAGCTAGCCTAATAAACTTAGTAACGCTGTGTCTTATTAGTCAAAGGAGACTATGATATAGTTAGTGGAGAGCATGAGGCCCTGGATTAATTCCTAGTACTATAAAAAAGAGCTGCAGAAAGGACATCTCAAGGAGAAGAACACATCACAAAGCTAGTGAAAATAGGATCTACTGTTATTACAGAATGACGCTATGACTTTCTAGCCAAAGCAACAGGAGCTTCTTTATTTTTTTTCTTTAAAAGATTTTTTTTTTTTTTTTTTTTTTTTTTTTTTTTTTTTTTTTTTTTTTTTTTAGCATACCCACCACTGTTTCTCTCTCCCCTCTTCCCAGTCATCTCCGAGTTTCTCCCATCCCCCCTCCATTCCTCATAGAGGGTAAAGATTCCAAGGGTGAGTTAATGCAGTATGGCATATCCAGTTGAGGCAGGACCAAGCCCTATCCTCCAGTATCAAGGTTGAGCAAGTTGTTCCTCTCTAGAAAATGGGCTCATGCACCAGGAATAAACTATGGTCCCACTACAAGTGGCTTCTTAAACTGCCCAAACCATGTACCTGTCATCTACATTCACAGAGCCTTGTTCAGTCCTGTGGAGGTTCCCCAGCTGTCAGTTCAGAGTCAGTGAGCTGCCATAGCTTGGGTCAGCTGTCTCTGTGTATTTCCTCATCATGATCTTGACCCCTTTGCTCATATAGTCTTTCCTCCCTCTTAAATAAAAACACTAACTATGAATAAAGTAGCTGAAGCATAGTAAGACTAGGAAAGGAGGTCTATAATCATGAGAGACTTTAAAAGAAGCAAGTGATGCAAGACTACCCAACTGTGAACTAAAACTGTCCTGTCACCAGGATTTGGCAGCTGAAAGCCACATCCTCAGCATCTTTTTCAAAAACTGAAGATGAAACCAGTGGTGTCAGCATGGCTCCTTCTTAACACTTTCCAGCCTGATTAAGGAACCTTCTCTGCTGCCTAAGCTGGGTGATAGATTTCCATGCTACGCAGGCATCTGAGGGTCTACCTGATGACAACAGAGCAGAAACAGCTCAGAGAAGTCAGTAGTTTCTTCCAGTGTCTAATGTTTGAGCAGTTGTAAGGGAATTCAGAGTAAGAACTGAACCTAGTTCTGTTTCACAAGTGAGTGTATGATTCTCAAGACAACTTTTCTTTTCTCAAGGAGCTTCCTTAGAGATGTGTGCCAGTGTCTTCATAATCACATGTAATAAGCTATGTTTGAAACAAATGTTCAATGATCTGTCTGGATTGACACAATCTGTCTGAACGTTCTGATAAATCAAGGAAGTTTTATAAACACCAGCCTCTGACATGTTTTTTCTGGTCACAATGAAACTTGAGCAATGAGTCTACTACCTGTGTATCAGTAGCAAACTGAAGAAACCCCCCACATATCCCTACTCTCTGTAGGGTAGCACGTTTTCAGAGAAAAATAATAGGTGCCAGTTTTACACATAGATCCTTCTCACAGGAGTGCAGCTGACCTAACATCCTTCATGTTAGCAGTTTTATGAAAAAAGGTTTCTACATTTGTATTACTACAGATCTGAGTGACAAGAGTCCCCTTCTCACTCTTTGTAAGAACACTTTGTCCATAGTTACACATCAAGTTGATGGCTAGTTTCTTGGTCTCTATTTAGTCTTACTTATTTTGAAAAAAATGAAACATAATAAAAAGGGAAAACTTAATGGCTCCTTTTCTCCCTTTATTGGGGATAGG
Source organism: Phyllotis vaccarum (assembly GCA_033318265.1). Lineage (NCBI taxonomy): Eukaryota > Metazoa > Chordata > Mammalia > Rodentia > Cricetidae > Phyllotis > Phyllotis vaccarum. The sequence goes on from JARWLC010000011.1 coordinate 6,169,217, forward strand.
GTAGTTCTAATAATTGTCATTATATAAGGGCTACTTAATTTCTACTACATTAACTACTGGAATTATGTGTATAGTCAAAATAGAAGCATTCAGCACACCAAGCAATGCTTCTGTGGAGCTGCTTAATTTTCAGTGAGGACACATATATCATCATTTTTCTACTCTAAAGCTATGATTGTGCACCATCCACAACATGCAGCTTCTTCTGTGTAATGCAGGTATCTTGGATGTACTCTGAATGGTGCTGCAGTATACAGGATTCCCAACTTGGATCTCTCCTCTTACTGTGTAAATATCATAGGGTACTGATGTAGAGTGTCTTTCTGTACACTGTGAATATACTTTATTACCATTTGTAAATAAAGAAGCTGTTTTGGCCTATGTCAAGGCACCTTAGAGGCAGGCTGGAAATCCAAGCAGAGATAAAGACAAAGAAGGGCAGAGTCAAGGAGAAGCTGCAGGCTGCCACCCAGAAAGTAAGATGTAATGGAACACAGGTAAAGCCATGGAGCCATGTGGCAATACACAGATTAATAAAAATGAGTTAAGCTAAAAGAGCTAGTTGTTAATGAGCCTGAGTCATAGGCCAAACAGTTTATAATTAATATTAGCCTCTGAATAATTATAAGTGGCTGCTGGACCACAGATGGGAAAGATTCCTCCATACCTCTGAGCCCATATAAGTCAGAAAAATTTCTGACTACAAATGGTGCTCACCGTCAAGCATTGAAAAATCTTTTAAAAGATTCTAAATGCACAGAAATGGGGCCACACTGGGCTTCTAGTCTTACAGAAATTCCTAAGTATGAAATATATTAGGCAGTCAGCCACCATGAACTAAACTGTACGGCCAAATTCAAAGTCTCTCATAAGGGCTTCAGTACAAAAGGCTTCTCCCAGCCACTGCTTAAAAACATAGATCCATGCTACCTAATACTGCTTCCTAGAATTGGGAAGGTAAGCGTGACTGACTGATACCTCTTCCATGTTGAAAAGCTAAGCAGGGTTAAGTCAGCAGCAAAAAGTCCTAGCCACACAGTTTAAAGCTTAAACTTAAAAACTCTCCTGGTCAAAAATAATTAAAGATACATAATAAAACAGACTCAGATGTGAAGGAAAAAAACTCTAAACAGGTTACAATGTGTGTAAATATGGAGGCTTGGGAGAGAAAAGAAAAAGGGTAGAGAAAGTCCTTAAAAAAAGAAATAGAGTGATAAAAATATAGTAAGCCATGTAAAGATGGAAAATATACAGAGTCTGGATCATGTATATGATTATTATTTTAGGTTTTTTTTTTTTTTTTTAGTTTTTTAGCTGTTAATGAGCTAACTGCAGAAAGACATTTGATTGTAAAGGCTGCTAACTTAAATCAACATATTTATATATATATATATTTTAATGGTATCTTGATTTTAAAATTTGGGTTTAAGAATATGTTGCTTTGGAAAAGAGGTACTGCTTTTGTTTACACAGAAGATTAGAATCTATGGATTGCTTCCAGGCTAATCTGATTTGATTGAGGAAGACTCCTGAAAAAAAAAATCTCTGATAGAAAGAAATGGTCCAGATGATTGAACATTCACCATCAGTTTCCAGGTTTCTGACTAAGATGATCCAGCCACAGGGTCCCTCAAAGATTATCAGCACCTCTAATCAGCAGAAAGTAGCTTAGAAAACTATGCCTACATCCCCCTAAATAGATCGTGCAAGTTCATCTTTGTTTAGAGGATTTGGTAATTCATCATAGTCAATCTCTTTCTAAAATAAGAAAAGGGGATATAGATATGATAGAATAAAAAGAGTAGATGATTGAATCTATTTTTAAAAAGCGACTCCTTGTTTTAAGTACTTTACATTGATATAGATTTTTGTTTACTTATACAAATTTAAGGTTAATTTTGTTGTACTGCATTTATATTTCTACTCTCATTTAAGATATGCTTATACAATTCCTTTAAAATTTTAATATAGTTAAGAAATACAAATTAATAGCCATCTATGATAAACTTATAGTCATGTTAGTTAAGTTTTATAGATATATAAAGATACATTTCAATTAGATAGGTAACTTTCAAACACTTCAAAGACCGATGGATATAGCATTTAAAATATCTTAAGAACTCTGACTTTTCTGGACAATGAGACAGGTCTGTTCCAGACAGCACCAATCTATTTCAAGAGGATGATAGACATCAAAGAAACTCTATATGGAGTTTAGTTTCTTTGTGGATAAAGTTAGTCACAGTATGCTGTATAAAATGGACATACAAGACCCATAAGAAAGTGACCTCTGAACTTTGCCAGAACAAACCAAAATGGTCCTTCAGGTTCCTGCTTTGCAAAGAAAACTGCCAGCCATTCTGTAGGACACAGGAAGAAGTGACGGAAGAACTATGTCATAATAGGTGGAACAGTGCTTCACATTTCCTGCTTCACTGAATAGTATGCCAGAGACTCTAGGCTTGTAGGCTGAAGATGGATGCCCCAAATGTTACAGAACTTTGGGTGACTGTCCAAGTAGCCAGATGTCTCTGTCATTTCTATAATTTTGGAAGTTGCTTACAATGCATTTTCTGCTTACTCAGATAATTTTATATCCTTCTGTGGTCTTTGATGAGTTGAAGACTAGAGAGATATAATTACAGTTTTCTTTAGTCATGATAAAATGTAAATTAGATATGAAACTTTAGATTCACAAATATAAGACAGTATTTTCCTTAATTTTGCTAAGTACAGATATTGTAACTGTAATTATTGATTGATAACTATTTTGTTATATATAATTTTACTATGTTAAAACTGAAACCTTCCTTTTTGATTATATAGCAAAGGGGAAGTGATGTGGAATGCCTTTCTGTATGCTGTGAATATACTTTATTACCATTTATTACTAAAGAAACTGTTTGGGTCCATGGTAAGGCAGCTTAGAGGCAAGCTGTAAATCCAAGCAGAGATAAACATGAAGGGCAGAGTCAAGGAGAAGCTGCAGGCCCTCACCCAGAAAGCAAGATGTAAGTGAACACAAGGAAAAGCCATGAAGCTAAGTGGTAATATGATAGATTAATAGAAATGTGTTGTTATAAGAGCTAGTTGATAGTGATCCTAAGCCATAATCCAAATAGTTTGTAACTAATATTAGCCTTTGTGTGATTATTTCGGACTAAGTGGCTGCTGGTCCAGACGTGGGGCTAGGCCAAAGCAGAAACTTCTACTGTGATGTATTAGTACGGTGGGCCTGGACAGGTCAGAAAACTTCTGGCTACAGAGCACACCTTTCTCTTTTCCCTTAATATATGCCCTGGAACTGGTCTGTCTACTACTGGTGCTCAGAGTGACAAACTGTTGAATTGAACAAATATGTTTCACTCCTGAAAGTGTTTTAGGTTCATCACAGAATATGCAGTTGTGGCTGATGAAAATGAAAATGAGGATAGAACTTTGGAACAAAAGCAATTACTGAAGGTCTATGAGGGTAATAGAGTATTCCACCTAGCTCTGCCAACAGTCATCACTGCCTAGAATCCAAATACTATGGCACAGAGACAGGTTCAAGGCTAGGCCACATCACTAGTAATCATTGACTACTCCTTATAGAACCCATTATAGAAGAGCCTAGACTGATTTCTTCTAACTTCTCTTCTCAGTTCAGTGATACCTATAAGGAAGAATACGACTTACAACATGTCACCAGGCAAAGGCAGAGGATGATGAGAAGATAGCCTGGCTGAGTTCTTACATACGAGAACTCACGTTGAAATTCGTTTAATCCTAGTCATCCCCAATTGATGAATTAATCACCTTCCCACACAAGATTCAAAATAAAACATGCCATTTAAAACCTGAAATAGTTTTTAGAAAGTCACTGTTATACATCTCATTGTTAAAGCTTTTCCAAACCCCTTAACAGAACTGCTGTCCTTGCACATATTATTAACTTACTGCAATAAAATATTTAAAAGTAAAGAACAAGGGGAGTGAAACAGGCAAATTTCTGAAACAGCCTCATGCCAAATGAGAGAATAAAAAGATTCCAGTTTGTTAAAAAACAAAAGCAAAAACAAAACTTATAGAACATATAGAAAGACATTCCCACATTATCTCCCCTTCAGATTTACTGCTTCACAAAAATATACACTGGAGACTTAGGGTGAAGATGGATGCCCCAACTTTATAAAGGAACTTCGAGTGATTGTCTAGGCAGACAGGTGTCATCTCTAGATTTTGGAAGTTGCTTATACTTCCTGTTTACTCAGGTAATATTATATCCTTCTATAGTCTTTGATATAGTTAAAGATTAATTCTTGCTTAATAGATACTTTGTTATATGTAATTTTGCTATGTTAAAATTAAAGCCTTTTTAATTAGACAGAAACAGGGAGATGATGTGTGAATGTCTTTCTATATACTGTAATTATCAATCTTTAAATTAAAAACTGTTTTGGCCCATAATAAACACCATAAAAAATAAGCAAAAAATCAAAATAAATAATAAAAAGACAAAGATACAGACAGTTTGAGCCAACCCCCCCCCCCAACACACACAAGAAAACATAGATAGAACACAGATGAGCCATGAGCCACGTGGCAGGTCAGATTAATAAAAATGAGTTGAGTTAAGATAAAGGAGCTAGCTAGCAATGTGCCTATGCCATAGGCCAAACAGCATGAACTTAATATAAAAGTCATTTTTGGGGCCTAAGCAGCAGCGAGTCTAAGACAACAAATCTGTAAGTCTAGACTTCTGACTGCCTGGGGCCCAAAAACCTCATTGTAACAAAAACTCCATGACAACACAAAAATGATTTGTGTAAAATATCTGGTATCTTGCTTCCATACTAATTATGAAATACAAAATGCAACTCTACTATCAAAGAGTTTATAAAAACAATTTTGAGAATGGTAAGTTGTAAGAGAGTTGTCACCAACTGTAGATAGGTGACTCTCTGAAATGGAAGACTGCATATACTGTCAAAAGTTCTCTTTCTTAGAGAACACCCCACGGTTACATAGCTTTACCACTCTAACTTAAGTATTTCTATCACTCCAGTTATTATTACATTATGCTTTGCATTAGGGGATAGAAAATAAAGAGTGTGGCTTTAGGACTGCCAACTTAGCAACAACATCTGCATGTGCTGTTGTTTCAGATATAAATTTGCTAGGATGTAGTTACTGGAAAAACAGCTAAGCAGAAACACAGATGGCAAAAATAATTTCCCAGATCAGTAAAAACAAACTTTAATCAATAATTATCAAGTATTATGAATATAGAGGAAATCATCTCTTCACTCCTAATTTTCCAGGCATTTGTTAAAGGCTTTCTGAAAGTTAGTCAATTATTTCTTACGATAGTCCTGTTCAGTTGGTACTTAGAATAATCAAGAGGGCAGGGCAAACTAACTTGGCCTAGTCACATAGCAAACAAGCAGGGGACAGGATTCTAACTCATGTCTATTCATGACAAGAGCCTAAGTCCAGAGTTTCTAGGCCTCTAAAATATATGTATATATATATATATTATATATGGTTTTATGTATTTTTATAAAATATAGAAAACAAATAAAAAATAGTATATATTTCTTTCTGAGATTGCCTTAATTCACACAATATGGTCATTCCAGTTGTTGGATTCTTTAAATCAATAAATATACAGACAAGTCACTATTATATAAGCAATTATTCACATTCAAAGGGTGTGTTAACTACTTAGATTATTCATTGTCATAGTTATTTTAATATTTCTTTATAAATTCTGGAGAAAACTGTTACCCTCTGAAGACACACATTCATGAAAGAAGATTCATGAATATCTGGCTATATCTGGCTACAAGACAGGGTCACAAGGCCATTCATAAGTGCTCTTATAGAACATTACAATTAAGTTACCATTATAGGTCCATGGGGAATTTTCAACTACTGTTTGCTGCCATATTTTTATATACATGCTCTAAGAGAGAAGAAAAAGTTTGAATGGATACAAACAAACAAACAAACCCAACATATAATTTTTTTCCACATCAAATCACATCTGGAGAAAAACTCAGAAAAAAAAAAAAAAGAGATTTCTTCCTCGTAGTCACAGCACTATGTGAAGTGCTCAGTAAAGTTATTATCATCTTTTTCTTTTTTAAAGTTGCCCTGAGGGGTTTAGTAAATGTTTATTTGAAAAACAATGGCCTTTTCTGGTCCCTGGGAAGAAATGTTCAACTCCCAGTTTTTTGATACATAATAATAATATAGTGATAGGGAACACTGATAACTCAAAATTCTGTATCTGCTTTCCAATTAGTGGGATCCAATTCAGCCTTTTAAAGTCACAATATATGGACTATTTATATTTCTGCTAGAATCATGCAGTATACTGTAGGGGATAAGATAAGCAATATAACTATTTAGTCTGGGCAAAATATAAAATAAAATATGGCAAGAAAATTAGATTATTCTAGGTAGAATTCTATGCGGAAATTTGGAGTCTGTTACAGTGATTAAGTCATCATTTCTGACAGATTACTCTAATCAGTTGTCAAATAACATTCCCAACCCCATCTGTAACTTGGCATCCTAGTTATTCAGTTCATGTTATCTTATAACATACACCAAACAAGAGAGGTACAACCTAGCATTTATTATACTCATTAGCTATTACTAGGTTCTGTTTTCATACTAAGTAAAAACACAAGTTTCTACTTTGCTTTATTTCTAAAATTAAAAGAAAAATAATTTTAAAATAGGAAACACAGGCCATGAATAAAAAATAATAATAAAAGTACAAGACTCCCAGAAACAGTGCTATTTAAAATTGGCAATACTTTAGTTTTCTTTGACATATTAGTGATAAAGGCAAACCCATACTACTTTTAAAATTATGGTTCATTTTACTTCAGTGTGTATGATTATTTGCTTGCAGTCATGTATGCACAGCACATTCATGCCTGGTCCCCTTGGAGACCAAAAGAGGGCATCAGATTCCCTGGAACTGGGATTACAGATAATGGTGAATTGTTATGTGGGTACCAAACCTGGGTCTTCTGCAAGAGCAGCAAGTACTCTTAACCACTTAGGCCTACAAGTTTTTTCTTGCTCAAAAATGCTTGCTTCTAAATTCAGTTCCAACTCTAGCCGATATTTCTAGGCACCATATGCTTCAACCCAGTACTCTCATCAGGCTTGTTTCTCTTTTCCTTACTGTAGTTTTCTTTTATTCAAATTGCTTAACTCGTTTTTTTGGAACCTCTACCATATGCTAATCCACAAAAAAGCATCAGAACTCTTATGCATATAAACATGTTGTTTCTTTTGGCAACATAGCTGTTGTAATCTGTTCTAGAAAAAGCTTACACTTCAAACTAGGTTAAAACTTACTTTTGTTGATTAATCATGGCATAATAGGATATTTTCTAATTCAAATTCATCTATTGCATGGTAAAAAGAAAAAAAAAAAACAACCCTGCAATTATTTCCTTTCTAGATGACTGGTAAAAGTTTCCAAAGTTTAATTTTACAGGCTATTTACTTTTAGAGGTCTGGAGAGGTTTCCAGTAATTCCTCTGCAATATTTATTAGTTTTTAATGCCCCCCCCCCCATCCCGTGCGTGTGCGTGTGTACATGGTATATGTGTGTGTGCATCTGAGATCAGGTGCCTGAGGAGGTCAGAGGTGTTGGATTTGGTGGAGCTGGGGTTACAGGTAGTTGTGAGACACCTAACAGGTATCGGGAACTGAATTCAGATCCTCTGCAAGAGGACTATACACCTAACCACTGAACCATCTCTCCAGCCCCATATTTACTAGTTTCAATTAAGTAAACTTAAACCCAGACTTGACAACCTACTCTGTCCTATAAGTTTACCATGTTTATTGGTTAGTATTTTGTACCCAACACAAAGCTTCCTTCATCTACTTCAAACAACTTTAATGCTGTACTATTATTTATGTTTTATTTAATAATTTATAACTTCCTTTCAGTTTCCAGATAATCTAAACTCACCATAGAAACGATCCAAACAAGAAAACTGTTAAAAAAAACCCTCTGTGTTATAGAATATTATTTTAAGATTACTACATTTGTTTATGCTATGGAACATTTGTTTAATGATGCAAAGATGTGTTGTATTCTTTGATGTTGCATTTAACTCAGGCGAAGCTGTGTTACTTTGCTGTCTAAAACACTTGATTGGTATAGTAAAGAGCTAAATAGCCAACAGCAAGGCAGGAGAAAGGACAGGCAGGGCTTTCAGGCAGAGAGGACACACAGAAGTAGAAGAAAGAAAAAAGATCAAGGAGAGAAGGAGGAGGGCATCAGGGCCAGCCAGCCACACAGCCAGCCACACAGCCAGCCACACAGCCAGCCACACAGCCAGCCACACAGCCAGCCACACAGCCAGCCACACAGCCAGCCACACAGCCAGCCACACAGCCAGCCACACAGCCAGCCACACAGCCAGCCACACAGCCAGCCACACAGCCAGCCACACAGCCAGCCACACAGCCAGCCATGGAATAAGATGTAAAGAAAGACAGAAATAGAGCACGGTAAAAGCCCAGAGGCAAAAGGTAAAGGGACAATCCAAGTTAAGAAAAGCTGGCTAGAAATAAGCTAAGGCAAGGCCAGGGATTTATAAATATTAAGAAGTCTCTGTGTGTATTTATTTGAGAGCTGGGTAGTGGGCCCCCAAAAGAGCAAAGAACCAAAAGAGTAAAGAATTAGAAAACCAACCACACCTCTGGCTCACAACTAACTTGCAAAATTTAAGTCAACTGTATTTTATCTTGAATATGACAGGTTACAGGTAATTTTATTAACATAATGAAAAAGCATAATCAAATTCTATATTCTGATGGTCCTATAATAGCTTAGTTTTTGATTTCAAAATTGAGTAATTTTTAAGCCACATTAGTTTATGCTTAATATATCCACCTCTCTGCAAAATGCAACTTCCTCTTGAAAACAAGCATGATTGAGTGATTTACAATGGACAAGTAAATTCCATACCTTAGTTAACATTATTCCATTTATTTATCAATCTGCCTCTGTGTGTTTTGGGATTCTTACTAATTGAAGTTTTTTCCTAAATTATGTTCAAGACAAAAATGATTTAAATTATCTCTGTGTCTACTCTCTTGTCTTCCCTGCATCCCACAGCCCTTTCAGACACACCTGGTCAAAAAAAAATTTCAGTAAAAAGAAATGAGAAATTGAGAAAAAAAATTCCTTATGAACAATTTAATATCATCTACAAGTAAGATACAAATCCCTTAAACATCTGAGCAAGACATCTGATACTGTGCTAGCAGTTCTACCTAGATAACTACCATAGTACTAATTTTGGTTGAAATATTCCAAATGAAGATCTTCTTTCTAGTGCTGCAAATTCTTTAGAGTCTGAGTTTCACTTAACTATCTGACTTTGCTATCTACCTTCTACTCTTTTACAGGACTCTGTCTAACAACTTTAGAAATTATCTGTTGGCAGAGTTTAGGGAAATTATGGTGACAATTGAAATATCTATATTCAAGACATTAAATTCAATTCTAAACATTAAATTCAAAGTTGAAGCTTTCAAATATATAGCCTGTAACCAAAACTTAAATGGCAAAAAAAAGGTAGAAAGGATAAAAGAGAAATTCAGAAATAAAGCCAGAAACCATGGATGGACAACATTTACCAGCAAAAGTAAATCTCTTAATTTCTTACATGTTTACATAGGGAACATTTAATTGGGGCTTGAGAAGTTTGGACACTTGATTTTGTAGGGAAAATAAGACCATAATTAGAACCATAAGGTCTGGGTTAGACCAGACAGGCTTTGACAATTACAGATATTTGTAAAATCTCTCAACACCCTTAAGCTTTGTTAAATTCAAGCTTGAAGCAAGTATCACACCAGCAAAGTCAGTGTAATGACCATAAGGATACCGCATAATAATAAATAAATGTGTGTGGTAAAGTGTAAAGCACTATGTGGTTATCAACTATTCTTTTCTTTCTTATATAATGAATATATACATATATATATAAATTGACAGAACATCTACGAACAAAAACTACTCTTAAAAATTCACTGATCCAGAAACATTTGTGGGCACCATATATGGTATGAGGCTCTGAAAGTGTTTTCTCTCCATAAGGAATTTGAATCTCAACATGGAAAGCACTAACATGTTAATAATGGAGAAAATAAAGTATAGTAGGTGACAGCATGATTTGAGCACTTAGGCCAGTAGACTGCAACAAAAAGTTTTGATCCTTAACTCTTATGAATGCTGGAGTACAGATGCAATATAGTATTTGGGGCAAGAACATTTGGAAGCTGAAGGAAGAGGAAGAGGCTTTCACCCTTTAAGACTCAGCAGTCATCTGATTTTTTGTTATTTTTGTCTTTTATCCCATAAATTACTACAAGATGCACATATCAATACTTACACTATTATGAGCATGACAAGGGTAATGTACAATTCTAGGGCATTGACTAATTAAATCCCAGCTTCATTCAGGGCTGCATTTGGTTTTCATAGTGATAATCTGATGATGCCCTTAATCTCATCTATGCTTTTATTAGTTGTGATAACTGAACTCTGAATTGATAAACGGGGGAAAAAAACTAGGGATACTACTAAGGCAAGATATAAATTTCCTCACTGCCTGGAAATGGGGGATAGTAAGGGAAAATACAGGAATGGGGGGAGATGAGGATGGTTGACCCACCTATTTACTAAAGTAACAGAGAAAGAGGCCTTGGTTCAGGCCCTGGTAAGAAAATGACTTTAATATTACAATTTTCTGTGGACCATCTAACTAAATCTGTTCAAAAGTGACTACTAGATATTTATATTTTAGGGCTTAGTAAAATAGACAGTTTTGAGATTTGGATTTCAATAGTCTATCAAAATTGTAGAAACCATGATATTGATTATCAGGGTTCTAGGGCACATCAGTATTTTAGAAGCTTTCAAAAACATACTTTTTGTCATCTCCATGAAAACATAAAAAGTCAGTTATTTTTGGGGAAGTATTATTTTCTTTATTGGGTGATAAGGGCATTGTGAAGTTACATGGACCTTTAAGATGCTTCATTGTGTTCTCTTTTATACTCAATTGTTCTATAATCCAGCTTTTTCTATCTTCTAACTGTAGGACAAACTCAAAAGTTCTTTTAAAAATGAGTGTCAAAGTTTGACCAACTGATGTGTTTATCTCTTATTGTTTACTGTACATTAAACATGATCTTTCCCAGCAAAACTTTTAAAGGTTACCCTAAAAAACCATATTACAATAAAATATGAAGATTCAAGTATCATATTTAGACAAAAAAGTCAAGATAGAATGCTAGTGAACACACCAAAATTATTTAAATTATAGCATCTACTGAGAGTGCCTCCATGAAAGGATGAAGATGATTGTATAGGAGTACAGGACGTCATTCTGGAGAGTTAGACAACTAGGACTTCACTTTGACAGGGTTCAGTAGAGCCCAGCTGAGGAGCCAGCACATTCTTTCACCTTTCTTTTCAAATCTAAGTCATCTAAATAAATTTATGTAAAATAGTATACCATGGATGTGTTCTTAAAGTCACTACATCCCTTTTAGTTATCAAGACCATCTTAGTGGTACTACCAAAGATTTATAAAAGGATAAAAATGTCTTGAATTTTGTTCTTTTTTTTTTTTTCTAAGCAACATGATTAGTCAAATGGGCTCAGAGTCTAGAATTTTAATTTTACTAGTGGGTTGAGATGCCAACTGTGACCATGTGATCTTGCTTCTGTGGAAGTAGTTGACTTCAGATGGTTTTTTTTCCAAGACTAAGGGTTAAAGAGATTTAACTTATAAGACTCAGAGGCATAGACACTGATGATAAAGCAGTAATAGTTAAAATCTTCAAAATTACACCAGTAAGAAATAGCTATTCTTTTGTTCCCAGTCTACCAGTTCAGCCCTAATGATCAGACACTAAACACAAAAAATGGGCAGAAAAATGTGTGGATGAATGGAGTCCAAACTATATACAAACTCAGTTGACAGGATTCCTACCCCAAGAACTAGATATTTGGTTTTAATGAGAAAAATAAAATTTATGTGTCAAGGAAAGCCTGATTTTTATCCTTTATCCCATAACATGGACTCTGGGAGGCCAGCTCCCATGGTCCACTCCAGGATAGTAAAAGAAATGCGTCAAGAGTATAAGAAACTATTTTAACTGAGGGTAGTTAAGAATAAATCTCTATCTGGCTTGTAAAATAAGGAAAAATACATGCGTTCTGATGGTAACTTTTTCCTTTACTTCAGTTTAAAAATGCTCTCTGACTCTTTGTGTTCCACATTGCTGCATTCTATACAATCAACTACACATCTCACTTTACATACATACACCCACACAAATCCGTACAGTTACATCTATTTTCACATAGTGTCTACACATATTTCTTTTACATACATTTCTCTGATGTGGGAAGGCCTTTCTGTATGCTGTGGATATCAATCTTTAAATAAAGGAGCTGTTTTGGCCCATGACAGGCACCATAGAAAAAGTAGAAGGAGAAGTCAGAGCATAGGTAGGAGAAGCAGGGTAGAGTCAGAGACCAAGCTTGAAGCCCAAAGGAGCAACATGTAAGGAACACAGGTGAGCCACAGGCCACGTGGCAGATAGACGAATGAGAATGGGTTGAGTTAAAGATATAAGAGCTAGCTAGCAATGTGCCTGAGCCATAGGCCAAACAGCATGAACTTAATATAAGCGTCTGAATCATTTCTGGGGGCCAAAGCAGCGGCAGGTGGCTAAGGGGTCTGGCAGGGCAGTCTGTGGGTCTGGACTTCTGGCCACCTGGGACCAAGAAACCTCACTGTAACATTTCTCTTCTACATCTCCTTTTATATAGTTTTATCTTCTTTGCCTCCAAATAGTTACACATCTCCGTACAGGCATAGATATTCATCTCATATGCATAGCTCTCTCATCATATAACACTTTACACTGTTTCTACACATTTTCATGCACAGATACTACATGTAGCAACAACACTTTCACACAGCTATCTCTCACACACTCATTCACACACACATGCTTCTTCTACATCATTTACTCACTTTTTGCTCACTCATTCTCTCACATATCTCTCAGCCTTTCTTTAGGCTTCTTCATCTCTCATTCAGCACACACTCACTCATATCTTTATCAATATATTGCTGTTGCTTCTTACACATTCTCATTCATGCATACTCATTCTTTCTCTCTTCCTTCTACACTGCTGCTGCTTCCTCCATCCTTAGCCAAACTCTGGACAATTGTATGTTGTCCACTCTCATAATACATGAAGTTACACAGATTTTCTGAGGTTAATCAAGTCACAAAGACCAGCCAGTGTAAATGCTTGGCCTTGCACATAACCTTTTCCTGACAGAGGATGACACTGAAATCCAAGCCTTAACAATATCAGTAGAAGGTTGAACCTTGAATGGTCATGGTACATGAAGAAAATAAACTGTTGCAAGGGGGCATGTCTCAAAACAGCCTGGCCTTGATTTAGCAATAAACAACACCTAGAAATTAGTCTTTGTGTGTTTTCTGCAGGGGTAGTTTAGTCTGTTTGAATTTGTTCTGAAGTCTAAAATTAGTTGTCTTTAAGCCTGAAAATACTGTTACTTTCCTGTGCCAGTAAAGAAGAATATTCAGGTATTATTTCTATACATCAGAATTATATATATTAAATAGAAATCAACTTTCCTGACTATCTACAACTGAAGTGTGCCCAAAGATGTAAAACACACTATCAATGGGCTGTGGAAAGAACCCCACAGCTGCTCTTATTAGGGAGGAAGAGGAGTGGCAGTTGAGACAGGTCCAAACAGAAAATAACCAGTCATTAACAGTCAGTGATTCTACGGCTCTTCCATGTGGGGCTCCCCCTCAGGGAATTATATACCTGGAGAATCAACTTGTCAAAAACTAGTTGTCCACCTGCTGCATACTGCCATGGCTCCCAGCAATTCTACATACCCTTTCTCAGTGTCCTTTTCTGTTTAGGCGTATTATACCCCCTGGTTGATACTAGTTCTTGAAATTGCTTTCCTCTTGGCATATGCATCATCCCCACTTTGCTTCTTTTTCTACATGGATCCTCTATCAATGAACTGCTCTATAGTCAACTAACTGAAGCTCACCCTTTGCTACTGGGCTGAGAAGCACAACTACTAATTTAAACAATGGTAAGTTTCAGTCGTATGTGGTAACAAATGACAGCACTAAGGATGTCTGCTGGACTATAACCAGTCACAAAACCACAAACTGAAAAAGTCGTGATCTAAAAGAAGTAAGGCTCAAGAACTAATCAGCGAACTTTTTTAACTGTTCAGGGTATATGACATTCTTTGAATGTATTCAAAACTATAGATTGTGCAATAGTAGGCTGACCTTAGCATTCATGTGGTAGTTAAATTTTATTCCTCAGCAAAAGTCTCTCAAGCTATGGGTATCAAGAAAAACAGCACAATAAATACTTTGCTTTTCTAGCAAGTAATTTCAAACTCAAGAACGCTGAAGCAGAGGGACTCTACATTCTTATGGCTTCTATACAGTAGAAATGGGCTGCTGAGTATTGCTGATTAACTCACTGTGCACAGAAAATTGTTCCTCACACTTTAGGATTGGCTTATTCTGGCCAGGAAGAATAAAAAATAATATGAAAGAAAACTGCTTGAAGTAGCACCAGTTCCATTATCTCCTCATAGTCTAGGATGTCTTAATTCTCTGTAGGTCTCATTCAAGGATTTTCCCCACAAGTTTAAAGTACCAATGAGAGGAGAAAACACAGGCCACCCTTGTAGATCTATTTATTTCTTTTCCTAGACGGTCAGGTCATCTTACTGTTTTTAACACCTGAAAAAAAGATTCAGCAAAATGAGTCTTTTGTGTCACAGGAGCTTGTTTTCGTTTTTTAGTTGTCAGACAGGGTGTATAACAATTCAGGGATTGCAAAAGGTACCTCTTTACATATATTCAGTTGCCTTGTATTATGAGAGAAGCCTAGAAATACAGTCCTATCAAAAAGTGCCTCGAAATGTTACCATAATGGATGACTAATGTCTTAGTTTAACTTTCAAAAAGTGTACTGTACATATACTATTTTATCCTATAGTCAAGACATACTCCAAACTGAGCATCACAACCAAACTAAGAAGCACAAAACAACAAAACCTCATCTTTGTGTGAATGTATGTTAAGAACTAGGGATTCCCTTTAATTGCAGGTCTGGAGTAGAGCCTGAGAGTTTCACTTCTTACCCTGTCTCAGGTGATGTTAATGCTGATAGTCTGAAGACCATACCTTGAGTTAGCAAGATCATGCTGTACTTGGAGGAATATAATCAGCAATGAAAGTCCATCCAGTTGAAGCCAGACAAATATAATATCAATGTAGAAACTGCTTGTACTAAAAAGAACTGGCTCCTTACTTGGGTTTAAAAAGTAACTAAAAACTGGATGACATCATAGCATCTCTTTCTTTACTGTTTATGTCTACTTTTCTTTGGGACTACTTGCTCCCCTCTATATGTTTTTAGGCATGTTGTAATAGTTCACATTGTCAACTTGACTGATCTAGAATCATCCAGGAGACAAACATCTGGGCAAGTCTCTGAGCGAGTTGCTTTACTGGGTCTAAGGTGGCAAGGGCCACACTAAATATTGATGATACCATTCCATGGGTTGGAATGCTGCATCCAAAAAGAGGAAAAAATGAACTGAGCACAGCTTTCATCTTTCTGGTTCCTGGCTGTGGATGCAATGTGATTAGCTGCCTCACATTCTTGCTATCATGACTGTCTTGCTATAATTAACTGTATTCCTTAACTGAGAGCTAATATAAACCTTTCCTTCTTCAAGTTACTGTTGATAGGTATTTTGTCACACAGAAGAGGTAACTAATATTCATAGTAACCTGTCAAGGTGCATCTACAATATCTAACTGGTCTCATTCTTCTTTAAAGCTAAAGTCACAAAAGTAATAGTAACTGAGACACTGTCAGCATACTACAATAACCAATATATTATATTTCTGATTTCCAATAGGTGCCTAAATGTCTTCAGTCAAATCATCCCAAACCTGCAGTCATCATGGATTTCAGGACAGCTAGATCCTCACAGTACAAGCCCCTTGAGGCAATTGTTCATGATGGCAGGTCTGCACTTGAAGCACGAATCTTCTGAGAAACAGCTTATCCCTTCAAGTAATAAGAACTCTTTGGACCACCTTGTATAACCAGAACTGAGAGAAGGGTCATAGACAATGATTTATTTGGTCAAGACAGATTAATTACCTAAAACTTCAGTTATAGAAAAAGAAAACATGCTGTTTGTTATCAATACCTAGTCCTTGAAGCTGATACTGGATACTTTTTGAACAAGCGGTTCTAAAACTTACCCAACACTGGAACCATTTAGAAAACTTTAAAATACTGATGCCAGGCTCCCCAGCTAAGAAAGACTCTTATTTAATCTGGCTGGTACAGCTTTGGCTACATAATTTTAAAAGCTTCCCAAGTGATCTTAAATTTACAGATAAAGGCTGGGAATCACTGTAGGTAGGACACAGCTGTAGGTATAAACAGACTTGAGGATTAAGGGCGGCTTCATTTCCTTCCTCAATGTTATAAATACATCTATTTTATGGTTATTTTAGGTACATGGTCAGAAAGCTGTTTATTACTCCTTTAGGTCTTCCTCAGAAAATGAAAATGGGGAAATAACATCAACAGCCTTCAATGAAGAAGAAAAATCCAAGAATATGCTGGTAATTTGGACTCTAAATTTCTGATTCTTTAAAATAATGTGCTTGGCATAATTTTGTAGGGACATTGTGATAACATGATTTGTTGCCATATCTCCACCAGTGTTTGGTTGTATTTGTTAGCACAGAATCTGTCATCTGACCTGGGTTTTAGTTTCCTCATCTTTAAAGTAGGGAGCTGGCTATTATAAGCTCCTGCACTAGGTGACTATCATTAGATTTAGCCTACTTTCTTTCCCCCGTATGTCTTATTGTTCTGTTGATCCACATAACAAACTGAAACAAAGAAGACACTTTTAAAATTAGCTACAGAATTTCTTGAGATTTTGACTCTTATTTTCTTCACTGATACTTAATTTTTGTTAAATGACCTATGAATGTTTTGCATTTGTCAACTGTGACTCAGAAGTGGCTTAAGTCACCTTATGACTGAAGTTTTCTAGCAAGTGATTCAGTGGTACTTGTCTTTTGAGGACTTTTTAGAGCTGTGGTTATGGTTATCATCTATGAGCTGCACACAAACAAAACAAAACAAAATAAAACACAAAAACTGCAAGTAATCAAAATCCCGGCTAGAGTCTATGCATACACTTAATGACAACTTACAAATAGCTCATACATCAGATACTAGGAATGAATTAAGTCTGGATGAGGTAAACCTCAGTTAAATGACAGTTGTCCTCTATGTTGTATAATAACCAGTAGTCAGAGACACTCTTAAAATAGTAAATGGAAATTTCAGAAGTAATTTTAAGTTTCAAATACCATGCCATTCTGAGCTTTATGCTGAAACGTTGCTCAGTTCTTCACTGACTGTGAACCATTTTTTTGTCTGACATACCAATACTATACAGTATGAATTTCAAAGTATGTTTACAAGAAAGAACTACATACAGGGCTCAGTACTATGAAGTTTCACATGTAAAGCTGTGGTAACGGAACCCATCTCTCATGGGTAAATATACTTTTCACGTACATCTAGTTGGGAAAGGTCATAAAAATATTCATTAATTGATTTTCTTATTTAAAAAATTCTTTATTATGTATAATTTATTTAGCTCTCTTAATCTTAATAGAATTCTAGTTGAAAAAGGCAACCAGAGACAGAAAATAAATCTTTTATTATTTACATGTTGTCAGATACAGACAGCTAGGTAGGTAGATAGGTAGTGCTTTTGGCCCACTTCCTAGGACACAGTAAAAAAACACAGTTACTTTTAAAGTTTTTTTAAAGCTCTATTTTTAGTTTATATGTATGAGTGCTCTGCTTGCACACATGTCCACACATTACATGTCTTCAGTGGCTATGGAAGGCAAAAAAGGGTGCTGGATCACTTGGAACTGTTGTTATAACTGGCTATAAACTGCCATGTGGGTGCTAGGAATTAAGCCTGGGTCCTATGGAAGAGAAACCAGTGCTCTTAACTGATGAGCAATCACTCCAGCCATAATTATAACTTTTATTGATTCAATATGCACTATTTTTTTTATTAGATTTAAATTTTGAAAGCCACTAAAAACTAGAAATCATGTACATACACACAAACATTTATAGAAGCAAAATGTGATAGAAGCATAGTTATCCTGTTGTTCTGTAACTACTCTGCTCTATAGCTAGCATATAAAATATATGAAATGATAGTAATTTATTTACAATTTCCAAATCTCTTGACTTGCTGACAATAACTATGTTGTACACTGGATAACACAGGCTGCTTAGTACAAAGCACCTCACATAGTTCCCTGGTATGTACTTTAAAAGGTGCTCTTCTGAAGAACCAATAATTCTATGTTTGGGCAAGTTCATAAACTGCTCACCTCACAGAGTACAATATATAACATGGCTCAAGCCACTGAATTAAGCTTTCAGAGGTAAAGATGGGTTTCCCGTCATTCTGTAGCTCCTGTCACTGAAGTGTGACAGTGCCATGTAAAGTGTGGACCTAAAGGGGTGGTAAAATGTAATAACCTAAACATGACTGCTCCTTTAAATTCATAGGAAAACAAGATATCACAATTAACAGAAAGATTAACATTCCCCTCACTGCTCCGTTTCTTAATGGGAACAGGGAGGGCAGACATGAGTACTTCTCAGACTGATTATCTGTGTCCACAGTGGAGCAGTCACTGGTTTCCCTGGCAGGTGAGTGCTGTGTTCACTCTCATTACACTGTGTCTAAGGAATGTACTGTTTGCTTCTGTTTTTAGAGCCCTCACCTTGTGCTGGAGTCCAATCTCTCACTGGCAACAGAAATAGAGCAGCAGTGACTTCTTAAATGATTATGAAGACATCACTGCATAAATCCAAGCTTCCTCATCAGTAAAACCACAGGGTGAACACAGCTGCTTTTTGAAAGTTTCTAAATGTATCTAGTACAGTAGGCTGTGATGGTTGTGGGTAGGTTGAAAATAGTTGTTTTCCCATTTTTAAGTAAATGTCCATGATTCCTATTGCTTCAACCTTAAGAGGTTTTTGCTTATTCCTTTAAGATAAACCTCAGGCCATGTCAGTCTTTCCCCTAGAACACAGAAACAAAACAATGGGGAAGTGTAAGGAGGCCAGCTGGATAATGATAGGCCTTAGAATGCAGATGGTAGACTGGCAGAAACCCTGTGTGTATATAAAGAAAGGACCCTAAACCACGAATTTCAATGGAATGATGTTAGTAAAACTATACTCCTCTGAAGAAAGGTGTTGGATTTATAATCTTTTTTGAAAAGCTTTTCTTCTTAGAATAATGGCTGCCTTTGATATTCATATTCTTCTTGGAGAACACTAAGAGAGCAGCCTCATACTTGAGTTTTGAGCAAACTTTTGCTTTGCCTAAAGTTTATATGATGTGTCTGCTAGATAGTTTGGTTTCACATACTGACCATGCTGAGCCACCATACAATCTGATACGGATGTTGCAGCAGGATCAAGGTGGTGTGAGCACCTGTGGAGGTGCCTTTATGACTTACTTATCTCAACTACTGGTGCCCTCCTGAATAGCTGAAACATGCATAGATGTCCTGTTTCCACTGACAGCTCAGCATACCACACTGTAAATTGCAGCAGGATAAGGGCACAAGACTTTTAACTTATTTTGAGATAGTTCCCAAAAGGAACTCTTGGACTCTTGGTAGGCTCTGTTGGAAGGAGTGGGGCTATCATGCCAGATAGAGTCTATAACAGTAGAAAGCCCTTCACTGAATTTATAATCCAGACTCTCAGCTTTGAACCTGAATGCCTGTGAGCTCAGTTACCAGTTGGGTAATCCAAAGAGGATATTCATTTTTTAGAAATTTTGTAAGTTTCTACGAATCAAACAATTCAATGTATATTTCGTGGTGCTGTAGTCAAAGTTAAAATAGAGTTCTGGAGCTTCCAAATGCGCAATCAATCAGGAGTATATTTGTAACTACTTTTAAATTTTTCATGTGTCCATGGATATGGTGTCCACTCATGTATATGTATTTATATATAGCACGGTTTATGAGTAAGTGCATGCGTTTGTGTACATGTCTGTAGAGACTTGAGGTGGATGGAGGCTGGGAGTCTTCTGTGATTGTTCTCTACCTTACTCACTGAGGCAGGTTATCTCATTGAGCCCAGAGCTTCTCTCTAGGCTAGTCTAACTAGCCAGATTGTTCCTGAATACTGTTTCTGACTGTCTCTGCTGGAATTACATGCAGCCCACCATGTCCTCTTGGTATTTATGTGAGTGCTAAGGATCTGAGTTCTAGTCCTCAAGCTTGTATGGCAAATGCATTATTACTGTGCTGTACTGTTTCTCCAAGTTGTGCTTCCACTCTCTGAAATATCCCTTCTAAATCCACTCAGAGACACAGATGCCTGAGTCCTAGAGACTGATCTTTTTCTAGTTGCGACTGATTTCCTAGAAGAAGCCAGAGAAATGAACTTGATCTCTGGCACTTCAGTGTCCTCAGTTTAACAAGGTGAATGCTATTGATATATCCCTAAAACATTTCTAGAAAGGATAACAGAAAATAATTCCATAAACCTACTTCCAAGCAGAGATGATTCTCTTATCCATTTAAACTGGGGACAAGAATCAAACAGATAAAAGAAGCCCACCAACAATCCTAAAACCTCATTAGGTTAAACATCCTTTCAACCTAACCTAACCAAAGGCTGTAAACAAGAAAGTGAGCTGACTTGACATTCATCCTCTTCCTCTTTCTTTTTGCTCGAGTGCTAGGCTACCTGTAGGTTCTTAGAAGGGAAAGAGAAGCAGATGCCTGGAGAATTTCAAAGTTGATAGTGAAGTTCTGCGCAACCCAGATTTGCTACATGGAGTATTCTCCAACTATTAATCAATAACTGAAGGAGTAAAGTCAGATAGATGTAGACTTCTTCACTAACAGGACATGACTACAGACAAGGTATAAAAGACAGAGTACAGCTGTTTAAGACTGGAAAAGATTCCTTTATGTGCTTGCAGAGGAAGGGAAGGCATCAGGCATATGCATGATGAGTTCTCAGAATAAATGATAGGAACAGTGAAGAAGATAAAGGAGTACTTGTCATACTGTCTCCCACATGTACTGTTCACTGTTTTCTTTTTATCTCAATGACTGTGACAGATGTAATGGCATTTTGAAATCCTATTTTATTATGAAAACAGTTTTAACAGTGTATGTCATAATGCTAATGAAACTTCCTGAGTACTCATGTACAATGCCATCTATACTGAAAGAAAGCAGATAAACACATGAAGTTCTTTTCTGTTTCCCCTCTTAAGTGAACAATGACTTCTTTGCACTAAGAAAATCTGGCTTAATTGTGGGGTTCTCACTTTTTTTTTTTTGATTCAAGCGCCAGATTCTTTCATTCTCTACTTTTGGTAGATGATGAAGAACTTCAGTATGGAAACATTCTCCATATTTACCCATGTCATACACTTTCATTTTTGGAGTCTCAAGCTTGAGGCTACAAACAGGTCAACCTGCTTCAACTGGGCATAAGTCTTCTAAGTCATGCACAGTTCTCAATGAAGGATTAATATTCTGCCACTATTCAAGTGATAAATTGTTATGGAAATCTTACACCATAGTAACAGAATTTGGATGATTATCTGCCTTTATGTCAAAATTTCTATCTTTGATCCTTTAAAATCTATATTGTCTCTCTGTGACTTCATGGAGAACTTTAATTAAATTCATAGGTGCCTTCCTCTCTGATATTTTAAAAAAAGTTTTATAAATATTTTGGGTTATAAGATCTTAAAAGTGAACTTAACATTCCAAGTTTACTATTGATCAGTTGTAGAAAACTGATGAGTTTTTAAATCTGTTACTTTATTTTGTCAGTGTGCCATTCTATCAAATATCATAAAATAATAATCACATTCAAAGAATAACAAAGAGCAATTTTGAAAAGCTGATACAAAACTAGTGCCAGGGCATTTACATAAATTCTCTCATAAAGCCTCACAATAATCCTATTGTTCAGCCATGTCACCAAGACTGTTTGTTACATAAAACAGAAACACCCTCTATAGAGTTCTGTTTTTAATTTTTTTTCATTTTTTTTATGATGGTGTAGCTGGATCTCTACTACTTTTATTGTGTGTATTTTCAACTTTTCATCACTAAGGAACTCTCATTAATTTTCTCCTATATATCTCCTTGTATTAAACTGGCCATGTTTGAAAATACCTTGATTTTCATTTCATTTAATCGGGGACATGAATAGTAAGTGATGTGGGAATGTCTTTCTGTATGCTGTGAATAAAGGAGCTGTTTTGGCCCATGACAGGCACCATAGAAAAAGTAGGCGGGGGGAATCAGAATATTTAGAAGGAGGGCGGAGTCAGAGACAGATCGAGCCAGATGCCCAAAGAAGAATCACTTAAGGAACACAGGTTAGCCATGGGCCACATGGCAGACAAATTAATGGGAATGGGCAGAGTTAAGATGAAGGAGCTAGCTAGCAATGTGCCTGAGCCATAGGCTAAACAGTATGAAGTTAATATAAGCATCTGACTCATTTTTGGGGGCCAGAGCAGCAGCAGACAGCTAAGTGGTCTGGCACTGCAGGTCTGTGGGTCTGGACCTCTGGCTGCCAGGCCTGAAAACCTTATTGTAACAACAAGTAAGTGCTGGTCAAAGCCAGCTCAAAACAAACATCCTCCTACTCAAGTGTCATGCAAAACTTTACAGTGGGTGAGATGGTCTTTAAACATTTTATTTATTTATATTTTATTATGTGTACAAATGTTTTGCCTGCATGTATATCTGTGTACTACATGTGTGTCTAGTGCCCATGGAGGTGAGAAGAGGGCACTGGACCCCCTGGACTTGGAATTACAGACAGTTGAGTCTCCTTGTGGGTGCTGAGGATAAAACGCTGTCCCTCAGAAAGTACACCCAGTGGTCTTAATTACTGAGTCATCTCTCCGGCCTTCCTAGTCTTTTGTGAAATATTAAAATTTCCCTAGTTCCCGGGGATCTGGCTGGGACTACAGATTATTATTTGGTTAAGATTTATTTCCATCCTATAACTTTTTTTTTTCCACTAAAGTTATGAGCTGGAAGCAATCTGGTTATATCTGACTGAGTCCCACTTGGGGGTATTTCTATAGTTGGACTGATATCTCACTCTTTATGACTCTTAAGGAAAAAGGACTTTTGCACCCATGAAATTCCTGTACACCATACCTTATAAGACTTCTTTACATCCTTGACTTACAGTAAGGAAGATCATAGACTTTACTTTTTGGATTAACTTTATTTCTGCAAAGTTAAGCATTATATGAAAATAATAGCTACAAGCAGGCATGGCTCCTTTTAAACAGTTCTATGAAGTCAAATATTTTAATTCTGCTCAAATTTAGCAAACATAAAACTACATGTGGTAGTATGAATGTAAATGGCCCCCATTATCTCAGAGGAAGTGGCACTATTAGGAGGTGTAGCTTTGTTGGAGTGGGTTTGGCCTTGTTGGAGGAAGCATGTCACTGTGGGGGGTGGGTTTTGAGGTTTCCTATGCTCAGGGTACTGCAGAGTGTCTTAGCTGACTTCCTGTTGCATACAATATGTAGTACACTCAGTTATCCCTCTAGTACCATATCTGCCTGCGCGCCACCATGCTCTCCACTGTGATGATAATGAACTGAACATCTGAAACCGTAAGTGAGTTCCCTCAATAAGTGTTTTCTTTATAAGGGCTGCTGTGATCACAGTATCTTTTTACAATAGAAACCAAACTAAGATACTACAGAAGGCAAATGAAAATGGATGTTTGCTTTATACATTCCATAGAAAGTGTACTTTCTGTTCTGGGTGGTTGACTACAGAGCCCACACCTAGCAAGTTAGAAACAACAATTTCTAAGGCATTTAGAAATCTTTCCAGATTCCAGGAGCTTCACAGGCAACATGCTTTTTAGAATGATTATGTCCCAAGGAGTGTAGGGGAGGGTATCAGCTCAGGACTCCCAAGACCGAGGAGATTTATTTGCCCCAGAAGGACAAAGGGAAGGGAATAAATGACAGAGATGTGAGATAGAGAATGAGGGAGAAGGGGAAAGGAACAAGGAAGAGGACAAAGAAGTATTTGTCCCAGAGCAGGGAGATAAAGAGCTGCCTCTGCATAGAGAGGAGACAAAGGTGGACCATGGGCATATTGTGGTTTAGAAAGGTAAACCCTGTTAGGATGAGGTGTTTAATTTTAACTGTGCATATTAATTGGGTGAGCTAAAGGGGACTTTTGATTTCTGGACTTTAGTACTTTGATAGCTAGACCCTGGTAGTCAGCCTCAAGAGGAGGAAGTAGAGAAAAGACCTTGGTGATTAGCTTTAGGAACGCAGTCTAACATTTAGGAATGGGGGAGCAGGCTAGGGTCTCTTCAGAGAGTTATATAAGAGGCTTTAGAGAGAGGAAAAGAAGGGGGATCATTGTGATTAAATTATAATCTCAAAAACAAACAACAGTGTCCTTTTTTTCTTTGTTGAGGGAAAAAAAAATGGTATGCCCAAGGTCTTTGTGTGTATGGTACGGGGGATTAAATTTGAAGCTTTGCACATATGAAGCCAGAACTCGGATATACTGTATTTTTATCATGAAAGGAAACACTCATTAAACCTAGTATGCCACACCTTGAGATTAGAGGTAACCAAAGTTCTTCCAAGAACATAATGGTATAGGAATAGGAAAAAAAAACCCCAAATTACAGTACAATGGCTTATTAGGTATCCTACCCTGTGCACACAAGACTACAGTATTCTCCATCAGACTGTAAGTGAACTACTTACTAAAGATCTCAAGTGTGTGTGTGTGTGTGATTATTTCCATATTGTGTCAGAAGTAGAAAAACACTAAAGCACAGACCAAGTATATTTTAATTGTCTATTGTCCTTCAGCTAGACCAAGTAGAAGCCTTGTCAGGATTGATCCTTGCTATTTCCTACATAGTACTTGGGACACGCTAGTTGCTCAGTAACTATGTATGATTTATTAACCTCATGAAGTATTAGCAAGGAACAAACACTATTATTTAATCTTCTGCTTAAGCATTAAGCAGCCCCTTCTAGAAGAGAGGTTTGTGGAATGAAAGAAATGATTCAGACTCTCCTTTCCTCTCAGGGGGAGTTTCTGGATTAGCTCCCCTTGTTTCTACTACTCTATTTCTAGGGGTTTGAATTGAACATGGAGCTCTAAGATCTAGGGTTTTTCTCAGTTACACATTTCTCAGGCTTAAGATACACATCTTGGGTTACCAAAAAAGTCTCCAACTCTTAACTTCAGTTACACTCTACTTAATGTAAAAAAGGGAGCTCCAAAGTTCAGTTGAAGAGCAGACAGATCAAACTACCTGACAGACAGTCCTATTGGTTTCTTCCCCTCCTGCACTAATCAAGTTCTTTGTTTCTTTCAAGATAGGAAAATGTTACATCGGACCAAAAGAAAGCTCCAAACATTAGCCAAGTTCTACTTTATCATAAAATTTACTTAGGACACAAAACAAAAAGTGTACAAGAAAAAAATGTCCAATTTGATCTTGTTATAAATTCAAAGTTTGGACATGTTAGACAAGAGGCAACAAGTAATGGACTTTATACACAGGAAAATGATTACAACCAGAAGTGTCAGCAGATGATGTGCTTTTCTTTCTTTGTCTCTTTTATTTTTATTCACAAAGAAACTGGAGGCATATGGCAAGGTACATCATTAATTTCTTATTAATATTATATATGAAGGCAACCAGTGAAAATAGTCATGCTACAACTTTAAATAACTGATCTTACTGGGTATTTAATGAGAGATTTAGCACAGCAGGGTTTCTGCTAAATTAAGTTCTGCTTTCAGATCACAGTGGGAAAACAGGTGTATATTGGTTTAGAATTATGGAAATGTTGACTAATTCTAAGGCTTGTAATCAAACAGCAAGGTACCCTGTAATATTTTTTCCTACAAGAATATGCATTACTCTTTTATGTCTGGTCCCATTTCTTACTGTCTACCAAAGGCTCACAGCTGAAAGACAACGACTTTCATGTCTTCCCTGCAGTTAAGAGTGATTTTTTTTTTTAAAGAGAAAGCTATGCATAAATGAAAGATGTGAGATTCCAGTCCCTTTGACCAAAAGCGAGAAGGCCAATGTAGCCAAGTTTGTGCAGTGTGAAAAACTTTGAAACTTATTAATCATATCTGAATTCTCAAATTTTTGCTTAAGCTGTTTCAAGTAACTGAGCTTAAGAAACTGAGATGGAGAAAACAAAAATATCCCATCAATTGTATTTCCAAACCCTACATTTAAATTTATTCTTTATGTATATATTTTGTCTGCATATATGTTTGTGAACCATGTGCTTGGTACCCATGAAGGATGTCAGAGAAATAGCATCAGGTCCTCTAGAAAAGCAGTTAGTGCTCTTAAATCCTATTTCTCCAGCCCCCACATATTGTCCATAATTACAGGTTTCAAAGTCTCTATTCTTGAATTTCACATACAGAATTTTAGAGAAACAAAGAAAAAAAAACCCACACAATATTTGAAAAAGATTATTTGTTAAGAATCAGAGCTGAGTTGTCTGCTTCCTATCCCAAACTACAGTTGTCAGCACTTCTGTGCATTTAATATGTTATTCATATTCACCCCAGGTTTCTAGTAAACTGTATTAATTATCAAATATAACTGGTATGGAGGTGAAAACATCAGCTTTCTATCTTCTGTTCTGTGTCAATACAAAGCCATAAACTGGACATTATAATATTGTCACTGTGGTCAAATGACTTTATCATCACACTGGTTTTCTGAAGAACATCTTTGCAGAGGAAGATGACATGAACCAAGTTATGTGGTATCTACCTATATTATGTCTTATATGATAATTGTAGTTTATGACAAAAAGTAATTTTCAATGGCTCAAGAAGGGATTTTGTGTGTTAATTATTATAAAGCATTTGTTCTATGAGAAGAAACACAAATTTTCCACTTACATCAAATATAAAGCTTAAATACTATTACTTTTTAAGTCAGTGAGTAAAGAAGAATTAACGAAAGCCATCTTATTAAAAACCACTTTGTAAGTTTTAGGAAGACAAAGGATCATTCTGTCAGGACATACTTGTTCTTCTGTCCTTTGATTTTTTTTCAGATGAAAAAAAAAAAAAAAACTAAAGAGGAATGGCGAAAAGCTGTCTCCCTGTTATTGCTTTTGGTGATGATCACCGAGTGTGGTGACAGCTGTCTGTACTCTCTGCTTCCACCATAAGAGAGGAGTCAGCATGGGCTATATATAGTAAAACCCGTCTCAAAAATTCATCTACTTCAAAAGCAGCTCACATTTTGAAAATCTTTTGCTAAGTATCTTTGTACTACAGAAATTATAAGTTTTTTAGTAGCCTAACATGAATTATACAAATTCTATCTTTAGGGGAAGCAGGAGAAAAAATGTATATATGTGCCAATATCAGTATGTGATTCATACAGTTTGTATACATGTAAAGATATAAGCAAACATGAAAGTATCCCCCCAAAAAAGGAGCATTTTATCCTTCTTTTCTTCTTACTAAAACATATTTCAATAAAATCATGGCACCTGAAGTGTTTACTTTATTTATAAAGTCCTTTATTATAAAAATACATCTAATTATGATACTGAATTAACTGAACAGTGACATTTAGATAAATGGAGACAATATACCATATAAACAGCAAAGGTCAATTTTTACTATCATGCAATATATAAAAGTCACACAAAAGCTTGATAAATCTTGATGAAAGTGTCATGTGCACATCAGTTTATTTCTAATAATTGTACTAACCACCAACTATTACTAGGAAGGAGATAAAGAACAAGTACTGCAAACTTTCTGTTCTGTCCTACACCAACATGAAGGCACACATTTGCTATTAAACACTGGCTTTGTTACTGCTATTGACCGTTTACAAGTCATAAGGAGCTTTAATACTATGTCTACACAGAGCACATTTTGTCCTTTCAAGTGAAAATCTAAGGAATAAATTTGAAAAGGGGACCCTGGAGAGTAAAAGCTTTTCCCTTTCCATTTACTTTCCATGCATGTGCGGGTTCCTACCACCTTTAAAATCTTAACCCACCCAATGCTTTTTGGCAGCTGCTGTACCCAGTGGGGTCACTCTGATTTCCTAACCAGGGGACATGTTATTTGAGAATTCTTCCCATCAGTGTTAATACCAACCTTCTTTGTGGGCTGGCCAGCTAGTCTGTCTACTGCAGGGAATAGAGGGGTCAGAACATACTCCTCAAAAGACCAAAGCCATTTTTGGCACTAAGAACCCGTAACTAAAGCCTTTATTTGGAAGGACCATTTTTAAGTTATAAAATGATTTTGGTACAAAAAGTAAACCGACTCACCCCAGGTAAAGTTTTAATATTGTGCAGTGCATTCTGGGCCTCAAGTGCAGCTTTTCTTGTATAAAATGTTACGAAACAACAACCTACAGAGAGAAATGAAAAGGTTTTAGAAATTTCTGTGAAGGCTTTGCTTAGATATAATGGAGACTGTGGCGAACAAATAATCTACTTAAAAGGATGCACAATTTAAAAATAATAAAGCACATGAGAGAGGTAATAACAACATCTCAAGCGTTTACACAGTGTTTTCCTTCTGAAATCACATTTATTAGTTTTACCTGCATTGGAGACCAAGTCATAGGCCCATGCACTAACTACCAGAAATATAGCTACTTAGATATTAAAGTAGGAGGTAGAGGAGGAAGGCAAGGTGTTAGTGGGAATCAGACCATAGCAACTACAATAATAGAAGACTTAGCCACAGCAATAGTTGCAAAAATTTATATTATCTTTAATATTTTTAGAATATCTCTAAAATGTCAACACTTATAAAATACTTTGTAAGCCTACAGGTTTAGAAATCAGAGAGATTGTTAGATTCCTAAAAGGTGGGATAGTGCCTCATTTTATCTCTACCATAGAGTGCATAAAGCCAAGTTCTGTGCATAGGACCATTCAATCCTTGCTTTTTAACAAATGATTAGCTAATTTAAATCAATTTAAAATTAATTTGAACCAGGCATGATGGTGAATGCCTTTAATCCCAGCACTCAGGACACAGAGGCAAGCAGATCCCTGAGTTTGAGGGCAGCCTGGTTTACAAAGCAAGTTCTGGGACAGCCAGGGCTACACAAAGAAACCCTGTCTCAGAAAACAAAAACAAAAACAGTTGCAACATGAACGGGTATGTACCCAAACAGATGAGATAAATCTAGCCTAGACAAGAAATAATGACTGTGGCAATTCTCTGGCTTCCTCATTTCCAAGAGTTGAAGCTGATAAACACCCAGAACAAAAATCCCTCTAAAGTAGGCCCCAAAATAACTCTTTGAAACCAATCTTCTCTACCATTCTCAATACTTCAATGACCTGAAGGTTCCTTTTATCAACTTATAAAGAAAATGGTTAACATCAATAAT
Source organism: Phyllotis vaccarum (assembly GCA_033318265.1). NCBI lineage: Eukaryota > Metazoa > Chordata > Mammalia > Rodentia > Cricetidae > Phyllotis > Phyllotis vaccarum. The sequence goes on from JARWLC010000011.1 coordinate 6,198,924, forward strand.
CTATTCATCACTATGCAATTGCATGCATAATCATCTTGGAAAAAATATACAAAATCTTCACAAATTGCCAGCCAAGGCTGCGTAGTGAGCCCCTATCTGAAAACCAAAGCAAAATACCTCAGTAAACAAATAGCCTCCCCCCAAACCCCTCAGAAACTTATTTAATTAACTAGTTAATTATATGATCAGGCCACATCATGAGTGAGAAGATTAGAGGGCAACTTGCAGAAATTAATTGTCTTTCAACTACATAAATCCCAGGAATTGAATAAACTCAGGTTGTCTGGTTTGGCTGAACATGCCTTTACCCAATGAGTCATTTTGCTTACAAATTTAAAGAGAAAAGATTCCATCTTTGATCTGAGCTGCCTATTAAGTTTGAGATTGTTATAACCAAGCACTGAACTGTGCAGCACTCTTTGGGACAGTTTCCTGTGCTATGGTATAGTATCACTCTCTCACTTTGTAATGGTACCTTGCTTCTCTATGGTCACTATCATGTAGGCCATGTGAAACTAAATTAAGTAAACAAAAACTTTTCACCTAAAAGGATATAAAGGTCAGATTTTGTTCTGGGGATTGGTCTGAAACTTCTCAAAGCTCTGATCTGGACATTAAGGCTGTTTTGTGAAGGGGCTCCTCTCCACAGCACCCCTCTCACAGTCCCTCTGTGTTTCATTTTCTTTATTCTCTTCTTCTCAATTTCAATGAAGTTCTTCTCCAGACTCTAGTGGAAAGTCTCTTCTCCCTTCTTCTCTTACTCTCTAAGGTCCTATCATGTTTAGACATATCCATATATTATATTGTTGCTGTCTAATGCTTTCCTACTTCCATGCCGTGGCCTTGGGGACTTCACATTATACAAAATCTCACTGAAGGCCTCTGTGGACTAATTGCTGGGTTCTAGGCCTGCCAACCCTACATAGTGAGACTATCTCAAAGCAAATAAACAAAAATATAAAACAAATGAAAAAAAATCAAAACCAAAACAAAATTCAGGGTCAAAATAAAAATTTAGAGCTAAGAGTATATAGATTGGCCTAAAGAATGGAGAGAGGGCAGGGGATTAAAAATGAAGAACTAAGCAGACACACTATCAAACACATATGATATAAATAAGAGAATCATGTGTGCTTTTATATTGGGACCACTTTAAGAGTCTTGACCCAACAACATAGTCATCTTAAAATTAAAAAAATCTGTATCAGTTTAAACATTCACACAAAATTACTGCCACTCCTTACTCCTTGGGAGCCTTTGAGATTAACAAGGTCCATTTGCCAATCTCAAGGAAGGAAGCATGTTCTAACCAGTTTGTGTTTCAGTGTGCATTTGGCTGATGTTTCCATCTTGAAAAAAATTCCTTTGGTGAACAAAAAGTAGGTGGCTTGTGTTTTTCTTTTTAAAAATGTTTTTGAGAAAATGAAAGTTTAAAGCTGACATTTTTGGTGGTTTGAAAGAAAATGGCCCACAAAGACAGTGGTACTATTAGGATGTGTGGCCTTGTTGGCAGAAATGTGTTACTGTGGAGGAAGGCTTAGAGGTCTCTTTTGCTCAAGCTTCCCTATGTTGGAGGGGATGTGGAGCAAGGGGAATACTCCCTCATTGATGGTAGGAGTGTAAACTTGTACAGGTACTTTTCATCACTTTAAATCAGTGAAGAAAAAAATTGTGAAATTTTTAAAAATTTAAAACCTTTTTTATTTACTGGGCTAAAAGTGACTTACTCTTCATTTAACACATGTGAAAACTATTGTCTTAAAATTTGCCAAGTAAATATAAACATCCACATTTAAGTAGTTACCATAGAAGCAGATATTTAGTGCTTCTTTCCCAGGTGGACTTTGATTTGTATATTTGATGTGGAATGTCTTTCTGCATGCTGTGAATTATCATTGGATAATAAAAGGGCTGTTTTGGCCTATGGCAAGCCATTTTAGAAGCAGATGGGAAAGGGGAAGAAGGACTGAGTCAGACAGAGACGCCAGGCAGAGGAAAGAACAACAAAGTGCTCTGAGAAAAGGTACCAACCTGAGTGGCTAAGCAAGATAAGAATCATAGGTTAGTATAAGAGTAATCACTAGTAGCATTATGCCTGAGACTAGGCTAAACAGTTTGTAATTAATATAAGACTTTGTTTGGTTATTTGGGACTGCTGTTTCAGATCTCGGGGCTAGGTTGGGCCAGGAACTTTTTACTATAAATATTTCCAGAATTACAACATACTTAAAGATTATTATTAGAGTACTTTTTAAGTTTAATCATAGATGCTTTCCCTACCTATCTGCTAATTCTAATTTAAGTTAAAATCTTAAGATTAATTTATCAGTAGAGAATATCTCAAAGAAGGAAGAGAAAAATATCATTTTCTCTGATTTTTAAACTAATTATGGCAAAGGCAAGAGAGACCATAGATTTCAGACAACTCGTAAAAGCTTAAACAAGCATAAAATTGTCTTTCTTGCTGGCCCTAACTGTAAGTACAGCTGTTAAGGGAACCACCTGTTCTTAGACTTCCCCACACCAGCTGTAACTCAGGTCTGAAATATACTAAGTGCATTTAGAGGTCAGATGTAACAGCATATGGTTCAGCCACAAGATTCAGGGGAGGGGCCTCCCTCCTTCTGCATGTTCTGTTTCAACACCAGTTTTTCAAGGTGGGTGGTTAAACACCTACAATACACAGATGGTGTTCCATGGTCAGTGGTTACAACACATATGGGAAAGGTTAGCCTTCTTGTGGCAGTGTTTATTCCTAGGACTCTTCTTTCATGGCTCACCAAGAAAAGCCTTGCTCCCCTTTAAAGAAGAACACCAAGTATCCTAGCAACTTTGAGGATCACCAGAAGTGAATGTAGTCTAAGTGATGTGTTTCAACAAGTCCCAACCCTTCTATTTCTGCTTTATACTGGTATTTTTTGATGCTTTGTTTTTCCATTTTGTTCACTTGACACTGTCTCATGAGCACTTCCAATTATCATTTGCCTTACACTTATCTACTCCTTTAGGAGTTTCTGCCAGTGTCAATATCCACGTTTGGCCTTTTCAAAAACTAAAGTGTAGAAAAGACAAACACAATACCACAGTTACCTTATGGTATCCCGTTGCAACAGCTTCAACAACTCATTTAGTTAATGAAAGTCAGAGTAGAAAAAAGCATGTAATCGCCCTTCATGTGTCCATTTATCAACCTCTTCCCCACTATCTTCATCAGGGTTTTTGACATTCATAGGATCTGGTACAACAGTAAATTCTGAGGGGTGATGATCATAGAACCTAATATCATAATGTCTGATTCATGTAGAGTCTAATATTTCCACTACTGATTACTCTCTCTTGGTGATGTGTGTACTCAGGGCACGCACTTGTGTGTGTGTGTGTTAATATTTTGAGCTTCTGTGTTTACAGACCACTAATAACTCACTAAGAACTAATTCTGCTGTTAAAAAAAATCTATCAGAAGGGAACACAGCCATAAGCATGGGAGAGATTTGGGGGTACACACTCTGTATGAAGGCAGCCTGTATGCAGATTCAAGAAAAACATCTCTGGGTAGTAAAGAAATAGTAATGCAATACTGGCCACCTCATACCAAGAAACACACTCAAAAACCCCCCTACTTATGTGAAATTTCACACCTGTCAGTCTGTCAACCCTCTAACAGTACTATCAGAGGTAGTTAGAGCCTTTTACTGCCCACATTCCCAGAAATGGGTCAGTCTAGCAATACAGTTGTGTAGGTTCATTTGGTAAAGCAATCTATAATAAGCATTGCAGCCATGAGATTTGACTATACCATCATGTGTCAGAAGTTGAGAGTGGTAATTCCCAGACAAGCCCTGAACCACATAGTCTAAATAGGATAGTTGGTGTCTATTATCTTTTCACTTACCATTTCTGTCATCATAAAGAATTCCCTTAGGTATTTTTCCATCTTAACTGTTGAATAGTTTGAGACACTGTTAATGGGTTTTGTTTTGTTTTGTTTTCAAAGATAAAGGCCCCAACAGACAGACCAATGGAACATGCATGCACGTACACAAACACTCTCTCTCTCTCTCTCTCTCTCTCTCTCACACACACACACACACACACACACTCACTCTCTCTTAAAAATCATAAAACACTCAATTTTACCATAAGACTTTAATTTTAAATGATCAAAGTCCATTTCTTCTCAAAGAAGCCATCTGCATTACTTCAAATCTTTGGAAACTCTTGGTAATAATACCCACAGAGTGAGTGGGAAAGGTATTGTTTATGTAGAGATAACCAGTTTATGTCCTGGTCTGTCTTGATCCAGACAGCAGTCACATTCTTCAGTGTGAAAGCTAATCATAGCTAGAGAAAATGATAAAAACAGACTGGATTTAAAAATTAATTCTGCCTTTAAGAAAAGTGACAAAAAACACTTTAAGGAAATTTCACCCGAGGTATCTAAGCTTACCAAATTGGAGAGGGCTACAACTATGGAGACGCTATTTTATTTTAGAAGGCTAGTTTAAGCCTTTGACTAAAATATGAAAAATAATTACATTTTAAAAATTAAATTTGTGTTTGTATTTAAAGAATCCAAGTACAAAGACAGAAGGTCAATGACTTGGATTGTTCTTAATTATTGAATTAGTAACTTTAGGAACAGGAAGAAATCCCAGGTCACATGCTGACAACATCCATTCTCAGTGGCTGGAGCCAGTCCCATGTGCTATTGCTATTAAAACAAAACAAAACAAAACAAAAAATCCAAATAAAATCAGGCCTCAGAATATCTCCTGTAGTCACCAGCCTGGTACAAAGACAAACACTCCTATACTAAAGTGCTCCTGATGTGGAAAAAATGATCTATCTGGAATGTCCATATTCTTAACCAATGCTTTAAAATATTTACATTAAAAAATATAAATAATCATGTATATTTAGGAATGAGAAGGGAAAAATAATTTTTCTGTGGCTAAAGTAATTTTAAAAATAAGAATTTCACATTTTAAGCTTACTGTGTTCTATACTAGTAAGGAATCTACCATAAATGAACTCGAGGGCTTATCCATGTCTTCAAGGTTATTGATCATAACCATAGGAAATCTACTTTGTTTTCTAAATTCAAGCAAATGTATACTTAAAAACAGTTACAGAAAGACCATTTAATTATGGAATGTTACACTTGTGGGTTTTTTGTTTGTTTGTTTGTTTTTCTTCCATAGTCCTGGCAGATAAATTCAATTCATGTAAGCTAAAATTTTCTTTACAAGCTGCCTTTTAATTCTGAGAGGCTGGGAGATCAAAAGACCAAAGGAGGCCCTGGAAACCTAAATCAGTAAACTTGATATGTTTTTCTTACTATGAATGATTTTTTTTTGCATCCACATTTATGAGCAAATTGAGTGATTGTTTACAGTAGTAGGATTGCAACTGGATTTTGCTTGCAAGCCAGTTTAAGACAAAAAGGACATGAACCACACAGTTTTTCTTGTGATCTATTTTCTCCACAAATTTTAGCTACTATGTAGAGAATATAACTTTTAAGAGTCTGAAGGTTGTTGATGTAAGTGGTTCATTCTATGCTCTAAGAAGCTCCCATTTAATGTAGTTTCACTTATAAATTTCTGGCTTTGTCCTTGATAAGCCCTTGATAAGATATGTTTTCTACTTTCTACTAAGCAGTTAAAGATTTCAAAAAAAAATACCCATTAATTTTTTAAAAAGGACAAATGTGTTGCTCAATGGTCTAGAATGTGACTAAACTAGTGTTTCGAGGTTAAAAAATGGACAAAATGCTATTTTTAGAAAGTATAGAGATGCTTCAGGAAGCTATTTGGTTCTCTGGAGGGTCAAAAACGTGGCCCTCCCCTCAGCCTAATCTACCAACCAAGAAGCCTTGCCCTTAACTATTAAAACACATCAGATGCATGGTTATTAACTTGTGGTCTGGGTGGTTAAGTGCCCTGTGCTCTCTTTCATTCTACTGTGTTCTTTACATGAGGTTTGCTTGTGAAAGATGTGAGGTATGATTTTAAGGGTGATACAAGCTAACATTTTAAATTTGATCCCCTATGTGCTAAACATATTCATGTGCTCTTGCTTATGATTTAGTTCCCATGGCCTTTCTGTGCTTGGATAGGGAAACTAGGAGGCCTGCAGTGGCACATTTGAGACAGGAGTGGAAGGCAGAAAAGTGACAAGTAAAGTGAGTCTTAGCTAACATGAGAAACTGCAATAAATTAGGGGGCTTCTTTTGAATAGCATTCCTTTTTATATTATTATTACTTTTAACCCTCAAAGTAAGAAAAAGAAAACAAGAACAAATAAAAGTAGCATTACATGTCATGACTTCTAATGTTCTTTCTACGAGATCACATCATTTTAAAAGTGACTCTTCCAGCCCAACCTTCTACTCCCCCTCTCATTTTACACTGCTTCCAGGTACCTAGGCACTGTAATTCCAGCACAGGGAAGCTGAGGCAAGAGAATCTAGTTTGAGGCCAGACAACTACACAGAAAAATCTTGTCTTAAAGACAAACAAAAGACACAGAAAATTTGCTGAAAATCATTGGCAGGCATATTTTTCCAAGGCATTGCCTATCATGCACAGCATAGGAAGACCATCCCTCAAAGCACCTGATAGGTTTTTTACCTTGTTTTAAAACATGGGAGATGCTTGAGTCTCATTTTGTATCACCTAAATGTCTTTTTATAACCCAGTACTAACTTGTTTTACATATCTCTCAGTCACTCCAAACACTTTTTTAAAAAAGTGTTATTTTCAGTAGCTGCCCTAAATAAATGCATCATCCTGTATAAACTGATTTTTGATAAAACTAAAGCTAATCAGTTTATATTTATAGAGTTTGATATAATTTGTACCTCGACATACAAAGTACTACCATCTGTCTACTACCTAGAAAACAGAGATATGCTATTTGCTTTTAGGATTTGAATCATGTGGGAACTACTATCTGAATTACCAAATGTCACACTTGTTCTTTTGGCTGCCTGGGGCAGGGGCCCAGTGCGTTCCAACAACCCTGAATCACTCCAGATAGGACCTCTCACACAGCAAATTAGAATTTCTCAGTTTATCTGGGACAGGAGCACTGATCTCAACCAGCTAAGTGGCAATCTACAGCTTCCCTCAGATTCCACCTGAGAAGTAGAGATGTGAGCTCAAGTCAGCTTCTTACTGACCTAAGAGCTTACCTTGGAGGAGGAGCCACTCTCTTTAAATCTCATAGCTTTCTGAGAAGAAAGGTCTGTTTTGTAAATCTTCTGCCAGGAAAAGCACAGATTCATTCTCTCTCTCTCTCTCTCTCTCTCTCTCTCTCTCTCTCTCTCTCTCTCTCTCTCTCTCAAAATGTTGTTGCTTTTTAAAAACCCACCATTAAATTTGCATTTTCTAGCCCTCCAGCAAAGAAACTGAGGCCAAAGGGGGGCATGTACTGTAACTAGTAGTAAGCCATCACTGTGAATTCCAAGTATGGTTCTCAACTGAGAGGTTTAGGATGGAACTGCAAGGACCTGTCCTCTCTTCTTCTGGACTCTCTGGAATAATCACTGATGTTAAATCCTTTACAATGTCTGTAAAAGTATCTGAAAATTTTTGATATCATCTTTTCCCTCTCATGGGACAACTGCTACATTTAGCTGCTTCTTTGACTCTCTTGCCCCAGTTCCCAGTATTAGAAAGGTAAGCTTATTGCTGAGATACATGCCTGTTCAGGTCCCACAAGGGATGGAATCAAGGAAGAAAGCAGATTCTTTTGTTATAGAAATTGCTGTTTGACCTTTGGAATAAAAGATAATAAGCAAACAGAGAACTTGATTATATTTTTATGTTTCAAATACTAAGTCTAGATAAGTAAGAAGGGCTAAATTCTTCCTATAAGGGAAAAAGCAAAACAAAAAACCCAATCAACCAACCAAACAAAAAACTTAACTAGGGTTAAAATGACAAGCCAATACGGAAAACCACATTGAATAGCTTTCCTAAGGTCATTGTGACTGGTTATTCAGTTTTCCATGTTATCCTGGTGAAGTAGGCTAGATGTCAGTAGGGCTGGCAACAGTGAACCTTCTATAAAAAGGAAGTGAGTTGAGGTATCTCAACACACATTAAGGAAGACTCAGCAGCATTAAATATTGTATATGGCAGTTCTGTCTTTAATCCAATTAAAGAGAATTTGTTTTCTAAAGTACTGAGAGATCTCATTAAAACAAAGTTTATAATATAAAGTTATTTCACAATATTGAGTCTCTTGAGGACAGAATGACATTTTGATTGGGAGTCTGGTGGCAGAAAGGTTAAATTGCTACCCATTTTTCTATGAACTTCAATTTTAACATATTAGATTCTTAGATGCTTTTAGATGAGGACAATTTCTTCAGTCTCAATTCCATGCTTTTGTTCAGGTAGTATGTCAACTTATACTCATTAGAACATAGGACCTCTAATGTTAGACTGGCTAAATTGCAACCTAGCCTCATGCCTCAACCCCTACCAGTAACATCTGTGTTCTTTGATTGTAAGTTTTAATGGATGATCCCTTGTATACTGCTAGTCTGAGCTCTATAAGGGAACACTTACAACACAAGCAGAGCAAATTTGCTTTTGTGGGTAAGAAACTGGAATGAAGATGTTATCCTTTTGGCCTTTATGAAGTAAAATGACAAGGGAAATCATTTGACTATGGAAACAATAATGTTAAGCTGAAGTAAAGGCTATACTTACTTCAGACTTTTTATTGCCATCTGTTAACTCTTGAGAGTTAATATTTATAAACACTACTATAATTTTCCCATCACCCCCCCAAATAAGTAAGCCCACTTGAAATAGTGGAAATTGTGTAATAACATTAATTTTGGAGGCACATAGACATATCTCCTGAATTCTCATGGTAGATGTGACAGTTCTAAGTAACACTGGTTATTTCTCTACTTCATTCATTATCTTACCAGCAAATCCTAGGTTATGTGACATCCTGAGTCCTAACTACCCATGTTCTGATTAAAGAAGACTGCCAGATATCCTGCTGTCAAACTCATAGGTTTGGGAAATTATTCAAAATATCCAAATGGTATCTCTGGGACAATGCTGTACAATCCAATAAAAAAGATATTCTTTAAATTGTGAATTATATACAGATGTCTGGTAGTGACATCAACAAACAGAATCTTGATTTTATTCAGGTTTTGCTCATACTGCCTGCCTCTACTGGACAATACATTTGGTATATCATCAGAGACATCTATTTTCTGGAAAGGCTCTTTCCAGAAATATATCTAACAGGATAATTACTTTAACTGACTTTTTTTTTTTTCACAATGTTTTCAGGCATTTGTTCCTTATGCAGGAGATTTATGTAGCAAACAGCTTATTGCTCAGTTACATTTTAATTGGTCAAACACAACCTAAGTCAATATAGATATACAGAAGACAATTTCTCTGATTTTGTCCTTCAATAAGATTCTGGTAAGAAAGTTCTGGTACACAGTCCAGTCAGCGACATAATAGTACTTATATTAATCATAACGTGGAAGAATTTCAGCCCATTAAAATCATCTCTTGATATTCCCCACATGGTTTAGTACAAGAAACTTAATGACCGACTGACTTCTGAACTTAAACTGGGTAAACTTATAATAACTCCTTAAACTCTTGATGGCCTCTTCCATGAAGTACATTTTTCTTTTAGAAAGAAACACTAAGATCTCCTCAAATTATAGTTATAAACAGTTATGAGTTGCCATGTAGGTGCTGGGAATCAAATCCAGGTCATCTGCAAGGGTAACAAGTGTCCTAACTCCTGAGCCATCCTTCTAGATCCCATGGAGTACATCTTATGGTAGATGATGGTGGCAAAGAAATCATCAACCTTGATACCTATGACAAAGCCTACTAAGGATTCTTTGGATGGTTTTCTTTGTCTTCTAATAAGAACAAAACTGGACTCTTAGTAGGAATTATAGGACTATTAACTATTCCCTCCCTCCCTCCCTTTTCTCCCTTCCTTCCACCTTCCTTCCATGTGTTACAAATCCTACCTCTAATAAGGTAGAGCTTTTGGCAAGCTCCAAAGATACACACTGTGATCACATGGCTATCATATCCTGTGGATCATAGCCATCATTGTCCCTTGGTTAAAGAGAAGTCTATCTCCATCATCATCTCCTTTGTCAGCTAGAAACACCTGAAAGTGGTTGGCACTCTCGAATCCCCCAGGGTAACTTCTGAGAATGGGGAATGAAGGACTAGGAGGAGTTACTATTACCAGGTAGGGAGAGAGGGTTGTGATTCTGTAATAAAGGTGGAGAATTTCCAAGATAGGTGACTTTTTCCTCACTGTCCTGACTTGAGACAAAATCCAAGGAGTTAAAAACAAAAACCTTGTAAGCTATTATGTTCAATCAGCAGGCCCCTTGCTATTGGAATGGCTCAATAAGTTCAAGGCTAGATTAAGGTACGTTATGCGACAGTTGTGGGTTAATCAACCATTCTATCTTTCTTCAAATAGACCAACTCTAAATTAGTGTAGACTCTTTATTTAGAGACTTAAAAAGACCCAGCTATTGAGAAGTGATGGGTTTTCATCTTCCTGAGTCTTCCCTCTGCTTTGTAGTTTTTTTTTTTTTTATCTGTTTGTCTACTGCAAGCATGTGTACCCTAACCCCAATAAATGCCTTTGTCAACTGCCGATCCTGTCTGTTCTTGTCTATGATGTTCCAAATTTCTCCACTGCTACTTGTCCTATTTGAGATTTTTCTTGCCTTTTAATTCTTTAATTGGTAGAGAAAATGAAGCCAACCAAGACAGCTACTTGTCTCTTATTAGCATCTCAGTCTGATGGCCTATTTGACAAATTATTCATTTAAGCTTCGTATTCTTATGTGTAATGGAGGGTTAACAAAAGGATTAAACACATAAAATACACACAACTTTCTTCACAAATGTTAAAGTTTATTATCTAGTTTACCATGCTTCTCTAGGAAGGCTTGATTGTAAACATGTTCTAAACATTTCCTTTTGAGGTAAGTGGGGGTGAGCTACATTATGACTCCTATCTTTTAACAAATGACACTGAGCTAAGGAAAGGCAGTATTGACATGCTCACCACATGCTAAACTGCCTCAATGGGTCTCTGGACAGGAGGTATGGAAAAGGAACCTCTTTTCTAAATGATGACCATGAACTCTTTAATAGGGTTGAGAATTGATTGTCTTGACTGGCTTTCTGAAGTAATTAATTACTCAGAACCATCTAAGTTCAGCCATTTGCATGGCCTCCGAATACTCTAAACATCCATTTATATGGCCTCTAAACAGAAAATCAATTTTAATGAAATCATTTTGATTGACTTTCTTATTTAGGCCCCAATAAAAATTTCCCTGTTATACATTCTATAGCATGTCTCTACAAGGCAAAAATTCCCTAAAAGTTTATTTGAAATAAAAACTTTTGCTATCTAATGAGTACACCCAAGTGCCGTTACTATAGAAAGACTTTAAACTCAGTTTTGTAACTTTATTGCAATTCAACAACAGAGAAAACAACAACAACAAAGAAGATACCCTGGGCTTTGCATGGAGATGCAGTGTCCTGGATGCCAAGAACAGAAAGAGAGGAGAAAAGTGGCAGGCAGAAATTTGGGGCACATACTACCAGGAATGTTAGGTACCTCCACAAAAAAAAAGTTCTCAGATGCCAGACTTCATTTTCAGAGTTTCCCATCACATATGAAATCCATGAAAGGACTCCTTACTGCTAGATAGACTTGTGCTTCTTGCTGCAACTCTGTGGTGACTTTATTCCTATGCTACTTTAACCATCACCGAAAGCTCTGTAAGTATCCACGGCTCCTTGCCTCTACTTTGGACACAGTATTCTGTCAGGCACGGTGTCTCAGAATGCTAGGTTTTTAAATTTTTCAATTGATTAATATTTTTAAAAGTGTATATAAGTTTTGCCTACATGAATGTCCATGCACATGTACATACCTTTGTGTGAGTAGAGGCCATAAAAGGGTGGCATTTCCCCTTGGACCAACATTATAATTAGCTGTTGATCCACCATGTGGGTGCTGGGAATAGAACCTAGTTCCTTTGCAAGAGCATTCGACATTCTTAACCACTGAACCAACTCTCCAACCCTAACTCTAGTTTTTGCATCTAAGAGCCTTTCCCCATCTGCTCAACCTACAGCATTATAGTTTTCTTTTGTGCTTTATGTTCTGTAAGTACACCTTTCCAATCTGGGCCACAAGTGGTAAGTACTATCCATATATAACATTCTATTTTCTGAGAATTGACCGGGAATAATTTTCCAATTTATGATCTAAGACAGCCATGGGTTATCTGTTATAAAAATACATTTGGTTTGATCTGTTTAATCACCAAATGTTCACATAGTGCTAAATTCAGAATAAGGACACAGTACATAGGAAACAAGTAGGTTCTTTTCTTGCTGTCAATACCTTTTAGGAGCACCAAGAAGACTACACAGGTGATGGCATTTTGAAAGGGGTAGATGTAATGTTAACAGTGATTCTGTCTCCCGTCTCAATCATTCTCATTTTTTTGAGATTTTTTTTACTTTACAATTCAGATTGACAGTAAAACAAAATTTTCTTGTAACAAACAGCACTGTGATCTGTGTTCCCAATGACTTAGACTTCTTTGTAAAAAAAACCTGTGATAAGAAGCTTTGATAAATGTCCATATAGTGAGAATGTGGTTGCTGAGCAAGTCATGATAAAGTTGTGAAAGAGGAAAAATGACCCCCACAATTACATGATTGGGGCAAAGTGACAAAGTTTAGTCACACTGTGATATTTGGACCAGGACTGTTTCTGATTTCCATGTGATCAACTTGTAATGTTGGATTAAAGAAAGACACAAATCTTAGAAATAGCCACTTAGTTTAATCTTTATTTCCAATAAAAGAAGTAGAAGCATAAAGCAGTGTTATCTTGAGAGCATCAACACTTGTTACAGACATACCCTAGGTAGGCAGCAAGGCAGGAAGATTTCTACTTTCCAGAGATCACTAATTCTTCATTGTTCCAAATCTCTAAGTAGACAGATGTTAAGCATGGCCTTCCATTTTTCAGAAAATAGAATAAGGTGCAACTGATTTTAGATAGAAGAAAAATATATGGTTATTTATTTTAAGTTCCCCTAATTTAGTTGCAGTTAACTTCTCATTCATGAGCAGGCAAAAAAAGATTTGTGTCCTTTGAAATAGAATCTATCCCTAGAATACCTCAGAAAAGTAAAACTGTCCTTGACTTTAAGGTTTCCAAAAACTTTTCATGTCATGAGCTTAGTGCCAGAGGCACCGAGGCCATAAGAGAAAGAGGTTGCCATCTATCAATGTTTTCCCACACTGCATGCATAGTCAAGTAGTATTTCATTTATTTATTTATTTTTTTCGGTAATCACTGTTAATGACATTTCTTCTTCCATTAAACTCTTAGGGGAGAAAAGGGAGGAAAGAGGTATCCCACAGGCCGACTCTGACTGCATAAAGATTGATTTCTAAGTACTTTAGCTTTTTGGATTTTAGGATCACTGTTCCTGCATATTTTACCTCAAACATATGTTATTATGGAGATAGCAAAAGGCTTTTTAATAAGCAAAACAAAACTGCCAAAAGCAGAAAAACTGTAGGTGGCAAAGATTTATTTGAATAGAAAAGCCACTGCTACTCTATTGACGTCTAACTGTGCAATAGACAAATTATAATAACACTTCTTTGTGATTAAAAGAAATTTATCTACCACTACAGGTTTCATAGTTCTATATATATTGCCTAACAAGACCATCAAGAACATAAGTAATTCAAAAGAGTAAATATTCCAAATATCTTTTCATGAAGTCCTGGAATTCTTTGGATGCTAACGACAGGAACACTTACTTTCATCAATATGACACTCTAAGGCTACTACTGAAGTTGGCTGGAATTCCTGGAATAAATTCCAGTTTGTCAAAGGACCTTTGCTTTTGTAGACTGGTGAGCAGCCTAGCACATTTAGGCAACGATTCAAATTTGCTGTGAAAGCTTACAGAACACATAGTCTACACATGTCATTCTTCTAGCATATTTGGAAGGCTGAATAGGCAGGCTTTCCTTCCCATCTGCTTATGATATGGCAAACAATTTTTACTCATTGAAATGAGAAAATTCAATCGTGTTCATCTAGTGTATTTATGCTTTTACCCTCCATGATGGGGTCCTGAGAGCGTAAACACTATGACAGAACTAGGGAAAACTACCCTAAGACTTCATCACTAGCCAGATTTATCCATTGAGCTGTGCTAGAGAACTGTCATAAGGTGGCATATCCTAAGTACTTGATATAAACCATATAATCACCTTATTTCAAAATGATTGGTAAACTTGATCAACTAAATGAAATAATCAACTTATGTAACCAGAATGCAGCTTTGAACAGATCTTATCAGTCTTATGCATGTACAACAAAGCTGAATCCCCAAGACTAGTGATACATAGGTGCAATAAGTTAGTCTGCCATAATACCTTAAACAAAGGATTCTTATTAAGGCAAATATTAAGATTTGCCTAAGCAACAGATGTATATAATACCTTTCCAAAAATCTAGTTACTTCTTGAAATTCTGTTTCCCAAACATTTCTGAAGATAATCACTTGGGGTTGTTGGCAAACCATAGATTGTTGGAACCATTTGAGACCTGTCTTTAGGCTTTTCAGGGGCAAGGACTGACAGTCTGTGTGATACTGATTCCCTGGGAGTTTTTACTCTGTATAAAGTCTAAGGAAAAAATAAAGAACCCCTGAGGCAGAGTATTTTGACTGTCCACCAAAACCCATTTCTCCCCAAAGTGGCAGGGCTATAGTCTAGTACATGAATATAGTAAGCAGATTATTAAAAGCCATATTTGCTAGTTCCTTGCACAAGGCCACATACATCTATGAAGATGTAAGTAAAAGTGCCATTTTCTGTCTCGGGACCCCGAAATTCTCCCTCTCTAGGTAGTCTGATAAATAATGGAAGAAAGAACCCGTGTATCCCTATCAGGATCCCATAAGAATTTTCTTGGAGACAACACAGAGCCACCATACCCTCCTGAGAATCAGAGAGAACAATGAACAAAACATCCACTCAACAAAGGTAACCTTCCCAAACCCAGATGCTTGGATGCCAGTGTAAAATACAATCAATAACAGCCAGGACAGTTGTGTCTTCACTAAAAGTTAACAGTCTTACTACAACATAGCTGGACTACACCTCTCTCTCTCTCACACACACATACACCCACCTTAAAATAATCTTCATGAATATGATAGAGGAAGATCATTAAAGAGAAAATGAATAAATTCCTTTAAAAAAATCTATGAAAGAGGAGTGGAAAGAAATGAACAAACAGTTTAAGTCTTGAAAGCAAAACAGAATCAGTAATATAAACTCAAACTGAGGAGGATCTAGAAATGAAAAATTTAGAAACTTGAAGAGGAACCTCAGAGGCTAGCCTCATCAACAGAATATATGAGATGGATGAAAAATTTTCAGATTTTAAGGACACAATAAAAGAAATAGATACTTTAGTTAAAAGAAATGTTAAATCTAAAAAATGCTGGCACAAAATACCCAGGAGATCTGGGGCACTATGAAGAGACCCCAGGAATAATGAGAACAGAGTAAGGTAAAGAAACCCAGATCAAAGAGACATATTTTCAACAATAATCACATAAGAAAATTATAGAACCTAAAGGAAGAGATACCTACTGATGTGCAAGAAGCATACAGAACACCAAATAAACTGGCTCAGAAAGGAAAATTCCCTCAGCACATAATAATCCCAACACTAAACAGACAGAACAAAGAAAGAATTTTCTAGTGAGTCCAGACTACTATACCCAGCAAAATTTTCCATCACAATAGATGTCAAAAACAAGATATTTTATGATCTAACCAAGTTTAATCAGTATCTACCTAGCCCTACAGGAGGTCCTAGAAGGAAGAATCCAACCTCAAGCAGTTAGCTACATCCCCCTAAACAGTGAAAGAATAATCCCAGATCAAAAAAAATCATGAAGACAGACACACCAAAAAAAAAAAAAAAAAAAGCAATAATTAAACACTGCTCATTAATCTCTCTCAATGGTCTCACTTCCCCATATACAAAGACACAGAACAGATACATAATGGGACCCATATTTCTGCTTTATCTAAGAAACACACTTTAATATCAAGGATAGACATCATTACAGGGTAAAATGGTGGAGAAAGATATCTAAGCAAATAAACCAAATGAGCAAGCTGGTGTCACCATTTTAGTATCTGACAAAATAGATTTCAAACCAAAACTATCAGAAGGATAAGAAGGGCTACTACGTTCTATTCAAACGGAAAAAAAAAAACACCAACAGGATACTGCAATTCTTAACATCCATAAACAAACACAAGGACACTCAAGTTTATAAAAGAAACACTACTACAGCTTTAATAACATACTGACCCTTAAACACTGATAGACTTCTTACCCCACTCTAGCCAATAAACAGGTCATTTGGACAAAACCAAACAGAAATTGTGGAGTTAATTGAGGCTATAAAGCAAATGGACCTAACATATTTATATTGCATTTCACACAAATACAAAAGAATATACCTACTCAGTACCTCATGGAACTTTCTTCAAAACCTGACCGCATTCTCAGACACAAAACAAGTCTAAATAGGTACAAAAAACTGAAATAACTGCCTGTGTTCTATCAAACCACCACAAATTAAAGCTAGATATCAACCACAGTAAAAACAACAGAAAGTTTACAGATCCACGGGAACTGAATAACTCACTACTGAATGAAAAGAGGTCACGATAGAAATTAAGAAAGAAATGAAAGACCTTCCAGAAAAGAATGAAAATGAATAAATACACAACACATCTAAACATATGGGACACAAAGAAGGCAGTGCTAAGAGGCACGTTCACAATACTAAGTGCCTACATAAGATTGGAGAGTCTTTATACCTGTAACTTAACAGCACACCTGAAAGCTCTATAATAGAAGAGATCACACCCAAAGGGAATAAGTGCCATCAAATAATCAAACTCAGGGCTGAAATGAATAAAATATAAAGAAAAATTACAAAGAATCAATGAAACAAAGAGTTGGTTCTCTGAGAAAAAAATAGTAAAACTAACAAACCCTCATCCAAATTAGCCAAAACTAAGAGAGATAATCTAAATTAACAACCAAACAAGAGAGACATCATCATACTTAATTCCAAGTTGCACTAAAGAAATAAGTAATAAAGACAGCATGGTATTGGCACAAAAACAGAAATGTTGATCAGTGTAATCAATTTGAAGATCCAGACATAGAATCCACATATCAATAAACACCTATTTTTTTTAATATTATTATTATAAAAAGCCAGAATCACACACACATACAGGGAAAAAAAAGACAATGTCTTCAACAAATGGTACTGATTAAACTGGATGGTTGCATATAAAGAAAATAAAATCATATTCATAATCCTGCACAAAATTCAACTCCCAATTGACCAAAGACTGCATTTGACCCTTATAAAAGAGAAAGTGGGGAATAGCCTTGAACTTTTTGGTACAGGCAAAGACTTTCTGGACGGAACACTATCAGCTTAGGCACTAAGATCAACAATTGATATGGGATTTCTTGAAGCTGAGAAGCTTCTGATGGGAAAGGACCCTGTCATTTGCACAAAACATAGCCTACTGCAAAACAAAATATTTTTTTGTTTTTTACAGACTATACATCTAATAGAAGGCTTATATCTAAAATATGTAAGTAACTCAAAAAACTAGATATCAAGAAAACAAATAACCCAATTAAAAATGGGGTAATGATCTAAACATAGAATTCTCAAAAGAGCAAACTCAAAAAATAAAGAAATGTTCAACATCCTTAGCCAGCAGGAAAATAAAAGTCAAAACAACTTTGAGATTTCACCCTATAACGGTCGGAATGGCTAAGATCAATAAAGCAATCAACATCTCATGCTGTGAACATGTGGAATAAGGGTAATATTCATCCATTGCTCTGGGGAGCTTGAACTTGTATAGCTATAAAAATAAGTGTGGCAGTTGTTGACAAAGATAGGAAGCAATCTACTCCAGAATCCAGGTATATCACTCTTAGTCATATATCCCAAAGACCCTTCATTCTACTATAGACATCTTCACACAACTATCAATGATCATGTTTGCTCTATCCATAATAGCCAGAATTTGGAAACAACTTAGATGTCCCTTAACAGAAGAATGGATAAAGAAAATATGGTACATTTTACAATTAAGTATTACTTAGCTGTTAAAAAAAATGTAGGTCAATGGATGTAAGTATAAAAAAACATGGAGTGAGGTATCCCAGATTTAGAAAGACAAATATGGTATGAATTTTCTCATATGTAGATATTAGCTGTTAAGTCAATAATAACCAAGTTACAGTTCTAGGACCACAGAGTTTAGGGATGGAGTAAAGGATACAGGTAGATAGATCACATTAGAAAAGGAAAATAGAATAAATAACTATGGATAGATTGAGAGCTAGAACAGGAGGATCAAGTGGGGAGGAGGAAGTGAGAAAAGAAGCAGGAACAGGAAGGAAATATAGGGAGAGTCAGTTAAAATTAAGAGCCATTTGGGAGGTAGTATGAAAACCTAATATAATGGAAGCTTCTTAAAATACATGCACATAAAGACAACCTAAATGAATTCGCCAAATAATGTGGGAAAACAGATTCCAAAGTGGCCATCTTTTGTCACCAAGTGAAGCTTCTAGTACTGGGACTGAGTTGCAGCTAATTGACTTCTTGACCAAAGGGTTCCACAATAATTAAACCCCAAACAATGCAAGTGTTTCTCTCCACAAACTGACAGCAAGGCCCCACTGCTGAAGACAACATCTACAAAAACCACTGACTATGGAGAAGTTTCTACATACAGTTTCACACTTAAATTCTACAGTCTTTGATTCAGGATGCTACTCTGCACACTACCAACAAAGAAATATAAAACATCAACCAATCCCCAAACC
Organism: Phyllotis vaccarum; assembly: GCA_033318265.1. NCBI lineage: Eukaryota > Metazoa > Chordata > Mammalia > Rodentia > Cricetidae > Phyllotis > Phyllotis vaccarum. The sequence goes on from JARWLC010000011.1 coordinate 6,217,977, forward strand.
CTTTAATCTACAATAATGTCCTGCCTGCAAGTTATGCAATAGAGGCACAAAACTTGGGAGAATGGCCAACCAATATCTGATTTGACTCAAGGCCTCCTTTACCAGAGGAGTCCATTCCCAACACTGTTTGGGTGACCATGAACCCAAACTAGAAAGACCAGGGGTGTAGGGCAAACCCAAATATTATTGTTCTAAAAAAAAGAAAAAAAAACAACCAAAAAACCCCAATAAAACCCAGCAATAAAATAACTCTTGATGACATTCAGCTATACCCATACATCAGTGCCTTGCTCAGCCAAAATCAGAGAAGATTCCTCTTACAGCAGACAGAAACATAAAGAGAGTAAGAGACTTTGGAACACTCAACTCTAAATGGGATGTCTTTATCAAATCTCTTTCCTCAGGCCTTAGGGAGCCTCAGGGAAGAAGAAGCCAAAAGAGGATAAAACCTAGAAGGAATGGGATACTAAGAAAACAAGATCCTCTAAACCAACATTTTCAAAGCTCACAAGACCTCACAGACTACACACATCTGTACCAGGTCCTCTACATACACGTATGGCTTCCAGTATATTTTCCTGACTTGGAACTAGTGGGTCCATAATTACTGGGCATTTTCTTGGGCTTTCTTCTATCTATTTTGCTTGTCAAAGAGGAATGTGCTAGTTTTTGTTTTATCTTATTGTCTTTTAAATTATATTTTATTTTAACTTCTTATTATTCCTTAGAAGTCTGTTTTCTAATGAGAGGTAGAAAGGAAGTGGATCTGTATTGTGAGAGGAATTGGGAGAAGTGGGAAAAGAAGAGGGAAAGGAACCATAATCAGAATATATTTTGTGGGAAAAAACTATTTTAAAAGGAAAAACAAACAAACAAACAACAGTAACAACAAACTCAAAAAGAACCCTGTGGCAGAGAATACTGGTTGTTCACCCAAAGCCATTGTTTTCCCCCAGTGTCATGGCTGAAGTACATGCTAAAAATCACATTAGCTAGTCCCTTGCATGAGGCCACATGCCATCTAGGAGAATGCAAGTAGAAGTGACATTTGCTGCCCCAGGACCTCGCTTTTAATAGAACAGACACGACAGATCTCCTCGTGTTCTATCTGTCCTGGAACTCACTATGTATACCAGGTTGGCTTTGAACTCAGAGAGCTCTATCTGCAACTGACTGTTGAGGTTCGTGATAAAAGGCAAGCACTGTCAGGCCTGACCCATGCAGGACTCTTGATACTAATAAAAATTTATCTACTTTGTTATAGTTTAGCTTATACTCATTAATGTAATACCTGGTAGCTGAAAAAAAAAAAAAAAAAAAACCTTTGTGGTTTTATAATGACAACTCAGAACAGTTCATTACATACTGTGATCATCTTACACCTTGGCATTACTTTCTGGGAGCTATCTTAAATGGCCATTATTTCAAAGTATATGATAAGGATAATTTTTGTTTTGGAATTTTAACAAGTACATAGAAGTTGTGGGAACAAGGAAGCTGATGTATTAAATTAAAACCTAAATTATTACCTTGGTGAATTTTTTTTTTTTTTAAATTAAACCACTTGGTAAAAGACACAAGATTGAGAGGAAAATATACTTCCTGCTAATTATGTCTAACATTTTCTCATTGTTAATAATTCTTAAATTTCATTTGCTCACAGGAAAACAAAATTGTGCATGTCGAGACTTAGCTAAAAGTAAACACAAAAGTTAATTTCTACCTTTTTCCCCCCAACTTATTCTATTCCTCCTTCAGTTAGCATTTCTATTTTTAATTTAAAATTATTTTTATAATTATCTTTTATTTTATGGTTAAGGATGTTTTGCATGGATGTTTATCTATGTGCCACATGCATGCCTAGGGGCCCTGGAGGCCAGAAGAGGGTGTTGAATTCCCTGGAACTAGAGTTATTGTTGGTTTCAAGTGTTATGTGAGTGCTAGGAATCGGACCCAGGTCCTCTGAGGACCATCAAGTATTCTTAGCTGCTGTGCCGTATCTCCAGCACAGCAATTTTAAACAAGCTGACCCAGTGGCCACATAATTCTACTCCCTTCCTTTATTGCTTCCCTAAAGTTGTAGTGGTCGAAAGTGATCCTGGAAAACTGAGAGGCAGGTGCGTATAGGCAGGTGATGTAAAGAAGTATGGACTAGAAATATCCCAGGCATCCTGGAATGATTTGTCAAAGAAGCAGGATCCCAAGTTTTTTGTTTGTTTGTTTGTTTATTTTTTTGTAAATTATGAGCTAGCAGATGGAGTTCTGGAAGTCCATATAAAGTGTTCATGAACATAAGTATATGCCCACATATGACAGAGTAATAGAACTATCTAGGGGTATACTATTAAGAAGTGGTACCAAATAAATTTTAAAATATCATTTTTCTTTATCCTTATTGGTTAGGATTTCATGTACAAAGTATCATTGCTAGAGAAGATATTTTTATCCTTTTACCAATCTTATATTCCATAACAATGAAAAAATATTTGCAATAAAAGTTAAGTAAAATATAAGATATCCATATATAAATGTGATCCCTAAAATAAAAAGAATAAAAATCACTGGGGCAATTAGCTTCTCAAAAACTACTTGTATCATTCCTCCAGTTTCTTCAGACCATTCTTACAAAACCTGTTCTTTTACCACTGAGGTGGTGTTTAGAAAGTCTGGGTGAGTTTTAACGTCATTTATTCTCAACTACAACTGCAGTGTTTTAACAACTGTACCCAAAAGATTTACTTTAGAAGGTTTTATCCAGAACATACTCTCATGACCCAGTTTTGTGACACCAATATCAGGGCTTATCTGGGTGTTGGCTTCTCTGGAAAGTCCCCAGATAGGAAATTCAGGCCAACCAATTAGGGCACTTCTAAGTTCTAGAGCCTGATTGGCTTCCTTTTGTCCTGGGCCCATCAGTTAGGCCCCATCAACTTGATTATAAATTCTTAGGGATTTACTAGTAAACAACATCTGGGAAGCCTGACATGGCCATTTCACTCAGAATGGTTTTCATCTCATTCGTCTTCTTCATACTCTTTATTCGATGCTAAGACTTCTTTCACTTATGCTGCTTTGCAGAAACAAAAATGTTTTTGTTGGCAACTAACTAAGGAACTAAGTAAGTAAGCACATCTAAACTTCACCCATCAAGTCTAACTTTGTCTTCTAATAGTTTTAAATTTCTGAGTGCTTTCCCCTTCAAATAGAGTACAGAGGGTCTGCTTTTGACTTACTAGGCAGTGAACTCCTTATAATAAATTATCTTTTCCAGAAGCTATACTTGGGAAGGCAAGGATGTGAGGAAATATGTAAATTCCTTTCTAGGTTAGCTCTGTAAAACAGAATGTCCAGACAGGGTATGCTATATGTGCCTTAGCTTGATATCTTTTTTTTTTAGCATTTTGCTCAGGCTGTAAATAGCAAGCATGGCTCACACATGTGACTGACACAAGAAGTATCTGGCTGCAGGGATAAGTGTCCATTTGAAAGTGATTAGCTATATATTCAAGTAACAAATAGAAGGAACTGAGAGATGACTCGCAGCTGAATCCAAGAAACAAACAGAAACAACTTGTTCTACCTTCTTAACCAATGATAACCAACTAGTTTTGAATTAAATAGTTTGGTACTGGAAGTCATATTTTTGAGTTTTAATGAAACAATTTCTTCCTTGATTTTTTTGTTAACCTATAAAAGGGCACATCTCCATATAATCTTACTCTTAGCATCCACAAACCTCTGTTCCATAAGAAATTCCTAGTGACTTTACAAGCAAACTCACTGTGGTTTTAAGAACAGAACCACACCAGTGCAATTTATTCACTGTCTGAAACACAGGTGGCACTTACTGTTCACAACAGTCCATGAACTCTAATGGTTAACCTCTGTAAAAAGGACTTTTGAGCTGTGGATCTCTGAATCTGCTTCCATCAGTTGCTGGATGAAGTTTCTATGATGACATTAGGGTGGTCATCAGGCACCTTCTCACTATTGCTTGGAGTCTTAGCTGGGGTCATCCTGGTGGGTTCCTAGGAGTTTCCCTAGCACCAGGTTTCTCCCTAACCCCAAATGGCTCCCTCTGCCAAGATATCTATTTTGTTGTTCTCCTTTTTTATCCCTCTCCCAACTCTACCATTCGGTTGCCTCATGTTCTCTTCCCATTTCCCCTTGCTCCCTTCCCAGCCTACACCCCGTGCTCCCAATTTACTCAGGAGATCTTATTTATTTCCCTTCCTAGGGTGATCCATGGATGTCTGTCATGAGGTCCTCCTTCTCTGGGGTTGTGGACTGTAGTCAAAGAGAGGAAGGGGGGATTATATGAGCAAGGGGGTCAAGATCACAATGGGGAAACCCACAGATAGCTGACCTGAGATGCTGGGAGCTCACTGACTCTGGTGACAGCTGGGGGACATGCTTGGAATCAAATTAGGTCCTCTGAATCTGGATGATAAGTGTGTGGCTTGGGAAATTTGAGGGGCCTCTGTCAATGGGACCAGGATTTATCCCTGGTACATGAACTGGCTTTTTGGAAAAAATTCTCTATAAAGGGATACCTTGCTCAGCCTTGATACAGGGGGGAGGGGCTTGGTCCTGGCTCAACTTGATATGCCAGACTTAGGGAGGCCTTACCCTTTTTGAGAGAGAGAGAGAGAGAGAGAGAGAGAGAGAGAGAGAGAGAGAGAGAGAGAGAGAGAGAGAGAGAGAGAGAGAGAGAGAGAGATGGGGCAAGCTGGAGAGTGAGTGGAAGGAATGGAGGGAAGGGAAACTGTGGTTGGTTGGTATGTATTTTAAAAAAATCCTTTAAATAAAAAATGTAAAAAAAAATTTGAGTGTCACGTCTTCCTTGAAATATCAGTGCTATAGTCTACAGATTGTCTGGGAGGATCTAGAGGGTGAGTGGAAGTGAATATAATTAAACACCTTGTATAAAATTCTCAACGATTAGTAAAAGTATTTAAAAATAATATACAGATTACTCCTAGCATTTCTGCAAACAAAAATAATACAGTTTATAAAAAACCTGATGTTTTAAAGATAAGCTTTGTAAAAAAAATGCTAGATCTTAAGCTAGATCTCACTTACAAGTCTCCTTTATAGTCATAGCTATCTATGAAAATAGAATAATTAAAAATGAACACTGGTCTACATTATGTTTAGCAGTCTACATCCTGCATCTGGTATCTTTTGATTGCTTTCACAACAAAAGAAAGCTGTAAGCATCGGGACTCTTAATTCTGGGGGCTACCTATTATCTAAATGGATGACTAACAGTCTGGCCTAATCAAGCTTATCTAAAAACAAAAGAGCAATGGTACAAAAAGATGCTGGTGACAGATGAAATATTCTGTCTCCTAGGTCTTATCCTAAGTTCAAGGGCTTCCAGAAGGTCTGATGATCATAACCCTGTGTTTCCTTGGAAGAAAATAAAATAGAGCTATTAATTTGGGAAAAGGATTGTTAGATGTACTTTATCAGTTGCTACTTTCGGCTCTCATGTTAGCTACAGCAAAATAATAGTTTTGAGATTGTACATGGCCACATAGGTCAGAATAAGCAGAAACACCAGAAGATAATGGACTGATTACATAGCCATATTTTAAACATTTCATCAGTCTCAGAACAGGAGATAAAACAACAATTTCGTGTGCACCAGCAGGTTCCAGATTAATCCTGCAGTGTTAAAAACCACAAAGGCATATATCAGCTGATTCCAATTTAGAGTACTAAATTAGTGGCAAACATTGACAATATATGTGGTCTGGTTGCCTGGTGATGGTTACTTTAAGTTTTAATCCAACTTCTGCATCAAAAAGGAGTATTTTGTAACTGCCTTAAAGCTGCCACAATAATACATTTTAAAGAAATAATAAAAAAACAAATATCCTTAATAAAATGGTCAGCATCAAAAAGATGCCAAAAAAGAAATAGGAAACTAATTAAAACTACATAATAAATTGTAACAGTAACTAAGCATGAAGGAAATGGACCAGATTTTATCTATATGCACCTGAATACCAGACACCCATACGGGAATAAAGATGTAACTGTACTTTCCCTTTCCCTTGCCACTGTCTGTGCAACTAAAACACAAGATTCTATCGCATCCTTTAGCAAGGCATCCCAAAGGGCTGTCTGTGTTACTTCCACACTCTGTATTGTTTAAAGTAAGAGTAGTTCATTGAGAGCTGGCCAGTGAATGTGATGGCTGATGCTTTCATTGGAGGTATTTGGAGATATTAGAAAACCTGCCGACTGCACTGTATCCTGAGAGCAGAGAAAATGACTGTTTTCTTTCCTGTGTGACATCTGATAAGGGACTATTTTCTACCTTAGAATCTGTTTATTTTATAAGAACTGAAACTTGAGATAAAATGAAAGCTACTTAAGCAGCCTTTTTATTCAGGAGGGTATTGTGTATTAGAATGGAAGAGTCCTGGATTCCACAGTCTCCCAGGTGTGGCAGAATGAGTGTAGGTCTCAGACTATTGAAGCTTTAGTTCTCCTGCCCACAGATGAGTCAATGCAGATTCCTTTGCTGTGAGAAATGAGGCTACTAAACTCTATCCTCCTCCTAGCTGGGGCAGAATGATATGAAAATGCCCTATTCACAATATTAGGTCTTGTCAAATGGGCATCCAAGCTCTCCAGGCAGAAAACCCATGGTGACAGTAGACGATAAGTAGCTTTCAGCAGGTTTCTCACCAGCTTCATTTTTGTCCTTGTGAAAAGGGGTTGACAACTCTCATGTGCTTCTCAGGGCTGTTGTGTGATGTCTGGTCTAGATGCTCTAAATTACACACTCACAGACAGATGATATTATAAAGTTGCCAACAAATGAATATAGCCCAATTATGAATGCAAACTCTATGTAAATATAAATGATAAAACAATCCTCAAGGGACTAATTTTTCTCTTGTTCATCAGGGACATAAATAAAGAACTAAAGAATGTTTATAAAGATACTTCTATGACATCATCTGTAAATGAAGACATTCAAAAAGCCATTATATTTTCAATTTAGGTTAATAATAGGGCTATTTTTTCCACCCACTATTTGGCACAGTTATAATGTAAAACAGTGTGGAACAAGGTACCAGAAGATAAATGATCACTACACCAATGCCAGTTCACAAAGAATATTGCCAGGCTGATGATTGCTGCTTAACCTCCATTCCTTCCCCTTCTTCTCCAGTAAGCATGCACCTTGGATATTCAGGCCTGCCAACAGAGCTTGCTTATTGAACCAAAGTGACGGTGAATTAATTTCTGTTATTCCAATACAATACTATTCTAAACTTTAAACATAACTTATCTCTTGTCCATGTTTCTGTGAGTGACACTCCATTCTATAAGCATTGCTTCTGGTACGAATAAGCATGCAGTTTAAGTCTGATTGATTAGTGAATACTAAAGAGTAAAAAGAAATGGAACATAAACATGGTTTAAGAAGATAATGACCTCTTGTAGCAAAGCCATAAAAGTAGGTGTCCACAGATATCAAATTGTGCTCACTGCCTTCTGGCATAACCCACTGTTGTAGAATATTTTAAGATTTGTTACATTTGTTGATGCTGTGGAACATTTGCTTTAAAGATGCAAAAATGTGCTGCATTTTTTTTTTTAATGTTGCATTTGTTTAACTCTGTGAAGCTGTGATTCCTTGCCTGTTTAGAACACCTGATGGTCTAATAAAGAGCTGAATGGCCAATAGCGAGGCAGGAGAAAGGATAGGTGGGGCTGGCAGGCAGAATAAACAGGAGGAGAAATCTGGGAGGAGGACATCAGGGGACAGCCACCCAGCTACGCAGCCTGCTGCCACAGAGTAAGATTTGCAGAAGTAAGTAAAGGAAAAAGCCCAGAGGCAAAAGGTAGATGGTTAAATTTAAGTTAAGAAAAGTTGGCAAGAAAGAAGTCAAGCTAAGGCTGGACATTTATAATTAAGAATAAGCCTCTGTGTGTGATTTATTCATGAGCTGGGTGGTGGACCCTTCAAAAGAGCAAAACAACCAACTACAAATCATGGTACACAAAATCTCCTCCCTGATACCTCTTGTGTTTCTGTTATCTATTGCACAGGATAATGAGCCAGAAATCAATTAACACACTTAGAAAGCACTTTAGGATAGTCTAGGAAAAGGACAATAAAAATTGTCAACTGTGGCATTATTCTGTTTTAGCAGAAAGGAAATACTGTCACACCTAGAAGGAAAGTAGGAGACAAGTTTGAGTTTAAGTTCATAGTTGAACACTGACAACAAATATGATAGACTGCAAGTTTGCAAAAGGGCACTTCAAAAGCTTGACTCTGTAAGGAAAAGCCCTCCTATTCCCATTACAATGAGATGGATTAACATCATAAGATACCTAAAAGTGGCTCACTAAATTTTTAATTGTGACCAGAGTCCAGTCAAGTACAAGTTCACATCCATTCCTTCCTGACTATACATCATCAAACACAGAGCTAACTGTATCATGACAACCCAGATGGCTGAATAAAGCAGAGTTTAGCTACTTCCTGTCAAATAGACAGCACTTAAAAATGTTGAGCTTCTCCATGATGTCTGAGACCATCATTACCTTCTTTCATATTCAGAAACTCCTAACTGAATTCCTGCTCCAATTTACTACCACAGTCACAATAAAATACCAAATATATTACCATGCAATGACTTTTACTCATAATAACGGTGGTGAGGCTAGGAGGGGTTTGTTTAAAGGACAGGAAATCTTCTCTGTATGTAACTTACTCTTCTTCCCTTCCACTGTTAATATTTGGGTCTTACATGTGTTAAGACACCTTTTACAGAAAAAAGGACTTATTTCTTCTACAGGATTAGAATAATGTATAGGCATAAATCAATTTTTTGGTTATTGAGAAAAAGCTAAACTTTACATTTCAAATTTCCTACATTTTACTTGAAAATGAAATCCATTTTTTAAATTTCTAACTACTTTTTAAAAAAGCAAGCAAACAAACAAATCCCAAAACTAAAACAAAAGAACAAAACCCAAAAATACATATTATGAAAACTGTAAAACAGAAGAACTACCAAAGTGATCATTTTAAGATCAGGAGTCAATGAACTTAAGTCCTGATCCATGAAATTCCTGGCTATGACCACTATTTAACTGGTGAAGATCTGCGTTCTGGCTTACAAACTCATTTATAAATTGTTTAGCATTTCTCAAATTCTAAAATTCATTCTTTGTATACTTATAAATGAAGAACACATAAAGCACATGCTTTAGAATTTGCTGAAAATGAACTACATTGGCAAAACATTTCATAAAATTACTATCTGAAAAGTTTATATTCTTCTGGTTAACTACAGTATTACTTTCTTGCAGTGAACACTACTGTGGATTCTTAAGAGATATCATCTACTATACAGAAAATGTACCAGAGGGCAGATATGCCTTCCTTCTTTCCCTCCCTCTTCTAATAATTAGGAATTCTTGGCTGAAGACTGCATTAGCCCAGAGAGAATGGCAGGGCAGCAGCACATAGAACTTACCATTAATTCATTTACCTCCCGGTGTAGAGAACCTTTTCAGTTACCACAGTTTGTGGTAAAAATTTCCTCTGTACTCATTTAAATATGATTAATGCACTTATCCTGTCACTATGAAACTTTTGAGTTGCTCTCTTCACATGAATCTGTGAATCCCCCCACACTGAGCTGTACGACTGAAACCATATCATCCATCAAAACCACTCTTCTCTCACCCTACTCCTGGCAGCCTCAGACTTGACATCTCCCTCCTTGAAGGAGCTCCTAAAGGTTTCCCTCCAAGAAGAAATTACAGCCTGTAAGTAATTTTTTTTTTGGGGGGGGGGTGAAGGCAGCAATCCCCAACAGTCTCTCTTTTTACTCACAGGGAAATGAGGATCTCCTACAGAGATACTCATGGAAGCCCAAGGAAAGGCTGAGGATTTGTGGATGTGTTTAACTCTGTGAAACTGAATTGCTGACTTCTCATTAAAAACAACATGATGTAACAATGGTATGGAAAAAATGTCATTAATGATTACAATGTTTTTGTGAGAGGAATGGAAAAATGTACTCACAGTCACATCAAACTAAAAGTAGTCAAGCAACCTTTTGGTTTTTGTTCTTTGAGAATTTTGTACAATGTATTTTGATCATATTCACTCCCTCCTCCTCCTCCTCCTCCTCCTCCTCCTCCTCCTCCTCCTCCTCCTCCTCCTCCTCCTCCCAGATCCATTCCCACCTCTCTACCCACTGCCAGGTTCTCCCCTTGCCCCACTATCAAGTACAGTGCTGTCTATAGTCTGTATCTTCTCAGATGTAGAGCTTTCACTTGATGGTAGTCAACCCAACAAAGATCATGCCCTTATAGAAATCTGACTCTTCTTCCAGCAGCTACCACCTGGCAATAACTCCTGAGACGAGGTACAATGTCATGCCCACCTTCCCCTTCTACAATAGACTATTATCTGGCCTGAGCTTGCACATGTCTTGTGTAAGCTGTCTTGACTGCTATGAATCCACATGTACAATTGCCCAACTATGTCCAAAAAACCCCCCTGTTCCTTTGTAGCCAAGCATTCTTATTTCCACTTTGGTCCTGCTCAACTCTAGCTGTACATTAGAATCACCTGAAGACCTTCAGATGTGACCTGGTCCTTTTGTAGAGGAATTAAATCAGAATTCATGAAGGTTAATGTCAAAGTTTTTATTTTTAAACTTCTTTAGGTGATTTCAAAATATAGAAGAATTGAAAACTCCTGCTATAAGCACCTAATTTGAATTTCCTATCAAATGTGTGATAAGAGGTCTTGGAGAAGATGGAACACGCAGTGGGCTGATACTCTCTGGATCCCATCTCAAAGTCTATGACTCCTTTCCAAAAAAACAGACTCAATTGTTATTGTTACTACAGCTTGTCACAGGACTGTAGTACCAAAGGAGGTGAAAAAAGGAAAGTATCTGACTTCCATGAAAACCAACTCTTATGCAATCTACTACAAGGTAATATTGGCACACAGCACCTCACTCTCCCTCAAATGGTCAGTTGCGTGGTGGCACATTTTTGCTAGGCTACTTAACACACAAGAAATGGCTTCTTGGAAATCAAAAACATCTGTGCTTTGTAATGCTACTAGAGCAAAGCAAGCAGTGTGGCTGCTGATTTCAAGTGACTGAATTAAAATTAAAATTAAAATTCCCAACCACACAGGAACCAAACCAGACAGAAATTCTGGAGGCAGGGCTTCCACTTGCTGGAGTATTGTGAGATTATACTAGAAGAGGTGCATCTCAACTGTGACTAAACACTACTTAGTGGTTAGGCATTTGACAAGATTAAAGCCTGAGGGGCTGCACAGATACACAGGTGGGACAGCTGGCTCCTTAAACCTGATGAAAAGCTAGAGCTGAGCAGGTGACAATCCATCCCTGCTAATTGGCTCTTCTGGGCAAACTGCAACAACCTATGTGTTGTCAGGTTACTAAGAATGGAAACTGACAGAGGGATGCATAGGGAGAATATAAGCCTCCCAAATGTATTTGTGTGCACACATTACCACACATTTCCTCCTTCATCTATTATCAGACTTCAGATAACCACTGGGTGCAGAAATAAACACTTTCACTTATAAAAGAAGTTCAGTCTAGTGATATGGAGAGTATAAGCTTTGTCAAAGAAGCTATGGAATATGTCTCTGGAGAGGCCACATTTAACACCAGGCAGAAGACCAACCCAGGTTATCAGTGTCTTGGTTTTGTAGCCCTCAGATCACCACACTGATGGATTACTTCCTATTGTACAAACTAGTCTCTCACTACAACAGGAAACACAACTCAGAGAATTCTCTAGGCCTGGGTATTTCTCAAGACTAAATATGGGGTTCTGTGGTGGGATGGAGCCCCTTATTCATTTGAGGATAAAGATATTCACATCTATTGATTCAGATGAACTAATTACTACCCATTCAAAGGTTACCACCCTCATTCCTTTACTCCTGGATGGAACTAAGTAACAGAACTTTGTCTACAAAGCTGACAAGGAAGGAACCCATTTATTAGTTTTCAATACATTTGGCCACATTTGTTGATGAGGAAACTGAGTCAGAGAAAGAAAACAGACTGTCTAATTGGGTGACTGGAATTTAAAATCAGATTTACATATAATCCTTCCAAAAGCTTGGCTAGGACTTCAATGTATTTTTTTTTCCTGAAGTAAGTATAGTAAGGCCATTTTAATTGTCATCCATTTTCAGCCCTTCTAATTTTCTCTTACTTTCACACTCATAAAAAAACTCCCCCTTCTTTGCGCTCTCTTGCAATTCCCAACTTACTTTCTGTCTCTGAACTTTACTGCTGTTCTATGAACCCACAACACTTTAGGTAGTAGTGGGACCTTTCAGAGAAGGCTCAATGAGAGAGGAAGCTATACCACTTGTGCATGTTCTTGATGACGTTCTTTTCTCTTCCTCCTCTTCACATCTGCCATGAAGTGCACGAGAGTTTTTTCATCACTTGTTGCCAAAACACATAGAAGACCTCTTCCATAGGCCCAACCAATCATGGACTGAAATTGCCAAAACTGTGAGCTGAAATAAACCTTTCTCCTAATAAGCTGATTACCTTGGCTATATGTGACAGTAACAAAAAGCTGACTAATGCATCTAGGTATGTCCTCTAAGTGGAATCATTCCAATTGATTTTTTTTTTTTCCAAAATGAAATCACACACCCAATGTTGACTGAAAGTCAGAATTTAGTTCCATGCTTTCTCTTTCTTTGGATACTTTCAGTTTTTCAAAAAGACTTTAGAAGAAATAAAACTGCTTCCTAGGTATTGCTTACCTTGTGAATTAAGAAAAGAAAGAATGAAGGCAAGCATGCATTATTCTTTTGCCAATACCTCCCACTGAGAGTTCCTGTTGTGATTAAACAGCCATTTATTGAAAGGTACAGTTCTGGGTTGAAGAAATACCAAGATAGCAAACAAAAATCTCTGCCTCCAAGGTTTATTCGTTCAAAGGAAAAGGAATGATCCTATGTGAAAACTGAGGCAGAAAAAAAAAAAAGATCTATCCTGAGAAGACAGGAGAGGGATCCAAACATCCTACAGAGTCAACTCTAGTCGAAGCATTCGTTAACATTGAGCTAAGATTTAATCAAAATCTACTCAACTATCCAGTTTCAATTTGGAGCAAGTACACAAAATGAACCTGTAGGTATTCACTGTTTTATATATACACTGTTCATTTTAACCACATGTACATGAGATGTAAATCACACCCTTGTGAGATATAAAGAGGAAGGAAACAAAACAAGTGCATAAACAAGTCAAGACAGGCTAAATAAAATTAGCTATACATAAAACTTGCCTGGAGTGTGCAAAAGAATGAGTTATTTTCAAGTTGGTGATGTGTTAACACTTAGTAGGAAATGGTTAAATCCTGTAGGAAGGTGAGAGATCAACAGAACTGAGGTGCAGGAATTCTAGATATCAGGAAATTAGCATTACCAGAATTAAAGAAAACAAACTGGTTATGAATGGCCGGGAAAAACACCACTAAGGAAACTGAGTTATGTTTACTAGGCAATGGGGTGCCACCAAAGGTTTGTGCACAATAATCTGCTCCTTGATAATCAACTTATGTCTTCGATAAACTGGCAGAACTTGTAAGAAAAGAAGCATGAATAAGAAACGTAGCATGGGTACTCTGATTCTGGCATAGGTGGATAGCCCTCTAGACTGAACACAGCTTACTGCTCCAAAGCAACCAGGTCACAACACAGCAAGCTGAAGGTTGAGTGCAACTCTAGCTTTCCAGACTTGAGGATCTGCAGTGAGGGTCAGAATTCAAAGATGAAGCTGCATAAACGGAACTCCAGAGATCTTTAGTAGGCCCCTCTAGTGTTTAGAGAGTTCTGATCAACACAGTCCATGAAAAGCTACCACAGCCAAGGAAAAGAACCATGCAAACTGATTAAAGGCTCCCTGTAAAAAGTGGCACATTCCTCTAATGTGGAATGAATGAAGAAGCAAAGGTAAAAGGATGGGTTTGAGTCCTTGTCTCAAGAAATAAGCATTTGAAAAAAATAAATAAATAAAAAGGTTTAAAAGATCAAAATGTTGCTTTCCTACCAGTTTAGAAAAACTTGTAATCCATAGCACATAAAAAAGAGAACTCAGAAAAGATTAATTTTAGAATAGAAAATATTAATAATGATGTTCTAAATAGCAAAGATCTTTTAAAAAAGTTATTACCCATATATTCAGGGTGTCTCAAAAATAAGACAATAGAATTAAAAAAGGATTAAAAATTATTTTTTTAAAGATGAAAAACTATGTTGACATGAAAAGAATAGTGAATAGGATTAAAGACAGATTAAATATTGCCCAGAAAACATAATTGTTTGCTTCTAAAAATCAAACAGAGAAAACTAGACCTTAAAAGAACAAACATCAAAGAAAAGCAAATTGGTGAGTCACAGGGTATTTGAGAACGGGATCTCTAAGGAAAGAAAGACAGTTCAAAGTACTAACAGTATAACTCACTCAGCCACTGTGGTAGGACTGCAAACTGTGCACTATGGAAATCAGTGTGACGAATTCTCAGAAGGCTAATGACCCAGCTATACCTCTCCTTGTCATATGCCCAGAGGACTCAACATCCCACTGTAAAATACCTGCTTAGCCATGTTCACTGTTATTTTAATGCACAACAGTTAGGAAATGGAAATCAATGTCTTTCAATTGTCCAATGGGTGGCTAATAAAAATATTGTATATGTACACTACGGGATATTCTTCAGTTGTAACGAAAAATAACATCATTTACTTTTCAGGCAATTGGGTGAACTAGAAAAGATCATATTGAATGGGCTAATGAAGACCCAGAAAGAGAACATTTGTATGTTCTCTCATTGGAGGCGGCTAACTCCAAACCTTCAGATATGTATACGACCAGAGTACCTGCAGAAACCAGGAAAGTCAAAAGGGACCACTGCTAGGATGGGGAGTGGGATTCAATAGAGAGGAATAGCAAAGAACACGTGATTTTAGTGGGGACATGGAAGAAAAAGGAGTTAGGGAGGAAAGGAAGGTAGTAAACACAGGAGAGTAAAATAGCAGTTATGTCAGAAAGTCATAAGGAATCATGCTATTAACTACCCCATAAAACTCCAAAATAAACAACTCCATAATAATGTCCGTGTATGTATATATATCTTAAATTAAAATTTCTCATCTGTGCTGATAATGCTCCCTCTGAGAGCCAAAATCACCTCACTAAAACCTCAGCACCAGGTGTTTTAACTTTTAAGCCTTCTTTGGAATTGTTGGTCAGGGTTGTTTGATTACCCACTGGTTGTTCCCCAGAGATAGAAGGTAATCTGTGTTGCTGAAGACACCATTCATCTAAGATATAGGGACCAGAGGGCCCTGGATTGGAAATAACCTGAATGCTTCCCAGAAGGCACCATACAAACTTCCAAAGGAGGGAAGCAATCAAAAAATCTTACCTAGCTATGTCACCCATGAACCACAACAATAATCAGCGTGGCATGATAACCCTAAAGGTACAATTGTGTCATAGATACATGCATTCAAGTCAGAGTGTATCAATAGCTCTCCGGGAAGAAAAAAAAAAAAAAAAAAGAACTAATCCAATTAAAAATAAACAAAAGGTCTGAACTCAAGTAATCCAAAGATCATATACAGATTCTCAACACATGAAAACTTCTAACATTCTTAGTCATGATGCTAAAGCAAATGAGAATTACAGCCACAGTAGCCATGTACCACTATACTCATACTAAAGAGCTAAAATTAAGAATACTGATTTTACCAGATGTTGACAAGAATGTGGAAACTGAAACCCTTAGAGTGTAAAAGAGTGTGTAATAGGAGTGTAAAAGGATAAGATTACCTTCGTTTCCTGAAAAGAAAAACATAAGCCTACTATATAGTCACTCTACTTGTAGACATACAGCTACGAGAAAAACACATACTTTCTAAGTATTTGTGTTTGAATATTTAGAAGAGTTTAAAAATATGGTTACAAGGTATGAAAAAAAGAAGATGTGATAAAAATGAACACGCATGTTGCTGGGCATGGTGGTGCACATTATTAATTCCAGCACTCAGGAGGCTTCAGCAGATAGTTTGAGGCTATGAGTTTGGGGGCCATCCAACTACATAGTGATACTCAAAAACAACAAAAATGAATACATGTTTAATATATGTGGTCAATGGAATAGTCCTCGGCAAAGAAAAGGAAAACATTGATTAAAAAGAACTACCAACTACTAATATGGACTCAAATAAGAATGCTGAGTAAAAGTTCCACACCCAAATAAGTACATGATGTATTATTCTTGTTATAATAATTTTGAGGAATTAAAAACCAATATGTAGGAAGAGTAAACTAATTCGTGGGCTACTGAAGTGCTATAGGAAACTAGAATGAGCAGTGGTGGTGATCAGAATAATCAGAATTCAGGACTGGAGGTGAGGAAGCAGCAGTAAAAGATAACTCCACGACTGTGGGAGCTGATGTGAAGGAACGTTGCTATTAATACAGACAAGGACAGCATAAGGAAGTGCATGTAAGGCCGTTTGCTAACAGAACATTTAATCCCAAGGACAGTTAAAATTTGCAATGAGGCTAGAGATTATGCTGGGATTCTACATAATTATTTCAACTTCATACTTCTCATTCCTCATGTTTTTCTTCTCTTATCCCTGAAAATAATTTGGTGCTGTGCACCACAGTCCAAGTTCTCAAAGAAAAACAAATGAACAAACAAGAAAAACACAACTCTGAAAGAGTTCCTTTCACCTACATATGACCTTCAAGGAACTTTTGGGATCATATCCTGAGGCAAAGCACCCCTTTATCTTACAGTTCCAAACATACATTCAGCAAAGTGGACTTTTCACAACCTCATACAAGATGTATGGAAACTCAAAGGAGAAAGCCAGTGCACGCCATAGGATCTAAGAAATTAGAAGGGGGCAAAAGCTACAAAGTCATTTCTGTTTGTGGTTGCCTCCCTTTTGCATCAGTCCCTACCAGAATAGAATTGTTCCTGAGAAGTGCAGTGTGGCTCTTCACACCAGAGCCAGAGGAAACATCTGTAAGCCCGGCAGGGTTTCATCTGAGCATGCTGCTGACAGGGCTCGGAGCCTATGATGGGAAGAGACTCTGACTACACAGTGGATTGTTCTTCTCCTTCCTTCCTTTCATTTTAAATGTCAAAGCTCTACTGCAGTGACACCCTAAAATGACTCTCTTACTTTTGCTGTTTCACGTGAAACAATATTACTTCATGCTCCACAGAGTACCCACCAGTTGACTCAGACCAGGAATACAATGGGTACTGTATTTCAAACAAAAGAGACAGAAGGTAAGAAGGTAGGCTAAAACACTTCTCTCTCTGCAATGATTTACATTTACTCACGCTTCAAATGTTTAGCACTGTTTGAAGCCACTGCATTATATATGGATGACCTAAAATAGCTCCAGCTCGATATGGAAGTGTGAATCTGTAATTCCTGTTGTCAGGAGACTAAGCAGACAGATTCTGAGTTCAAAACCAGTCTAGGATACAAGACACTGTCTCAGCGAACAAATGAGTTAATGAACAAATATAAATATGAAATAGATAAAATGGCAAGAAACTGAAATTTTTAATAAAAGCACACACCCAAATGCGGCACAATACAGAAAGCACTAGGCATGGTGAGAGGTACAAGGAGTCCTAGATATTTCTGTGAGAATATGTAGTAAGAGAATAGAGGTCTTTGGCATTACCCACGTCTGGACCTGGCACGTATATAGTCTGCATGTATCAGTGCTGCAATTACTACCATGACACTGGGGTCTCCTTTTACCAAAAGGACAATTCGCTTTGAACAAAGGCTATTCTCATCTACCCTGTACAGCAGTTTCCTAATCTGGACTAATAGCTTCTGGTATGCCAGATATCACCAAGTGCTCTAAATTAGGACCTCCCTTCCTTAATCTGTGTAACAACCCCATATGGCTTCGGCTTTTAGATTAGGAGGCCAAGGCAAGGAGGAAAAAGTAGCCTCTTCTAGGATCAGGGATTGGAAGTCAATATCTTACTTCAGACAAATAACACCATTAAAATCCATACCTTTTACTTGAAGTTAGTACTTTTATCTGGTAGGTGAAGGTGAAACAGAAACTAAACATGGTACAGAGATTAACCTAAACTAGTAAAGGGCACAGATGTCAATATATACTGTGTTCAACAATTTATAAAATGCTTTCACATTTTGGCTGGTCTACTCTTTATGTACCCAAGTGAATGAGAGCTACTACAGGCCAATAAAAAGAACCCCACCTAAGAAGCACCTAGGTTCTATACATTTGGAGTGCTGACAGATTATCACAACAGGACTGGGAATTGAGCAAACATCTTTTAAAAAAATTGTGTGTGGCATGTATAAGGAGGTCAGAGAACAACTTTGTGGAGTCATTCTTCTCCTTTCACCTGTACATGGGTTCTGGAAATCAAACTCAGGTTATTAGGCTTAAGAAGCAAATACATTTAACCACCAAGTCATCTTGCCAACCCAAGAGTGACCATTTCTTCTTTCTTTTCTTTTTCTTTTATATTTTTGTAGCTGTGCCTAGAGTGGAGGTCAGGTGCAGCCTCCCTGGAACCTAATAAATTCTACTATGAAAAGTATGGTTTTAAGCAAATCACGAATTTTCAGTGAAATCTGAATGTCTCCTTCACTCTTGGCACTGACCTAGGCACAGAAAGTTTTGAGATTCTTCCAGTAAATAATATAAGGGAGCTGTATGAAGGGTATTTATGAAAATAAGTACTAGAAATGCAAAATTTTTTCAAAGTGTTCGTGGAACTTTGATTTTTTAATAGAATACTATTATAAGCCTGTTTTTATTTGAATAAGTGCCAAGAACAAAAATGGAGGCTAGGATCGTTTTTGAACTTCATATACAGTAAAAAGGCTTAGAACAAGGTCATATGGAACATGCATGGATTAGGTAAAAGTAGGAATATTAAAAATTGCTCTGATGGCTGTGCTATATTTTAGGACTAGACCAACAATTATTCTTGGGGTTATAAATTTTGTTCAAATACACCATTTAATCTTTGTTTCAGGTTCCTTTTATAAAAAATAGGGTAAATTTTCCTGGGGGTGTGTGGGGAAGTTGCTGGAGGGCAAAGGAGGATGCAGTATGGTTTAACGGTTTCCTGACTTTTAAGTGTTCTAAAAATACAGCATTTTCACTGCAAGCATGTGATGGAGCATTGTCAACACAGCACTCTGTGTTGCTAGGGCAGCCTAATCATTGTTTTATTCACTCTCATGATGCTCTTCAGTTGATGTATGGAAAAAAAAGCGACATAGCCACAGTTCCTTCCTTATCTCCTAAGCATCCCAGTCCTGATGGCATGTGGCAGGCCAGCCAACTAATGATTAGGTTAGACAATATGAGACAATATCAGTTATGCCATTTGATATTCTTCTCTTGCCTCTTAAACTGTCACAAACTTATTTGCCTTGGCTTAAAAGCAGTGCTCCTAGTCACAGATTAGAGCACCAATAGGAAAAGAGAAATGTCTAAATGAAGTAATCTTAAAATGTGGCCTATCTACTCACCACTGTTCCTTAAGTCATTTTCTTTCTCCACACAGATTACAGCAAAGCCTTGGTTTCTGGAAAAGCCATGGGCTTGTGGAAAGACTGTACTGTATGCTTTCTACTTCTTGAATCAAATACAACTCAGACTGGACTCACAAAACAGCTAAGGCCTGTTACCATCTGGCAGCTGTATGGTGGCCCATGTAAAATAAACTGGTAGTCACAGTCCAGTTCCCATTTGACAGATGTCCATTTCACAAAGAGAATATCACACTCAGCAGCCTGGTTGGCAGAAGAGTGATGACCAGGTTTGCATATTTTACTGAGTTTTTCTGCCTAACTTGGTTGCTTACTAAAGCACGAAGTGATGCTACAGCAAGTCAAAGGGCATGCGGCAGGTAATATGGCAACAGCTCTACTTATCCTGTCTAGGAACCCTGTTTTTGTCTGTTACTTGTTTTAATTAGGTGCGGTTTACTGAGTCACACAATGGTTGTCTCCTAAAACCACTGCTAGAATACATCAACTTCATTCAAAGATTAATGGAGAATGCAACTTCCCATAATCCTCTATCAGCTTTCATTACACTGTCAGGGGAAATATATTTGAGACAACAGGCACAAAACAAACAAACAAACAAAAAAAAAAAAAAAAAAAAAAACCCCTGCCCATCTTAGTCTGTCCTGGGTTAACTAGTAACAGCACCCTAAATGAACAAGTTATTAAGAAATCTTACAGAGAAAGGGCAAAATGGTCCTTCATTATAAAATGTAATCTGAGTATCTTATGAAAGATTTCAACAAACAAAGAAACAAGCCAGAGGTTTGGTTTTTCTGCTTTGCCCACTAAAGCCTGTGACTGAGTCTTGACAGTAAGATCAGGCTGCTTCTTCAGTCTTCTCTCTTAATGAAAGGAGAGAAGTGTGCTCCTAGCACTGTAGAGGAGTGGACAAATTAAGTAGTTCTTTTATTGTTTTTTCTCAACACATGCAAGCATTTTAGCTGTATTTTCTTTTAAATAACCTCATGTTTTTTAAACATTCTCACATACAAACATAAAGATAGCAAACACTGAACTAAGCTGATTTAAAGAAGAATCTTCAAAAGGATTGAAAAAAGTAAAATGGATGAGCCACATTTCTTTTCTTATGCAACAATATACTTATTGTGTGTGTGTGTGTGTGTGTGTGTGTGCGTGCGCAAAATATGGCAACAAGATCTACTCTGAATTAATGTCAATTATCATTAATATTTTCCTACTAAACACAATTTGAATCTTCTTGGAAGGGATATATTAGCAATATATGTTTTAGAGAAGCATATCTATTAAAACTGTTAACACATTTACTTCCTTCCTTTTCAGTGTTGTGGTTTCTGTAAGAATTACCTTCCCCCAAATGAGCTAGCTTGTACACACTTCTGAAAGCAGTGGTAATTCTGGGTAGGGTATAAACAACACAATTTAAAAAGCACTTAAGATTACCCTATATAAAGATTCAGTTTATCCAGCTTGTAAAGTCAGGTGTTATCTTTTTGTTTTCTTCTTGTGACTTTCTCCTACGCTCTCTACTTTTTACCACTACTTATCTAGTTTCTACTGAATGCTAAGCTCTTCACTGAGCAATGGACTTGTAACATTTTAAACTTTATTCCTTAGAAGTCTTCCAGTGAGGATTTCACATCCATTTGGGAAAAGGGACCAAAAAATAAATAAACTAATTTCAGGTTTATTAAATAAAACTAATTAAATTAAGTTTATCACACAAATTCCCATGCTTCCTCTAAGGATTAAGGCTACTATTCTAGTCAGCTTAATATAAAGTAATATTAGTTAGGGGCTGGTAGTTCTTCCTTAGAACACTATGCTAAATACAGTTATAGTAAAAAAGTGCTTTATACTGCTGAACCAACCAGGCTCCAATGAATACTCCAAGTTTATGGTTTCACAGAAGATCCTTGTTAAAAAGTGAGTAGGTCACAAAACAAAATGACCTGACAGGAATGTGACAAAGCAATTTCGCAGGAAGTGGGAGATAGACAGGAGTAATAAACAGTGAGATGGAAAAGGGCTGGGGAAATGATAGTGGTCAAAATTCATTATATGTATGTTAAGTAATTGTAAAAGGAGGGGTTTTGTTGGAAGGCATTGCTGGCTGGTAGAGTTGCAGTCTTTCATGGCCTGGAAGCTTTCTCTAAGCTCAGCAACATGAAATGTCCTCTCTAGGAAAGCTCCCTGCTCTCTACCCACTCTTATCTGGAAGATGTCTCTAGGCCCAGGATGCCTAAGTTACCTTGAGTAACCTTTGACACAGTTCCCTGCAAATGTTCTTCCTCAGATAACCCACATGGTAATTATTCAACTGTTCTAGCCATTTCAATAGGGGCTTGCTTTCACTAATCTATCTTTATGATAGGAGTGTGCCACTTAATTAGAGTTTGTCCACAATCCCAAATCCTATATATTCCTTAGACTCAGGAATAAAGTTGAGCTGATTCACCAAAGTCTTGTCTCTTAGAAGGCTATCTCTGTTCTTAATCACAACTGTCTTGAACCCTGTTCCCTGATTCTGTTCCCTCCACCCCATGGACCAATGCAGCCAATGATCCCAACAAAAAAAATAGAACCACGTTTTGAAGGCCTAGATAGTTATTTTTTCCACTCTGAGAGGGAAAACGAAGGCAGAGATATGACAGGACTTAGGAAGGTCACTTACTTAATGGAAGGCCTCTTTCCAAGGGAATAATAGGATAGGAAACCATTCAGTGAAGCTTCCTGCAAGCCTGTCAGGGACCTGAAGGGATGCAGCTTTCCTGTTGTCACCTATGCTGGAGTTAGGACTTTTCATTGACTCTGCTGCATCAGAAACACCCACACTCCTGTTAAGTAACCTCACAATAGACTTGGGTGGAATCCTTTCATCAGTCTGTTACTGGTGACCTATCTGGGGGTAAACATGCTTGTTCATGTTTCCCCAGGAAAAAATAATGACTGATGCAGTAAGGATGACTTAGTTATGCTGCTATAAGGGCTGCAGCAGATTTGTCTCTTTGTATTTAACTGGAAAATATTCAGAAAGACACACAGAAAACGCCTTTAACTGGTCTTGTTCTAAACTCCTCACTGGGAAAGAAGGAGGAATACAAAAAAATGAAAAGAGGAAGGAGGCTATATGGGCATGATACTGAAAAGGGAAGCATGATGCTTCTTGTCACATGACCTTAGCTCCCCTAATCTCTCTATCTCATAGGAAAATCATGGAACTCTCAAAAATATAAGTATAATGCCTTTTGAACAGCAGGCTACCAAAAATAATTACTGTCACATGAGTCTGGGCCACCTAATTTTCTTTGAACAACACCTTAACCTATGAATCATGGTAACAAAGATTTTCCATTAGTCCTTTGAAGACAAGACGGACAAGGTCCAGTCTTAGGAAATGCTAAATTAGTGGATGCATCTCCAACTTCTTAACTTTTATACAGTGCTCTAAGTTTACCACTTCTATATACAAGTTTGGCTCAAAATCTGTATTTTACCTGTTGCTCCAACATTTTAAGTGTAAGCATCAGTGTCCCAGGGTTTAGCAGTCATTCAAAAAATTTATCTATACAGAGCCTCACTCTGCACTTTAGTGTCTTCAAAACTTCAATCAGTCTACCCCCACTTTTTTGGGAGCACAAACCCTCCTTTTAATGTCTTGCTATAGGTTTTCCTTTCTTTCTTTCTTAAGGCTTAATGTTCTCGGTCCTTATTTAGGTTAACCTGTTAGACCTTTCCATGTGCGCCCACCTTCCAAGACCTTTGTATTTCATGTTGCACTCTTTTGGAATGCTCTGTCTCCTTAATAGAACTTCAATAACAGGAATACTGGCCATGGTGTTCTAGATAGCAGCATAAAGAAAGACTTTGTGTGGTAGAACTGTTAAGTTACCTGCTCCAGAGTGCCTGCTTCTGGTATCACTTGTAATGTTGAGCATTTGGAAAGCAGTCTGGCTCATTTTCTTGTCATTTCAATGCCCATAATATCTGTTTAACTTTCTAAATGTCTATGAACATGATCTCCATTGAATTATAGTAGCATGTGTTTTAACTTCTAGTTAAAATGGAGAACGAAGGAAAAAAAAAAGCTCTTCCTGGATACTGCAGGACACACTTATCTTGGCCCCTTGGTAAGTTGGGACACAGAGTCTGCTACATAAATTTAAGGCCTAACTCACCTCCAAACATTTTATAATGTCATGACTCCAGGAGAGCTGAAGAATATCATCATAGAAATTTCTATTTCAATCGTTTGCTTCTTTTCTGATTCCAAACTATGACCTTCTACTGTAAATAGAGAAATTATGTTTCTTTATTCTTCAACATAATCATTGGTTGAAGTCTATGAGTGTTTCTAAGTTAATGCCAGAGTGTGAATACTAGATTAGAAACTTCTTTCTCCTTCATTTACATACAGAGTAAAAAATGCTGACCTTAAATGCCAATTTCTGAATTGCTATCCCCATCCCCTTGATCCATTGATTTTTACCACTGTGCTATGTTCCAATTCAGTTGATTAGTTGCCTTTTCTATTTGTCTAACAAGTCTAGTGTTAGACATATTAAAGACAGAGTTAATACTGATGTTAATTCTAATATATCACTGAGATGCCTAGTGTTAATTTTCTACTGAATTTCACAGTATGAGTAAAGCAGTTTTAATTTCTTTAAGCAACTCTCCTAATAGCTAATAGCATCTATCACTTCTGTTACCAAAACAAATGATTTTCTTTTAAGATAATTTTATTTTAGGTTAATTTCTTCTTTCCCATTTGTCTAGTTAGCTAAAATCCCTGGTAGTTTTCAAATGTTTTGATGATCATAATGATTGTTCAAAATTTATTCATGGTATCTTCAGGCTACCTACTCCTAACTGGAGGAAGAGCACTTCTTGTAAAAAGTTTGGTCAACTAACATTGAAAAACAAAGCATGAGAGTAGGTGATCTCAGAACCAATAAAATTAGGATGAATAACTAACAAATGGAGACCTTAAACCTAAATAAATTGTGTTAGCATTTTGGGTAATATTTATAAGAATGAACAGTGGTATTAGCTATATATACTAGCACAATTCTACATTTTATAGTAGGTGGAAAGATTAAGGATAATGGAGTTTTTAAAATGGTATGTGAAGTTTTTTTTTAAAATGTATGTCAAATTCTTTTTAAAATAACTATGGTTATCTTTAAATTTTCATCATAAAGTTTGGAGACAGTCAGAAGAAAGTAATCCCTTTAACCAGAATATGTGACTTTCTAGGATCTTTGAATCCCAACTGAGTAAGGGAGACAAACCATAGCAGGTAGCTCTCTGACAATGCTGAGGGTGTTTCCAAATAATAAATAAGATTGCCTTGTAGAGGACAACTCTTTCTAGTGAAAAAGCTGGATTGCTTATTTCCAAAAGACTGGTTTCATAATGTTCCATACACTGGTCATCCACAGTGGTACAACTGTGTAACTAAGTCTACAGCCCTTCCACTATAGAGAAATCTCATTAGGTACCAATGAGAGGCAAATGGCTTATAGGCAGGCAAGCTATCAACATAAAATGGTAAATTGTGAGGCTACCTAGACTGCACTTTTCCCATCAATCAGCCATATGTAGTGGAGGCATCCAATGAGATCCAAATTCAACCAATTCAACCAAAACAGTCTTATATATATATAATCTTGAGTCTCTATTTTTTAGTCTTTTAAAACTTTATTTCCAGAAACGTAAGTCTACCAGAGACTAGACAACTGAGGACTTTGATGCTCCAGACAAAAGAGAAACAAAACAAACTAGTCAGAGGCAGTCTTGAGTAATTTCTTGTCTAATTTGATAAGGCTTTGATGCTGGCACTCTGTGTGTTCTATATCTCTCTCATCCCCTTTCTTTCTTTTTTCTCTCTCTAGAGACAATGAATCAAAATGTACATTTATTATTATCTATTAGGGTAGAAACAGCCCTTGCATAGAAGTAACAGAAATCAAACATAGTCCAACCACTCTCTCCATAGTATGGGCCATTGAAGAGGATATCTTAAAGAAAATTATTTTGCATTTCTCATTCCTTTACCTCAAATAATCTGATGGATGATATTTAAAACTCAATTTGAAAAATATCTACACTGTTAACTCTTTCATTTATTTTTGTATATGTGATATACATGTGTTCCTGCTTGTGATCATGCATTTCTGGGTAGTCTTTTGTTTTCCATGCTGTGGGAGCACTGGGATTACATTACCATATCCAGTTTTACATAGGTCCTGGGAATTTGAAGTCAGACTCTCACAAATGTATAGCAAGCACTTTACCCTACCAAGCAAACTTCCTAGCTCTCTGTTAATTCTTTTTAATATAACTGTATCATACAACTAGTCAATCTATCTTTCACAAGGCAGGATTAGTATCCTTGCCTACACATATACAGAAATTCTAACTGTGCTTCATATTTACCCTGCTAATCTTCAGTCTGCAAACAATGAAAAAGTGTCATGGTAAGTAATACAACCATCTCTGCTAGAATAAAATTCAATCAGGATAAAAGTGTTTTTCCTAAGGACCATTGGAAATAGAAGAGTCCTACATAATCTAGGGTGCAATCCTACCTTTTAAGAAATGGAAATTTAGTTGCTATAATCCTAGCATCATTTGTATTACTTAAGTCAAACTTCTATAGAGGTTTTTAAGAAGAAAGGAAAGGCATGAAATTATTTCATCACCTCACTGCATCACTACAGCCCCTGCACCCCTAGCATTATAACATAAACTGACCAAGGCTGTTCTTTAGAAACCGGTAACATTTTCAAGAAGAATACAGCTTGTTAAGATTTTCAATTATCCTTGTATTATACAGCAGCATTCACATTTGGTTTTATTGGCTATGTAAAACATCTCTGCATGGTAGGTATTACCTCTTTCCCGTGAATAGAGAAACTGAGGTTCATTCTCTAAGCTATCTCATGGTAGTAAGTACCAGCTGTAAGTCTCCTGTCTCTAGGGCCCATGCTCATTATACAAGAACAAGGAGACTCATCAGGACTATGAGCTATCACACTGTCCAATTCTGAAATTTAAAAAAAAAAATTATGCTTTTGTGTCTTTTCTCCTGTCATTCTCTAGCATCTAATCTCATTCTTATATTAGGACAAAGTTACACATTATTAATGATAGTTATTAAGCACTGAGTAAAGTCTATTAGATGGAAAGAAATGTCTTATGCTCATATTCTAAGATCAACAGGGCAGTCTCCTAGGTCACCCAAACTGCAGCCTGAATGAAAGGAAGATGAGATAGTCATAGAGTCATAAGCATTATGAAAGCTGCTCTTCTGAAACTAGAAGGTAATAACTCTTTCCAAAGGTGACACAAACTTAATTTTTGTTCCACCCAGAAAATACTGAGCTCTGAGCAATGCAGGGTGCATGGCTGCGAGGAGCTTATTTTTGATCTCCTAATATATTTCAAGAAAAAAAGAAAGTTTCTTCTGACCTGAAATATAGAGAAATAGTCAACACAGATGACTTTCACTTTTTATTTCTCTTTTACTTAGAGGTCATCAAAGAAGTGACAGTAAATGTAATGGGCAACACACTAGATGAGGACTGAAGTTCTGCTCCTGTCTTATAAACTCAAAGGTTAAGTTATTTCAGTTTAATCACTTGGTTTTCATTCAGGTAAAGTCAGAAGGAGAATGATTTAAAATTTAGAAAATCAGAAATAGCCTTCATTGTAGAACATGCTTCTTCAGAGACCACAATCTTGATTATAATTTTGATTTTGGTGAAACCCTCACATTTCATTACCAGTAGTTATGGTTCCTGTTTGGTCCCGATTGAACATAATTGTTGAATCTTCCAGTTCTTCCAGCACACAACTCTCCCTTTTCTTGGATCAGCTCCCTACTCTAGACCTCAGAGAGCACATGCTACCTTTTCCAATCTTTTACTTCACCATCTTACCCACCTCTAGGCCCCTTTGACTCCAATTCTCTGCTTGTTCACAGAGCAATAACATGTTGTCCTTCCTTGTCTCCTATAGTTCTCCAGAGCCATGGGCTCTAGGGCCTATTCTGAAATACTGTGTGTGTGTGTGTGTGTGTGTGTGTGTGTGTGTGTGTGTGTGTGTGTGTGTGTGTGTGTGTCAGGGTCCTTTCTGATCCATGGTAGTTCTTCTATCTCCACAAATCCCCAATTCTACCTGGTACCCTCAGAAATTTACTATTTACTACAAGGACAGAGGTCATATCTACTAAGTTTCATTTACTAAATATCATATTCCCCTTCTATGTTGACATTTTCTGAATGTTAGCTCCTCCTAACTGCACTGCTGTGTCAAACTAATTAAATATCTCTCTACCATCTACTTACATTCTTCAGCTTTTTCTTCTTTCCTTGAAGGATCCTGACTCAGTGGTCTTAACATTTCTATGATCACCTTTTATTCTCTTTTATCATTTGAAAAAAACAGTAACAGCAGTGTGTGTGTGTGTGTGTGTGTGTGTGTGTGTGTGTGTGTGTGTGTGTGTGTGTGTGTATGTATGTATGTTATTTCACGATTAAGGTACTAGTAAAGGAATCTGTACTCACAGTTCTAAACATATACCTTCTCTCCATTTCCTGGACTATCATATTGCTCTTGAAATGCTGTCTAGTCTCCTCCACAACCACAATATTCAATGTGCTTTTCTGTTTTCAAAAATGTCCCCTTATTCCTACCACTGCTGATTCCTTCCTCATTCCTTCCATATAAACCAAAAATTCTCCATCATTGTTGTTCTAGTGTGTTTATCAATTTTCCTTCTTTACACTGCCATTTATACCTCAGTCACTCTTTCCTTGACATTCTCAGGAAAGGCAACATACTTCTCTGAGTACAAGATAATAGACTGCACTAGTTTCTTTACTGCTTTTTGCTTAAGTATTCTTTTCACATTTTCCATTATCTAAAAGATAATTTTTTTTAATTCTAAGAATGAAGCCCTGTAAAACTATCCTATAAATTATTAGCTTTTTAATTTTTCTTTCTCCAACTGCATTTTACATTTGTGAGACTTCAGTTTTCAGATTATGCTCTCATTCTCTCTTTTTTTCCCTCTGAATTAGGCTAAGCTAGTCCACCACCCCTTATAATGTTTAACATCATGTCTATTTACTAAAATTCCATTACTGGTTTCAACTTTTGTAGAGATGCTATCATTTTCTATGTCCCAAAAAGTACATTTATTTCTCATGTGAACTTCTCTAATTTCAATATGCATATCTTCTTTTGTAGTTAACTAACATCTTACATTCTTTTACTGTAGTGACCTACAAACTTACTTTAATGTTCTTAGATTTCAAGTTCTTAAAAGACAGGAAGATAACAACTCTAATAATAATAATTTGTTATAACAAGCTCTTACATTATTCCAGCATTGAACATACTAACACAGCATTCACAGACTGTCTATCCCCTCCTCCACTCTCCATTTTTTTTTCTTTTTTTCTTTTTGTATGATTAAGTGAAGTGCTTAAGTGAAATACTTAAGGAGAATCAGAACCAAGAATTGGATTTAGGCATGTCTGTTTTATTTTTTATCCACTGTGTAGTATTTCTCATCTGCAGAATTGGCAGATAATCACTGAATAAAACATGTTCCTCTCCTGATGGGGAGATGGTTCAGTGAGTAAAGCACTTGCTATACAAATGTGAGGATCTGAGTTCAGTCCTGCAGATCCATGTAAGGCCAAGTGTAGTAGCACAATTTTCAATAGTAACACCCTATATGGAGAATAAGGAAAAGAAAGACTCCATGTAAAATAACCAGCCTTCTAGCTTGACTGCCATAAACAGGAATAAACAATAAAACAATCCAACAAGGTGGAAGGCATAACCTGACACCTGAGGTCATCCTCTGATCTCCATGTGTGTGCTTATATTCACGCACACAAACATACATGCACACACATAAAACAGATTTTAAAAGTTCCTCTTAAAACCTAAAGCTTAGGATAGTTTACTTAGATTCCCTAGTGTCTGAAACTGCTTGCAAAATACATCTGTGAGAAGAAGAGACAGACAACTTAGACTTCAACTCTTAAAGACTTAGAACATGGTAAAGCTTGAGTATCTCAAGATTAAACAGAACCTTAAGAAAAAGAAAAAGAAAGATCTAATTCACCTCGATTAAGTTATAGCATAATTTCTGCCTCTTTCCTTGGAACCATCAAGGCCAGTGAAGCAATGAATCAAGGCCATCCAAAAGTCTTGCTTAGATAATTTAAACCATATTTAGATAAAACCTCCAGTATTTCTAGTATCTGAGTCTCTAACATCAGTGCTGTGAAAATACGGTAACTGTACTTTGTTGACAGAGTCAAATCAATGTAAACTTGATGTTCAGCTTTACATATTAACTGGTAAGACTGTATGTGGTATGCACAGATATTGCTGTGAAGAAAATGGTAGCTGTTGTTTTCTACATGCATGCAGCTAAAAACTGCAATTTTCTGAGAGAAATATGATTATATAGCTCAAATCCCATCACAACAAATATCTTTACAACAGAGATGTCTGTATAACAAAAACCCTTTCAAGCTTTGGCTGACAGCCCACATATTTCAAGCAATATTTGATATGAGACTTGGAGTTCACAGTAATGGGAATTGACCCGTATTTCCAAAGGTAAGATTTGAATGACTTCATATCTAACTCCTATCCCATGATACCATGAGTCTAAGTGATATATAGCCCAAATTCATGAGTATAAAAAATAAGCACAAAGGCAGAAATGAAACCATCAGTGCTCTTAATGGGAGAAATCCCTTCCTTTCACTTAGGGAACACGTAGCCATGAAAATGAAGCCACAAAATGGAGCAGGTAGTGATGTTTTTTTATTTTTTATTTTTTTTTTTAAATCTCGTCTTACAGAGAGATTAAAAAAATGAAATGTCTGATAAATATATACTTCTAACGGGAAAATTGGCTACATTTCTTAACTTTTATGAGCCTCTTCATCTGTATACTGTGACAGACATGATACACCTTCAAGATTTTGGTAATACTAAATGAAAACGTATCTAAAGCTCTCACCAGGGGCTCAAAATAATGCATATAACCCCCAAAGTTCTCTTATTTGGCTTCCCTTCCCTCTTTAAGAGCTTGGGCTTCTGCAAACTATTTTCATGAAATTACTTAGAAGACCTAGTGAACAGAAGATAACAAAATATATACTCTCAAGCTTAGTCTGGATAAGGTATTTCTCAAAGGAACACATATGGAAAAGAAAAAAGTTATATACATATACTATACTTGACTGGGAAAAGGGTCTTTTGCGCCAATCTAAGGAACGCATCCTCAAAAGATATAAAGCAATCAATCAGACAGCTTAATAACAATTGCGTTTTGATTATTTTGCTAAAGGCCATTTTGAAAAATACCACTAAACCAAACTTGTGTCCTACTTTCCCAAGTGTGGAAAGAATGTACATGCCGGTACAGCTAAGTTTTCTCTGAGTTCTATTTCAGGTGACAGAAGGACTCTCACTTGAAAACTACTTATCTGAGAACCAAGCATCATACTGTCTCTCCTAAGTATTAAAATGTCCAATTTCTTTGTGTGGAAAATATCTAAATATTCACAAAGGTCTCTATATAATCCCGATTACTGAGGTTTCATATTTTAATGATTTAAGATACCTGAGTTTATATTTTTCTAATTATAGGCAATGAGGTTTGTAGAAACAAAATTCTAGTCTCTTTAATAGTTGCAGTGTTACATGGAATGTTCAAAAAACAAAACTAGTTTATTAACAAAATCCAGAGACAAGTATGTTTACCTTTACAAAGTGAGTATTGGCTATGGGCTTTTAAATTCCATCTAAATCTCCCTAAAGCTCAACAGACCTCAGCACTATAGAGAAATAGAGAACAGAAAAACAGAAGCACTTCACAGAATTACAGAATATTGGCCTTAAAATTTTCTTATTCTATTTTCAAAAGGCTCAGAGAAAAGTGTGAGGCAAAGTTCATGTGCCTAACTAAAGAGCACACACAAGCCAGGCAATGAGCTCCCTCTTACAAGATGCAGATAAAACAAGACAGGCGAGAAAGAAAGGTGAAGCACAGAGAAGAAGGAAGTGTGTTACCCACAGAAGACAGAGAGGCCCCGAGATGAGAGACTGAAGAAGAACATCACTAAATAAGAAGGTTAAAACAGAGACAGAAACCAAGTGGTAGCAGCAGAGGAGATATTTTAAATGTCGTCTATGAAGAGCTTACAATGTAGGAACCCAAGAACACAGAAGCATCAACCTAGTAAAATTCTTGGCCTCTATTTTTAATAATTGTAACCTCCACCTCATCACTATTATCTTAAAATGAAGGTGGTAATAAGCACCAGACTTTTCTGTTTAATCTTACCCCCTGATAAAGGTGTAAACCTTGAGTATTACTGAAGGTGTGTTAACTATTTCAGGTCACTAAGGCACTATTCCTGGCCTTAGCAGGCACTGTTGTCCTAATGATACCTACTGGCCCCAGAGAATGGATGTCTATCCTCAAAGTAAA
The DNA here is from genome assembly GCA_033318265.1 of Phyllotis vaccarum. NCBI lineage: Eukaryota > Metazoa > Chordata > Mammalia > Rodentia > Cricetidae > Phyllotis > Phyllotis vaccarum. Next base: position 6,250,175 of record JARWLC010000011.1, read on the forward strand.
CCTTTTCTTTTTTGCGCCAGTACTATCATAGTAACAGTTTGCAAGTCATTTCAAGGTCTCTACAAGCTATGGAAATATGTAATATATTTGTAATTACATCAGTAATCATAGGAAGGAAGCGTAGGCAGAGTTAGCTCCTAAAATACAAGGCTGAGAAACATTGTTCTGTACAAGATCAGCAACCCTACCCAGAGGCCACACTGCTTAGAAAGTGACCTCATAGGAGACATCAGGGAACCAGAAAAAGCTGGGCAGCATTCCTGCCCTCCTTCTTGAGTCCCACCTGTCCCAGCAGGCGGGAGTTCTGGGAGGAGCCCAGAGGCACAGCCAGAACTCCAGGGCTGCCAGCACCAGCTGCTCTCAGACTACCACTGCCTTCCCTTCCTCTTTGTCGCCCTCCTTCCTACAGAGGGAAGATTCTGGGAGCTCTGGCCAGCCCAGAAATGCCCACCCCAGTCACTAAGCCCACCCTGACACCTGAGTGACCCCTATACCATGTGCCACATGCATTCTGTACCTTTACTCTGGGGAGGGTTCTGACTCCGGTCCCGGAGGACGTTGATCTGGTAGACAGCTCCATAAGGCTCAAAAAGTTCTTTCAGCTCCTTTTCTGACCAGGATCTAGGGATCTGTCCGACAAACATCTTAATGGCATCTGGGTCTGGTTGGTCTGAATGATCCAAAGCTCCGTTCATCTTGTTGGCTGTGCCGTTACTGTCAAAAACGGAACCAGGAGCCAGAGTTAGGGCTTCAGGGTGAAGGACAGGAAGAAAAAATAGTGGGGGTTGGGGATGAGGAGGCGGAAAGAGGAAGAGGAGAACGGGGAAAGTGCCTAATGACTCGTAGAAATTTGATGAACTAAAACAAAGCAGAGGCACCATTAGGTTGCTTCTCAGCAGCAGCGTGATGCTTTCACTGCATGCTGTTACTGTTCAGCATTGACAGCCGAGCACAGGGCAGTGCCTGGCTGCCTGTCACCTAGGGCATGGACATCTTAGAACCCAGACTTGGGAAGCAGCTGCAAGTTAAGTGCAGGTCTCAATTGGCAAGGCTTCCATTAACATATCACAAATCAGCAGCATTATCAGCTCTGCACTGGTTATCGCCGGGAAAGAAAGGCAGAGCTGGATTCACGCTGGATTTCTCACCCTTTCCCCCTTCCGCGCCCTATTTCAGAGGTTGAGAGGTGGTAATAATAAAGTCACATGGAATGAAAATGAAACACTTGGCAGTCCATCAGATGACTAATGCAAGATGCTGGTGATGAATTTGCAGAGTGCTAGAGGCATCCATGTGTGCATCAAATTAGTACGTTGTTGCTGCTCAGAAAGGAAAGCGCCCCAGCTATGCAGCTCAACGCAACTGATTGGCTGCCTGCACTGGAGGAAAGGGCCAGAGCTTTGGGGGGGGGGCTCCCCTTTAAAAAGCACATTGTTTATAGGACCCAAGCACAAAGGGCTTAATTCAGAGAGGCAAAAGTGATCTCAGAATTGCTTGCTTTGTGTTGGAGAAAAAATACAGCACAGAAAGTTGAATTCCCACTAAAGGACACTGAATATTTTAAATCTTTCACACTCCATAAATTGCTCTCTGTATATCTGACTTCCAGATGTTGCACTTAAGTTCTAAACAATCACACATTTGGAAAAGACAAAAAAAAATATATGCTTTTCTTCTAGCTTCAGTAAATATTTGGGGCAGATACAAAGAACTAAAGCATAAGGTTTTATGTCTTTCCTTCTATCACTTCCCAGACCCACATTTGGGAGAAAATTCTTGTTTCAAGCCTGATATGGTAAAGAAGTTATTCCTTTTTACCTTGGACAATCCCTTTTTGAATTACAATAACAAAGCAAATCAAACCTTTTTTTTTTTTTTTTAGCCCCCACCCAGCACACTGCATATCCCAGCTCTTCTATGAATGTGCCTGTTTGTAGTAGAGTACTCTTGGTTCAGTTCCTCAGTCTGTGAAAAAAATATAAAGCACCAGAACAAGTGCAAAGCCAGCAACCCAGTATCTTTAGCCTTGCAGGTGAGCCCTCCACTACACAAGGTCAGGAAAAAGATACACTAAACTGGAAATGGCAGGTGTAGCCTCATTGCAGCCTCAGAGAAATAACAAAAAAGGCACTGGTAAAAGATCTTACTAGAGTTTCTTATTTTGTTGCAAGAAACATACAAATAAAAAGAACATTCTAAAGCTGCTGCAGGTCTAGGCTCACCTCCTTAAAAACAGTTTTCCTGAATTCATTAGCATGGGAACAATTGGGAGCTAAGGCAGAAAGTCCTGAATTTAAGGACATTAAGTACACACACACACTCCTACCTCTAAAAGGCAAAGGAGAAACTTCGATTCAGATTTTTAATTCAGAGAGGAAATGATGTCAGATTCTCTTTGCTAGGTTTTGTTTCAATTTCTACTGCCTCTACTTCCCTATTTTACTACTTTTGTTTTTTAATCTTTGAGTGTCTAACTTGAAACATTTCAGAGCATTCTGTAATCAACCTTATTGTTACAAAAATGTTCTACTGAATAAAATATTGAGTACAAGATCTTTTTTCCCCCAACAATTCAGGTATAATGCAATGCATTATTATACAAGAACTAGATCATTTATCTTGTTCTCATGCTTCTCTACTTATTTCCCACCACTGAGAATTCAAGAAACAGTTTAAGCTGTGGAGCTGTGACTGCATAGGGTGGAGGTAGCACAATTGTTTGCAGTAGGGTATACAGTGTTCATAGCACTTTGAAAGTTGAGAGTGTGGCAAGACTTACTTTTGGCACAGGAAGGACTCGTGGTTAGTGCTGTTGACAACAAGCTAGTTGCAAAGAGGAAGGTATTGCCACAGGTCTAAGCCAACAGAAAGCAGAAGTTGGAGTTAGGCCACAGTATACTTGTCTAACATTTAAACTTAGAGTTCTGGAGTAAGCACTTGTTAATAATCACATCTCCAATGAACGTTCCTTTTATGCCTTCCCAAATAACAGAAACTCATTGAGTCAAAAAAGGAGGAAAGCTGCAGAGAGGGCTGAAGGCTTACGTTTTGGTCTTCATATAGTAGAAAGTACTTATTTAGAATCTCTTCAGTCAGCTATTCCTCCTACTAAACACCTGGAGAGGGCATGCAGAGTAGTGACAAAATGTGTGGCCTCTAAATCCCAACACCATTACTTTCTAACTGTGCTACTTTGAACTTCATATTCTTCATGTATAAAATGGCAACGAGAGATTCTGCCCCATAGAGTCTCATGACCCAGAATAAGTGTTTTTTAAATGTCTGTTATTCTATGTACATTTCCTTTTCATAATTAAAATTAATAACTACCATGAATTTATTTTTCAATTAAAATTTCTTTTGGTATAAATCCAAACATAACTCATATCCTTAGTAATAATGGTATTTCACACATACTGTGTATTTCATATTTTTTGTGTATTAGTTTTGGGGTTATTTTCCAGACAGAGTCTCATTATGTAGACCAGCTATATAGGACACCCTTGGCTTGAACTCACAGAGATCTACTTGCTTCTGCGTAGCAAGAGCTAAGATTATATGGGTGAACCACTACATCTGGCAGTGCTTTACATTTTTATTCGCAAGACAACCCTATGAGAAACTAGTATTTTCCAAATGTCAACATCTGATAACTAAATTCTGTTTTTAAGGCTACCCGATTATAAACTATGGTTAGAATGAAAATATATGCCCCTGAGGCCCCAGAGTATTTTTAATCTACCATGTGACCAAACACTGTATATTCTGACTTGAGTGCAGATAGTTCATAACAAATCAAGGGAAGACAGATTCCAGAGCAAGTCCTACTGGGGAATCACATTCCCAAATTTAAAAAAAAAAAAAAAAAAGAAAGAAAAAAAGAAAAAAAGGCAGTGCTGGAAAAATTTACACACATGATTCTTCAATCTGTGGGTAATAGGCTGCAAGGCATCCAAATTATGAGCCTTTAAGGCTGCTATGAACCCCATATCTTTTCAGTCATCACATAAGATCTCTGTCCAGATCCCTTCATCTCTATTCCCATAGAGTCACTTTGATGATTAGCTGTTACCTATCCTTATTTACATACTTTATTGTCTTCCATTTTGCAAATCTGTATTCACTGTAAAATGTTCAACAATTCTGTCTGTAAGGAAGCCAGTCATGTCTAGTATAAATTAAAACCACCACCAAAAATTCCCAATCAAAAAAATTTATAGATAGATGTTCACATCACAGTAACTTTTCTACTGTTACTGAATCTTGATGTATATAATAATTTTGTTTTAAAACACCTAAACTTTTCTTTGCACATTCAATCTTCTGTCTTGGCCGAGGCTTATTTTCCTTGGTAATGTGGTGACTTCTGTTTTCATGAGCTGTAAGTATAGATACTTCTGAGCAAGCCAAAGATTACATGTTGATTATATTTTAGTTAAGCTTTTGGGGATTTCCCTGACAGAGGTCATATATAGATAGCCAAGATACTCTTCATAGAGAATTAGAGATACATATACCTCAATCTCAGCAAAAACCTTGAAGACAAAGTCAAAATAAGAATGTGATGGACTTACAAAATTAGGACTAGTTTGGTTTTCTTCACTCTCTACCTCTCTTGGAACCCAGTGTAATGCCTTTTATGGTACAGAAACTTAGATCAAAATCCAAATAATATATACAGAGGGCCTACCCTCTGCCAGAAACCTTTGCCAAGTATCTGAAACACAATATCACAATAGCTCCAGTTGGAATTGTCTTCATTTTAGAGATGAAACAAATGAGAGCCATGGGCATAATGTGCCTTTTTTTCAATGTAACACAAAAGGAATCATGACTGTAAAGTATGGATACAGTAAAACTTAAAAGCCAATTGTCTTTCTTTCTTGTTACATCGACTAGATTTGTCTGGAGAAACCTGAAGGTAATGTTTCACATGGATTGTGAGACCACTTGTAGATCTTGGACACAGGCACATACATCTATGGGCATCTTGCCTAAAAACTCCAGTGAGATCCTGAATACTAATTCTGCTTTTGCTCTTGGCAAAGAACCTACTACTCTAAGACTCCTCAAGGACAGGTGCCAAATGGAATGGGACCATAAGTCAGAGAGTATGGAGCCAGTGGACATTGTTAGTATGAGTCTTAGAGCCAAGATGACAACCTAATGACATTGGGAGGGTGGTGGGAATATTCACATTTGCTTTTAGTACCAGCACCACACTGACCTACTGACCTACTCTATTTTCTAGTAAAAAGAAATTAGATCAATAGAGAATATGTAAACTGCCTGAAGCTCCTCTGAGAAAGCAGAATATCATTAAAAAAGAAGTGGTCTAATGCATTGTTATTATGATTAACTTAATAAAAATCTTTTATAAAATCTAAAAATTTTCAAGTTTCCTTTTCAAGACCAAAAACAGGAGAAGCAGATTTCTGATTTTGTATCTTGTCCTTGGGTAGTTTTTTGTGTTTAACTTCTTTTATCTACATAAAATCAACAACAAATTTACAAAATGGTTGTGATAAATTTCAAATGCCAATAAATACCCATATTAATGTATTAAACCAAAAATACTCTGCAAAAAGAAACTGCTTCTGAATACTTTTAACTAAAGATAGCTGATTTTACTAGTATTTACAAATAATCATATTATTCTTAACTTTTTTATTTGTTTGCTCTTTACCTGTTTCTATTTCTTGGAATGAGCTACATCAGTTATATCTGAGTTTAGACTGGTGGAAATGTGTTTACTTGAGTATTATAGACACTAGCTACATATGGCTACTGAGTATTGAACGTGGCTAATGTAACCATATAAATGAAATTTTATTAAATAGCTCCAGGAACAAATATATTCCCTTTCCTCCTTTAAAAACACTGGTTAGAGTTGAGATTTACCTAAATATATTATTCTGAGGAAGCTGTTTTGAAAATTCTATGAATGTGAGTTGCATTAACTACAAGTAGATAATGGGCCAATGGAGCTGGTCTTGGCTCAGTATCAACTTAACTGTGTGCCCCCTCACTTACTTCCCCTTGTAAATAAAATAGAATAGATATATAGCTTCTACTATTTCACTATAATTTATACAAAAAGGCTATAAGAAATACTAAGTTCCTATAGTTACTTGTATTAAGGCTTTTCAAAAATGCTACCTTCAGTGTATATTTGGTTATGGTTTGGATGGAGAGTGACTACAAAAAAAGATAATTTTGATAATTCAGTGGCCTGAAACTTCAGTATGAAGCCCCTTCTGTGTCTAATTTAATCTCCCAAACTCATAGGCAACTGCACATAGGTCAGAGAGTTGACAAGGTGTCATATACACTGTGGGAAGCAACACAGGCTGAGATGTAACTAATTGTGAGTGGTCAACTGCCAAGGATGCTGCAGTATGTGCCAGCATACTAAATAACAAAATGAGATGCAATCCCATCATTTCAGTCAGCTGACAAAAACACTCTTTTAATCAGTCTAGAAATAATTTTTAATATCACTTGTACTTTTGTACTTAAGTGATAGCATACAAAAAATTAGGCTGTTTGGTTGTCATAGAAAATTATCCAAGACAGAGCTGAATAAGGAAAAAAAAAACAATAAAAAAAAGGAGGAGGAGAAGAGAGGGATGGGGCTGGCAATGTGTCTGATTCTTCTGGCAGGCCACAGGATGAGCTTATAACGATCTTCTGCACTGACCCATCTTGGTACTGGTCATTTAATAAGAGAATTACCTTTTCCACAGATTGGCAGCATGGCAATCAGGGGACTGGCAGAACCACTGTATAGTTGCCTGTATGGATAACCCCAACTTTCTGAATTTCAACTGTAACTGTTACCTAATTACAGGTTTTCAGTTTTAATAAGAAGAATTAGAATTTCAACTTCAAGTTATGAGAACTGCAACTCCTTTAAAAATGTTCCTTTAAGTGTCTGACATGACAGAGACCTCCTGGCATCTTTACTGGCTGCCTTTCAACAAGGTGCAGTTGGGTAATGTTAGGCTACCCAGCTGTGTCCTAACTGTAGTGAGGTTGTGGGTAGCTGAGTACTTTCAGCAAACTTAAAACTCTTTTGATATCAATTGGACTATCAACTACATAATAATAATGATGCTCCTATATTTACTTGGAAGATACTGTCACTGCTTATCATGTGTAGCAAAACATTTTGAATTATAGTCATACCAATTATAAAATAAAGCCCTAGATCTTGAGGTGGAACCACCATGCATCAGCCCCAAAACTTCATCCAAGATTAATTGGAGTAAATAATCTCAAAACATCTGAAAGAGGTAAAAACCCTTCTCCAATACTCAAATTTTCAGTAAATTAACTTGTGCTATTCTGAAGAACACATTCAAAGTTACTCTATTTACACATACATGTTAATATTGCTTGTCTATATAAGCTTTGGCAAAAAATGATGGGAAAAGAAATAAAACATCACAGGACATTATTTTCTTTCACAAGAAACTTGAAAACAACACATTTGTAGTGTATTTACTAAATTACTGGGGTTAATAATGGATTGTAATTGGTCAGAGATCTGAAAGCTATATATATGTTATTAGGGTAAAAAAAGGAGTTATTACTCATGCAGAGTTGTTTCTCTTTGAATAGGTCACAAGACACCAGCATTTGGACTCATCAAATGAAAAGGAAACTTGATCACCTTATTTCAATTTGACTGTTAGTAAAAAGCAGAAAGCTCAAAAACCCCACAAAGAAGTAAATTTGGAAGTATGCAGGGGGTGCAGGCCTGGCTGAACACACACTAACCCTTGCTGGAAAGTGGCTAAGCACCGGCTATAAGCCACCCTCAATGAAATCTCATTTACTGCAGAGATTTGTCACAACCACTTTAGTGACTTTAAGGTTTGGGCAGAAGGCATTTTCACCAGAAGAAAGGTATTTCCATGCATGTTTAAAAATGACAACAGGGAAACAATTATCCCAAACAAGATTTTGAGTGGTACCCACCTTTCCAAAGTACACAGACTCACACTGATACACCTCTCTTGGATGGCCAAGGTAACTACCATTGCTTCCACTTTACAGGTGAGAAGATTGCTCAGGCTACCAATTGAGAGTTTCTTCCCAGTCTGCTTTACTTCTTATATACCTCACTGAATGTGACTGTCTGCTGTAGGCAGGTAATTGAAAATGGCTCTTTAGGAGGACTAAAAAGAGATTAGCTATCAATGAACTGAAAATTAGATTATTATTAAATTAAGATAAATATTGCAAGAAATCAACATGGGCTAACACTTCCTAAAATGAACACCAATTTTTAAAAGTTTTACCCCCTGCCCCATCTATTTATAAGCTAGTATAAACTCACAAAACTAAATGCACAAAAACACATGCACAAAAGAGAGGCAAATAATGCAGACTCCATTAGACCCTAAATTAACCTTTAAGTGCCGCCTGCCCCACCTACCCAAAGACCAGGTACTTTCTTGGAATGCTGAGAGCTATAGTTCTTGGAAAATAACAAAGCCTTATCAGAAGTACAGTGACCTATGGGTCTTGTCTTTACAAGTTCCACAAGTGCCTAGGAACTATTCACCTGGTTAAGTTTCCAGGTGATAGTGCTGATCAAATTCTATCTTGGTCAGTCAGTATTTAATACTTTAATAAAAGCTTGCTTTAGTTTGGCCAAAATGATGGAAATGGTTTATATGGCAAATTTCAGAATTTACAACACAATGTCTGGTCTCCCGTAGATCAGGTTTTTGCAGGTGTGATATTAAGGAAAGCAATTCTTGCTTTAGCCACTAGTAAAAACAGTGGCTGTACTTATTCATGTATCAGACAACAGCCAAAGAAGATTAACAACCACCCCCACTCACTGCACACATGCTGGCTGACATATGTGTATGTGTGTGTGCATTCTTATATGTGTGGGTGTGTACACTTGTATGCATGGTATGGGTGCACATGCATGATTCATCAGTTTGGAGGGCAGAGGGTCTATGTTTGAAATTTTTCTCATTTTTTATTTTATTTTAACATTTAAAAATTATATTTATTTGTGTATAGTGTATGCAAGGTATATGTATATTTGTATTGGTGCAGGTGTCACAGAATGCATGGAGAAGAGGGGTTAGAAATGACTGAAAGAGTTCATTTTCTTCTTCCACCATGTAGGTCCTTGGGATCAAGTCATCAGACTTCTCAACAATCATTGTTACCTAATGAGCCATTCAACTTGCTTCCCACTTTATTTTCTGACAGAGTCTCCTACTGAGTCTGGAGTTAATTGGTTAAACTAGGCTAGATGGCCACAGAGCTCCAGGGTTATGCCTGTTTCTGCATCCCTGGTGCCAGTATTACAAATACATGTTGTTGTACCTGTGAGTTTTAGCTGTGTGTGTGTGTACACATATGTGCACACTGGGAATCCAAAGTCATGTTCTTATACTTGCTTGGCAAACACTTTATCAATTGAACCAACTCCTAAGCTTCTTCCCATTCTTACAATTATTGAGGTCTTGCTTTATGGCAGACGTGCTATGTATGAAGGAGGTATCTTAAAAACATATAATTTATGTTATTAATGAGCAGTGACACATATAAGAATCAAGATAATCAGTGATATATAGGATATATAGAATATATAGGATATAAAGGATGGTCCTTTAGTAAGGCAGTAACAAGAGACTAATTTAGCCAAGGTCAATGTTTAAGTAAAATCTAAACAAATGAAAGTCAAAGGATGGTAAATTCTTGTTAGTTGACCATATGACTGAAAAAAAAAAATTGGGGTGAGTACAAAGAAGGGTGAGGGAAGAAGTAAAGGTAACTGTGACATAGGGGATGAAACTTTAGGAAAAGCACTTCCTCCTAAACATGCATGTGAGACATGAGGCTTGTGGGCCACTAGAAGAGAAGAGATCCCTGGCTGGGATGATGGTCAAGTGTGCTACTGGCTTTGTGAAAGGATATCAGCTAGTCCTTCAATCAATGCCTATGGTATGTCCTGGGCGACTTATGATACAAAATCTTTCTCCTCTCTCATTACTGTATACTCTGCCAGTCCTGGATGGAGAATCTATATTTGCAAATATTTCTTTTACCATATAATTATGAGAATGGCCTGATCATGACCATCCAACTTCAATCTGAACAAACATTCTAGCACCACCTCAAATTCTGTACATCTAAAAATAACCTTTCCTGTGTATTTCACCTCCTTTAAGGTAGATGTTTGTGGAGTTCGGTGGAATGAGGAATATTCAGTTGTTTATGGGGTATGAGTGGAGGGCTGCATGGATCTGTGTGCATGCAGAGGTCAGAGGGCATAAGTTGGAGTGTGTCCTGTGCTATTGCTCTCTGCTCTGCTCTCCTGTTTATTCCCTTGAGACAAGGTCTTTCACTAAACTCAGAGATAGGCTGTTAATCAGAAAACCCCAGTGGTTCTCATGTCTCTATCTGCCACTGTATTAAGGCTACAGACGCTCGTAGCCACACCCAGATTTTTATGTGGGTACTTCGAGATATAAGCTCGGGTTATGAATGTATAGCAAGTACTCTTACTTGCTAAGCCCTGTCCTTGGCACCTCCAATGAAGTTTTATGCTCAACTTCTCTACTATTTTTATGTTTTTAGTTCTCTTGGCACATTCAGTAATCTTGAGAAAACAGTGTTTCACATTTAACAGGTATATAATAGAGACCAAGCACTTGCTTTTGCTCTGACTTCTTCCCTTCTCTGACCACTGAACCTACAGAAATGACACATGGGTACAGTGTGAACTGAAATTCTTGATGACAGGAATGTCTTATTAATCTATAAAATCAATAAATATTTATGTAGTGTGTTACAATGTGGTTTCTCGGTCCCAGGCGGCCAGAGGCCCAGACCCACAGACCTGCAGTCCCAGACCTCTTAGTCACCCGACACTGTTCAGGACCCCAGAAATGACTCAGACGCTTATATTAACTTCATGCTGTTTGGCCTATGGCTCAGGCACATTGCTAGCTAGCTCTTACATCTTAACTCAATCCATTTTCATTAATCTGTCTGTCACATGGCCCGTGGCTCACCTGTGTTCCTTACATGTTGTTCCTTTGGGCTTCTGGCTCCTTCTGTCTCTCCTTACATGTTGATCTTTTGGGGCTTCTGGCTTGGTCTGTCTGACTCTGCCCTGCTCCTCCTACCTATTCTGATGCCTCCTCCTACTTTTCCTATGGTGCCTGTCATGGGCCAAAACAGCTCCTTTATTTAAAGATTACTATTCACAGCATACAGAAAGACATTCCCACATCAGTAGTGACTCACAATTAAGACATTATTCAAGGCATTGAAGACAAATCTATTAGAAAACCTGAAATAAAATACTCTTATAGAGGTTACATTCTAGTGGGTGACAAAAATATGTTAAAATATATTAGAAATATCATTTCAGTGGAGGAAGTTAGTCAGAGAGGTGAGTCGTTCAGTACAGTTTTGTAAATAAAGAAAGTAGTCAGGGAAAACTTTATCTAGAATTTTAATGCTGTCCCTGCCTCTTTTTAATACATATTTCTGTGAATGAAGAGATTTAATGGGGCAATAAGTCAGAAAGGTTATACACATTAACTCTCATGTGATTGTACCATTATAAAAATATGATATTCCATCTAGTACTGTTAAGTCTTAAGAGCCAGTGCACTAATTTAAATGAGCTCCTGTATCATACCCAGTTTTCTCTCAATGCCTGCTGAGTTTACCTGTCCTATAGTCCATGTCCTAATCTTGGCTATCATCTTGTGTTTGTATCACTGACAAATTATTCAGTGGTCTTTCCCAATCTGTGCTTGTTGACCTTTGGTATAACCTGGCATTCAGACTCTACCTACCTTTCTGTAAACAGTGATCATCCATCCATTCATTACTCATTTCATTATGTATCGTGGAAAAATTCAAGCTTCAGTTGGTCTCTGTTCAGCCTGTTCTTGGCCTATCTTTCTTCGTCATTTATGATCATAAATGATGTGTAATCAAACAATACAAACAAAATGCAATTACAGCTGAACGAAGGCAGCTAGTAACATATAAGTTTATTATTTATTTTAAATACTAATTTACTAGATTTTATGCTATAAAACAATTTATGAAAAGAGAAAACCCAAAGGACAACTTACTGAGCTAGTTTTTAAATCACTAAATAGAACTATAAGATGAAATCAATACCAAATTGAACATTGATTTGTATATTTGTACCCCTTCGTGCAATAAGAAATTACCTTGTTGCTGTTGTTTGATTTTGTTCTGTTTTTCAAGTCAGGGTTTCTCTGTGTTATCCTGGCTGTCCTGGAACTCACTCTGTAGATCAGACTGGCCTCAAACTCATAGAGAGCCACCTATCTCTGCCTCTTGAGTGCTGGGATTAAGGACGTGTCCCACCACTACCCAGTAAGAAACTACCTTTAATATCTTAAATCACCAGTAAAAAATGACTTAATATCTTAAATCAGAACTAGGATTTGGCATTTAAGTAATTAATTCTTAAAAATATAAACAATCAGAGGTAACGTCCAAACAAATAGAATTAAAATAAGACTGTGATAAATCATAATGACTTTTATACTAAGAGGCTGAATATCATTATATGAAAATTCCCCATAGATAATCTTGAGACATTTCTTTATTTTTTGACACTACATCTGGTACAGTGAATACAGATGATGATGTGTTTACATATCTGTTTAAGTGCCTTTCCTAAATATATCCAGATGGACTAGTCTTTCAGAATGAACTTAATTTTAAAATCAATTCACTCTGAACCTACTCTACTTTCATGAATCTGCTTTGAGGCAGCAACCAAATTAGTGTTAACTCATGAACTTGAGAGAGTTCAGATTCCTCAATGTTGAGGAAAAAAATTAGTATGACTATGGTTGTTACCCTCACCCTAAAAGAAATTATTCAAACATCATTACAAGTTAGCAGTTCATGACTGACCAACACTGAATAATGGAACAATGATATAAATTTTTCTTTTGGATTGAAATAAGATTGTGGTTAATTTTATTTTAATACCCATAATGACTTGAGATAATTCCAGAAAAATCAGTATCATTATTACTAATATCATAGCTGAAGATGCTATAATAAACTTGTCATATAGACTGAGTCAGGTACCATTGTGACAGGAGAGAGTGAATTCAAAGTACGCAAAGTACACATTCTCTGCCTTGAACTGTAGCTACTGAAAGAGCTATAAACAAATGTAAGTAGGTTTTGCTTGCTGTCATTCTTGGTGGATGCCTTTATTATCATACTTGTTTCAATTGCAATTTAGGTTTCCATGGAGACACAACAGTCAGCTCCAGAAAATTATAAGATAAATGTCAGGCAGCGATAACAGTGTTAATGAAGCTCCAGTGACAAGCAGTTCTGTGCTTCAAATAATAAGCCTATTTTCTATTACCATATGTGGAATCTGTCAAAAACCTGGAAAGTATTAAAAATTAAATATCTATCTATATTTAAAAGAGGGGAGAGATCACCCTAAAAATAGCTTACATTTCTATGGTTGGTAAATCAGACATTAGTCTTGGCTCGTAGGAATGATTTAGCTGGCATTCAGATATGCTTTTTTTCAACTATAATTTTTCAAATACATAGTTAAGGAGGAAGTCCTTATTTTAGGAGCTGAGATTGTGGCCACAACACATGGAGAGTTTTAAAGAAATCACCACCACAACTCATGGTACCTGAACTGATTTAACCCACCTATTCCTCTCTGTTCTAGGTTACTTGATAACCACCTGGATCACCAGCATACAGAATTACCCTTGACGATTATTTGACAGCCAAAGATGAGTCACTGAAATCAAAAATCACAATTGTGGATCTTTAGAAACTTGATGCATTCTGGATGGAGGTTAAAACTACACCATTAACCAAGTGAAGATTATACTAAATAAAACTGAAGAGAAAATAAACTTTAGTTTGTGTATAAAAAGATAAAATATTACTTAGGAATGAGTCACATTTTTATGTTATGCTCAAAAATATCCTTTCAGTAATATTAGTTAAAAAAGAATGGTCAGGTTAAAGGGATTAAGTTATAGGTGGTATTTCTGTAAACCCAAAAGGCAGATACCAGCTAGATCTGTTCATCTGAATTTCTTGTACAGTTAATGCTATCTTTGCACTCCTACACTGTTATCTAATTGAAAGGCAAATTTCCCCCTTATGTAACAAGTATGTACTGTATGCTAGTCACTGGGTTTAGATCACAGTGACAACACAGTCACTATCTGCAAATGTCTCATTGTTTAGTAACATAAAATCTAACATCCTTCTGATGTTCTAGATAAGGTATTTTTCTTTCCCATTCAAAGTTTGGTTTATTTTGAAATTATTATTTGAGTATGTTTTTTTGAAGCAAGCAGTTCTCCATTAGGAGAAGCAGGTTCAAAACACATCCCCCACTCACTGTCACTCTGGTCTTCTCTACTGAACAAGTCAATAGGAATCAACCCTAAAGTCTAGGATATAGGTGGGCTAGAGTGCTAGAGCACCACTTCTGAGAAAAGTGCAAGTTTTTGCTCCCCACACAGTCTTTCTTCTCTTTAGAATGTTCTTTTATAACTCCACATGCCTCTTGTTTTTTCCATAGTGCTACTGCCCATTCCAAGGTTGTGGTACATGAGCAGAGAGGATGAATGACACCTGAAGCCCCGAGGTTCTTTTCCTACTCACATGTGGCCCCATTCGTCTCAGTTTGGTTCATTTCACCTTGAGATTTGAAAACTGAGGGATATTTTTAAAAGTTTCGCCTACAAGAAGCTGCCTTACGAACTTGGAGAGCTGGCTCAGAGGACAAAAGACTCAGATTCAGTTCCTATTGGCTCACTCCATAACTCCAAGTTCCAAGAGATTCTATACCTTTGGGTACCAGGGATGCATGAGCTCTAGACATATTTGCAAGTGAAAACACACACATAAGTAAAATAAATCTAAAAATATTTGTTAAAGATGCTGACTCAATTACTTTTAGTGTGAAAGCCACATTGATCTTTACAGCATCTTGTAGCCAAGCTGACTATGCAGAACAATAAACTCTGTACAGTGGCTTACAAGCCACTGTGTATATATCATGGTTTTTCTGCTGGAGTCATAAACTCAGAGACTTCAGAGCTCAAAATTCTACCAACTTACTCAATCACAAGAGAGTCTTTTCTCAAAGCAAAATTACATATAAACCTTGCCAAATATTATCAACAGCAACAATAAAAACCTGTACAATGTTCCCCTTACCCACTTCCTGGATGATTTTCCTGCTGTCCTACTCATCAAAAGACATAGGAGGAAAAATAATACAAAAAGCACACACAAAACCCAGGATACTAGCCATATGACTGCTGTTACAGGTTCAAGTTGGCAATGTGAATGTAGAGAATATGCAGGAAAAGCTGTGAAAGTTAAATTTAACAACTTTGATACAGGAATTTATAATTTAAGAACTTCCATCTGTAAATTAAATCTGCTATTATACTACTAAACACTGGATAAGAAAACATTGGTATTAGTTGAATGAAAACAGATTATTAACAGCATGTATGTCTCACAATTCTAATCACACAACCTTATCCTTCCAGAAAATGTGTTTATAGTGTGTTTCTTCCATTTTCTTCTCAGGATAATACACAGTGAAGTACTCAGAAAGTCAAATAATACTGAAACTTTTAAAAAAAGTTACTTCCAATCATTATTTGTGAATTTTAATTATTGAAATAATTACTTTGATTTTTAATAATAACACAGTATTAATATAGTTCTTCTGTGTTAAAATAACAGCTGTAAACTGGGGCAACCAAAAGTGAAATCACATTTTGACAGTATTTGCTAAATAGCCTTCCTGAAGTGCATGTAGTTATCCACATGGGAAATAAATAGGATATTATATTTTGAGTGTAACACTTGTTTCAATTTCCCTCAGATTTGTTTTCTTACCACTGTTTGTTGTGGGACTTCTGGATTATGCAGAAGAAGCTCAATGTCAGTGCTGGCCATCCTTGGGATAGCAATACCTTCTGCTTTTGGGCAACTGTTAGATTTTAAGTTTGTATTTTTTTTAAATAAGCAATTTAAGGGGAGTATAATCAATTAAAATAAATTGAAAGGAGATTTGCCAATTAACAGGGTCATTTAAATGTTACTATTATGAAAGAATCTTTTCTAAAATAACATGGAACACAAATATTCCTCTCGAGTTTGGAATACTAGGTTTATGTTTTCCAGAAATGCCCTTACAAGGTTTGTGCATGTCACAAAGTTGGTAACCATGACAAGGCAACATATATGATATCTATTCTCCCACCTTCAGTTACTGAAAATCAAAATTTCTTTTCCTCATGGGAATGATTGAGTATAAGACTACTTTGAAAGATGTATGGCTTATATTACTGCAAACAAAAGTGACCCAGAAACTTTATTATTGTTGAAGCCTGAATACTCATCAAGGACAGAAATACTAAAAAAACAACACAAAATGGTTACAAAAAATTCTCAATTCCCTCCACAAGGTCATATAGTATATATCAGAAGCCCTATATCTCTGAGGAAAATTTAACTATGTGAACTTTTGTATCCTCAGTATTAGGAATAGATTTAAGAGTACGAAGGCATTAAGACTTTTAGAAATCAGTTGATGAGCATACAACTAAATGAGTACTTACCAAAGAACAAACAGTATTGGGAGAAATGAAATGATGAGATAGCTTCTGATTATGTACCTGTAACTATACACAGACACCCTGAGTTTGACTTGTTTTTCAGACTTCCACATAGAAATCATCCATGACACAAAGAATGGCAAACTTCAAGAGTATCTTGGTAGTGGTTCACTTTAACACAGAGTTCAGAATAAGGAGGAGTCAAAAAAAGTAGGTAAGAGTTGAACATAAACAAAATTAGAAATAATATAAACAGATTGTACTAAGGCCATGCTCAAAAGTACAAAGCCTCAAGATTTCTTGGCCAATACTTCTGGAAATGGCATCTATTTTGGGCATGATGCTCTTATTTGTTGAAATTACAGAATGGACTTGGGCTTCAGAATATTCTAAGTAAAATACAACCTAAAGAACTGTGCATTTAGCTGTATAATAAAATAAAAATCCCATCAACGAATGGAGATGGGTGATTCACATAACATACACATCAACATATTTAGGTGTGGATGCAGGGACTTGTCACAAATTACAAGGTTACTGCTCTATATACGTTCTAGCTAGAATGCAATTTCCCTGTGAAATTATACAGTGGGGTTTACTGAGGCAACTTTTAGTTCACTAGTTGGCCCTTACTCACAGACTACTAGGCTTGTCTAGAGTTTTGTTTGTTTGCCTTTATGACAACAATCTATATTAAGAATGAATGGGTTGGTTGGGTCAAAGTAGATATTACTCTTTTTTTCAGTTAAAAACATTGAAAACTCTGGTAGTGAAGACTTTGGTGAAATACATTAAAGAGCTATTTATGAACGAAGCTATATATTATTAAAATTACTCTAACTGTATTCTTAAATAAAGGTGGTCATATTAACAAAAAGTATTTCAGAATGAGGATGGACAGAATGTTATTATAATCCAAGATATAAAAGGTGGATTGCTTTGAAAACATTCAGCAGAGTATTATACTACCCTTGACTTTTATTAAAATTCATGTATGGCTCTAATGCTGGATAGGTCTCAGCTTCAGTTTTTTCCAACCCCATATTTCTATTGGGTAAAGATAGGAGAAAGAAGCACATTGAGAAAATTTCACTTCTAGTATATATACACACACACACTAGGTCTAATATTTTTAGGTCAGAAAAAGCAGCTTCTTGTGCTCTGTACTGAGTAAATGAAGTCAAAAGATTATCCGATAAAATATGAATGATGAACAATGCAACACAGCACAGAGGTCCTATTACTAATAATCTCAATTTCAGTGTGGCTGGACTACCTATCATTTATTATATCAATTTTATTGTAAGGGCATAATATATGCATTTAAGAAGCATGCAGAGACCATTCCTGATTAAAAATCTTCATTACCCAGGTAACAGGTAATGTTGCTGAACATACACAAATAAACCAGCACAGGTTTTTGGTAGCTCTACCAGTGCTAAACTGTAGTATTTCCTTAATGTAAAATCTATTTTAGCTTCACAGAGGTCTATGACCTCACTGACACTTTCAGGCTGATCCTCACTCTCATAATATGACTCTCTTCCAAGACAGAGAAGTTGCTATGCTAGTGCTACCTCATTGCTTTTAGTGGAAGAGAGCAGTTCTTGAACTACAACAAAGATCTGTTTGGCACTTTAAAGGTTTATAGACGGGTATTCACAGAAACACAGTACTATAAAATCTCTACTCTATGAGATAGAGATAATAATCAGAACAACTTCCTTCTAATGAAAGACAAACAGTTATGTATGCTTCTGCAACTTCTATTCCACAGTCAAAACAAGAGAAATTCATTTGTTTCACATATACTTCCTTGTGCTTATGAAACATTGAACACAATTATTTTAACAGTCTTGGCCCACTTAACAAAGACATCCTGGTTGATATTCATAGAAGTCACACTCAAAGGGGCTTATAAGGACAAACTGCACAAGAATTTTAGTTTTTAATGACTATAGAAACTCTTGGGAATCATTACATTAAAAGAAGCAAAGAAAGAGAAGAGAATCAGAATTGGTCTTTAATTACTTCTACTTTTGAATAAAAAAAAATCTTAATGAGTTTTTTATTTCCTTTTTAAACTGCAATACCATCTCCTTGGTTTGTCCAGTCATCAGTTTTGTTGGCACCAATATTGTTGATAATGTTTCACAATGAGCTCAAGGCCTGCCAGAGCAGTCACCTGACCCCTAGTATCTTTCATGAAAGCAAGCACTTAGAAATCCAAGTAAACCAATGACTGGTCTAAGTTGAGAACCATGCCATTAGAGGAAGCCTATGCCTGATACTGCCTGAATGGACAGGAAGCAGAGGCTGTACAGCCCAGAGACCCAGCATAAAACAAAATATGACTAACAAACAAATAAAAGTCACTAAAATGATTCCTAATGACATTCTGCTATACTCACAGATCAATGCCTAGCCAAATTGTCATCAGAGAGGCTTCATCTAGCAACTGATGGGAGCAGATGTAGAAATGATGGGACCCATAGCTAAACATCAGGTGAACCCCCAAAAAGGAGAAGAATTGTAGGAGCCAGGTGGGGCAAGGAAACCAGGAGAACACAGCCCACAGAATCAACTAAGCAGGGTTCACAGGGGCTCATAGAGACTAAAGCCACACCCACGGAGCCTACATGGGCCTGTTAGGTCCTCTACATATATGTTGTAACTGTTCAGGTTGGGTTTTTTGTTGGACTCCTAACATGGGAGTGGATGGGTGTCTCTGACTCTTTTGCCTGCTCTTGGGACCTTTTCCTCCTTGTAGATTGCTTCATCCAGTGTTGACACACGGATTTAGGCCTATTCTTATTGCAACTTCTTTTGTCAAGTTCAGATTCCTGGGGTGCTTGAAGGAAAATGAAGGACTGGATCTGGGTAAGAAGTGGGGGGGGGGTTTAGGAGGAATGGAGGGGGAGTCTGGATGTATTGTATGAAAGAAAAATAAAAGAAAAAGAAATCCAAAGTAATTATTTCCTTGAATTACCTCCTCCTTCACTCCTATAGTTATTAGCTCATACATCTTTTAAAATACTTATATATTTAATGTGTATAACAGATGTTTTACCTGTATGTATCTGTGTACCACGTGCATGCAGTACCTTCTGAGGGCAGAAGAGAATGCTGGATCCCTTGGAATTGGAGTTTTAAATGGTTTGGGCCATCATGTGAGCACAGAGACTTACAGATATGTCCTTTGGAAAAACAGCTAGTTCTCTTTACTGCTGAGCCACCTCTGTACCCCATCTCACACCCATGTAGCAGCATATGGGGATGGGAATATCAGAATGATATCAGATAGATGAATAGGAAATGGTGATCTTTCTTAGTTCAAGTACTAATCTAACCTAATTGTTCCTAACAACTGTTATTAACATACCATATAACCTCGCTATTATTTTGAATAGCTGTATTTACCAAATCAGCACTATCCTCTTCTGAACATGGATGGCTGATGAAATGCTTTATTTCTTACCTAAGAGTATCAGAGAGCTCAGAAAAGATAATACTTTATGAATGAACACATTTAGGGATGTGGCTATGAATTGTAAATGAAAGATGAAGTATCTAATGAGATGGAAAGTCAAGAGGCCTTTGGTCTCAGAGGAAAAAAAAAATCCTGGAAAGACTTCTTAGAGTATCAAAGAGTCCATTTTTTAAGAAAGCAAACACCAAGAATTCTCAGATAAAGCACGAGACCATTTGCTTATCAGGGAACCATAGGATATGGCAAAGTAATCTAACAGAATTACTCTCCAATTCACTTTTTGTGAAATTTAACCCAGCCACCTAAATGAACCAGAACATACACATATCACACAAAGATAGGGAAAAGGGCAATAAAGTTTTTAAATTGAGATTATAACAAAAATGTTTCCTTCATTTTATTACGCAAGTTTTAAATGTTAAGTATGGAATACAGGTATGCTTATTATTTTTTGCACTCTATCTTCTAAAGGTACGTTTTAAAAATTAGCCTTAGAGCCTTGCTATTGTACATGCCTATAATTCTAGCATATCAAAAATGGGGGTCAAGAGGACCAGGGACTCAAGGTTAGCCTTTGGTAACAAAGTGAATCTGAGGCCAGTCTGGTTCACAGGAGACCTTCTCTAAAACAGAAAACAAAATGAACAAACAACCCCCAAAAATCAAGAACAAGAGACCAATTGCTGTTATGTCATAGACGCATTGTCAATAGGGTACAGAAAAAATCAATCAAAAACCAACCAGGAAATTTCCTTTCCACTGTTTAGCTTTAATAGTGCCAGGTGGTAACATGTAGGCTTCTGGGGATAAAAGGTAGTCTAACTAGTCTAAGACTGTACAAGCCACAATACTGACCTCATAGGCAAGATGGATTCATTGGTGCAATAGGGGCATTACTGTTATAAATAGCTAAGTGCATTCAGATTGCATTTGGAGTTTGATTCACACAGGGAATTTCATGGTTGGGTCAAAGTCGCAGTGACTATGAGGAGGTTAGAGACCCTAGGGTAAGAACCTATTGTTATTTTGCTAAATGGTTATATTGTCAAATTGCCTTATAAATATTTATGTTTATACTCAGAGGCTTGGGTTGCCTTCAATCTTGGTCAGAGATGTTTCTTCGTGCAGTGAGCTGTATCAATGCTGATATACATATCTAGTCAAAGTGGTGAGGAGAAACTCTGGTGCTCAGTTCAAAATGGTACATTTTTCTTTAATTACACCACATCAAAAGGCTAAATGAGCAATGTGGAGATAGAAAGAATGGAAGAACTCGATGATGGAAAGAAATGTGAAGTACAGACTTCTGAATTTGATGTGGTTATTGAACCCATGAGTTCATATCAACTGTTGTAACCCTCATCCCTTGCTGAGGAGCTGCTGACAGTTGATAGCTGCTGGGGAAAGAGAGAATCATTCTTTGGTTTTTGAATGTATGGCTACTGGTAGATTCCTCATGCTCCCATGGATGGTCCCACACCTATAACATATGGGCATCAGCACAAGACCAAATATGGTATTTAAACATACTTTTTAAAAAGGAAATAAAATTTGAAGGGGTAATGCTAAAGGGAATTTGGGGAGAGCTGGATGAAGAAAATGGAGACTGGGCATAACTGTATTTCATTTTAGATGTGCATGAACTTATAAAAGGTTAATATTAAAAACCAAGAACAAAAGATAATAAAATATTAAATTTTAAAAATTGGTCAAAAAGTTTGATTGGGATTTTTTTGGGGGGGGGGGACTTCATGGATTTTATGTGCAGAATGTTCCTAGTAATATACAATTATTTAAAATAATTTATGAGTTATAATGAGTCCCTGTAAAATACTGTAAGATACTTTGAACAAGTGTAATGAATTGGAGGGGTTTTGATATTAGCCAGACCCAAGTTTGAATCAAAGCTATGCAGTCCTAGATAACTCTGCCATGGGATAAGTACATGGGCTTTTCCATGCTACTATGAGGATTAAACAGGAAATGTTAAAGTTTGACAGCATTGGGAAAAGAGTAGGGGCTGAATGCTTTCTGATTATTAGTAAGAAAAAGTATTTTTTTTAAGTGTGTATAAATAATACTGTTTCTCATACAGTGCAAACAGCCAGAATGCAAGACAAATACATTTTAAAGGATAGAATTCATATAGCTTAACATAATTCCTGCATCCATAATGCTAAATAAAGCTTAAATATGTTCATCATGATATTACAGAAATTCAAAAATAAAGTAAATAAATTCTCATGCACTATGGTGGCCCAGCTGGATTTTCTACTCCTATTTGGTATCCTGTGGTTGTTCCATATTCGGGTTGAATAGAGTTAATTATCTGCATGGTGTTTTCTCTGCAGTTACCCACAGCTCACTTCTGCCCTCTACTTCCTGCTTTCTAAGCTGCCATCCTCCTCTGTAGCTGGTTTGAGACTATAGATTTCTCAGACCAATCCTATCCTTTAATATCTCCACTCTACTAATTTTCTCTATGCATACAATTTTACCTGATTTTCATAGTAAATGTAAATCACTCACCAGGCAACTGTGTTTTCAAAAGTAAGAGTTCTACATACAACCTGTTATTATTTGTTTGGTCAGCACAAAACATATTTCACAGAAGCTTGCAAATCTTGATGTTCTTGCAAACCACTCTGAAGCTCAGCTAGCTCTTTCAATGATACATACATAAATGTATCTCTGCCACACAGATGCCCAAGTCTCATTTATGGAGCAATTACAAAACTTGAGCAGCAGTGTTTCACATTTGTTCAGTTATGTATTTTTAGTTCAGGCTTTTTCCTTTCATGGATTATGGTAAATACAACATTTACTTCCAAATGTGTTACTTGCTGGGATCATAAAGGAAAGTGCATAACATGCAGATTACCTTTGGCTATACCATTATAAGGAGGCAGACAGATATACTAAATGGCTGAATTTAGTCATATTAAAATTCTATTAAGTTGTCTTGCCTGTAATATAGAAATTGTATGCTTTCAACTTCCAACCTCCAGTCGGAGCTTCACTGGGGGTACTTTTATAAAAGTAAGTAAATGTGGTTTATGTTTAAGTTAGTTTCTACAACTATTTCCCTTAGTTTACTGTTCTACCCTCTTTGATAACACAGTACTCTGTCTGAATACAACAAATAGCTGTACTAGAAGCCACATACTGTCTATCTATACAAAGAGTATTTTACATGTACTATTGGATTTTTATCAAAGATGACATCCCATATGACAATATATTCTGTGGCTAAATCTGCTCCTACATCAAACTCTAATTTATGTATTTTTTCTAACTGCCCAACCACAACAATCATTATGAACATAAGGAACAATATTTTTTATTTTCTTCTAAGTCTCCTTTTTTTCAGACCTTGCTACTTTAAGTCAGAAACTGATTTGTAAATGTACTGCTGCAAATATCTTTCAGAAGCAATAGCTGTGAAATTTCATTCCAACATTACAAGATATAGTATTTTCACTTGGTAATGTTCACACAATCCACACTCCAAGCTTAAAGAATGACACTGAACATGTAACAAAACATTAACTGCAGAGATGTGCTAGGCTGCTTTACATCAGTCTATAAATAGAGTGTGACCCTTGCTACATGGTAGTGTTATAAACATATTTAAAGTTTTTCGCTTCTAAGTCCAAGTATTTTATTTAATAGTTTCACAATTTATGAGAAATAAAAAAATTTATGATTCATAATTTTATCTATAACTAGACATAGGTATTGAAGAAAAATATACTGTGAGATTACAATAAATTTAAAAAAATATGTCTGGCAACTACCAATGTTAATGTTTGATATGGCATTAGAAAAGTTAGTTCAAATCCTAGACTATAAACTAGCACTTGTGATAGAAATTTCAAAATGGAATAAACATCATGCAATTTTGTAGGGCATGCTAAATTGTGCAGGAACCTGATGCTGCATATGTATATGGTAATGCCAAGCTAATTCATATGTGAAAAAAAAATGAAGCACTGAAAATGCAAATACTCTAATGTCAAGGAAGGTAGGAGATGGAAAGGTAAGAGTCTTCTAGTTAAGAGTAAGTCTAAACAAAATACAAACTGAAGTGAAAGAAGTACAAAAAAATGTATATTCAATGGCAAAGTCTCTAGGCTATAAAAAGCAATAATGTGATTTGTTCTGTATGTTTTGCTTCTGCAAGGTTGGATCTTATTATGTAGCTGAGACTGACCTCTAACTTACAATCCTCCAGGCTCTGCCTCCTAGCTTTGGTACCTTGGTTGTGAAGCACCATGCTTCATGCACTGTAAATAGGTTTTTCTACAAGTCTAACATTTCAAAGGTTTCCACATTTTCAAGCCATTATAACCATGGTGATTAAAGAGCAATAAAGCACTTCATTAACCAAATGCACAAAAAATGCATGGACAATATGGGGGTGTGAGATAAGAGGGAGAACTCAAGGCATATGAAGGGTATGAGGAAGAAACAGAACAAAAGAAGTGAGTTTGCCCACCAAAGGAACAGCACATCTATCAGAACATTTTCTTCCTGGCTTTATATCTTTCTTTCCTTGACCATTCATTCCAAGTGCTACTCCAGTATTCTTTGTTTCTAATTTTATTTCTTGAATCCTGTGGCCACCACTCTATTTAGAAAATTATATGCACTTTAAATATTGGCAATAAGATCTTTACTATTAGATTGATTCCACTGATGAGTGGAATCTTTCTTAAGCTCTCCTAGAAGAAGCCCAACGCACCAAAGCTCACATTCTGTTGTTTGCCCGCATTCATTTCTTTTTTTTTTTATAGAAGTACCATTGAAATGGCATCCTACCCCAATGATTACTCAGAAATTATTATTCAAGACAAACTGATCAAGTCTCCAAATTTACCATATAATTCTTGTTTTTCAAAGTGTCTGAGGAGTAGTCATGCATATTTTCATTTACCATATACATCACCCAATGATCTTGTTTTTAACAAATAGAATAGTACAGAAAATAGTGGAAATATCATATTCCTACGAGTCCATGAAAACTCTTTGGAATTATATTTATGGATTATGCCATAAGCTTTCAGTTATAAAATGTCAGTTACTTTCTGAGAGACAAGTATTTTAAGCATCAAAAGAGGTACTGTACACAGAAATATACTGGAAGCTATTAAAACACTATATACTATATATTATGTTTTCATTTTTATTCCAAAATATATTCTAAATTTCTTAAGGGCAGGAAACAGGTCTAACAGCTCTTTGAATTCTTGGCTTCATTTATCAAGACATGTCCTGGGAAACAGGAACTAAATAAATATGCAAAGAAGAATTATTCTGTACTTCAAAGTCAATGGCAAAGAGCCTGAGGAACCATAGCCTGTTACTTAGTATTCTTCCCCACTTCAAACTTGTCTTGTCCACACTAATTCATTTTCCACTTGGCTTCTAGAGGAATTTTCAAGAATGTAAATATGTTTCTCTCTAAAATCTTTTGAAGCTCCTTCACTTAATCTTCAAACTCTTGAGAATGATCATTACTTTCTAGGAGCAGGCTGGTGTCTAATTCTATGTAATATCACTATTATCAGTCTATCCTACACAAATTTTCTGTCCCAGAGATATTATTCTACCATTTGTCCCCAGATATGCCAACTTATCCTTCCACTGTCCTTCAGTATCGAAATGCACATCACCTACATTTATTTGGCAAAATTTTATTTGCTACTGAAACACTTCTTAAGAAGCTCTAAGTTTTATGCATATAACACAGACAAAGGTCCCTTTCAAAGAAGTCCTTTTTTCATCCTCAGAGTATACACACATTTAAAAAAATAATGTGTACTCAATAATATTCATAGAATCCTTACTTACTCTATGAATTAATCCAAACATATATAGATATCTGAATATCTATATATCTATATATTATATCTATATATAGATATATAAGGAGTAAGGAAAGGAGAAAAAAACGAGAGAAAGTGAAAGAAACAGGAGGAAGAAAAGGGATCACGGAGAGAGATAAAGGGGATAAGAGAGATAGACAGAAAGAAGACTGACTCACTGTGGTGAGTCTACTATCTACTAAAGTTTGCCTGAAAATCAGAGGACAGAGCCTCACAAGAGTAATTCAGAGAGGTCAGGAAGTGGTGACCAGCACTCTGGAGGCAGAAACTCCTCTGGACTTCTGTGAATTCAAGGCCTAGCAGAGTCAAGCAGTGGTGGTACACACCTTTAACCCCAGCACTTGGGATCATATGCCTGCTTATACTTCTAGTATTTGAGAAACACATGCCTTTAATCCTAGCACTACGAAAGTTGAACCAGGAAGTGAGATGTCTAGGCAGAGAAAGAGAGAAAAGGCAGGAGAGGAGGCAGAGGACTCAAAAGATTCAGTCTGAGGATTTCTGAAGAGTGGCTGGTTAAGAGGTGGCTGTGGCTTGTTCCTGTCTCTTTGATCTCTCAGCTTTTCCTTAATATCTGGCTCCAGGTTTTTATTATTATATCAAGTAGAATTAGTGCAATAACTCACTGTGTATCCCTGGTTGGCCTGAAATTCACTATAAAGACTAGATTAGGCCACAAACTCACAAGCATATTTGCTTCTGCTTCCAAGTTCTAGGCTTAACTTGCTACCATCCCCAGCAGCAGTCCATTTTTAAATGCAAGTAAGGACATTATTTTAGAAAATTATTTTTTATATCCACTAAATTTATTTTTGAAATCATAAACCTTTCTTATAAAAGAGCATTACAATCTTCACAATGTTCTGAACAAATGCCAGGGACATGTGATCTATCCCCCCCTCCCCCCGCCACCTTCTTTCGTGTTACAGTGACCACAAAGTAACGTGACCCAGTATAAGGGGGGTGGAGTGAGGTGGACTTTTTTTAAACTACCAACAAGGGACAGAAAAGTAAAACTCATTTGCTTTGGTAGTGTGTTGTAATTTCAATGTTAGTTATTTCATGTCCTCCCCCAGACCTGTACATAAAGAACTAAAACCAAAACTACACTTCAAATGCAGAAACAACTATGAAGCAGGGGAATGTTGGCTTTTTAAAAAGGAAAAAAAAATCCAGGAGTCCTTCATGAGGTGATATAGTGCCATCACTTGGAAGGCAGAGGCAGGAGGTTCTCTGTGAGTTCAAGGCCAGCCTGATCTACAAAGCAAGTAGGACAGCAAAGTCAGGACTGTTACACAGAAAACTCTGTATCAAAAAAAAAAAAAAAAAAATCCAAAACAAAACAAACAAACAAAACCAAAAAAGGCTAGATGGCTCTGTTCTATAATATTCTAGACTATTTCATTAAATATAAAATATATCAACATCCTTTCAGTTCTACAGCAGTCTTAGAAAAACTACTGCTTCTCAATCTGTATAGAGTGCAAATAAATCCATACTTGTCACC
The DNA here is from genome assembly GCA_033318265.1 of Phyllotis vaccarum. Classification (NCBI taxonomy): domain Eukaryota; kingdom Metazoa; phylum Chordata; class Mammalia; order Rodentia; family Cricetidae; genus Phyllotis; species Phyllotis vaccarum. The sequence goes on from JARWLC010000011.1 coordinate 6,277,736, forward strand.
CTGCACAAAACTAAACTCCAAATGGATCAAAGACCTTTACAGAAAATTAGAATTTTTTAAATGCTGAAGACATTAAACTGAAGTTGATATATTTATAAGATGATAAAGACAATCCAATATTTTATACATGTTTTAAATATAACACATGCTCATAAAATGCAACGACTTTATTTAAAACCAATGTTATCACTGCAGAGAGATTCATGATGTTAAATAAGAGTGGAGATTATATTGTTCCCACAATATTTTATAGGAGAAAATACTAGACAATTGAAATGAGCTATGGTGAGAGCCAAAGATGATGCCTTCCACACAATAACTGACCTTCTGGGTACATATGAAAACATACCAAGTAGATTTCTTTTCAATGAACTTTATTATCTCCGATTAACCAATTAAACAGTGAGATAGTTTTCCAGGGGAGAACTGAGCATGTATACATGCTCAAATGCTAATAAGCCTCCTTTTGTTTTTGGCTCTAAGTGATATCCTCTAAGAGTGTTTCTGACTTTAACATCCCAGAGCACAAGACTGGTAAGAAACTGGAAATGGTATAAACAGTGTTAATGATGGGGAGTAAGAGAAGTGATATGTAGAAATCACCTGAGGGAATGTTAGAGAAATTAAAAATGAGTGTAGCTGGTTTTAAGGCGCTATAAATGAAAAGGGGCAGTGCAGAACATGCATTTGTAAAATCAGAATTTAGAATAACTAAATATAACTCAAGTATAAAACTTATTGTAGCAGATAAAACAGAAAATAGGTAAACTTCTAAGGTTTTATCTGAAGAGCTAGATAAATAAGAACAAACAAATCAACAGTTGCACGGAGATACCACACAAGCATAATGACTTCCTTCATGCAGGTTTCACTTCTATATAAAAAAAAATAGTATCATCTGTATAACATTTTGCCCCTAAAGTATCCAAAATATTTTTGAAGAGACCTTAATATAGCTTTTTTTGCAAATAATACTATTGGTATTAATGCAAGTTTTTCCTAGTAGTTTCAAAATATTTCCCAAAAAGTAGAATAAGGGATGAAAAATAATCCTCAATTATAAATCTTTTAAAACTTCTTTCCCAACAATTTAAAAGTATATTTTGTTGGTAACATTTTTTAAAACAAAATTCTTATAATTTAAAAATTCCCACAGTGATGGCTGGCTAGAGCTCTGGAGAGCTCACTGAATCAAGAACTGCCACTGGGGAACCATCAGGAAAAGGAGCTAGGTCCAACAAGGGTAGGCAACTGTTCTGAACCTCGAGGGGTGGGATGAGACTGTGTTCCTGTGTGGGGGCTGGCACCTTGAAGCCCATGCCCTGCAGAGGAACAACTAGCCCAGTCTCCATATTAGGATGAGGAAATCGGACTTGCCTGGAGTGGATGTGCCAGGCTGAGCTGATCCTTTTGGAGGAGGAATGGGTGGTGGGAGGGGGGGAGGCTGAAGTCTGACTGGGAGGGATTGGGAGGAGGTAAGGGAGGGGGAGCAGGGGGCTACATGGATAAAAAAGATGTTTTTTATATATAAAAAAATGAAATGAAGAAAAGAAAAAAAAAGAGTAGTTCACACACTCAACTACTGACCCATCTTTCTATCAGTTCTCATTTTTCAAATCGTTTAAATTTCAAAACATATGGATAGAAAGCATAGTTTACCTTCACTAAAATGATAAGCACAACATATTTACTGTATATGATCGGGGCTTCAAAAAGAACTAAATACATTGATTCTAAAATTTAAAAAAAACTAACTTTACAACTCAAATGATATGATAAATATATCATATTTATCAGTTTATACTGACTCACAGAAGCTAACTATCAAATACCGGTATTGTTTTTCACCTATAACCTTTCATGTTGATATAAATTTCACACCTATATATTCCATTTCCCTTAAAAGTAATATTTTAATAATTACTACTTGTATAGGTATTAATACATGTTAGTGAATAAATTCTCAATACAATGGTAATTTATTTTCATGAATCATTGAGTCCATAACTGTAGTTAGTGATTATATTGTATTTTCCAAGGGAAAATAGAAAAAATAAAATATAACCACTATAATTATATTCTAAAACCCAGTAATTACATATTAGCTCCCATCAGTTTAGTTACATACCATTCCAAATACAAGTTCATGGTAAGTATTCACTTTCTCTTAGACTTGATAATTTATGACACTTTTCAGTCACAGCACCAACAGTTCATCTTAAATAACTAAACATTTTTAGGAGAGAGAACAGTACTCTGTTTAACATACTCAGAAGATGCGCTTCTAGTGAACATTTGCCATTCATTTTCATATCTTAGTTTTTTTTTTTTTTTAAGGGAAACAGACTGGAGACAAACTAAATAAAAACAGCTAATGTTATTTCTTCAGTTGGTATTCCTTAACTTATTATTTTGTGTTATGTGTGTAGATAATTAATCAAGTGTATATAGGTCAGAAGAATCCTTTGAAACTAGTTCTCTCTTTCCACCAAATAAAATTACTTCAATTTTTAGAATTTTTCTTCGCTTGCAAAGTCTTGAAACAATGTGGTCAAGTCAAAAAGAAATGTTACTTTATTTTTCCTGAGACTTCAATGAGTTTTGTTCAGCCTATTCTAAAGATCAAGTTCAAGGGCAGCCAATCTTTGGCAGTAAAGAAAACCAGAAAGCTGGTGAAGATGTAATTAAATTAGGAGGCCATGTTCCAGCCCCAACAAGAAGCAGAACTTGGCAGATTCAGCCATTTGCTTCTAGGTTTGGAGTTAAGGATAGAAGAAATGGTATATAGAAATTACCTCTGCACCTAAGAACAGCCACTGATACCAGACATGTGTCAGAGCTGTTCTGGAATGGAATGTGGAGATATGTTTCATATTTAATAAAAACTAGTCTGAAATATCAGAGGGATCTACCCACAGTCAATCCAGAAGGCTCATAGAGTGGTGATTTACACCTTTAATCCCAGCACAGGGATTATTTGGGAGTGGTGATCTACACCCTTAATCCCAGCACATATGAGTTTAGGCCATCTTAATTTACAAAAGGAGTTCCAGGCTCCCAGGCAGGCAGAGGTGGATGTCAAGCAACTGAATGAAGAAGGTATTTAAGACAGGCTTCTGTCTCTAATAGAACAAATTTTTTTTTTTTTTTTTTTTGCTTATTATAATATCAAGGGGAATACCACACAATCCTACAGGGCAGTCATAGAAAGATCAAATCAAACTCTAAAGGATATGCTAAATAAACAGAAAGGAATAACAAAGATCCCTAGAGATAAACTACATAATGCTTTATTAGAATTTTCTCAATGCTAATGAGAAAGGAACAACAGCTGCTGAAAGGCATTGGACTATAGAAAAAACAGCTGAACTAAATCAGCCTGTCTACTTCAAAGATGTACTAACCTCTGAATGAAAACCAGGATATGTGCTATGTTAGGGAAGGGGTTTTGCTTTTGTTTCCACAGGTGAAGAAAAGTTATGGATATCATCAAAATTAATAAAGACTTGATTTGAACCAGAGAAACTTCATGAAAATATGAATTGATGGCTCATCCACCCATACTATAATTCTTTAAGTTGTAAGAAAAAACAAAGGGTGGGGGCAGGTTTTTTTTTGTTTTTGTTTTTTTTTTGTTTTTGTTTTTTTTTGTTTTTTTTTGTTTTTTTTTGTTTTTTTTTTTTTTGGTTTTTTTTTGTCTTTACAGAAAACTAGAAATACTCATTTTCAAGAAGTGAAAAGACCTTGGACATCTAGCCCTCTATAGCAGAACGGAGGCTATCTAGAAAAATTTACAAGCAAAAGAATATCGGAACTATTGTTAGTATACTCTATAGGATAAAATCTCATTGCTTAACCTCTATGTATCTTTTTTTTGTAAGTTGAAGTCCCAGTTCAATTATAATTTAAAGCTAGTTTTAGAGTTGGAGTGTGGCTCCTTCTCTAAACTCAAGCATGCTTGTTAAAGGAAAATACAAAATCTCTGTATCATATCAGAAGACCCAACTGATACATGACAGAAGAATAACTAAAAATAAGGGACTATTCTATTGTTACTAATCCTATGCTGAATAAATAATTATATACTTAGTTTCCTGTACATTGTGTTGGGTTTTAGTCTCTTAGCAGTTTTCTGCAGTGATTCATGACAATACCTAATTGCCAACTTGAAGTATCCAAAGAGAAGATGGGGCCCCACAACGATGATTTCACATGGACTATAACAAAGTCACTAGGCTGACAAACAGCAACCAAAAATCAGATTAGGACCACGAACTGCTCAGGACAATTTCAAGGCAATTTGCCAAGATGAACCAGCTTCACAGACTATAGTCAGGACTTGAGACAAGTCGTGAACTTTCCTGTTATGGAGAGACTGGACAACAAATGACACAGCTACTTATTTCAGGACTTGACAATTAACAAAACTTTTCTTTTCAGGATCCCCTAAATATGCCATTGCCACCAGAGAGTAGGAAGTAAATTTAATAACATGGCATCCACATTCCCAAAAGGTGGGGTGAGTGGCTTTTTGTCCTTCAATGGGTTATGGATGATTGTCACTGTTTAGGTTGATTGGTTAAAAATTGTTAATGCTTGTGTATGGAGATTCTCTGATGTCCATACTCTTCTCCGAAGTATATTGGTGCTGCCAGGAGCAGCTGTCCCATTGTTATAAAAATAATAAGAATCTATGTTATTAAATGCCATATTCTGTGGATCTCTGAAGTGTTTAAAGAAGACCTGTTCATTTAAAATTTATCTGTTTGATCTTGAAAACATATCTAATATGACTGTTTGAATGTAATGTCTAGCTACTAACTTGTATTGCTTTATATCTTAATCATTTTGTAATAAAAAACTTTCATGGACTAGCAATTTCTATTACATTGTTACATGAAATGAATAAATATAATCCCTTGAACAAGCATAGAGATAGATGTACAGTAACGAAAAGAGCCTCTGGGCAAAAAAGTACTCTTGCCTTGACTTGACTGCTAACAGTATGATGTTCAAATTGGACAAGCAGGAGACACATCCACAAGAGAATTGCTGAACCTTGCCAAGACAATACTAATGGTATTTTCATGTTTACAGTGAACCAAAAGTTTTGCCTTCTTTCTTATTACTGTATCTTTTGTTCATATAACCCCGTGATGTCCCTTAGATCATTCATATTATTTATTCTATTTTTGAAGATGAGAGACTCTGTTGGTAACTTAACAAAGTAGATATTACTGTGCAAGGAGGCAATATTTTGGATGTATGTTAACAAAGGCCTAGGAGTCCAATTGGTGTCTTTATTTTTATTTTTAATTTTTTCCTATGACATCATTTGGGCATGCAATTAGACAGCACTGTGCAATTTTCTATCCAAGGAAGGCATTTATCAATGCTTTTCATTGAAATCTTTTATCAGTACTGTGATGTTGCTGCTGTCAGACTACATTATGGATATTAGGTCTTGAATAAGCTGTAACTTTCTGTAACTGAAACTGAAAATAATATCAAGACTATTTCATTAGCTTTGTCATTGTTTAGAACACTCAGCCTTGAGTATTTAGGATTCCACTGGTTTCTAGGGCTCTGCTTTTTTCTGTGCAAGTGTGAACATACTATGTTTTCATTACTTGACTCTACTGTTAAGGTCATATTAGCCTTTATCATCATAGAAGAATATCCATAGTTTTCACTTGATATTACTCTTTTGCAGGTCTTTCCCTCTTTGAAAAATATTCTGCTTCAAAAAATATACAAATTGATCAATACAATAAAAATGTTCAGAAGCTCATTTCAAATATGTCATTAGCAAGAAATAGCAACAGTGACTCCTTGCTCTCTCTTCTTTTCAAGGACAGCTATATTCATCATAGAATGTATTAAACACAAAGGCAAGGGATGACTGAATAATATAACTAATATAAGAGGAGTTCAACTGGACAGATAGATATTGTAATGGTTTAAATGCAAATGACCCTACAGGCTCTAGTCCAGCCAAATATTTAAATGATCCCTCTTTCACTAAAGAACTCTTTCCATGAAAAACAAAACAACACAAAATAAAACCAAAAGCAAACCAAGGCCAATTTATAACTGAACTCAAACAAGCTACAGAGTATATTTTACGTATAATAAATAGTTTACCCTTCCCCTTTGTCCTTTGTCTTAGTTTGCTTTCTATTGCTTCAATAAAACACTATGACCAAACGGCATGTAAAAGAAAGGCTTTATTTGGCTTATAGGTTACAGTCTATAACAAGGAGCAGCCAACATAGAAGCTCATGGCAGAAACCTAAAGGCAGAACTTGACACAGAGGCAATGGAAAAAGGCTTCTTACAGGCCTCTCCTCATAGCTTACAATACCTGCTTTCTTACATAACCTGAGACTGAGGTATGGTACAACACACAGTGGAATGGCCCCTATCAAGTCAATAATCAAGAAAACAACTTACATACATGTTGAAAGAAAATTTGATAGGAGCATTTTCTCCTTCCATATTAACCTTTACTTGTGTGAAGTTGACATAAAACAACACACAAGCACACCAACAACCAGACACAGTTATTACAACATGCAGTTATTATTACTAGTGAAAAATATACAACATAGTGTCTGTGCAATAATATACAGACAATACAGTTGGAGGTAGCTTATGATTGATGAATGGTCAACATTTCTTTGTTACAAAGTCTTATTGCTGTTGTTTTTTAATGTATACCTGGATATTACAAATAAGTTCTAAAAACTGCAAAGTCTTTGGAGCATGTTTTTTATGACCAGGGTATCAAAAAGCTAATCTGAAGGGTTTGTTTTGTTTTTTTAAAGAATAATAATCCGGAAGACTTACATTGCACCCGGTCCTACAAAAACACTATGACATCTTTTCTGTAGTAACACAATCGTCAATGACTACAGCAAGTTCTCAGATTCCACTGGACTTTTAGAATACAACATTTTTTCATGACAATGAAAGTACTCTAGAGAGTTGCCTGCCTGCCTGCCTGCCTGCCTGCCTGTAAGGCATGTGTTAAGGTCACTGTGATCTTTCAAACTGTCTCTTTGATTTAGGTTCTAGGCACATCCTCAGTAGTATCTGCAAACCTGATGGGGTTTTTTTTTTCCATTAAGCCAAATAATCAAACTAAAGCTATATTTTCATGAAGCATATTTTAATATAATTGCAGAACTTGAAACAAGTCAGTCTAAATTATTTCTTGGTTACAAAATTCTCTCTCTCTCTCTCTCTCTCTCTCTCTCTCTCTCTCTCTCTCTGTGTGTGTGTGTGTGTGTGTGTGTGTGTGTATGTGTGTGTGTCTGTGTGTGTATGTGTGTGTGAGAGAGAGAAAGAGGGAGAGAAGAGAGAATGTGTGTGTATTAAATATTTGATATTTCAGTAAATATCTCTTTATAGCAATAAACAAATACTCTAAAATCACTTCTGGGAATTTCTTATTTCTAACACCAGATGGGTCAACTTTTTATTACATCTTGCTGTATATGAACTAGCAATAAAAATGTCCAAGAGATAGTAGTATATGAGATGACAGTGGGAAGGTGAAGCAGAAAAATAGCTATTACATTTACAGATATATTAATTTCAGCAATTTTTATTCCTTCAAACAATTACTAGATAACAAATTCATTTTATGAGATCGTGACATATACAAAGCAAATAAAATAGATTGTTCTCCTAAACATGTAGTCATGTTTGAAGTAGAAAACTTTTATACTTTAAAACTTGGCCACTGATATGCATGTGTATTGCATAAACACAGTTATATACTTCATATTTCAATTATTTTCATGCTATAGGGCATCAGAGTAAAATATCAAAATCCACTAGAGGGCCACGAGGAGAGAGTGTGTAAATATGGTAAATAACAGTGTCTACCTCCAAGGTGATCACAAGGCAATTTTTATTTTCAATTTAAGATTAAGAAAATTTTGGACTGCAATAAAGTGGTCCCAAGGTAAATTCATAAATGAGTGAATGGCTAAAAATATGAATGATCACAATTGACTGATGAGGAAGCACATGTTCTGAGAGATGTCATGAGAGATATAATAAAATGCTAAGGCAAATGTTAATTGTTACAAGCAGTCACAAACATAAAATATATACTACTAATAAAGAGTCTGCTACAAAATTTACCAAACTTCAAGTTTAGAGGTGAGTGGGAGGAAGAGAAAAAGGAGGAACCGTGACTAGTCATATTGTGTCTCTTATATTCTTTTATTTTCTTGATACAGGATGAGTTTTTATAGCAGCCAAAGGAAATGAATGGAGAAGAGTTAAAAATGTAACTACAAAGAGATAACTAGAGCGCTGTACTCCTCTTTTAGGATATCTTTGTAAACAAGGCCACTTCCAAGGCCACTGATTTTCCCATTATAGAGGATGTCTTTTCCTTTTACATCTCTGAGTTCTGCAATAAAGATCAGCTGGCAGGATAGGAGAAAGAGAAGCAGAGAAAATCCCTCCCTCCTTTCCCCTGTCAGCCATATTTTGAAAGTCTTCTCTAAAATCTCTGCTGAAATGATTCTTAACACAGTCATAGACAGTGAGATTAGGGAGGTGTTCTTTAACTGATTAAAACCATTAGAGCAGGAGAAGGTTAGATATCAGAGGTGTGAGTTGCTGATAATGGGGACCAGTTTCTCTGTCTCATGTGTGCATGATTACCTTTCTACAGTATTATGCCATAACATTAAGGCCTTTACTACATATCATCATCATTATTTGGGCCTCCCAGACTCTTGAATCATGAACCAAAGAAATTTCTTTTGTTTAAAAGTCTCCCAGTCTGGTTAAGCTTTTACATTCAGAAAACAGACTAGTACAGAAACTGATATTCAAAACTGTAATTTTGGGTCTAAGGTGTGACAGTTTTATCTTTTGGGATAGATGTTCTCTTTGTTTTTTTAGAAAGTTTCCTTTAAGTGGTATCTTAATTGGTCCCTGAACCATCTCCCTTCCTGATAACAATTTCAAGTGCTAAAATTATTTTCTAGGAGTACAAGTCTGCTAAAGGTAAAGATTATTTTATTGAACAAAAACCTTAAAGTTCTGCAAGAGACATTTCAATTTTAATTTTATTGTATTAGAGTTACTTGCTTTTAGGAGAATATTTCTTTCAGTTTTAAAGGTGCAAATGTAAAAAAAGAAGGACAAAAAATACCATAAATTAAGTTTTAAATAAGTTAAAGCACTTCTTATGAACAAACTATTCCTTGAAGACCTTTTGAATGAACCTCAAAATAATAGTTTTAGGTTGTTTCTGTCTTAATGGGTATAGTTAGCTGGTTGGAGGGCAGCAAAATAACCAACTGGTTTTACAACTAGATTTTTTTTTTTGACTGACAATTTATGAAAAACTTTGAAATTTGGTTCTATACTATCTAAAGCAGACGGATTTGGTTATTAAATTCACTAGTAGATCTAATGGTTGCTAAAAGTGGGAGGGGAAATGAGGAGGTCAAAAGTGTGGCTGGAAAGCAAGCCCAGTGGTTCTGTGCAGTGCTGGGAGTAACAATGTCATTGGCAGACAGGATCTAGGACATAGTCGAGGCCTTGCAGCAGTGATACGTTTTTAAAATAGCCTCTCCAAATGCAGGCTGATGTCCATTGAGGGGGAAAACAGGAAAAAAGAAAAAGAGTGTTTTGTTCTCATAAACACAACAGAAGTAGGAGAGAAGCCAAAAGCTGCTGCCACAGATGCTCTAATCTTGGGGGTACATTACCTGGGTAGTTCGGGTCCTTTAAGATAAACTCATATTCTGCCTGTCATTCTACTCTACATAGTTAGTGGGCAAATCCAAGAGACAAAGTTCCCTATCTAGTACTGAGTCCTTCCTTGAAGAGTGAATTGACTCAAAGGCATTGTTTCTACTTTTCTTAGAGCCTTTATCTAAGCATACTGAGTTTCTGTGCATTAGGAATAAGATCTTCCTAAAGACATACAGTGTCTGCAAGAAATATTATGGAGACATTCTTCAATAATAAACACATGGCATAATCATTTTCCCTAAACAAAAAGTACTAACTTTCAGCATTGAGCAATTTCCCCTTGTATTAATCAAAATAAAATTTAGGTTTAGTTTTAAAGTTATATGACTAATGTCTGTACTTTTATTTGGTGACAAGATCCTCAAGTAAATTAATCACTTTTGTTTTTTTCCATAAAAATGACTACAAAATAGGATGGGGTTGGTACAGGAGGCCTCCAATTTTTTGGAGGAGAAGTGAGCAGTCTGCAAGAGAGAGACAGAAGAAGGAAGAAAAGTACAAAATTGAAAGTAATACTTAGTGTTTGGCATTAGAAGAAAACTGTAATTTTTTTGTATTGAACATATCTATGAATATTCAAATATCTTAGATGTGCTATCCATCCATAAGACCATGGGGGAGTGGCTAGCCTTAAAAATGATCAAAACAGATATAAAAATTTTATACCAACCATGTAATTGGACTCATCAAGGAAGAAATTGGTTTTCTGTGTCTAGAAACTTGTGGGTATTTTATTATTTCTGAATTTACAAAACTGCATGTAGGTGTCAAGTCTAACTCTTCAGACATAAATATTTCAGGCAAGATGGGAGTTTCAGTTGGAAGTGAAATATGCCCTGGGATCTTAAGTCACTTACTTTATAAACACTGTGCTCACTTGTAGGTTTTTAAGTAAACAAACAAACAAACAAAAGTTGGACTTTAAAAGTATTTAAGCTGTACCTTCAGTTATTCTGCTACTCCAGGGACTACAAGCTTTAGGCAGGAACACCCACAGGGTATCTGTAAGAGCTTTAGAGCAACACTTTTCTGTTTTAATGTAATAAACTAGGAAACAAACAGCCTAAACTAGTTACATTATGAAGGAGTTGCAAAGGGCTGAAGAAAATCAAGACTGCCCCAGAAACAGCAAGGTTAGAGTCAAGAGTCACTCAGAAATTCACAGTTTAATGTAGCTTTTCTAATCTGAATTTGATTTTAGAAATGTGGGTGGAGTTGTGGGCTTCAAAGAAGGCATTTGGATATTCTTGATACAGAGAGTCCAGTTTCAAAGTGCAGATTAGTCAATTCTTTAGTTTGAGTCTGATAGTCTCTTGGCAAATTTTCTGTTATTTAATGATTCCAATTTGAAAAGGTGGGGACCTGTTGTTGGAACATGACGCATGTGGAGCAAAACCCAGCAAGTTTTTCTTTGCTTCTTGCGTAAAATAGTATACTTTATGAGGACAGTCCTCCTATTAGTTAAATAAATACCTAGAAAATGTGTACTTTTCTGTTATTAAGTAAGGGGTTCTTTTCTTCTGTAATGCATAAATTAATAGGCAAAAGTGAAACCTTCTACCAGCAAATGACTGTATCTCCTGCTATACAAACTCCTTGAAGATGGTATCTCTGCATCCTGGTAATGGTGCCTGGAGAATTACTAACTGCTGTTGCAAATGAATTCTCTCATAACCTGTATAATTAGCACTGAACCTATCTTCCCATCCAGTTTTTGTTTATGTAGTGAAAAGTTGAGACAGTAAAATGAATACATAAAGAGCTACACGGATCATATAGTAGAAGTTCAACAACTATATTCAAACATACCGTTTTGGTATAAAAGGTAGTTTTTCAAAATACATAAAATTTTCTAAATACTTTAAAACTGTTATCAAAATAGAAATAAAATTTATAGTACAAAGATATAATTTCTGAATAAGTCATTTCCCTTTAATCAATGGGATGTTATTAATGGTTAGACTATGACAGAGAAAATCATAAATTTGATTACTTAATACATTTTCTCTATTAAAGTTTTTGGGTTGTTTATGGAAAGCATGCTACTTATATACATTCATAGGGAATCAGGTCTAATCATGAATCAGGAAATCCTCCATTCTGAGACTGCCAAAAAATACTATTTCTTAGCAAATGGGCTGTAGTAAACTCTGATTTCCAGAAAATAACTCTATTAAGTCTGATCACCTGACTGCTTTGTTTGATTGAACTATGAAAGTAGTCTGTTCAAATTTATTCAAGAATAGAAAGCTTATGGAAGAAAATATTACTTTTGAATTATCACATCCTCATTAACACAGAAAGATGAAAGGTGACAAATGTTAGACTATTTCTTTGATGCCTCTTGTTAGAACAACATCATTCCTCATCTAGTTTGTCCTTATTCATGTTTCTGCACAACTGGATGGATGTTAATATGGCAAAGTGACATTCAGATTTCCTGATAAAGTTACTGTCTGAGACAGGCAGGAGAGCAGGGCCTTTCATGCTTATTTAGCAGAGAGTGACAAGGGAGTTAAGTGACTTATGAAGAGTCATACATCCAATCATTAGTCAGGACCAATATAGAACTGGGGTTTGCTGACCTCATTGTCTGTCTGCTACTAAAATAATTCAAAGACAAGAGGAATAACTTTTGAACTGTAAAATAGCAGTGTTTTGATGGTCTCTTCCTTATACAGAATGAATTTAAACATTTATGTAGTTTAACATCTCCCTTGGATATCCATAAAAAAAGCTGTGAGTTGGTAGGAGAAAAAACTAAAGGTTAAGAATCCAGAAGTTAGTAACTCTAGTTTTTCTGCTACGTAGCTGCAACATTCCTCATACATTTGAGGCTGTTCTTCTTATCTTCTGTCTATAAAATAAGAACAGTAAGAAATACTTACATACTATTGGTGGTGTGTACCCGAAGCCAGAGGCCTTGAACATGACCAACAATGCATTACACAATGAACATTTGCAAATAAAGTTGTCTGAACAAAAGGTTATAGTGCATGTCTATGCACATCAGTCTTCAATTTCACTAGGACAAATGAACAGCTGATGAAGAGGCAGCAAAGAAAAAAGTGAAATGGGTTTTTTGTTTCTGTTTTGCTTATTTGCTTGTTTTTAATTAATATTGATAATCTTACTTTTTATTTATTTTATTTTTATTTTTGTTTATCTTTATTCTTTTAGTAAAGTTTTCTCTTGGAGGGGCACTACAAGAGTGAGGGGCCAATACAGAGGGACTGGAGTGTAAGATGTGAAATTTGCAAAGAATCAATTAAGAAAGAAGTACTTACTAAATAATTTCTTAAATTATATCCATGTATGCTGTGTTTATATCATTTCTCACCTCCTTTTAACCCCATTCATGTCCCACTCACTACCATTCGAATGTGCTCACACATACACACACACACACACACACATACGCACGCACGTGTGCACACACACACAAATATAACCTGTCTAGTCCATTTAGAGCTGCTTACATGAGTCTGTGTTTAGGGCTGAGCACATGCTATCAGATAACTAGCTAATGGGCTCAACCCTGGAGAAGATTAATCCTCCATTTCCCAGGAGTTTTTAATTGGCTGTAGCTCTTAATCTATAGGTAAAGTTGTGTGATAATTCCTTCTTCAGCACTGACATGTTACCTGGTGTTGTCACTATTCATGTCTGGTTTAGACAGCCAAATTGTTCAGATGGCACCAACACGGCAGTCCTATAATATATAGAATACATTACCTTGCAGCATATTTTCTGGTGCTTTGGTTCGTTTCGTCCTCTGACCACTTCCATGTTTTCTCTTGGTTTTAGGTGTAGGAGTTATGTTGTGGATCTATCAATTATCTAGCTGGACTTAAAGCACATCCATGCCTGTTACTATAAACCTAGCCATCTACCTGTGGCTAATGAGGCTGTAGATCTTAGATAAGAATCTACCATGGCTACAACCCTAAGCCTATATAATCCAACTGCACTTTACATGTCTACCCGTATACTCACAGTTAAGTGTAACTCTCACTCCTCTTCAGAAAAGTGTCTTTTAGCAGCTTGTGGAGACCATTACAAAATGCCACAATGAGCAAAATTTAGACAACTGGCAATTGACATTTTATAACAAACATGTCAGAGTTCTGAGTATACTCAAAACTTTCAGGATGGATGATATTGACATAGGTTGGGGCTCAGTGTCCAGTGTAGCTGGCAAACTAAAAATAGCTCACCCATCTTTGGACAACAGAGAAGAGGAAAGGGGAGTCTGAACAAGAACCTAGTATAACAATATCTCACCAACATTTGGATTAAATTATACTGAAGAGGAGTAGAGAAGAAACACAGATTTCCAATGGAATTTGCTTATAAGTTTTGACATAACTAAACAGTTTATCACCTTTGCTGTTCAGATCAAGATCAACAAAGCGCAATATTTATCAACAGATATGTTTATACTTTTAAAAAATTTTTAAAAATGTAGCTTTTAATTAAGATTTGTGGAACATCTAAGACAATTAAGCTATTCTTATTACCTCTTAAAAACAAAACAAATATAAAATCAGGGAATAAACATTTCTACACAGCCTGTAGAGAAAAATGCCTTTGAGACAGACTGCTCTGAATACACCTGGCTTATAAAAATGTACAAAAGGATAATACAGTAAAGGGCTGTGAGCATGACATGGCCTATTATGTTGTGCATACCTGAGTTAGCTTTTACAAGATTGGAAGCAGAAGCTAAGACAGATACTAGCCACCTAAGCTTGATGCTTTGGAAGTCAGTATCACATTGCTCAATGATCAGCACTAAAGTCATTCAATGTTACTCTCTGGAGAGTTGTACATTTTAAAAATACTTGAGTGAAAATGTTCCTTATCACTTAGGATGGATATTCTTCTGCTCCATTTTAATGTGTAAAAGGATCAGACTCATTTTATGATATCACACATACATGGTTTTTTGTTTTTATCATGAATATTAAGTAGATATAATATCCCAAGTAAGATTGGGTCTAAAGAAAGCAGCCTCTATAGTGGTTAATAGAACAATAGAAAAGCTGAAGCACAGGAGAGCCAGCAAGACCCCCATAGGCATTCTTGCCTTTGGAGAACTTTGGTCTTTCTCAATGATGCCATCTATTTTCTATCGTGACTTACATTTTACAGAATATTTTTCTGATAATCTCAGAAGAATCTCTGCATCTGTTCTAATAAAAAAATGACTCCAAAAGATGATTCTTCCAAAACCACACAGTAAATGCTACTAGTCAAAGAAACTTCCTCTAAACCCAACATAGATAGCATCCAACAAAATCTATAATGATTTCAATAAAGGATGTGAAGAGCGAGACCATATAATGGGCTATGTAAGAACTCACACACACACACACACACACACACACACACACACACACACACACAATTCGTACTAAGTCAGGAAAAGAATGATGAGAAGGATCTTGTTTGGGGAAGTGCTGTCCCTTTATGGACAGTTACTACATATGGCTTAGTCCTTTGATCTTCTGAAGACTGGTCTGCCCATTTGTACTGTCTAGAGTTCTCACAAAAAGAAATTAAAGCATATTAATCATAACCAGTAAATTCAAAATTATATTTTAGAAAGCACTAAAGCCAATTTAAAGAATATTTGCTACTTACTGAATTTATTATTTGAAACCAAAGAGAACCTTCATGGCTGCTACAAGAATTAATGTCTTTATGTTTTGTATTCATATACCAATTGTCAAAGCATAAATGTCAGATATATTCAAAGAAAAGCAGTACATGATGTAAACAAAATCAGTTTTTCACTCTCTAATATCAAAAAGAGACATGATTAAAACTAATTCATATGAAAACTTTTTATACCACTGATAAACTAGACAAGAACAAACTGAATTAGTAGTAATGAGTAATCTGAATCTTTATATTTTCTCACATATTTGAATATTTTGTTCCTTAGCTCTATTGTTTTTCATCTGTAGCTCTAGCATATCTCAGTTATGATTTTTGAGTAGTTTTGAGTAATGGCATCACCTAAATTTCTGTATATAAAGGAAATCCATATTACTTATTTTTCTAAAAATACTACTGCTTCTCACTGGAGCATGAGCAATGATGAATGGCTAAAGAGACAAGTAGACCTCTATATACTTTATGTCTAACCGCCCTTCAACAGATATGGATGATGGGTCCCTATGCCTCATAAATACAACTTCCCTCCAAGCAAGTCCTTTCTTTTCTACCTAAGAAAGGGTAATGTTTTAATAACCAGCCACATCCTGCATTCCTCTTTCAAGAAATCAAGAAAGATTTGTGGAATACATATTACTTCAGGGTCTATGCAATTCTTGGGATGAATGTTATAATTCATCAGAGAGCTACTAGTGTAAATTTTAATACTAGGTTCCAGAGAACATTACTAATCACAATGAAGCTGAAAAGAACAGAAATTCGTACCAGTGTTTATGCCTCATTCTTTTTTGCTTACTGGCCTTTAGGTGGACTTGATTAATCTGCATAATACATTGTATGTCACAAGTACATTCCCACATAATTACATGGAGGTAATTTTATTTCCTAGATGTATAAAATATATATTCGTTAATATAAATCAAAACATTTGTTAAGCCCTTAATATATGCCAAAAGCCATGTGCTACATCTTTGAAAACCAGTGCTAATACAAGACGTAAAGAGTTATATACAGAAAGTCAGTTACCTATTGAGTTGATAATCTTTCAGAAAACTACAAGGATTTTGATGTGCTCATTATATTTTTTGGCTGATGAAAACTCAAAATTATATGGTAAGATTGCTGTATTTTCTCATGCATAAAATTGCTTCATTTCTAGTCTTCCTAGAGAGGAAACATCTTTATGAGGATAAAGATCTTTACTGTGTTTAAATTTACTCAGTTTTTTTTTTAAGGGTTTTGCCAAAACACAACTAGATAATCAGAGAATCTTTTCTTTAAAAAGTCTATGATTAACTGGAGAGACGGCTCAGAGGTTAAGAGCACTAGCTGCTTTTCCAGAGGTCCTGAGTCCAATTGCCAGCAACCACATGGTAGCTCACAACCAAGAATGAGATTTGGTGCCCTCTTCTGGTGTGCAGGCAAAACACTGCATACATAATATATAAATACATAACGTTTAAAAAAAGATTTGATACAGCATCTCAAACATTAAATAGTCT
The DNA here is from genome assembly GCA_033318265.1 of Phyllotis vaccarum. Lineage (NCBI taxonomy): Eukaryota > Metazoa > Chordata > Mammalia > Rodentia > Cricetidae > Phyllotis > Phyllotis vaccarum. Next base: position 6,294,709 of record JARWLC010000011.1, read on the forward strand.
TCAAATAAATACATTTAAAAAAAAGATTTTATACAACATCAAAAACATTAAATTGTCTTCAACAAGATACCTATTTACTAGTAAATATACCAACTTTACTCATTCAATAAACAATATTTGCGTCTATCTGCTTTTTCCTGGCATTTTAAAATTACCACTATTAGCTTATTATATCTATAAATATTAAGAAATTCTTCAGTGTTCAAAACAGTTTTACAAGTATCTTGGGTCACTTTTAACTATTATATTATGGACTTTTATTCTCTGTGTGTGCTGAGTGTAGGATCATTTGTTAGGCTCTATGATTAGAAAGAAAAACACGAGAGAATACTTACATGAGATATTACATTCTAGTTTTAAAAATTAAGCAAAAGGAGAAATAGAAAAGCATAGAACCATTTCCCAGAATTGGATTTATGAGCCACTCTTGCTCAATTATCATCTGAATGCAATAAGTTGTAATGCCTTCCACTACGTTTTCAATTTAGAGGAAGCCAGAGACAAGACATCATACATGGAAGCTAAAGGCCAGCACATTTCCTGACAGCAGAGCCTCCCTCAAGTCTGCTAAAAATCACCGAAGAAAGAAGAAATGGAGAAGTGATGGTTCTGGAAGATGATACCTGTCAAGTCAAGAACTTTTATTTCATTTGTTATTTTTAGGGGAGGCTTCATAGAGATGATAACCTGGGAACTGAGCCAGAACTTCAATTCAGGCAAATTCACATATGCAGACCTGCTGGAAATGCAGGTTAAGACAGACTGCCATTTAATTAAGGGATTATAAAGAACCTAGCTCCACTGGAAAATTAGACACTTTTCAACTGAAGTTTAAATAATATTTACTTCCACTGAAAAAGATTTATTAAATCCACATTAGTGCTCTATTTTAACTTAAAGGTGTAAATCTGTGAGACCTTCTCTTTCGCTATTCTATCACTCTATCTCCAAGACAACTTTTATTAGTAAAAAGAGTTCATCAAATTTTATCAACCCTCTTCGTCCTATATTCCCTTAACAGTCAATTAGTGATAGCAGACAGGAAAATTAATTCTATAATATTCAGGGTCCCTAATTCCCCACACACCATCCAATGGTGATGATAATTCTATTAATAATAATGATGATGCTGACTGTGTATTCTCAATGAATTTAAAACACCTAAAAAGACCACTGTAATAGCAAATAAAACAAGCTTTCCTTTTAGAAACATTTCCCAAACATCATAAAGTACTTGCAACACACTGGAAAGAATCACAATGGCATCAGAGATAGAATTTAAGTTTAGGTCCTCTATATTTTAAAGTAGAGTTTTGACTTACTGAAGAATTAAAGCCTATATTTATTTCTCTTAAAAAACCATAGCATTTAAACAGAATAGGGATTATTACACAATCCTGAGGGGATTATAGTGGGAAAGCAGCTGGGAGAGATTAACAGTTGTAGAGAACATGATTTAAATACACTTTATGTATGTACAAAAAATGTCAAAATGAAACCTCTAATTTTGTATAAGATACACTAGTAAAAGGTAAAGAGTGACAAAAAAAATCCATTTCCTTGTCCATTGGTTCTCTAAATATCAACAGTAAGATACAGTGTTTTGATATTAGAACACCAACTTCTGAAATGCATGGAAAAAATCTATTCGCTCGTGACTAGTTCATCAGACATTTCAGTGGAAGCTACCTTTCATCATAAATGTACATTTGACATAGCTCTGTTTAAAAAGCATTTTTATGTTATCATTTCTTTTGTCCCACATTACTACCATTGATTATTTTTCCAAAATACATATTGTTGCTATAGTTTATTGTCATTTGAATTTTTTCTTAAGCAAATATTAAGAATTATCTGGCTATTCATCATCTACCCTACACTTTGCTGTTAAAAACATATATAGACGTAAAGAACACTAAGTGGTTCATTTTGAAGCATTTGCTTTTATTATTAGTTAGAAAACAAGTAAGTCCATATAGTCGTACAACCAACAACTCTAGACTTTCTAGTATGAACAGTAACTATGTGTGTCCATGTGCACACATTTCTGTGACTATTAGACATATAAACATACACATATACTATATGTATTTGCTTTGATATTAATGTAATATTAATAATTTATTCAGTTACTCATCAGTTTAATTTCTTCAGTTTACTTTCTCAGATCAAATAACACACAATCTCAAATTATCTATCCCTATGATCTTCTAAAGATGCTTTCTACATTCTGAGATCCACTTTGAAACAAAAAAGGTCACTATTCCCATGGCTACAATGAATAACTGTATGGAAAATCTTATAATTAATAAGATTTCCTTGAGTAGAATAGTCATACAAATGACATAAGGTTTTGAAAAATTCTGTGTTGGATTCGATAAATATTTAAAAGTGTAAATATAAAAGATAAAATCTGTAAAGGCAAAATTGGAGGCCAGAAAGTAAATTTAAAATCTATTTTGGAGTATTCTTAAATACTTAGCATGTTTTTCTTAACAAAGCTAGGCTGAAGCACAAGCAGGGAGGGATAATGCTCTTGTACACTGTAAAGATTCGTTACTTGCATTAGTTTAATAAAACAGTGACTGGCCAGTAGGCAGGCAAGAAGTATAGGTAAGGCAACCAGACAAGGAGAATGCTGGGAAGAGAAAAGACTGAGCAGCCAGACACAGAGGAAGAAGCAAGATGAGAATGGTGCACTGAAGTAAAGAAACTACGCTACATGGCTAAACATAGATAATTATGGGTTAATTTAAGTGCAAGAGTTAGATACTAATACGCTTGAACTACTGGCCCAGAAGTTACTTTACTATTAAGCCTCCAAGTTAATTATTTTACAAGTGCCACAGGACCTTGGGTGGGAGAGATTTGTCTGGACTGTGGACCTGGCTAAGACAGAGAAACTTATGACTACAGAGTAGCGTGGACTTGTCTTTTGTCAAAGAATGAAGTGCCCCTCTACTGAGCATCACTGTGTGTGTACTTATGATCTGCAGGCAAGAGAGGCTGACATTGGATGTCTTTCTCAATTTCCCTCCACCTTGTTCTTTTTGACAAGGTCTCTTGTTGAATAAGGAGCACCCCAATTAGGCTAGAGTGGTCAGCTAATAAATAATATAGATTTCCCCCTGTCTTCTATTCTCCAGTGCTAGGTTAACAGGTATGTAGCACCATGTTTACTTAGTATGTTATTTGTGTGTTGGAGGACCAAACGCATGTCCTCATGCTTGTTCAACAAGCACATTACTCACTAAGCCAGATTTCCTACCAAAACCATGACTATTTTTAGTCAAAACTGCTTTAGAAGACTCTTTTTGGAATGTACCATCTGAGGATTGTTTAGTTCTCAAATTCCTTATGAAAACACACCAAATATCAGTGACAGTCTTTTGCTTCCACTAGACATGGAACAGGGTAACCCATTCATGTAATTTCAATCATTATTTTTCTGTAACCTCTATGCCATTGTTTAGTGAGAGAGAATGCAATAAGACTGCCAAAAATAAAAATATTCAAAAGAGATACATATTTGGAATCTCTAAATCAGACTATTGAAAAACAGGACCCCTCTCCCACCACCCTCCACCAATGATTCCCTAGGAATCTTATGTTGAGAGAAGGAAAGGGCTCCAACCAAAGGGGAACTTGTCTTCAGAGATTTTACACAGCTTAATAACCTAGCAGACCACCTTAAAGGAAGACCGTAAAGCCAAGACAAGAGTTGATGGTGGGTAAGATCATACCTTGACTAGGAATGCTTACATGTGCAAATCCTTAGCCCTTTATTTAAACTCAGGATCTTCCTTTATAACCCCAACACAGACTTGGGAGTCACTAATCATTTCCTCTTCCAAGATGGCTATACTAAATCAATCTCCTTTTTCTGTTACTACTTTTAATTGTTTTTTTTTTTTTTTAAGTTGACTTATAGAGGGGCCAGTTGCCAGACCTGACTTGGGATTCAGGTTGTGATCACTAAATTAGATTACAAGAATACTTGTATAATACACATAAGCATTTATTCCACCACAAAAAAAAAAATTTAAGTAAAGGGAAAAGTAAAAGTTAAAAACTCAGTCTGAAGTTTAGCTTTGGTAGACAGGAAAAAAGTTTCAGTTCATGAGATAGATTTTATGAAATATGCACCAAATAAAAAACAAACTTATTCATAATCAAAATGATCTCATTACTATATTCCACAAAGCTACTCTACTTTCAGGTAATACTAAATTATTTATTTAGTGAATACGGAGACTTTCAGCTTATTTAGTTAATTTGCCCATTGTTGACGCCCTGTAGGAATGTGAAAATTAACCCACCAGAGGTCTAGAAAGTCTCTATCTGAATAAAAAGTCCTATTCTATTAGCAGGACATGGTTGTGCACACCTGTAATCTTGGTGCTTGAAAGGCAGAGCAAAAAGACCATGAATTCAAGGCCAATCTTGGCTGCACAGTAAGAACTTATTCAAAGCAAACAAACACAAAGTACATTTCTTAAATTAATGCTATGCATTATTCCACCCAAAAATTTTACATAGCTTTCCAAAAACAGCTCCCACTTTCAGTGGCAGGTAACAACATGGAAAAGATTGAAGAGCACATCCTAGATGTGTATCACTCAGAGAAGACACTCAGATCACTGATTCACAACCTAATAGTCACTCACCCTAAATGCCTCCTGATACCATTCACATAGTTATGTAGTTTTGAAAACAAAATATTCAGTATTGTGCTACATAGGCAAGAGCCTCACTCTTTGTTGGTAGTTGTCAAGGCTTCAAATCTTACAAGCATGAAATGAGGTAGCATTTCAGGGCAGGTTCATAGTTCTTGACACAAGTGGAAACTGCCTCTACAGAAGGTTGCATTTGGCACAAATCATGTGACATTCTTAAAGAAAGGTCCTTTGTCAATTCACTGCAGAGAATACCAATGACTGTAGACAGCATCATCAAGATTGTACTGGCTGCGTTATTACCCTGTGCTTCCTCATACTACATCACTCAGGAGGCCTCTTTCCTTTTAAAAATTTCTCATCTTATGCCTAGTTGTATCACATTCGGTAAATTTCTTCTATTTTTTTCTTATGAGTTAACATATACATACCAAGCAAATGAATATAAAAAGACTAAATTAGGTTTGGTTCGGTTTATGTTTATGTAGCTGATCAGGAAGGAAGCACTAATGGCTGAATGGCTTCTCAGAAGAGTTATTTCACACAATTATTTTCTGTCTATTTAACAGGAAATGAGAGGAATGAGTGGATCTTGCAAATGTAAAATTATTACATTCAGACAAAATCCTGTTAATGTACTTCATGACCTAACTTCCAGAAATAACTAAAGGTGAGCAATTTTTTGAGACCTTTTAAAATACAAGAGGTTATTCTTGTCACTGCTGCCCTATTGCCAAACTTCTGACCTGTTCTTAAACTAGTAAAAATAAAATTTTATTTGATACAAAGAAAGAGAAGAAAGAAAAGTGGAGAAGATATAAAACACCATGTAGTAGTGGGGTTTCTTGGTCCTGGGAGGCCAGAGGCCCAGACCTGCCACGCCAGACCCCTTAGCCGCCCAGCCACCCACCGCTCAGGCCCCAGAAATGACTCAGATGCTTATACTAACTTCATGCTGTTTGGCCTGTGGCTCAGGCACATTGCTAACTTGCTCTTACATCTTAAATCAACCCATTTCTATTAATCTGTCTGCCACATGGCCCGTGGCTCACCTGTGTTCCTTACATGTTGCTCCTTGGGCAGCTTGCTCAGTGTGCTTGACTCTGCCCTGCTTCTCCTACCTATGCTCTGATTTCTCCTCCTACTTCTCCTATGGTGCCTGTCATAGCCCAAAACAGCTCCTTTATTTAAAGATTGATATTCACAGCATACAGAAAGGCATTCCCACATCAACACCAGATCCCAGTTCAAAAAGTAATTGGCTCAATACCGGAAGAATGCCTCACCAAAACAAGAACAAAAATAAGCAAACAAACAAACAAACCCACAATCACACACCTAGAAACTGACATACAGAAACAAAAAATTAGGCTGATAAAACATCTGCTTGGATGGTAGAAAGGGAGGAGACAGCCTGACCTAACTAATCCAGATTCGTTATCTGCCCTAGGAAAAAGTTGGTTTGCCATCCTAGGTAAGCTAGTGGCATACCACTATGAGTTCTGCCATCTCTATCAGAAAGTAGGCCATACTTAAATACTTAGCAATTCCTAGCTCTCTGCATGAGGTGTCAAGAATTCCTGGTATCACTGCTTTCTTAGAGGTCTCTGGGGACCAGGTGCTGTGGGATTATGCTCTTACACTGAAAATATTTGGCACTGTAAATAATGGTTTAATAAAACACTGACTGGCCAGAAGGTAGACAGGAAGTGGGGGGGGGCAACCAGATTAGAAGAATTCTGGGAAGTGGAAGAGCAGAACATGGCTCATTACTAGTAGGAGGAAGTAACAAGGCAGCCCTAAGAGCCTCAAAGGAAGCTATGAGGTGTACTGACACAGATCCCTAAATAGATACGGTGTAAATCTACCTTAAACTAGGCATTAAGCCCATTTAAGTGAGATGCCTAAAACTATAGTTTCACTTTCTTTGGAATAAGAAGTAGCAGGAAGTAACTAAAGATGTAGAGGGAAACTCTCTCAAGATCTGCTGTGGTAGAAAGGTATTCAAACCTATGAAGACCCCTAAGCACCTTTTGAAGGTAGGGATTTATGACAGGAAGCTTAAACTGACTGAAAGCCTATATACCCAGAAGTCATTCTCCCTCTAGACAAAAAATTATATACTAATATGTGAAAACTTTTTATTTTTAACCAAAATTCAGGCAGTGAAAACCTAGTTAAGATACCAAAAGAATCAATAGTGTATAAATTTTATTTATTTATTACTCTTTATTTAAAGAGTAGCTGTTTCTACTGGGAAAATAAACTTGTATTATAAGAACTGCTTAGATTTTTTGTGATTCTTATTGTGTATTAAAAAATAACCAGCAGATATTTCTTTTTGGCTCCTAAATCTATTTTAAGACCAGAATACTGGTGAAGGTGTCTTGAGTCCATTTTTTGTCATGGAACACAGGGAAAATTAAACAGGATTACTATTTTCAGAAACTTTAATTTGGTATGTAAAATTTAACATTAGTCAGTCACAGTAGTTCTACCATAATAATTGGCTCAATAGACTCCCGATGCTTCTATGCAAAAGAAAAAAATAAAAATATATTTAAAATTTTGGAGTACAACTTTATTGTGAGAATTTGATGCCTTCCCCCTAGAAAATGTCTTTACAGTAGGATACCTCAGGAACAATGATATTTTCCTGCCATTAGCCAAATTGTCAACAAAAGTGATTGTCATTATAATCCCATATAAAATGGAAAATAAGGAGCAGTAAACTAGAGACATTTTCCACAGGTAGTCGTAAAGCAAAATTGTTGCAGGCAGAGGAAAAATGATGCTTAGAATATAGGGGCTGGCTTTTCTTTTCCTCATTATATTACAGTGGCAAATGTATCTACAAGTCAACTAATAAAGATGCATCTTTGCTGGTTTTCTACAGCAAAGATTTTATATTATGGTGTTAACATGTATATTTGACTATAATGGAACTGGTAAAGAAAGTCACACTTGTTATTCATGTTCTTAGTTTCTTTGTGCTCTAAATACTGTCTTGGTACTCACTTCACTGTGAGGAAAATTCCTTCCTACCTCCTGCAGACCCACTGCCATGTTCCCAAGTGCATGAATAATTAATGACTAAACAATATCCCTCACTTCCACAACTAAAATATATGTGTGTGTATATATATATGTATGTATGTGTGTGTGTGTGTATGTGTGTGTGTGTGTGTGTGTGCATGTATGTATGCAAAACAGGTCTTCAACTCAGACCTTTCTTACAATGCTGAGATCTCTGTATACTATTCACTACTACATTTCCTGGATATCACAAAGGTATAATAATTCATTCCACACAACTAATCTTAAACACTCTCATTCATTCAATCAATCATCTCCTCTAAATCCATTTTTTTCCAGTGATAGTTTCTCCCTCATCACACTGCTCATTTCAATACACACAAAAACACGGGAGTCATTTATACCTCCCATCTCACTCGTTCACCATACTCAATCCTTAATGTCCTATTGGCTTCTCTTTCCAAATCAATCTTAAATGCTCAATTAAAAGATGTGTAGGATTGAGAAACAAATGCATTAGAAACAGTCAAGCTTCGCCATCATAACTAGAAAGCCTCAGAGGTATTTAGTGAAATATCTATCTCCGTCTGGTGCTTCAACATTTCACCATCTGTATCCTACTCTAGATTTTCTTTTATAGACTGAAGTCTTCCAATTCCTAGAAGATAACCAGACAGCTGGAATATGATATTCACATTACAAGCACATAAGAAAATTTGCTTTTCTTGCCTGCCCCGAAGTGTATGATCATTGACTTTGAATACTAAACATTTCCCATACTTATACTATGGGAGCTCTTCCAAACAAGAAAATCCTGTACATTATTACACCTATTAATGTCAATGGCTAAAATACTGGTAGAGATGTAGAGAGTAAAGAAGTGGCTAAGTGTCATTTTTTTAAAAGTATAAATACAAATTTCATAGTTCTAATTTTTTTCATTTTTCAGAAAATTCAGTCTACTTATATTTATTAGGAACTTAATATAGTTGATGTCACTTATGAATAACATGTATCAATTAACTATAAAGGACAAAACCCCAAATTTTCTACCATTAGTATCATTCTTAGCAGATATCTCATACTACCAGCAAACTGATACACATTGCAGAAATAAGTCACGATTTTAAAAAGTAGGAACAGTGAGTTCTAATAATAGGGATAACTAGGTAACATGTAGTAAAAACACAGTTGTTGTATTAAAATTATAGCAACTATTTTCCTAAGAATGACTCTCAATATTATGGAGAGAAAAAATAAGTTATCTACAAAGAAAAGCCAAATGTGTATGGAGAACAACCTAGAAATTAACTGGGTTGAGAAACAGTTTTCACTTGCTCATGAATAACAATACAAACTTTCAATATAACCAATTTCACTGCTGTTAACTGTATTTACAACCAAGGCACAAATAGGAGATCTAGAACTCCAAGCCTATGTACTTATCCTTTTTTGATCTTTATTTGAAACATGTTGATATTAGTAAAGAGCCAACAAGGAGAGAAAAAATTGACCCCAAATTATCTTAAATAAAAAATAAAATCTGGAGGGAAAATGTGCCAGAATTTGATGAAAAACAGATTTTTTTCTTCTTCACAATGTTATCAAACTATGAATGCTTTGTGAATTATTGCAAATATATTTTATAAACTCTCTGCTACTTAGATCCACCCCACTGAACTGGATGGGGATCATTAATCATTTTCACTGAGGAGTGGAACAGTTCATGCAATATACTGGTATTATAAGGTGAAGGTATACTGTCAGCACATTTGCTTCTTTGTTAAGCCACAATTTCAAGTAATCCGTGTTTTTTCAAGTAACTCTTCTATTTTGTAGATTTTGAAAGATGGAAAGAACTCAGTGTAAAAGGCTGTCTGATGCCCCAGGAGAAAGTCTCATTTCTCTGGCCAACATCACCTGCAATCATTTCCATATTTCTTGAAACACAGTCCTAATTAGCTTTCTGTCTGTTATCTGCATCTTAAGCCAGGTTTTAACATTCCTTTGGAGTCTACTACAATTCAAGAGATAAAAGAGTAATGGGAGGAAGCTGTCTACTTTCCCCTCCCCTCGGCTCATAGCCCAGAAAGTATTATCACTATATGCAGGATCTCGCTTCCATAGAATTCTCTCTCCAGCAGTTCATAGACATTAGAGAGGATGAGAAGGCCCCACTGACAGAAGAGAAAGAGCAGATATACTACTTTAGATAGGACCTTCATTGTCGTTTCAGAGAAGCGTTGTCTTATACATATTGCTCCACTCAGTGTTTATCTGTCTTAAGTCTGGTGAGAGGGCTTAGCAGGTAAAGGTGCTGTGGTACTAAGCCTGACAACCTGAGTTGAGTTCCCAGGGCTCACATAATGGAAGGAGAAAATGGACTTCTACAAATTGTCTCTGACTTTCACATATGACTGCCATGGCATGCACTTGTACACACACACACACATTGACACAAAATAAATAAATGTATGTAACTGAGAGAAAATTAAAGACTATCTGTCTTAAATGGAAAATAAAGGTAACCTGTAGTAAGAATGTCTTTTCTGAAGGGATGAATGATGTGTTTAACTATCTCTCCTCTTAGCTTCTCCCTTATGAATTTCTCCACATAAGTGTCTCCTCTATGACGCCTTTCATTGCATCTCTTCCAGCTGATGTTTCTTAATTTCTTTACTATAGGCATACATAAAAATGAATGAGCAGAGCAGCTATACTTGGAATACTTGTGGTAGCTATTATAACTGCTAAAGTGCATTAGATAAAGCAATATGGATGTTGTTAAGATAGGAAGCCTTTTATTAGAAACAACTATTCCTAGGTCATAACTTTGAATCACATTTTATAGAAAAACAAGAACCTTATTTTTAAACTATTTTTCTTTTTTCCTAAATTGTTTTTAACATTACATTGGAATATATCTGAAGTCATAAGAAAGTGGTACTAAAGAAGTAGAATAAGGATTTCATTAGTAATGAGCTTATTTCATATGTCTTCAGATTAAGAACAACCTTGAAGTTTCCTCTTTTTATTTTCTGTTTGTTTAAATTAGGGCTATAATTAACTATTGAAGGTCAGACTGAATCAGAGCCTATTGCTTCTTAACTTACAACTAAAAGATACTTAGAGCTGATAGCATCTGAACTTTCAGTATGTTTATTTCCTGTTATTTTGTTCAGAAGAGTCCCATGGCAAAAGGCTTTGCCATCCTTAGCCTGGCCTGACATCTAAACATGGGCTGCTTTCAATTAGCTTACTCAAACAGACGTTAGAGATAGCAGTATTTCCCCCTACTTTGTTAGCTCCTTTAATTTTCCATTTTACTTAAGGCACTTAATTTGTTTTTAGTAATTTATTCTTCTTCATAATTGGCTATCATAATTACACTAGTTTCTTTTCCTTGACAATGCAGTTTTCCTTCAAAATAAAAAGCTTAAATTAACATTGCAGTTGCCAGTCCTTAAAAGGATTTGTGAAGCCAGCTAAAAATTTCTTTTTCTTAAGTAACGAAAATAAGAGGTAAGACAAAGGAAAGAGTATTAGAAGGTGGAGGAACAAAATTTATATTTTAAGTATAAAATTATCAATAAATTGCCTTGGTGAAAGGCCTTACTTAATTAAGCATTAGTTATTTAGATTTGGAAGTAAATGCCTCTCTGCATTTGGTGCATAAGGCCTCTTTAATAAATGAAGGTGAGTATACAGCTATTTCTTTGTCTTTACAAAATCAGATCTAGTATCAGTACAGAGGTAAGAGGGAAGTTAAGAGAGATAGTGATCTCTGAGGATGCAAAGTGCATGTCCAAACACACTGAGTAGTTTTACTGTAAAAGCTTAAAATGCATCTTAAATACATGTTTCCACCCCCCAACAAGGGAATTTCACAAATGGTTTCATAATTTTCTTCTCAATTTTAAATGTTCGTCTCATGTTTTACTGTGAAGTGTCACCTGTCATTATAATGAATGCTAATGTCTAGATTGTTCTGCAGGTTATCCCATGACAGCTTTTGTTACTCTTTCTGTCTCCTAATAAAAATTCTACCACAACTTTCTTTCAAGTTGAAAAGCAGTAAGACCCCTTTCCTTAGCTGAAAAGTCCTCTCCAAATAACTCCTTAGCAGGGTTAAAAGCATGAGCAAAAGACACTGAAGCATAGATGCCTTTTGAAATCTCAGATCCAACCCTCTGCAGGCTGTAGATTATATACTCAATTGCAACTTGATTCAAGTAAATTGGTGACTAGGAAAAAAAGAGAGAGAAAAGCCTATAGTCTATGTAGATGGATCAGCAGGCAGAGTCTGTTGTGCAAGCATAAGGATCTGAGTTCATATCCCTAACCTCCCTGCCTGCAGTTGTGAGGGATAGAGACAAGAGAATTGCTAGAGCTTGTTGGATGTCAACCTCTCTTCCAAGTTTAATGAGAGATCCTATTCCAAGAAATAAAAGGAGTCAAGCAGTAGTGGGGTACACTTTTAATCCCAGCATCAGGAGACAGACAGGCAGATTCTGTGAGTTCCAGGCCAGACTGGTCTACAAAGTGAGTTCCAGGACAGTCAGGGGCTACACAGAGAAACCCTGTCTCGAAAACCAAACCAAACCAAACAACAACAAAAAGGAAATAAAGTGGAAAAAGATGGAGTAGGAAACCAATGTCCCTCTCTGGTCTCCACACATGGCCATGTGTACAAACCCATGCATTTGCATATGAGCTCACATGACAACACACACTACACACACACAAAAATAAATGTTTTATTTATTTTTCTTCTTTTTAAGCTTAAAGTCACAGAACTGCAAAGGACGATATTCAACTGCAGACAGGAACTCTCGACAATGCTTTGTGATTATGTCTAAATGACAAATTATTCAGAACATAACTGAGGTATAAAATGAGGGCATGACTGCTCCAACATATGGCTGAGGAGAAATTTTTTATTCTAGCTATGAGGGAGAGTACAGCCAGAGGCATCTAGAAGAGTCCAGAACAGGGAGATAAAGTAGTAGACTGACCCAGGCCATGAAAGGAGGGGATGGGGAGAGAGGGAGAAGAAAAGAGAAAGGAAGGAGACCAGGAGAGAGAACGAGAGAACCGAGAGAGCAAAGGCAGCCCATGGCCCCAGTATCAGGGCTACAGGCTACATAGGAATGACAGAATGGAGCAAGGGAAGCCCATTTGAGATATCTATGGTAGGGTGCAGGGAAGAAGAGCTGAGAGGAACCAAGATGCTGGCCAGCATGGACTCTAATAGGTGCCTGTGATGCTGAGGGAGCCTGGAGGCCAGCATAGACTTTGATATGCTAACAGGCACCACAGTTAGCCATTTGTCCTCAGTTTCTTCTGGACCTGACAATAACCAGCAACATGCTACTGCCAGACAAAAGCAAAGGTGTTAATTTTAAGAAAGTCACCAACTCTAATTACTAAGTGTGTGCGTGTGTGTGTGTGTGTGTGTGTGTGTGTGTGTGTGTGTGTGTACACATACATGATTTAACACACTCTCTGAAGGAAGGGACTCTCAAAGTATTTTGCTAGAAAGCACAGGAAGAAACTTCATTTTGTCTATTTCTCATACAAAGTATCATGGGAACACAGAGCAGGAGCAGGGCTGACTTTACAGTGTACTAAAAAATAAAAACAGGAAAATGGGAAAAGATATAACTTAAAAGAATGAACTATTGATGAAAATAATAAATAACTTCAAGATTAAAAACAAATCAAACTCAGTTTTATTATACCCAAAATATCAAAATCTAATTATACTGTTTTTATACATCATTTTTTACTATTTGGAAAAATTAGACTGGACACAATAATTAATGTAGAAAATGGCACTTAGTTAAAACCCTTAAAGGTTTTGCATTAGAATTCTAACCAACTTCCCCTATTCTAAGAGTTTACATTATTTGATGGTTAAGATTCATCTTCCAGAAACATATTCTTCCTCATGAGGATCCAGTGTCCATGACACTGGCATAGATGCGAGCTTGCCATCTTTTCCCACAGTGCTTGCAATACGCCCCTCCCCTTGCTCTCTCTCACTCTAAAAAGAAATCAGCCAATGTGTCAACATACAGACACACATGACCTGTTTTATTTTTCTTTTCCCCACTTTCAAAGAAAATGTTTTTTAGAAAAAAACAGTTGCTATGGAATCTGTTATTTTAGACTAGTTCAATATTAAAAGGCTGAAAAAAAAACACTAAATTATTTCAAGTCACCTTTTTAATTAAACACTACAAGTTATTTTTAGTAAGAATGGGGACAAAAAGGACAAAGTAATTTCAGAAAACAATGCAGTTCTTTGCTCATAAATAAATTCCGTATCAGTAACTGGAATCTTTGGTAATTCTGACACACTTCTCTTACAAAGCTATTACATAGAAATGATGATGGCCTTTTAAAAAAATAACAGTCTCATATTTCTAAAATCACATTCAATCTTGTCACTATTAATGTACTTAGTGTAAAGTTAATGCTCATAATTCAATTTATTCAGGCAACAAGGCCATCAGCAAGTTAATTTGCCATAAAGACAGGTTTCATAAAATTCTGTATAAATAAAGCATGGCAACCCACAAAAAGCAGTTTTCCAAATTGGCCTGAAGAAATGGAATCACTTCCAATATTATTTGGATAACCAGTCTCCAAGAACTCATATGGACTGTCATGTGGTGGATACAATCTCATCTGTAATACCATTAGCAGAAATGAACTGTAACCAACTGTAAGTGGCTACTAATTGTCCATGACAATAATAGAAAAATACTGACTCAACCTTAGAAAAGTTAATTTAGTCTGAGTATGAGAGCTAAAGTCAAGCAATCATTATTATATCACAAGATGGCTTTATCAGTCATTTATTCTGGAGTTGTAGCTGAAAAATACAGGCCAAGGAATGAGAAGCTGAGACTACACTGACAATCTCAGTTATGCTAACTGAGCTCTCTGGACTAAAGGACTGAAAAATACAGTTTGGATAACACCTGTGAAAAAGTTGTTTGGAGTCTGGGACTCTGCGACACAAGCTTGATGACATAACTTTGATTCCTGGAACTGATGTAAGCAAACAAACAAAATCTGGATATGGTAGCATAAATTTCAGCCTCAATGCTTTTAGGTGGAAGAGGTGGTTATGGGATATTCCTCTAGAAGTACAAGAGCCAGGCAGTCTGGATCAAGTAAGTAGTAGGAACAAGACAACAGATATCGTCTTAATAAGAAAGAAGGCCAGAACCAACTTTTGATCCCCTATGTATTTTGTGACCTCCTGCATATACACATACAAAATAAATAAGCAAACAAACTAATAACAAATAAATACAACTTAAAAATGTCATTCTCTGATAAACTCAAACCTATTTTGTTTTTTCTATGCCTAGAAATCATTGCTAATATGAAGTGTTTTCGAGGCTGGGGATGTAGCTCAGTGGTAGTGGGCTTATCACTTACAATGCCTTAGGTTTAATCTCAGAAATGATGATGATGATGATGATAAAAGTTAGTTTAACATACAGGAGCTGTTTGACATATAGGAACACAGCAGTACACTGCTCTCTATCAAGAGAAGATGTGCTCCTTGGACTATAAGAGCTGGTACTTTCATATTTCCTCACAAACATAGCTTACCCAGTTTTGGAACAGTTAGAAAATGCACTGACAGAACAGGCAGAGCACAGTAATTCTCTCTGAGGGCTATATCACATCTTCATGGCCTCATTTCTTTTAAGTCCTGGACATATGGGTCAGTATTTTCTCAAGCCTGAAAGAGGCTGATTTACTTCTATAAAAGAGGCCATGTTTCTTACCACGGCCTTCATTCATTTGCCAAACAGTCCCCCAAGGAGAATAAGCCTTACCTCCATGTTTCTGAGAGACCTGAAATTTCACTCAAAGTTGTCAAGCTGACTATATGGCAGCTGGTTAAAATAATGAAATCTGAATATGGGCAGGGGTAGGTCAGCTTCCTAAAGTAATGTTATTTTTAAGAAGCTTGTTAGAAGAAAAGCATAATTAAACTTCAAACACCCCCCCCCCCACGCGCGCATTTGTGTGTGTCTGGGGGGTGTGTGTGGTATTTTTCCTCCTAAAATCATTCTATTAAATAATAGATCACTGACCATCATTGCTGACTACAATGTTGTTAATGCTGCACCTGATGCTTGAATTTCAAAAAAGTCCACTTGTAAATTAACACAGAACTCTTTCCAGTGAATCTATTATGCCTTCCGAATATTATAATCCAAAAAAAAATGTATTAAAGGAGTCATATTTAGTATCAGACATAACCCACTCCCTATTTTCCAAAGATTAAAAATAGAAAGCCTCTCATCTGGGGGGCGGGAGACGATGACTGCTATTTATTTTTTTAAGTATATATATAGATAAAAATATCCAACTTGCTGCATCTTTAAATACTTCCTTTCTGCTTCAGCAGTTAAGGGGCTCCACAGGCCACCTACTATTTTTACTTTCTCACTGTTTACTTACTCCCTAAGTGTCTGCCATCTGTCCTCTGTCTTTATTAGTCACTGAACCTCTTTCAAAAGACCATGTAAAGCACACCTCCTGTAAATGCTTTCTTAGTTCAGCTTCCTGGGTTAGGGCTCCTGCTGTGTTTTGGGGCTCCTTTGCTTTCTGTTCTGAATATAGCAATGCCCTGTTCATCCCTAGCTGCCTTCTCTTTTTTTACATACTCAGTCCTTTAAAATGCACTCCCTCTAGACTATGAATTGCCGTATTTTGTACTATACCATTCCCCTCCAAAATCCTATAGATATTTCAAACACAGTAAGTACAAATAAAAAATTCAAGTAGAAATCTTTGCTGATGCCAGCTGCAAACCTCCACTTTTGACAGACTGTTTTCCAAAGATGGCCTCAATAATAATTCTCCAACACTCTTGTACACTAAAATCTTACCATTTCCTAATGAAGAAAGGGAGATCTGTTCTTTCCCTTCAAATCAAGGGCAGTTTATGTGAGTTCTAGTCACCGGGCCTGGCACAGCCCATCTTGCTAGAAATCTTATCCTGCATGTTAGAATGTAAATGAAGAAGACCCCAGATTGCCAAATGATACCAATCTCAGGCACCTGAGTTATCATTAGTCATTTGAACAGTTGCAGCTGAGGATGCAATAAGCAATAAGCCCTATTTTCAATAATGTGGTAACATTCTTAAGCTATCAAGTTTGAGGTGAACTGCTATGCTATAGTAACTATAGTAATAGTACAGTACTATTTCCAGTAAAATCACAAATTGCTTCTGGATCCTCTTGCCTTACAGGAAATGGTTGTCTCATACCCATTTACACAGGTAGGACAAGCCACCCGTTTCCAAGACAAGACAAAGTGAGCAGGAATCTGCACACTGACTCTGTTTCCACCTATTCTCTTTTAACTGATTCTATATATTGCTGAGTCAATATTTTTAAATCGCAGATCTTACCATATCACTTCCCCACTACAGATATCCAGAATCTATAAATAAAATACCAAAATCTTTATTTCATCAAGCAAAGTGTTCCATGATTTAGTTTACATTTACACTTTATGCTTCCTTATACTGCTGGCCCTCTAACTCAAATGGCTTAGTTACCATCCTCTATAGAGAGCCCTAATTATCTATCTCATGCTTATACCTTGCTGATGTTGCTCATGTACTTTTCTCTCATATCATAGGCACAAATTTATGAATTTATGTGTTTAAGGCACGGCTCTGCCAAATGCAACTCTCCTCAGCATTTATTACCTTCTAACATGTCTTACCTGTCATTTCATGAGTATTTCCATATTTTTCTTTCCTCTTTTGAACAGCAAAATTCATTAAAGACTCACATTGAATTTTAAGAATCTCCTTAACTCCTAGTATATTGCCCTGAGTAGACACCATTAGAAAAAATATCTGGTTTGAAAATTATTTTATTTTAATATTTAACAAACATGAAAAAATGTGCAAGGCTGTGAAAAACGGACCTCCTGTTTTGCTTTCTTCAAAGTTCTAAAAAAGCAAGACCAGTTTACTTTAGGTAGAAAAAAGGTTAGAATGAAACTTGAAAGTTAGGAAGTTGAAGAAGATGTTCTATAATGGATTTGGTCAGTTTAAAAGGCATAGATTATGATGCAATGTTTCTATAGTTATATTGTTGGGATGGAGTAATTGCTACATAATTTATCTCATTTCAAGTCCATATTTTAAGCACTGGCATTTTGAGAAAAAATGGAGGGGGAAGCCTCTGTTTATATGTTAACAATTTTTCCCCAGGGCAACTGAGATACCCAAATAAAGGGTTAATTTAGAAAGGAAGGCTGTTACTAACATTCTTGACCTGGACAACTTTAGCTAGAACTCTCTCTGAGCACTCAATGTATATTCATATTTTTTTGTCCTGTAAGTTTTAGTTATCTCACAGTCTAGTGTCACCTCTTAAAACAATATAAAGAAAACCAAAACCATTTAATCACTTATAGATAATCCAACTACATAAAAAACATATCTCCCATCACCTACAATCTCTTCTGTTGTTCATTCTGCTCAGTATTTGAAGAATTTGCTTGGGATAATCCAAGTGCCACATGCCACTCTTATAAATTATCACACAACCCCAACACCACTATTTTTTATTTTGGTAGTTCCTAAACATCATCTAGAAACACCCCTCTTGATGATTATATTTTATTTTATATAATAGTATAGTAGTCTCTAGAAACTAGTACTGCATAATTCTATTGTCATGTAAACCTAAACAAATCTCCCTTGTAAAATGTTAACACAAAAGGCAGCAGATGTCGCCAATACACCTATTTAGTCTCCTGTCTTAAAACTCATCCTTGAATACCAATTTCTGCAGTGGTTGTGACAGCTATCTCTTCCTGTCTCTTTAAGAGAGTAGAAACACCATTCAATGGAATTTATAGAAATATATTTGTAATGAAATTTTAGCTTGCTTTAACCATGCAAGAAGCTATTATCCATCCGTTATCTTTATGTACATGATTAGGAATAATAGCTGATTTGCGAAGTTATCTATTACTGGAAATAATCAAGATTAATGAGCCCTGTGGCACTTGCTGAATGCCTCAAGAGATTTATTGCTCCGACTGTGCACTTCTCTTGTTTTGTTGGCGGTGCTGTCAGGAGACTTTCCTACAACTGCAAATGGAGACATGGATTAACTGTAAAAGAAAAAAAAAAAAAGGCTTTAAAAAGTGTATCCTTTTAGCCTGTTCAATCACACCTTTCTCAATGACACTATTTTATTTTATGTAATGATGTAGGAACCTAAATCCCAATCTCCTCTACATTTACATAGAGAGTGTGTGACACAGGTAGCAGATACAAATGATACTGTTAAGAATCTTGTCTCCAGTCAAGAATCTAAAAGCAAAAAGGAACAAAAAATTGATATCACTGTGAATGCCACAGGTGTTAAAGTTGTCTCCTTAACCAGGAAGATCCTGCTTCTCAACGGAAGTGCCTCATAGTTATAGGGCTATACAAATTACAGAGATACTGGACTCAAATACAGCTTCAAGAATATGTAGTTAGATGTTTTTTAATTTTTAAAATTTATGTGTATGAGTGTTTGTGTGCAAGTGTATCTTTGCACTACATGTGTGTGTATGGTGCCCATGGAAGCCAAAACATGAGCAAGTGTATTAAAGCGTCCTGACATTAGGAATATTGAGAACTAGATCTATGAAACTGAGGATTTTCGAAACAGATGAATCAGTAGATTTTACTCAGTGAAAAATTTCATCACTATTTGTCATCATTTTCTCTAAGTAAAACATAAGTTCATCAAAAGTAAAATCTGTAAAACCTAAGGAATAAAAGTTGTGGGAACTCATTACCCATAGTCATATATCCCCTCACAAATTGACTTTGGATAATACAAGGAAGGGAAATTACACAGAAAGTAGAAAGGGGAAAAGAAATTAATAGAAAAGATTGATGTTAGTGTGTTTTAAATCCTCTGAAATTTATTTATTAGATTATGAAATTTCTCTCAAAGAAAATAATTAAGAATTTAAATGGATGAGAGAGAAACTGTAAGAATATGAAATTACCTTGACCAGGCAGAACACGATCTATCCCAGTCTACCTAATGGGTTAGTTCCCAATTCTCACTTATACTTTTCATTCCCTTTTGTAAGCTTTCCTAAGGATTACTTTTGGCTTCAAAGCTACATATATACTTTTATAGATATTACCATATATCTAAATCCTGACATAGCAGTTTGAAGTCAATCTATGGACTTTGTATTACATATTTTCTTCCACTCCTAGAGCTGTGCAACTAGAGTTCATAAAAGTGAAATTAATTTTATGTTCATATCATATGGTTGTGATTATGAGAATGAATTGTTAAAAGTTTACCTGTCAGGGGTTCACCCCTGTATTTCAGTATATCTCAAAGAACACTGGAATAATAAATAAAATAATAAATAAATAATAAAGAGCTAACTCTGAAACTAATTACTTTCTATTTCCAATTTGACATTTAATTGAAAAGACTAACAGGTCCTTTTATAAGGTTCAGAAGACTTACATTGTTTCCAAAAGACAGGATATAAAAGCCTTCCTGTACCTTACAATGGACTATGCAAAACTAATTTACTTGGAATTATTTTGACTTTTTCCCCTGTACAATGCTTCCTTGTTCTATCTGAACATGGCTTAAAGAAAGAAAAAATTGACAATAGTATTCATTTCAACCAAAAATTTAAAACTTATTTACCTGTCTTTTTAAAGCTGCATGCTACAAATACTGGTTAGACGTGGCAGGCAGGTTTTTCTATACTCAAATTCCTTCAGGCCTGAAATTTTACTACTGACTATCAATATCTTGAAGTTTAAAGTTCAAATCAGTAGATTTAAAATGTCTTTAAATTCTGAGCCTTAAAACAGTCAATCTATGGATCCAAGTTACACTACTTTTTCTCTAAATTTTTGCTTAGTGAATCTGCATCATTTCAGTATATACCAAAAGAGAAATTAACTGGCTACAAACAGCACTCATGTATGTGGGAGGAGGTGGTTGTGGCAGAGTTGGAGGGAGAGGGGTGGAAGTCAAATTTGACATTATGTTATTTTCTTCATTGTTCCTCCATTGGACAGTTTTCATTTTTTGATAAAGGTCTCTCACTGAACCTGTATATTACCATTTACATTTAACTTGCAGGCCAGGAACCATGTAATTCATTTGGTTTTGCCTCCTATTTTTATTTATAGGTGTGTGCTTTGTGCCTGGTATCTATATGGACACTGGGAGCCTGAACTCAGGTACTCAGGCTTGCTCATGGTAAGTACTTTATCTGTTGGGCCATGTCTCCAACTCCAGTATTCTTTCCAAAGTGAATTCTAGTTGCTACATGTATGGTCATTCAGATGACTTGTTATCATTCAGTACTCCACTTAATTCTGGGTTGTAAAGCATACTGATAAGGACCTCACCTTAATGTCCAAGCGTTGACAAATATCTCTGGAAATGGCTCTGTTGACAGAGGCTAAAGTGAACAGTGCACAGTAAGAGCCCCTGGGCAACAACTATCTAGCTCTTGCTATATAATGAAGTGAACCCATGTCTCTAAAATTCTAACAGACCTTAAAACATCTGACTTTTCTTGTTACTGTTCAAAAAGTTCTGCTCCTTTTTTGCTAATTGCTGACTTTGCATCCCTAAGCATTACATAGGGTTTTATGGTAATGTCCCCACCCTGTAGCATCCTCCTAATCTTCTAGACATTCTTCCTCATCCATGTATAAAGTCTAATTTATTTAAAGTTTTGCAACTTTCTACCAGACCAGTCAGGTTAACAAGCTTTCTCTATCTATCAATATATATGGCATGCATTTTTAAAAATCCTAACTACATTTATATGTCTACACTCTGTTTTATTAAATATGAACCTCACTTTTTACTTCTTAATTCAAGAGACTTCAAATAAATTAACTTTTAAAATAATTAGTTTTCTTATGCTATTTTTGTTAATTAACCTTTCAAAAAAAAAAACTTTCAATCAAAACATAAACGCCAGACAAATGGTAATTGTCTATAATTCCAGAACTCAGGGAAGATTATGTTTTTGAGCCTAGCCTGGGCTCATAGGGAGACTGTATCAGAAAAATAAGGTTAAAGAAACCAAAAAGAATTTTTTTTTTTTTTAAAAAAAAAAGGTTTTGTTAACTTTGAGACATTAATGTTATGGTAAATTAAAAATTTCGATTGAGAGTTTGCCCTAAAAGTTTTACTTGGCCTAGAAAATTTTAGAGCACCATTTCAGGGTGACTGCTTGTTTCATGACTTTTATGACTCTCCATATTCATTTCCCAAATTGATGCAGATACTCATCCTCACTTCATCCTTTCCATCCCACAAACCTTACTACTAAGACAAGACTTTAGTGGGTGAAAAAGGGAACTAAGGTAAAGAAAGCATACATTCCAATTTTGAGACTTCGGACATCTGACTCAATAACTAGGTTCCAGCTTCAATCTATCTTATTGAAAGTACAGCAGCTTTCCTTGGGGTTTTTAAAAATAGCTCTTTACAAAAGAATAGAAAACTTATAGCACAATAGTTTTAGGAATCAAATTACCGTTTCTCATAAACTTTCTTACTGCCTATCCATTCATCTATCTATTTATCCATCCACAGTCTCCAAACTCTCCCTACAGGACAAAGCTACGCTCTCTTTCCCTCAGAGACAGGGCTTCACTGTGTAGCCCTGGCTATCTTGGAATTCATTCTGTAGACCAGGCTGGCCTTGAACTATAGAGATCCACCTGCCTCTGCCTTTCTGGTGCTGGAATTTTAGGCATGTACCATCACTGCCCAGCAGGTTCCATTTTTAATGAATCTTTATTCCATAACCATAATAAAATACAATCTTTTGAATAAATCTTACATGAATCCTCATTTTATTTTCTGATCTGAAAGTGTGTCCAATTTATCAGTACGGAAAACAGTGGAAGAAGTGACTTGAATGAGCATTATGCTTTGATTTTGAAGTAGTCTGTCATAAATATGCCTTTGAATGACTTCTGAACATCCTTATGGATGAAGAGTTCATACAATTAAAGCAACATCATGCCTTTACATACTCTGAAAGAGTAAAGGGAATGTCACATTTGGCAAGGGGCAAAATTGTTCATGTCTATGAGAAAAATTTTTTTACTACTGTCCAAAAGTCTCTGGTTCCTTATTAACTCAAAGAGGGTTTCTGCAGCCAACTAGGAACCTACATAAAACAAAACAAAACAAAACAAAACAAAACAAAAAAAGTTCTATGGAAAAAAAAAACAAAAAACGTATCCCAAATCCAAATAGATGGCTTAAATGTTTAACTAATTTGTCACTTAGTCAATTCATTTGCTTTCAGTAAGTGAATGTTAAGCAGAAACATCATAATTCCTATGCTGGGAATACTAGTGAATCTGTACTAAAGGAGTGACAGTTCTAATAAAGGAGTGGTAGGGTTTAATATATTGTGTCTTATGAGAAGATTTTTATGCCACGATCTACACTTCTGTGACATTCAAAACTACTACTGCATTTTCAACTGTACTTAAAATGGTTTTACACCACATGCTGTGCCTCTACTTAACAACAGTCTACATGCAGAGTGACCATAGGCACTGAAAGGCATCTGTTAGCAAGTTCTAAAAAACATTGAATAATTTATTCCATACTGAATATTAATTATGGAAACTAAAGAATATCAATAAAGCATGAACTACAAATCTTTTAATGCTATGCTGATTCTAAAGCACTACAAGGTATTTGGAGAATGAAGGTATTCATCTCTGTGATAAAATTTTACTTTAGAATAAACTGACACTTTCCAGAAATAGAGAATTAGGCTAGAATACATCATCAAGTACTTCCTAATACTAACAAAAAAAAAAAAAAAACAAAAACAAAAATTCTCTTGAAGAGTTATTCCTGGCATTGTGGGTTATCTTTTAAATTATTTTAGTTCTCTTACTGAACTCTTTATATTGGTCAACGAAAACTTCCCAGAGGATACAAAGCTATTTTCAAATCATTGGTATTTTTGAAAAAATTTATGCTTGATTGATCAAAACAGCAAAAACAGATTTAGCAAACGTCACAACATCCTTGTAATGTGACATATACTCCAGCTCTCAGACAGGGTTGGATAACTCACTGTGAAGGTAATTGTGGCCCTTATACTTAGAGACCAGCTAGACAGCCTTTCTCTGAAACAGATATTTAGACGCCAAACTTCTGAGCTCTATACTCATCACAAAAAAAAAAAACCAATTTATTTTACATTTGATTTACACTGTCAAAATATTTGTTTTTAATGAATAAAAAAATGAACTGAAGTTATTGTTAGTTAAGTTCTCACAAAACACAGGGCATAGATTTATTCTAATAAGTTCCCATAATACTACACTACCTTTATTATGCCCAGAAATATCTGGCCTCTGTCACATGGTTAGTGCTAAGATTAGTACTCTGAATTTCAAAACCATTTTGATCTAATAATAATCCTTAATCAGAAAACCATATTTGAGTATAATATGAAAGCCATTTCACTTAAAATGAAATCTACTGTACAGGACATATTAAGGCACAATGCCTGACCTATGATAGATGTCTAAATTTGAATTTTCTGTATAACTATCAAAAGCTAACAGTTCATTAAATCTAATATATATTCCAAATGCTATTAAAATATCTGCACTGATATATGTATTCTGCCATGAATATTTTTAAGATTATTATGTTCCAGTTTCTTATGCCACTGCCATCTCTGTTCCAAATCCACCTATCACTATTCCAGAAAATTACATAAAAAGACAAGGGGAGAGGTAGGGTGATGAATTAAATTTCATCAAGACAAAATAAAAAAAGCTTTCAGGGGATCACAGTAACATGAGATCTTACTCCCAAAGCTGAGATTACTCATTCTACAGAGAAGATGCGAAGCATATTGTATCAGACTTGGGGTAAACGTTATATTAAGCTCTAGTTGAAGAGATTTTTAAATGTTTGGCTTCTAAAATATTGTTGCTTAGGTATACAAATTAAAATTATATTAACAGTAATTTATCATATGCTATATAGTTGGTAAAATGCATCTTTTAAAACTTATACTAGTGGTATACCTTGTATAAGAATCAAGATCTATAGAAATAACATAAATGATTTAATAATTAATAATACATAACATATAGTATACTACTTAGCATAATGCTAATATTTTAATATAATTACTTAAATGTTATTTTTTATATCATAAAATAAATTTTATTATATTTTAGGAATATAATATACAGTATATTTAAAATTATTTAAGTCATATCTCCAGTTATATGCTTTAATATAAAATGGGAGGGCTGGGTAGACAGAAAAATGAGATGGACCTAAAAGAATATCATTCAAATGTATTTTATAAAATTAGGATGATTTCTGAAGCCCCATGGTCATTTAAACTCTATGTTATCATCTACAAACTCTATAGGGTTGGAAGCTCCTCTACACATTTGTTTTAAAGTTTAGAGAGAGTGAACAGCTACTTGGGCATTAACACTAGTCTGCACCAGAATCCTGAGTCTATAGAGTCACCGAAGGTCACTGGTGCTCATATATAAAATGGAAAGAACAAAGTCAAGCTACTGTGGTTCTCAAAAGCCAATATTAATACTGTACCTTAAGTAAGAAAACAAGTATTTACATTGTGTTCATGGTCTGGGTAATGTGCAACAAAACAAGTATCTATGCCCTTCTAACTACTCATTATGATGTGGTTAAAATAAAATCAAGTACCAAGATCTGATTTTCATATTGTGACATCAAAATCTTTCCCAAAAGGCAAATAAACAATTTGCCGCATGCATGTCAATGAACTGATGTAAATTACACAGAGAGAATGCAGGGAGGAGGACTAGAGAAAACAAATCCCAGGAGAGAAAGCAGGAATTCTTTAAGATTCAGGCTTTGTTACTTCCCATAGGTTGACTACAATAATTAAACAAGGACTCAGATCCTAGAAAGCTGACAGAGACTGGAGAGATAGCTATGGGATTAAGAGCACTTGCTCTTGCAGAGCACCTAGCTTCAGTTTCCAATATCCACATCGATGACATATGGACATCTGTGGTGATATGTTTCATATTTAATTAAAAAAAGTGTGAAATATCAAAGAAAGTAAATACCACCGTCAAATCTCACCCAGCTGTCTTCCAGCTTCCTCAGCTTTGCTCCTTGTGGCTTTTATCACCTCAATCTGTCTTTCTATGCCCGCCTTAAATATCTTCTTCACCCAGTTTTTTCACATTAAAGAAGTGGGCTACTAGTATTTGGTAGTTAGCCTTGAACTCACAGAAATACAGAAATATCGTCTGTTTCTGGAGTTATGGGATTAAAGCCCTGACACCACCACTGCCTGCCTGGGAGCCTGGAACTCCCTCTGTAAACCAAGCTGGCCTCAAACTCAGATCTGCTGGGATTAATTGTGTATGGTCACCACTCCTGGATATTCCCTGTGCTGAGATTAAAGATGTAAATTACCACTCTCTGATCCTCCTGGGTTGATTGTTGGTAGATCTCTCTGAGATTTCAGACTCGTTTTTATTAAATATGAGACATATCACCACAGACATATATAACTCCTGTTTCAAGAAATCCAATGTTGTCTTCTGACCTCTGTGTGTAGGCATCAGGAATGCATGTGGTGCACATACATGCATACATACATACATACTACTTATATATAAAATAAATAAACCTAAAATTTTAACTAGCAAAAATAAATTTAAACAGAGTAAGGAGGGATATATAAGAGAGTATGGAGGAATGAAAAAGGAAGAAATGCAATTATTTTAGAATTTCAAAATTTTGAAATTTGGCAAAAGAACAAACATGTCTTGAATTTACCTACACCAACAATTTATTTTGTTTTACTTTGCAATATGAAATTCAGCTACAGAAACTCTTGGACAGCATGATCCTAATGAGAAATGATAATAATATAACAGGCAAGGAGATCTCCAAATCCAAGACTGTCGTCACAAACTCATTTTATTTCAAAACATGATCAAGCTAGTATAGTAACAATGTTGATTATGTCTTTCATTCTTTTATGTATGCAAACATTTTGTTAACGTGATACTCACTTATTTTGGAATGGAGTGAAATGTGACAAGTTTCACATATCCTTTTTCCTGCATTGGGGTCCCAAATAAAGTATAACAGCAAGTAGAATAGCAAAAAATCAGAAATGTGTTTCCAAAACTTCTGAAAACCCATTTTATTAATTCACTTTTCAAAAGAACTAATTAAAAAACAATTATTTTGGAGAAATATAGTATGAGGCAACATTAGGAAGCAATGAGACTGATCTTAAATTCTGTACTGCCAGGTTGTATGACTATATTGTCATCTGCTGTATAATCATGTTTTGATCAATATCACATATATGACAGTAATAATAATGAAAATTCCCTATTAGTCAGTGACACCATCACAGTGCAATGCATTATAACATCTTTGTACTTAAGCTGATATTAACAAACTTATTGTTCTGTCTACTGTATGAAAATGTAGCAATAAATTACATATGGTATATAATACTTGAATAAAAACAACTGTGTGCTTTCTTATACATTCACTAAATTTTTATCATTACTTCAGAGTTGATACTTTACATACTTAGAAGAGGTACTGTAAAATAGTATGGTGTGCTATGCTAGTAGCAGCCTCATGTATTCCATATCTACATCTCTTTAATGCATTAGGAAGCCACATCCAGTGAGTGGCCTTGAATATTTAGGTTTATATAATATACTCTATAATGTATGCACAATGAAGAAAAATATGCTTAAAGACAAACTTTGTGAGAAGCATATTCTTATTTTTAACCAACATTAATTTGCAAATTGTAAGAATAATCCTGATTTCTTGACCTTTTGAGGGAAGGGATAGGGGATGGGGAGGGGAAGGCTGAAGGCTGACTTGGAGGGATTGGGAGGAGAAGGAAGGGGAGAAGGGGCATACATGGATAAAAAAACTTTTTTATTAAAAAATAATAAAATGAGGAAAAATATCTTGCTATGTAGCACTGGCTAGGCTATCACCACTATATCTAGGTCTCCAATGGGTCTTCTTCTCACTCTCCTTCCCTCCATCCCTCTTTTCCTTCCTTTTTTTATCTTTCATTCAATATTTTGAAAAGTCAGGAATCAATGTCAAGGCCCCAAATATAGTAAACAAGAGCACTCCTGATAAAGTACATTCCCAGCCATACACTTTCTTCTCAATCATAATTAATTGTAAGGTATATTTATCACTTTCCTTCTTGTTATGTTTTTATTGAATTCTAAGTATGTTTTATTGAATATGTTTCCTTAATTTACATAAAATACGGTAACGCTAGACTTTTTTCATTGTATTTTCAGGAAATGCTATAAAATTGTGGATAATATAGTAAAAATATTCAAAACAGTGAACTCTTATTCAATAACTGAAACATCCTTCTAACAATTCCATCATTCTTGTTTCTTTATTCTTACTATTTTTTTCTAATCTTCTAGAAATATTTAATGAGCAAAAATGTACTAAATTCTCAAGCAATAAAATAGGGATGTTCTAGAGGACAGGACATATAATCATTAAGATGCCACAAAAGATGGACCCTTTAGAAAGGGGTCCAATGGCAGAATTTAGTAATTATAAAGCAGCATGAGTTTTTTCCTGCCTGAAATACATTCTTTCACCCTGGAAGATTTTAAAGGAAGATAAAATGTATGAAATGTGTTTAGATGTCTCAATAACAACAAAATCCTCCAAAATAATATATGGTCCAAAGGCATCTGACTACATGTACAGTGAGGGCTCAAAGTACTACTCTATCAATAAGGCATCATGTTATTGGCATTATTTTCAAGGAGAGGTCTTCTAGATTCCCCTAACTAGGATGAACTCGCCTAGTATACAATTTCATACTATTATTGTCTTCTCTTTCATGGTACTAAGCACAGCTGTACTTTGACATTTATTAGTCTGATTTAAAAAAAAAATCAATGTTCATTCTCACAAAAATGAGGCAACAGAACTGAGGGAGTCAGGCTTGAAAGCAAGTGCCTTTACCTGTTACGTCATCTTATCATTATAAATCTCTCATACTTGAATGACACTTTTTGAACACCAGCTTTTTAAAAAGTCATGTTATCTGGTTTTAACTTTGGAGTGTAGAGTTCTACAAAGACAAAGGCAATCAACTGCTTCTTTATATTTTTACTTAATTATTGTGTGTCTGTTTGTGCATATGCATGAAGGTGTTCTCAAGAGGCCAAAAAAGTGGTAAGAAACTGTGGAGCTGGAGTTATAGGTTGTAAGACACTTGATGTGGGGGGTGCAAACCAAACTCAGATCCTCTGCAAAGGCTGTGAATAATGCTGACTGTCGAGCCCAGCCCATTTCTTTATTACAGGCAAACACAGTATAATTCTTCGACTCTCCTATTCATTAGGAGAAGAATGATGGTGGGACTGACCTTGGTAAATAGTGATTTGATCCAAATAAAGAATGTGATTGAGAAGAAACAAGATCCAAAAGTCTAAAAGAAAAAAAGGTGAGGCCCTGTGAGCTGATTAGAAAACTCAGCCTGTATCCACAAATTACCTTAAATATGCCTAAGAAAATGAGATGAGCTGCTAGTGGTACTAGCACTATATTCAAAGACAGCTAAGATATCTTTCACTAAAATAAGAACTATATACTACAGGATGACATCCTGATGAGTCTTTTTCTAGCAGGAGCTGGCAGTCAGGCCTGACTTCTATGGCACACACATGTTATTTTCTGAACAAATGTATGAATGTTTAGTATTTGCTGTAATACAACTGAGGAACTACAACTCCACTGGTGAGCACAGTTCTTCAGGAGCAATGGAATGTTGGATTATTTATACAGAGTGCAAAAAGTACTTATCTTTTCTTCTTCTTCCTGCCTAAGGTACAAAAAAAGAAAGAAAGAAAAAAGATATTGAGGCTCTACTTTCAGAGACTATGACTTAGCCAGTTAGAAAGGAATCCAAGTATCAATGTTTCTAAAATACTATGTAAGTGAATGAAATTCATACATATTTGAAAATGACAACCTCTAATCTCTTTGTATAATACAAATTGCTTATTTTCTTTTAGACAGGGTCTTACTATGCAGCTCTGGCTGACTTACAGGCCTGGAAGTCACTATGTAGACAATGTAGAATAGTCTGGTCTGAACTCAAAGAGACACTTCTTCCTCTGTCTCTGCTTCACAGGTACTGGTATTATAGGCGTGTGTCTGTCTACAATTAATTCTTAAATATACAATACAATTACCTATTCTGATAAACTAGATAACTTTTATTTTTATTTAAAGATATTGCCATACTGGTGTGACATTTCAGAAGAGTCTGATATGCAAACTTAAAATATAAAAGCATATCCTAATTAAATAATTACTTTATTCCTATGATGCTTTCATATAAAATTTGTGATCTCAAATTAATCTTAAAAGGAAATGATGCCTGAGAGGCAGAGATATTTGAAGTAGAAATGGATAATTACAACATTACAGCTCCAATAATGACTTTTAATGCTTCTATGTTTTAATAGTAAAATCACAAGTATTATAGTAGTTGCTTAACAAACAATTTCAAATCAGTATCTCTCATTTAATGATTTCAAGGCACTTCACAGATTTCAAGTAGGGAGCAAATATTTAACAGGCCTCCACATCTTTACATGTAGTATGCATTTTTTCTGAACATTTCTCCTCAAAAGCATATCAGAGGATGACCCAGAATCGTTAAGAGTGGCAACAGAGTCAAAAGCTGCAGCACTGAGAGGCCCTAACAGGCAAGAACATCGGCATTACTAGAAAACTGAACTATAGAACATATTTCCCGTAACTAAAGTATCCATATATGTATATATGGATATATATCATACTATAATGTATAAGTTATACTATAATCACAGAATCTTGACTATGGCTATCTCAGTCCTCAGTTCTCAGTCCTCAGCAAGTACATGGTTTTTGTTCAGGAAAATAAGTACCCACAGATAACTTATGGTAGCAGGGGATTGAGTGATGTCTAGTATCTATGAGACAATTAAAATGCAAATAAATGTCATGCTATCTCAGCCAGGAGAACAGAATAAAATTCTGCTGATTCAAGACAAAGGGTTGTATGGCAGCACGATGAGCCAGAGCTCTGCTTTCGAATGCCATCCTCTATGCACATGCTCCCACCTTTTCTATTACCCCTGCATATTACGGAACTTATGCTTTTAACTGAATCTTAAATTTACTTCTCTTTATCTACCAATATAAAAAGGCTTGGACAAAATATCATTACCTGATAGATTACAAACTACAGAACATGCTATTTGCTACAAATTCCCAACCATACTTTTTTTTAAAGGAAGACAGTATTTACCAAAACAGTTATTCATTTTGCATAAGAATTTTATTTATGGAATAACCCTATAAATAGCATAGAATGTAAAAGGGCATAATCTATATGCAGAATAAATTACTTGTATGGTCATAAATGTACACTAAAGACTTCTACAGATTATGGAATTCAGGTATATGATAAACACGCAACAAAACCTGTAATGGAAATTCAGAGTCCATGAAAAAAATAACGTTCTCTGTTTTCAATGGACAAATATGCTGAAGTCAATTCTACCTAAAACAAACAAAAACTCTAAATGCATTTCCTGGATTAGGGCATTTGTCATAAAAATCACTAGTCTTCCATGTGGCTCTCCTGGCTGTTTTTAAAGCTTTGTTTTCCAATACAAAATCAGATTTGAGCACTGCTTGTAGTGAGTGCTGTAGATAGGATTTAAATAATACAGCCGTTGGGACTAAAAGAGAACCTTTAGAAATGGCTAGAGGGTACTACTACAGATGGGAAAGGAAAGGAAGCAAAGCATGCACATGCAACAGTTCTTAGCATAGGGCCTACACCATTTGTCTATTTAGTCTATTAACTATGCCATATCTTCTAGACGCCATCAAAACTTTGGACCAGCAAAATAAAATAATTTTTTTCTTTAGATTTCATTCCACATAATACCAGATTTAGAACAGATCATAAAAAGCATTCAAGTCAAGCATGTCTATTCTGTACTCACAAACATATAAAGTATGAGGGGCCATGGATGATCCCTTAAAAAATCTTTAAGAAGAAAATACACTTCATTTAGCTCAATTGTCTTTCAATACTAAAACTGTATTTATAGCATTGTCATTCATCAAACCAATATATTCTATCATTCTTCTCTGTTATTTCAATCCAGACACTTTGGGAAAAGAAATATTTTGTCTGTAAAATCTGATTATGATAATACCATAGTACAAAATAGAGGATGAAGTACATCTAAAGACACATTTAAAGCTATATAAATATAAAGCCTACCTATTAAGTTTGTGTGTATGTTTTTCACTTATAATTTATACTGAATAGTAAAACATTAGATGTCTTTCTTAACTCTCCCTATTCAGTGAGAAACTGACACAAATATATAAACACATGGGCTTTACATTATGATCATTAAGATAATGTTCGTAATATAATCGATTTTAGAGTCAACAATAATTCACAGACTTGTATCTCACAGAAAACAGTGGGAAAGTGTTGGAACAGTCTCAACCCTCGTGTCATGTCCTTAATTTGCTCTCTGTGGGTCTCTTGATTTTTAGACAGTACAGTACATAGACTACATGTCTGCCACAAAGTTTCCCCTAGGCCACTATGAAATAGGATCAAGGACATTGTGATTCTTTCTTTCTCTTTCTCTTAGCTTTTTTTGAGACAGGGATTCACATAGCCAAGGCTGGCCTCAAAATCACTGTGCAGCTGAGAATTATCTCTAACTACTTGAATTATCTTGATTCCCCTGCTGCTATCATACAAGTTCTAAAATTACTTGTCATCACACCCAGGAATTGTTTAAAAGACTATCTTAATGTGTGCTTATCTATTTCTTTTAAAAATACAAAATAAATAACTGATAGCTATTTCTTAAAGTCTCTTACTGTCAAAATAAAATCTAGAATCAACATGATACTATATACTTATAATCTAAGCCCTTGGGAGCATTAGCCAGGGGGACTGAAAATTAGAGGGTTACCTATGTTACAAAGTGAGTCCAGCTCAGAAACCACTGTCCTAGGTATCCATTTCTAATGACACTGAAGTAAGTAATTATGGAATGGCAATATAAGGAAAAGAGAAATTAAAAACAAATCAAAGTTTTAATGAAGGAGAAGTAGAATGGAATAAAAAAATTGCTGTGTGTCCTATGATGTCTATACAATTATGTATCAGCTTTAACATAGATTCAAGAGTATTTATTGTGTATTTCCTATATGCTAGGGTCTATGCTAATTAAGTTTATGTATATTAATTTACTCCACAACTTGAAAAACTTAGAAACTTGTTGTTTTCTAAAGATGTTAGCAACTGTATATCAAAATTAATTGTGGTTATATTTGATGATATCAAAATGAAATTTCTTTTCTTTCATTCCCCACTTCTACCCGTGTTTTCTGAGATGGGGTTTCATAATATAACCAAGGCGAACCTGGAATAGGCTACGTATCTCAGGGTGGCCCTGAAGTCTTGTACCTCCTGTGTCAGCTTCCCAAGTGGTTGGATTACAAACAGTATGTCTAACCACACCAGGATATTTTTCACTTATTTTAAATAATGCAAATATAGTATTTGTAATAACATTAATAAAGCCTATATACAAAACCATCAAACACAGTCAGGATGAACTACCAGAGAAGAATCAGATGTCTACAAATGTCCAAAGAGATTGTTTTATACAACAATGACAGAACTTTGTTTATGTAATAAGTTCTGTTAGCTTAATCCTGGGAATCTTAAAAAGATAAAGATAGTAAGATATTCTCCTAATCAACATAGTTGGAAATGGTGCTGGAAACATTTAAGTGCATTTTATTTTCTTAGCTTTGCTTCTCCGATTACAAAAAGGACCAATAGCAGACTATGAAGGAGGATTCTGCACTAGAAAATGTAAAAAAAAAATCAGGGCATTTCATCTACTTAACTGAAGAGATGGTCTACTGAGGGAAAGCTAATTAACAGTTTACTCAAGCAATAAAAGAATGCTATTATGTGACATTTTATTGTGAAAGTGTGTGGGAGGAAAAAATACCAGAAAAAAACATAGTCACGGTGTTTATAGTTCCTAATTTAAATCTATAGATGGTTTTCTTAAGGGCTCCTCTACCTTGTTAAAACAAAACTTTGTTACAACCTTGATTTTCTAAAAGAGAGAGAATTGAAATAATGAAGAGTATATCAGAAAACCTTTAAGGTTCTAATTAAGAGTTAAATTAAATATCATAACATGAAATTTCAGTTTCAGGTCACTGACAAGTTCTGAGTAAAGAGCAGTTGAAAAATACAATTGAGGAAAACCGGCAGATTTTGAAACCAGGAGCTCTCCATTACATGACTAGTTCTAAACCCCAAATCCCCTTAATGTCAGTACAATCTACTTCAGAAGCCATGTTTGAATCAAACAAGATACACACACACACACACGTATGTATAAAGTGTTGCTGTATAGCTCTTATATGGTTATTACTAGAGACATTCACCAAAATCCTTAAAGAATAGAATTCTGCTGCCTATACGAAGCTAGGCCTTCACTTTAAAATATTGCACTTGCTAGTTACCACTGGGAAAAATCCATCTGAGGACCCAAAAGCCACCACCTAAAGTCCTCATAGCTGCTGAGGGTCATGGGAATATACAGCAGATGACAACCAGTGTTTTACAGGTTGTCCTATCAGATGAATAACTCTATGTTGGGGAACCCTGCTAGGAGGATTGGAATGGCCCCACTAGGCAAAGTCTATGGGGTGACTGGTTGTGGATATAGGTTGTTTCTGTTTGTAACTTCTATTACAGCTGTGAGATTCTTTCCACAGCCATTTGGTAGTGTGCTTTATATCTCTGGGCACACTTATAGTTATGGATAGTCAAGTCTGATGTACAGAAATGATCCCAGAATATTTTTTACTGAAAGCACCAGTATTTTCAGTCTCAAAGACAACTAATTTTAGACTTCAGAACAAACTCAAATGCTGAGTAAACTGCTTCTGCAGAAAACACACAAAGACTAATTCCCAGATGTTATCTACTGCTCAATCAAGGCCAGGCTGTTTTGAGATTTAACCCCTGCAATAGTTGACTTTCTGACCACTCAAGGTTCCACCTGCTACTGTTATTTCTATCTCCTGAATTTCAGTGTCATTTTTTTATCTGGGAAAAATTATGTCAAGGCCAAGCATTTATATTGGCCAGTCTTTGTGACTGTACTAGCCGGAGAAAAACTGTACAACTTCACACGTTATGGGAATGAGTTCGGGCCTAAAAATGTAACATATAATTGTTCAGAGTTTGGCTACGGAGAGCGGGAACAGCCGCAATTTATGGGGAAGAGAGAAGAAATGAGAATGAATAATTAAGAATGTGTAAGAACAACAGCGATGTAGGGATAAAGCTATGTAGAATGTGAGTGTATGTGGTAAGTGAGAGATGAAGAAGTCTAAAGAGAAGGTGAGAGATATGTAAGCAAATGAATGAATGAGGGATTAACCCAAGAGTGAGTGAATGATGTAGAAGAAACATATGTGTGTGAGAGAGATAAAGCTGTGTGAAAGAGCTGTTGCTATATATATAGGAACTATGCAAAGAGCTGTATGAGAATGTGTAAGAACAATGTAAAATGTTATATGGTGAGAGAGCTGTGTATATGAGATGAATAACTATACCTGTATGGAGATTTCTAACTGTGTGGAGGCAAAGAAGATGAAACCATATAAAGCAAGATGTAGAAGAGAAATGTATGAAAAAGAAAGATGTGAAGACATGAGAAAATGAATGTAATTATATAGAGGTATGGCTGTATGTATGTAAAGATATGTAGTTGTATGTATAGAATACAAAAATGTGGAGATATGTAACTGAATAGAAACAAAGAGTCAGAGACCATTTATTACTAATTATCCCTGATTAAAATGTTCCTTATCCAACCCCTTTGCTATTCTGATGCATTTCTTTTGTTACTCTGAAGCAGATCATGGAAGCTGGCCTCTCAAGGTCTGTGTTACATAACAATCATTTAAAGAAACATGCTTGAGATTTTTTTTCACTCTGGTGCTCAAATAACCTAGAGACTGTAAGAAGAAAATGAAACTATAATCTTAGGTGTCAGGACCAAGCGAAGTTGCCCCACAATAACTAAAATCCAAAGCAAGTAACTAGACCATGAAAAAAGGTCTCTATTTGTTAACTCTTTTCAGACATTCCCTAATTATAAAGCCAGTTCTATCAAATATTTAATATACTACATATATACACATGAAAACAAAATCTTTCAAGTCTGAAAAAAATCATGTGATTAATCGTATGAAAGAAGTATGAAGAACTTGTATCTCAAACTCAAACCTTTCATCCTCAGTTTTCAACTGGCTCCATCTACACTTTACATCTCTGATAATAAATCACGCAAATATTTATAAGCTAGTTTCAAATGTAATGAATGCAAATCTAGCATTTGTAATTAATAAAAGCTATAAACAGAATTTTATCTGTTCTGAAACTCTATTATAACAGTACCTGTTATGGAATAATCCTTCTGTATACTATGGGAAGATATGGTTGGTTTAATAAATAAGCTGACTGGCCAAGAGCTGAACAGAATAAAGTTATATGGGAAAGCCAAACTGAAAATAATGGGAAGAAGAGCAGAGTTTGAGTCCCAGCCAGATGCAGAGAGAATCAAGATGGGCATGCCATGCTGGGAAAAGGTACCAAGGCACATGGCAAAGCATAAATAAGAAATATGGGTTAATTAAAATGTAAAAGTTAACACAAGCCTGAGCTACTGACTGAACATTGTAATTAATATAAACCTCAGTGTGTTTATTTGAAAGTGACTGCAGGACAGAAAAACTCCACCTACAAGTACCTTCCCTTATAACTTATTTATGTTAATTCAATATGCAATAAATAGGTTAAATTGAGACATATAGATTTTCACAAATGCTAGATTATTATAATTTACTTAAGGCAGCTCACTAAGAGATGAAAACTAAAAGGTAAGGATACTATAAGAATTAAATGTCTTTTATAAATTATAGCAAGTAGAAACTCAAAGGTAAGTATCTATGGTTCTATGGTTCAACCATGCAATATTCAAAATGAAAAGTGCTGCTTGTGAAATAAGTTTCCAAAGTAACAGTCATTTCCTTTCATGGTTGGTTTGAGAACTTCCTGTTCAATAAACCTCTAACAGGCAAATCTTTTCAAGAATGGCTATTATTTTTAGGAAACCAAGACCTACAGATCCTTTGCTCAGAATCTATATCCCTTCTAGACTCAAACTCCTCCCACACTGAATTACTGTTCTCAAGCTTTAAAGAAGGCAATTCTCAGTCATAGGACTGTTATTTTGCATTTCTATGCATCTTAATCTGATAAAAATAGTACCAGTCTTTTCAACAGCTGCATTTCTCTTGGAGTTTGGGTTTTTGTTGATATCTCCTTAAATCTATATGGTATCTATATGCAGGACAAATAAGGATAAAATCAAAGAGGAAGGCAATGAGAGGCCCCTTGATACAGTGAGTGAAAAGGAACCACGGCAAGGAAGACTGTAGTTTGTAGACTAAGTAAAGGTAACCAGTAAATGTTAGAAGAATAAACATGACTCACAGGACAGGGTGCTAAATAACTGATCTAGCTGTTTAGGGTGGAAAGGAGTGGAGATGAACACAAAACCGATGGCATAATAACTCAGTAGTAAGAGTGGTGATGCAGTGATGGAGAAGAAAGAACCACTCAGAGCTGACAGAGACATGCTCTATAGAGAAACATATTTCTGCCAGGTGATGGTGGTACACACCTTTAGTCCCAGCACTTGGGAGGTAGAGGCAATCTGTGAGTCGAGTCCAGCCTGGTCTGCAAAATTAAGTTCCAATACAGCCAGGATTGTTAGAGAAAGACCTGGTCTTGGGGGAAGGAAGGGAGAAGAAAGGAGAGAAGAGATGCACAAGACAAAAAGCAAAAAGAAAAACATGTTTCCTATAGATGTAAACCAATGAAAAATAGCCCTCTCCCCCAATACCTAATAGTAGTAGATAGAATCCAGAAGAACAAAATTAAAACATGTCAGGCTCAAGAAAAGCCACATTAGACAAATGTCTTCTACTTGCCCCAATTTCTGTCTTTCAGTAGCAACAAGCATCTCCTGCATGTCCCAGAAGTATCTAAAACCCAAGCTCAAGCAATGCGGTTTAATGGTTTTTAAATATTCCATTTTGTTTTGCCATTCAAAAGAGATAAACGCAAGCATGATGTTTTTAAATCCTCTACAATGGGTTTCTCCGAAAACTTTAGGGACAAAGAGCTCAGGACACAAACAATGTTCTGTTCTCAGAGAGCCACATTTTCAGTGGCTCATTAACTCCTCCCACTGCCATTAGGTTCTCTGCCCTTAGCAGGAGGCCAGTTTGTCAAGAAATCCAGAGGAGGCAAGAAAGCTGTAGCAGTCTGGCTGAGTCCCAAATCTAGATAAAATCACTTAAGTACTGTCTGCCTCTGTTTGTCCTCTGAACACCTGATGGGTCACAGCTGCTATATATATGACCAGCAAGTATTCCTGATAGGCCTGAGAAAGGACACAGACAATGGAAATCTATGAAGATGTTAAGAATGTTCCATACTGGTAATGGTCCAACCCCTCTTAAGTGAAAATATATATTTTATAAGTTTAGTTATATTTAACATGAGCTTCTACATAAGCTATAATACATAAATGTCCTATTCAAAAAAAATGTCTGCCTAAACAAAGCTCATAAGACATTTTAACACTCTCTCAATGGACTGTTCTATTTCAAACTGTATGAGCCTATATCATAGTATGTATGGGAAACACCTGGTTGTATAGAAAGTGAGAGCTAAAGACTCAAATAAGTTTTTAAAGAAAATCAGGTCAGGAAGACAGCAGTGCACAGAAGAACATATCTGAAAGACAATAGGAAAAAGAACAAAAGCATAAAACAAAGGCATCTTACGGAGTGATTCTGACTAGAGAAAATCTGAGGTCTTCGCTCATACTGTTTTCACAAACTGTCCTTAGCATCATTTCCATCCATATTCATGATAAAATGATTAGGTACAAACAAGGAATCTGGGCTAGTAAAATCCAGGTGACATTAGGACCCGTGGTAAAATGATGATAAACTCTAGCACACTTGAACACACTGTAATCTTTCAAATACGTAAAATATTTGTGTAAGTCAAAACACCAAGGCTCTCAATCCAGACTCCTATCTGCACTCCAACACTTAAAAAAATGTAAAGGGGAAAATAGCACACAGAAATGAAGTTTGGAGAGGAGAGAGAGGCACACACAGAGTGAGATATCAACCATGTTTGGAAGATGGGATGTCCATTGCATTTTTTTTTCACCAAAAGGAAAGGTAAAGGCTTAAAACACACACACACACACACACACACACACACACACACACACACACACACACACACACACACACACACACGGGGGGGGGGGGGGGAGGAAGAGAGAAAAAGTGAGTTTGTTCAGGGTTACAGAAGAACACATAGAAAATAAGTGATTTCCTTAGTGTTAGTGTTTCATGGTTAAAAGGTTACACCCAAGATCCCACTCATTCTCTACGTACTTAGTAGCTTTCTTGGCTTTTCACACATGAAGGTAGCATGCAGAGACAAAAAACAGGCTGTAAAACATCTAATTTTTGTTTTTCTTCACAGTTTCAATGATGTTTGTGTTCCCTGTCATTCGCTTTAATTAGGTATTAGGTATTCTATACTTGAAACATTTACATGCAACACATTTACATGTGTGCACAATTTGGAGTTTTTAAACCAACTAATTCACACACCTACACTCATAAATATAGTCAGTGAATACAAGCCAGATTGGCTAGAACAGAAAATAACAGTACTTTGAAATATATCAAGTTAAAAAGTTTGGATTATTCCTAAATAAGAGAAAGCAGGAAGCTTGTATTCTTGAATTCTACTTTAGATGTCTTATGGACATATTTTCACAGCTCGGTGCATCTTAACAAGCATAATACCGCTGTCAAATGGGGTTGATCTAACTCTTTCCAGATGCCAATAGTCCTTAAATAGGGGTGAAAGGTAGACTGAGGGTAATGAATAATTATTATCCCTAATAATCACTCTGGAATTAAAAATTCAACTATACTGCATATCTGAGAAAACCCTTAATTTCAGGTTTCATATTCATCACTTTTATAAATGCAATATTGAAACAACTAAAAATGAATATTCTGTTTACTGTCAGGTTTTTTTTTTCCCCTAAGATGCAAAAGCCCAAATGAAAAGAAAAATGTCAACTCTTCTATTGTTAGGAGTGTTAATAACCTGTGGCTATAAAACTGTACTTTTTTCCATTGACATTGTCATTGAGATTAATAGCCTCTACAGTTCAAACTACACCTCCTTGACATTTTCTAGCAAGTGGGAAAAGCAACATTGCAGGCCGAGTATTGCTAACTAGAATACAGCCTTGGGGAGAAGATAGGGGAGGGGTGTAGACAATAAGCCTGAAAAGAATATCAATCGGGGGAAAAAAAAAAAAAAAAAAAAAAAAACAAACAAACAAAACAAAAAAAAAGTCCTTCCATTTCTGCAGAGGGTTCATGTGCTTGTTTAAAATGTAAATGGTTGGACTTTAAATTGGTTTAGTTTCCATAATTTTGAAATTTGACAGATACAAAAGGTCAAAAGATTTCCCTGCAACATTTCATTCTAAAAAAAAAAAAATCTGAAAATAACATCAGACTGGATGAATTAGACAATAAAATTTTGAGCAAACAAGGCAATAGAAAATGAAAATGTCTATATCTCAAGAAAAACTTTGGCCAAGACTCAACATTCCAGAAAGGCCCTGAGTTCTCAACTGTAAGAGAATTGAACAATAGAAACTTTTTTCTACCTCCTGTCTTTCCAAAGATTCCCACCATACCCTCTTCTCCACTCTAAACAAAAACAAAACCATGGACCTCATACCAACGAAAAGCTCAGTTCTACACCTGAGTCTTCTCGAGGAATAGCATATGATTGGCATAAACAGTATTTCCTCAAAGTCTTTTCAGCTGAACGTCAGCACTAGAAGTTTCCATGATTATATAAGTTCTGAAATTACACCCTCTCTCCATACTCATAGCTTACAGCAGACAGCAAACATTCCGGAGCCCCAAATTAAAGACACCTGCTTAACTTTGTTTAAACTTGTTTTACTAAAGCTTTTTTTCTGCTGATGTCCTTGTCATCCACAAAACTTCCTTTTAGTGTCCCAGGGACTGTAAGGGAAACAGCACTCTGAAAACTGAATTCATATGTTGGCTATGAGTAGAGTGAAAATTATATTTAGAAATTCAGTAAAAAGAGGATTTAAAATCTGTGTATAATATTTTTCAAGTGCTGTAATGAAGGGTATATGAAATTTGAAGCTTACAAAACATACAAAGGCTGGTTTGGGGTTCTTTGTATTTTTTGTTTGTCTTTTCCTGTTTTAATGAAGGAAAATACCATTTCCCTCTAAATGTACTTAATAGGAAGCATATAACTAATATGGCAAACAGCCTTGCAAAATTCTTTTCTGGTGAAGAAATATTCAAGTACTCACACTCAGAAAATGTGAGAAAAATAAACAATAAATTTAACAATTACAAGCAATTTTTCCTCTACAAATCTAATTTATTTTCTCTTCTTTTATACTCTTCTCTCCTATAATATTAAAATGTTAGCATAATAAAAAAAGCTACAGTCAAACTCAAAAGTTTATTTACAAAAATTCTTTGGAAAAGTACAAGAATTCTCATCTACATATTTGTCCTAAGGGTTCTATTGGATATTATTAGTGATTTGCCTAAAATGAGTCAAGAAAAGAAAGGGTAAATGAGAACCCTGGAGTAAATGAAAATGGTAGTACTTCAGGGACTACAGAAGCTATGAAAATTAACACTGAGCCCTCATGCCCAGGACATAAAAGAAATCAGGACAGTCTTAATGAGAACCAGGCAATGTTAGTGCACCTAATGACAACCTTAATATACTTTATCTTCCCTTTATATTTCATTCCAGTGCATTTAGATGCAGTAAACCTACCAGCATTTATTGATCACACACTGTGTGCCTAACACTGGACCAAGCACCCTGGGAAAGATTCAAATTACATACAACAGTAGTTGGCATAGTGTGACCTCCTGACCAGCAGCATCAATACCAGCACCTCCCAGGAACTTGTTAGAGATGCAAACTCTCAGCCCCACCTGGACTCACTGAAGCAGCAGCCTGCACTTAGGACTTGTTTTTGCAGTGATTCTAGAAGCAGTGGCCTCTACTTAAAAAAAAAAAAAAAAAAAAAAAAAAGCCAAAATATTTCTTCTCTTCCTCTCACTTCTACTCCTGGTAGCATAGACAGAAAGAAGAATGTAAACTCACAAACAACTAACAGACACATGATCTAATGAGTCTCAAAAAAGTGCTACAAAATATCCAATTCTGTAGCTTTAGATAAGTAATAAATAGGTATGGTCCCTCATGGAAATCTGTCTATGTTGAACCTGTTACCTTATGTCTAAAGGCAACCCCAGTACTCTTTTCAACAAATTATGATAAGTTTACGCGCAAAACAGAAGTGGTATATTTGTGCTGTATTGCCCTACTTGAAGCTCTTTAACTCTTCCTTACCTAACAATCTTTCCAGCATCACTTTGTCAAAGGTTCAAAAGCTTTATGTTCAAAAGCTTTAGTCGTAATAATTATTGGAGTTAGCATCATTGCTCACTCTACCACAGTTAGTTGTTTTCATGAATGGTCTCATTCACTGCCTCATCATTTAATCTCATTTTACATGTAAAGAAACAGAAGAGCAGCAAGACTAAACTTCTTACTGTTAAATATAATATTAAAATATTTAATTAAAACTAAAACTTTGGTAAGAAAGACTCCAAGGCCATGTTTCAGTCACTATCTCACATCTTCCTCAATTATTTAATGCACTAGAACATTTATCTGCAGAGTTAATTTTAACCTAATTTCTCTGCAGCAATAGCATAAAATCACATAAAAAATGAGACAAGGGCTTAAAGGCACTTAATCTAAAATTTTAGGTGAAAACATATAGCATGCTTTAAGAACTAATTAAAGCAAAAAGTGCAATTTAATTATAGACATTTTGAAAAAAATAACTTTATATACAGTATTTTATATTTTAGATGAGATTATCAATGGCAAATTCTTAGTCTGGATATTTATCCTTAAACTGAAAGATCAATGTGTATATAACTGAGATCCTTACTACTGCAACTACAGTAATAAAAAATTATCGTACTATATCCTAGAGTGTTATAATACAAGTTTATTACTGTGTACTTAGCTAATAGGTCGACGCTGTTATAATTTATTAAAATTAGATTGAGTTATAAAAGTTATAATATATCATTATATTTCATATTTATAAGAAAAGAATTTCAAATGAGATCTCAAAGCATTTGCCTAGTGCTCCTACAAATTTATATATGAAGAAATCATGTTACAGAAAGACACATATTTGTTCCAAAATATATGGAAGCCTTTCCAAAATGTATGAAAAATAAAGGGCTCATTCAATGCAGGTTGGCAGCAAAGTGTTGCAAGTGATGCCAGGAAGAAGAAATGAATACCTGTTCATTTAATGATAATTGCTAATTGTGTACTCCAAAGTAAATAGTATTCCAGGCTACACA
Organism: Phyllotis vaccarum; assembly: GCA_033318265.1. Lineage (NCBI taxonomy): Eukaryota > Metazoa > Chordata > Mammalia > Rodentia > Cricetidae > Phyllotis > Phyllotis vaccarum. The sequence continues at coordinate 6,338,306 of JARWLC010000011.1, forward strand.
TATATAACAACAAACCAAAGATAAAAATTCTCTACTGTTGTGAAGCATACAATCAGCAAACAATAAGTATATACTATCAAATAGTCAAAATGTTATCAAAGGAATATATAACAGTAGTAACAGAAAATGACTAGATGCTAATTTTGATATTGAAGCTAGGGCAATGCTCTGATGAAGTAACATGTAAATAATAACTTAAGAAGTGTGCTGGTGTAGGGTAAAATGGCTCAGTCTCACCTGAATACCTGAGTTCAAGCCCTGGAACTCAGATTTTGGGAGGAGAGGAAGGAGAGAAGTGAGTCCTACAAGTTCTCTCTGACTGCATGTGTGCTCCACATATGTGTGTATGAACCCACATGCAAACACACACACACATACAGTGAGATAGAAGTGGTCACAACAAGAATGGCTACATACTGAACATAAAAGCAGTATAACTAATGAACTAGGATTAGAGAATGAGAAACAGGAATTAAGAAATGAGGACCCCCCCACACAAAAAATTCCTGAATACCACATAGGGAAACAGGAAAAAAATGGGGGTGAGTCACTGAGTTTAGTCTGGGGTATGCAAGGTTCCACTTGCCCAGTATACATGAAGTAGAGCCAGCAGAATAAAAACTGAGGCTAGTGACACACAACTAGATATTATCATCACCAGGGAAAAAAGATCACTGCTTTATTTTTATGAAGAAACAAACAGAAAGTTTTAAATTCTTTTCTTTCCTCTCCTCTTATCATCCAGCTTTCCTGAACAAGTGTGGCAGAAAAAATGTTATCAATCAGGAGACGAGTTCTCAAAATGATACCCAAACAGATAATAACACATGGAAAATACATGGAAAAACTGGAACTCATACGCTGATATGGTAAAATGTAGTCAATCCAAAAGTACATCAGAAATTCTCAAAAATTACCATATAACCTGGAAGTTCCACTCATAAGCTAATACCAGAGTGGCTTAAATATTTTTGTCTTGCTGGGCATGGCATACTGTAAGAGGCAGAAGCAATATTGTCAGGATAACTGGGAATTTTAGGCCAGCCTAGTCTACACAGAAAGAACCACAATTTCAGTTGTAGAACACTTGTCTAACATATGAGACATGCTATTATTTTGCCCCCAGAATTCCCACAAAATCCTTATACATGGATTAATACTTGTAGCAGAATTGTTTCTTGCAACCAAAACAATCTATCTACTAATTAATGAATAAGCTGTGGTGCTGTGTACATGGCATGGAATGAAACACTGACATGAGCTGTGTGGCTTAACATTTAAGACACTACTGTGGTACATGGAAGAAGCCAAACACAAAGTCCACATATTATCTGACTATATTTATGTGAAATGTGCAGATGGGGCAGCAGGCAAATTAATAAACAAAAAGTACATTAGTGGACACTGGAGAGGGACTGGGCAGTAAAAGTTAAGGGACATGGGGTTCTTTTAGGGGTGTTGAAAATGTTATGAAAACACAGGTAATGGCTATAAAACTTTGTGAACATACTGAAAACATACTAAATTTTAGAAGAACGATCATTGTGCTGAATGAATTGCAACTTGAGTGTTTATTTTTTGTTTGTTTGTTTGTTTGTTTGGGGTTTTTTTGGTTTGGTTTGTTTGACTTGGAACAAAGACAATGATAACTTCTCAGAGAAAAAGAAATGATAAACCAGATAAATCTTGTTAGAAGAAACATCATTGAGTCTTAGTGAGTACAGTGTCAAGTCATTAGTATGGGAGCACAGACATGGTGTGCCTCAGTTACAGTCTCATGTCCATCCTTACCACAGCCCTTAGTTCCCAAGAACTCTAACTTTTGAGCACCCAGTCTAGTCTCTTTAAAAGCTCTTCTTTATGGAGAGAGTCTACTGTGGGAAAACAACAGAAGTCTCAAAGGGGTAAATATAAAATTTCCTTCTCTCCAACAGAAAAAAAAGCTTCTTGATGATCTCTTGATCTAACATGTGAAGTCCTCAAATTTATTTACATCATATAACTCAAATTTTTATCATGCAAACAATTATTTCGCCTCCAATTCATTGGTTACCATGAATCTACTATGACTAACACAACACCCATAATATGCCCCAATGGGTAGATTTATGATAGATCATCTCAGTAAAATCTACAGTAGATACTATAAAACCTAGAGAACCACAAAAACCTACACCTAGGAAGTTATAAAATACATAAAAATAAAACAGTCCTTTCAGAATTTTTTTAAAAAAAATAATAGCCACATGATTTTAAACATCCAAATATATCAACCTAAGCAGGTTGTCAACCCTCTAGGACATATTCAGTTTTCTGGTGACAGTTTTAAAAAAGATACTCACTTAGAGGTTAAAGTGTATATGTTTGAGAGCCATCAAAAGATAGTTTTTTCAGTTAGTAATACAAGTTAGATAAAAAGTGAATTAGATACAATCATTTGGACTCAGTAAAATAGAATAAATAACAGGATATTTTCTTTGAATTTGTCAGTTGTTAACAGACTGAACATTACTCATGTAATTATTGCTTGTATATATTGTACACAATTACTGTACCTATTGCATATAGTTTTACTTATGTTAGTAATAACCCTTTTATTTTTGACACAAAGGGGGATATATGGTGATATATTATTTTATATTTAATAAAATCAGCAGTCTTGATATAAAACTAGTAATTATAACTGAAAATAGTTTAAATAAAAATGAATTATAATATAACATAAATATTAAAAGAATTAGACCTTTTGAAAAAGACCAAACAGACAAGACCTTCAAAAGGAACAAGGTAAAACAATACTGAGGTCTTAGTGTTTGAGGTTCCCCAAAATTTCTACAGGGAACAGTTTGATTTTATTCTTCTACAACATAGTTTAAAGAAGTATCTGGGGGTTTGAATAAAGAAATATTCCCCATAGTCTTATGTATCTGAAGACAGTATAGGGGGATTATGTTACATAGTAATTGTCCCGCCTACCAATTTAATAAAAACTGTGATTGGCTGAAGGCAGACAGGAAGTGTGGGCAGGGCTACCAGACTAGGAAAACTCTGGGAACAGGAAGAACAGAGCAGAAATGCCACAGAGACATCTTGATGAGATGCCAGCAGATGCAGAGGAAAGAAATTGAAATGCTGCTCTGATAAAAGGTACTGAGCCACATGGCTAAACAAGGTAAGAAGCATGGGTTAGTTTAAGAACAAAAGCTACCAAGTTATATGGCTGGGCCCCAGGTCAGTTAGCATACAATTAATACAAATGTCTGTGTGTTTCAGTGGGACTATGGGTCTGTGGGTCTGAAAATCTGGGCTACCAGGCTAGTCCAGAAAGTCCAGGCCACAAGACTAGGTCAGGTCAGGTCAAAACACAACAACTTAGTGCCCTTTTGGGGTACCGTTGTAGAAGGTTGAAGATTATTTAGAACTTGGAGTCTTGTTGGAAGAAGTAAGTCACTAAAGGTAGGCATTGAGAGTGTTGTCTTCCCCACTTCCAGTTTGTTCTCTCTATTTATTGCATGAGAATGGAAATGTAATTGGCCAGCTTCCTGCTCTAGCTACCTGCCAACATGCCTCCTCTGCTATATATATATATATATATATATATATATATATATATATATATATATATATATATATATATAATATATATATATATAATATATATATATATATATAAATGCTTCCTTAAGAAATGTAAACTGAAATAAATGTTTTTGTCTTTTATTTAAGCCTTCACTGAATCCAAACCTGCAGGTCACACTTGAACTTCTTAGCCTTCCAAACTAAATAACTACTGTAAGTTGTCTAAGACCTTTGTCCAAGCAGCAAGATGTTATTAGTGGCCGGATGACAACAAGCTAAAACAGCCTTTCCAAAAGACAAATATAAACAAAGGCATCATATAACTGTGGATGATGGAAAATCCTAAAAGGTTAAAATACAAAAAGTTACAGAAGTAATCAAACAGAAGAAGTAGTGTTTTCTATGAATGGGAAATAACATTAATATTGATGATACAAGAGTTCCTCAGCACCTACTATTGTAACTGTTACACAGGTAGGCACCAAATAACTTACTGAGCATAATAACATGTAAATTCAGTACATAGGTAAAAGGTAATCACTAAGAAGATTAAAACAAAACATACTGCAATAATATATAAATAATTATGTCTGAATTTTTTGTTCCATAAATAAAATCCCATACAAACTATGACTTTAAATATTTTTATAAGCATTGTTACTTTTATAGGATACAATTTATCAGCTATGAAACTGTTGTTGTGGATTAAGATCTTACCAAACAGTACACACAAAAAGAGTATATTTATAAAATAGAGACCCTATCTTGTTTCTTTAGAACACTGTATCTACATATTGACTATGCTTGTTTAAATTATCTGCATATTGTGTGAAGATCTCATTGAAAAGGTCAATGCCCTTCTCCTCTGCTTTGCACTGCCATGGGGTTTTCTTCACTTTCTTTAGTCCTATCCTTGCCTTAATATCAATAACATACCAATAACAAGAATTTGTTTTTCTGAGTTACACCAAACTCTGAAACAGAAGTCTTCAATTAAAAAAAAAAAAATCTATCTTGGTAGGTATGATGGGACACAAGATAGGAAGCCAACTTGGGTAACCTAGAGAGATCATTTCAAAAAAAGGAAAGAAAATCAATCTCTTATAGCTAGCTCAAGTATATCAAACATACTATCAATATACTTTGTTCTTCCAAATGACCCCCTCACTACCCACCCCCACCCCGTGTGTGTGTGTGTGTGTGTGTGTGTGTGTGTGTGTGTGTGTGTGTGTGTGTGTATGTGTGTGTGTGTGTGTATTCAGTTCACAAAAGCAAAGCAGGAGGACAAGACTGCTCAACTCCTTGTCAACCTAGCTTCAACATATATTACATTTCAAAGTCACTTATAATTAAGACATTTATCTTTCTGTTTATTTGGATTGTGTGGGCCCATGGTTTCTTCCAGAGGCAACCAGCATATATTGTAAAATGCAACATATAATTATTCCTTAATTAGCCTTAGTGGTGATATGCTTCTACTTCAGTCATAAAAATCATGATGTACATTTAATATATCTTCTATTAACTGGCTTAAACCATTTGAAAAAAGCATGATATTTTTCAATAATATGAACCCAGAATCTTTATACATGCAATGAGAGAGAATAAAAAGTGTATCTGGGAAAATATGAAATTATGAGGTCTTCCAGGATAAATACATCCAAAGATTAATCAGAGTGCTAATTCTGTGGCATTTTTAACCTATACTGTAAATAGAGCAATCCCTGTTCTCAGTCTGAATGTATGTAACCAACAGAAGGGGTAGGTAAGAACAATATAGCCAGAAGAACTATTAGTAGCTCTGAAGATATGCCTATGCCTTCTTTATCACAAATTCTAATATACTGAAGTCACTCTATACGCATCTGGTTCACTTCAATAACAGCAGTATGATTTCTCTATTTCTCTTTGATTTTCATCTGATTGGCTTCTAATCACTTACATGATACGGAGTGCCAGGAACTGCAGTCCCAAGACTCACTTTCACCCTGGGGTTTACTCATAGTTTTCCTCTAAGGACTGAACTACACAACACTAATCTTGCCATTATATAGTCAGTGTCATTAAAGTTCAGTGTGGACATCTATGTGTACATACACAAGTCAGGACAATAGGGACACAAACACTCAGCTTAAAGTGCTGAGATTAGTATATACACACACATATAAAAGGAATAGATTTATATAATAAAATGACAAGTGGTTATTGTAGAAATAGTTTTCCATTCTTTACCACTAAGAATTCATAATACTTTCCTGTTTCTTACTTTTTGTTTTTCACATGGAATTTGACATATACTTCAGACTGGCCCTGAATTCAGAGCAATCCTCCTGCCTTAGTTTCCCCAGTTTTGTGATTATAGGCATGAGCCCACATACCATTTTAAATCCTCCATTTTCAACTCTAAAATCATATTTAATAAGTAAATTTCATTGCTGCCAGAAAGGTTTTAATAAAAAGGAAAATAACCAGTATAATTTAAAATGATTATGATTTCAAGCCCATACAGGGTGCTCCAAATATTGAAACAGTTTGTGATGGGATATTTATACTAAGGTTGTATAGCTCATTAGAAAATCATAATCTTTAAGAAAGACTTGTCCTATTTTACATGTATGATTTTATGATTTACACATAATCTATATGTATAATATATACAAAATCTGTGAAAATGGCTATTTCACTTTTCACTCCAGAATCTATTTTTACAGCTGATGATAGACCTGTCAGAATTCCTACTATCCTACTACCATAACTGCGTCAATGCATTTAGTTGCCAGGTAATCATTTTGTAATAGGATTATCTTCATACCTGGTCTAAATCGATAGCCATCATGTATCAATAACTTAATAAGCACTACAGTTTAAAAGACCATTCAATTTTACACACCACATACTTCTATCAGCACAACTTAGGAAAGTATTATGGTGCAAACTACCTTGGCTACAAAGAGATTCTATTAAGAAAAACAAGGTGCAGGTGAGAGGAGAGGGGGGTCATTCTCAAATGGCACTGAAATATCCTCCTAGGAACAATGACTCATGGTCTTCCTTGCTGGCATGACTGGGTTCTCCCAGAAGCAGCCATTGCCACTAACCCAGAAGGGCAGGCAGCATTTCTCACCCTCCATTTCTCCTTATGTCATTACTAGCAGAGATGCAACTACCCACGCAGAATTCTAAGGACTAAAGGACAGTTTTGCAAAATCAAATAAAAACAAGGAAGATAACTTTATAAATCAACCTACATTTCAAAAGATGAGAAAAGTGTCTAGTTTTTACTTAATACTTTAATTCATCCTGATATCCATGTTATTTTTAATTTAAAAAAACCTATGTAATGTGATGGTATACACCTTTGATCTCAGTATATGGGGGCAGAGAAAGTGATCTTTGTGACCAGCTTGTCTCTATAGAGAGTTCCAAAATCTTGGAAGAACAACCACCACCAAAAATCTTTAGAACTATGTGGAAGCAGAACATCATGATACAAAAGCTAAGTGTAAGAGCACACCCATTTTAAAGTAAGCAATTAAATGTGAGAAATTAACTCAAGCTAGTTCATGAAGTACATTCATTTTGTTGAATCCTGAGTCAAATAAACCAAACTTTTGTTTTAGTGAAAGTTATGAAACAGTTAGCTCAGTCCATAATACTTTTAGTAAACTGTTGAAATGAAACTCTGAACAACTCAGAAATATTCAAGATGTGCCTATCAGTGAGCAAGCAAACCTAAGCATGGTTTCAGCCTAGCTACTGAGGCTGAAAAGCAACTCAAGGGGAGAGAGAAACAGATAAAAATATCAAATGTTTAAAAATAGCATTTCTACCCTCCCTTCGGCCTGGACACAGTATGTGAGTATGTAAGTTCACTAACTGGGAAGGAAAGCTGAAAGAGAAGAGCTCTACATGTTCACAGACAGGAAGAGTGGGGTGTGCTGAGTTAACAGGAAAGAAGCAGCACACAGAGGTCAGGAAAACAATTAATAAACACTGTCAAATATATAAGACATAATCACCTTACCCTTCAATAGTAAGGCTTCCTCTCCCCAACCCCATCCACCAGTGGGAGACTGGAGGGTAAAACTGGCTATGTAAAAGTTTCAGAGAAAGAGGATATCTTGATAGGGGAAGCCAATGTGGGGTTGGAAAGAAACTGGGTGCTAAGGAAACCTCCAAGAACTCACAGGATGTCCCTCCAGACAATAGTGGAGGGGGCACCTGAGCAGGACTTCCCCTGTAGTCAGGTGGGTGACCACCCTTGGTGTCATTGCAGAACCTACATCTAATAGAAAATAGAGGTGGAGGCAGAGATCTATTGCTGAGTGCTGGGCAGAGCTCCTGGTCCAGCTGGGAACAGGGAAGGGGTGTCTGTGTGAGCAGAGGGATAGTGAGAAGAGTTCCTGAAGCAATTGCTGGCTGGAGCTCAGGAGGGCTAATTGAATCAGGAGTGGCCACTGGAGATCCATCGGGAAAGGGAGCTGGGCCATCCAAGTGTAGGTAGCTGTACACTGGCATGAGCAGTGTGTGGAGCCTCAATGGGTGGGATCAGACTGTGTTCCTGTGCATTGGCTGGTACCTTGGAGCCCATTCACTGCAGAGGAACACCTAGCCCAGCCTTGACTTTAGGATGAGTGGATCAGATGTGCCTGGAGTAGATGTGCCAAGCTGAGCTGACCCATCTTGGAACTTCTTGCCCTTTAGGAGAGGGGATGGGTGGATGGGGAGGGGAGAGGCTGAAGGCTGGCTGGGAGGGATTGGGAGGAGGGAAGGGAAGGGGAGCACGGGGATACATAGATAAAAATGAGGTTTTTTAAATATTAAAAAGAAAAATTTCAGGACACCATCTTCCCATTAGAGATTGCCTAAGGGAGCCAAAAGAGATCAGCACACCACCAGATGGCAACACAGAGTCAAACATATTTGCCATTCATTTATTTATCTAGGAGATGTAAGGACAGTAGATCATAATAATGGCCAATATATCAACTGAATGCTGTCTACTCATATTAATAAAATCTTAGAAAAATAAAAATATATCCATAGAAAGGTAAATATTGAAATGGAAGGAGCTGCCACCTGTCACTATATACAGCACAGACCTTCAATTAGTAACTGTACCTTTACTGTGCAAATGGCAGAGGAAAGTAATTAACAATAGAATCTGCCCTTAATTTAAAGGCTTGAAGGGAAGTAATTAAATTTAGTAGAAGCTGTACCTTCTAAGCAAGAGTACATCATACAAACACAAAAGGAAACACAGATTTGAATAATAAATGTAAATTAAAAACAAGATCTGACTACAGAAGTTAAAGAGAAATGATCATAAAATTATTTTTCTAAAGAAATCTCTTTTCACAGAAATAGTTTATGAAACTATTTTAATCTAGGCAAAGGTTTTTATTTGAATCTTGGCTGATGTTTCCAAAGTACAATCTTGCTTTTAGTGTATTTATGCGTGCATAACAGACAGCTTCCTGCAGCTTGAATTAACTGCACAAGTACCTTTCATATCAATGCAGACAGACTTGATATACACTGTCAACATTACTACCAGGGATAGAGATCACAAACATTGCTCTACTTGTTGGTCATGAAATAAAATTGCCAAGCAGAATTTGCGTAGCTCCAGAGGGCAAATTAATGCAAGCAACATGGTTATCAGCAGTCTTTAGCCTGCCTCTCTAAGCTTCTAACAGAAACATTTAGGGAGAGGAAACATTACGTCTGGCTACAGCTGCACATTACACGGTCTATTGAGACTTATACTGATGGCTGAACTGAATAACAAATAGCTGGGTATAAATGTAAAAATCAGAAAATCAATTTTAAACACACATATTTCCAAAACCTCTGAAATATAGCAATGTACAAGAAAGATAATTTCACATAAGTGTGATAAAGTATTCCAGAGATTAAAGTTCAAAAATAAACTTGGGCAGCCTGGGGTCACTATGGTTTCCAGAAGGGCAGTGTGAGAACAAAGTAATACAGGATCATCTATCTGGCTCTGGCTCTGGCTCTGGCCATGCTTGACTTGATAGTCATCAGAAGCATCTTGGCTTCCTATTTGAGCTTTACAGAATGAGGAAAAGTTATTTCACACATTTAACTGAACTGATCAAAATGCTCTGCCTCAAAGTTTCATCTCAAGGTCCTCCATCAAGGATCCAAGTATTAGGCAAGTGTGTAGATAATAATAATAATGATAATAATAATAATAACAATAATAATAACCTAAGGAAATGACATATTTTTAAATGCTCTGCAGTATGCTAATACATCAGAACCATTAAAGGAAATGTTGTTACATCTTTGTTTGCTTAAGAATTAGAGAGAAGATAAAAATTTCTTTTCCCGGGCAGTTTAAGAGCCTGCATAACCATTTTTGTAGAAAAGTTTGTATTATCTTCATGTATTAGTGTTTGACAACCAGCGCATGTTTATACTTAAGAAAGCCAGTGACACAGGACTACATCTGAGATTAGGTATCACATTTCCTATCATTCAAACTAGGCCAGTTCTTACAGCAAATGAGGTCCACTACTAATGATGGCAATCGTACAACAGTGACAAGCTGAGATTACCCTATCAGAGCATGTGACACGTTTACTCTATCTTCAATACTAAGAATGTGAAAGGGAACTGGGAGTCATAACTGGAATGTCAAATGAGTGGTGGCCATGCCCTCATCTTTCATCATCTGTGCCTCCTATTTTCAATATCCATTCAAGTAAATTACCTTCTAAAGGATGTTCAGGGAGCAAAAGATGAACTAGACAAAAACACCTGTTGTTCACACACCTAATCCTGTGGATCACAGCAGACTCAAATCTGATCCAGTGGAGAAGGACACTACTGACTCTTTTGCAGCTTTTTCAGATAGGAAGAACTATATATATAAAATCTTCCCAGTTTAAACTGTTCACTTTTTGCTATAACCACTTAACCGAACCAAGCTCACAAAAGACTAACATACATGAGCACTGTCATGGAAATATTGTATTTCTTTAGTGCTCTTAGTGATAAATAATCTTTAAGAATCTTGATGTGCCAAAAATGATGTGGCAATATAATATTAATGTCACATGATCCATAGGTTAAACAATGAAGGTCATGGCTGGGGAAATGGCTTATGGTTCTTGTTGAACAAACATGCGTACCAGGGTTAAAATTTCAAGAACCAAAGTGAAAAGTTTTCCATTTATCCTGTAACTCCACTTCTCAAAGGACAGGGGAGAACAGGGAGATCTATGGTGTTTGTTGGGTGCCAGCCTCGCTCTAGGTCCAGTGAAAGATCCTATCTCAAGGAAATAAGGTAGAGAGTAATAGACCCTCCATTTGTGTGCCTACACATGTATGTACACAACACACATAGAGTCCCTTGCTTCTTTCTTTCACACATAAACACACACACACATATTTTAAACTAAAACTTTTCTACATTAGCATACATGTATTAGATATTAAGGCATTTTGGACAAAGTGTGAAATTACTCTTAAAAAAATAAAAATAAAAAAGAGGTCTATGGGAAGTTAGGAAGATTCAACAAAAAAACCCAGGACTAATTCAATTCAACATGGCCTAACCAAAATAAAATTGAAGGTCCTTCCTGTCAAATTAGTTGTCTCCCTGAAGAATACCCTGGTATATCAAAGGGCCACAAACTGAAGGTCAGAATAACCAAAAGTTTAATAATTGTACTCTAAGAACATTTTACAAACTCTTGGAGAACATCTGGAACTTAAACACCTGGTCCATTTGAGACTTCGAATGTGTGGAGAATTAAGCTCAGAACAAGCATAGCCATTTTTGTTCATTGGCAAGCCTTTTAAAAATTATATAAAAAGACTAGGTTTCAGTACAGAAAGATGCTTCACTTGTTTCCAGATAACAGCAAAGCAACTGATATCGCTGCTGAACAGGTCAGCTGTGACTCCTAAATGCTTCTCTGCTGTCTAATTGAATTGTAACTATTCCATCTGCAGAAAAACTGGAGGAATACGGTGTAGTTTCTGATCTGAACTATATTTACAAGACCACAATGGAGTCAGTTTGCTACAATAGAGGCACACCAGAAATCTGGAAAATTGGTAACTTAAAGGCTAATGTACTTTAGTTCTGGGATAATTACATTTCTTTAAATGAATTCTGTTGATTACCTAAGAATCTAAGATATCAAGAGCTCAAGAAAAATATTTCAGGAAAGGGAGGGGGAGACTGATTAATTGTAATTCATCAAGAAAACTCAAGAAATGGACAATTTGAGTTGCCCTCACTTACACCTTACAATTGGGCAATTATAAAAACTGCCTCTCAGAATATTTACTGCCTGAATTTGCATACAAAGCTGTAACAATATATTTACATTTCAAAAAATACCAAAAATAAAAAGCCTTGTTGGTATGTTATACCACATAGACAACCTTTTATTCAAACCCAGTAATCTCACTTCAGTTCTGCAAATGTTAAAAATAAAAAATGCAAATTGGAAACCTTCAAATTAGACTATAAAGTGGTATGCTCAAAACATAACATATAACTAACAATTTTGTTTGAAAAGATAGCATAACACTCATAATGGGGAATCTACCATATATACACCAGCCCTAAATGAATGTTAACTATACAGTAACTTAACTATAACCCAATAAATATTTCCTTGATAACAAGTCTGCCTCACTTATCAGAAAGGAAAATACAGACTCAGATACAGTTTGTGGGATTTTGGAACAATCATGTTTCTGTTTTGCCATTTCTCTGAAATAAAGCCATCAAAGAATTTTTTCTTTAAAATTTTCAGCAGTTTTAGGCTGTAATATAGATTGTAAGGTTAATTATAATGCCATAATATGGCACAAAGACTGTAAATCCGGTACTTTAAAAAACAAACAATAAAATCATTAAAACATTTTCTTCCTATAAGTTTTCCACTCTAAGCCGAAGCACATTTTCTATTTTATGGATTTTAAAAATCATAAACCAAATGAGCAAAATATAATGTACATTAAATATAATTAACTCCTTTTACTTTGTGTTTAAGAATCCAAGTGTCTAAGAGTCTCAGTGAACTTAGAAATGAAGTCTGGTGTCTTGAAGCATAAAACCAAGGCAGGATGTTTTTCTTGTATGAGGACCAGAACTTAAGGACAAGGCAAGAATGCATGAAGCAGTGGGTCCCTATAGAAACATTTTATTTTTAAATCAGTGGTACAAGAGTGGCTAGGATTTACGACTACAACATAAGGTCAGAAGAATACAGCTGTACTTGCCCCTGGAAGGCAACAGTGTCCATACCTCAACAAATGTTCTCTACTGCCCTTTGTGCTTGAAGCTAAACTAAATTGTGGTTTCTTGTTTTATACCCTAGAAACAGAAGATTGGTGATAGTAGATGCACAGTGATTGAGATGACAATAAAGCAAATGAAGCCCTAAAAAGTAATAGCATTTTCCTCCAATTATATGATCATCATTGGAAACCCAGAATTTTGACAAAGTATTCAAACATCAGAGAATGGAGTTGGTATCACACAGTTAAGAACCATGGTATTGAGCCTCATAGTCTGATTTCTGAAAGCCCTATAATGAGGATAGAGTGGATATACATTCCATTCTTTGGCTGTATTTTTGTTCAACAAAGCCTGCAATTTTCAGTCACTTGAAAATGTAATTATAGATAATGTTTGCATCAGTAGCAAGAATACAATAAGCACATGGGGCATGAAAACCCCACTCCAATCACATCCTCTTAGGTTACAGTGCTTGTCTCCTGCCAAGAGTAAAGGCACTTCAACAAGCTAATATTTGGTGTGAAATTGTTGATCATTTGGATCAACCCAGGCATGAATTCTACTCTAACTTTGCTATTAACTCTTATAGACACTCGGTGTTAAAGAAAAGACACACTTGTAGTTTTCTGAGAATTCGGGGTCCTAGTAAATGGTTATGCACTTAAGCAAAAGCTATGCTACAGAGAGGGTGAGGAGTGACGTAAGGACAAATGAAATAGCCACATGTGAGGTGAGGACAGCTGTCAGTCACCTAGCATCTTGTTTAGATTTCACTTCACTTATTTCCTATTGGTTAATTTAAGGGGTTGAAATAGTTGTAACTCTAGAAAAGATGCTACATAATATCGCCAATTAATGGAGACAATCACCACCACTTGAGAGCCTTTTCCTGATTTGTAAAAAGTAGAGCTACAGTTACCTCAGGGGAAAAAACGAAAACAAAAACTGTTCATCTGAATCAAATTCAAACATTCAGCAGCTATAAGTAAATCCCTGGAGTGAAATTCCAGGAGTCTAATAAATCCTTACAAGGAAACTAGATAAAATATACAATCATAAATGAAAAAAAAAGGCTCCACCTTAACATTCAAGGTGATTCTTTATCCTGAGTAGGTAAAAATCTACCTTAGACACAGAGATCTTGAAATTAGTATGTTCCCCTTTCCATTGATGTATCGAAAATACTATTGCCATCTAAACTAAAAAACTGGGTCTTGCTATGAAATAAAATTTTAAAAAATAACCAGTTGGTTAACTACAAAGCTGTATCTAAACAAATATAAAAATCCTTGCACCAAAAATTCAGGAAATATGGGACACTATGAAAAAAAACAATCTAAGAATAATAAGACAGAGGAAGGATAGGAAAGTCAAAGACATAGAAAATACTTCCAACAAAACCATAGATGAAAATTTCCCTAACCTAAAGGAGTTGCCTATCCAGATATAAGAAAAAATGAGAACACCAAATTGATTGGACAAGAAAGAAGCTTCCTTTGCCACAAAATAATAAAAAATCTAAATGTATAAAAGAAAGAAATAATATTAAAAGCTTCAAGGAAAATGATCTAGTAACATACAAAGGCAAACCTATTAGAATTAAACTGGACTTTTCAATAGAAACTCTAAAAGCAGAAGAGCTTGGATGTGCTGCAGTCTCTGAGACTACAGATGCCAGTTCACACTACTACACCCAGAAAAACCTCCCATCACAGTAGATAGGGAAAATACCTTGCATGATAAAGCTATTTTAGTCAACATCTATCTATAAGTCAATACCTACAGAAGGCACAAGAAGGAAAACTCCAACATAAAAAGGTTAATTATACCCAAGACAACACAAGAAATAATCAGAGACCAGAAAATCATAGAGGGAACCCCCGGCCTGCCTGCTCCTGTCAGTCCAGACCCATTTTATTATCTGACAAAATAGACTTCAAACCAAAATAAGTCAAAAGAGATAGTGAAGGATGGACAATACATGAAGAAAAAAGATCTACTTAGGATATTGCAATTCTTAGCATATAGGTGCCAAACACAAGGGCACCCAATTTTGTGAAAGAAACGCTACAGTTTAAATCACATATTGATCCTCACACATTGATAGTGGAAGACTTCAGTACCCTACTCTAGACAGGTCATCCAGACACTAAAGAGAGAAACACTGGAGATAACTGATGGACCTAACATATTCACAGAGAATTTCACCCAAACACAAAAGAACAGACCTTCTTTTAAGCACCTCATGGAACTTTCTCCAAAACTGACCACATTTAAAAAGAAACAAAAACCAAAAAAAATAACAACAAAAAACACCCTGATGTGGGAGATTATGTTGTTACATTATAAATAATTGTCCTACCCACTGGTTTGGTAAAACGTGCTGATTGGCCAAAGGCAGGAAGTGTGGGCGGGGCTACCAGACTAAGAAAACTCTGAGAACAGGAAGCCCAGAGCAGAATGCCAGAGAGAAGCAGGAAGAAGCAGAGGACAACCATGCTGCTGTGAGAAAAGGTACTGAGCCCCATGGCTGAACAGGATGAATCATAGGTTAGATGAAGGGTAGAGAGCTAGCAAGTGATATGGTTGGGCCTTAGGTCGATCAGCCTAAAACTACTGAAAGCATCTGTGTGTCTCTGTGAAACTGTGGGCCAGCGGGCCTAGACCTTGAGGTTAGGACCAAAAGTCTGGGCCAGAAACCTCCTACTACACCCTGACATAATATTCTGCATCTTATCTGACCATCATGGATGTAAGCCGTAGAATACTAAGAAAAATCACACCCAAAGGAGTTGATGGCAAGAAATAAGCTAATCAGGGAGAAAATCAAAAATCAATACAAAGAATCAATGAAAAAAAAAAGTTGGTTCTCTGAAAAAAAAAAATCAGTAAGATTGACAAATCCTTATTCAAACTAACTAAAGGACAGAGAAAATATTCAAATTAACAAAATTAGAAGTGAAAGGGGAACATAAAAGCCACCAAAGAGACCAGGCAGTGGGGTGGTGGCTCATTCCTTTAATTCCAGCACTCAGGAGGATCTGTGACTAAAGTACTGAGGCAGGGGGATCTCTGTAAGTTCTAGGCAAGTCTAAGGCTGCAGGGCTATACAGAGAAACCCTGTTTTGAAAAAAACAAAACAAAAAAGACACCAAAGAAATCCAGAGAATTAGATGGACATACTTTAGAAACCTGTAATCTACCAAAATTGAAAAATCTAAAAGAAATGGATAATATCCTAGATACATATTACTTACAAAGTTAAAATCAAGATCAGATAAGCCACTTAAACAGATTTATAACCCCTAATAAAATAGACTAAGTTTCCTATCTGAAAAACCCAGAGCCAAGTGGGTTTAGTGCAGAATTCTATAAGACTTTCAAAGGAGTCTTAATGCCAATACTCCTCAAATTAGTCAAAAACTCAGAAACAGAAGGGACATTGCTCAATTCATTTTAGGAGGCCACAGTTACCCTGACACCCAACAAGAAAATAGAATTAAGGATCAATATTACATAGATGCAAACATTCTAAATACTTGCAAACTGAATCCAAGAACACATCAAAAAATTGTCTATTATGATCAAGTATATTTCATTCCGGATATGCAGGGATGGTTCAACATCCATAAATTGATAAATATAATTCACCATATTAACAAACTGAAGGACAAAAACACATGATAACTCTCATTAGATAAAGCAGGGCCTTTGAGGAAATCCAACACCCCTTCATGATAAGTCCTGAAGAAACTAGGGATAAAGGAACATACCTCAACATAATAAAGGTAGTTAACAGTAAGTCCATACACATCAGCTTAAATGGAGATTACTTCAAAGCAGTTCCACTAAAAGCAGAGCCCAAACAAAGTTGCACACTCTCTCAGTGCTATTCAATATAGTAACTTGGAGTCTTAACTAGGACAATATGACAACTGAAGGAGATCAAGGTCACACAAATTAGAATGGAAGAAGTTTGTGGCCTTGGGAGGATCTAAGAACTCAAACATCTTAAGAGCAACCTCTAGGTTTAAACTTCAGGAATTGACAATGAAAGGCCTATAGCTTTGGGAAGATCTGAAGGAAGCCCATGCTTGCCTTTGCAGTACTCCCATTTTATTAAACCGCAATCTGCATCTAAAATATTACAGATCTGAAAAAATAAGATATAAAGGCAAATAATGGTGTGGCTAAAATTCAACTTCTGTGGCTGTTAATAATTAAACTTTGGTGGCTATTTATAATATCTTGGCCCAAATGAAGATCTGCCTTTAAATTAGACTTCTTTGACACTGATAAAATGTGCTAATTACAATGAACTAATTATTTCTCACAGAAACACTTAGTATTTGTGCAACTGTCCCCTTTCTAAAGATCTGCCAGTTTCCCACGCCTAGTTTTGCTTCACCAACAAACTTAGCAGGTAGCAATAATTGCCACCACATTCAAAACCCCTCTGCCTTTATCCAAGTCCCTACCTTGCTCACCTTATATATGAAATGCTCTGCTTTATAAGGCAACAGACTCTGTGTTTGTGAGGTCAATGTCATGTCTTATACAGTTTCTCCAAACAATGTGATGATTTTGGCCACAGTAGAAGTCAAGTACTGTGCTGACCCATTATAGAAGTTATTTCCTAGGCAATGAACTTACATTCTAAGGCTTTGAATTCTGAAGAAAACATAGTCATGACTAATCTAAAAGAATCAAGTGATTTATAACATTAAAATCAAATGATCACATTTACAGCATCTGTTAGGACATTTACTCTGATCTGTTAAGTCTCTAAAAACCCTATCAACAATGTCTGGAGAAGGAGGAGGTTCTTTCATACATACAATTAATATGTACAAAAAGAGAAGAATTAGAATCCACCAACAGCTGGACACCACCTAGATACTTCAACTATCCCACATACTATACTCACTGTCTTATCTTATGATTTTTTTTTCCCTCCTCCAGCTACTAATCCTGCATTCTGTAGGTGTGCTGTGGCTAGAGTAGCTAATGAGGACATTGGGTTGCAAAAGCTGCATTATTTCCTATCTATATTCCAATCAGTGGCCTGAGTTTCTAAAATGCAGGGACCATAGTCCCAATACGTGAGAACTATCCTTAACATTGTTTAGATTATTTTTCCTAAGAAAAAAAACTACAATCTTGGCGAGTTGGTGCAGAGGTGGGTTTTACAGACTGCATATATCAAGACACTGAAAGGACTGTCTTGTTTATCCCAGAATGGGAGGTCTGAGTACAAGTTGGAACATGACATTTAGCTATCATCATGCAGGAAAAGGATGAAAAATATTAATCATCATAATGTTCTTCTGGAAACTGAGCATTTCCTGGAAGTTTACAGGGAAACAATACTGCTTTATGGGTCTTTGCCTGAGACTTTACAGCATGAATGTTCTGAGAGAAAAAAATATTAACATCTCAGTTTAATGAGGTTCCATTATATATGATGCTCCAGGAAAACAGGTGATATGTGGTCAGTTTCAAATACTATGAAACTAAAATATTTGGTCATCCTTGTTCCAAGATAGTCTTACAATAAAACTGTGTGACAGCTGAAAAACATCTTATTACTCATATTTTCTTGACAAGAAATTCTGGAAAGCCATTTTAGACTTGGAAGTGGTCAGCATAAAACAAATTAGAAATTAAGTCAGCAGAAGACCTGGGGTAGATCCATATAAAGAATACCCAGCTATGAAGGTATACATTTCACCCAGCTGAAGAAACTCAAGAAATTCCATGCTATCATACCAAAGTAAGCATCTCTAATGGTCAAAACAATACAAGAGGAAGTTATCTTCATTTAAAAATAAAACCCACACAGAACTAAGGTATTTTTGGATTAAGGAAAAAAACCTTCTAAATTCTTATGAAGAAAACTAAATATATGGTAATGCTAATCAAGACAACAACACCACAAAGGATTGTGTCTCCAATCTAGAGGTCTCTAAGATGCCAGAATTCAGTAAAAACACACTCTAAATGCTTTAGCAATAAAGAGGAAGAAATGCTACCCATCAGCAGATGTTGGGAGCAACTTTTCAACATCTAAATAAGCATGACAGAAAAGAAGGAACCAGGAGTCAATAAAACATAGGCTTGGTGTGAAAAGAGAGGCAGAATTATCCAGCAATAAAAAGACAAATTTAGTATTAATAAATTGTTTTAAGGTAAAAATTTTCACACCAAATAGCATTCCCAATATTCAGGCTTTCCAAAAGACTAGTGTACCATCTCTAGAAGCTAAGCCTATGGAAGGATGCTCTGAGGTAATGCAAGTCATGGACTGAGTGGGTAACTGTATTTGGAGGCCTCCTGGTGACAATTTTGAGGATGCAAACACAGCTGCAGCATAGCCCAATATAGCTGGCCATGACAATGACATCCATAAAGTTAATCACTCTGAAATATGCAGCTGTTCCAGGCTGATAAAGGTGTTTTGGTTCTTCTCTGTCAAAGATCTAAATCTGAGAAGCATATCAGACATGAATATGCCCCTTCTGAAACCGAGGATAGGACCAAAAACAAATGGACCTCTGGCGAAGACTAAAACAAGAGATTATTTACAAAGGAAAGATAATAAAGGCATCAAGAAAACTTCAAAAAAAAATCCGATGGACTTTTTATCTTCACTGAATCTAGACTGAGGTACAAAGAACATAAAGAATAAAATAAGTCTGAATGAAAAAATAATTGTACACCAATCTCCTGCCAAATGCTGTCTTTATGTTGTTCAAAATACCATTCTCTTCTAATTTTCACATAAAAAATTCAAGGACAAAACAAAACAAAACCTCAGACCTCAAACTAGTACATATTTTTGTTGTCCAATACCCAATATACTTTACTCTAGTTTCCAAAAGACAAATGAACTGAAGTTCTACATGAGTGTAATAGGTTTTCAGGGGTTCGTAGGCTCGTCAATCTCTTGTCATGTTCGTTTTCTGTCAATGTTTAGTTTAGGTGCTAGATTCTCATTGCGATACTTAAAATTTCAAGAACTGCTTTTAACATCAACTGAAAGCTGAGCACTGATGATACAGTGCTCTTAAAATAATGCTAAAACCAAAGTAGTACAACATACTCAGTCAGGCCAACATCATATCTAACAACACAGAAAGAAAAGAAACATTGAGGGCTTAGCCATAATTCTCCTATGAGTCCTCATTCTGCTCAAAGGAAATCCCAGTGCATGGCAGCTGAGGCACAAGCACTGAAGCCTAGTACTTTCCACTAATGATAAGTCACCCCACTAGTGAGGCTCTGGCTGTTTACCCGGTAACATATGGCAGAATTATCAGAGTGAACTTCTTCTTTCACTTTTTTTATGAAGAAAGTAATTTGTGTCTAGACCAAGAGATTGAAACAGTCCTGAGACCTTTGAATAGCAGCCATCATAATTTATAGTACATGATTGGTTACCATGCAAAATAATCCTCAAACATAAATTGTTCAGTTATAATCTATACACACATTTTATGTTATGGCACAATTTCCTAAGTTTTATAAACAAAGATCATTAAATGAGAGATATCTCAAGAAAGTGAAGATTATGACTGATGAAATGGAATCTTATAAACACACATTCTCTCTATATATACATGTATGTACACACACACACACACACACACACACACACCACTGCCAAGTAGATCAAGTTTTTGTCTTTTATCTCACAGGAGCAACTGAGTCTCTTTATATTAGATAACTAAGGTCTAAATCTCTTGCAACAAACAGAGATGAAAAGAACAAACAAACATATAATTCATGGATGTAAAGTGGCATCTTAAAACTTAATGAACCTAAGCTTAACTAATGAACTTCAGTAAAAATATGAAAATTAAGTATTTTAGGATAAAAAATCTTAAAATGTTAGAGAGCATAGTAAATTAAAATTCATAGGACTATACATTATGGTAAGTAAAACAGTTTTAAACTGTCCAAAAGTTATGTCACATAAATTATTTAAAGTTAATTCTGAATGCTATGTAAAATTCATCAGTGAGAATTTCAGTCCTAAATAAATCTATAAATGTCAGAAAATGCAGCTACTTCAATGATTTCTAGGGTTATGTCAGAGAGAGGAGAGAGAGAGAGGAGAAACAGAGACAGACAGATACAGACAGACAAAGACCATGTCACTAACGAGACAAGCTTCTTTATTAAGACTTAAAATCAAAACATTACACATATCTCATCTGAAAACCACTGTTACTCAAAAAGGAAATCTGGGTCAACTGGTCGTCCAGATGGGTGATTCCTATCCTGATGTTGACATAAAGGAAGTGCAGATTTTTCTGACCTTAAGGCTACATATGGATGACAGACAAGACAGAATCAGCTGAAATGATGTTTTATAATTTAGTATAAACATAGCCTAAATTTATGTAAATTCTTAGGAAAAAGCTAGATCTAATATTTTGCTGCTAAGTTTGCTGGGACTTTTGTTAACTGGAATAATTCAGCTCAAATTTGAATCTGTATTCATTAGTCATTTTGAAAACCATATGACTATACATCTATTATCATTACTTTTTAAATTATCAGCTGATTTTAAATATTAATTTCCATATCAGAATATGGAACATAATATACAACTTAGAGTTTATAAAGCAGAATGTTCATAAACCTCAGGTTGGCACTAAAAAAAAAGTGTAAATCTCCAATCTGCTCACAGAAAACATTTCAGCCACATAAGTGGAATCGTATTTCTATAGTAATAGTTGAAGTATTCACTTTCTGTCAAGCTTGAGGACAAACGGGAAGAGGGAAGCTGTTCAAAGCCTCCCTAAATGTTCTCCTATTTCTTTTATAAGTCCTTTAGGAGGGGTGTGCAGCTCACACTAAATGAAAAAGACATTCCCAGGAGGAGGAGGAGGTTGCTATCCCTTCACATCTGGATTCAGAGCAGGAAGATATTGGATAGCACAATTAAACAGTGATGATGCTAAAGGGGAATAATTATTTTACAATTACCTGTGAGCATCACATTTACTGCTCTAATTAGTTTTTGTTTCCCACATTGGTTTTTCCAGGAACACTCACCTCCATTCCTCTTAGGTTCAGCAAGCGTTTTTTCTTAAGGAAAACATAAAAATACATTTTCTGCACGGCTACACAAGTAGCACAGCACTGATGCTGGCTTCATTATATGACTTGATACTTCCGCGACAGTGGAAACAGACAGGGTAGCATGAGAACTCGGAGGTGCTAATGAACTGGAAATCATTAGTGTTTTTTAAAGCCTCCCTTTCTGGAATTTTGTAAAACAAACATTATATTCAAAGCTATCTAGCGCTTTGTGATGACACAATCCATATCTAAGAACAAAAAATATGTCTCTTCCCTGAAGAAATAAAATTGTGCTTAAAATTATGACTTTCTAAACATGGGTGAAGTTCAGATTTGGAAGTAAACCAAAACAATGACTTAATTCCTTAAAACATGCTGAAAGTATAAGATTTCCATTTAAATGCAAATCAGGGATGCTTATGGATTGCTGAACATTTATGAATGTGGTTCAATTTTGTCTGTTTTTTTTTTAATTCCTGTTAATGAACTTAGATTTCTGTTAATAAACATTACCTGAATTTCTGCACAATATTTGGACTTTAACATATGCTAGCTGTATCTAAATTCATGTGCATCAGATTTAGCATATCATAACATTACATGTTTTATTGGAATTCAATGTGTGTTTAACAAGATCACATATACCAGAAAAAAAAAAGACTAAAAAGAAATTTAAAGTTTGAAGATTTATGTGAAACAGAAAGACTGCATTCTTCAAAGGCTAAATAGTGCTACTCTAGCTGTTACGGGAGAAAAAACACACTCTGAGGTGGAAAACACCATCCCATGAAATCTTAATTACTAGGTTCATATCTGAAATCCTATCTCCTTTTTATCTTGTCTTTCAAGATTCTTGTTTTCCTAGATTGTTGCATCTTATCAACAGATGCTGCAGTAATCTCAATAGATTAGAGATAACATTCACATCCTTAAAACCCATGGGACAAGAACCAAGGTCTCAGAAGGCAGCTGATACTAAAGTATGTACTGTTAAATGAAAAACTTATCCCAAAATATTTTAAGATTCTTCATTAAAGAACAATAAACATGCATAGCTTTTCTTCCATAGTTTTATTTTAATCTCCTTTTGTGACTATGGAATCAGGCACTGTCATTAATTTTGGCTTTTTATTGTTTGTAATACATTTTCCACATAAAATTTAAAAGCAATATAAAAGGTGGGGAGGGAGTACCAAATGCCTTTAATCTTCATCTTGCTAGTTAACTTTTTAAAAAAGTTTAAATCAATGTATATCCTAATTAGGTAATAAACAGATGTAGTAATTTGAGTTTGAATAGAAACCAACAGTATGTATAGTAATTCTAAGTAGATGATACATGTTTGTCAGATGGCACAATTTTGGTTTTTAATCACCATTTGTACAACAGGAATCTACCCTCTAGAACTACCATGAGGATTAGAGACCATAAAAATCAAGTGTTCTGGCACACAGTAGCCACACAACCTACTAAACACACA
Source organism: Phyllotis vaccarum (assembly GCA_033318265.1). Classification (NCBI taxonomy): domain Eukaryota; kingdom Metazoa; phylum Chordata; class Mammalia; order Rodentia; family Cricetidae; genus Phyllotis; species Phyllotis vaccarum. Next base: position 6,361,747 of record JARWLC010000011.1, read on the forward strand.
TCTTTACTTTTACAGAAACAATAATGACTATGACTCCTGAGGCTAGTCCTATTGTCCTGGAAGAGTTTCTTAATCTATAAAATGAGGTCGGATGAGCTAGTCTCAAAAGCCTTTTTAACTTTAACAAAGGTGTCCTGAGGAACCCTCTTCAGTATACTTTCATACAGACAAATTTTTTTTTGCCTGTTTATCAACAAGCAGATGAATTCCACAAGTTTATTAATTTATAGTCAGGATAATTTCTTTTCTTTAAGGCTATTTACTAAATGTGAAAAGGTGAGATTTCATTTTATCAGTAACCTCTTCTCAGCCTTCTAACTCTGCTAATCTAAACACTGATACTCAACTAATAATTTTCAGGCCACACTGTTTCATCTTCAGTCTCTCATTTATACACTATTATATATTGGTTCTGCTTAAAAAGCCAAAGATAGGAGACTCTAAATGTATCTCTAATGAGGTTAAAACAAAGAGGAGACACTCATCTCTATTCTCAATTAAAACAAAATTCTCAGCTTAAAATGAAATAAAAAAAAAGTTCCTGTTTTCATTATGCTTTGCTATAAATAGTTGTTTACAATAACACAAAAAATAAGCAGCCAAGATTATTTAAAATGCTTATTTCCATTTACTATTTTGTTACTGTAGTTTAAAATCCCCAAACTTTGAAGCATATGTTATGGCAATTCTACACTACTGCAGAGCCTTAAGTGACCTGGGCTCTTTAAACATTGGTGGCTCATGGGGCCATCAAGTGTAATAATTCATCTCAAAGCTATTTGTTCATCTGCCTGGAGGACTCAAACATATTACATCTTGAAAACTTATCTAATATATTCCTGTGGGAAAACGCCATTGAGAAAATATGTTCTGCTGATTTAGAAAATCAACACCAGAAAAGCCCCTATGCTTTATTTAAACTCCTTTTATAAAAGGCCAATATCTAGCAGACCGCATTTTTAGTCCAATGGCAATATACCTCATATGACAACCAGTCCCCCAAACAATAAAATCATACAGCTGTCTTCTGCAGTGTCCGAATATGGCCATAAAATACACTGCCTGGGTGAGTTTCAAGCATTTTAAAAGTTATGATCCCATTCATATACCTCTAGCCCCCAAACATAATCTCTAACATGAGTTAATTACAAACTCTTGTGGAAAATGTGTCTCAACCATTCTCAGTACTGCGGAGATGTACAAGAGTTATCTTATTCTTTTGTTTCTTAATCCATTTAAGCAATAGCTGACAAACACTAAGAACAATCTGGAGTTGATTCCAAAGGCTGTCGTTTGGAAATCATGAACTTTTGGAAGGAAAGTAGGGTAGAAGTCATATTAAGATTCATAAGAAAAAAGAAATCTCCATGGCTGAGATACAAAGGCTCCGTTCAGAGCTAAGAGTCTGAACAAGCCACATTCATCTACCAAATGAAAAGGAGGAATTAAATTTTCATAATCCATAATTTAATTGTCAAGAGACTACATCTTTCAGAAGCCATCAATGTTTTAAATTCCTAGAGCATTCACAAGTTATATGTATTATGTCACTTATGTAGCAGGTGACCATAAATTCAGAACCATCATCAATCTAACCCCTTGATTCGGCCCTAACAATCTAACATAATAGGGAGACACACCTAGGATTTACAAAGTAACTTGTGTGCAAATATGGGATATGTGTGTACAAGGTTTATATTTTAAGAGGAGGACAGGATACAGGTCTCTTAAAACTATCATGAGAATATTAGTAATCAAGATCGATTTTTCAGAGAAAAGTGCCAAAAGAGAATTCAATATTTTCATTTGTTATCTTATTATCTCTGAGACAGTGAACTTGACCGTGTCGTCTCATGTTAGCAGCCCTAATATCGACTGAAAAGACAATTCATATTTAATCGATTCTATCACCTTTATCTCCCACTTGATTTTATTTTATTTTTTTAATTATAGGGCTTCAAATAATTGGCCACTATGGAGCTTCTCAAGATTCTCAACTCATACCAGAAAAAGAATCTAGCTTCGCAAGGGAAAGTTAGCTGCCAAGGAAATGGATCATAAAGCCTGGAATGGCCTGAGCATTTTGAAGACGACCATAAGGTGCCAGAAAGCATATGAATGCTAGTCTCACAGCGGAGAAAACAGGAAAAAATTGTACATTATCTTACTGACAGCATCCCCCCACTCGCATACATTATCAAATACCTCACTTGATAAGAGAATTATATAGATCCCTGGTCTCAGAAGGACATACACTTTTTCCATCTCTCTCTGGCAATTCTTTCTATCTTGGGGTTTTTTTTACATAACATGCCAGAAATACAAGTGGATCCTACTGAGATTCCTGAGCTAAAGAGAGAAACTTCCACAGGAAGACAAACCAGCCAGATAAAAATTATACATAGTTTCCTTCCCTCGCGGATCCCAGCGCTCTACTAGTTCCAATAATCGCTCCCTCCTAGTTTGTTGACACGTAAAACAACCTGAATCACATTAATTATTAAATCACCGACTGCCTATCAGACAAAACCATCCCGATTACGTAAAAATTACCTTTAATTTCTGCGGAGTACACCTGGCTAGTTTAAGGGGTTTGTAATTAGCCCCTTTCTCTCTCGTGTCCTCTTTTCTTCCATCTCAGGACTGAGTGCAAAAGCCAGGGATGTTCTGCGGGGCCATCCCGCATTTCTAATGACACGAGCATGCAAAGCAGCACGCGCCCGCCCCTCCCGGATCCCGCGCCCTCTCCCGCCGGTCCGATCGCAGGACGCCGCGCCCAGCTCGGGCCCCCGGACGCCGCGCGACCTCTCGCGGGTCTCCTCCCGCCAGCCCCGCTCCAGCTCGTCCCGGGAAGGCTGGCCGCTCGCTCACCCAGCTCGCCCCGCTCGCCCGCTCGCCCGCTAGCCCGGCTCGCCCCGCTCGGCCCTGCGCCGTCCCAGGCACGTCCTCAGAAAAGAAGACACTAAGGGAGGCGGCCGCTTCCTCGGAGGAGAAGACGCCCCGCTCGGCCGCACGGCCGCTAGGCCACTCACATTCTGTCAGCAACGAGCAGGCGGCCCTCAACCATCATGTCCGGGAGGAAATCCAGCTTGAAGGCAGAAGTCATGTTCTCAGCGCACGCAGCGGCGGCGGCGGCGGTGGCGGCAGCGACCGGGGCCTGTGCGCGCGTCCGAGCGGCCGCGGGCGGGCGGCGCGAGACAGGCAGGGACAGGTGCGCGCGGCCTCCCCGGGCGGCCGCCGAAGCGGGCACTTGTCACATTCTCTCCCTCGCGCGCTCCACCAATCCCCTCCGCCAGCCAGCGCCGGGGCGGCCCGGCTGCCGAGCGCCAGGTGCGGCGGGTGGGGGCGGAGCTCCCGGGGCGGCCGCTCCACGCTTAACCCCTGCGGGCCCGCCCGCTCGGCCCCGGCGCTCCGGCCTCTGCGCACGGCCCCACGAGCCCCCGGGCGCCGAGCTCTGTGCAGCTCTGTGCAGCTCTGTGCAGCTCTGTGCAGCTCTGTGCAGCTCTGTGCAGCTCTGTGCAGCTCTGTGCAGCTCTGTGCAGCTCTGTGCAGCTCCGCGCCGGGTTCCCACGGCCACGTGGAGTGCGAAGCCGCGGGAGACAGTCGCCGCGAGTGACCTCCGTGCCCCTAGGGCTGCAGCTGGCCCGCCGCCCCTGGGACGATATTTTAATATCTGCTGGAGGCGAAGTAATTCAGAGAAATGGCCCGAGTGGCATTTGAGGACAAACGTGCTGCCTTCGATATCTACTTCGACACCAAGAAATAAGAAGGGTCTTAAAATGAGAAACAGTAATAAATGGAATTGTTATTTTAAAAGAGTAACTCAAAATTGAGGTTTTTCTGTTATTTAATGTAAACATTAAAAGCCAATCCTGTGACTTCCTGTCACACTTAAGATTTGTGGGAAGATATACTGCGAGGAATTGAAAGAAAAGCGACAAATACATAGATGCTTAGCAAAAGATTTCAGGAAAAGTAGTTTATAGTGCAGTATGCAGTCCTGGTTTCGTTGTTTGGTTATTTAGGTTAAAGCAAACAGAGTAGAAACACCTATGTTTAATTTCATGTTCTAAGACATCACAAATCCCACACTAGAAACTTTATAGTTTACTTTTTGTGGTAATAGCATTTTTTCCATTTTCAAATGACGTCTTAAACTTTGAGAGAATGCATATGTATACACTAAATATATGTGTACATATAATAACACATACATAGTGTGTGCATATATATGTATGTTATGATTTTGTTTGAATTTATTTTATTTATTTATTTATTTATTTATTTATTTATTTATTTATTTATTTATTTATTTATTTATTTATTTATTTCTACTCCATGCTGTTGTGAAGAAAACCAGAGAATTATACTAAAGAGCTGTTTGGGGGTTTTTTGTTTTTGTTTTTGAGAACAAATGAAGGAATGCCTGGTTTATGGTAGCCAAATAGTTAAACCAAGTGAACAATAGTTAAATTTATCAGACAAAATATGAAGAAAGGCTTTAACTTTTCCTCACCAATTTCATGTGTGACAGTGGGAACTCTCCTTAGAGATTATAAGAGAACATAGTTATGTGTCAATTTTAAATCCAGTTGGGATAATGAGCAATATGGAGTGACAAACTATGCTCTTCAGTTAAATCCACACAAACAAACTTAATTGATTCGATTTCTTTCTTCAGCTGAACAACCTGTCAGGCTTTTAGCCTCCTAACTGCAAGATAGTTAAAATGGAAGGCTTGATTAACTTTTATTTTTAAATATTGCCTTTCTGGAGGAGCCAAGTTCCAGTTTATAATCACAGAAATTGCATAAAAAAATGAACAATTAGAACAAAACCATACCCTAGTTTTTCCCCTTAATTCTAATCTTCTTTTATTCCTTACCAAGCTATTGCCACTACTTTTGAAATTATCTTACTGGAGTAGTTATCTGAATAACTGAAGACAAATCTTGACGATTATATACTATTTTCAAAATCCTGAATGCATACAATGAGCTGATTGTATAGTAAACTTAAGATCAGTCTAACAGAGTCAACCTCCAAAACAAAACACAACCACAATAAAAAGAAAAGTATTTTCAAATTAGCTACAGAATAAAGCTCCATATGTACCTATGTTCTATAAGGCAGAAAGTGCTTTATCAACATACACACTTCTAAAATATTTATTTCTCTTTGATTGCATGTAAATTACTTAGAAGAAGCTGTAGGGATGCCCTCTTACTGACTTAAGCCTTCTCAGCAGTTTGTTAAATTCTAGCCTCAAATCCCTTGAGGCAATAGTGGATTCAAAGCAGCTTTTAATCATACTATAAGGAGGGTGAAGTAGGATGTAAGTAGGTCATAGGGAGAGAATTACAAGTGCATAGGTTATTGCCTTATTTAACAACTACAGTGTAGCATGCTTTTCAAAACACATTTGCTTTGGCCATTTGAAGTTTGAAGCAAAACCAAGATTGAAAATAAAAGAAAACCACACTATGTGTAATAAATACAATGAAGATGTGAACCAAGAAAAGCTTACAGAGTGTAGCAAGGTTTAAACACTCTGGCTGGCAAATACACAAATAATGGGGTGATTGCATAGGCACCTGATGGAGAAACCACAGAGAAGCAAAATGTGCACACTCCCCCACCTGACAGGCGATTCATAATTCTTCCAATGACAGCTTTTATTTCTCATGACTATTCAGTTTCTATGATCATGTCATATGCATGATGTCGTTTTCTGAAAATCAACTCAATCATAAAAAAATAAAATACACAACCAAATAGCTCTTGAAGAAAAGCTTTGTTTTCTCATTTTACTGCAAAGAAACAAAGAAAGAAAGACCCAAAAAGGACTCAGCAAGGGTCCCTTTAAAATTTCCATACAGCAATGAGCCATCAGGTATCATGTTTTGGCAGTTAAAATTAACTGGCAGACAGCTTCACTGGGCCACAATTGAACACTTGGGTTCAATGAAGAGCAATTTTAAAGCCAAGGATCTTATCAAGACCAGTGAAAGGGGATCAGGACATTAGCAGGGTCTCTTGTGGGCATCAACTAGTTGGTGACACCACCTTGTGCAGATATCCCTAGGGACTAGGCTAGCAGGAACAATGAAATTTCTTCCTGGTTTTAGCTCCATTGGAACAAAACCTTAAGCTCTTCTCTACCCCATCCCCCTACCACCTCTAATTGTCTCCTTTTTTTAATCAACTTGCTATTCATTTCCCAAACAAAAGGCAATTCAAGAATTGGAAGCACTTCAAGGGAAAGTTTCTGAGTGACCTCATTTTATATGAGGCTTTCCAAGGCAAGGCAGTGCGCTGTGCTGTTTCAGCTCCCCTTTTCCTCTTCAGCATCCCATACTGCTTTGTCCAATGGCCATTGTTTGAGCACTGAATTATCACTAGTGTTAAAAACAACTCTCAATAAAACAGGGTGCTAATAACCGCATTGCACATAAGAATGTACATGGCTTAAAATGGAAGAACCCCTTTCCTGCCACTCTACTCGATGAACCAGAATGCATTCTGCTGACTGAATCTTTCAACATTTTCTTACAAAACGTATACTAGGATTCGAAAACTGACACCTGACAGGCCATGATTAATGTTCATAATAAGAGAAGTTTATTTTCTTCTTTGTCGATAACATTGTATAAGAAAAATTTCTATCTTTTATTATTCCTATCCTTAACTCCTTTAAAAGCATTAGCTCTCAGCAATTAACAAAGAAGTGTTAGTATTGTTTGCTGGACTCCAAATGACTCATTTTTAAAAAGCATTTCTTTACTACCCTCACTACTGGCTACTCAATACAAACCAAAGGCCCAAACATCTTTTCCCTATCATACTTTTTAATTCAAAATTTATTAACATAGTTGTTTCAGTTTAACAGAAACAAAATAACAAGCCCAGTGTACTCAGAGCCATTTGGAATAAGAAATGTAGACCCTGTTATGAGATTTTTCCATCATTTCTAGGCAATAGACTTGAAATCCACATGAATTTTAAGTACCTGAGACAATATCTCACTTTGTGGGCATGTGTTTTTCTTGACTCATTCCAGTTTCAATAGCAACTTAGAAAAATAAACAATGCCTTTGAAAAAAGGTTTTAAATAACCCCAAACAAGTCCTTAAGCAATACATTATAAATATAGCTTTTGTTCCATAAAGGTTATCACTTAAAACTTACCACTAATCATAAATCTAAAACTAGCACATCTGCTCTTCCCATATTGAATGCATCCTTAACACATTCCTACAACCAGAGAGGTAAAATTAAATACCCATGCAGATAGAGTAGTTATTAGACAGTCATTTTACATTTTTAAAGGAATATTAAATAGTCTATCTTCCTGGAGAACAGTATCTACTGACATGTTGCGATCTTATTTGTTGTTATTGTCTCAATTTATTTTTAATAAAGCCAAAATACAGCAGGGTGAATTTCTCTTCCTTCTGAGCAGGCCCTTCAGCAGAAGCTGCTTCTTTGTATACCTACCTTCGCACTGGAAACTGAGATGCCCCTCCAGGGCTCTTGGGAGCTTCCATTCCAAGGGAAGAGAATGTTAATATCCTGGGTCTTTCAGACCCGGAGCTTAGCCATCGCCGCATTTCCCCAAATAACCTGCCCTTTCCCCTTTCTCCTCTCTCTATTTCACACCACTCCTGCAGCCTTTAATCTTTTCCTGCTCAGCCTTCTCTTTCTGGGTTCCCCTTACTTTCTCTTTTTCTGTTTCAAATGGGAACCAGACAATGTCTGCACCCTTCTCTACAGCTGTGTTCCTGAGAAGGTGGGTGGCTACCAAAGTGAAGAGAAGAGCTGGCCGAGGGTTACTTATTTGTACCAGAAATCAGATTTCACTTCCCTTGACCAAGGCTGATTTCTGAAGTAGCAACAGCTGTCTATAGGGAGCGGCAGCATTCCTTTACAGACAGCGCCATGAGGAACAAGGGGGAGGATGGGAGATTGTGTACCACGAGACAAGAAAATAGGAAATCAACATTGGGAAGAAGTCTGGGGGTGGGGGGAGAAGAAAAAAAACTTTCCTGTCCAGCATGGGGATTTGAACACAGAAGGCATTGGAGGGCTGGTGGTGGCCTTTGAAGGAATGTTCCAGTAAACTTTGGAAGTTACCGAGATTTGTCAAATGATACTAGTGCCCTTATCTGGCGCCAGCATGGCGGCAGATACAAAATTTATACTTATCAGAATGAAGTTTCTAATTCCGGTCCAATTCACCCATCACGTTTCCCCTAATCCACAGAAAGTTATCTGACTCCCAAACTGTCAAAAGTTTAAAAAGAAGAAATTGCTGCTTGACAAAATACAACAGCTGAAGAACAACAGCTGGGAGTTGTCGCCTGCATAAGGGGAGCCTAAAGAGAGCAGGAACAGGTGGGCACCGACAAAAGGAAATGGACACATGGCTGTGCTGAGCTTTGGGCTTGGGGTTGACTGAGGCAGATCTTATGTCTTTTTAAGAGAAAAAGACAATTGGCCTGACTTGTCTGAGGCTCCTTTTTCCTGAGCAACTGAAAGAAGAGTGAGGTTTAAAGAGACTAAAAGGTTAAGTTTCTATGAAATAAAGCACATGAATCCACGTTACTCACAGCGATAACTGATCCCCAGCAAAAAGATCTGGGCTTCTAAGATCAGAAGATATCTGATTTGGTGTTTACAGATTAGACCCTTTAGGACAAATGATATTTTCAAACTGAGCAAAAAGATCGAGAGATTTAAGGACCAAACCTCTTGGCTTATGAATTTCATTTTGTCAAAGAATTTGCTGGACACTGGGACAAAGTCGTTGAATTTTCTGATGTATCAACTAGATCTTTGTCTTACGTGTGGCCATTACTTCCTAGTAGAGATGTATTCAAAGATGGCTAGGATCCTTGGGTAAGTATAATGTGATAGGCTAGTCATTACTATAGCCATTATATAACTGAGTGATTCAAGTGACCTGGAGATTGAAAATATGTCAAGGTATTGACATCAGGAGAAATTTCCCACTATAACAATAATTCAAATTTGGAACCACCTTTGTTCTATAAGAGAAGCTTTTGAAGATCACAAATGACTATTTAAATTTGCTTTTGATGCTAATTCCTACTAAATCCATTACAAGAAATATTTTCTTTCTTTTTCTTAGGAGAACTACATAAAATCTTCATGGAAATTTTGCCATTTTATGGAAATAGTGTGTCTATCCATGGTGAATATAATGTGTATGTTTTCTCTCTGTCTTGACTCTAACTATGTTGTTAAGTGTGAAGCATTACCTAATTTTCAAGTCTCTCAATTCTCTCTTAATAGAAACAGCTACATTTGCCCTATTTTACAGAAATGTGGCAAGAAAGTAAGAGAGATGAGACTTTGGGAATTAATGAAGAGAAGTGACTAGTGACTAAGTGCAGGAGTTTTTTGTTTTTTTTGTTTTTTGTTTTTTTTGCCTGGTTTAATAACAAAGAGAGACATTCTTTACCCCCTTCCTTATTTCTATTTTGCACGCACTTCACAGCCAAATTCAACTTTCATTTCTATGTATTTTACCATTAATCTTCTTCAGTCATCATTTTCCCTTTTATTCTCATGAGTCTTGGAACTACTTGATGACCAAGAAGTGTCTTTTATTGAACACTGTGTGTATGTTGTTTGCTTGGTTATGACTGCAATATGAAATTTTTAAAATTCACATTTTAAATCTATATATAGTGCTTTAAAATTCTCTTGATCAGTTGCTGATGTGCATATTAAAGTCCAAGAGAAATGAGGCATGGAATACTTCCTTCTGAGACTTCATGTGTGCCAAGTGTGATGGCATATTCCTATAAACCCCAGTGTGTGGGAGACTGAGGCAGGAGGATATGGAATTTGAGACCAACATGGGCTGTATATGAAGATCCTGTGAAAAAGTTTAACAAAGACCTTATAAATTCTAAGCTAAGCATCTGAGAACTCCAAAGTAGTGATGCTTTCAACAATTTTTTCCTTATTCCCTTAATCTTTTTTCCTTTATTGTTGATCTTTATTTCCACAAATCCTATGCTCTGCAAAAAAATTGACTGGAAAATAAGTAAAGTTTAAAAAAACAAAACAAAACTGTGATTCAGGAAAAATATAGCAGCTAAAACCAGTGACCAGTGTCTTGATGAGATCTTGAGTGATGTCCATTGATAAACAGTTTTGTTGATGACGAATGAAATTTATGTGCCAATCAAAGTGGGGATGCTACAGTATAGGTCTTAAAATGGCAGATTCTGAGGCTAGACGGGTGGCTCAGTCGTTAAGATCACATATGAATTATGTAGAGAACAAGAGTTTGGTTCCCAGCACCCCATTTAGCTCACAACCATCTGAAACTCCAGCTCCCAGGTATCTAAAGCATAACCACTTATCCATACACCAACTCTCTCATATGCACATTCCCATACCCAGAATACCCATATACATAATTAAAAACAATACAAACAACTATTTTTTAAAATGGCAAGTCTCACTGGGCCTGGTGGCATAGGCTTGTGATTCTAGCTACTCAGAAGACTGAGTTGGGAAGATCAGCCTGGGCTACAGAGTGAGTTCAAGGTCATTCTGAGCAACTCAGTGAGATCCAATCTCAAAGAAAACAATCTCTGGTGCAGAGATTGTTGGATGGTGTTTGTAATAGAGCTTAACTTCCATATTCAAAATTCTTGATTCAATCCACAGTAACAGGGGAAAAAATGAGAATCAAATATGCAATTGTCCAGGGGAGGCCGTTAGCTGAGCCTGGAGTTGTAGTCCTTTCTGCCATGATCTCTGTTACTCTAGGTGTATGACTTTACTATTCTCACTTAGTGTTCCCCACTCTCTTGTTATCCATGAACAGAAGCGTTCAATTAATGCCAAGCAAAGAGTAACTGTGAGTAAATCTTAATGGTATTCTTTCTATAACAGCATATCATATCAAAATTTTTGTCAGGAAGTAAAAATGGCCATTGACAAGAAAGAAAGCCTGTCTTACTCTTACAGCATTAAAATTTCAGTGGTGTATCTAAAGCCTAACCCAAGTGGAAGATGTGGGGTACTGTTTTGAGAAAGTGGACCTGGGATGCCATTCAAAGGAAAGGAATGATAAACATTATAGGAATGCTGGCCCTTTTTTAGGACCAAGATTTGTGGCTTTCCAAGAAAGTGAAAAAATACTAGTAGGCTGATTTATGCAGAGATCCTGATAGAAGCCAGCATCACTTCTATGCAAAGTTCCTACTGATTGCAACTGTGAGCTTTCTCAAGATGTAGATAAAAAAAAAAAAAAAAAAAAAAAAAAAAAAAAAAAAAAACATGAATTCCAAGTGTACCAGTAGTATGCAAGCTCCTCTTTGAAACCATAACAATTTTTGTTGTGTGGAATACTTTTTACAGGTAAATTCCGAGTTGTTTTTTGGAGTCAGTCTGATAGTTTTGCTTCATAAACTCCAGTGATTCATCCTGATCCTGCCAACAATGGGCAGATCAACCTGAAGTGTGCCAAGATAGCAGAAGCTCAAACTGCCCTTACAATACATGTCACTCTTGTCCATCCTCTCTCTATAGATCCACTTCCTGCTAACTTTGTTTTGACATACAGGAAAATGTGATAGGGTGGATGACAAGAATCAGGCTGTGGAAAAGATGGGCACACCCATATGTGATCATTTTTAATGTCTTTCCATGATGCATGAAGATGTATTGGGAACAAATTGGACTTTTCACCAGGTCAGAGTCCACCAGCAGCAACACACACACACACACACACACACACACACAGTTGTTTTGTGCCATGTGATTGTAAAGGCACTCCAGCTCTCTGCTCCTTTGTGTTTGTCTGAGTGGGTTACAAGATAAAGACTCAGATCTTCATCCTCATACTGCTTTCTTTCTTTAGCAGCCTCTTCCTAATGTCAGCTGAGAAGAATGCCACAAAATTATAACTTATTTCATACCACCACAGCCTTGTGGTTTCTACAGAAGTACCTTATCTCAGAAAAAAAAAAACCCACAAGTCCAATAATTAAAGAGGCAATCTGTAGTTTTGGGAAATGAGAAATAAGAATATCTCTCTCTGGGCACCAAGTCTCTTGGGAATTAGCAAAATAAAGAAATTATGTGAAAGCTGTTAAATGTAATTCAAGAAGACATTATTGTCACTAAGTGGACTTGAACTTGTTATGGTGGGAAGAAAGGTAAATAAATGCCACAGATCAGAGGTGCTGCTAGGCAAACTGCATTCTCTTTGTAGCTTTTATTAAAATATCTGCATTACAAAAAGGTTGTTTCTAATTTCATCATTATCATAATGATAAGAAATCACATTTTGTCTTTCCTTAAAAACGCTGGTACCTTCCACACTGAGCATGTAACATGTTTCTTTCCCATTTCACCTTCCCTCCCATAAACCTAGGTGTTTCCAGGGCTGTGAGCAATGAACTTTCCATCAGCTACATTTTCACCTAATTAACCCCCCTGATTACAATAATTAGTATTGATTCACTCTTTGAATGACTTCCCAGGTATTCAAGCACAATTCACAGTTGCTATAAAGTTCTAGATATGAATATTAGTCAAATGTTCTTTGTCATTTTTCCAGCCCCCAAAGGATATCTTACAATTTTATCCAGTCACATAAAAAGGAAAAGCCAATAAAGAAATATGTCAGGTTCCATCCTTACAAAGAAAAGAATTTTAACACATGGGAGGTTATAGATCATGGTCTGTGGTATACTGAACACATTTATGTAAATATTCCAGAGGCTCCTTCATAAAGGGACTGGGGTTACAATTGCTATTCTCTAGTGAGAGAAACCATTTTACCAGTTTGAATCTTTGCTTATTCCTTTTATTTAGGTCTGAGGTTAGAATTAAATTTTATTTCTATATTTCTTTAGGTCATCATCCTGGAAAATCATTGCCCATGGAATAAATAGCATGATATAGTATCATGTTACTTTTGTAGATATGAAAGTAGACAAGTTTGCCAACTCCCAATGACAATATACTTTTTCTATCCGCATAGAGAAAAACACATTGTTCTGTACAATGGATGCTGGAATAGCATGATGGGCAGGGGAGAGGTTTGGGACTCCAAATTCTAGAAACTGATAATGTATCAAAGTGCCAGAGAAGGGAGGTTTCTGGCTTAACAATGAGCATTCAGAAATCTAAGTGAATATATCACAGTTAAATAATTACCAATTTAGAAAACAAAAATACAACACTGTTATCTCCAAGTGATTTTTTTTTTATTTAAAGGAGTTCCTGACAAGCATTTAGCAAGCATGGAAGACTACTTTCTTCCCAGACCACACACACACCCACACACACACACACACACACACACACACACACACACACACACACTGATCTGCAATCTGTGTTGTTTAGGATTGAAATTTTTCCCATGAAGACAGAACCTGGGTGTGCTAGCAGTAACAGTTGGTTAGTCTCGGATATGAAGCTTCACCCATTACCTTTTATGAGCTCATCCTAAAAGCAATTATTGGTATACCCAATGCAAGGAGCAGTTCAGATCCCATTGGAACTAAGAGAACATAACAAGCAAGCCTTTAAAATCCACTCTATTCACAATGGATAACTTAAAGAATATTATTACATCGCACACATATGCTTTGGGTGTACATAAGCTCTGAAAATATTACTGGCAGGAAATCTCAACTTGCAAAATCAATTCTGGGTAACTGAAAAAATTTATAGAAATAATTCTCTATTAAGTATTTAGTAACATTTTACCTTAAGTTTAAAAAATTAAAATGTGTGTCAAAATCTAAGGAATAATTGCTACCTCATAACTGTGCTTTTATAAATAAAATATAAGTCTGCTCTTTTATTGATGAGCATCACTAGTTTGAACCAAAATCTCCAAGAAATATTTAAAACCGTTTTATCTTTTAATTTTATTCATTTCAATATTTATTCTTTTGTGTCTCAAATTAGGACCTTAGTCTTATTCTATGAATTCACTAATAATATATTGATCTGACACAAACAGTACATTAAGCAGAGCACTAAAACATTATAAATATATATTCTTCATACACATAAACCTTAGGAAGAGGATTTTTATGTAAATCAATAGCTATTATTTTATGGTCTGTTCTTTTTACATCTAATGTGTAATAAAAATGGTTTCAATATTTGAGAAGTTTGAACCAGATTTTTCTATGTTCTCTTCCACAGTCTCATAATTTTCACCTTAGAAGCCAATGTTTATCTTGTAAAATGAAGGGCATCTGGATAGACATGAAATACTTGCCTTGCAGAGAAATGCAGCTTGTAAAAATATAAGCATTAAGTCAAAGATCAATATATTCCATTGAAGCCCTTAACATAAAAAAGTAACAGGACAATAGTTTGTGATCAAATTATAAAGGCAAAAGTTCTTACTTGTCCTTGGATTTTTAAACTGTTTATCTATAGATGCCAAATGGAAAGCTAAAAACTAGGAATGCTGATTACTTATGCATTAAACACATGCCTGTTAACTTCTGTTTCATGCCACATTCCATAAGTCCCCAAAAGGGAACATTCCAAAACCCTAAGTAGTAAGTACAGTAGAAGCAGATCTGATCAACAAGACATTTGCCACAATGATAATAGTATTACAAGCAATCTCAATCAATAAGTTTTTTTCTGTATTTAACAGAGAAGCAAGCCATAAATTTCTAACTTAATCCAACAATGTAACTGTAAAATGCAAAAAGCTCCAAGAATGACAGATAATAAATTTTTAAAAGCATAAAACCACAAATAAGCAGACCCAAAGCTTTTTACTCTGATAGTCCAAACAAACAAGATTACAGGAGATAAAAAAGGAGTGTTGAGGAAAGCACTCACTACACACACACACACACACACACACACACACACACACACACACACACACACACAGAGAGAGAGAGAGAGAGAGAGAGAGAGACAGAGAGAGAGAGAGAGAGAGAGAGAGAGAGAGAGAGAGAGAGAGAGAGAGAGAGAGATGCATTAAGCTAGTTTGACAGCTCCATTGTTCGACCGGTCCCATTGTCAGACCCAAAGATGTATTCAGTGCTACAATGTCTGCTAGCAAATAAACAAAAGACTGCATTTTAAAAAGCAGGATGCCAATTCTATCATAATTCTCTCTCAGCTTCCCAAAAGATCAGCTGTGCCTCCTTCTTGGTCTACGATAGAACCCCAACACCCATGCAGGAGGCAGATATCTGCTTCCCCACACATGAGGACCCAGGACGCCATGCATGAACGGAGGTCTCCAAACAGGTACACATTTTGGCAGACAGGATAAAGTGATCCAAACCTGATAACACGAGAGGACTATTTAGGTGGCTAAGTCCAGATTAGAATGGTATTTGGACCGCGAGTCTAATATGGAGTCTCCTCAGCTCCTTTTTCGATGATTATTCCATGCAGAGTGCATAATAATGAAAGAGGCTTAGACATTGCAAAGGAAAAGACGAACCAACAGCCAGATTCGGAACCTTTAAAACATCCACTGGCTGCTCATGGATAGCAGGGAGCAAATGCATGGTCTGCTTTCAAAAGGCAACTAGTACACATACAACTCCCTCACAACAGTCCTCCTTTTCTCTCTCTCTCTCTCTCTCTCTCTCTCTCTCTCTCTCTCTCTCTCTCTCTCTCTCTCTCCCCCTTTCCAATCTCTTGGTCTCAATTTCCTCTCTCTCTTTCTCTCTCCCTCTCCTTCAGTTCTTTTTCCCCTTCCTTTTTTTCTAAGATAAGGAAACTGCTTGATTCGGGGCAAGATTAGTGTCTCCACCAGCTCTCGAAACTAGAAAAGCCTATATTAAAAACAAAGGACCCAACAACATACCTTAAAAGCAGCTCCTCATTTCTCATAGTAACAGCGGATTTGGGACAGCGCATGCTTTCTACACTGATAGTCTCAACAAAAGCCAGTTCAGAAGTGCGCTCAAACATCAATGCCACAGTCGCTATTCACTAATGCGCCCCCTCTCCTCTCCCTCTCTTCTCTCTCTCTCTCTCTCTCTCTCTCTCTCTCTCTCTCTCTCTCTCTCTCTCTCTCTCTCTCTCTCTCTGCCCCCCCCCCACTCTTCTCCTCTCAAATGCTGAATAGTACAGAAAAGGGCTCCTGCAGACTCACTGAGAAGAAATAATCCTCTCTGACAAGTTAGGTTATCTAGGCATGTCTTTGCACTAGTGAGCCGTGTCTCCCATAGAAAGCTTGTTTGCATGCCCTCAAAGCCTGGCTGGTGTTGGAGCTCTAATTAACTGTCTTAAAGACTGGGGGAAAAAAATTAAGGAACTCAGTGACCTTTTGTTTTTATATACATTTAATAGCAAAACCAATCTGACAGTTTCAGTATCAACTATGAGCAAAGCATCACAGATGACTGAGATTTGAACAGGTCAGTGTGCTCAGAAAGATTTTTGCCTCTTTTCTGGGACACTGCATTCACAGTTGGATTCTTCTGTTCTTCTTCGCTTGTCCTCAGAAAGAGTGACAAGGTCAAGACCCTTGGCCCCACCCTGGATCATAGATGCAGAAAACAGAGATAGAGGGGACTTGGAAGTGTTTTAACTCTGTGAATGCCAGATTTATTATAAATTATAGTTTCATTCTTCAGAAGCAGGGCATCAAGGAAACCAATAATACAAAGGTTGTTTGGTCATAGTTATAGGTACTTCATTCTCAAAAAGCCTCCTCCCCCCATTAGAAAATTTACTACCGTGCTTCTCTATATTCTCAGGGTTTTGCACATACAGTTGACCAGGGAAATACACAGTCCCCTTTCTGATTATTGGAAGAGAAAGAATTCCATGCATAATTAGCCAAGTAGATAGCAAGTTAAATACACACAGATAGAAGACACAATGCTACAGACTGAACAAGTAGTCATTCAAAGGGCAAGTTCAGTCATCATTCTGGGAGGTGGACACTGATCTTGGAAGCTGAGAACACTCTCAGTTTGTATATAATAACCTAGAATGTTTCAAAACAGACCTGGGTCAAAAAATATTGGTGTGAATCCTGAATACTCATTCCTATCTGACTTCAGCACAAAGTATATCCTCCCTAGTAAAATTCTTGACTTGAAATATAAATGAGAATAAGTGAAGAAAAATAGTGGTAGGCTCTGTTTTGCCACCTATTTGAAATAAGATCCCCAATATCCTGCAAGATCCTTGACTTTGGAGCTTGGTCTTAGGCCACCAGAGGGACATGGAGATCTGGGGAGGGGTTTGAGGAGAAAGTTCTTAGTGTATGAATTAGTCTATGGGAATAAATGAAAAGGTAGTCAACTGCCATTACCATTTCTACCCATCAGGCCACTTGACCAAGGTCAGGTCCTGAAACAAGAGCCTTGTCTTGAGGACAACTCAGGTTTTACACATCTCTGCTTCATTGCAGTATATAAGAGTCACAGAGTGCAGATATGAAAATTGCCAGGAAATTCTATCATATGAAACCCATCATGTGCCTTTGAAGTAGAAAAAAGCATGATGTAAATGAACTTGGAACCAGAGAGACCTTGAGGAACTAGAATGTGACCGTTTTCCACTTGTGGCTTCTGCTGAGGGTTGGAGCAGAAGGCTCTTGACCTCCCTGTATCTCTCTTTGCTCTGTATTCAAATGGAGCCAACAAATGCTAATTTATTTTAAAGTACAGTGAAGAGCCTGTAATAAAACTGGATATGTTTGGTCAGTGCAAATATTAATTAAAAAATAAGTGGAATGGTTGCATGGACATCTGGCATGAGGTTGTCTGACAGGAAAGGGTAATGAGTTGGCACAGATGATAACACAGGAAAGTTCCTTTCACACTATTGTGCTCTAAATTTCCAGGTCTCTTTGTATTTAGCCACCCCACAACATTGATAGAGATGTCATAATGTTACAGTCCCACCTAAAAAGTTCAAGTGTAGAGACAGTGAGTGACTTGTCTACAGAATGACATAGAGTTTGACTTCTAGACGTGTGATGAAGGTCATGGTGTAGTAGTGGGGTTTCTTGGTCCCGGGCAGCCAGAGGCCCAGACCCTGCGGCGCCAGACCCCTTAGCCGCCTGCCGCTGCTGCTCAGGCCCCCAGAAATGATTTAGATGCTTATATTAAGCTCATGCTGTTTGGCCTATGGCTCAGGCCCATTGCTAGCTAGCTCTTACTTCTTAACTCAACCCATTTCCATTGATCTGTCTGCCACGTGGCCTGTGGCTCATCTGTGTTCCTTACATGTTGCTTCTTTAGGCTTCAGCTCGGTCTTCCTGACTCTGCCCTGCTTCTCCTACCTATGCTCTGATTTCTCCTCCTACTTTTTCTATGGTGCCTGTCATGGCCCAAAACAGCTCCTTTATTTAAAGATTGATATCCACAACATACAGAAAGACATTCCCACATCAACATGGCCTTCAAGGAACATTTGGTGTAATGAATCTGACTCTTTCTTAATGTGATCATAGCAGCCTGAGAGGAAAGAAAGGAAGTTAATGAAAACTTGGTTAAAATGTTACTACTCTGATATCAGTTCATTTCAAACTTTATTCCAATTTAAGATTAAAGCCACACAAACTAAGCACTCTTGAGGGCAAATTATTACTTGGGTCATCAACATTAGCTAATTTTAACAGTCTTAATTATTAGGTTTGCAAGGGAAATTTGTTTGAAAAATGATAGCAGTAATTAGCAAAGACCAACAACAAAAACATGGATTGTTCCAATGCCCTCTATTTTCAAAAAGACATTTTCACTTCATAAATTAAAACTTTTGCTAAGAATAAAAATTTGGCAAAAGACAAACTAGGAAAGTGTTGTGATGTGGAAATGTTGATGAGAGCTAAGAATTAGCCAGTTTCTTGATCTTTTTCAATTTGAACTTCCTGAAAATTTTTTGAAAGGTAAATTGTGTGTGAGTTTATTTCTGTTACAATTTTCAGAATCAAAAGTGAAATTTTCACATGCTGTACTAATGACTTCAACTGCTTTCCACCTTCTGTGCCTTGTCTTTGCATTTTAGCATTCACATTTCTAAAGTAGTAAAAAGGCGCCATTACAATAGGCTTGTATAATATGAAGAGTGATAAGGGTGTAGGGTCTCTACAGAACCGAAGTAAACTGCACAACCAGAACATCCTTTCAAAAGACTGATACCAAGATAGTGATCTGTGGGGTGGGGGGGTGAAATAGAAACCAAGATGGTCTGGGGAAGATGGTTTTGAACCTATCACAAAGCATTTAAACTCTTTAGAATAATGAGGTGACACTAGGGCTACTTTTCTTTCCTTGGCACCTTCTGAAGTTATTTGCTTCTTCATTATTTGTTCCTCCTATCTGAATCTACATCACCTAAAATCAAGAAGACACTCATTTTCTTGCTACTATAAAACACAGTGGGGCATGGGGTTGACACCTCATAAATTCATGTCCAGTGGCTAGAGTTCTCTGCATAGTATTCTTCTGATACAGTGTCCGCTCTCACTGGCTGGGCATTATACTATTTTTAAAAGTCTGTCAAACCCAATGAGAAGTGGCCACTGAATCATTAGGTAAGAACCTGAGAGGTCCAGAGGATTAGGGAGGTCTTGTTCTTAACTTTAAGGACTATCATGTGCCTAGGGTTTGAATCCTAAGACTTTTTTATTTTTTAAACTTACATTTTTAAAAATATTTTCACTTATTTTGTGTCTGTACATTAACCTATGTTTGAATGTATGTGTGTCTGTGTGTGTGAGTATGTGTGTATGTCTGTGTGTGAGTGTGTATATGTGTGTCTGTGTATGAGTGTGTGTATGTATGTGTGTCTGTGTATGTATGTGTGTGTCTTAGTATGTGTGTGTATGTGTGTGTCTGTGTGTGTGAGTATGTGTGTATGTGTGTGCGAGTGTGTATATGTATGTCTGAGTGTGTATGTGTATGTATGTGTGTATATGTGTATGTGTGTGTAGGTGTGTGTGTCTGTGTGTGAGTGTGTATGTATGTGTGTGTGTTGGTGTTTAGAATGTGCCTACTATAGCACACAAGCGGAGATCAGAAGAAATCCAGGAGTCCTTTCTCTTCTTGCACCATGTGGGCCTCAGGGATCCAAGTCCAGCCATCTTGCCCTACCAGCAGCTACCTCAACCTGCTGAACCACCTTTCCAATCCTATGCTCCTTTAAAGCATCTATAAAAAGGTAAAATTCTGTATTCCTTTCAGTGCTTTCTCTAAGTGTGGCTTGTTGAATCACAGGCTGCTGGGACTAGATGAGACTTTCTGAATAGGAGCAATGGGAGTGGAAGTGCAGTTTGGGTAATGTCTTGGCAAGAAGTTAGCATTTTTATAGGCAAGGACCAAGACTTAAAGTTAGACTGATTTTTATTCTCTCCCTTGGTTTCAGAAGTGGGTCTGTTGCATGCATCTAACTAGTTGTGACACAGCCCCAGGTGTGGGCCTCAGTTCATTTCTTTCAGTGTGTCTTATATTCTAGCTCCTTCTCACTTCGCTGGCTTCTACAGAAAACTGCATTCTTACTTATTTTCTCTGCTGTTGAAAACAGGGCAACCTATTAAGTGTCACATACATATCCTGAATCAGTTACTAATGAATCATAGCCTTATATTTGAAAGTGCTTTGCATTTGATGTTGTTTTACTTTGCTGGGACAGACATGTGATATTGTTTTGAATTCTTTATTACCATTAAACATATTAGTATAATCAAAGTATATATAGGATATGTTTTAAGAACATTTCTGACAAGCTAAATAGAGGCCCAGAAGTAATGAAGATCGGGCAGAGAGTGAGAAAGAATACTGCATTTTGTGCAGTAAATTTGTCAGTGAGAAGGCACAGAAAGTTCTCATCTCTAGAAAGATAATGTTTCTCCTGTGGAGTCAAAACCAAGAACAGGACAGAGAAGGGGGCAGTTGAAAAGTCACTGTGCAGATAAGAATGGGAAGGGCCTTGAGGGAGGTTCTTCTATGAATTAATTGGCCAATGTTCTTTTGCCCAGCCTGTGCAAGATATTTCACTAAAGATCAAATCATTAAATCCAGTGAATAAAAAGTATCATATTACACCAATGCAGAGACTACTTGCTTTAGAACTAGGGAAAACCTAAGATAGCAAGCCTAATAATCAGCACAGGTGGAAGTGAGACCTGAGTCTTTTCACAGTTCCATATTACTTAGCAGCTACAGAAAGAAAAATTCTCATACATCCCTTTAGTGGCAGAGTCATTATAATACAGACAACTAGGTAGCTGGGAAGAACACAACAGAAGAGTTGAAGATAATTTAGACTGTTTCAGTATGGGCCATTCGGAAAATGATGCTATCACTGACTGAAAAGGACAATGGATGGACACACACACACACACACACACACACACACACACACACACACACACACGGGGGAGGGGGTGGAGAAAATCAGGGTGGGTAAGGAAGTTACCTTGATCCACTGAGAATAGATTGAGTTCAGGATACCCACAGGCAGATCTGGGTTGAGGATGCAGTTATCAAAGTGGCTGTGGATGAGGTAAGCCAGGAAGAGAATTGAGAGTATAATATAAAGAACTGAGTTAAGATCAGAATCCCAGTTGAGGAGGAATTCAAGGAGAATACTTCAGTGAAAACTAGAAAAACATATTGCAACAATACTTAGACCTAGTTGGAAGGTCTATGTATGGAATACACGAAAAGTTATTAGTTAACTTGTACTAAATGATAACTGGAATTACGTATTTGTATGCTAGATGGAAAACAAGGCAGTGCAAAGCTCAGTGGAGCTTTGAAAGGCAATTGGTAACTGGAGTACTAGTTAGAAGGCAGCCCACTTTTAGCTGGGAGCAGGCTACTTCTGTTCCTACAGACTTGGTAGAAGCATATCCTACAGGGTCAAAGTATGATTCTATCTTAACTAGACTCTAGTCAAACATTCAGCTGTTTGCCCTGACCACTGAGATAACTATGAACATGCTGAGCTGTCCTCCACCATCTCTCCAGTACATAAATAAAAGCAGACTAGGTGAAGGTGCTGAGGCAGGAGATTGCATCCCACTTTCAGGATAGGAGAACAAATTACATATAACCAACATATATGTTTTTAACAGGCACATGGAAGCCCATATTCCCCCCCCCCCAAAAAAAGCAACAGCAAAAGTAGTTCTCGAAAGACTCTGTACATTTTGTCTAATGAAGATTTCAAAAGTCAAAAGGGATCGTAAACTCTGAACTTTCTATGTCACTCACAAAATTTAAAGCATTATAGCCCTAAAGATAATTACCTGTAAGTTTTCAGCACACCAGATATTGATAGACTGAGCATCCACAGGTAATCTGCACCCAGATCAAAACATCCTGGTGACTAGGAATGTAGCTCAGTGGGAGAGGATGTGGTAAGTCCCTGGATTTCATCACCAGAATTTCAAAACATCAAACCAAACCAAACTAATCCCTTGTGTCTATTTTTGGTCTTGTAGTCAAAGCATGGTTTGTTGACTATAAATAGAAATGATTTAGAATGTATGCAAGGAAAAACACTGTTAGAAACAATGAGGCCATTTTGAGCAATACTTTCTCCAGAATGTGTCCAGTTCCCACCATCCATACCCTCCTAGTTCACCTCACCACAAGTCTTAGAAATATCCTAATTACTTGCTAGTCTCTTGGGTCTAAAAACTCTTACGCATTTGAGCCAAAATCATTTAGCATCAAACTATGGTCATAACTGTCTCCAGCTAAAAACTCATCAGAACTTAAAACTCTTTTTCATATAGTCTAATCCACAAAAGGGCCACCACCTATAAGATCAGCTTATCCGTCAGTTTCACATTATGCTCTTTGAACTTTGAACTTCTTCCAGTCCTCAATGATAAGATTTCTCTTTCTTTTATGCTTCTGTTCATGCCTTTCCCCACAAAGCTCCAGAAGTCACTAGCACCTTGCTAGGTACATTTTTGTCCTTCCTTCAGGCCTTAGCTTAAGTAAAAAGTTCTAGGCATAAAACAGATGCTAAGAAACATTGGCTGTTGGTATGTATAAGTAATATATTGAGAATATCACTTCAATGGCAAATGATATTCAAAGATTATACAATATGTTCTTAGTTTTTTCTAAAAGTTAAAATTTGTGGTGAGCAAGAACCTTTTTTTCTGAAGTGTTACAATATTGTCTCTTTAAAACTGAATTGCATTATGGGATATTCCAAAGCAGCACTAGACACTACCTCTGACTGAGGAATAATCGTCTTGAAGAATACCAATTATGGGTTAGCTGAACAATATGGCATCTTCTACAGTGAAGTTTTATGAACTGTAAGAGCTCACAGGCACAGCATATGATAAGAGTCAGTGCGAGCAAATGAATGGATAAGGGAATATAGTGTTCATACACAAGGGAGTTTTATTCCCTGTGAAGGAAAAAATGATGTCATTTTCAGGAAAACAGATGCAATTGGAGCTCATCATGTTAAGTGAAACAAGCCAGATGTAGGAAGACAAATAGCATAAGTCTACTCACATATGCAGAATTTTGATTTAAATATATTCACGTGCATATGTAATGATATCAATGTAGAAAGAGGACTATGTGTAGGGAGACTCTAAAATGAGGGAGAAAGAAACAAAACAGGTGTGAAACAAAAATATATACCAGGTTTTCTCTCGTATAGATTGAAACACTAATACTTGTATAGCATTAAACAAAAGGCATTTTATTTATTTATTTATTTTTGGTTAGGAAAGGGATCAGTAGGAGTTAGGAAGGAAGAAGGAGGAGAGTTGGGGGGAGTGGAATATGAACAAAATACAATGATATATAAAGGTATAAATGCCATAATTGGGCATATCGTTTTGTATAAGTTAAATTGAATAAGAAACAATAAATAATCATAATTACATAAAACGGAGAAGAGGAAAATGTTAGCCAAACCATCAGAGGCCTTGATAATCTTGAAGTGGATGCTCTCATTTGGTTAGACAATAGGTGGAAAGTAGTGAGGATCCCACTCAGAGGTGATGAGTCTAAAGTTAGAAGAGAGGCTAGGAAAGCCTGGGGAGAGCAGCATGGGCTTCCAACGGATGAAATACAGATACTTACAACATCAAGGCTACACTGTGGATCCTGCATATTGGGAAAAGAGATCTATGTTCAACATTATAAAGAATAGCTGATCATGGAACGTTTGAACAATGACAATGTTCTCTAAATAAGCCAACAAGGAAGATCAAAGCAGATTGGGCAACTGGTGTCTTAAAGATCTTACCAGGTGAACATGAAATCTCCTGGAGAGGTAAAAGAAAAGCCAATCAGCAGAAACAGTGAAGCATCCTCTTCTAATCACCTTTTACCAATGACAACCTCTAGTCTGTGGGATTCAGGAGTTAGCAAGTTTGTTCTACTCCCTAATAATAAAACTGCCCAGATGCCTATACTAGTCATCTGGGGCTGCTCTAACAAAATATTACAGGACCTTAAACTATTGATGTGAAGTTCACAGAGTTCTGAAGACTAGATGTCAAGATCAGGGTGCCAGCAGCGTTGGTTTGTTCTGAATCCCTCTCCTGTGTTGTAGCATTTTCTCTTCTTATAAGGCCGGCAGTCCATTTGGGTTGACACCCTACATTATGACTTCAGTAAGCTTAACTAGCCCCTTCAAAGTGCTCTCCACATACAATTACACTCTTGGGTACATGAGGTTTGGACTTCAAGGGAACTGGAAGGGTATTATTATATAAATAAGATTTCTGGGGTGTGATTTTAAGGAGGTTTCTCTTTTTTTTTCCCCAGTAAGTATGAGTATTCCTATGGACTAAATCATGTCCTCCTCCAAACCTATTCACTTTTCCCTTATCGTCTGTCATCTATGTGACATATACATGTATCTTTAATCTATCTACCATCCATCCATCCATCCATCCATCTATCTATCTATCTATCTATCTATCTATCTATCTATCTATCTATCTAACTATCTATCTACCATCTGTCTATCTATCTATCTATCTATCTATCTATCTATCTATCTATCTATCTATCTACTTGCCTACCTACCTATCTGCCCATCTATCCACATCTATCCATCCATCATTCCATATATCATTTACCTATTTATTCTACTTATTCTATGTCTTTGGTTGCCTAAATCCTGATAGATATACCCCTTCTCTAAAATATATCACTGCACTTCCTCTAAACACTTAAGTGTCACCATTTTCATGCTTCCTAATTTGTGTGGAAGATTGGATTATTTTGTCAATTATTCATGCTCTGCCCCTATCTCGTGTCTTTATAGCACACTAGAGTGGGTAGACTACGAGTATTCACTCCACTGGCAGTGAGCTTGACAACAGGACCTGCTTCAGTTATTAAAATGGAAGTAGACAATGTGTGAAATGTTCCTTGCAGAGGGGTTTTTAGGTGTTGTGGCCCATCATAAAAAAAAAAACATAACTCCTAGGAATCTGCTGACATTTCCATGTGAGCCCCAGAACACACACAAAAAAGAGATCTGAGTATACTCAATAATGGGAGTTAAGAACAGCTGACTCAGATTGAAGAGAGCCACCCAGCCTAGATATGCCAAACTGCCCTTGATCTGCAGGCTTGCAAATGTAAGAAGTGTTTACTGTTGCAAGTCACTCCAGTGTGGAAGGATCTGTATGAGCTTATTGCAGCTGATGTTGGCTTCTTGAGAAGTGATAATTTACAAAGCTCCAGTGCCTGCAGAGGTGACTGACACACTGTAGTTGTCCAGTCAATACTGACTGCACAATAAGATAAACAAACAAAATAATTGAAGAAAGATACAATGAAGAAAGTTATGACAAAACCATGTAAACAAAACAAATGGATAAATGTATAGAATAGAAATGAAAGTAAGCTGGTAGTCAACATCATTTAATTTAAAACAATTATGGGTTTTAAAAGTGTTGTTGCAAGGAGGATGGGGAATTTAAAAGCAGCCTTGGCTTGGCTATGTAGTAAGGCACTGTCAACAATCAACATCAACAATAATCAAATAACAAAAACTCACATTAATAAAATCTGAGCAGAAGAAAACAAGCAACAAAACATTTGTGTTTTATATTCAGGTGATTAGGGACTAGAGATAGAGCTCAGTTGGAACAGTGTTTGCCTAGCGTGCTGGGTTCCATCTTCAGCACTGCACAGGTGGCACATACCTGCAGTTCTTATACTTAAAAGGTAGATAAAGGAGGGACAGAAGTTTAAAGTTATTTTTAGGTATGAAGCAAATTTGAGACCTCCCTGGGCTATTTGAGAAACATATACATATTTTAACACACTCAGATAATCAGAAGTTCCAGATTACAGCAGTATCATGTGACAAGCACACAGGACAGAATACAGCACCCCAGTTACTGAAGTAATCTTTTGTGGGTACTTCTTTTTTCTACAAAGTCTTAGGAATGGCTGCAGTTCCTGTCTGTAGCCACATATAATTCAGAGAAACATGAGACCAAAAGAGTGATGCTCTTCCAAAGAATTGAGGAAAACAAAACTAAAGGAAAATAAGACTTTATTTATTCTCCCATCAAACAACTTTGCTTCTAGGTATCTACCTCATTTGATCCAGACAATCTGTCTCTATCTCCTTCGATCTACTGATGGTTTTTGCTACTGAAAGAGAGGCATGACATCACATCTGAGCCTTTGGAAGGCCTTTGGTCATCAGAGGTCTCTGCAGCCTGTCTTCCTCAATTTCATGAGCAAGGTATGTCCCAGCAGGGACTCTTGTCACCTTCCCTTAGTGCATATGTCATTAGCCTATCATTAGAATGGTTTCTTGCAAGACAACTTAAAGAATTCCAAATTCATTAGCTATCTGCAGTTGAACTTTGTACATTTTTGCCTTGCATTGAATAAATAGCACAATATGCATACACATACAAAACATGAGATATTTACATGTCTCCCACTGTATTGGGGAGAACAAGGAGATGATATGCATTTTGTTTGCTGTCAATCATAGGCTGAGATTAAAGCTGCTGTTTAATGCATTCAAAAGTTACTCCCACCAAATTCAGGCTTTCTCTAAGCTCTGGACTTCAAAAGGAATATTTTATAAGTAACACACACACACACACACACACACACACACACACACACACACATCATATAGAAACAACACAGAGAGAGAGAGAGACTATAAGTTCTCTCGTTTTTATTTCTATAAATGAAGCCCAATGACAAACACCTACAAAATTATTAGAGTTCTGCAAAGCTGCAGAGAGCACAAACTGCTCCCAAATGATCCTGACAGAAGCAGAGAGGCATCAGTTGGTATACTGGTAGGCAATTTACCTCTAACCTTTTCAGACGAATGCAATCTCCTTTTGTAACAAGTATTTATCCAGAAATTTCTAGAAGATTACTTCCTTCCTTAGCCTATATTTAGCATCTTACTACAAACAGAACTTAGCAACATAATATATTGAATTCCCAGTGAGCATATGATATTATATTCCAAAACTTTACTAGTAAAATATTCTTAATTTAAATGCCATTAATGAAGAGTTAGTAAAATTTTGGACATAGGACATACTTCTTTCTAAAAATAATGTTTATTGTTTTTAATGATCATAAAAGCTATTCATGCTCATAGTGTTGATTTGAAATGCCAATAAATATAAAGAAAATAATTTATATCCAACCAGAAAAGAGACTCTTTAACTTTTGGTATATTTATTTTTAGGCATTTCAGTGTATATACTTTATCTTTTTAATGTAAAAATTTTATGGTATTGATCATTGATAAAAAAAATATTTTCTTTTCAATTGATGTGTATATATGTATCTGTGTGGGGGTTTGTGCACATGAATGCAGTGCACATGGAGGCCACAAGAGGGTATTGGATCACACAGAGTGAATTACTGGCACTCTGAATACTCCAATAATTGTCCTCAACTCTTGGATTTTTGTACAAGAGAATTATGCACTGTTAACCACTCAGCCCCTTTGTTTCACCAATGTCCTGTGCATGTATCACTGAGACGAAGTCTTTTCAAATAATCACTTTTAATTTGTTTGTTTATTCATTTGTGTGTGTGAGAGAGGGAAAGGAGGAGGGAGAGACAGAACACAGAAAGAGACATAGAGACAGAGAGACTTTAAGAGACTGTATATGTACATACCACTGATGTGTGGATGCTTGCAGAGGGAAAGGACTTGGGATCCCTTTACAGGTGATTGTGAATGCCAAGTGTGAGTGATGGGAGCCAAACTTTGATCCTTTGCAAGAGCAGCAAGTAGTTGAACCATTGAATCATCTCTCCAGCACAGAAAATTCTTAAAGTGTGTCATGACCCTTCTGGCAACCTGCTACCTCCAAAAATATTTTCATTACACTTCATAACAGTAGCAAATTTAAAGTTTGAGGTAGCAATGAAAATAATTCTATGGGTAGGCATTATCACAACATGAGGAACTATAAAAGAGTTGTGGCATTAGGAAGATTGAGAACCACTGTCTTAAACACTAATGTTGGTGCACATTTCTCATTTTGGGGGGAGGGTTGGGTTGGAGTGGGGTGGGGGAGAGAACTATTTTAAGCTTGGACACATATTTCCAAATTACATTGCTGAAAATATATATTTGCTGACACACCCTCCTCAGCATAATTCAAGCCTTGCTGTTCTCTGAAGCACACTATTATTTAATTTTACATTTGCAAGTATGATGAGTGAAAACATATTACTTCACTGTTCTATTTGCATTTCTTTGAATATTAGTGAAGGTGAATATTTCCCCCAATGGTATTGTCATTTGTCTACCTTTATGGCAAGTTTATGTGTCTCAGCCATAAACCAGACACTTTTTTAAGTGGAGTTGTAGCAATCTGATATATAGTTTTGGTGTAAGTTTAAAGAAATAACTTTCAAATTAATTTCTAGTTTGCAGTAAAAACAAAGATTGTGCTTAATCTATTTTATGCAAATGTTCTGCTATGAAAGATTGATATTTACCTCTATATTTTGTTGGTTTTTTATCTTTATCATTTGGTTCATGTGCAGTTAATTTTTGTGCTTAGGATGAAGCGGGCTTGCAGTGTGGGTTTTCCCTCTTTCCTATGTATGTACTTTACCAGTATTGTGTATTGTATGAGTTATTTCTTAGTGGGTTTGGAGGTAAAAAAATATGACTTTCTCTTTAGATTTAATGCTTCTGAATCCATCTGACATTTCTTACATTTAAATATGAAAGTTTAATATTGTTTTTATAATATCTCATTGTCCCATTGGTCTCTCCTTTCAGATGAAGAGTAATCATCTTTATTTGAAATAACTCTATTACACTGTTGCCTTGAGGGATAGGTCTGGGGTTTGGGGAGGGCCTGTGTCTGCTAAGCAAGCATTCTAACCCTGACACACACCGCAGGTCACTCTTCCAGAGTTTTAATTGACATTTATAGTTAGAAAAAAATTAGCACCTTTTATAATCCTTTTTTTTTTTTCATCTGGAAGCATAGATAGATGCTAAATCTACCAAAATCTTATTGTCTTCTTTCTTAGGGGAGATAATATTAACTTTAAATAGTTTAGATGTTAGGGAAGTTATTGATTAAAGTACTTGTATAATTTCTTTAAATTGTTACAGATTTGTAGTTGATTGTTTTATTTTTTGTACTTAAATTTATCTCTTCAAGAGATGGAATTTTTATCTTTGTGTTTCTAAATGAGCATATCTGTCATTTTAATTAAATGGCTTTTTATGATGCTAGGACCTTCTAAAACATTAATTAACAAATGATGATAAGTTGCACCCTTATTCATCTCTGATCCAGCAGTTGGTTTAAGACAGATGCCTTTTATCATGTTTGCATGTTCATCTGCTTGTCATCTCTAAGCTTCACTCTGTTTTAGGGACAAGGTTTTTGTTTTACTGAGGATTGCTTCAGATTTTCCCCTAGTGTATTATGAAATGATTTATTATGCTATGTTACACGTTACAAATTTAAACCATCCCTTTATATTCTTGCAAAAACCATAATAAATTGTGGGATATGATTCTTTCGATGTACAAACCTATCTTTGGATCATGTCAAGGGCCATAAATTGAAACATCATCTTAACTAGAAAGCTCAAAGAATATATTACTTTTTAAAAAACTAAAATGTCCAAAGCAATGATGCAGCTTGACTAAATTTAGGAAACATGTTTAAATTACCTCATAATATCTGTTTTCTTAATATACTCCACTCAATTAAGTGGTATATATGCATATATATTCATATATATATGCCTTAGCTTATTACAATATTTATAACAACACTTCACATTTGGGAAATTCCAGTATGAAATAGTTTTTTAAGTTAGTAAAGTTTTAGTGCATTCCTAAATGTAAATGAAATGTAAAAGAAATTTCTAAAGAACAGTTATGCAAGTTTTTACTACTGACTGATGAGGTCATTTTAATTTATCAGCCATTTTGCTGCCTGCATTTTGGAATCGACAGTCCCTGCTGCCTTGCCAATCTTAATTTCTTTCATTAATACCTTGAGACATGTTTCAATTGGTAGAGTCAAATTGAAATGGCGGAACTAAAATTAAACATTCCTACTGCCAAAGAAGCTATCCATGGCTGCCTTCAGAAAAATCTTCTGGTGACTTTGAGTTTCCTCCCATTGAGTAAACAGTTTACACACTTCCTAGCAGTCCTTTAACATTTCCATCAATTACACCTTTCATGGTGTTTCTCTATTTCACTGAAAGTCCTTATGGCTGTAGTCAGTTTTCTCCTGTTCTGTAGATTCATTCCCATCCCATCTGTGTACTGGGATCATTGACCATTGTACTTCTGGTTACTAGAACTCATTCATATTGTCCTAGAAATAAACCTGGCCACAGTGCTGAGAGGGGCAACGGAATATCAGTTCAAGTCTCCATTAAGGTTCTACCCTGGACACTGTAAGTGTGCTCTCGACCACTTGAGTTCATTAATCCAATTTAATTTAAAAATTCCTGAATAGTTCGTATATGAGGTAGCTACTTGTCTGATAATCTGATACCCTTTACTCTTTTGGAGTTAGACTAAAAGTTTAATTTTACTATACCTAATTATCAATATCTAATTAATTTAAATTTTAAGAAAGACTTAAAAATCACTCATTATGTCTTTTAAACTTTCATGTGATGTGTTTGTCCCCATAGAAAGCCTATAAATTTCATAAATTGACAGTAAGAAAGCAAAGCAGATAGTTATGATATTAATTAGATTTGCGTAAAATTTGATCATGTCTACATTATAAAATATCACTTTTCGATAATAGAGAGTAAAACACCCCACTGGCACTTTTATATATCTCAGATTCTGGCCAATTATAGGAAAATTAATCTTCTGATTTTTTGATTTAGGAAGTTTGAAATATAGGAAACCTACTCTTGTTCTTCAATATTTATACTAACAAAATAGAATCACTATTGCTACTCTCTGCTATAATAAAATCAACAAATGGGGAAATGAATCAGTCATCTCTGGGACATTTCAAAGTCTAGTCCAGGAATGATTAGAATTTGTCTCTCAAAGTCAGTGAAATTCCTGTATTTTGATTTCAACACAGACCTATTTGTTGAGAAAAAGAATTTCTATTTGTCAAGTCCACAAATTTCCTAGGTTAGAAGTCTAGGAAGACTAAATTTACAAACAAATGTCACTTTTCATATGGTTTGGCAGTGCAATGCCTACTTTCTGGGTACAGCAGTTTGTATAACCATCATCATGGTAACCCTTAGATGGTTCTGTAGGCACCCATGCACTGGTATTTAGAGAGATAAAGGAAAAAAAGAAGGAAGGTGAGAATGGGGGAAGGTGGGCTTTCAAAGTGGAGAGTCTCAACTTTATTTTATACACCATGACAATGTCAAGGGCAAGGGTTTAAAGATGGCTGATGCTGATTCCACACTTCACTAAGGATGCTGTTTCTAGCATGAACCAGACTCCCACACACAGCATCAAAATCCTCACAAAAGGAAACTTGTACAAGATGATTACCAAGCACATATATCAAGACAATGTGTGCTTTGTGATCAATTAAAATGCAAGAATAGTCTGCACTGGGGCGTTTTACAAAGAGGCCTTTCTTCTCAGTGCTTTAAAAAAGGCAGATCTATCAAACTTATGATAATGCATTGCCATGATGATTTAATTGTCAATTACAAATTACTTAAATGTACTTTAATGATCTATATAAAGCCTTTTTTTCAAACCACTAATAGCTATTAATGGTTGTTAAAGAAAATGAAATCACTTTACTGAAACATAATGTAGGGGTCTATTAAGAATAAGTTTTCAAATGATAAAATATTATCATGAAAATGTGAACTCCTGTACTTTTTTTATATTCTGGAATAGGTCAGTTTTCACCCCACTGAACATTTTCTTCAAATTACCTGCAATTACAGTTTAAATATCTTTATATATATTATAGCTAAAATACATTTTACCCAATTCCCAGGAAAAATGCTTCTTTAGAAGTTGGAAATGGAGGGAGAGCAACTTGTGATTACATTTTCTTATAAAGCTTCTGGAATGCTAGTCATTAGACCCATACAAGTGTTCATCTTGGCTCTGGTTCCTGTTTGCTTTTAAAACTTTCAATAGAATGAATGAATGAAACATTTTTGTGTTGTCCCTAATGGTCAGCATTTAGCCAATTCAAGGCACATGTTTGCTTTTCATGATACACGTATTGTCTAAGAGAGGTACAATTCACATTCATATATTAAGATAATTTTGTAAGCATACAATAATAAGAAGTTCTTAGCAATGGAGTCAAATCTCAAGGACAAGGGTTTTTTAAAGGAAGAATTCTTTTATAAACACACTATTATTTGGCAGTGACCTGTTTGTAAACCTGATTTTCCTGCATGTGGCTTTCTTAAGGGGAAAGTGGGGCACATTCCTGTCCTGTTATAACACTGCTGCATACACATTTCTAAAATTGTCCTAGAGTGTATATTTTCTCAATAGACACTGAACTAGACAAGGAGTTATTAGGTATAGCTTTTAAACATCATTAGAATCAGGATCATACAGCTTCGGATGCATGTTCATATCATTTAGAGTCAGTTCAAGACCTAAAATCCATTTATTTGGTAACCATGGACAGTTAAATATGCCAAATCATCCAAGAAATAAAACTATTTGAGATTTGCAATTATTTTTGATGGTTATCTGCACTGATTATACTAAGTAGCCATGGAGTCATTGTTTAACTGGACTTATAATGAGTGGATGTGAAGCAGATAGATGGGTCTTAGAGGACGAGAAGGTCTCAGCTCCAACTCTGACTCCCACACACCTATGTTTTATTTTTTAACACTAATCCAACCAGTCAGGTAGATTCTTTAATTAAGGGAGAAGTCACTTGTTAGAGCACCCATCTGCTCCTGCTGTTGCCTTTATTATTACAATGTGGATCCATGTTGCTGCTTTGAGCTATGCAGTATTTAAGTTAAAATAGTTAAAATAGGTGATGGTACTTAATATCAAAATATGTATTACCTATATGCTTTGAATCTTCTTCTGAGAAATTTGGAAAACAAAATAGAAAGTTTTGGGTTTTGAAACACTGAGGACTTTTGATATCAGGATTAGATTGGCCTGCCTTCACACTACCCTATCCAATCGCTTTGACCTGAAGGGAGCAGCTGGGTCCCTTCTGGACTGGGCTTGTTTTGTAATCTAAGGTACATTCATTCAGATCTCATCAGGATTACTTTTCTCACAGCCATTTTGAAGTTGATTAATCTATCTAGTACTTGTCGGTTTTCCTTTCCTTGTTAATAAGCTATCTCCTAAATCTGTGTGCTCCTTTTCTTGTTAATAAGCTATCTATCTCCTAAATCTGTGTGTTCCTTTTAAGCCTCTGTTTTCTCATCAATAAATGAAAATGTTATAATTTTACCTGCCTGATAGAGTAAAGAGGATTAAATAAGGAAATGCATGAAATGGTTTGGTGCAATGCCTGACACACAGAAAATGCACCATAAATATTAGCCATTCATATTATTTTTAATAATTTTTCAGTAAGAAAAATCTCAATGTAAAATGTAGTAAAATTAGTGGTATCTTAGAAGGGAAAATTGCTATGGTGAGCACTTTGGGAAATACTGACTTTCTCTGAGACACCAGGAAGAAATAATGTGTATTGGACAAAGATCACTAGATATGTACTTTTTATAAAACAGGTGTAGGTTCTCCGCATTTTAATGTTACAGATGACAACCCATAAGTGCTTATTAACTTGTGCAAACTACTGTAGATGTGGAGTTCCCCACCCTGAGTATATTAGGTAACATCCATATCACATCTTCCCTCTATTAGTTTTTAGTGTTCTTACAGCACAGCAGGGTGGTGGTTCACAAAATGTCCAGTAAAACCAGTAACTGTTTGGACAGAAGGATAAAGTGCAGAGATCATTCCCTTATTGTCTCTTCAACAAATCACAACCACCCTATCTCCAGGAAAGGGATCTTAGATCACAAGTATTTAACTGAAGTCCTGATAATGAAGTGGAATCCAAGTGAGAAGAAAGGGCCAAAACGAGTGAGGATAATTCATTCATTAGACAGTACTTACTAGGCACCTAACCTCTTCAGGTTCCAGGAGCGAGAATGTCATTGTTCAGGGGGACTCTCCTGTGTCCCAAGCATAGAGTTGAAGGCACCAGTAAGAATTTATGATGACCTTTGTTGTGAAAAATCTTTCTTGGGTAAAGAGGGAGGAATTTGTATGTGATCTCATAACAAATCATTAGCAGTGCTATTAACAAAAAAGAAAATAAGAAAAGGGAAAGGTATTAAGAGGGGCTAGGTAGAGGATATTCTGTATAAGCTAACAAAGACACAGTATCTGAAAAGGTAGACTTAGAATAGATATGGAGTGAGAGGGGGCATGCCTTCCAATTGTTGGGGGAAAAAACCTAAAACATCAGGGTGATATGATTACTACTTTTTCCTTATAAGTTCAGTGTTTGGGAATTTTATACATGACTACACTGAATTAAGCCATACCCAGAGGAATTAGTGTGAGCTTATTAGAGCATGGTAGGCCAGAGAAGGAGGCTGGCAAGAACAGATGTTTTCAGAGTTTCAATATACACAACAATGCAACTTCCAAAGATGCCTTGGACAATAATATCCCCTCTAAAATAAAACAAGAGAAAAAAGAAACAAGAGATATCTTCCTTCAGATAAATATGGCCATCTGCAGAAATACAATTCCAGTTTGGGAAGAAAACCACCACATGGCAAGGTATAACTGGCTGAGGCTGGTCCAACATGAGATAACTGTATGTTTGGCTCTTTGACATTTAAAGCTACTGTAGATTTTTTTCTCCTTGAATTCTTACATTTCTTCCCCATTGTTAGCAGTTTGTTAGGACAAGTCAGATGTCATCCAGTTGATTTATGAGTGCTGATAGCCCAGAAAACAGATTTCTTGTCATTTTTCCTGCATCCTCACTAAGTACTGCCAACATTCCCTCTAAAAATAACTTGGACTTTCCTAAAACAAATGTAGAGACAGATTGTTTCTTCTCATCAAAAAGGGGCCAGAGACTCAGTCACATCCTATCATAGCAAGTAACACATGTTTTCACTTTCATGTCACCATAATTAATATTGTATTCCCCATCATTTCATATGTCTCTTAAATGTAATATTTTCCATTCATTCTTTGAACATTTCACACATGTATATATTTTGGTCTTATGTACCCCCACTATCTGGCTCCACTAATCACACTGCAATTGTGATGGGTTGTATTCAGTGCAGGTAACCATATCTACTGTGAGCTCATGCATGTAAGAACCATGTCATGTCTAGAAGACAGAATTTCATGGCTCTCCTCCCCATCTCTTACATTCTTTCAGCTGGTTCATTTTTCTGCAAGGCTCTCTGCACCTTGGATGTGGAGAGATGATGCAGATACTTTAACTATGTATGTTCTGCCTTATTTCTGCTCTTGTGGGCATCATCAACTTTGACTTGTTCTTTAGTTGGAGTACTTTTTATATTATAAAATTATAATCCTGTGTGATTTATATTTAGTTAGTATAGTTTATAATTATTTAAGAAATTTTCATAGTGTGCCCTGTTTTTTTTTTTTTCCTGAGATATATAGCCTGAGGCTTGTGGTTGGTCCTCAGCCCGACTGTAATGCTGGAGGCCTTATGCCTGCATGTGGAGGATAGGAGCTAATTCACTGCCATCTTAAGAACAGCGGGAGAGCAGGAACCCGGTCTCACACTCCCTCTTTACTCTCAGTCCTCACTGTTTCAATCACTTTCCTGCCTGGGAAATGATGAGTGAGCTTGGGCAGAAGAGTGGATAGAAGCTTCAGGAGAAGAGCACACTGCCTCTGGAAATACAAGACTCCAGAATAGTTTCCAGGGTCATGAAAATAAGAAGCTTAGAAAACTGAGAACACGGACCGCCTAAACACACACTGGAGTCCTGCCAAGAAGGCCAACTGTCCAGTCAGGAGTTTCTAAAACAGCAAGCAGTGTGCTTACAAGGAGCTTTGCCAAGCTTGAGGATCTTTCTGTTGGTATGCCTCCTATCTGCCAACAATGAGCACTGGGATTTTAGAATTTTTTGTTTCATAACTTTCTCTCTTCTAGTTATACTTAGTTTTGTGGCTTATGTCAATAGAGTTATAGCATAAATAACTAGCAGTTGTTCAGTTTTTCAAGCAGGTGATAGCTAGACTAGATATGGCATTTGGTGGTTCATTCCTGAACCATACTTCAAATTACTGGCATTCGTGGGAGAAATAGAGTTCTGTAGGCTGGTTAGTTAATTCATTGTTGCCGATCCTCTATCACTTTTCTTATTAAAGACATACGAGCCTTTCTGAGACTGGAGTGCCACCAGGAAAGCTTCATCTCTGTCTTCAATGGGAAACAAGAAAATATGTAAATATAAGGAAAACTTTTCAAGTTATCCTACTTTAAAAAAGCAGCTAGGCATATGGGCATGTACTCATACTCTTAGCACTGGAGGCAGAGACAGGAGGACCAAGGACTTCAAAACCAGCCGGCTACATTTTGGGTTTGAGGCCAGGCTGGGCTCCTGGAGACATTGTCTCAGATTCCAACAGTTTGAAAGTCTTCTTCCATAAAACTTGTGTAAGAGGATAATGAAAAGGTTAAATTGTGAAAAAGATGGGTTTTCCATTTTTTAGTCTATTAGTCTAAAATTGGATATTCATTTTCTGAATAACAGAACAATGGTATAAACCAGAATCTTGAGAAAGCTGAAAATGTTTTGAGAGCAATTGCATGGCTTTCATTTTTGAATTACATAATTTCAATGAGAGTCAAGTACAGTAATTTCATAGAGGTAGTTTTATAAATCTATTATCAACTTCAAAGAAGAATCACCTAGTGTTAACTATCTCTGAAAATAAAAAACCTTATGCCTTTCTTAGTGCATTAAGTTCTATATAATAGCAAAATATGGGTACATTGGCTGAGCACTTAGTGCTCTAGACTCCTGCTTTAATTCCTTATAGATATGACATTTGTTCTTCCCAATAGTCCTAGGGGACAGGGAATATTAATATCACCTCAATGAACATTTATTTCCTATTTTGTGTGTGTATGCATGTGTGGAGTGTGCATACAATGGCATATATTTGGAGGACAGATGACAAATTCCAGGAGACCAGTTCTCTCCCTCCATCAGGAAGGTTAGAATTTCTAGAGCGTTTACCAGCTGAGTCATTTTGCTGGCCCTGCTGTCATCCCTTTAACAAAGTAACAAATTAATCTGAACTCAGAATGGTTAGTTACAGCATTCAGTTCCCCCCCCCAAAAAAATAATTTTTGTGGAATCGAAATTTGAGCTTTGTCCAATTCCAGGGCATGTGACAATTAACTTGCAAGTAGGCAATATTATTCTTGAGTGTGTTCAGGGGAGATACACAAAACCCTTCTATTTTTCTTTAAATCATTGTAGCAAAGTTTGTCCTGTAATTTTAGAAGCATATGACATTCAGAGGGGGAAGAAAGATTTCTTTTTATTTCCGTGTTTTGGAATATCTAAACTGACTCACTTCTAATCTTTAGAATTTGTACATTTCACACTAAGAAAGACAGTCTAAGATGGGAACATTTTATTCCCAACTGACATTCAGGGTTTAAATATCCTTTGCAACAGTTTTGTTTTGAAAAATCTCAGTGGCTGCATATGAACCTGCCAGATGTCAACAATGTGTCTGCCATGTATAATATCCCCCAAAGACTAAAAATACTTCACAGTGGTACAGTATTTGGAAATAACACTCAAACACCATTGGCCCCGCTGCATCACTAAATGTCTATGTAAACTCCTTTGAAACAACAGCTGTTCTGTATTCTTGTTCTCTTTGAATAACAAAATGACTTTGCATGAAGAGCGGGTGACACTTCTCTCATTTTTCCAGGATGCATTCAACAAGAATCCACAGTTCTGCTCAGATCAAGTTCAGGCCTTGGAATCCACCTGTAGCTACTGTAGACTTATGCAGGTGTTTGCCTGTGGGAGGCTGTCAAGAATCAGTCTAAATCAGGTCGAAGCTACCGACAGAAGGATATGAACTGGCAGTAACTGTTTTAGGTGACAGAATTTCTTTCTGGGACTTGATACATGGAGGGAATCTTCAGTCAAAAATAAATCAGTGATGAGGACAGCAGAGACTGTGGTAACTGAGTATTTTGGCAGAAGGAAGGCTACCTGCAAAACACGGGGAAATGTAAAATGACACGTAACAGAGCAGGGCAGAGGAAAGAAGGGGGAAGAAGAGAGAAAGAGCCACAAATAGCTGGCATTTCCAGTTAATTTAAGGAAAAGAGTGGCAGAGTTTTCAGCAGTTAGATGCTAAAAGATGGGGAAATCCAGGTATGCTGGCCCCCATCTTTAATCCCAGAACTCCGGAGACCAGGGTAGGCTGATCTATGTGAGGTCAACCTAGTCTATGTGACAAGTTCCAGGACAGTCAGGGCTACACAGAGAAATCTTGTCTCAAAAGTAAAGTAAAATAAGAAGGAAAATGATAGCCAACAGGTACTAACATGTAACTGGAACTTTTGTTGCACAGTGACTCAAAATAATGGTGATCATTTGTGATCTATTAATTATCTATCTATCAATCATCTATCATCTATCGATCATATATCTATCAATCCATCTATCTTCTCTCTATCATCCATCAAAAAATCATCTATCTACCCATTGTCCCTGTCAATCAACCAATCTATCACTTATCTATCTATCTACCATTTATCCATTTATCTATCTATTATCTATCATCTATTTATCAGTCTATCTATATCAATTATTTATCTATCTATTCTATCAAACTATCATCTATCTATCTATTTGTCTATCACCATCATCTATATATCAACTATCTACCTTCCCATATATCTTTCTATCTACTATATATATATATATATATATATATATATATTATTTACTTGTTTATATGACATCGAATTATTTATCTATTAAGCATTTTGTAATTTCCAATGCCCTCTTCAGTATTCTGTGTTAATGAATTGATTAATAACCTGGTGGGACTCAGAAGTGTTATCTGATTTTAAACCCAGAAAATTGAAGTGAAAAGGAGGCAAACGGAGGTGACTTTTAGATCTCTCTTTCTGTAACTATTAGAAAGAAAGGAGAACAAACTGGCTTCATGTGAAAAAAATTAGAATTCCAAGCCTGATGTGCACAAAACATGTTAATTTCATAAAGATGTATGTAGGCACATACTTTCTGCAGCCGGACCTGTGGATCTGGGAAGGAACACTCACTTGTAGGCAGAAGAAAGAGCCACACAAAGACTTGTCTCCGTAAGTTACCAACTGTGTGACTTCGGCAGTGTAATTTAACATACCCAAGGCCATGTTTCCTAGTCTGAAAAATAAGAGTAATAGGATTTGCTTTCTCCAGAAATGCAAATGCATTTATGGTATTGCTTGGCAATAGGGAAACAGGCTTCAAATGATAATCAGATTCCTCTGAATCAATCACATACACATGTCTCTTAGTATTATACATTCAAGTTCTAGGATTGCCATCAGTTGATGCTGTCCCTACCATACAAGTGAAGAAAATTGAAATTGAGTGGTCAGTTTGTGAAACTGACATTAGAAATTAGGTCTTTGAACTTCTGATCCCTAGATCTTTTCACTGGGGAAAACAAATCATGTAAATAATGTGCCATGGAGCTAAAAGGGTATGAGAGACAGCATTTGACACAAGGACTATTGAATTCCAAACTCTGTGTTCTTTCTGCTATACTTATAAAAGCTAAAAAACCCTCCTAGCATTTATTTCAGGTGGATTACAGGTGACTGCCATTCATTTGCAGCAGACAAATATCAAAGGGATGTTCTATTAACATAGGAAGATATGTTTTTGAGTAAGAACATTGTAAAATTGGTATATACCTTACTTTTATAGGTAAACCAGAAGTTCACCTCTATTTCTGTAATGGAAATTAATTTTGGTCTTGCTTCATGAGAATTTGATGAGGCACAGCCTGATGTGTCTTAAGATGGTATATTCAATTTTGTTACTGCAGTTGAGAGGTGGGGCTGGGAGAGAGCAATATTGTAAGTGTTTATTTTCTTTCACTGATGGTAAATTGCTCTATATAATCACATAGCCAGAGGGGATGGCTTAGTAAGCTAAGCAGCAGGTTTGCTATCCAAGGCAGTGTAAAACCTCAAATTCTAAAGCCAGGAATGTCGGTGTGACTCTTCATCTCCTTGAATTTGATCAATTACATTTCATAGATTTTTTTTTATTATGTAAGAGATTCAAACAAGGCTTTCTAACACAAATCAAGTTCATCTTATTGAGACTCTAAATACTCTATACTCTTTGTTTATCTAAGTATTGAATTTCAGGCATACTGCTTCTAATACCTTTACCATAGTTAGAAAGAACTGTGTGAGAACTCACAATTAAGCTAGGAATATTTGAGTGGACTTGGGCACTGTAACCATTTATATGCATGAACTGACAATGTGTTGAAAAAAATTGATCCATGAAATAAAGATGAATCTAAAAGATTAAGTGACACTAGCCACTATTTATTAAACAGCCAGCATGTTCTCAACACTCAATAAGAATTATCTATTCAATCCTCACAGCTGCCTTTACAGGCAGATATTTTTAACTCCAGTCTACATGGAGGTTTGAATGCCATGTTTAACATCACTGAGCTGAATGGGGTTTCTGAGGTTTAAATGTAGGTGTGTGTGATCCACAATGTCCAGCTTCTTTCATTTATTTATGCTGCTGTGAATTACTGTATGTCTCATTAGAAAGTAAGAGTAGGAGATGAGGAGATGGATTAGTCAGTAAGTACTTGCTTAGCAAGCATGGGGGTCTGAGTTCAATCCCTAGGATCCAAGTTAAGAAAACATAACAAATCAATAAAAAAGTTCTTGTCCACATCCCCTTCCACAATGATCATGTGCTGTGATGTATGTACACTTGTAATCCCCATCCTGGCTACATGGAGACAGATGGTTTCCTGAAGCACAGTGTTAAGCCACCACAGACTCTAGGTGAGTGTTACACCAATGAGAGACATTGTTCCCCTGACAAGGTAGAAAATATCTGAGGAATGACCCCAACATGCCATCAAATGTTATCCTTTGGCACACACACACACACACACACACACACACACACACACACACACACACACACACACACACCTGAATCTTCACACATGCTTATCTCTGTGCAGGAACAAGTACCCCGTGCACAAAAGGAAGAAAGAACACAAATATGGAGCTGTACGTGAAAGCTCAAATCAGAAAGGCAATAGGACCCTGGAACTCAAAATGCAATCCTGTGTCACAGCATCATACTATTGCATAAAGGCTGCCTTTAAAGGACCAGTGCAGGATTTCCCCACTCTCATGCACAATTTCTCTTCCACATGGTGAGTAGGCAAACTTTCAAGCATGGTCTCTAGAAGAACCCAGTGTAGGTGGGTGTGAGGGTACAATAACCTTTGAAATGTCTTTAAATCCCAGAGGCAACATTCCTATGCTTGTGCAGTCTTCCTTTCTGAGATGGCTTATCAGGGAAATCTGGGGGCCAAGAAGTCAGAGGGAGCTCCAGATGAGAGTATGTTCTTTTTATGTGTTTTATTATTCCTTTTTTTATAAGTACTTTGTTTTATTCTATCCCTTCTCAG
Organism: Phyllotis vaccarum; assembly: GCA_033318265.1. Classification (NCBI taxonomy): domain Eukaryota; kingdom Metazoa; phylum Chordata; class Mammalia; order Rodentia; family Cricetidae; genus Phyllotis; species Phyllotis vaccarum. The sequence continues at coordinate 6,403,957 of JARWLC010000011.1, forward strand.
TTCCTACCTTACTATCTATTATGAGACCATTCCACTGTGTTATTCTTGTTCTGTGCTACATGCAAAAATCACAGACAAAATGAAGTGCCCATGTTTCAGGCAAAGATAATTGGTGGAAGCAGAAATGATCTTATTAATTTGAGACCTATTAAAGATAGGGTGTTTGAGATCCATCCAGGCAAAGAAAATGTAGGGAAGCATCCATGTTGGTGTGCATGTTAGAAAATTTGATGTGCAAACTGGTGGACACAGGAAGGTCAGCGAGAAACCTAGCTTGGGAGTTATCCTTTTGTTGGAAATAATTGAAACTGTAAGGAAGTATGAGTTTGTAGGGATATATTTTATATTTAATAAAATCAGTCTGGAATATCAGAGAACAGATTCACCCACAGTCAAGCCAGTAGGGTCAGAGAGTGGTGACTCATACCTTTAATCCCATAAATCCAGAGACAGAGATCTTTCTGGGTTTCTGCAAATTCAAGGCCTAACTATCAAACAGTAGTAGCTCACACCTTTAATCCTCACTCTAGGATTATGATGCAGAGTTGAACCTGGAAGTGAAACAACTGGATGAAGAAGATATTTAAGGAGGTGTAGGCACACAGTGTGGTATTCTGTAGAAGCGATGAGTCAGGCAGAGGACTCTTGAAGATAGCTTTTACCCTGAGAAATTGGCTGGGTGATTATTGACTGAGGTCTGTTTCCTCTCTTTGATATTCTAGACTTTTACCAATATCTGGCTCTGAGTTCTCATTAAATACCAGCTAGAATTCGTGTTTTATGAGCTCACTGAAGAGAGGATATACAGAATAAAGAGCCATGGACAAAGCAGAATGATGGGAATGATGGGGAATATCCAAAAAGATGAAAAAAAAATAGAATTCAAAGAACTAGATCTGGAAGGGAAATTAACTTTGAGAAAGTGAAGTTTAAGTTTTATAATATGACTTTTAGTCTAAAGCAAAACTTAAGACTATGAATCTGTTTTTTGTTTGTTTGTTTGTTTTTGAGATCAGGATCTTGTTAGGCATCCCAAACTGTCATGGAACAAACCTATGAATCTCCTGCTTTAGCTTAAAACTATTCAACCACAGGTGTGTACCACTATGCTTAGTTACAATGTGAATCTTTGCAAAGATTCAAATGGAAGGGTTGGGAGGGGGAGCAGGGGGATACATAGATAAAAATGACATTTTTAATATAAAAATAATAAAATGAAAAAAAAACAAATGTAGAGCTTTATCAAATGATCAAACCACTCATCTTTCTTTTACATAAGGCCCATACGTATCTTTCAAAGCTGGTGTCTCTTGCAGGATGTTTTAGGGATTTGTAGGTAGTGAGCTTCTTTCAACAGTATGTGGTCTATGATATCAGTCCCACCCACAGCATGATCCTGCATAGAGCAGGCTCTAGAAGGCTAAACTTGCATTATTTCTGGGTTATTGATTAATTTTGTCAAAGCAGCATTAGTGGAGTAAGAAGACCAGATGCAAGGGTAAAGCATTGAGCAGACAAGGCAGTGAAAAACTTACCAAATCAAGGCACATAGTTCCCATATATAATTTTTCAAATCATATGTAAATAAATATGAATAAAAGAAGTGAGAATATAAAACTAGTCCACATCACCTATTCTTTTGAAAAACTTGGGTTCCTTGATCAACAGACACACATTATAATTAGAGAAACTGCAATGTTAGTGGGGTATTTCAGGAAAGGGAGCTTTGCATAAAAATAGGACATATGTATAAATGGAAAGAACAGAGTAAGGGTATGAATGTGTGTATGTGTGTGAGTGAATGTGTGCGTGCATGTGTGTGAGTTTATTTGTGCATGTGTGTACGTGTGTGTATCTGTGTGTGTCTGTGTGTGTGTGCTGGTGTGCTGTGCCTGTGTAAGAGAGAAACAGTAAACAAATAAAGAACAGATAAAGATATTGGGTAAGGGAAGCCTTGTAGAAAGATAAAGTCAGCTATCTCTGAAAAGGTAATGAAAGATAAGCAATAATATAATTATCATTTGAAGGACTGGGCAAAGCCCCTGGAAGTAGCAGGCAGAGAAGAGAGTTGAAAAGGGAAGACATTCTGAAGACCAGAAGCCAGGAGAGAAGGTGGAGCAGTGCTGAGGTAAGGATACAATCAAAGGCTAGGCAGTGGTATAATATGCCTTCAATCCCAGCTCAGGAGGCAGAGGAAACCTCTGTGCTTCAAGGCTAGCCTAGTCCAAATTGCAAGTCTCAGGCCAGAGAGAGCCCCCCCCCCACACACACACACATACACACATACACACACACAGACACACACATATACAGACACACACACATCTCAAAAAAAATCAAAAATAAAAAAGTACACTCAGAGAAACACATTTAGTTCTAGAATTCAGTGCTCCCCTGGTTAGATAATTCCCTTTACTGAAAATCACTGATTTTGTACAATACAATGACTAATTGGCTTCATAATCCAGTTGGGATTTGTATGTTTCTTTCTCCCTTCCCCCCCCTCTCCTCTCTCTGTGTCTGTTTGTTAAGAAATTTTAACCTCTTGGACTCCCAATATTTAAAGTTACATAAAATTTTCAACCAAACAGAAATGAAAGACCCCCGGGGGTGCAGGACCCCCAGAACGGATCTTCCCTCAGGAAGAGACCCCAGGACCCAAAGACCGAGCCGAGTCCACAGTTCAGATGCAATCAGCACAAGGTTTATTGAGGAAGCACAGGATCCTGTGGGCCCAGTCACTCGAGAGAATCTGAGCACCCAGGCCTTTGTTTAGGGCCTTTTTATAGTGTTTAGGAAGCAGAAGCACGTGTACAAAAGCAGATGCATGGTTACAGGGTTCTGATTGGTTAGTTCAATGGGACCACCTCTGAGGGGCAGTCAGAGTCCAGATGGCTGTTGTTGTTCTTGGCCCAGGGCCGGGGCCAAACCACAAGCCAAGACCACCGGTTATTTTTCTCAAAATATTTTGTCTTGTAAGTTGTTTTCTTGGATTTACTGGCCTCGGTCGAGGTCACCCTGTATGTTGCTTATCTCAAGGCCTTAGCTTGTTTTTCTTGGTCATGGGCTGGGGCCCACCCAAAACTATTTTTGCTGCCATCCTGCATTTTTATTCTATCACTTAAGTCTTGCAAAATGGCGTTACTGCTGTTTTAGCATTAAGGCTTTTATTAGCTTGAACCGGCCATATACTGTCAGGGTGCCCTTGTGTGAGGAATTTTTGCCATCCAGCCCCAGACCATAAGTGATTTTGGTGCTATTCTTAACTCCAGCCTGACTTAGCATGCCTTGCTAGTATTGATTATTTATGAGGAGGGGGGGGAAAAGACAGAGGATCTTACCAGAGGGCCCAACATTCCCCCATTTTCTTTTTGCCCGAGTAAAATCATTTACTCTATGAGGAGTTATTGTTAATATCTCGTTGTCTTGTAGCATGATACTGTTGAGTTAATATTAGGGCATGGACGACCGATAACCTATCTTTTACAAATTGGGTCAACCGGTTAATGATACAAGGCCCAAAAGTCAGAATCAAAAGCAGGATAATGAGGGGCCCCATAAGGGAAGATACAAGAGTGGTGAACCATGGGGATCGATTCCAGATTCCCTCATACCATGATTGTTGGGATTCAAAGTCTCTTTTGCGTTTCTCTAACCTTTCTTTTAGTTTGTCTAGGGTTTCTGTTACTAATCCAGTTTGGTCAGCGTAAAAGCAACATTCTTCTTTAAGAGCGGCACACAGACCACCTTCTTTAAGAAACAGTAAATCTAGGCCTCTTCTATTTTGTAGTACCACTTCTGACAAGGAAGATAAGGACTCTTTGAGGGCTCTCATTGACTGTTCTAACGCCTTAAGGTCTTCGTTCATAGCTTGGTGTAAACCTATATACTGGTCAGTACGGACCAGGGCAGTTGCCCCCGTACCGACTCCCGCGGCTATTCCCCCTATCCCCAATATCATGGCTAGAGTGGTTAAAATCACTGGTTCCCGCCTAAATCTATGGGGCTTGTCTTTATAATATTCAAGCACTGTCTCGTCAGGGTGGTAAGAGATTCGGGGCCAGAGTTGTATCAGAACACAGTAGTCTCTAGCCTGATTCAGGACTTGAGCCGAAACACAGGGAGTGAGACCAGTGCTACAAGCCCAGAAGCTCCCATTGGTTGGGGTGAGATAGTATGAGCCCGGTGGGATTTTGATTGTAGTATTACAGAAGGGGAGTGAGGCAGGGGGCTGCCCTATGCATAGGCCTGTGCCGGATACTTGTGATAATGTGAGAGCATGATCTTTTTCTTGACAATATGGGGGAGGGGAGGTGTGGTTAGTAAAGTTGCCTAGAAAAGCTATTCCTTCATAGTAAGGGGGGCCAGGGTTCAGGCATAACCAACAATTTTGAGTCATTTCCGGTTTCGTGGCGTTAAGGGCTTGGTAGGCTCCCTTAACTAGGTTTAAGAGTCTGTCCCCAGTACCTGGTAGGGGACGTGTAGGGGAAGAGGTCAGGGTTGGAGTAGGTGTGGAGGTGTGGTTTTCTTGTCTTATAATGATCACCTTTTTGATAGAGGGTTTTCTTTGTTCGGGGAGGACAAGATTGGGGCCTATAGGTCGAGAGATCGGCTCCTTTAGGAGGAGGCGGAGCTTAAAAGTAAGGCCGGGGTCAGCCCCCTCTAGATAAAATCTAAGCCCCCATTGGCGCCCTCGGATCCAGTCTCGGTTATTCTTTCCTGCTTGAGTAAATGAGATGTTGAGTGGATTACAAGTAAAGCTCAGGCAAGGTCCATTTCCGTACCATCTACAGGCCTGTGGGGCCATCCAAGCTGCTGGTCCCGTTGTTCCTATAGTTTTACTGTTAAGGAGACCCTTCCAGTCTTGATGCCTGAATCTCCTTCCTACCCTGATAAGGTCCCAGGATGAGGAGGGGCCCCAATAGGTGGTTCCTCCTGTTTCACATCCCCAGGCAGAGCAATAGTAACTCTCAAGACCGCCACATTTCCGAGCTAGTTCTCGAGTTCTACCATCCCTAGGGCATACATAGAAAGGGGCTCTTGCCAGGTTGTCCCTTGCGACTGGGTGACTGCACCCAACAGCCGCTTGAGCACAACCACAACCTGCTGAGCTTGTGCATACCTGAGAGGGGTCGAGCCCCCATGTGTTTCTTGGGTCAACGGCAGGAATGTCCCATTGCTCGAGACCAGCCATCAGTTGGCATAGATCGGGGGTTAGAACTGGCCACCAAGTCCAAGCGGGGTATTTGTCAGAGGAGGTTTCCCAAACTATATCCCCTGTTCCAGAAATCACCTGCCAGGTCTGACCAATTGGCTGATGTGGGGACCCTTCAGATCTTAATATACCCATAGCAAGAGTAATCCATATTAGAGCCGCGTGAGTCTTAGCTTTAGCGGATTTTGGGTGCGTTGAACTTTCCATCCTTTCTGGAGATCAGGTTCCTTTGCTGAGCCGTCTGGTCCTGGATAGGCTGGTTTCACGTGGGAGGCGTGGATCCAGGCTGCGATACCGTCGACCTTTAGCGCCGTTGGGGTGGTCAGAAGGACGGTGTAGGGTCCCTTCCACCGGGGCTCAAGAGTCTTGACCTGATGCCTACGGACCCAGACGGAGTCGCCGATCTGGAACTGGTGTGGCACCGTTGGGTTTTTCAGTTGCTCTTGGTAAGCCGCAGCCAGTGGTCTCCAGACTTCCTTCTGGACAATCTGGATTGCCTGGAGGTGAGCTTGTAGGGTAGCACGGTCAGCAAAAGAAGAAATATCAGGATCAAGGAAATTCACAATGGGGGGTGGTGCCCCATATAATATTTCAAAAGGAGTCAAACCCAGGGGCCCAGGGGTGTTCCTGGCCCTATACAGGGCCAGGGGCAGGAGGAGGACCCAGTCCCTAGAGCCAGTTGCAAGCGTTAATTTGGTTAAAGTCTCCTTGATTGTTCTATTCATTCGTTCTACCTGTCCTGAACTCTGGGGTCTATATGCACAATGTAATTTCCAATCAATCCCCAACAACTTGGCCACTTTCTGACTTACCTGGGAGACGAAGGCTGGACCATTATCAGTACCCAACACTTGGGGCATCCCATACCTAGGGAAGATCTCTTCAAGTAACTTCTTGGTAACCACACTGGAGGTCTCGTGCTTGGTGGGGAAGGCTTCTACCCATCCTGAAAAGGTATCTACAAAGACTAGCAGATACTTGTAGCCATAGAGTCCAGGTTTTACTTCTGTAAAGTCAATTTCCCAGTGTACACCAGGGCGATGTCCTCGGGCACGTACTCCAGGGACAGCATAAGTCTTTCTTGCGTTAACCTGTGCACAGGCTGGGCATTTTTCAGTTATTTGCTGCAACATTTTATCTTGGTTTAATAATATGCAAAACTGATTTTCAGAATCTAGAAGAGTTTTCATTTTCTTTTTGCTCAAATGAGTCAGAGAATGTAAGAACTGAATTATATAGCGAGTATATGAGGTGGGCATAACGACCTTTTTGTCCATGATCCATGCCCCCTCCTCCGAGTCCCATGCAGCCCCCATTTTCTTTAGTAGCTCCTGATCCTCAGAACTGTACTTTATAGGTTCTTTTTCTCGTGGGGGCCGTGCATCTGCCTCTAAGGTGAGGACGGGTCCATTCTCTCCCTCTCTTAGGGCTGCCTTTCTGGCAGCCCAATCTGCTAGCTGGTTTCCTCTTGCCACTGGGCTATTGTCTTTTTGGTGACCTGGGCAATGCATAATGCTCAGCCTCCGGGGTAGGAATAAAGCTTTTAGCAAAGCCAATATTTCAGTTTTATTTTTAATTTCTTTTCCCTCAGAGGTGAGGAGCCCCCTCCTTCGGTAGATTTCACCATGCACGTGGGCTGTAGCAAAGGCATAACGGCTGTCAGTGTAAACATTCAGTTTCTTACCTTCTGCCATCCGCAGAGCCTGGGTTAAGGCGATGAGCTCTGCTCGCTGGGCTGATGTCCCAGGGGACAGCGCCTCTGACCAGATCACCTCTGTCTCACTAGTCACTGCAGCTCCTGCTCGTCGTTCTCCATTGTGCAAAAAACTACTGCCATCTGTGTACCAGGTGTAGTCCGCATTCATGAGGGGCTGGTCCGTTAGATCTTTCCGGGTGCCATGAACTTCAGCCAGAATCTGGAGGCAGTCATGTGTTTCTACTGCCCCGGGTAGGGGAAGTAGGGTAGCAGGGTTGAGGGCCACCACAGGCCCGAACTGTACACGATCAGTGTCCAGGAGCATTGCCTGATAGTGGGTCATGCGTGCATTGGAGAGCCATCTATCTGGGGGTTGTTTGACCAGAGCTTCGACCGCATGGGGGGCTAGAATGGTCAGAGGTTGACCCAAAGTTAACTTGCCTGCATCTTTAACTAGGATGGCGATGGCTGCCACTATTCGCAGGCAGGGTGGCCAGCCAGCAGCCACTGGGTCCAATTTCTTTGACAAATAGGCCACCGGCCTTCTCCAAGGCCCCAATCTCTGGGTTAGCACTCCCTTGGCATAACCCTGTTTTTCATCTATAAACAGTTCAAAGGTCTTAGTCACATCTGGAAGTCCCAGGGCAGGAGATTCTAATAGGGCCTTTTTGATATTACAAAAAGCCTGTTGTTGTTCTTCACCCCAGTAGAACTGAGTCCCTTGCTTAGTGAGGGGGTATAAAGGGGCCGCCATCTCTGCAAACCCAGGGATCCATAGGCGGCAGAATCCAGCAGTTCCTAGAAATTCCCTTAGTTGGCGTGGAGTGGAGGGTGCGGGTATGTTGAGGATAGCCTGCTTTCGTGCCTCAGTGAGCCATCTTTGCCCCTCTTTTAGTTGGTATCCCAAATAGGTAACTTGCTTCTGACATATTTGGGCCTTCTTAGCTGAGGCCCGGTACCCCAGCCGCCCCAGGGTCTGCAGGAGAGCCTTGGTACCATTTAAACAGTCCTCCTTTGTATTAGCAGCCAGGAGGAGATCATCAACATATTGAAGAAGTACCAGGGTGGGATGCTGCACTCGAAAGTCAGCTAAATCTCTGTGCAGTGCCTCATCGAACAAAGTGGGACTGTTTTTGAAGCCCTGGGGAAGTCGAGTCCAGGTTAACTGTCCTGAGAGCCCAAGATCTGAGTCCTTCCATTCAAAAGCAAAAAGTGGTTGGCTCTCTGGGTGTAACCTTAGGCAGAAAAAGGCATCCTTTAAATCTAGCACCGTGTACCATTCATGGGAGGGTGGCAGAGTGCTTAGCAAGTTATATGGGTTGGGCACAGTGGGGTGTATGTCTTCAACTCTTTTGTTAACTTCTCTTAGGTCTTGTACTGGCCTGTAGTCTCCTGTTCCTGGTTTCTTTACAGGCAGGAGAGGTGTATTCCAGGGAGACTGGCAGGGGGTTAGGATCCCTTGATCAAGAAGTCTTTTAATATGGGGTCTTATGCCTTGATAAGCTTCATGAGACATGGGGTATTGCTTTATTGACACAGGGGTAGCAGTTGCCTTAAGTTTAATCAGGAGGGGAGGTTGTCGATGAGCCATTCCCATGCCCCCAGTCTCTGCCCAAGCCATAGGGAACTCATCTAACCATGCTTTTGTCTGAGCCTCCTGGGGTTCCTTGGATTCAGGCTCATACAGTCTGTATTCTTCTTCTAAATGGAGAGTTAGGACCTGTAAGGGCCCTCCATTGGGGCCTGTGATTGTTGCCCCTTTCGAGTCAAAATGAATTTGGGCCTTCAATTTGGTTAAGAGATCTCTTCCCAGTAACGGGTAAGGGCAATCAGGCACATGTAAAAACGAATGAGTCACCTTACCGGTAGCCAGCTGGACCCTGCGTTCTGTGGTCCACTGATAGTTCTTTCCTCCAGTTGCTCCTTGTACCCAGGCGGATCGATTGCTGAGTGGTCCTAGAGTCTGGGTTAGGACTGAATGCTGGGCCCCGGTGTCCACTAGAAAGGTGACCGGGTGCCCCCCGACGTTTAAGGTTATCCTGGGCTCAGGGGGGGGCTCCTGGCCCTGACGCCCCTAGTCTTCCAGGTTAAGGAGAGGGACAGGAAAGGGTCCGGGCCTCTGTGGTCCTCGGAGCTTCTTTGGGCACTCTCGGGCCCAGTGTCCCTTCTCCTTGCAGTAAGCACATTGATCTTTGTCCAGTCTGGCCCCTTTCTGCTCCCGTTCTCTCAATCTGACTCCCTCTCTATTCTGTCCCTGAGTCACTACAGTGGCCAATACCTTGGTTAATTCTCTACTCCGCTTTTTGTCTCTCTCATCCTGCGCCTCTTTCATTCTTATCCACATTCTTTCTTCCTTCTCCTCTGGAGTCTCTCTTTTATTAAACACTTTCTCTGCTTCCTTTAACAAATCTGAGAGCGTATACCCCTGCAGCCCTTCCAACCTTTGTAACTTGCTTCGAATATCTGGGCTAGACTGCCAGATGAAGGACATTGATACACTAGTCAGTTGTCCTTCATCGTCAGGATCATAAGGGGTATACATTCTATAAGCCTCTTTAAGTCTTTCTAAGAAGGCAGAAGGTGTTTCTTCCTTCCCCTGTATCACTTGCTTAACCTGAGCCAAATTAGTGGGCCGTTTCGAGGCTGTCCGGAGACCCGCTATGAGCAACTGGCGGTAAAGACGTAGGTGCTCCCTACCTGCAGGTGTAGCAAAGTCCCAATTGGGGCGGGTCAGGGGAAAAGCTGCATCAATCTCATTAGGCAGCAGAGTTGGCCGTCCATCGTCACCCGGTACATTTTTCCGGGCCTCTAGGAGAACTCTCTGCTTTTCTTCCGAGGTCAGCAGGGTTTGTAATAGCTGCTGGCAATCATCCCAAGTGGGCTGGTGAGTGACTAGAATAGATTCAATCAAGTTAGTCAGAGCAATGGGGTCTTTAGAGAAAGGGGGGTTATGCTGCTTCCAGTTATAGAGGTCACTGGCGGTGAACGGCCAGTACTGAAGTCTGCCGTTAGGGCCCTCCCTCAAGGGAAAAGCTTGGGAGGCAGTTTGGCTTGGTGGTTGTTCACGCCGGTCTCTGAGTCGCGCCGCTATGGGCGATACAGGAGAATCAGGAGACTCAGGAGAACTTGGCTCTCGCTCCTCCGGGTACGGGGGAGGGGGTGGAGGAGGAAGAGGCTCTTCCATCAATAGGTCGGTGAGTGGTGACTCTGTATCCGGGGGTAGAACAGGGACAGGCTTGGGTTTGGGGGGCCTGTCCTGGTGTGGGGTAAGAGCAGGGTAGAGGGAAGAGGAGGTAGGAACAGGATGGGGATGGGGAAGTTGCTCTGGGGGAAGTGGGGCAGAGGGACTGGAGGTGATGGAGGAGAAGGAGGGTTTAGGAGGGGAAACGAAGGGTTGGACCCAAGGTGGGGGGTCCAAGACCAGAGCCTTCCAGGTGGCAATATACGGCACCTGGTCGGGGTGTCCGTGAGGTCCAGGGTCTACGACTTTCGCCTCCACCTGAGAAATAATGTCAAGGTTAAAGGTGCCATCACGAGGCCATCCAACATTGAAAGTGGGCCATTCAGAGGAACAGAAAGTAATCCATCTTTTCTTCTTGACTTCTACTGACTGGTTGTTTGCCCAGTCCTGGACATCACTCCAATGGCTTAGAGTTAAACTTAAAGGGGTGGTTACTGTTTGTCCCATGATTTCTAGAACAAGTGAGGTTAGTAACACAGAGACAAAAACAAGACTTAAACACAGAACAGTCAATCGCGCTGCGCGGCTTCGGCGTAGAACCGAAAGTAAAAATTCAACAGGAGATTTTGGGGGTCCGGATTCCCCCTCTCCAACCAAGACCACGTATCCCTCTGATACGGGTTGAGCTCCAAAGGGACCTCCCCAAAAGCGAGCTCCAGACGCCCCGCTGCACCGGAGCCCAGATGTCCCGAAGGACCCAGATGTCCCGAAGGACCCAGATGTCCCGAAGGACCCAGATGTCCCGCCCGGCGGGACTACAGACACCTCTGGAACGTCTTCCAGGGTTGCGAGGGAGAAGTCCGAGCTCGTCAGCTCCTTCTAGCCCGTCGCCAGATACAGATGGATCCGATCGAACCCCAAACCAGACGCATGCGCAAGTACACAGAAAGCAGGTTCAGTTACAGCCTCAAACAAGTTCAGACACAGCCACAGACAACAGACAAAATGCTGGCCAGCTTACCTCCTGACAGTGGGTCGGTGGTCCCTGGGTGGGGGTCTCGAATCCCGGACGAGCCCCCAAATGAAAGACCCCCGGGGGTGCAGGACCCCCAGAACGGATCTTCCCTCAGGAAGAGACCCCAGGACCCAAAGACCGAGCCGAGTCCACAGTTCAGATGCAATCAGCACAAGGTTTATTGAGGAAGCACAGGATCCTGTGGGCCCAGTCACTCGAGAGAATCTGAGCACCCAGGCCTTTGTTTAGGGCCTTTTTATAGTGTTTAGGAAGCAGAAGCACGTGTACAAAAGCAGATGCATGGTTACAGGGTTCTGATTGGTTAGTTCAATGGGACCACCTCTGAGGGGCAGTCAGAGTCCAGATGGCTGTTGTTGTTCTTGGCCCAGGGCCGGGGCCAAACCACAAGCCAAGACCACCGGTTATTTTTCTCAAAATATTTTGTCTTGTAAGTTGTTTTCTTGGATTTACTGGCCTCGGTCGAGGTCACCCTGTATGTTGCTTATCTCAAGGCCTTAGCTTGTTTTTCTTGGTCATGGGCTGGGGCCCACCCAAAACTATTTTTGCTGCCATCCTGCATTTTTATTCTATCACTTAAGTCTTGCAAAATGGCGTTACTGCTGTTTTAGCATTAAGGCTTTTATTAGCTTGAACCGGCCATATACTGTCAGGGTGCCCTTGTGTGAGGAATTTTTGCCATCCAGCCCCAGACCATAAGTGATTTTGGTGCTATTCTTAACTCCAGCCTGACTTAGCATGCCTTGCTAGTATTGATTATTTATGAGGAGGGGGGGGAAAAGACAGAGGATCTTACCAGAGGGCCCAACAGAAAGAGTGCACAGAAGCATTCACAGAACACTTTAGGTGAATTGAAGAACTTATGTACTGTTTGTTCTACAGATTTGTAAAGAATTAAGCCAAGGATTTGTGGGAGACAACAGTCTGTAAAGAGACATTTGCTAATCAGTCTGTACAAAGCTATATCTTCTATCTTGTTGGAACAATATTCTACAAGACAAGAGGTTGGGAGTTGCTATGGATAATTTGTTTGCCACTTAAAAATATGAAGTAATCAGCATTTGGGGTCATATATTAAAAATAATTACTTTAAGGGTTTGCATGTCTGTGCAAAGTAAGATATCATTCTCCACCCTTTAATTTTGGAGATTATGTGTACACTGGGAATTGAAGCTTTCTGATGACGTTTCTGCACAATCCATCCTGTTCTGAGATTGCACAAATACAAGCTCTTCAGCTGTTTTCTTGATTAACACTGTATTTTTATCCTTTAGCCAGTCATATTAAAAAGAACAGAAACAGAAGTTATTCAGTTCTAGAGGCACTGTTGTTGATTTAATTAAGCCAGCTCTTCTTCTACCAAGGCTTGATGAAGCATCATTGAGAGTCTAAGCCAGCAGTAAGACAAAGCTGCTGCCCATCTCAAATAAGTATTTAAGTGGCAATTACTAGACAGTAAATTGGCAACCTATGACACCAACATTAGCCAACATCCTACTGATGGAGCAAGACCATTAAATATACATATCTTTAATTGCCACAAACACAGGGATAAGCATCTTCATTTATGAGGGAAAAGCTTTTATGGAAATAGTCCTAGAAAAATAAGACAATACTTCCAGCTGTATAACATTAGGGAATACACCTTTATTTGACCTGAATTCAGAGGCAAGGAACTGTAGACATAAAAATCTTCCTTTATGTATATGGGTGAGTGAATAAATGTGTGTGCACAGAAGAGCCTGCTGCCTCCCTCCTCCCTTTCTCTCTCCCTCTCTTTCTGTGTGTGTGTGATGGATCAAGAGAGAGAGAGAGCATAATATTGAATATTGCAGATGTCTTTGTATAGCAAAATAGGAGTGCCTGGAGGTTATTCATTATTAATACGTAAACAAAGGGGGTAGACTGATCTTTACAGGAGATTACTGGGTCTAAGTGCTAGTTTCTAGTTTGCGTGAGAAAACTCTCTCAATACTGGAAACAGTCACACTTCCTAACACCCCCTCACTACTGCTGAGGCCTTTTAATGTTCACCTCTATCCTGAGACTGCTGGAATTCACTCCATGGCTTTTAGGCTCTGTCCAAGGCACCTCATTTTTAGTTTTATTTTGAATAGTATCATCTGAATCATTACCACAATCATAACCTCAGCTTTTCTCTCCACCAAGAAAACTCCAAGTCTTTGATAATTGAATTTGTGTATTTTTCAGGACTGGTTCATACATCTTATTTTGAACATGAAAACACAAAGGTATTTTATTCTTAGAGTCATTATCTTATTATTAATTTTAACTCTAGTAGTTAGAAGCTTATCTCATTAACCACCACGGAGAACTTTATCAGGGGCCAGAATGGTTTGACCTCTGCATTCTTTCTGAAGAAAAATACTATTGAACATTAAGCAATGGTATGCCCTGATAACTAAGTTTTAAAATCATTTTAAAGTAAAATCCATTAACATACTGTTATTGTTGTTACAGATTATTTTAAGCCTTGAAGAACCAAGAGTAATGTGTAATATAATCAGATTAGACTGTGATGCAAGTGCATCTAAATAAGACAGTGCAGGAGCATTGGTTTTCTAAGAGTTATCTGAAAGAAACCCCCCTCTCTGCAGACTCCTGTCAATCCCATAAACATATAGCACCCATTAGATCTGGGGAAAACAAAGACAAAAACTCCCCATTCTCCATATTAACGTTAAACAAACAGAAAGCAAATTTTATATGCAATTACAATACAGCATGATACGTGCATATTTATATGGGAGGAACATTGCAAAATTAGATGCTCTAAATTTAAAAGTCAAGGCTTTTCTTCTTCTTCTTCTTCTTCTTCTTCTTCTTCTTCTTCTTCTTCTTCTTCTTCTTCTTCTTCTTCTTCTTCTGCTTCTTTCAGTCAAGAGAATGAAGATTTTGGTAACCTCTGAGAATAGAGATGCACCATGCACTCTCCATGACTCAATGGTGAGACTTTCTCACAGCCCGCCCTCATCCCTCTGGCCCCACCTCCATGCCGTTATGTTGCCCTTACCCTCAAGACAAAAATGAAGTCCAAGTGGGTGATGGCTTGAAGGAGAAAGGCTTGCTGCATAAATCAGAGTCTGAGTATGGCTCTTTAGAAGCTAAATAATCCGGGCATGGAACCACACATCTGTAATTCCAACATTCATAGGGAGAGTTGGGAGGTAGAGACAAGAGTTCTCAGGAGCTCTCAGGTCAGATACAATGGGTACAGAGCAGTGAACAGAAACAGCCTCAAGTGAGGGGGGTTGGCATGCACTAACACTCAGGATTGTTCTCTGACATATGCCAGGTGTGTGTCCTCAAACACACACACACACACACACACACACACACACACACACACACACACACACACACACACACACACATGGGGGGGGGATAGTTCAGAGGAAACTGTATGACTAAAATGTCATTTTTAGATCAGGTAGATTTTAATACAACTCTTTATTTCCTAAGTAGTGGCACCAAGGACAGTGGATTGCAACTTTTTTCCCACCATTAATATATTTAAACTGTACCATCTCTGTTTCAAAGAAAAATTACTTCATTAACAATTATTCCAAGATACTTTGGCTGCTGCTACATGTGGATGACACGTCCCTTACAAAAGTCCAGCTATAGAATAATTCACCTACAGTTCCAGATGCTGGGTTTTGAAATATGAGTACATTTGTGTTGAACCCAACTCCCCAGGCTTTGATTGAGCACAGCAGGGAGTGTCAATCAGGTTTTTTTCTTGGGAGATACAAGGTGATCCATGGTGAAGTTTGGGTCAAGAACTCTGAGTGTCTTGCTGAGTCTTCCTTAAGCTGCACTGCATGGCAGCCTGGCCACTCTGATCTCTTCTGGCTCTTGCTGGATTTTTTTCCCTCACGGATATTTCCTCTAATACAGTTTTCACTTGCATGCTTTTCCTTCATACCTCTATCTCCAAGAACTGGGACTCCTGTAGTCTATAATTCTATGTTAGGATCAAGTGCAGAAAAGCACAAATTGGTAATCAATGAAACAGACTCAGACATTTCATTGCCGAAGTGTATTGTGTGTGCTTGTATTCATGAACTCCCTACTTTATAAAAACCCAACTTCAAATAACACTTTGCTCACCCCAGCCAACACCAGAAGTAGTTTTTGTTTTGTCAATAATGAATAATATCTTCTATTCTTTTATTTATCCACAAATAAAAGAGATAAACCTCACTATACCTGAGGTTCCAGAGTTGGCTGAATGTGCCTCATACTGTGGTGCAAGGCCACAGTAATAAAATAACGCTCTGACTTATTGCAACCATGCTGGTCTTTTCTCCGGCTTTCTACTCCAATCCTTTACCCAACTCCTCAGTTGCTGGTCACCAGAAAATCTTTCTATGCTTAATGATTTTCCCTGAAATCCAATGAAATTCTATCCAAAATCTCTTCCTGAGCATATTTAAATCCTTTATAAATCTGGAAAGGTTGGAATATGGCAGGAACTTCTAGAAGGTAAGAAACAGGGCAAAGCCAGAGGTGATGACGGCTAGCATATCTCAGAATGCCTGGACAGCTAAGCATCCTCTATGCTTCAGTCCACATGACATGCTATGTTTCCTCCACTGTGCTGGGCTCACTGACCTAGGCATGTACAAAAGATATCATTAGGGTCCCACACCCCCCATTACAGTTTGGTTAGCTGAATAAAAATAGAAGAAGAGGTCTGTGAGTTAGCTCAAGAAGACGTTGACATATGTATGGATATCCATGTAATGCTTTAGTGGCTTTAATCTGGATGCATCAAAAGAAACTATCATAAATGGACCTAACAACTCCCCACTCTTCCTGCTTATCCACAGAGTACCGACTATAAGTTGGTGGCCACACATATCCGTCAATGCTAAGGCTTAGTGAGTACAGCAGTGCCATAGAATTGTGAGGACCTGACTTTGAATCTCCAGAAGCCATCTGCAACCTCAGCATTCAGATTCACAAGAATCCTGCTATGGTTCTTTTAGAAGAATCTTGGAGTGAATTCTGTGTAGAGAGGCATTTGTTGCTATTGCTTTTCACAACTCTATAGCAAAAATATTTCAAATAAAAAAATTCCAAATAAACTGCGATACGATCCATTCATAAGTTGGGTAATAACTGTGCTAATGATGTGGGATACAGCCTCATTTAGAAAATTATTATTATTATCATTAATCAGTTAGAGTTATTCATTCATGTCCTGATGTATTTGGAACTCAGCTTGATTTCTTTTAGGTCTTTTAACTTGTGGGTTTAGCATTAAGCTCCTTTACTATATTTGTTTCTGTGAATAATGGTTTCTATCTTTAAATCTCAATTTAAAAGATTTAAAATGAGTGGAGATCTTTTACATCAGCAAATAAAACATGGAGGAGACTAAGCATGAATCTAGTGCAATGGTTCTCGAAGTGGTATCAACATCTTCTGGTGGCTTAGTGACTTTTCCTGTTGCTGTGAATATACTCTCACAAAGGCAACTGAAGTAAAGAAGGGTTTGCCTTCAGTTTGAGGTTACTCCCCATCATTGCAGGGGAGCTGGAGGAAGCTAGACACATTATATCCACAGCCAGAAAGCAGAGGGCAATGGATGCCTGTGGGGATCTCACTTCTTCTTTATTCAATCTACAGTCCTTTCCAGGGCATGGTGCCACCTACTTCATGATACATCTTCTCATCTCAGTTATCCCAACTATCCTTGCCTCATAAGTGGATTCTAGATCCTACCAAGTTAACAATATTAAGCATCACACCTGGGAACTAATCAGAAATGTAAATAATCCACTTCATTCTATATCTATTGCTAAAGAAATTTTGGTGGTAGACCCTGAATTGTGTTTTAACCTCCAAATAACTTTTTCTCGAGGTGAGACATGTGTGGCAGGCTGACAACTCTTATCATCTTGCTTCTGTTTCATTTTTTCTTACAGGAGATTTTGACCTGTACTTAAGTTTAGGACCCAATGTATCTAC
The DNA here is from genome assembly GCA_033318265.1 of Phyllotis vaccarum. Taxonomy (NCBI): domain Eukaryota; kingdom Metazoa; phylum Chordata; class Mammalia; order Rodentia; family Cricetidae; genus Phyllotis; species Phyllotis vaccarum. Next base: position 6,421,082 of record JARWLC010000011.1, read on the forward strand.
CAACTATAGGTCCAGCCTGCATGCATCACTCACAGCTCTTCTAGGTGGCTGGCGGTGATATTCCTTCTAGCTAGTTCAAAAACAGCTCTTAAGTATCACCTGAGGTTTTTAAAAAGTTTTTTAAATTAATGTATGGAAACTCAGACATAGAGTTAACAGAAAACCAATAGGACAATAAATAATTAAATTTGTGAAAAGCAAATTATGCCATAGGTCATTAAAGAGAAAAGGGTTATAATTTGTTGCATTTTATCTATTTGGAAATGATTCAATGCTGGCCTTACATATTGGTGGAAAGGTAAGAAGTTCTGGTAAATAAGAGAGACTAAGAGAAAGTTGCTGTTTTTTGGACTGCGAGAATTGGATTGGGGTAAATTTAATAGAATCTTTAAACATGCTGCGTTATTATCAGTGACAATTAACTCAAGGCTTTTCTCATTAAACCTTTCCTGTGCCACCAGGTAAGAAAGAGTTTATTTTTGGTGTTATTCTGTCTTGTTTTGCTCATGTTCAACTGAATTCGTTTTTCCTGACTATGAAAAAAAGCCTGCTTATTTTAAATTCTCAGTTGATTCCATGAAATAGCAGCTGTGAGCCCATTATATCTATATCTATATATCTATATATATTTATATCTATATATATTTATTATATATATATTTATATATTTATATATAAATATATAAATATATATATTTATATATATTATATTATATTTATATAAATATCTATATATATTTACAAAACCATCAAATCTTTTAGGTAGAAGCAGCACCTAAAATATAATAAATGGTTGCTATTATTATGATGTGACTCAAAGTGCTGCATTGCTTCTGCCTAAAAGAGTTGATGGTTTTGTGGATTCAAAGGTAACAATGGGAAATAAGGGTCACATCCAGTTTAAAAATTAAAAAAGAACTAATCTTCTTTAGCTGTGTCAGAAAAGCACATATCAGACGAATCAGAATCTTTAGTCTTTCTCAAGGTCTCAAGGTTTTTTTTGGTTTTTTTTGTTGTTTTGTTTTTGTTTGTTTGTTTTTTTTTCCAGAAATGACAAAATTACATCTGTTTAAAAGACTCCAGTGTCACATGGGGTTCTATAGGCCTGACCCTAAAACAATAAGGGCAATGATTTGCTCACTTTCAGTGGTCATTAGTTCTTTCAAGTTACACAAGTATCATTTAGTAAATTACCTTTTTCAGAACACAAAGTGACATCTTAAAGTTTTAAAGCATTAAATCACCCTCCAAAAGTGGTCACTCTACCCTGTTAATCACTGATAGCATCAGTCTAAATAGCTTCAATTTCTTTTATGCTAGATTTTGATAAACACAAAACACTTTTATAGACATTATTAAATTCACTCAACACAACACTCAGGGAGAGTAAGGGAGTATGAGAAAAAGATTTCAGGAGTTCTTTTATAAGGCAAAGCCTTCCCTTGGTTTCAAAGATTTTAATGACAAATGCATTTTTTAAAAATGTATAATGTTATCAGAATGTTGCTTTTTGTCCATATTTTATATTAACAAAGATGCCTATTTTAACACCAGTTCCACTATGGTTTGTGCTTTCAGGCTAAGTGGGAGTACATGGTGTTAGGATTTAGATTTCAGTTGAAAAAGCAATGTTTTTGTATCTTTTTGACACTAGTTGAGATGTCAAGAACTCTGAAAACCTTCAGGATGTGTCGCCAGGGAATGGGCAGATGAGATACATTTACCAGAAGGAGAAGAAGGGCTGAATACCCATTAAAACTGGGATCAACGTTGCCAAGTGACAATTGGGAAGAATAATACCCGTCCATCATTTGTACCTACCCATAGCAATCTTTACTTCGATTTGATATTCTTATTCAAAAGTCAAAATTAAATCCAGTTCCCCAACTACTTATCCTTTTCTAACAGAACAAGGACAAAAAGCTTCCTCAAACTTGTCATTTGATACCGTAGTGGGTCTACACTACAGGGGAGTACATGTGGAGCTTTCACTGTCAGGCATAAGCTAGCTAGTGTCTGCCTTTCTCCAGTTCTTCGAGTTTTCAGATCCCTAGATGCCTGTGCATCCACTTTGACAAATTTTAAGAAAAAGATCTAAGTTTTTGTGATGCTAAAGAAAACATTAAGTGGACAAAGTTAAAGATGGTAGCTCAAAGTGTGCAACTGTGTGTGTGTTTATGTGTGCTTTTTGTGTGCATGTATATGTGTGTGTTGTTTGCAGGTATGTGTGTGTGTTGACATGTACATATGCTTGTGTTTGTGCATGTATATGTGTATGTCTCTCTCTCTCTCTCTCTCTCTCTCTCTCTCTCTCTCTCTCTCTCTCTCTCTCTGTATGTGTGTGTGTGGAGGATGGAGAATAACCTTGGATGGTACTCCTCAGCTACTGTCTGCTTCTTTCTTTCTCTAGATCATTTTATTATTTTATTTTATGTGTATGGTGTTTTTCTTGAATGTATGTCTATGCCTCATATGCATACCTGGTACCTAAAGAGGGCATCAGTTTCCGTGGAACAGGAGTCAGAAATGTCATGTGAGTGCTGGGAATAGAACTGGGGTTTTCCGGAAGTGTAGCTAGAGCTCTTAACTGCTCAACCAGCTGTCTAGCTCCAGTTGAAAAAAAAAAATGTATTTTTTTTTTGTTTGTTTGGTTTTTTTTTTTTTTTTTTATTCATCTGAGGCAGGGTCATTCATGGAACTTACTGAGTAAGCTTGGCTGGGTGTTCAGTATGTCCTGTGGTTCCTTCTATCTGCCTCCCCAGGACTGGAATTAGATTTACAATGCCATATTTCATTTTTCCTAAGTGGGTGCTTCCTTAAGTTGGTCCTTGGGGTTGAAATCAGGTGTTCGTGCTTGTACAACAAGCAATTTACCAACTGAGATATCTCCCCAGCCTATGACCTTTTTTTCAGCACTGACTACAACAGAATTTACTCATAAAAAGAGAAAGTCAATCCATTTTCACGTACCAAGTTGGTAATTTTACATTTGATTTAAACAAGACTAGAGGCACATAGGAAACAGATGGCCACACAACAAAACAGAGTGTACTTCAGCAGTCAGGAAGGGTATGGGTGACCTTTGGGGAACTTGGAAGAAACGAGAAAATGATTTTCTTGTAAATTTTTCCTGCCACCTCCCCTCTTCTCTCATTTCTTCATGTTAGTTGTTGAAAAGAGATTTCTTGTTATGCTTTTCATCGGCTATGTCAACCATAAAAGCCTCTTCAAGCAAAACTCATGATTTATCCCGTAACAAGCAATGGTTTTTGGAGCTCTTTGGAGCTTTGTAAAAAGACTCCAGAGAAACAGAGACAAGAAAGACACGTGGGACTGGTGTCCAGCACCCCATTTTGACTTGTTTCCCTGGAAACCTCAGCCATTTGGCTCCATGAGGCTCATGTACTATGAAGAGGATGGAAGAACCCCCAATGGTTTTTTTGTTTTCTTCCATATTTGCATTGAAAACAAACAAACAAACAAAAAACCTAAGAGAAGAAAAGTTTTTTTTTTTTAAGAAAAATAAAGGCAACGAAAAATTAGTCTAAGAATCAAAAACTATTGCAATTAGTGTGTGAACACATTTGTGTGGTTCATATACACATTCATCTGTGTCCATGCAGGCGAAGCCAGAGGTCATGGTTGTTTTCCTTGATCACTCATTCCCTTAATTTTTGAGATGGAGTCTCTCACTAACCTGGAGCTAACTGATGCAGTTTGGGTAGCTGGCCAATGAGTTCCGGGTCCACATGCCTCTGGCTTCTAAATTCTAGGATTATAGAAGCACCCTGGTGTAATTAGCTTTTGACATGGGTGCCAGAGATTCAGACTCAGGTTCTCATGCTATACTGACTAAACTATAGCTTATTCCTCTCCACCACCACAGATTAAATAATGGAGAAAACATTCAAACTTAAAAAATACAATCTTCAGTGTCACAACTGTCAATGTTAAATGAATAAATATACCTGCATGAGAATGTCAATCACTCCTCCTTATGGTAACATTCCACAGCACAGTTTTAGTTTTTCTCTTCAGGAAGTCGCCATCTATAAATACACAGTGTAATCTTCTGCCAATAAAATGAGGTCAGTTTCCCTTTGGGTCTCCGCTAAAACATGAAATTATTATCTTGCTCCTCTAAACCCCTTACCTACTTAGAAAATTTACCTCCTTTTCCCTTGGAAAGGAAGAGCAGAAGCCTTTTAGTTCCAAATTAGCTCTGCGGCCTTCATTAGGCCTAAAATAAAGATGAACTGTGAGAACACCATTGTGGTTGGGTGTAGTGACTCACACCTGTAATCCCAGCACTCAGATGCTATTCTGAGGCCAGAGAAGGCCACACAGCAAGTTCTGGGCAAGCCTAGGCTATAGAATAAGATACTATAAAAAAAAATTGTGAAATATTTGTATTTGTATTTGTATAAAGAACACTGGCCTGCTGAGAACTGGTGCTAAAGAAAAAGGCAGAGATACTAAAGCAACAAAGGAGGTCTCATCCTTGTGCTCTTTTTAATCCCATTAGCTAAAGAGAATTCTAGACTTTGAGAAATTTAGAAGCACAAAGCCCTCTAGCTAGAAGCATGCCTACTTATAATACTGTGCCTGGCATATTTAAATCTATAAAGCTAATGTCCAATTACCAAGAAAAAGGAGGTAGGTTCCAATTCATACTTATTAGTTTCACTATAAAAAATAAGAATGACCTAACATAGCCTAGAGCAGAACAACCAGCCAGCTATAACAAAATGGCTTCTCCATCCTGTTCTATTGGTAAATGGGATGTCATGTCAAATCAAACACTCAGTTTAACAGAATATTATCAAAATTGGTATATATTACCAATTTTCCAGGTATAGAATGTAATAAAATACTTAACACTAACACAACACTGAATATATTTTAATCTTTCTCTCATGATTCAAGACACTTCAGAATTTTTCATTGACTACAGATCACTTCTATGAACCTCAATTTTCACTATGCCCAGTGAAACATAGTTATATCAATTAATAGAAGTTTCCATCTGACAGCATATTTTAACAACTAATTATAATAGCATATTGTTTCTACTGGGTGGATTTAAACAAAGCAAGAATACTAATCAGTTGGATTTTTTCCCTTCCTTCCAGTCCATTTGGCTCAATGCCAAAAATTAAAATAAATAAAGCACTGTCTTCAAGTGGACATCAGTAATAAAACAATATGTTTTCTGCCCTGTGCCTGTAGGGATAAGAGGGGCGGGGGGAGGACAATCCTTCCCCCATTGTTGTTGGTGCTCCCTTAATAGAAAGCTTTCCCATCATAACCAACTGAAGCCAGCTGAGCTCCAGTTTCCCTTGGAAAACACGTAGTGTTGGAAGGCCAGCTATAAAGTTGTCTCTATCACCTGTCATGTCATGCCATCCTGGAAGGTGGGAGAGTTGAGAAACCCACACCAGGCATCCTAACAGCTCTGCTTATTGCCTATAACCACGGTTTTGTAATAACAACATGTTGATGCTAATTCTTTTCAGTTTGGGTCACAAAAAGTGCCAGCAACTGGTACTAATTGAAAAGAAAAACGATAATTCAATATTCTAGCAGCTTGCATCCACCTCATGCTCTTTGATCCAGAAGACTGCAAAGACATTTTTCCCAAAGGAAACTAATCAAGGTGCCTTTGCCTGAGGGAATGAGGTCATTCTGTGTCTATGAGAAGACCAGGCAATAGTTATGTGATGACAGCCCTTCTGCTGATTGACCAAAAGGACCAAAGGAAGAAAACAAAATGTAATATTTAATCTTAGAAGAAGGTTGACCGGTACTGACTGTGGTAGTTTAAATGTAATTGGCCCCCATAATATCATGTGGAATGGCATAATTAGGAAGTGTGGCTATGTTGGAGTAGATGTGACCTTGTTGGAGAAAGTGTGTCCCCATGGGGGTGGGCTTTGAGGTTTTCTATGCTCAGAGTACCACTCACTGTCTCAGTCAACTTCCTGTTGCCTGCAAGATGTTGGACTCTCAGATATTCCTTCAATTCCATGTGTGCCTACATGCTGCCAAGCTTCCCTGTGATGATAAGGGATTAATCCTCTGGAACTGTAAGCTGCCACCTCATTTAAATGTTTCCTTATAAGAGTTTCTGTGGTCATGATGTCTCTTCACAACAATAAAAACCCTAACTAAGACACTTACTAACATTGCCTAGAGGTTTGAGAGTGTATCAAGCCACCCTGGTTTGTTCTCCAATGTAAAGCTTAGTTTTTATTGCCAACCTGACACAACCTAGAATTCACCTTGGAAGTGGAAACTTTAATTTTAGAACTACCCAAATTAGACTGGTTTGTGGACATGTCCGTGAAAAATTGTCTTGCTGATTGATGTGGCAGAGCCCAGTCCACTCCTAGGCAGGTGGGCCTGAGCTGCATAGTGAAACAAACTGAGAAAGCCAGTAAGCAACATTCTTTCATGGTTCTGCCCTCTAACTTCTTGTCCTGACTTCCTTTGATGATGGACTGTGATCTTAATGTGAGAGCTGATATAAATCCTTTCCTCCCCCGAGTTTCTTTTGGTTAGGCCATTTATCACAGCAACAGAAAAGCATATTGGAACATCCATGTTAGTGTGGTTGCATTTGAGAAAATACATGTGATGTTGTTTTAAAAAGAAAAGAATATTTGTAATCTGAGAAGAAGCAAAATATTGTAAAAGTTAAACAAGTTGTTGGAAGACAACAATCACAACCTCTTATTGAGCACAATAAGGAAATGTGTTGGTCATGATAAAATTGAACTGACTTTGTTAACTGATACATTAAAAATTTGTAATATAAAGTGACTTAGGAAAATGACAATTGATTTGGGATTTGGAATCAGGGAAATTTTACAATTCTTAAACACCTCAAACACCAGCTCTATCCACAGGATGTACTTTCTCTGTTTTCTAACATGTTTAAGAATCAGACTATGATGTAATACTTCAAAATTGAGCACAGGATAGTTGTCTCTCCAACTTAGAGACTCCTCCATTGAAGCTTCACCAGGATGATCCACATTCAGTGAGCCAGCTCTGGAGAACCCTAGGGTGTGCAGAATATCTTTGGCAGATGGCTGGCTTTCTCACTTCCATCTCCCTGACTCTCCAGTTTTTCTATTTTTTTCCCCTTTGAAATGTGGCTCATTCTAGAAGCAGCTGAATTAGTACAGATAGTACTTCTGAGGATACATTCCCAAGAATTCACTGCAAAGCCCAGGAGAAGTCAAATCTCTGGGAAGAAGCCAAGCACAGATTTCAGTGAAACAGCATCCTCATGCTTCAGCAAGATTTTTTTCTCCTGATGAAACTTGTCAAACTCCCTTCATAACACTCTCCTCTCTAGACAGATGGACACAGAGAGAAACAGATTCATACTTATTTCAGTGTAAACCTTTTCTTTTTTCCAAAATACAGCTTTCAGAGAGTCACCATGCCATTACTGACTTCTGAGAAATCACTCACTCACATTTAATCTGTCTACCTCATGCCAGACTGTTCAATGCTTCATAAGCATTCCCCTGAAGTCATAACAATCCTGAAAGAGATTACTAAGACTGTGTCTCTGATCAGACTTCATGGAATGATTTTCTTCTGATTCATCTCCCATGGGATGGTGAGGAAAAGGAGATGTAGCTGAGGCTATGATATCCATTTGGAAAATGAAGAAATGAAAGAAAAAGTATGAGTTGGCAAGATGGCTCAGTAGGTAATGACGGTTCTTGCTAAGCCTGAGTATGAGACTCAGAACCCACAAGTGGAAGGAGACAACTGACTCCTGTGTGTTGTTCTCTGGTCCTCATATACATGCTCTGGTACACACACACACACACACACACACACACACACACACACACACACACACTCACACACATACATACACACACACTTACACACATACATATACACACAAACAAACATACACACACTCACTCACACACATACATACACACACACTTACACACATACATATGTGGGAGGTTGTATTGTTTCATTTTAAATAATTGTCCCAACCACTGGTTTAATAAAAAGAGCTGATTGGCCAAAGGCAGGCAGGAAGTGTAGGCGGGGCTACCAGACTAAAAACTCTGAGAACAGAATGCCAGAACAGAACACCAGAGACCACCAGAGAGAAGCCACAGGAAGCAGAGGACAACCATGCAGCTCTAAAGAAAGGTACCGAGCCACATGGCTGAACAAGAGGCATGGGTTAGATGAAGGATAGAGAGCTAGCAAGTGATATGCCTGGGCCTGAGGCTGATCAGCCTAAAACTATTGGAAGCATCTGTGTGTCTCTGTGGGACTGCGGGACTGCGGGTCTGTGGGTCTGTAGGCCTAGACCTTGAGGTTAGACCCGAAAATCCGGGCCAGAAACCTCATACTACATACATACACACACAAACATACATACACACACACACATACACACACACAAACTAACTCACTCACTCACACACATACATACACACACAAACACACATACACACACTCACACACATACATATGCACACACACACATATATACATACACAAACACACATACTCACCCACATACATACACACACACTTACACACATATACACACACACACTCACACACATGCATACACACACACTTACACACATACATACACACACAAACACACTCACTCACACACATACATACACACACACTTACTCACACACATAAACACACATACACACACACTCACTCACACACATACACACTCACTCATTCACTCACACACATACATACACACAGACTTACTCACACACATATATACATACACAAACACACATACACACTCACTCACACACATACATACACACACACTTACACACATACACACACTCACTCACACACATGCATACACACATTTATACACATACATACACACAAACACACATACTCTCACTCACACACATACATACACACACACTTACTCACACACATATATACACACAAAAGCACACATACACGCACACTCACTCACAAACACACACACACACATGCGTGCGCTTCTGCAATGACAGGTATGCTTATCTCCTGTTACACATTTGGCTTTTTATGTGGTTCTTGGAATTCCAAACTCAGGTAGGTTCTCATGCTCACATTGCAAATACTTTACTGGCTGAGTGTCCTTTCCCCAGCCCTGTGATCTGGCTTCTCACAGCTTTAATTCACAGGCAAATGTGTTCATCCTCTTCTCAGACAAAGGCATCGGGGGTCATCTTTCACAGAGCTGATAACTCCCAGAAGATACATATGTACAAAATGTTAATTCTATTATACCATTAATGTACCATTACCTGTAATAAATGTCTTTCAATAAAATGGCTGGTACCATAGGTCACATATAAATATATAAACCAATTTGAGTGAATCATAAGAAAGACTGACTTAATGGTAGAGATTACAAATGATCAGATGTGGAAAAGGCAAAGAATCCAGAGTACCATAAAGCAAAGAGAGTGGGAAGAAAGTGGCTACCTTGCAGTACTTTGAGGACCATTCTATGGAATGTTCTATACTAAATCCTGAGGTGCTGGATGATGGAGCTAGGGCCATTCACAAGGATCACAGGGAAGCAGATTTAGGCTCCTTACAAGAGGATGTGAGAGTTAAGTGGCACCTAATATGTGCAAACCACTTTTGTGATTTTTTTACTTTGGGCGATTCAATGTCTCATCTGTCTTATCTTAAAAACCTATCTAATTCATAGCATTTAATATAACCATGGAGAAGTTAGCAGTGAAGCTCACAGAAGTTAATAAAACAGGCAGGTCTCTCTGCTTACAGGCAGAAGAAAAAGCTGTGTGCTCCAAGTCTGAGTTCCTCCGAAGGGTGTACCCACTTGACAGCTTGCCAGTTGTTACCCAAGAAAAGAGAGATCTGGGAGCCAACATGGGACCTCGACAGTTTTGTACTAGCAACTGGAAGAAATCCTCTTTAAAGAAGAATTCTAAAGAACTCAAACTTTGATTGTGGAAATCTCTTGAAGAATGAAAGTGGGGAGACCACAGCTCCATTTCTTCCTTCTTCCGCTTATTAAGGCAAGTTTTGTGGCAGCAATAAAGAAAGTATTGATGTTCTGTAAGCTTCCCATCAAACACAGAGGAAAAAGGAAGAAGGATGCTGCTATAAAAATATCTGATCCATCCACATAAGACAATTTTCAAAGCCAGGGAAAATGGATTCTCAGTTGCCCTTTTTTCCCATTTCCTTCTAACAAGTGTAATCTAACTTAGGTTCAGACAATTCCAAATGATGACTTGATTTGTAGGGATGGCCTCGAAGGAAGCAGGGGGAGCTTGGTTAAGCATTTAAACCATCGAGGGCATGCACAGGGTGCCTGAAAGTCACGTAGCTGCTTGCAGCTTTGGTTTTCTTGTGTGAGATGTCTAAAGGATCTCACAGTTTCTTTGACGTGAGCCACACAGACAAAGAATGTCCCTACAACAGTGTTGCAGATCTGCCTCTTATCTTCTTATTGGTGATCACTGAAATTATGGCTGAGATATAGGAACATGGAAAAGAGTGCATACCCCACTATGTCTTCTTACTGGTGATACAGCTACTTCCTCAAAGCCTCAGCTTGTGCAGCTGTGAAGAGGGCATATCGAAATTACAACACAGCATACTTTACATAGTTAAGGACAATTGAATAAGTTCTTAGATTGATCTTTTCTGCTGTTCCTATTGTCACTAGTAACTGTACTTCTGAGATGATAAGGTTCATCCAAGGAGCTATGAACAGCCCACAGGCAAGAGCTCTGTCCCAATGGCTTTGATTCTAATGATCTGAAGTTACACAATCTGTGGGTAGTCTTGCAGAGCTGGAGACAAAACTCAGTTCACTGAGTACACATGTTCCACCCTAAGCCAGACCAGACATATTTGCTCACTGTGGTCCAGCATAAAGCATACAAACTTTAGAAGCAAATGGACCTAGGTTCAAACATTCCTTCTGCCACTTCTTGGCTAAGGGGCCTTTATTGACTTACTTGGCATCTCTCAATCTGTTTTCTCATTTGTAAAAATGGAAAGAAAACCATCTTTCCAGAAGTTCTGTTCTTAGGTAGAAAGATCAATGGTGACAAATTTAAAGCCCTGGCAGGCAATCAATACAAGATACTTAAAAAAATGTATAAGTATCATTAGAGAGATTGCTTGACCCCATAAAAGAGATCATAGATAGAGGAGAAGTACTGGGCTGTTTGGAGTCTTTGAAACAGGCCCTTCATCCTCTAAGAACTGTGGGTCACAATTTATCTTTTTTAAAACAACAAATACATATGTATGTGATTTTCTCTCCTCTTTGAATGAAAGATACAACATGTTTGCATTATGTAATGTTTTATTTTTTACTAGCAGTACATCTTGGGGATTTTTCCAGATCTGTGCATGAAGTATAACCTTATTTTTACTTTCTAGAATCATTCTGTTCCACTGAATTACTCTCATAACTCAGACTGGTCCCCTATGGAGGGAGAGTCAGGTTGTTTTCTAACATTGATTTTTCACAACAATGCAGGAATGAGTAATTTTTTAAGTGAGTCTTTTCACAGCGTGTTTGTAGGGTAAATTCCTAGAAGTGGAATTGCTGGATCAGAAGGGTTGTACGTTTGCCATTTTGTTAGAAATTGCTGAATTTCCCTCTTCAGTTTATATCAATTTACACTCCCATGGGCAGTGGGAGAAAGCCTAGAAGCCTGTTTCTTCTACAACACAATTTGTTATCAAATTTTCTGACCTTTTACAGCCTGATAATCAAAAAAATGGTGTCTCAACTTCGTCTTAATTATTATGAGAAATATTGGGCAAATTCTCATACACACTGGAAAAAATGTTAACACCTTTTTTTGGAAAGCCTTTGCTTCTTTCTCTATAGGTTTGTTGGACATTGTCATTTTGATTTATAGCAACTCATTACATATTTGGCCTTGGACAATAATATGAATTACAAATTTTTTCTATCTCTCTTAAAACTTCATGGCAATTTTTGCTTGAAGTATGCTAATTTGCCATGTAGATTTTTAAACAAAATTATGTAGTTGAATACTTTGTTTATGGCAGTTTGCTTTAAGTATGCTAATTTTTCACGTGTATTTTTTAATTATGTAAATTTACCTAATTTTTTTCTCTAAGGTGCTTGAGTTTTATATGATGATTTTAAAACATCTTCCTTACTCTGATGTAATACCATAAATCCTCCCATGAATCCTCTTTGATAAACTTAATTTATATTATTAAGTGAAATCTTTGATCCATTTGAAATATATACTAGTATAAAGATATATCTTCCTAATTAGAATAATTCTACTTTTTTCATATCTAGAAAAGGACAATACATAACAAAGCTATGGAGGATTATAAATAGCCTTGAAGATTCTGAGTGAAGAGTAAATGAACAGTTATTCTTGTTAGATTACTTCCACAGCTGAATTTTGCCTGGTGAGAAAGCACACTCAATATTCTTCCCCCTCTCTTCCAACAGTTGTCACTCATTTACTAAAAATATTAATCTTAACACTGAGATGAACTGAAAATTACAAATGGGAATGGATTGAAAATGTCTGATGACATGGCTTTAGATCTTCCCCTTTTCACAAGACTCTTTTCTGGGGAGCCTATCTCCCTGATTTCCAATGCTTAAAAAGCCTCAATGCAATAACAATATAATCATAAAAGCTAATTAGTAAAGATTTTGTGTCTTGTTAATGATGTACAATTGATTGTGGCTTGAGGACAAAGCGAGACGAAGCATTCATCCGAGATGAGCATTGCATTTTATCTTCCTATAATGTGAAAGGATGACATTTTTATGACTGTGCTGCTATTATGCAGACATCTGAACCAACTCACCAATCTGTTTGTATCTAGCAGTTTCTTTTACTACTATAAAACTCTTTATAAATATAGAGATAATTCTGGAAGCATGACTAGAGGAATGAGAAGGAAAATTAATTACATGTGGGCCAAATGGTGAGCAAGAACCTGGGCATCATTTATCTGAGCTATCTTTACCTAATTTTTTCAACTGTTCTCTTCTCCCATAAAGCCATAGGCCATAATTACTTTTTACAAATTCCTGATTAAATATAGCTTTAAAATAGCCACTTAAATAACTATAATGCCCTGCCTCCCCTTTTCTGAATCATTTTACATTCAGTACTTTTTTATAAGTAGATAAAGTTAGATACACAGATGTGGATATAGATGTCAAGATGCTTGCTGGGAGCAAATATTCAGAGACTCTGGGATCCCCACAAAGTCTGCTGACTGTCTCTCCCAAGTATTTATTGCATCATCTTTAGCCTGCTGACTTCCTTGTCTTTTCATGATTTCTACCACAAGAGGTTCTAGCTACAAAGTCATCCACCATTGAAGCCCATGTCTCTGGGGCATGCTCTAACACCTTTTTTTTTTTTTTTTTTTTTTTTTTTTTTTTTTTTTTTTAAATTTAAAGGGATGGGAGCTTTGTTCTCCTCAGAGTTGGTTGAGATCACACAGCTGTGATGAGAAAAGTACATAATAGGTGCAGAACTTCAATGGGGGAAGAATTAAGAGTTTGTTATGACACAGCTTTGTAATAGAACATAAAAGTAAGACAGGAATTCTGACACAGTAATTCCCTGTTGCTACTTTCTGACATTCGAAAAATTCCAAAGATTTTCTTCTCCTTGGATGATTGTAGAGAGACTTTACAGCTTTGACTTGGATAGCCCTGTTCCCTGTGGGGCCTCGGCACTGTGTACAGGGCCATATGTACTTCATTTTCACATCTGTGCCTTTCCTGGATCACCGAGTCAAAGGTACCCTGTGGATAATTAACAAGCACCATGAGTTCAGCATGCAGAAACTGAAGGAAGCCTGCCATGTTAAAAAAATAAAAAATTAAATAAATAAGAAAGAGCAGAGCATTCTGGAAGTAGGATTTAAGGGTCTTCTGACCTAGAATGCTTTTCAGCTCTTGGGCTGGCCACCTGATTTGATGAAGGCTGCAATAAATCTATGCCATTGCACTCATAAAGGAATGACATGGGAATTGGGTGGAATAATTGATTTTTCTCTACTTTAAATGTGACTATAAGTTTGAATTAACTGGAAAAGCATGTTCTTTTTCTTTTCTTTTTACCTGAGTCATTGGCTATCTGTGGAGGAGAACCTAGGGGCATGTGAAACCTGAGCATAAAACATTTCAATTGTGGAGGGGATGGATGGTTTTCAATCTTCAAAATGTGTGTCTTTGGAAGAGAAAAATAGTGTGACAGCATTCTGTCACTCAATCATTTTTCTACTTTTGGTTGTTAGTCATGAAAAAAATTTATTATTATTAATTGTATATTTTATAATATGGAAAGATCTTGTTGTTATGGGTGAGTTCCCAGTAGGCTTGAAGAATTTGCTCTCATGGCTTTGGTAACTGACTCTCTCCTATGCAGCCAAGGGTGACCTTGATTTCCGACCTTCCTGCCTTCAACTTAAGAGTGCTGGAGTTACAGACATACACAATAGCTAGCTTATGTGGTGTTGGGGTTGAATCCAGGGCCTCATATATAGTAGACACATAGACATGTACTCTACCAACTGAACCACATCTCTAGCTTCAGTAACTGACTAGTATAGACACTATCTATAAAGGCAAATAGTAAAATATGTAGGAGAACAAATCATAGATGGAACAGCAGCTGTTTCATGTTACCACATGACTCTCACGAGGACAACTCTTGCCATATACAGACACCACAAGGATACAAATTGACCTTTTCTTGAAATTAATTTACCAGGATCTATCTGTCAAAATTCTATTCTGTTCAGCACACACCTCTATTCCAGGATGTCACATATGACAAGCTCTTCAAAGAGGCATTTAGCAGGAGATATTTTAATAGGTGTTGATAGCTTTGCTGTTCCATCTTATATACTGTAACATCGCCTTCATATTTTGCACTGTGCCCTGAGGCAATATAAATAATCATGAAAGCTTCAATCTGATGTGCAAAAATGATAAGTAAACACATGGTATCCAGTCTTCCAAAGTGAGCAGCAACAATGGAGATCTCAAGAAATAGTCCCTCTTTATATCGTTTTTATGAAATCTATCCTGCCCTCAGTGGGGCAGTCCATGAGTAATGTGTTATTAAAGAAATACACATACTACTGTGGTGAAGTACAATCCTTCAGACTCACCAAAAAAGGATAATAATGAAATATTTTCTTTGAATTTGTTAATAGACTGGACGTTACTGATGTAATTATTGCTTTATATATTGTATATAGTTATTTCAACTATTGTATATAGTTTTCTTACATTAGTTATAACCTTTTTGACTTATGTCACAAAAAAGGGATGGGTGGCGATACATTATATATTTAATAGAATCAGTCTGGAATATCAGAGGACAGAACATTAAGAACCATACTGTCTGCTCTTGTAATTGTAAATAATATTCCTAAGATCAGTGCATTATTTCTTTGTCATGATATAGGTCTCCATCTGGAATCCTCACTGAGAGAAGCCTTTGGCTACCTTTGCTCAGACACAGTTTTGGTGTGTGTGTGTGTGTGTGTGTGTGTGTGTGTGTGTGTGTGTGTGTGTATGTGTGTGTGTATGCACTGGTGTGCATTGATATAGAGGCTAGAAAGGTGGGGATCTTTCTCAGTCACTCCCAATCTTATTTTTACATTATTCAGGATCTTCCACTTAACTTGAAGCTCAGCAACTCAGCTAGGCTGGCTGTTCAGCAAGCACCAGAGCTTTGCCTCTTTTTACCTCTCTGTCTCTAGAATCAAACACATGCCACCAAGCTGGCCTTTTTATTTGGGTGCTAGAGTCTGAAATCTGCATGTGTATGCAGCAGACACATAAACAACAGACCATCTCTTAGCTCCTGACTCTTCCCAGGGGAAGGTGATTCTCTCACAGTGACCATCTTCTCACTGAAACATCTGCCCTCAGACAGATATTTGTTTTCTCCTAGAAATATTTCCTGGAGTCCAAAACAGTCCACTCTGAACTACTGTTTGCATCTTGGCTTTCCCAACTCCAGACTTCTACCTTTCTTCCAGGGCACAGATGAAGACAGAGGCCCAAACAAAACCTGTGAACCAATGTCCCTCCTGGGACTCTCCTCCTGCTGCTGGAAGCTAAACTCAGCAAGAAGTAGAGGAAGGGAAGATGGTGTATGGTCCCCTGCATGGTCAAGGTAAACAGATGAGATTTTCAAGAAATCTAAGGCCAGAAAGGAGATAGATCTTTTAGCACAAAATGAGCAAGTTTCATCATCCTGGGAATTGTGAATTTCCTATCTCAACAAGATCAAGGTCTTACTCAGAAACTGCCTGTGAGATTGCGAACTGAAT
This sequence comes from Phyllotis vaccarum, assembly GCA_033318265.1. Taxonomy (NCBI): domain Eukaryota; kingdom Metazoa; phylum Chordata; class Mammalia; order Rodentia; family Cricetidae; genus Phyllotis; species Phyllotis vaccarum. Next base: position 6,437,465 of record JARWLC010000011.1, read on the forward strand.
GCTGGTGTTAGTAGGGATTTCAAGACACAAAACTGAGGACCACATGGGGTATGCACCATTGCCATCCTCAAAGATTCTAATGGAGATGGTGGCTGGTGCAGTTTACTATTAGCAAATGCTAGAGACTTCTGACAAAATATTAGAAATGGCTTTTGGAGAACATAAAAAGATAGTTCCTTAAAGTATCAAGTTGTTAACAAAGGATGACATTTGAACCTGTATGGTGATACATGTCAGTTCTACGACATTCCATTAGATTGTGTAGAGTGCAGTATATACTAACAAAGAGAATCACAAATCCACAGATTCATTTTGCTCTATACTCAGTCCCATCCCATAAACAAACTGAAGTAACAGATACCAATGCTCAGTGGATTGAAGACTACTGTTGACTCCCAACTTGATTCACAGCTTAAGGCAGCCATCCACAGAGGATTGAATGGACAAGACCACTGCTTCTCTCAGCCATGGGTGAACACTAGGGGTGGACATATGGCATTTGAGAAGTTAGTAGGTCAGATAATCCAAGTATCAGAACCGTTTTACCTAAATGAATCATTTTTGAGTTATTATAAGCAGTTTAGTGTCAAATGGACCAATAGAAAGAATTGTATTTTATACCAGCTCTTTAAAATCTGATAGCAAAATCTCATGCCTCTTAAGTCTTGATACTGGCAGTCCTGGAGTTTAATGATTTCAATTTTGGAATAATAAAAACCTTTTAACCATGTGCTAGCTAGAGTGAAATAGAATTTAGCCTTGGATATAAGAGAGAGAAGGACATTGGCCTTTTGTGTTGGCCCTGGCTTCACAGTAGAGTTACTAATACTGTTCCTGGGACTTACAGAGGCTACCACCCCTAGTGAGAGAGTAGATGTGAGCTGTAAGATGTTGAATGTGAATTTTATCTATGCAGCTCCCTGGTCCAGAATGGGACTAAGGGCAGAAGGAAAGCCCAGTGGCACAGACTAAAACTATGAAACCTGACTGAAGGAACAGAGGAAATAGAAAAGGTGCTACCTTCTTTTATAGACCTGGGACCTTTGGCTCTGGGATAAGCATTAATTAAGGGAGCCATATCCATGACTTATATAGGATCCCATCTTAGCCAATTTTGTCAGCATATTTGTTTTCTTTGTTTGTTTGTTTGAGTTGAGGGCCAAACCTAGGACTTTGTGCTTGCTAGGCAAGCCCTCTACCACTGAGCTAAATCCCTCCACTTTTCCTAATACCAAGATGGAAGAAATCAGAAACAGATGTAAGAACAGAGAAAAATACTATCAATATTTTTATTCTACAATTGATTGCCTATATGTGTATCCATTTTAGGCCTTGGGGATATAGTGGTGAACAAAATAATGAAAATTCCCAATAGTGAAGTTGAGCATCCATTAGAAACAGAGATTCATATGCAAGGAAAATGGTAAATAGCATACCCAGTAATAGTAAACACTATGAGAAAAAAACAAACAAACAAACAAAAAACAAAAAAGTTTCCCTTATCTAAAACAAATGTCTCAGGTGAAATTCCACTTTGCCCATGAGGACTGGGTCCTAGTCACAACCCCATTATACCCTCATTAAATAGGTGAGAAAAAGTAAGGTCATGAAGAGATTAAAGTACCAAACCCAAGAAAATGCATTTGAGAAATAGGAAAGGCAAAGGTTTACTCCAGGAATTACAGTTCAGAGTCATAATCACATCCACACTGGAGGGGGATAGAAAAGGAGGGCTGGGTAGGGTTGAGACAAGAGTGATAATTGTAATAAAGATTTCACTGGAAGTGGTACTGGGAAAGGGGCATAAAGACCATCAAAGAGATGACGACACAGACAGAAATCTAAGTGGAAAGAATCATTGGATTGTGAAAGTCCCCAAAGGTAGAGAGAGAGAAATGAAAATCATGGGGTAGCTGGTGCGGGAGAGCAGACTGACCAGGAGGGCAGTGAGCTTTGTGGGTAGATTACAGAGGGCTCAAATGTGCTTAAGAAAGCTGTGGCTTGTGGCTTGTGGCTTGGTGGGTCTGAGAGGACAAGTGACATGTACTGATTTTTATATTAAAAACATTATTCTTGTGGTCTGTGTTGGGAATAGACTAAAATGCTAGTAGAGAAGTAGAGAAATTCTGGCAATCTAGCAGTTACTTCTGAACCATGGGAATAGGGAGAATCTCTCCTGAATGTTGTCTCTGTGGATGTGCCTAAGGGCTGGAGCAGAGCACCAGCCTATGCCCTGTGGACATGCCAGATGAGGGTAGATCCTGTTTACCAAGGAGGGAATTTGAGCTTCTACTCTTCGGTGTCTGAGGCTCACAAAAACCTGATAAGGACTATTCCTCGTCTTGTGAACAAGCTGTTCTTGGATACTTCACCTCATTTATTTTCCCTTGGGATTGTGACTCATTCTCACTTCTTCCTTGTTACTTTTGTTGAGAAAACTTGGAACTCTGGTCTGGGGAAGGAACTTCTAGTTCCCATTTCCTGTCCTACAAAACTCAGCTCTACAGCTTCCTACCCACATGGATCTTCCTCTGGACCATTCTTTTCTTTGCTCTTTATTAATAGTGTGTGTGTGTGTGTGTGTGTGTGTGTGTGTGTGTGTGTGTGTGTGTGTGTGTGTGTATACGCGTGCACGTGTGCGTGTGTGTGGTGTAGAGCTAGGTAGGAATCCAGCCAATTCCAGCAACCCTCCTATTTCTGCCCATCAATGCTGGTGTTAGAGGCATAGCCATGACAAGTGAATAGCGTTTCCATGCCTCATGAGATTTGAAATCAGGTCCTTGTGCTTATGTAGCAAGCTCTCTTAGCCACTCAGTCATCTCTCCAACCCCATCTCAGTTATGCTAAAGCTGAATCCTCCCTCAATAATTTTCTTTCACCTAAATGGTTCTTAGAAATTGTGCCTCTGAGACAATGTTTCTTTCTGCTTCTACTGCCGCCATCTTTGCTTAATTTTGCCTTTTGCCTAGACATCTCCATCTGCCTCCTTGTAGTGAAATTATGTAACATGGTAAACAATTGTCCCGCCTACTGGTTTAATAAAAACGCTAATTGGCTGAAAGCAGACAGGAACTGTGGGTGGGGCTGCGAGATGAAGAAAACTCTGGGAACAGGAAGAACAGAGCAGAAATGCCTCAGAGAAGCCAGAAGATGCAGAGGACACCTATGCTGCTCTGAGAAAATGTACCGAGTCACATGGCTGAAAAGTAGAAGAGTCGTGGATTAGTTTAAGAGCAAGAGCTAGCAAATTACATATGCCTGAGCCCCAGGTCAATCAACGTACAATTAATAGACGGGTCTGTATATTTCATTGGGACTATGGGACTGTAGGCCAGAAAGTCCAGGCCAGAAACCACATACAATACCTCCTAAATAGTTTCCCTGTGTCCATCCACAATATTATTATAAACTCAATCTTGCCAAAGGGAAATTTTGATCTTCTCAAAACCCCTAAGTCTTTTTCTTTGTCTAGTGAACCATGTTCAGATGTTCAAGGTTAGCATTTGACAGCCTATTTTTTTATCCAAATCTATACCCAACTTTCTTATTCCCCCATATGTTATGGTCATGTTCAACTTCAAGGGTGTGTGAACTCTATCCTATGCATTCTTCATTCTTGCCTTTGGCTTCTATGGAATTTGTTCTTTGCTATCGTCTTTCTTCAAAATTCTTTTCACAAAGACTTTCCTGTCCTTTTGAACTGCAGTCATCGCCTCTCCCTCTCTTCTGTACAATGCCACAACTCTCTTATGTGCCCCTAGTGTGGTTTGGAATATTTGTTTTATTACAACACATGTGACCTTGAGAAGTAGAGATGTAGAGAAATTTCTAAAAGAAATATGCAATAGGCTCACTTACTCATTAGTCTTTTTACTCTCCTTTCTAAACAGTGAAAGCCAGGCACTGTTCTAGGCCTTGGAGATGCAAAGGGAATTGGACAAAATTCTCTCCATTGATATGATTTTTTGGCATCCAACATGAAAGGAGATAATTTATAAATTATGGGAGCTGTAAACTGAGCATTATCAGTTAAAATGGTGTTTCATGCTACCTTCCATTCCTACCATTGTAAATCAAGACAATTACTTGGCAATCTGTCTATTCCTTAAAGGCAAACATGTTTATTGCACAAATTCTAGTTGGTATTTAATGAAAACCAACAGAGTCAGATATTGGGAGAAAACTAGAATATCAGAGAGAGGAAACAGACCACAGTCAATTCTCCCTCAGCCAACTTCTCAGGCCAACCAGGATAAATGCTGTCTTTAAGAGTCTTCCACCTAGCTTGTCACTCCTACAGAATGCCTAAATGAGTGCCTATTCCTGCCTTAAATATCTTCTCTGCCCAGTTGTTTCACTTCTGTGTTCAACTCTGCATCATAATCCCAGAGTTAGGATTCAAGGTGTGAACTACTACTGTTTGGTAGTTAGGCCTTGAACTCACAGAAATATAGAAAGATCTGTCTCCTGAGTGATGGGATTAAAGGTGTGAGATATCACTCTCTGACCCTCAGGGCTTGACTGTGGGTGATTCCATTCTCTGATGTTTTAGGCTGATTTTATTAAATATAAAATATATAACCACATGTGCTGTTCATGTCTTATGTCAGGTGGTGAACAGAGAGGGGAAGGGAAGGAAAAATTGCCTTTCCTCCCATCTGTGAATAATCAACTTTAAATCTCCAGAGGAGGGGAAAAATGTTTGTGATGAGAAAAGAACCATCTCTCAATTTTACAAGTAGAAATGGGACAAAAGAGAAGATGGATGGAGTGTGTCAGCATGCCTGGATCCTTCTGTGGATCTTTTATGTTTGTAATGTTTGAGAGTGAGCATGTGAACTCCTAATGTATTTAAAAGGTTACCTTGTCTCCTCAGATTGTCCACACAGAAAGCAGAGCAAGGCTCTTCAGGCCTGGCTTTGACAAGGCCTACATATTTTACAGAATTATCATAAAAACAGAGAGTACCTGTCACTCCAGAACAAGCACAATTCTATCTCACTGACCCTTTAATGCAACAACCACTTCCGTGGCTGAAGTTTTAAAATGTGCTGTACTGGCTGGTTTTATGTCAACATGACAAAAGCTAGAATGAGCAGAGAGAAGGGAGCATCCAATGACATAATGCCTCCATATCTTAATACAGCTGTAAGGCATTTTACTAATTAGTGATCACGGAGCAGGGCCCAGTCCGTGGTGGGTGATGCCATCCCCGGCCTGCTGGCCCAAGGTTCTATAAGAAAGTAGACTGAGAAAGTAAGAGGGAGCAAGTCAGTAAGCAGCACTCCTCCATGCCTCTGCATCAACTCCTACCTCCAAGTTGTGAGTTTCTGCCCTCACTGTTTTTGATGATGAACTTTCATATGGAATTATGAATGAAATAAATGCTTTCCTCCAAGAGTTGCTCATGGTCATGGTGTAATAATAGTAACATAGACTCCAGAACTGAGACTCAAATATGCAAAGGTCTCCTTTGATGGTTTGAGTAAGAATGACTCATAGTTCATGGATTTGTCACTAAGGAGTGACACTACTTGAAAGGATTAGGGGGTATGGCTGTGGGATAATGCTTTTGTTCTTGGTAAAATGTTGTTACTCATTTTGGTTTGATAAAACTCTAATAGGCCAGTAACCATACAAGTATAGGCAGGGCAACCAGACTTGGAAAATTCTGGGAAGAGGAAAGGTAGAGAGGCAGTTGCCAGCCAGATAAAGAGTAAGCAAGATGAGAGCAAGAGGAAGCTGGACTGAGCAAAGTCACGTGGCTAAGTAGATAAGAATAACGGGTTAAGTTATAAGCCTGAACTACTGGTCAAGCATTTATTATATCCAGACCTCTGGGCTAGATGGCACCGACAAACTTCTGACTACATAGGCCTTGTTGGGGAAAGTGTGTCACTGGGGAATACGCTCTGAGGTTTCAAAAAACCCACTCCAAGCTCAAAGTCTTTCTCTTCCTGCTGCCTTCAGATCTGGATGTAGAATTCTCAGCTCCTTGCCATCACCATGCCTGCCACCATGCTTCTCATCATGACAATAATGAACTAAACCTTTGAAACTATAAGCCAGCCCCAAATAAATGCTTTCTTTGAGAAGAGTTGCTGTGGTCATTGTGTCTCTCTCCAGCAACAGCCTTTCTCTCCTTCATCTCTAAATGGATGTGGTAACTTGACTTACTTTCAAAGTGTTGAATATTGAATTAATATTTGTAAGATTCTTAGGGTAGTATATGACAATAATTCATGTCATTATTATGTTTGTCAAATTGATAGCCTTTTAGTAAGTCTCTTTAATAAAAACAACATACATGGTACAGGGATATGACTCAGTGGTAGAATAGTTGCATGTGGTGAAGGAGGCTCTAGCTTCAATCCACAAAACCACCCCCACGATCAGTATAAAAAGAGTCAGTGTGAAAAATGAGGTACATAGATCTATCAGGACCCTCACAGCACAGAAACTATGTCTTGTCTTATTGTTAGTTGGACCCAGCAATGGTCTGTTGAGCATATGATTTCATTTAAAGGTTAAAAAAAAGAATAGTTTTTTGATATACACAGTAAATTTTATATTTACGACTGCTGCCTCATATAAAGAAAAACACGCAGAGAGGAAAAAGCACAAATAGCCTTCCCGAAGGACACTTGAATAGACCTGCATAAATAAAATCTCTGTCGGTGAATTAACCCTCTGGTTACAGTGACACAGTTAATGAGTGTCACACAGTCCTGAGGGAAGAGAGAGAATCCCCAACTGGCCTTCTTTATGCCTTGTTTCCTCTTTTCATGAGATCCCATCTTCCAGGAGCCCATATAAATCTCTCTGAGCCTGTAGTATCTCCGCATTATGAGTGAGCCTCCAAAATGACAGTGACCTGTTTTAATGACAGAGTCAGGACAGCCGCATACTCAGCAGTGTTGTTAATCTGCATAACCTTTCCCTTCAGGAATGCCACCCCTCATGCAGCTACACACCAGTTTCAGAGCACCTGTGCAGGGCTAATTTTCAAAGGTAAATTCCTCCCCAAGGGGGCTTCCCTGCTTACTCCCCATCCCCTGCTAGAGAAATGGTTATCAATCTTGTGCTTGGTCGCTATGGTTTTCTTAATCAAAGCAGCAGGGAGTAAACACACACACACACACACACACACACACACACACACACACACACATTGTTTGAGAATCCACACTAACAGACTGTAATAGCCCTATTAGAAATTTGTCAACATCGTTAACTGCCACTTTTACTCTAGTCCCATCCTGGAGCAGCTGCTAACAGCACCTCACTCTCTCTCCATGTTGATAGGTGTGAAGAGCCCTCCGGGTCTAATAACAAGGCCACTGAAGACATTGCTCATCACTCAGATATGCACTGGGACGAGCTCCTCTAGCTCTGCTTACACCCAGTGGTTCCCAGCAACCTTCTTGGTAACCCACTCTGGCCAGGGACACTAGTTATCCAAGTCTGGATCTCAGCATGTCAAGTACTGAAGTCTCACAGCCTCAGAGCTGTCTGTTCCTCTTGTTCTCATCAGCTGAAGTACTGTAGGCGGGACAGACTCGGCATTTCTCAGACAAAAAAAATCTATGGAGGTTACAGAGATTAGAGCTTCCCAAAGAGTAGTTTCTCGGTGCATATTTACAGCTTTCTTAATGCCCTTTAATTCCTGTATTCAGATGATTTTCTTTGGCCCAAGGAGAGACAAAATCAGTTTCTGTGATTCAATGCAAGGTTTGTTCTCCCCCTTTGGCTCAAGGGCCTTACTCTATTAGTCAACTCTCTTCCTGTTTGTGCTATGCCTTCTTCCCTCTCTGCTTTTCTCATCTCCTTGCTGGGTCTTTGCTCCTACACAAGGCTCTATACTCTCTATAGTCTATTGCTCAGGTATTAGTGACCAGGCTGTTTGCCCTCCCAACCTCTACCCGCTGTCTTGATTTCTTTGCCAGATGTTAGGCCAACTAGCAGATCCCAGTCTCATTACTTCTCCATTACTGCTGCAACCCATTGTTAGCTTAACTTTCTAGGAGACTTACTCATGCTCCCAGACCCATAAGCTAATCAGAATTCTCTCTCTCTGTCTGTCTCTCTCTCTCTCACGCACACACACACACACACACACACACACACACATACACACACACACACACACCATCCCTCCTACCAGCCTTTTGCTTTAATATATCACTTAAAGGTATCTATTTATTTTATGCATATCAGTGTTTTGCTTCTGCATATGTCTATGTATCACATTTATGCTTCGTGCCTTTAAAGTTCAGGAGAGAACATTGAATCTCTTGGAACTAACGTTACAGATGGTTGTGAACCACAATGTGGCTGCTGGGAACACAACCTTGGTGCTCTGAAAGATCAAAAAATGCTCTTACATGCAAAACCATCTCTCTAGCCTCTTAATTTATTACTTTAAATTAATTAATTATCATTTTGGGACAAGGTTTCCATGTGTAGCCAAGGCTAACTTTGAATTCTATATTCATCTCAGCGTTGTGAGTACTAACTAGTTAACTGGTGTGTACCAGGCTCCATAGTATATGGAACATAGTACATAGAACACGGGAAGTTGGCTTTTTGTTAGCAAAATCCCACCTGTGCTCAGGATCCATTTCTGTTGTTTCCTACCTAGGGACTTCCTATTCATCCTATGCTTTCCATACATTTATACACTAGCAGGACTCACTTAAGATTCACCCTTTTTTAGAGTCCATTACTTTCCTTCAACTATCACCAGGAGCTTGCCCACTTGAAGTTTCCAGTGATTTCTATAGAGTTTTCCTGGTGAAGAAGGGGCAGAGCCTTCCATTTTACAGATCAGTTTACTAAAGTCAAAACTCAGATAACCCAAGTTAAATGCCTACTTGTCCTTAACACATTAGAAGTATTTCCAGCCACCAAATAAATAGACTAATTGCCACATTTTCTTGGCCATATGGTTTCTTTTTTATCCTCAAAATTTTACTCTATATCATTAGAAATAATTGAGTATTTATTCTAGAATTCAACATTTACTGCAAGCAAAAATAACTACCTTATTTTAGTTTGGAATCATATCAATGTAAGTAGTCTCTAAAATATTCCCCAATGGGCCCACATATTTATATTCTCTTATAACCCCCTTTTGTGAGTATGGGTTGGTCCTGGAAACTTAGCATTAATGAAGAAAGGATTGTAATGGGAAGTTATAAGATTAGGTTATGCAAAGGATGTGATCTCCATCTTTCTGGTCCTTCTTAATCTCTTTCTTATTTGCTACATTGGAAGACAGTTTTCCTGTTTAGATGCCCATAGGGTGAGGAAGTGAGGGAGGCCTTAGACAGGAAGTCTGACCCACGTAGAACTGTACCCTCCTGAGAATCACAGTGAGTCTGAGAGCTTTTTTTTTCATTGTTTGACGGTTTTGGCCCATCCAAAACCACAATGGCAGTTTCAGCTTTCCAGCTTAAGTCATGATCATTTTCCTGATCCAGAAAACTGAGGTAACACAGGCTAGTTGCTGTAAGCCTCTAAATTCCAGGATAATTTGCTACATAGATACAGATAACTAATACAGCAATTTAGCCAATCCTTCTGCCTGGTTCAAGTACAGAAAAGAAATGCACACAAAATGATTTTTCCTAAGGACTAAATCAAAATAAAGCAAGCAAGCAAGCGAACAAAACAAAACCCAGAATAAAACAGAACAAAAAAAGCCAAACTCCTGCTGCCAAATTTAAGTGTGATGAGGAGCATGGTGTTAGTGAAAGTCCCTGCCTTATGTTTTCTGACATTAACTGTTGAGATGAAAGCAATACCCATTCTGGATTCCTACTGTCCTAAGGAAGTGAAGGTTGCTGCTTGCCTGGTGTCATTTTCCTTGCTGAGGTTGATTTGGGCAGATGGGATCCAGAGTCCAAGTGCAGTGTGTTAGCATTAATGAATTCCCAAAATATCCTGTTTTCCTGGGGTAAATTTGCATCATAACTACCACCATTGCCAACCAAAAATTAAATCAATAAATCAGTATGAGGAAAATTGTCAAGAACAGATAGAAATGATGTTAGACAAAAGAAGAAAAAGTTTGTGGGATGGATTCTCATCCTCTAAGTATCCGGCCTGCCACCTAGTTCTTCCATCTCCACAGACACAGAGAGGGAGGCAGTACTGAGTCCCTGAGGGTCCACATTGGCCCTGATGCATCTATGGTGTATTTTTCCAGTTCTTCAGGAAAAGCATAGACAGCAGTCATTGCCAAGGTCTTTCTGCTCTGACTTATTAACCCATTGCTGGCATTTTCAAACTCTGCATGCTCAGTGCTGTTTTCTAATAACCCCCTCTTCTCTGGTGCTGTTTTCTTAGCATGAATAACCCAATGACCCAGCAAAGACGGTGGAAAGAAGTCCTTATTCTCAGATATGATGTTAACAGTGTATCCAACATTTAAAGATTAGTGTTCAGTAGGGAAATAGCCTTCTCATGCTTTGTATGATCCCTACAGAGTACGATCATATGGAAATCGTGATTTCTAAAACTATGACACATGTTCAAAAGGGAAATTAAAACAAAAGAAATTTATTTCTGGAAGAAATCCCACTTTATAACATTCCCTGTCCTGACTTCCTTTGGTGATAAACAGCAATATTGAAGTGTAAGATAAAGAAACCCTTTTCTCCCCAACTTGTTTCTTGGTCATGATGTTTCACTGCAGCAAAAGAAAGCCTAACTAGGACAATATATTTTCCAGTTTTTGTCTAGTTGGTGAACAGTGTATGTCCTTATCTTAAAGCTGCCCTTTTCAGACCTCTCAACTCTTTCTTCCCCATGACCAAGAAGTAATCAAGCTCTTCCATGACTGTTTGATAATTGTAAACTGTCTGGAACATTGGAAACCCATCTATTACGAATAATGAAATGACATACACTGATAATCTCCTAGAAAATTAGGTAGTGGTGCTGAGGAGATGTCTTAGTCAGTAGATGTCTTAGTCAGTATGTGCTTCCTGTGCAAGCATGAGGTCTTGAGTTCAGATGTCCAGCTGCCACGTACAAATCTAGGTGTGTCACTGTGTGCATGTAATCCCAGCACTGGAGAAATGGAGACAGGCAGATCCTTGGGGCTTGCTGGGAAGCCAATCTAGCTGAATCAATGAGCTTCAGGTTCAGTGAGACATGTACCAACAGGCAAGATAGAAAATGAGTGAGAAAGATTTCGGTCTTATGGACATGCATACACACATGCCTTCACTAGAAATGTTCATACACACAGACCACCCCCCCACACACACACACACAGAGAGAGAGAGAGAGAGAGAGAGAGAGAGAGAGAGAGAGAGAGAGAGAGCGCAAGCTTAGAGTTGAAGTTGGTGATATACAGAGCTATTGGAGCTCTCATGTCTACGCTCCTTTTCCTTCTCATATTTTCACACATAATGAATGTGTCAGGTGTAAACATTGATATCAGCTTAAGGACCTGAAACAGAATGGAAATGACAATTTTGAACCCTGTCTCTAATTTTTCATCTGTCACCATTGCCAGGTTATATGTTGTCAAGGCTGGCTTTTAAAATTATATTGAAATTTAAAATTATATTGAATTTGAATAATTTTTATCCCTCTTTCCTTTTATCTCCCCTCTTACACTTTCCTTGAGTAAATTGCAAGACAGAGGGTAGTTTCATAGGTGCTGAGTACCCAATAATAGTCATTCTGATAAGGTAAATAGTGACAGTGTGTTGCTTTTGTATGCCCTTGGCCTTCTCTGAACTTTTCCTGGAGATTCTTCCTGAAGAAGACTCATGTCTATGCTTCTCAGAGAGGACTTTCTGTGTTCACAAATGCTTGGGTTGGGCAAGGGCAAAGAACAGCAATAGGATGGTATTTCAGTCTCCCAAGAATTAGAATCTCTGTTGCCCAGGCGGTAACATATTCACCCACAACATTTACTGGCTTTGTTCCCTTCCTACCACATGTCCCCATCTACTCCTTTGTGTCATTGGACTGAAGTCCTTGTCTCATAGTCTTCTTTAGGGAAATGTGGTGAGCCAGGGAAGTCATGGAGGGTACACAGAAAAATGACCTCTGCTGTACGTGTTTACTATAACTGCCCAAGTCACTCAAACAGCAGAATGGTGAAATAACTCCAATATAGAACCACCTCTGCCTAAGTTGCCTCACATGTTTGCAGTGCTATCTTCACATATCTCAAATTATCACAAAATCTAGAAAGCAGTCATCTACATGAAAATTGAAAGCCACAGAAAGCACAAACAAACACCCTGAAAATATTATCATGCCAAACCTTTACTGTTTGGTCTTGGACTGGTTGAACAGCTCATCTTTTTGTTAAACCTAGATAACATTTCACATTCTGCACAGGGTATTATATTCGAAATCAAACCAATGCCATGTAGTAAAATTCACCTGAATGCTATTTCTCATCAGCATCACATGCCTATTAGAAAACAAAGAACAGCTGGCTTTTCACTAAAGTGATTATTTTTTATTATTGAATTCTGAATATGCAGAATTATCTATCACTTTTTTTGCCTCTCTTGAATCATTTCAAATTAGATTGCTTTATATAAGACACCCCAGTTTACTTTAGCAGAGGGACCAGGATGAAATGGAATGGAAGTAAAGGTAGAGAAGCAATATTGCTTCTGAAATACTTTTGAGGTTTGTGTGGAATAAATAAAACAAAGACAATGTTAATGTCTCTCTAGTTAGTAAATGTAATTTGCTATGATTAGCTTTTAAACCAGAATCAATTCATAGTTCTCTCTCTTGTCTCTTGTTTTTTGTCTCTCTCCGCATATGTATACAGTTATTAACAATCTCTCTCATACACATAAATACATGCTTCAGATTTTAAAATACTAAAAACTTTTTATTACAAAATCTTTACGGAAATTATAGTTACTTATTATGACCTCAAGGCCAAATCTTGGTTGATATTGAACCTTAAGCTCATATTGTCTCAATAACATTATCTTTCTCTTACCAAGTTCTTTCTGACACACAAGCTTCTGCGGTGGTTCTATAAAATATTAGGTTCTACCAGGAGATGAGCTGAGACGTGGTCAACAATCTTTTGTTGTTTCTTGTTGAAAATAAATAGGAACAAGTCAATCAGAAATAAGTCAGAAAGATAGAAACAATTACACAGCATCCTCAGATGACTCACACACATCAGTACTTGAATAATACGACTCTGTATTATGATGTGAGTAACCAGAATCCATATTTGTCTCAGAACCTTTCTTCTATTCAGAAAGGACATGACTATGGAGGAAAACACTGGAAATAAAGTTTGTGCTTCAAGATGCAAGTTGGGGGGTGAGAGAGACCTATAGAAGAGATATGCCTACTGGAGAGTGTATATCAATAAGCAACGGTTAGTTAATGGGGACCTTGGTGCTGATGTCTGAAGAATGTTCTCTAAAATGGTAACAGGATTACACACACACACACACACACACACACACACACACACACACACACACGCATACACACACGCATACACACACGCATACACACACCAACAATCTAGGAAGCCCATGTTGTGTGATTGGGGATTTCCTTTATTTTTTTCAGATCTTCAGTCTAATCATCTACAACACAAGGAGAAGACCCAAAAGAAGCACATTGTAGCTCTATAGTGCTACAATTCTAGGTGCCCAAACAAACAAGCTAGTGGCATAGTTCAAGGCGAACAGTCACAAAACAAGAGTATTTGAGCAATTCATACTGCTCTGTTGTCTTCAGATCCCTTAATGTTAAAATGTGATTGTTGCTCCAAATATGCTAACAATTTTTCCCCTCCTTCCCCCTCCAATAGCCTTGCAGGTTCACATTAAGAATATAAGTCTTTGGAGTTACAGAGTCATGAGAATCCCAAGAAGTCGTGCAGGCTCCATTTGGCTTGTTAGTGCTTAGTACTTTTTATGGAGTTTCCTTCCTTCCTTCCTTCCTTCCTTCCTTCCTTCCTTCCTTCCTTCCTTCCTTCCTTCCTTCCTTCCTTCCTTCCTTCCTTCCTTCCTTCCTTCCTTCCTTCCTTCCTTCCTTCCTTCCTTCCTTCCTTCTTCCTCCCTCCCTCCCTCCCTCTCTCCCTTCCTTTCCTTAATTACAAGATGTGACCATCTTTTGTCACTGCTAGAATTAGGAGCATAGATTTTGAGACCTCACATGCATCCCTGTCTAACACTGAATGGTCACACACAGTAACAAACAGAATTGAGGACCTCCAGGATTCAAGGACCTTAGGATCAGATGTTGTGTCTGCTATCAATCACTCTGTGACCCCTTTTCTCTTACCCACTGTCTCTAAGTCATTTGAAATTTATGACAAACAAACTTTTGTGCTATTACAGAAACTATACACTTAAACAATGTGGGCAAGCCTGGAGCTAGATGAAAAAATTGGCTACAGAAGCATGTGAAATTTGGGTTTCAAATTAGTCTGGTATAAGAGAGATTTGCATCATGGAGGCTGAACTTAGGGCTTTCTCAACTAAAACTCTCAACTGCCAAAGCTGTAGATAAGAACCCAGAAAAGTCAAAACCCCAGGCACCATGAAATAAACCAAGATTGTGCAGACCACGCTGGAGGAAGCCAATCTAAAACATACAAAGTACATGACTCTGCTGCCAGGAAGCTCCTGTAACATTGTCACCTACAGAACTTTCCATCTAAATCAGGAAAGAGGTAGTTACTGAGCTGTCCCAGATAGTCTTTATACCCTTTTCTCTTGAGAAACTGCCAGATTGAATTAAAGAGCCATTGTATATTACATTATCTCTGTATCAACATTGTTTTTAAAGAATCTCTATCTTCTTTGCATGGTTTTGTTTTGTTTTTAATTTGGCAAAATTTCTCCCATGTAAAAACATTCATAAAATCATTAGAGATTCAAAATGGCTTCCTCTAACCCACCATATAAACAATGCCCAATGTGCTTTAATATTAAATGCTCAAAGCTCCCATCTGACATTCAGAACTGACCCTGAACATCCACCTCTTGACCTAAATTTACCTCAAACTCAATACAAAACAATCCTCTTTAAACTTCACGTTTCCAATAAGCACTTGCTTTATACTTCTCTGATTCTGGTTGGAATTGTGGGAATTTCACTCATTGTTTTCATCTTTAACTTCTGAACTTTAATTTGTTTTTACTTTTTCCAACATGTTTAGTAATCTATACGTTTTTTTTTTTTTTTTTTTATTTCTACAGTGATCAGTTCATGCATTAATTCTCTTGAACTATTTAGGAAAAACAATTGTATCTCTCATTTAGTCATGAGTCTGATGCATATTTGAGTTTTTCCCTCCCCTGTGCTTGGGAGCTGTGATAGGTTTGAAAGATAGTAAAGTCAATGGGGTGGGCTTATCTGCAGTTCCCAGAGCTCACAGCCTAGTGGCACTTCTCTCAGTGACACCCACACATTAACCTTGTTTGTACACTCATTGAATCCTTTCCTTAGCTTCCTGAAATGCTGCTGTGGCCTACTAACAACACAAACAAGCATACTTCTTCAGTAATTCTAAAGCCTTGACCTATTTCTCCACTCTTGTACTTCATTATTCTCTCTCTCAATGGTCATCAGGGGTGGAAGTAGCTGGCAAATGTCCACCTCAGAACACTCCACTTTCTTGTCTCTTTGCATTGTTGCTGCTGCTTCTTTTCTCCAATACATTTGCTTTCAAGTATCATATAGAAGTGTTCTCTCTCCTCTGCACTTAAATTTCTGGTCAGTTTATGTGGTAACTGATATTTTCAATATGTTTATCTGTATAAAATAACAAACATTGTATCAATAGAGAACATGCTTTTCTTATTACAGTTACATTTTTAAATTTTAGAATATCTTGATTAATAATTATTTATAATCATTTAAATTGAAAACCAAAAAGCATATAATTTATACCATACAATACATTCTTATATATGTATGCATTGAAGAATAATTAGATTAGTTACATATCATTACCTTTAATATTTTATGGGATCGTTTAAAATCTACTCTTAGCAAACTTCAAATGTGCTGTAATATTACTAACTATAGCCACCATGCTGTACAAGTATAACAGACAGACATTTGCAAAGTTATTCTTGCTAACTGAACTTTATAACCTTTAACCAACTTCCCCCTATTCCATTTACCCCCAGCCTCTAGCCATTGTAATTACCATCATTCTCTCTCTTTTATTCAATATTTTTTAGTTGGATCCTTTAGCTCTTAAAACACAAGATCATTTTATTTTGCATCCTCTGTAGCCAGATCACATAATTTCCTTGTTCCTATGGGTATTCATGGTATAACAGGCAATCATGACATTGCTAATGTCAGCACATTCATATTAATGCTTCCTTATTTACTCTGTGGATCAACATATTCATTACTCATTCAATAGTTTTGTTTCTGAATTGGGAACTCTGCACAGAAGCCCAATTAGGGAACATCTCCCCACCTCCCTTTTGGAAGGAAGTTTTGATGTCATATATTTAATTAAGGGCTACTGGTTGTCACCATATTGTGGGTGTTGGCTTGGATTCTGCAGGTCTAATGTAGAAGAAGGAGAGATCCGAATGCTGTATTTGTAGGTATGTAGAATTCCACTTATTCATTGATCAGTCATGCTCCCAGTTCATATCTCTCTTCAGCATCCTTTGTATAGCAAACATGACTCTCAAAGTTGCACTGTTCCTCTTGAGTGTGACAAGTACAAGGTTAGAGATGGAGAGACTTTATTTCTGTTGGCTATGTCACTTCATCAACAGTTTAGGCTCCTGTGGGATAATGCTTTTGTACACTGTAAAGATTTGTTACTCATATTGGTTTTATAAAATGCTAATCATCTAGTAGCTAGGCAGGAAGTAGAGGTGGGGCAATCAGACTAAGAGAATTCTGGGAAGAGGAAAGGCAGAGCAGCAGTATTCAGCCAGACACAGAAGAAGCAAGATGGGAATGCTGCACTGAAGAAAAGGTGCCAATCCATGTGGCTAAACATGGCTAAGAATTATGAGTCAATTTAACTGTTAGAGCTAGCTAGTAATATCCTTGAGCTATTGGCCCAGCATTTAGGATAATATTAGGCCTCTGAGTCAATTAATGCACAAACTGGCTGTGGGACCAGCCAGACAGGACAGAAAAACTTCTGACTACAGGCTGCAAATAAAATATGGTTATTTACCAAAAAAAAGAAGGAAAAAGGAAATGCACAATAGAAACACTTATAAAACCTAATCTGAAAAGAAATGTTTATAGGACTTAAAAACTATTTACATCCAAGGAAAATATATTTCAGATGTTTATATGTTCTTGCTTGTTTGAAAATGTCAAATATCAATAAGGGTATAAATTTATGATGATATCAAAAGCAAGGAACTCAGGAGGGAGATTGTTGTGAAATAATATTTCTGTACACTGTGTGCATATATGCCACAATGATTGGTTTAATAAAAAAAAAAAAAAAAAAAAAAAAAAAAGCTGACTGGCCAATAGCTGAACAGGATAAAGTTAGGCAGGAGAGCCAGACTGAGAATGGTAGGAGGAGGAAGAGTGGAGTCATAGGCATGCCAGCCAGATGGAGAAAAAGTCTGACACAAAAAAACTGTGATAGAAGTAAAAGCCAGGAGCCTTGGGGCAGCACACAGATAAATAGAAATGGGTTAAATTGTAAGAGCTAGTTAGAAACAAGCCTGAGCTACTGACTGAACATTTATAATTTGTATTAAGTCTCTGAGTCAGTTATTTAGGACCTAACAAGTTATTTGGAGCAGGCAGTCAGGACAGAAAAAGTCCACCTTCGGGAGACTCCCCTGCCTTTTATTTTTGGTCAAAGTTGTGGGGGCAGCAAAGTGTGAAACCCATCAATAGAGAATGTTTTCCTCATGTGAGTGTGCCTCATGCCAGGAAGTGTTACTGAGGAAATATCAATGACTGCAGTCAACAGTTCAACAGTTAACAGTTAATTTTATCTTGGTGGTATCTTTTTAAACACATGAGAAAATTAAGTGACAAAAAAATCTGTGAAACAAAGTTATTTGTTTGATAGGCTGCAATGGTTCTTAAGGTCCCCAAGCTAGGAAGCTAGGAATTCATTTTTCTGCAAAGGCTCTTTTGCCTGCTCTCTCTCTCTCTCTCTCTCTCTCTCTCTCTCTCTCTCTCTCTCTCTCTCTCTCTCTCTGTGTGTGTGTGTGTGTGTGGTTTTTAATCCTCTCAGAAAGTGCAACTTTTACATAGCATATAAGAAATGTAAAGTTATATTTTAAACAGAAACTGATTTCTATCCTTTTGTTCTATAAACTCTGAAGACATAAATGCTTCCACAGACTCCAATTCTCTACAGTGACAAAACTCAGGAATGGCAGGCTTTATCTTAGAAGAGTTCAATTGCTACACAAAAGCACCCATCCACAAATTGGGGTAAGTGTGCATTTAAGAATTTTTATTTTCAACATTTATTTCAGATAACACTTATGGATCAGGTAACAGAGCATTGAATTATAGAACAGATAGAAAAAACCTAAAAGGGGAAAAATTAGGGCAGGCTTTTATTAAATTTTAAAGTATGTCTTTGCTAGGTTCTTATAAAGCCAAATAGGGTACCAAATTCTCTGGAGATCACCAGTATAATTTCTTTATCATGTTCCATTTAAAATTTAATTATGCAGTCTACAACAAAAAGAATCTGATCAGTCTAAATAGGTCAGGCAGTGAGTAACTTAATGATATTCTGAAGTTTTGCTTGTAAGGAGTCCTTCTTTTAATAGTGTGTTACACATCAGAACACCGTATAACAAAACAAGTGTAATTTAATCCCGTCACTACACTACACTCTTAAAAACATCTATAAAGAATGAAATGTTTTGATTTAGGTACTTTGAAGAATTAATGAAAACCATGTTCTGGATAGTGCTGCCTGTGATTGATGAGACATATTTGCATATTCAGGTGCTCCTCGAACTATGATGAAGCTGTGTTCCCATAAGCTCATCACAAGATCAAAAATATCCTAAGTGGAAAAATCATCTAACCTATTAAATGTCATAGTTTTATCTATCTTATCTTAGATGTGCTCATAACCCATATAGGAGCCTGCATTGGGTAGCCATCTGACACAAAGCCCGTGTTATAATAAAGTACACACTGTCTTACATAAGGTACTGAATATGTGTACTGAAAAACATTGGCAATGTCGAGTACTTAGGGTTTAGGGTATCAGCTGTGCCCACAGTTATATAGCTGATTGTGAACTATGGATCTACGCTACTGTACACAGAGCAAAGAACAGTAGAATCATTATCTCTAACCTGGGAAAGAGAAAATTAAAAATTTAAATTATAGTTTTTACTGAGTAGACAGCACTCTTGTGCCATCATAAGGTTAAAAATTTTAAGTTGACTCACTGTAAGTCAGGGCCTATCTGTATTCTTGCCTTGGCTTATCACTGTTTTCAAGTGTTATAACAAAATCAAGCTGCTAAAATTACACATAAACACATACACACAGTGCATAATGTAATGTCTGGAATACTTTGTTTTGTTTTATTATTGTTACCATTATTATAATTAGTGTGTGTATGTGTGTGTGCATGCACACGCATTAGCATCTACACATCTACAGGTATATGGAGGCTCAAATTTTATCTATTTTTACCTTATTTGTTGATGTTGCACCACATAATTGAACCCTGAACTTGCACACTGGCTGGCTTGTATACCAGTCCCTATCCTGGAATCCTGCCTCTCCTCCATGCTGAAATTATAAGTAGCAGACATATCTGCCTGGCTTTTCCATGGCCTCCGGTGATCCAAACTCCAGGCCTCATCTTGTATAATTAGTGCTTTACTCCCCAGCCCTTGGCAAACTTGGTTTTAAATTACCAAGCATGCCATTCATAATTTGATAGAAATCTAGGTACTGAAAGTGAAATATGAATTAATGATTTATGTATATTTATTTACTCTCTCTACCTCAAACTTTACCTAAATTCTATATTAATTTCATTATAGTAATAAAAGAAATACTATGTATGCATTCTAAATGTATCATGCCACTTGTTTCTCAGAAATACTGTTCAGTAGTTGTCCTATTACAGATGAAGGAAAAGGGACAGGCATTTACAGATGAAGGCACTGTGAAGTTAAGGGATGTACACAGAAAGAACTAAGTGGCTGGGCAGGAATGTAACTAGAGGCTCGAGTTTGGATCGAGAGCACAGGTGCTGAACTATTTTGTTAAACAGCTTCTTATAATACAGTATGATGCCACCCTCTACAAATTAACACTACTCAAGTATTGATTTTTTCTTTTTTTTTAAAACCAACTAGCTAAAGCTAGCCTGAAATGAACCACAGTATTAGGCATCATGTATCCACTATGGGCTATGTGCCAGCTATTTAGTTAACTAATTTATATGAATTATCTTCATATAGTGACTCTATGACATGAATATTAGAAAATTTATAGTTTTCCAAATTTAGTTTGGAATAAAATTCCAAGTTATAAATAAAAAATAGTTTTCCAAATTTATAGATGAGGAATAGAGGCAGATATGCTAAATTCACATCAGGAAATAGTAGACAGGGAATTCAAGTTTGTCTGAGCCCCATGCCTGGTCTTCCAGACTCTGTACTGATAAACCCTCAATAGTAACTCTCTAGACACAGTATTAACAACCTGGTAAAATAGATGGAATCCTTTGGATGCCAAAGATTATAAAGCATTGAGCAGAGAGGGAAGAGGGAAAGAGAGCAGAAATAACACACCTGATCCAACATTGAAGATTGTTATGGTGCTATTTCCTCC
Source organism: Phyllotis vaccarum (assembly GCA_033318265.1). Lineage (NCBI taxonomy): Eukaryota > Metazoa > Chordata > Mammalia > Rodentia > Cricetidae > Phyllotis > Phyllotis vaccarum. The sequence goes on from JARWLC010000011.1 coordinate 6,458,270, forward strand.
CTTCCTAATTCAAACATTTATTCATTTATTCAAACATCTATTAATTAACTCAAATATCTACTCACTCAGACAGTCAAACACTTATGCAAATATCTGTTCAATGCCTATTATGTTCCAGACAGTATTAAGCACTGAGGGTAAACCATAAATAATAATGGTTCTCAACATATTTTTTCTTTAGCATAAATGTGTAAATGTCTCCTGGAAAGTGACATTCATGCTGTCATTGGGGACTTTGGAAATAATAGAAAGAATGTAAAATTATCCCGGGTAAAGAAAATCTTACAGAAAAAACTAATCCTATGCTGTATCAAGACGAGGGGTCAGGAAACTTTTACATACAGTGAATATAAAATATTTTCACTTGCCAAGCTATTTTATCTCTATTGTAATGAATCAACTCTGACACTACAGTGCAAAATCAGGCTTAGACTATATATAAACAAATAATATGCCTTTATTCCAGTGAGTAATTATTTATAGGTACAGGCTTTGGACTAGATTTTGCTTGTGGCTACAACTTGTTTCTAACCCCCCACCAGATGAGTGGGAGCTGACATTGGGGGAAGAACAAGAAAAGAGAGATGATAGGAACACCTAAGAGAAGGAACAAGAGCAGACTGCAGACGAGATCTCATATTCGTTGCTGTTTATAAATGGGGACTCACATAGTCATTTAGCAAACATTACTTGTCAGTTGTGTTCTGGGTCTTACAAAGGATGTGACAAGTTGGACAGGCAATGAAGATGCTGTTTTGGGTCTGAGATGGAAGACAGCACATCATGACCATGGACAGACAGAGATAATGACAATTGCTGCACAGACATGACATGATAATGGACAGCGGATAAACATGCCTCCGAAGGAGCTGCTGTATACAGGGTGTTTAGGAGAGGGTTCTCTGAGGAAAGAAGGGTGAAGAAAAACCAGTGGGTCAGAAAAAAATGGAAATAAAAGAAAAGAGAAGAGACAAGCATTTTCAGTGGTAGAGCAGTTGATTAATCCATAAGAGTTGGTGATCAACTTCTTTCTCTTTTTCTGTAGTCCAGAATCTCCCACTCAGCAATGATCCTGTCTACATTTAGATCTTCTCACATCAATTAACCTAATCAAGACAACCCTTCACAGACATTATCAGAAGCTAACTTTAATCTAGACACTCATCCCACAAGTGTGCCTAAAGGCTTGCCTTCCAGATGTTAAGTTCACAATTCATACTAACCATTGCAGATGTTTGCCTGCTTCTTCTACACACAAAGTGCTGTGTGTCTAGCACTGGGCTTTTCTGAATTTTCCCTACTAGATTAAAATACCAGAAAGAAGAAATGGCGTTTTGTCTACCTATGTTCTCTCCCACAGAGGTCACTCTTGGCATATAACTAGCACTCAAACATAACTTTATTAGTTAATAAATAATGAAATTCATCAATATGGAACCACACTAAATGCAGGTCCCAGGACAGTAGAGGAAACTGTTGTTTCCTGAACATTATGAAGAAGAAGTGTGTGTCCATCAACTCTTTACTGAATACGAAGTTGACTTGGAAGTATCAATATATTTATCCACTACTTTCTAAGGGCCTCAGGGGAGATAGCATTTTGTATTGAGGACAATAAAAAATATGAGTTTGTGTTAGCTCCCAAAGCTTCCATAGAGAACTAAAGCTCTGACCTTAAACTCCCTAGAGCCGCAAATAGCAACTTTAGCTGCCCAAGCTTATCTTAATTCCCTTTGCGTTCACCTTTCCTCCTTGTTGCTTATGACCAGGCACATCTGTGACACAAATATGGTTGATGATAAATGGTATAGTTCACTTCAAGCCTCAGAAAACAAAGCTCTACGTGAAATATTGGTACCTGATACCACTACTCAAGTATTAGTGCTCCACATATAAACTACAATGGTGTCCCAGACAAGCAAATTTATTGTCTTGGTAGAGATTCTCAGATGCTAATGCAATGTTCTATCCTTGTAATTTAGGGACTAGGGGTCTATTGCTTCTATGGGTTTTTCTTGTCTTATGACAGGGGTTATGTTCTGATAAATACATAGCTGAAAAGACCATTAAGTCAAAAAGAATGTGATACACTTAATATCTCACTTGTGGATGAGGATTCTGTAATACAAGTCACCCACAGAGTAGTTGTCATTTTCTCCTGGGACCCAGTGGCTGGTTCCAAGCTTAGAAATCAGCATGAACAGTGTTACGTTGCTTACAGCAAGCCTCATAAGTGTCCAAAACACCAACACAATGTCTAATATGATGTCAGGAGACTAACTGCTTAGGCCAATGTGCTAATTTTTCCTTGGGAGCCAAGTAGTAAAACTTGAGAGACGAGGATTCTGGGAACTGCAATATCTAGAGATATCATGGGAATATTATTTTCCTACCAGACACAAGAAAAAATTATTAAGATGTTGAATTTAAAAGCAAGAGAAAATATTAACTTTTTTCTTTCAAAACATTAAATTTGGCTCTGACTCCCATTGACTGATGAAGAAATCCTGTAGAAGATATCGGCCGGTTCACAGGCTATTTACTTGAAGTTTCACTGACTGACACTTCATGTTCTTCACAGCATATTCTGAGTTGTAGGTTCTGTGTATAAGAGCTGGCTCATGACTCTTTCTGGAAATACTTAAAATGCTTCATGACAGTCTAGTAAATCCCTTTCTTTTCCATACTATTAAGTCTATAACCAGGGACTATGCTAACAGGGGATTGAAGTCCTTTCTCTTTCTTTCAAAAACAGCAGCTGATGGCACTTGATGATATTAAAACTTGAGTCATTGCAAGGCTTGCATATACCTTCACTTTGCTATGCAGAATATTTTTTGTATGTATAGGCATCATTTACATTAAAAATTTAGCTTATAATTAATTTAGTGCCTCAACTCCAATTGAGATCTCATCGTGAATTCTTTTGAATACATCTACCTAAACTAACCACCCTTTTATAGAAGAAACAGATTTGGAAAACATTTTTATAGGAGTGTAAAGATGGCTCAGTTGGCAAGGTGCTTCCTTGCAAGAAAGGGACCTGAAGCAGATTCCCAGAAGTCATAAAAAAAAAAAAAAAAAAAAAAAAAAAAAAAAAAAAAAAAAGCCAGGCATGGTAGCATGTACTTGCAATGCCAGCCCCGAGAAAGCAGAGACAGTAGCTCCCTGAGTAGAAAGAATCCAGGGTACCAATGGCTAGGCAGACTAACCATTTTCAGAACTTCAAGTCAGTGAGGGACTCCCTTGAAAAGAAGAAAAAGATGAAGAGGAAGAGGAAGAGGAAGACCCACAGCACAATAGAAATGATTGCTCCTTCCCCCTCCCCCCCCAATTTAAGGTGGATGGTACTTGTAAAATAACACCTGAGATTGTCCTTTGGCTTCTACACACACACACACACACACACACACACACACACACACACACACACACACACACACACACACAATTTACCCACATATGTATGAATATGTACACATACATGTGCATACACACATATGTGGTTCTAATAGAAAACTTTTCAGATTGCTGAATTGCCTTTTGCTACATGTAAAATAAGAGCAAGAAGCCATATGTAAGATAAAATTATTGTTTGCACAGTTCAAGGAAGAGAGCATGTATCCTATTTGTGGGACACTTCAAGATGAGTATTATAGGCATTTGGTTTAAATGTTTGCTTTAATCTTGACAAGATCATTGGTTTTTAATATTTATAATATAATTACATTGCTTAGAGTGCATGTTGCTCATGTAATCTAATATTTTCTGGTGACATATTATTACTAAGCTTTAATTTCAGCAACAGCAAGAATTCAAAAATGCATTTAGGTTATCATTAGTAATGGAAAATGAAGTTGACGCTGTTCAAGCACCTTGTGCATGTATCTTGTTTCAACTTCAAAGCATTTTTACCTTCTGGGACACAATCCATGCTGCATGATTTGTGCATTTGTGCAAACTATTATCCACCTGTGGTCGGTGACTTGAAATTAATGCCATGTAAGGCAATTAAAGGTGAAATAATCCACACACCCCAGACCAGCTCTAAAGGTTGTTTGGAAATTTTCAAGACAGTCAAAGCCAATGAAAACTAAATCATAATAGTGTTATAAACTTCACTGTGTTCTTCCCTAGCTACATATCACCAGCTAGCAGTTGCCTGGATTGCAATTTTTCATTTTTCTTACATGTCACAGCAAGAGCATGCTTTTATGACTAAAAGGATAAAAAACTCCAAGTGTCATGTTCTGCTAATCATTAGCCACAAACAAACAAAATAGCTACAGATGCCTTGTTCTAAATGGTACCCAGGCATCAGAGGGCTCATTTTCTAGTGACAGGCTGAGAAATCTGAAGACAGGTGCACAAGCTGAACAAGGGATGGAATTCTGATAGACTATGCAAGCAAATGCCTGCCAAAGAAATATTCCAAACACCCAGGGAGCATTAATCATAAAATAATTAAGTTATTTTATGTTAGTTTGAGAAGAGAAGTATTAGTCAATGGATATACCCCAAGCTGCCCCCAGAGAAAGCCAACAGAGCACTTGAGGCTGTATTAGATACATAACTGAGAAGCAACCTTATTTCTCATACTTTTACACCTGCATGAAAATGATTTCAAGTTGCAGTTAGAACTGGATCGTCACTGTGTTGTTGATTTTCAACGTTATTCAACAACAAAATAACAAAAATTAATGACAAAAAATAAATAAACTCATTACCAAAATACCACCCACGAAACTCAGGAAAAGAGCATTCTGTCCCTTGGGTAATAAACCAGCTACAGCAGAAGATCATTGCTAGGGGATACATGAATGGCTGCTTGGTATTCACAATAAAGCACTGGTTAATAGAATTCAGGAGGCTCTGCAGATTTTCAGACATATGAGCAATTTTCATCTGCATGATTACAGCATGGTGTGGGTCTTCTCTGACAATACAGAGGTGGTCCATGTCTGAGCCCTTTGGAAGTCACTCCTCATTTCATTATTTTGGGATTAACTTCTTCACCACAAACATGAGTAGACACATAACTCTACCCCTCTGCAAATGATGGGATGCTCAGCCATTGATGACAGATGTTTTCCAAGTGAAAAAGCACTATGACAACCAAACTGAGCAGTGACACATAGCTCAGAACACTCAGTGGCTTAACCCTGCCAACTGGCTCACTTTTGGGGTGCTTCTTTAAGATCTTATCCAAAGAATAAAGATTCACAGTCAGCTAAATATTTGGATCTTAATGAATTGTTTTGGGTAGCACCATCAAGCATGATATAAAAGATTTTTTCTTAACACATAAAAACCAGCTAAACTCCTTCACTCTTCCAGATTGTGGTGATCCATAACCTCCCATTTCCTAGTGCTATTCAGAATCACATTGTTTGTTTCCTGTTCTGTTCTTGAGATTATCTTAATGATTGTTCAAAAGTTCACAACCAACTCCCCATATCATAGCAATGAATTCTCAAATGGTCATTAAGCATCTTCAAATATGGAGCATAAATTTTGGTGCTAAGGCCAGACTCTAGAAACACAGTATTCGTATTCAGTAAAATAGCTTTAAAAAATGGCTACCCTCATTACTTTTTTCTCTTTTTCTTATTTAAACCACAATAAGAATTACAAATGTGTTTGTATCATCAAAATTATAATCAGATTCTTTAGGGGAATAAATAAAATAAATCAATTAGCCTCTAAATACAGTAATAATTGGTACATTAAAGAAAAATAACACAAAGTATTATAAATTTCCAGATCTTTTGACCCTAATGAAGGAATCAACACTAGTATTATTTCTGGAGTATATACAGCTACTGTTATCTATCAACATAGCTATTATCATCTATCTATCTATCTATCTATCTATCTATCTATCTATCTATCTATCTATCTATCTACCTACCTACCTACCTACATACCTATCTACCTACTTACCTACCTATCATATATCTATTTGTCTGTCTATCTAAAGACATAAAAAGAATGAAGATAGTTTTGAGGAATCATTCACAGATATTAGCAACATTACTTATTTCATAGTACTGCTTCCATGTGGCTCAGTGACTTATACACAGACTCTTGGCACAATAATATGAAAAAACGAGAATCCCTCTTTAAAAAGATGCAATACGGTTCTCTGTATGTTTCAAAAATCAGGAGCAGAATAGCCCACCCAGATGCTCACCTTGGTGGACTTCCAGAAAATTCTGTGGCAGTCTCTCTGTTAGAGAAAAAGAAAACAAGTATGATTAAATTCATCGTGGCAAATATAAAAATCAATCACATCAAATAATGCCACAAGGCAATGTGTGAAGATGATATGGAACATGCAAGTGATTTGATATATTTGTGCTTAATTTCCATTAAAAATCTCAATGGTTACTTTCAAAGAAAATTTTGTACACATGTAACAAAATTGCTTCTACTTTATGTTGGTAGATTTTAACTGAAATTAAAATACTGAAATTTAAAAATGTACAACAACTAGAAGGAGAAACAAAATATCCCAAACTACCTTTTATATATTTTCAATGAAATGGAGCATGACTATCTCTTTCTAAGAATCACTCAAGAGCAGAGGACTTTGGGAATAGTGCTACATGTTCTTGGTCATCTGTAGCTTAGAAAAGAACATGGACAATAGCAAATTCAATTATTTTAGCAGCAGATTACTGCTTTTCTCTTTTTATTTCTTTCTTATGATGTTCTGTGATTTGGGATTGCTGAAGACTGGAGCTACCATAATCCAAATGTGTAAAAGAAACATGAATAACGAAAGGCTAAGTCATGTAATAATAAAAATTACCAGAGTCCAATTTATAGAGTAAGTTTTTATTAGCCACTACACTGTGCCTTTCTATCACAGATTTGTTTTTGTAAACATAAGGGTACAAAGAAAAGTCAGGAGAAGAAAGTTTTATGTTGTAATATTTTAAAGTAAAAAAGGGATTTGGAAAGACATCTCAGTGACTGAGAGAACAGACTGCTTTTCCAGTGGATCTGGGTTTTATTCCCAGAACCCACATACTGACTCACAACCATCTCTAACTCCAGTCTCAGGGCAATGGAGGCCCTCTTCTGGCCTCCATGGGGGAATATATGTACATGGTGTGCAGACGTACATGCAGACAAAGCACCCATACATGTTAAAAAAAAAAAAAAAGTAAAATGGAGCTCAACTTTAGACTAAGAGGTTGAAGATTTAATTTTCAGAAAGAACAATTTAATGTTTTAAGGGTCATGTAATCTCTTGAGGACTCTCATTAAAGATATTTGCACATATAAAAAAAAATCAACACACTTACACTCCACAAATGTGGCTCATGATCACCAATAAGTCATGACTTTCCTAGAACTCATGCTTCAGCCTGGTTAAGATGGGTCATCTTTAAGCTATGTCCTTTACTCATTCAAAAAGTCTAAATAATAGACTTTATACTCCAGAACCTTTATTGTCTTGTCTTCCTCCTTATATTTACTGTTTGTTGTGGTATCTGAATTCTATAAGGAAATAATGATTTTCACAGAACCAGCTCCTTTCAGGAAAAAAAAAAAAAAAAAAGAATGACTGTGAGTTCAGCTCCCCTGGAATTGTTCCTTTCCAGCAATGGCATAATAGTAAGGCTTCTGTTTTTGTTACTGTAAAAATAGCTTTTGGGAGAAAGTTTCCAATTTTTTTCAGCAAAGCTACCCCTGAAAGCATTGTACACCATCATATTTTTGAAACTGTACATATTTATCTATTTTTCTGTTTTTTTTTTAATGTGTGTGTATGTGTTGGTGGTGTATGTGCACATGTGTGTGATTTTGGGGAGTTTGAACATATCAGAAGATGTTGTTAAGTATCTATTCTATCAATTTCTGCTTTATTCCTTTAAGACAGAGTCTGTCACTTGAACCTGGAGTATGCTGGCGGCCAGCATTCTCCAGTGATGGCCTTTTCCCCTCATTGGGCTGATGTTACAGGCATGCTGATACTGATACATGATACTGCCCAGCTTTTTGTCTCTACTGGGATTGTAAGTCAGGTCCTCCTGCTAATAAAGCAAGCACTGTTACCCATTGAATCATCTCTCCATCCTCGTATTTAATTTTTTTTAAGAATTTAGTATCTACACAAGAACTTTTTTCTTCCAAATGGAATTTTTCCCTGTGAGGAAGCCAACTAAGAAGCACCATCTCTTGGTTTTCCCTTATAATGTTTACTACAATAAAAGTGCTAATTAGTGTTTATTATTCTTCATTTTGCTACTTTCACATACAATAGTATTCTATTAATATCAGTTCAGCTTATCATAGTTGGCTTAATGAAGTTTTCTGGTATTCTTGCTGACACTGAGGGTTAGATCTATGTTCAGAATGAGCTCATAGTAAGAAAAGCAGCAGCCTATGGTTAAGCCATAATTATCTTTCTTTTGAATCCTTTAGATAATTATTTTTCTTTCCAGATTACCCATTTTCTAATTCTATTAGTTTCTTAATGTCTTTCAGAAATATGTTGTGTATGCATTATACTAAGCCATCTAGCCTCAACACTTTTTTGGCATTTGGGGCCAGATAATTTTCCGTTGTGCACCTGAGATGCTGTTCTGGAGATTTTCTGTGATTTGGAACTGCAGTATCTTCCCAAAGTCTCATTTAGCTCCCACCTGGTAGACCCACGTATTGAGAAATGACTAGGTAATGAGAGTTTTGACACACTCAGTGCTTGGCTACCTTATGGGTTGATCATCTGGTGACATTGTTGGGAGGCAGTAGAAATGAGCTGGAGTAGGTAACACAAAGTCCTAGGACGGTCTGTCCCCTCTGTCTCTGCTCCCCATTTACCCAAGGGACTACACACTTTGAAACCATGAGCCAAAATAAATAGTTCCTCCTTTAAAACCTTTCCCTGAGTATTTTGTCACTGTGGTGTAAAAGCAAATAACACAGCATCACAGGATGCTTAGTAGCATCCCAATGTTCCAGTCACTGCACACCAGAAATATCCCACTTTGTTACAACTACCCAAAGCTTGAGACATTGCTAAATGTCCTCTACAAACAAAACTGTCCTCACTTGCAATGCTTCGGTCAGAACAAAAGAAGTACTCAAGATTCACCTCTGTTTCAAATTCTCACTGGATAGACAGCATTCTCCAATGCCATGAAAATATGGTGGATGCCCCTTCCCAACAATGCCTGCCTTGCTTTGGCTCCTTCTACTTAAATTTTCATGTTTACAGAGAGTACTGCTTCCCCATCCACTGAGAGTTATAGTACCATCATACATTTTATGTTTAGCTAATCGTGATGTAGAACTGATGAAATAGAACTATAAAGAATTTATTATTTCTTTGAGAACTAAATTGGATACTTTGAAAAATGAAAACTGAGTTACTTAAGAAAGTTGATGTGGAATTAGATCTATGAGCAATAAAATTTTCAATACTGAGGAAAGGATGTGAGTCTCATAAGTATCTTCAAGTTCTTGCTTTTTTTCTAAAAACAAACAAGCAAAAAACAAAAACAAAAAAAAACCCAACATTGCATGGAAAATTCCAAATAGTGATTTATGGGTAGATTTATTTGTATTAGTCAAAACAGAAGTCTACCCAGAAAATCTATATACTCAAAGAAAAGGCATTAGCCCTGTATTTGCTAGAAAAAAAAAAAAACCAACAAATTCTAGTCATAAAAAAAATTACCTTCATTACATCTCTGAAAATTCCATTTGGTACCTCAAAGATTTAAACAGATAAATCCAGCTAGGTGTGGTAGTACAGGTAGTACAGATCCCATTGTGCAAGACCCTGTCTCAAAAAATAAATAAGCTGGCCAATCACAACAGAATCATCCTGTGAGGCTGCAGTGAAAAACAACTCAGCATTTTTGAGATCATCACATCAGAAAAAGCCTAGACTTCTAAAACAGGGTTTTCTTTCTTTTAAGTTTTAGAACCTTTTCTATTACTAACAAATCATTTCAATTATTTATATATTTCCTTCAGCTTAATTTGTAGATAAACCTTTGAGAGATGAAAATTTAGTAGATGATACTATGTAGTTAGTTGTCCTCTGCAGCTCTACTGAAAGCATTTAAAGGTGTTGTAGAGACCAAGATCTTTGCTGTGGACTGTTGAAGTCCAATGGCTGTCACTAGTAGCATATCATCTCCATTCTCTAAGGTGCATCTGATATACTCAGCGTTTCATACACCTGCTTCACCAAGATGAATGTAGACCTGATTCTTCTTTCAAGTGTGCAATGTAGAAAGTGATGGGTACTTTTCTGATATCCTACTGTTCAAGGTGTCTTAGTTATATTTCCTGTTGTTGTGATAAAAAATACCAAACAAAATCAATTTAAGGAAGGAAAGGGTTTATTTCAGCTAATTGTTAGAACGCACATCATTGTGGGAAAGCCATGAAGGCTTGGGGCTGCTGGGGTTAAATACTATTCACAACTGGAAAGCAGAGAACAAGGACAGCTGATGCTCTGCTCCCTCCTCTTCATTGAGTCCAGGGCTCAACCCTAGGAATGGTACCTCTCCCTTTGGGTTGATTTTCCCACCCATTTAATCCAATCTACATCATCTCTCTCAGGCATTCCCAGAGGCTAACCTAATTTAAATAACCCCTCCGAGATGTGCCTAGAGGCTTTATCTTCTTGAGCTGACCTCAGATCCTGTCAAATTTAGTCAAAACTCTCACAAAAGCAAGCTGTTTTAAGTGGCATCACATCTCATTATTAAAATTTGAATATTTGATTTTTTGTAACAAAAGCATGCCACACTTTCTATTGGAACTAACCCCAGCTTCTTTGTCTCGTGTTTAGAAATGGCTATAGTTAGGGCAATATTTGAAATTGAGCCACATTAACTTATTTTACGTCTTTTCATTTCCAAGGTGCTTTGATTTCATCAAGACTCCAAGGAAAAGGACCATCCCTTGATCTAGGAGTGAGAGCATGGTGGAAAGCAGATGTTCTTAGACTGCGCAGCTGAGGCCATGGCTTTGACCTCATGAGGCCCCCTTGCATCTCGGATGGACTAATATCTTTTTAGCTGAGGCTATTGATTAAATGGAATAGGTGGGTCCTGTGGAAATACAACTTTACCAGGACAGGGAAGGGAACTGGAAGAGGCAGACACATCAGCATCAGACAGGGGCTGCTGATGTATTGCATGGTTTTTATAGATATTTTGCACTCATTTAAAGAAAATATCCCATCTATTTTAAATATGTGGCACCTTGCCAATGGTGCCAGTCTTTATCAGCTAACAGAAGGAGGGTGCACCCTCATTATCGCTCATTCTTGCCCCTTCCTCACCTGTACAAACAGGTCTTTTGTAGGATGTGCTGAAGCCTGAGCTCACCATATATCTCAGCAGCTTGCCCATTTTCTAAATGAGATGGCAACTATACAGTAGGGGACATGAGCCCCTGTGTGTGTGTAGTGCGTGTAGTCACATGATAAATACATTTAGAAATTATGGTGTTTATCTTCCAGGGGACCTTGAATCTTCCAAAAGTATAAGGACTTTTTTTTTTTTTTAAATAGTAGAACACATTTTACTGGTATTACTTATTCTGGTCCTAGATTTAGTAAGGCCTTCTATATTTTAATTAATTAATGATGAAAGCATTATCATTATTTTTTCTCTCCCTCCCTTCCTCGCTCTCTCCCTCCCTCCTTTTCTTTCCCTTTATCCCTTTTTATCTTCATTTCCGTCCTCATCCCTTCATTCCCCTTCTCTATTTCCTCTTACTTATTCAATTTGGGACAAACTGGGACCCTTTAAAATCAGACCTGTTTCCAAATAATGGAAAGTCAAGAATCTAGCTTAAAGACATCAACAGCAAACTGTGTATTGACTTAGGGCAGGTCACTTTTTCTTACAAGCTGACCCTTAGCTCTAGGAAATTCAGAACAATATAGATTGGAGGGCATCCTGAGAATCTTGCTACAGGCATGGGGAAGAAAACCAAGGAAAACTAAAGGACAGGTGGCATGTAAGCTGATCCCTCTGCATGGGAACAGCTCTGAGACTGGATGAGACATGATAAATCTTGTTGGCCACAGAGTCCTCATGACTCCTTATTACATGCCATGTTTTCATAAATATTACAGGTTGATTATACAGTCCAAACAAACTTATAAAGCTAAAAGATGAATTTTACCGGCTCAAACTTAAAACAAAATCTTTAACTGACTTGTGCCCACTGCACATTCCACACATGTGTTAATGCAGATATATGTTATTTTTAATAGTTTGTGTGTTTTCATAAAATAAAAGGGCCAAGCACCACTAAAGACAAATAGCCCAGGTAATCCAGTTTTCAGAATAAATGAAGTGTGGTCAGTAGCTAGAAGGTAAAAGCTGGAGTATGGGGGAAGCTATAATTTTATATAGAGAAGTCCTTATACACCTCTTTGAAGATGTAACTCAGGAAACATGAGGATGCCTTTGATGTGGCCTCTTCTGCCTCATACATATTTCCTATGCTCATCTCTTTCCTTTGCAGGAGTACTTTTCCTTCCTTCTTTCAGAGACTCTTCCTGGGGTAATCCGTCACCCCAAGCAGACAGTAGGAGATGTGCCTGTTTAGAAGCAAACAAAAACCTATAGGCTGACTAGGCATGTATGTTCATAATGCTGACAAAGTCAAGAGGAGACCAGACTCTGTGGTGAACCCAGTCAGTCACTTAGGAAATGGCAGTTTTCCCCTAAGAAATACCTCACATTGGTAGAGGCAGCTTTGCCAAACCTCTCCTGTGTGTCTGTGAATGTACCATGAGCCAGCCACATTCACAACCATGCTTCCGGCTTCTGCCTTCCACCAGCTCTGCCAGGGAATGAGGTGGTTGTGGGATGGAATTTCCTACACCTTTCAGCTTAAAAGCAAACACCAGTAAGGTAACATTTCTCTTTATGTTACCCAATATTCTTTTGGGATCGAATTGTCTGATCAATATCCAGGCAGGCTTCAGGCTCTGGCCCACTGAGAGTTCTCACCAGGGAAGACTGGTCTGCAGTCTACCAAGTCCCTCAAAACACATGAGGTGTGGAGTGGGTGGGGTTTGGAGCTAGCAGCTTGCCTTGGAGAGTGGGCAGACCTTAGCTCAGACTGTCAGATGGGCCAATACAGTTAAGGAAAATGGAACCTAATTCATGTTCTGTGCTGTTTCCTTCTCATAATTCACATTTTCATCTTCAGAGATGTTCCTTAAATTTTACTTGGCTCAAGACGTATTCATAATATTTTAGGATTCTTTACATGACACAGCCGAAAATGCCTGCTATTGTCTGTGTCCCTGAGCTCAAGTGCCTTGAAAATCAAATTGCTGGAGGTTTCTCTTTATCGGCACTGCGAAGAGCCATTTGGCCTGACTGGTCGACAAGAGAGGCCACTGTTTAAATGGCACTGCTGTCCCTTCCGTCAATTTGAGGTAGAATTAAGGGCTCTCGTTTTTGTTTCTTACACAAATGCCATTTTGTCACTTGGCTCATGAATCCTCCCAGGGAGATGAGTCTTTCTCTAGCACTGCCAGTGGCACTTTGATGTGTAGGAGGCCCCTGCATACTCTTGGCTTTGTGTATTAATCATCGTACTCAGGATGTTCAGTGATTCCCTACCACGGTTAAAGAATGCGATATGGAAGTACCTGAATAGGCCATCAGTGATAATTCCTGTTCATTAAAACTCATTCACACAGGCTTTAGCACATATTACCAGGCCTGGAGGACAGTCTGGAAATGGTCTATTACGTTTCCTTTAATATCTTGTCCTCTCAGCATTGAAAAGGGAAACACAAAACTGTACACACACAATCCAGACAAATCACATATAAGGCTGGGGAACAGGTTCTTCTGTCACTGTTGTGACTATTGACAAAAAGCAGTGGAAGGGAGGGAGGGAGGGAGGGAGGGAGGGAGGGAGGGAGGGAGGGAGGGAGGGAGGGAGGGTTTTTAATGGCTATAATATCTGGTGGGGAAGAAATAGTCACAAGTATACAGACAAATGGACAGATAAGTATAAATAGCTAAGTGACTACAGAGATTTTTATCCACTTTATCCCACTGGTCACTGTGTGTGTGTATTGTATATGTACGTGTTTGTGTCTGTGTGTATGTTTGGGTATGTATGTGTGTTTGTGTTGGTGTGTATGTGTATGTTTGTGTGGGGTGGGTGAGTATGTTTATGTATATATCTTTATGTGTATATGTGTATATGTTTGTGCATGTTTTTATGTGTGTTATGTTTATATGTGGGGTGTGTATGTGCGTTTATGCACACATGTATGTGCACATGCACTCGAGTGCACTCTAGTAATAGAAATGAGAATCCGTATGTGCTAGGTAAGGACTCTACCACTGATCCATATCTGCAATCCACTCAACTTCTGTGGAGAGAAGTTTTGGTAAAACAAATCTGGAAAGATTTAATTAGCAGAATAAATACCACCAAAGTCATGACTAAAAAACAGATTCCATTTTTCCAGGGAAGGGTGTTTTAATCTAAGACATGTTCATTTTTTAAAGAATCTAAAATGTAAGAGCCACTGTCTTGAAGAGGAGTCTAAAGCAGAGGTGGGAGCCCCGTGTCTTTGTGGTGGAGGCCACTGAGGGTAGAAAGGAGGGGAAGGAGGGAAGGCGCCACAGACTGAGGATTTCTGGGATGAAGTGACATGATGAAAGAAATGAAGAGAAGTGCTATGCTGCTGCCTTTGAGGAATGTTCTAGATTTGCTTTGGGTTGTCTGGAATGGAGTTGCCATGGCCGTTCTGTCGTCCACTGACCACCAGGGTCTGGTGGAGCTGCAGTGCCTTCTGGTACAGGCACAGTTCCCTAGATGTCCTCTAGTCTGTATAAGAAAATGGAGCTCAAAGGTGGGCTGGGTTTTTTTCTGCCCTTCTTTAAGGGCAGAAATGATGTCACAACTAATCCTGGTCTCAGGGCAGAGAGCTCTTAGAAACGAACTACAGCAAAGAGAAGAGATGAAGGTTGTTTTGATGTAACAACAAAAGCTTTTGGGTTCGTTTCTTATTTAATATTTTTTTTCAGAGAAGTTGCCCTTATATCATAACAGAATATCTGTTTTTCTAAAGGCAAAAAGTGTACTTCTTGAGTCAGTGAGATGGTTCAGCAAGCAAAGGCACTGGTCCTGCAAACCTATTGGTCTCAGTTCTATTCCCAGAAGCCATGTAAAGGTAGAAGTGAAGAACTGACTCCACAAAGATGTCCTCCGACCTCCTCATGCATGCCATGACACATACTTGTGTACACACAAACACGTACACACACAACAATAACAATAAAGAAGTCTTTAAAAGGCTTACATTTTTCTATGCTACAGTGTTAATTTTAGATCAATTTTCCTATAGTTACAAGGGGAGAAGATATTTCCATCAACCCTCACTTTACAGAGGATATAGTGGGAGGGGGTGCCAACAGGTTCACTTAGCCCTTGGGACCAAGGGCTAGCCTTTGTGAATATACAGAATACAAGGGATCTGTGTGTGTGAGGGGTAGGAAGTGGCAGAGAAAAGGAGAGAGAGAGTGGGGGTGGGTGGGGATCCTTTTATGAATAAGATAATTTTACCTATTTGAAGCAACATTATTCTAAGTGTCATTAGCAGGGGTACAGTTAATGTCATTTTAGAGCCTCCAAATTTTTCATGTTGCTTCTTAGAGCCTCTGCTGGGTACATTAAATTCAGTATTCATATTATCTCTGAAAATTCAAATGCATGCATTCAGTGTGTCTCCACAGTGGGTCATGTCCAAGTCGCTCATTGAACCATCTCCTTTATGTCCTGTTCTGTAGCAATGGGAAATTTGAACCAACCCCAGATGAAATCTACAACCTTCAGCTCATTCAGAAATGACAATTATGTCGCTACAATCACTAAAATAAGGAAATAAAATAAAACAAACTGAAATGGAATCAACAGCAAAAGAACTAAATTATAGATAAGAGAATATTCATAAAAACTATACCTCATCTCATGAACGTGGGCACACTGCCTCCTGCCAGGATTTCTTTAGGCACTGGTGATATTCAGTATATTGCAATTGAGTGCAATTACAGTTAGCTATAATTAAGAACAATTACAGCTTTTATTTCTCTACTTGTTCTTTAAAAGCACATTTGTAATAAAACTTTTTTTAAAAGGTGAAGAATATAATTATACATCCTTATAACGTCTCAAATAATTAGTTTGACTAAAGTTTCCTCTGGAACAATTTTCATTTTAACTGTCAGATCTGCCATTTATAGTCAACGGAACATACTTTAAAAAATTCTATCATTAACCTTTTTCACCCCATATAGCTTCATATGAATTACTAGTACAAATGAAAGGTTTCAGCATTTAAATATCCAGGGACTGTTGCAAGGTAATTTTTTTTTTACTAATGTTTGTGTGTATATGTGCATGCACAAAAATCCGTGCATATGTGTGCATGTGCATTATGTGTGCTTGCATATATATGTGTGTGTGCATGTGTATTTATGTGCATGTATACGTATACTTGTGTGTGCTTGTGTATGTTGTGTGTGTATATATGTGTATGTAAGTGCATATATATGCATAGATGTGTATATGTCTTTGAAAATAAAAGGTAATTTGTAGAGAATATTTTCCTAATAAAGATTTTAGGGAACATCTGCTTTTTTGTGGGCAGCCATGCTCTTTGTTTTATATATTGTAAGACACTGCCTTGTTTACTCGCTGTGTATACATGAAGTGCAAAGCCACAGGGTCCCAGGATTATGAAAGAGCTTTGCTTCCTTTGGTTTCAGTGCTCACAGAATGTATGCCAAAATGAGCTTAATCTGGAGCAGTGAAACACTATTTTCTGATAAATCTTGACTGCAGTTCAACCCCACATTATTACTGCTGTGTTATATGTCAAATTCCAGGTCAGAACTTGATCATCATCTTTGGACATCTTTGTCACCAACACTCACAACTAAGCATAGCTGGTGGAAAGATCCCAATAAATTTAACATGTACAGTTTCTCCCAAAAGCCTTCTTTTTAAAAAGGTCCTTGCCATCAGCATTGAAAATAACTAATTATTAATCATTCGAATGACTGACTTTAATATCAAAGAAAATTTGACAATATGACCCTAAAAATTAAGAATAATCTCACTTCTTATCCAGTTGAGTCAGGAGGTTTGGGAAACAGATTTGACAAAGTCTATGCACCCTGAGAATGAACAATTGGGATAAATCATTGCTTAAGGTCCTTTAGATAACCTAAGAGCTGCTGACCATGCAGCCCTCTGGTGTCACATGTGGCAGTGATGAGGTAGACTGGAGCAAGCTAATCCACAGGACAAACTTTTAGTGTCAAAAATACTAACCTGTTGAGACATTGCTGTTACTGATACATACTCAATGTTACAAATTCTGAAAAAGATCTGGATGTGGTTTATAATTTTTTATTTACCATAATATTCATTTTATATTTTACACAATGTCAACTACAAAGAACTATGCACTTGGAATGCTTTAATCACTTTGCCTAGGCCTTGATACACATTTTACCTTCTGTCCTTCACAATATTATTATGCCCATAGTTCACATGAGAAAATCAAGGCTCAGAGGAATTGAGTACATAAGAATCCAAGAATATTTAATTCTAAGATATGTGAGTAAAACAAGAAACATAGCCAGTTATTCTTAAGAGACACCAAAAGTTAGACAATCTGTAAGTTTCTAAGAATTTTAAATTCAAAGAGGGAACTGAACAAAAAGTTCCATTTCTAACTTTAACTATAAATTGATAAACATGTATTTCACTATTGCTTTGGCACAAAAAATACTCTTTTCTTATACTTCCTTTCTTAAAAAAAAGGTGATATGTAGTGGTTGGCTTCAAACTCTCATCTCCCTGCCTCAGCTTTTCTAAATTTTGGAATTACACGTGAGGTAGAGACTTTTTCTAAGTAAAAGGTCTAAGAGTGTCAAGAATTTTAAGAAGATGCCATTGCTTTAAGATAGAATTACAAAGTATGATGGACAATATTAAAAATTTTACATAAGGATACAACTTAGCTGATGGATATTTATGTCTAAAGTAGAAAATAGAAAAAGATACTCCATGGGTAGATTTGAGTTTGAATGTGGATAGCAATAGCTTGAGGAAGTAAAGGCTTCTACTTAGAAGCACTTGGTACTCTGTGTCTATTAGCTGCCTTGCATCCCAGGGCACCCAGCACCAAAGATGCTCTCACTCATTGTGATTTTACTAGACAAGATACTAGCACATTACTAGTGAGTTTGCAGGTATGTCGGCATTCACAGGCCCCAGCAAGGGTGAATGCTGAGTGTCTCCTATACACTGTGTATAGCCCACTGTTCAGAGAGGTTTAGCTGAAGAAGGAAGATCCCCTTGAATGTGTGCAGTGCCATTAGACCATCAGCATTTATAGTGTTCTGACTGTAGACACACCATGACCAACTACCTCAAGTTCCAGTCCATCCCTTCCTCACCATGGTGAACTGTATCACTTCTTAAACACTTTCCTTCTGTCCCATCATGGCCTCTCCTCCCATCTCTTCCTTATCACTGCCTTAGCTTCCATGTCTAGAACTTCATATAAGTAGAGACAAACAACATGTACATATTTGGTCTGGCTTTTCTTGCTCAGTGAATTCCTGTAGAGTTCACCCTCATTACCAAGCATCACTCCATCGTTTGACTATCGTCCAGGTTGTTTATCCCTTTCTTCTTCCTGATAGCATGTGAGTTATTTCTATCTCTTACTATTACAAATAAAGCTGCCATGATCATTTTCATTAATTTTATTGGATTATTTCCTTGGAGAAGCAGGAGCCTACTTGTGCACTTAAGGGAAATAAGATTTTTTTCCCACAGGTAGATATGAATAAACACACCAGAAAATGGCATATATGTGCTTAGATTTCTAAGAAATGCTTAACTGTTTTCTAAGAGACTAATATTACTTCATACCTACCACACTGTAATAGTAATAGATGACATTCCAATGCTTTCTTTCACAATGATTTGAAACAGAATTTATTTCAGCCATTTCAGTAGCCCAGTGTCTAATGATACTGAAACTCTTGTAATGTATTAATGTGGTATTTGTCTATCTTCACTGAAATGTTCCACCCAATTAAACTATTAAATTTATTTTCTTATTGGTTAGTGCTTGAGATTGTATGTAAATTTTGAAAGCAATTCCTTCATGGAATTTATACTCTGTGTCCTATTTTTCACTTTACTGATGATACATAAACAGATTATTTTTTTCATGAAGTTCAATACACTAGTTTTTTACTCATGCTTTTAGAGTTGTATTAAGAGCTCTTTGCTGGGATGGAGAGATAGCTAAATGTATAAAACACTTGCTATGCATACAAGAAGGTCCACATTCCGGTCCCCAGCACCTACACACAGCAGTCCTGGCCTATAATCCTAGTGTGAGAGAGATGAGCAGAAGAATCCCAGGGCTTGCTGGCCATATTGTCTAGCTAACTGTAATCTCCAGGTTCAGTCATCCAATTGTTCTATCAGGGGGTATTGAAAAAGCTAGTTTTCCCATTGAAATTGCCTTAACACTTTTGTTGGAAATCAGTCATCCATATATTGTTAGGGCTGTTTTTTACATGTACAGATTCTTAGATCTGTTGCCTTGCTCACTTGTCTTTCTGTCAGTACCATATGGTTTTGATTGCTCTAGCTTGAGAGAAGTCTTGAAAACATAGTATTGGCTTTCCATCTTTCTCCTATCTTGTTGAAGTTACTTGGTTATCTAAAAACCTTTGTGTTTCCACATGTGCTCCAGTCAATTTGACCCCCAAACTTTTCTGAGATTATGATTAATAAGTTGACTTAAATTTATTAAATTTGAATTTGCTAAACTAGATCACACGGTAATCCCAGTGAACTCTGCAACAACTGGAGAGCCGCAGCCCCTTGGCCCAGCTCTTCATCAGCCAGCAAAGAGCTGACAAAGAGCTGATGAAGAGAGTGATCCCAGGTACAACTGCAGACACTCAGTCCCTTGGCCCACAACTGACTGAGAGCTGACTAATTGTTGACTAATAGGGGATCGAGGAAGAAATGGGCAGATGCCAATGCAAGAATACATGAATTTGTTAAACTATAAACTCACTTGTAAAAGTTGCTACCTTAACAAAACTGAGTTTTCTGACATCTACATCTAGCATTTCTACATATGAACTTCTTCAATTTATCTTCACAGTATTTTACAATTTCAGTGTGTAAATTTTACCTGCTTGGTCAGATGTATTCCAAAGAATTCAATATCCTCATTAGTTTAGTTATTTAGCACTGCAGATATTTAAACACACCTGATATGTTTCAACTTACACAACATACTGGTTTGAGCAACCTCTTTTTTAGAATTCTGTCAAATTTCCTATGAAGACAACTATATTTAATCTCTTCCATTTCAGTAAGCATCTTGTATTACATTCTTCTGATTGTACTGACCACAGTTCCTAGGAACACTTTGAGTAAACATAGAGAAGACAGGTATCATTGTCCTGTGTCTAATCTTAGGAAAAAGTCATTCAGTTTTTCATTATTGAACTTACAACTAGGAACAGTTTTCTCTTAATATATTGGGGAGCTTTCTGATTAAGGACACTTTATTCTTTTCCTGGTTTGTTCATGGTTTGAATCAAGAATGTACATGGAATTTTACTGAATCCTCTTCTCCTTGTTTTGAGATGAATCTACGAGTTTCTTTTTTTACTTGGTACAGTGAGCTATATAAATTTGTTTTTGACTGTTAAACTCAGTTTGAGATTGTCACAAAAATCTTTCTTATTTTATTGTCATGATCTTTCTTATTTTAATAGTTAGTCACAATTTGCTAAAATTTTTTGGAATTTGTACATCCATATTTCCAATGGATGATGGTCATATACTTTTCTTTCCTTATGCTTTTGTTGACAACATGGTAATGCTAGTCTCATATAATAAGCTGGGAAACATCCTTTATAATTATATTTTCTAGGAGGGTTGTGATCTTATTCTTGCCTTATTTGGTAGAACTCACCAGTGAAGTGCACTGTACTGCAGTTCCCTTTGTGACAAATTTTCCAACTCAACTTCATATTAATATAGAGCCATTCAAATAATATATATCATATTAAATGAGATTTGTAAATTTTCCCTCAATAATTTAGCTAATATCATCTAAATCAGGGGAATCTAATATTAAAAAGTCAAGGATTATTTATAAAAATATTTTTAAAGGTTGAAAAATGTGACACAAAGTACATACAACACCTAAAACTTAAAATATTTACTGGGGTGCTTAATGACCCCTAATTAGAGTTGTCCAATTTATTGGCATAAAGTTTCTCATGATATTCATGTTAGCCTGCTCATACCTGTGGGGTCATTAACAATCTTTCATTTTTAATATTAATAAATTACGGGTTTTCCTCCCAAATTGGCACCACTAGAGTTTTTGCAAGTTTTCTTGGTCTTCTCCAAGAGGTTGCCTTTTGTTTCATTGATTTTCTGTTTCCCACCACATTGTGGTCTTTATCATTTCCTTTCTTCCTCTCGTTTTATGTTTAATTAGCTTTTATTTATTTATTTAAGTTTTTTAATTGGTAGCAGAAGTTAGTGAGCTTGGATATTGCTTTGTTTTTAATATATATGTTTAGTGTTAAAAGCTTATCCATAAGACTGCTTTAGAATATAGTAAAATTTTGATATGTTATATTTTTTTTGTTACTCAGTTCAAAATACATTCTGATTCCCACTTGATTTATTTTATTCATTGGTGCATCTTAGAAACATGGTATTTTAGGTGGTAAAAAAAATAGTACAGTGGTTAATACAGAATGACTTTTTTTGGAAGACCTGAGTTTCGTTTCTAGTACCCACATTGGTGGCATAAAATCACCTACAATTATAGATCTAAATGATCTGATGATCTCCTCTGCATTTGTAGGTACCTATACTTAAATGAATGAGTTATAATGAAGTAACTCTCAAAATCACATATTTTAATTTTAGATATTTAAAGATTTCCTGTTAACTAATATCTAATTAATTTTTTGCCATTTATTCATTTTGAATCATTTGGATATTTTCTGATTTATTCAGACATATATTGTGGCTCACAATGTAATCTCTTTTGCTAAGCAGCCTATATATACTAGTAGGGAATGCATATTCTGCTGATGGGTGTGATGTTCCCAAATGTAAATTAGATCAAGTTCTTTTAAGTACCATTCAAATGTTTCATATTTTCGCTGACATTTTTGTCTCTTTGTTTTACCAGTTGTGAAGAGAGGACTGTTGAAATCTCCCTATGCTCTGGGTTTGTTTATTTCTTCCATCACTTTATTTGAATCTCTGCTATGAGATAGACAAAAATTTAGGATTACTATGTCTCTGAATACTCTGATGAATTGCCAGATAACCGTCTCTATTCCTGGTGATAGGTTCTGCCCTGACATCCACTCTGTCTGCTATAAGCAGAGCCTCTTCGGTTTCCTTCTGATTAATGTATTTGTGTCTTAGGTCCTGATGTTTAAAAAAAACACACACACACACACATAAAATCAGGAAAATACATGGCTTATCATAATAGAACTTTTGTCTCTAACAGTTCTAAAAAATAGAATTTTAAGATTAAGGTATCAATATGTAATGGCCATTACAAAAATCCTGTAAATGGGATATGGGTGTGACTCTGAGAAAATTCCTGTCCACCTCTGACACTAGAAGACAATATGTGTACATCTGAGTATAACAGGAGGATGGCGCATAACAGACATTCCCATTCCAAAAGACAGACAAGAATAAAATTAGGGATTGCTGGTCTACAGTTAGTTACAGCCCAACAGGAAGCTTTTCCTCTAGTTTTAAGACTTCAAACTAATTCCCTGTAGGTAGACCTACTTTCCAAGCCCCTGGAGACTATACCAGTTCATGCTGTGTGTCTGTGCTTCTGGGGTTCCACTTTGGTCTTTGCCCCAGCATCATGGCCTCTGAAGCCATTCTTTTTTCCTTTGATGAGTAGGGTCTGTTTGGAGTTGAACAGTTTTATCAGACTGTTTTCTGTCTGAAGAATCCTAGAGTCGGCTGGCTCCCTTTATCTAGTCCTGCCTCTTACTTCTTCTGCACAGCCTGCTGATGTTTCTGTACACAGAATACTTTCTGAAAATCTTGCTGATCTGTGTATGCCAGGGACCCATGGCATTACACAAGAGGATTTATCAAGGATCCTTTCAGATAAACTGCCCCTATCTCTGGCTTCTGCAAAGATAGTTGGGCCAAAAAGTCATAAGCTGGTTAGGAAAGTTATAAGCTCTTAAGAAAATCTCTGTCTAGCTCTCCCCTTGGCTCTGCCACCAGAACATGTTCTCTGAATAAGGTCCTGTTTGCTTTACAGTTCCCTCCTCCTTGGAACTCCCTTCTCTCTCAATTTGCTGCAAGCAACATGGAGACATCAGGCCATAATCTCCAAGTTTTACCAAGTATTCAAGTTATTACTCACACTTTTTAAATCTTTTTTTTTAAACATTACACTCAGTTCAGCAAAGTTTCCTGTCACTTTCTAATAATTTTTGACATTATTTACCTTGAATCTACACCGTTCCATATTATTGCTGTCACATGCCCTTATGGGTACCTTTGCATATCTTTTTTTCTTCCCATAGGACCACATTATGTATAGGAGCCATCTTGATCTTGCATGGCTTCATCTTAACTAATTTCGTCTCCATAGGTACCATTTCCAAATATGTTCTAAGAGTCTGAAAAACCACAAACTTTTGGCAGATGCAACTCTAAACAGTGAATTGAGTGTATCTTATCCTTTTATGGTTAAATTTCTATTATTAATATATTAATTATAGTAAATTATATATAACATATGTTTATGATGTTATAATTTAATGCTGGCTGTGCTTTTCTTGCAGGCAGCATATAGTGGGTTTTGTTCAATGTATGACATGATCTCCTATTGCTGAAACAAGACTCTTTATGTATGTACTATACTCATCTTGTGAGTGCTGAGGTGTTCCATCAGGTACTGCTCTTGGCTCTGGGTCAGTACTGGTTAGTCACTAGTCACCTTTCAGAGGACTTTCTGTGTGAAAGTGAGGAATGAAAATCATCATTCTTCAGATGGCTCTTATTTTTATTCTGCATATCTCTCAGCTCTCTGGCATTCTTCTAGTAATTCTGATCATATTATTCTTAAATCTTCAGTTTGCCTCCTCAACTCAGAGTCTACCAGTCCCATCCTGCCCCGGCCTGTGGGTAAAGTCAACGGAGACCCTGGAGGAGGGAAGTGAGAATGAGGGGGAGGACAAGAAGACGCAAAGGATGAGGGCAGGACAAGAGATCTGATCAAGCCCCGTTTATTAAGAGAATGAACTGAGTGTATATAGGGTGAAGGGGTTGGTTATCACTCTTGCTGCTAACCTTGACAAGAAAGTTGCAGCTGCAGAAGGGGGAAGGTAGTTGAGATTATGAGAAGAGTAGTGTGGAAAAGCAAGGACACTCGGAGAAGAAACATTCCATTCCCAGCAAGGAGTTGTAAATAAGATCTGCTATCGGCCTCATCCTGCTAGTTGCCAATGAATCAGGAGATGTGACCTTGGGTCAGAGTTAAGTAGAACTTTACTCTCTTCATGAGATGTGACCTTGGGTCAGAGCCAGGCAGAGCTTTGCTCTCCACACCATCCTTCTTCCCCCATCCTCCTATAATCTGAGCTATAGCTTAGAAACTCAGACAAAAGTTATATATCAAATTATTGTATTATACAATGGAAATATATACAGATAGTACATCCCAAATCAAATATTTGAAAGGAAAATAGTTAGGTAGGGTCTATTTATAGACTACCCCCTTTACTTCCTCTCTCAGAAGGATTATTACTTTTCATTATCTGCTGTTCAATGCCTTGTGAACTAGTTTCATTTTCAAAAATATGTTTAATGTACTTAAATATTTAATATGTTTTGCTATTATTTTGGGCTGTTTAGTTATACAGGAAAGAAAATCTAGTCTCTGTTATTCATGTTCTTCAGAAGAAAAAAATCTTACAGAATTTTCTTGAACTAGATAGTATTTAATTTTACAATTAAAAATAAGATTAAATATTGAGGGCAGATAACACTGTCAAATTCACATCAAGATAATTAATATATATCTTTTTCCAGAGAAAAATATATCCTTATGAGGTAAGTCCATAAGAAAATTCAGTAGGCAACACTGAAAGTATGGGCTGGGGACTCCAGATGCCTGCATTCCAATCTGAGTTCTGTTGTCCATCAGTCATGTGACGTTAAGGGACAGATTACCTCAGGTATGTACAACAGTGTCTCATTTGTAAAATGAAGACACATCTGGGCTCTCACTATGATGTAATGTGATACTTTTCCAAGAGTGTCAGGTGTGTGTTAATTAGCACGTTCAAGTCTCGCTCTGCAATTGGATCTTATTACTACTCTACTTCACTATCTGTCTTAGAGACTGTAAAGGCCAAGGTATAAGAGGAATTCCTTTCTAACATACAGCTTTGGGCTTCTAGGTAGCCACGTATTTTTCTGGTTATAAAAAGAGAATCAAGCCTTAATAGATTTTCAGTGCATCCATCATCAGTGGGTGACAAGCAGGCTTGCAGTACTGAGTACGTTTGTGAACTGACTTGGTGTCACTTAAGACATTATGTGTCACAGGTTGCCTGCTTTCAAGACATTTTTCTTTTTTAAAGTGGCACACCTTATGTTTTATCACAGTAGATTATGCTTTGTAGTTAATCATATATGGTCCATATTCAGACAGGCCTTTCTGATCTATTGCCTATGATGAGACTAACTGTATGATTGAAAGATGGTGATGTAGGCTGAGCCTGCCAAGTCTCTAGGCTAGAGGAATTTCTATATATCCTTTAACTGCCCCCATATTTGTGGCTTTGATAAAGAGGTTCTACTTTAGAGCAATACCAGAAAAAGAAAAATCATGTTACTTTAAGTATCTCACTATGTGGTCAGACTTCTTACAATATCAAAGCTAAGCAGTTTCGGACATTACATTAAAGCCATCATGTCAGCACTATTGAGGGTCAGTGATTCATTATAGGAAACCCTTTTATTCTCTGGCCTAAACTTTACTGTATTTGGCTCTTTCCAATCTATCTTAAAGCTCCCCTTATATGCCTGAACTACAAGATATAGCCTCTGGCCCCAAGTAGTAACCATCTGAATTGACCTCAAATTTCCTTTGGCTCCCAAATGATTTTTTTTTTAAAGAATTATATTAAAAATCATGTTCCCATAGTAGTTCCTGTTAAATTTGGTTTTGAAGTTTTCATCCACTGTTCATTACTGTTGTGGCAAACAGGTTCTTACTGATTTAAGAAATCATTAGGGGTACTGTTGCTAGACTGGATTTGTTCTGGGAACTCTTCAGGATACCAAGACCATAGAGTTTCATCCTGTGGCCTTCTACATGAGCACAGTGGTGGCCTGGAACTCTTGTAAATACTGCATTCCTTTCCTGCCAACTCCTCCATTGTAACAGATGCTCCCCACCTCATGGCGGTTGATATGGTAACCACTGGGACTGCAGAGTAGCTGTCAGGTGCCTCAGATATCATGACATTTCTGAAATCCCAGAGCTCAAATAATTAAGATCTTTTTATATGTGTAATTGCTCCCATGCCGTTTGGTAACTTGCTGTGTGGTCTTGAGCAGGTAATTTACCTTCTCTTGTGCCTCTGTATGAGATGCCCTGCATCAGGAAATAACATTACTGACTTACCTCCTAGAATGTGGGTCAGATTAATTTGTTGCTGTATTTAAAGGGCAGTTACTTTAGATCGGTGCTTCAAAGTGTAATGTTAGAATGTTCTGTTCCAACACTCCCAAAGATGACACCCCCCCCAAAAAAAAAAAGAGTGAGGAAGCAGAGAAGAGGAAAGACCATCCAGGGAAGAGAAAGATGACTAAAAGGTACAAAAGATGGCCTGGTTGGTAAAGAGTCAGCTATAAAATTAGGAGGACTAAAATTTGAATTCTTAGCACTAAGGTAAAAAAAAATTAAGAAAATTGTTCATAACAGTGTGTGCCTCTAATCTCAGCACTTAGGATTCAGAGGCAAGGGGATTCCTAAAGCTTACTAGGTAGCCACTTTGGTTGGATTGATGGGTTCCAGGAGATGGGAAGGATGAACCAAAAGATCACAGGGATGAAGCCCAGATTCCTGGGATCAAGCTTCTATTAGACAAATGACCTTGAACAAGTGACTTTATCTACTGCTCCATAGAAAAAGAGTCTCTAATTTGACCCTAGACATAACCAAAAAATTAAATTGATTTTTTTGCAAATTCCTATGTCTTAATTTCTCTTATTGTTGTCTCTTTTACTCAGCAGTAGAGTTTTAAAAGGAGATGAAAACCTAGGTGTAGCATCACACACGTGTAATGCCAGTGCTTATGAAAGCGAGGCAGAAAGACTGCATGTTCAAGGCTAGCCTAAGGTATTTAGTTAGATCCTGTTTCATTATATTTTTATTTGTGTGGGTGGGTGGTATATGTGTGTGTGTGCTCATGTATATTTGTGTGCATTTGCCCATGTATGACCATGAGGAGGTCAGATAAGTATGTGTCTTCCTCTATTATTCTCTGTCTGAACTGTCTTCACATAGGGTTTCTTTTTTACTGAAATTGAAGCTTTCTGCTTAAGCTACACATACCAGAAAGGGCATTGTCATTCAAAGGAGCTGGGACTATAGGTGATTGTGAGCTACTCTACACAGGTGCTGGAAATTGATGCTGGGTCCTTTTCAATAGCATAAAATACTTTAGCCTGAACCATCGCTCCAGCACCACATTTTTAGGATGATTTCAACAACAGAGGACAGAAATAGCTATTTCAGCTAGACAGGATTCATGTGTTTCTGTTCCTCAATGCTTAAGGTTACAGACACACGTAGCCATCATTGGCAGTTATATAGATCCTTGGAATTTGAATTCAGGACATGTTTGCATATTAAACACTTTTGCTCATGGAGCCCTCTCCCCAGTCCCAAGAAAGACTCCATTTCCAAAAGAAAAGAAAAAGCAATAAAAAAGAATAATTTTTAAATTTATCCTCTAATTAAGTGAAGATTTTAATACATTTCATTGTTTATATCCTTGATTAATATCCATGTTTTAAAATAATACAAAACCTAGAAGACAAACGTAATTTTTAGATACTACAGTACCACTTGAGAGGTGATAGATGTAAAACCTTGTGTTGTCTAGCATTTAGTTTAGTACAGTGTAGCATCTGGTCCTCTAAGGACACTTTGAGGATTGATGGTTCAACACTAACAACACTTTATGGATGAAACAATAGGCTTAGAGTGATTAACAGACTCTTCCAAGATCACAGAGGCAGTAAGTAACAGGTCTGAAACTAGAAGCCAGAAGTCATGTGACTTCAAGGTCTGTTACTGTGTAAATCTAGCTAATAAACACAGAGACAGGACCATTGAGTACCAGAAAGAATAAACTGGGGCCTGGAGCCATATTTGGGTAGAAGTCTTGCTTTGCTTCTTACAAGATGTCCAAAGTGTATGTCAATGGTCTCGGTTACCATTTGTGAATCTTAAGCTTAGAAGTATAACATATACCTCTGAGGTTGATGGAAGAAAGTGCATGAGTTAATATATGTAAAAACTCATACTGCATCTGACACATACAAGGAATTCAGCAAAATGTGCACCCCCTACCCTATCTTTTCCCCATTCCTTTTCTTTTATACTTTTAGATAAAGAGAAGAACATTTTCTTATGGAGTTTGACTACAGAGTTAGTTAAATTCCCTCTTGCTCTCAATGAACTTCTTGGCTAAGAATTTGCATGGGAGAAGCTTAACAACAGTCTACCTCCAGCTGTTCACAAAACATATAGAAGAAGCTACACAAAAATTACTAAACAGTCTAAAATTTCTATTTGTTCTTACTTAAATGGTGTGTGTGTGTACAGTAAATAATTTCCAACAAAAAATGAAAAAGAATGTCTAATGATGTCTAATATCTTGGAAATGGCTGAGAAAGGAGAGGGAGATATAGTAAATGAGGAAGGGAAGGAGTTAGAGAATGAAGCAGGCAGGCAGGGAGGGAGGGAGGAAGAACACTGAATTCTGGCCTTCCTCACTCCCTCTTTTTCTTCCGAACTATGTACGTGAATGACTCCACGCTGTACACCCGTGAGAGTAACCCAGACCAGAGTTCAGCTCTTTCACTGATCATGTTTTCTGAGGCTGATTGGGCCTCAGGGCTTCAGAGGAAAAACTTTCCCCAACAAATAGAAAAATATCTCATAGACAGCAACAAAAAAGTGTGTCTACACTAATATTGGATTATATGATCAGTAAAATTATAGATCAACAGTCTGTGTAGTAATGAACAGCTGGGTTTTGTATTTTAATACTTTTAAGTTTACAAAGTGTTCTTCTTTCTCAGGACATTCTGTGAAGTTCCTTATTAGATGGTGTGACTGGTGAGTGGAAGGGATATGCAACCTCAAATTACTCCCCAATGTGCTAAGACACCCAAATCTAGATAGGAAGACATAGGGAAATACTACTGATTTTTAGTTACCCAAACTATAGCTGTTTGGGTTTTCTCAGAATGTATATATATAATTATTCTCATTCTCTCTGGTTATTAATTTTACTCTCATTTGAATGTAGAGGGGAAAGTCCTGATGACCCACCATATCCATGTAACATTCAAATCCTATCTCTGAAGTATGGAGTCATCCCTTTAAAACCATTCTTCACATCATGAGAATCTGTAGCCTGCTCTTGGCACTGAAGGCTGGAAGACTCAATTTCTGTTGAGCATATATTGTGCAGGACTCTCCTGCCTGTGCCTCATTCAGATGAGTCATGCAGAGAGAGGAAAGTATTCTTTACAGGTGAGTAGCTTGCTTTTTATCAGGATCAGAACCAGAGATTAAGTCCTTTCTCTTTGGTATTCCATTCTGATGAAGATTCCCCAGTTAAGGAACTCACAGGGAGATCTGCCTGCCTCTGCCTCTGCCTTCCCTTTGCCTCTTCTGCCATGTTAGGATTACAAGCATGCACCACATGGCCTGCTTAAAATTTCTGCATGGGTTCCGGTGACTGAACTTGGGTCTTCATGCTTGTGTGGAAATGCTTTTCTTACTGATGAACCAGCCTGAGGCTAAGTGCTTAGTATCAGTTCCAGAGCCAAGCTAAATATAGACATTTTTTTTTAATTTGCTACTTTTATTAGAAATCAAAGTACAGACTGACTTGAGTCAGATCCCACAGTAGCCTTCAGAAACAAAACTTATCTCTTGAATCTTGCATGTTTCTGATGACCAGCTCTAGTTCTCTGGCTTAAATGCAAGAGGCGCTCAGTGAAATCCCTTCATTGGGGTATGAGGGCATATGGCATCACCACAGTGATATGCATCAGATGTGTATCACGTTTATACAATGCTGCCCAGCAAAGAAAAACCCCAGAGTCCCCAGCAGAATACAGTGTATGATTTCTTTGAAACTTCATTATGTGTAGATTAACCTCTGCCCCCATCACATGAAATCACTGGGAAGAGGTAGAAACAACAAGAAGGCAGAGCCATGAATTTCCAAATGAAAATCCCCAAGGCTTACTTTTTTCTCTCTTTAGATCTACTCGACATTTTATATTAGAGGATTTGAAGTCTCACTCTGTGCCTCTGCTTTCTTCATCACAGCTTTTTATATTAAGTAAAATTTACATTCTTTGACAATATGAGATACCAAGGAAGATGAGGACCTGTCCCTTTGACAAGCTGTTGTCTCTTCTTTGTGAATACATTCCAGAGTAGACATGAATTTGACACAGTCTCTAGTCCGAGCTCATCATATGTTGGGGAAATAGATCATATTATTATAAAGATTATTGCTACTTGTTATTATTGTAAGTAGTTAAGACCTTTATAGTAGGATTGCACAGTGTGCTTGAAAGCTTCTGGGAAGAAGCACTTTGGGGATGCCAGTCTGTCCTGGGTCACGAGGGATGTCACCAGAGAACATCAGCATTTAGACACAGAGAACAGCTCCACCAAAGGCACAGAGGCCTGAGAGGTTTCTTGGATCTGTGAGATGAACTTTCCAGTGTGATTTCAAGCTCCAGGCTCACAGAACATCGGTCAGATGTGATGAAGGAGGCTGCTCGGGTGAGTTTTGTTTTATTATTTACACAGGAAAAACCTCTTAAATGAAATAGGAGCCTCTGGGCTTGACTTTTCTCTCTCTTTTTTTTTCCTTTGTGTGCATGTGGAGGGGGAAGCTGAGGTGAAATAAACCTGTGTGGATGCCAAGGAACAACTTTGAATGTTGCTCCTTAGAAGCCATTCACTTTGCCTTCTGATTCAGTTTCCCATTTGGCCTGAAAGTCACTAATAGGCGAGGCTGGCAGTTAAAGCTTCACCAATTCTTTCCCTTTGACCTCCATGGTGCTGCTATTACAAGCAAATACCACTATACTTAGATCTTTTATGTGGGTTCTGGGGATATAACTTGGGTCTTCATGCTTGCAAGGACAGCTTTCACTGACTGAGAAACTTCCTAGCCCTGGCTTCTCACCTTTACAAAACCCTAGACCCATTTACCTAACTGGTTCTTACTCTTGGATGCTGCACTTTAACCAAATGATAATTTGTAGCTTCTCTGTAGATGGAACTGTTCAGTTTATAGGGAGCCTGTTGGATTCTCTGTAATACCCTGCGTGCACACTTAAATTCCCTTCAGAATGTTGCCAGTAGGCAAGTCTTGCCTTGAAGGAATGACAGTATTCTTTATGATCTGATCAAAACCATGGTGTATTTTTTCCCCTGTGATTTAAATCTCTTGTCATTTAAAATTTCAGTAACCCAGAATCCTTTGCTCATTGTATCTATAATTTCATATGTACAATCTAACATGCTAAATTACCCCTGACCAAACAGACTTCCCAAACTCTCAGACAACAGCCATCCTGTCTTCCCAACTGAGAAATCCCAAGTTTTCTTTAAAGTGTTTGCATGGTGTGTGTGATATGTATGTTTGTGCTCATGTATGTATGATTGTGAATGCACATGTGGGGTGCAGGCAGGAAGACAACCTTCTGTCCTATGTCCTATGGCAGGAGAGACAGATCTCTTGGCAGTTCTGTGCCTGCCAATGTAGTATAGGCTGGCTGGTCAGAGGACGCTAGGGACCTACCAACCTCTGCCTCATAAGTTCTGAGATACCAAGTGTGCACAGGAGGCTCTTCACGCTTTTCATATGATGCCTTTCACCAGTGAAGAGCTAGCCACTTAATGGATGGAGATATTTCCTCAAACCTCTAAAATGATGTTAAGTCTCCCCAATTTTATATTCCATAAGAAACTTAGTTGTATTAATTTCTATAAAAAATACAAATAAAAGGACACCTGGGAAAATTCTTCAATAATGAACATTGGCAAAGAAGTGGCTAGCTAGTGAAATGCATGAGCTGTCAAGAGATCATCTCCATCCTGTGCACAGGAGCTTCAGCCTTGTCAGTATTTGTTACTCTCTCAGCAGAAGCACAATCAATTGGACAAGAGACTAGTCAATTCCATTGAACTTTGCAAAGCATCACCCTGTCATAATAATATGCCCTGGAATGCCTGCCCACATGCTTATAGAACACAGCTCTTATCAGAGATTTATCAGCAGCCATGGTTTTCTCAGTAGGCTGGAGCCCTGTGAAGTCAGTGGTGAAGGAGTTCTATTAATCACAGCCGTGTATCACGTGCTATCTGTGATGCCTTGTAGAAAGGAGAGTGATAAAAAAAAAAATGCATAGTGACATGACTGTCAGAAATGCTTAGAGGATGATGTGCTTGTATTAAATGGCTTTGCAAGTTGGACTGACATTAAACATTCCACAAGTGGAGGTGGGTGGGGAACAGTGCTACTGATCTGGAAAGGGACTGCCTAGGCCTCTGCTGGTCTCTAGTTATTATAGACCAGGTGACAAAGAGCTAAAAGCTAACAAGATGTGGCTGATGTCTCTGCTCTCAGTTGCAAATTCAAAAAGCTGGAATAGCAAGACAAAAATGTGCCCAGCCAACCCACCCTATCTAGAAATGCCATTCCTGTGACAATGCTTTCTTCATACACACACAGTTATAAGGACATCAGCACAACACTCACTTGCTCAGTACTTTATCAGCTGTCAGGTCCTTCTTGGCAACAGTCTCATCTGTATGAGGCGCATGAGATGGTCCCTCTGCTGGTGCTTTGCACTCTTTCTGAATGTGAATATGTTCAGAAAATGTTCCATAATAATGGTGGTCAAATTTGTTTATAAAAAGGTCCATACATTTTATTTGGAAAAGCTGATGAATGAGTCTTAACGTAATAGTTTTATCTTAGAGGAGAGGAGAAAATAGCCAAGTGACTTCTGTTGGTACATTAATATGGGCTAAAATGGTTGCCTGCCTTTAATGGAGCATCTCTTAAAAAAAAAAAAAAAAAAAAAAACCTATAAAAAGAGGAAAGAGAGGAAGAGAAAGAAGTAAGGAAATATACTTGAGTAGATAATTGCTTTATAACTATAAAAATAATATGTCAAGATCCTTGGACTACCTGGGATATAACCTCAGTTATGTCTGCCATCATGAGATGCTGTGGGCACAATGATCCTCTGCAGATCTAAGTCCCTGCCACTAGAAATTTTGAATTCACTACTTTGCATAGCACAGGGAGCCTTCCAGGGACAATAATTAAGGATCCTACGATGGAATGAGCATCTTCCTGTGTCATCCAAACGGGACCAAAGAAAAAGGGAGGCAAGAGAGGCGATCAAAGACATGGAAATGGGATGGTGGAAGCAGAGCACCGATCAAATGAGAGGTGTGGAGATATCTAGCTTTGAGTGAAGAGGATGGGACTATGAGCCAAAGGATGCATGTGACCTTCAGAAGCTGGAAGAAGCAAGAAATGTAGTCTTCCCCTCAGACCTGGAAGGAATGATGACTTCCAGAATGGCAAGATAAATCAATCTCTCTCTCTCTCTCTCTCTCTCTCTCTCTCTCTCTCTCTCTCTCTCTCTCTCTCTCTGAGTGTGTGTGTGTGTGTGTGTGTGTGTGCACGCACATGCACGTGTGTGCATGTGTGTAAGCCACTAAATGTATGTTAATTTTCTACAATGAGAATAGAAAAATGTTATAAAAGACCTTCTACTTTGCTTTCCAGGATTTCTGGGGCACTTTCAAGGTAAAATGTTCTTTGGCTCTTTTATGTAATTCTGTCCCTGCTTTTTAAGAAATCAGATGAGATTCATTCTAGTACTAAAGGTTTGTCCTGCAGTGTGAAGGTGTTCTGGCTCTACACTGATAGTGTTTCTCACATACTGTTAATTTCTGTGTGTAGTGTAGGTGTGTGCATGTATGTGTGAGGATTTGCTTACTGTGTATGCATATATGGAGGCCAGAGGATGATTTGGGGTGAATTATTTTTGAGACAGAATTTCACTGAACCTGAATTTCGAGTTTTTGTTTGTTTGTTTTTTCTAGATTGACCAATGAGTAAAGTGAGCAAACCTCTAAGATTTACCTGGCTCTGTCTTCCAGTTCTGGGGTTATAGGTGACCAGTAATCTGGCTTTCACATGGTTATATAGCAAGTGTGCTTACCCATTGCGCTAACTCCCCAGCACCATCTCAAATAATGTTTAAGAATTGACATCTACCATTGATAACTTTGTCTTTTGCTTTATATGTTAGCACTCTGAAAAAACATATAGTATGAAGCAGATACTTGTACATTATCTGTAAAGAACTACTTAGTAATTACCAGATGAGGCACCACCTCAGGGACAAAAAAGGCAGAAAAAAATGCATAATCATGGGCAAAAGGACCCAGTGGCCCCAAGTTAGACACAGTAGCACTGTGGGAAAATGGGGTGGAAAATTGAGTTTTACTGGGAAATACAGGGAAAGCCATCACAATGAATGCAGGGCCTTGACTGGTCCTTGGTTTGTTATATATCCTATCATCAGAAAAACATATATCAGTGGTTGTTGTCATGAAACATAAGACCTGTCTAGAAAAACTAAGAGATGGTAAAGTACAAGGTGTGTGTGTGTGTGTGTGTGTGTGTGTGTGTGTGTGTGTGTGTGTGTTTAAGCAAAATATTAGTACTTGTGAAATACTGTGAGGCTCACCCAACAGGACAGGCATGCATGCAGAAACTGTACTTTCTCAGCCAGACACTGAAATGCCTATCATCTGTGCTCAGAAAAACTCAACTTAATTCCACTTGCTTTCCCGGACCTTCTGTTTCAGAGGGTTAAGTTTTCGAAGGGCTCGTAGCTGTTGCTTGCTGAGCCTGGCTTTTTTGTTTGTTTGTTTTGTTTTTGTTGTTGTTTTCTGTCAGTTTCTTGCTTCTCTCTTTGTAAAGGGTAAAAAGGAAAATGAGTGTGTGCTTCGTCTTAGATTCCTAAGTCATATTCCCAGCCTGTTTCTAACAGAAGAATGGAAGGGAAGAGACGAAAATGAACAGGGAGAAAGGATAGGACTGATAGGAAGGGGGAGGAAGAGGGAGAATGAAGAAGAGGGGGAGGGGGAGGGGAAGAAGATGGGAATGGAAGGAGGAGAGCGGGAAGGAGAAGGTGGGGGAAGAGAAAGTGGCAGCAAAGAGAGGAGGGGGAGGCAGGAGGGCAGCAAAGAGGGAGCAGGGAATAGACAGTAACACAGGACCTAATCATGGCCTTTGTGCAGCACTGGCAGCAGGAAAGGAAGGTTTTAAGCTAAACCATAAGAAATTGCCATATTGGAAGGAAACCAGTTTGTGGTCCAGGTGAACAAGGTCTAGCCCTTCTTTCTTTTGACACCTCAGGATTCAGCAGCGTCTTAGCCTCAGCAGATGGGTCTAGCCACAGACTTGGCACCGAGGTGCTTCCTGTCGCTGCATGATGCTGGCCTGCCAGGTTCTCTGAATGACACCACGCACTGAGGCCACAGAGCCTGGGAAGACTGTGGTTAACAGAGAGAAGGAACAGGGCACTTACGCAGGAGCAGGCCTTTCAGCTGGGAATCTGAGTTGTTATGGATTTTCAACATTGCTGCCTGAATAAAACATGTCCCCTAATAATGTAGGATATGAAATTCTGAAACATGAAAAATGCTGTGCTTTTCAAATTTTATTTCTTAAAGGCTCAATTTCTGTGGTGGGAGCTGTGAAGCTGCAAATAAATGCAATAAACTCAGTTAACACACAGTCTTGTTCTTTTTCTGTGGATTTTTAATATGTGTGTATATTTCCTTCTCTAGTCGGTATTTAAACTTATAAAGATTTATGGTGATGTTTCTCTTGAGAATCAAATGGGTGGATGTATTTCACACTGAAAGGTGAATGTGTCCATCGCTAGTAAAGGAGACATGTCGGGTCTCTCATAGAGGACTACTAAAATATAATTAAAGGAGAAGATTAAAAAAAAAAAAAACTCTCAGCATTGTCTTCATTTAAAAAAAATAAAAGTATTTGTGTGTAGTGCTTGGGGACAGTCTAGGAAGATGTCTCTGTTGGTAAAGTGCTTGCCACAGAAGCATGGGGACCTGAGTTTGATGCTCAGCACCTCTGTGAAACAGTTGAGCATGGAGACACATGTCTTTCATTCCAGCACTGGGCAAGCAGAGACAGGAGGAGCCCTGCAGCTCCCTAGCCACCTGGGCTAGCCACCTTGATGAATTTCACATACAGAAAGTGGCCCTGTCTCAAAAAGTAAAGAGAAGGGTGACTAATAAATCTCCTGTCAACCTCTGGCCTTTGCACATGTACACACGTGTGCACATACATGTGTGTGACATTTGTGCATGAACACACACACATACTTACACAAATATGCAGACAATAAGCATTTTTGTCATCTCCCAATATTTAGGGCTTAGAAACCAAGGGACATATGATGCTATATCATCAGGGCAATACCTATTAGAATACCCAACCTGAGGCTGACAAAGGGTTCAACGCTAACATCATTCTCAGAACATGATGGTTCTATTTGATGCCTTAAAATTTGGAATAATAGAATAAAATGGTGAGTGCAGAAGAGTAAAATATACTTTATGTATCAGGGGTCTGAGTCATAAGAAAACCTTCAGAGAGAAAAATCCTCATGAGATATACTTGCCATGAACTATAATACTTTTCTTCCCTTAACATATTATGCTTCCTTTCGTCAATGAAGGAATTGCTTTTTAGAGCAATAAAATCCAATGGGATAATTCCATTTGTTCACATTACCAGTGGGATTTTTCTATAATGAATTGAGTTTCATGAGAAAGAAAGGGCACATTTTTATAGTTGAATGAGGATTAAACCAATATAAATGTCTTTCCCTGACTGGGCAAGTAATTTAGTGACAACAGAACACTTTGTCTTTGTGGTCAAGTAATGACAGAATGGAGATGAATTTAAACAAACAAACTCTGAGAGACACAACCTTGGGTTCTGGTATTCTATGACAATTTAGGCCAGCCAGTCAGGGGACACTCCAGAGAGTCCATGCTTTTTTCTCCTTTCCCTTTCTTGGGGAGGCTTTTAAAGCTCAATTCTCGGCTAATTGCTTCATTTTATAACACAAGACTAAAGACAGGTGTGTAAGATTCAAGCCAATGGCAATATGAACAATGACTTAGGTGAATCTGTCAGCAGGAAAATGCTGTGTACAGATAGGGTTGTCTTTTTAAATCCTGATGTAACTTAACTTATCTTTACAACCATAGATCAGCCTGTCTCTCAAATCTCATCAGAGAAATAGCTGGAAGTTATTCCTGGATAGTCACAACTGACCAATTTGTAGAGAATTAGTGACTATGGGGTGCTCATACTACATACACATATATATCACACCACTTTCTCCTAAGGCTTGGGGGGGGGGTCATTGAGGAAGAGGAAGCATAAACACACTAAGAGATAGAGATTTACAAAATGACCATGGACCTATTTTCTGGATATGGCAGAACATAGGAAAAGATGTGCACAAGACCAAACCAGAAAAAAAAAATCCTTGCACAAATTGAGAAGGGTCTATGAAAACCCTAACCCCAGCTATTTCTTCAGGAATATGGACCCTGATAAGTTACCGATATTAAATAGACAGCCCCCTCCCCATGCACTGTGGGCTTGAATTGAGTTCAATGGTTTGAAAACAGACTGCAGTATGTAGGGAAGTGAAAATGGTGTGGAGAAGGATAGGCTTGGAGGAGGAAGGAGTAGATTTGGAAGGGAAAAATGAACCAAAGGAAATAAATCAGTGTGTTGGTCCTGGAAAGGGCGAAAGCATCTCATGCAGCATTGCCCTATGCTGGTCTCTCAGGAAGCACTAAACTCTCAGGGATCATTCCTGATGTCACACATTGCAGGATTTCCTTTAGAAGTCAACAGGTATGAACTTACAGTTCTCTGAAATAAATAACTTCTAACTTGTTTGTTTGATTTTTGCAACTGTTCCAGATGCTTTTGAAATAAACTCGTAAACCTTAAGACAGATGAATGGGTCCTAGAGATCTGCCCTGTAGCACTGTGCCTATAGACTATAGTTCAGGAGGGACTGAACACACACACACACACACACACACACACACACACACACACACACACACACACACCTACTAAGATGGTAGATTTTACATTTAAAATTCTTATCCAAGAACAGAACATCAACAAAACATTTGCATAAAAAGGAAGGATCCACTGTGGTACCCATAAGCTTGAGTGTAAGGGCTCAACTTCCTGAGCTCATATCCCAATTCAGTCAGATATGGATGTGGCTCAGTGCTTGCCTAGTGTGCCCTAGGTTGAATACTCAGTGCCTGCACACTTGTGCATGTACACACATGTTCACATGCACACATACAACACAGCTCTTTCATGTATGAATTACTTAGTCTGAGGGTCTCAGATTCTTTGTCCATGAAAGAGAGAGGATGCCAGCACCATGGGTGAAGAAGAAAGGAATTAGCATATGAAGTATCATTGAATATGTGTTTACTATCACTTAAACTACCACCAAACACCCTGTAAGATTATGGACTAAGATTTTAGGAAATAAAATCTCTCAGCCACCAGAGAGAAATCGATCTTGAGAAGGTGTGGAAAAGAAATTGACTGGGAAGAAATTTATCCAAAGAAACAAACACAGATACCAGCCTAAGGGAAAATACATATTCAACTGAAAATCCAATAAAACATGTAGGAAAGCATTCCAGTGCTAAAAAGTCATGTAATAAAGAAAAATAGAAGAAAATAAAAAATAAGTTTAAAAAATTAAATATAAGAACTGGGGAGCTAACAAATCTGCCTTCCAAGGAAAAGACCAGAAAGTCACATAAACACAACAGAAGGAAGTCAAGCATGTAACTGCAGTTTTTCTCACCCAGGACTTCTTTCCTGTAGTGGAAACATGCCTGGCATATGCAAGCACTGTTATTACTGGGCCACATTTTAAAAGTAAGTGTGAAAGTAAAAGTTATTTTTCATGATTTGTGTTCGTTCTAAAGTCACATAAAATATAACATTTCATTTATACGCATTCACATATAAATCTGTGCACAATGTATAGTTTATGTATATATAACACATATACTTATATGTGGTATATAAACACAATACAATCAATAAGATATATTATAATAAATGACATTCTAAAATAGAAAAAAATTAGTAAGTACTTTCCTGAACTAATAGTACTGAGCCAATAGGAAGGGGTGTATTGCATTTATAAGGAATGAATCACAGTGGACTTTTTAAAAATATTTAGACAAGGGAAATAGTCATATGAGAAGTCAGTCTTGGGCTTGGCATAATGGTAAGGGAAAACTGGAGTCTTACTTTTACTCTTCTCCTGAAAAAAAAAAAAAAAAAAAAAAAAAAAAAAAAAAAAAAAAAAGGTGATTACTCATGGATTCTCCGTGTAGCCAGGTGGCTTTCGGATAATAAAGCAACAGGAAGTCTTCCTTGGGCATGTGGTCTGCAAAAGTATACCACTCATGTATCACTTCTAAAAACTTAGGTAAATATATTCTCATGGTGCATGAGAATAATCAAGGTAAGTGGGGAAAGTCAAAGCATAAGAAGATGGCAGTGAGCAGTTAAACACGTTAAAAAAAAACAAAACATAGAATTGCAACCAAATACTCATTAAACAAAACTGCAAATTAAACAGGCAAGTTAAAAGGGATACTTTAAAGAAAGTCTGATGACTGCAATAACTGGCAAAGACGGCAGGGAAGGCAGCTTGTCCTGCAGGCATGAAGACCGAGCTGGATTTCCCAAAGCCATAATAAAAGCCAGGTCTACAGTGAGTTTGAGGAGAGCCATGGCTAAATAATGGGAGCCTGCCTCAGAACACCAAAACTCAAACCAACCCCCAAAGCCCAAAACAACAAAGGTGAATGGCTCCTAAGGAACCCCAGAGGTGGACCTCAGGTCTCTGTGTGAATGTGCACTCATGACTAACTATGTGCTACACACACATATGTTTACACACTCACTCACATTCATACATGTTCATATACACACAAATTCATTCCCACATATGCATGCATACACACATACAATTACAAAACAGCAGTAATCAGAGTCAGGTAATTTTTTTATACATAATTATATAAATGTTGGCTGGTACATAAATAAGAAAAAGTAAAACTTTCTTGAAACATTTTTAAATTTTAATTTTTTACTTGTGTGGTGTGTGTGTGCGTATGTCTGTGTTTGTGGTTTCCTATATATGACCAACAAGGCCAGAAGGATCCCCTGGACCTGGAGTTAAAGGCCATTCTGAGCCACCTGATCTGGGTGCTATGAAGAAAGCTTGGATCCTCTACAAAAGCAGAATGTGCTTATAAAACTACTTGGTCATTTCTCTATCTCTCCAGTTCTAAAATAATATGTTAATAGTCCATGAGGTAGGTGATTGAACTAAGTAAGACTTTTCTCCTTTTAGAAGTGTGCCTTCTTTATTATTGGAAAACTTAAAACTAAAAAGAAAATTACAGAAACAAATATATAACATGGAATGTACAAACTAATATAATAGAGGCTAATATGAATATTATGATTAAGAGAGAAAAGCCAGTGTTTGAATAAGGTTAGAAATCCTTTGAAAGAAAACATTGAAAAGTTGTTAAACAGAACTGAGTTACAGACTGTTTTGATTGAGAGACAAGGGTGTGAAAGCTTAAAAAGAAGACAAGTGCTCTTCACTGCCCAGAGGAGAGGGAAGCAGAAGTGATGGCACCACTCTAAGGCAAACGTAAGCCCAGAAAACGTCAGGACAAACATCTTTAAAGAGAAAAGGTGCCATTTCTATTACTAGGTGCTAAAATCTTAACAGTAGTTATTTTCCCAAATAGTAATAAGTCAGACAGTGTCCATACACAAGCCAAACCCTACAAATATAGGCAAGAAAGCTAAAGAGCTGTGATAATTGTGCTTATGTTTTTGACAGATTATGAAGCTTAAAAAGGGGGTAAAAACACATGCTTGTAATTGCAGTACTTGGGAGGTGCAGGGCCAGAGGTCAAGGCCAGCTTCAGCTACATGGTGAGTTCAAGGCCAGTCTGGGTTATGTAAAACCCTGTCTCAGAAAAGGGGGATTAAAAAGATTATAATATCATGAAATGTATGAAAAACAATCAATGCATACAACTATCTAAATTTTAATTGTACATTGTAATGATAATGCAATTGCTGCAAAATACATAGTCTAGTAATAGGTTATTAAAATAATAAATTACTAAGAAAAAAAAGGTTACCCAGGGATTGGTAATTTAAAAATTAATTTCACATACCTGAATCTGAAAGAAATCAAAAACAAAATAAGGTAAAACAAATATACATATCTGTTAATCCACTCTTACAGATAATTTTTTATTATTAGAGGATAAAAACTTAAATGTAACACCAAAATATTCATTGAGCAGATTTATTAAGCAACAATTGAAAATAAAGTAAGCATTTTGGTCATGAGGGTAATAAAGAGGAAAAACAGAAAGACTGAAATAATAGAGCAGAAACTATAGAAAGAAAAGCAAGAATAAATTCTGAAATCAAATAATGGACTAATTATTTGGGGGAAAGAAGAAATTGAATCAAGACAATAAAAGCCAAAAACAAGAGTCCCCAAGTCCACTCTACTAGGGAGAGGTTTTCCTGAAGCCTCCAGCCGTTTAAAAAGCACTGAACTTTTGGAACCTTATCCTTGTGTCTGTTTTGTCCAGAGCACAGAATGGACAACAAGCTAAGCAGGATATGTGATGATAGTAGAAAATTTTCAAATATTAACAAGAAGGAAAATATTAAAGTTATGGTGAGTGTATTAATGTGTGCTTATAACCTTAGGACTTGCTGGACAGCTAGCTGAGGCTACTGGATGAATTCTCAGCCAGTGAAAAATATTATCTCAAAAAAACAAGGTGGATGGCTCCTGAGGAAGGACACCAAGGATTGTTCCCTGACACCCCCCCCCACATTAGCATGCATTCATGTGCATAAACACATGTATGTATACCCATTCCTTAGTACAGTACAGACATCACACACACACACACACACACACACACACACACACACACACACACACACACACACACACACACCCCTCATAAGCCATACAAGCATATCACTTTCGTAACTAGCCTGGCTATCATTATCTAGATAGAAATTATTTACATCTGGATACAATTTGTTAGGCATTTACTTCTGCACTGGTCTTCTTGGGCACAGGAATATCTCACTTCTGTTGTTGGTGGCTTGTTTGTCACCTCTGTCTTGGAAGCAGTCTAACATTGTAGGCATATTGGTTACTTCTACATCAGCATGGCCAAAATAACCAAGAAAATCACCTCCAGGAAAGAAAGGTGTATTTAGTTCAGTGGTTTCAGAGAATGTATGCAGAGTACCTTTGCTCTCAAAGCTTGAGTGGACCATCCTGTGGTAGCAGCTTGTAGAGGGAGAGAGCTATGGATAATATGGTGGGCAGGAATCAGAGAACTCCAGGAATTGACAAGGAACAATATTTCTCCAATAACCCATTCCCAAGTGGCTAGTCCCTGCTTACCAGAATTTTCACAGCTTCCCCAAATAGCACATCAGTAAAGAAGCAAGCAAGCTACAAGGAATATATTCCTTCCGGCCATTTCTTATGTTTCAGAAGCCATGCCCCTGAATAGCATGCATAGGCTCACATGTTTTAGTAGTACCAACCACAACCCATATCCTTACAGCACCAAATGTCATTTGAAGCACCCTTAGGTGGGAATCACAGCCTTAAAGGAATTTGGCTAAAGACACTCCTTAGCATTCTTCTTGATTTGGGTGTCTTAAGAAATGAAGCAGGGGTATGCCTAGACGATGTTTCTTACCCTTGATATTTTTCTGCCTGTAATACTCTCAGGCCTATTTCTCCAATGACTCTTAAGTTAAAGACAGCAGAAACTATCATGTGTGTCCTATTAACTGTGAAGATGAAAATCTCCCTCTTCCCAAATTCCGGTCTCTTTTTCTTTTTTGCCCCTCTCACCCTCTCAAAGTCTCTGTAGAGCTTGTTGGAGCACACCTTTTTGTTAGCCAAAAAGGAAGAGCTGTTCCATTACACTACCCCTCAGGTCATTTCCCTGCTCTTCTATTTAGCTCTTCACAGACTTCAGACTTATGGTCCTTAAAGACAGGAACCCTACCTTCCCCTCCTGACTCCCATTAGATTGAGCACATTTTCTTCTACTTAGTGGGCTGAATAAATATTTGCTAAATGGATTTAAAAATGAAAATTGAATTGCTTGAGTTCACCCTGTGTCAGATTTCTTAAGAGGTTAGATGTCAGGCTTTATAATTAGAAAGATGGTCACCTCTGGGGCACCATTATTGTAGGACTAGATGAGAGGTTGAGAATGTGTGTATGTGGTGAGGTACATGCATGGAGGCAAAGGAAGACAAGCTGAGAACATTGGAAGTGTTCAGCCCAGCAGAGGAAGTGCTAAGAAAAAAGATGGTGAGCTCTGAAGGAGAGGTTCAGAGAGTGGCTTCTTTTTCCAAACACACAAAACAATGGGATTACATCTGACCAGGAAGCATTTATGATGCATCGAAGGACTTAACTCCGAGTTAAGTTATTTATTTGTCCTATAGATCCTTTTCCTGGAGTGCCTTTAAAATAAAACTGCCTCCATTCCAAAAGTTTCAATGCAGGACTTCCTGGAAGGGTCTTAGTGAATTCAATGTATTTTATTTATATTTCTAAAAATCTGCTATGAATGGGTTGAATCAAGAATGGGTTTTGCAACTACATAACTTTTAAAACTTTAACTTTCTCTTACAACAGAGGCCAAAGTAAAGTTCTACATCACATTTGGAGTCAGAACTTAAGCAGGATGCTTTTGAAAATGTCAGCTAGTG
Source organism: Phyllotis vaccarum (assembly GCA_033318265.1). Taxonomy (NCBI): domain Eukaryota; kingdom Metazoa; phylum Chordata; class Mammalia; order Rodentia; family Cricetidae; genus Phyllotis; species Phyllotis vaccarum. The sequence goes on from JARWLC010000011.1 coordinate 6,502,717, forward strand.
TGTGGCAGGCATCCTCTACCCATGCAAGAGGTGATGAAGGGGTGTCTGAAGAGAAAGGGGAGGTGCAGGCAGTACCTCTGTTCCTTCCTGGCCAGATGTGAGCAGATGTGTTAGCCCTTCTTCTACTGGGCTCTGAAAGTGACATGACACAGTGTTTACTTTCCATTAGTAGGAAGTACATTGCTGCACAGGTTTGGAATGAAGTGTTTTCATTAGATTACCTGAAGAATAACTTCCTGGGATGTGAGCACAGCCATCCCTGGTATTCTCCTGGATAGAATGAGACAAGTAATTAATGGCTGCGTATGCAGCCTGGCTAAAAACTAGATGGAACTGCCCAAGCCATGGGAATTAGAGGTGTAAAAAACAAAGGATAAAAATCTAAGCCTACATTTTCTAGCTGATGCATGGAACAGGATTGAAAAAAAAAAAGTATACAACATTCTGGTTCTTCAATCCTCTAACCACAAACTTTACCCAGAAGGGGGAACTGATCCTTGCAAAGCAAGGTTTACTCAGTGTCTTCCATTCTCTTTAGCAGGTAACTCACTAGGCCAAGACACTTGCAAAAAGGCCTTTGGCTTAGATTCTTGCACAGCTGGTTACTGGATGAGTCTAAGAGAATGACTTCTCCATGTGACAACTCTCAGGCCTATAGTGCCTGATGCTAGAATCACTTTTTTTTTCCTTCTATGTGAGTGAGAGATCTGAATACAGTCACAGCAAGGGCCACCTGAGAGCTTCCTATTGGAAAGGTAGTGAGGAGGCAGTTATTCAACTAGGAAATTCCCATTGGCATGCCAGATAACTCTAGTTCTCTGATTATCTCAGCTTCCAAGGAAGAAGGAAACTGTAGCCATAGGTTGATCCTACCATTGGTCTTTGTGTGTGTGTGTGTGTGTGTGTGTGTGTGTGTGTGTGTGTGTGTGTACATGTGTGTGTCTAAAATTTTGTGTACTGTATATGTAAGGGCCTATTTGTGTGAGAGCCCATGTGTATGTAGGTACAGGCAGGTTTGTGTGCTTGTATGTGGAGGCCACAGGTAGATGGCAAGTATATTCCTCAGTTATTCTCCACTTACACTGATCCTCATTGGTTGGCTAGACTGGCTAGCAAGTCCCAGGGTTACACACATCTCTGCTTCCCTGTATCCTTCCTATCCTTCAGACACAGACACATGCCACTATGCCTGGCTTTTATGTATGTGCTGGGGATTCAAATTCAGGTCTGCATACTTTCATGGTAGGCATATTATTGAATATTGTGGTCTTTTCTAGGTCAAATATCTACTGTGGCCTATGAATTTTCTATCTGAGAAGAATGCGTGTACTGGTGAAGGCTGGTAGGAAATCATGTCATTCTGGCTGAGTTAAAGAGGGGGGGAGATGCCTGTTGTCACCTATAAAACAGAGGCTGTAACAGTCTTGGTGAATACAAGGTATCTCTAGTTAAACTGATGAATCAGTAAATGAACGTCTATGGTAACCTATCCAACCTCTACTTAGAGCAAATGCAATGTGAGTCAATGCCACCCAAGTCTTCCTGTGACTCATTAACTCCCAGCCTTACTAACTGTTCTCCAAATTCCCATACATTTAAAAATGGTTTGGTTATAGTGCCTCAAGGGCTAGGATGGAGGGAAGGTGAGTCATTGCTTGCTCAGGTCCCTATATGGCCCCTAATTTCCTATTTAGAGTCTACATCAGTTGCTTATTTCACAGGGCCCTGAGACATTTCAGATATAATATATAGTATATGACTAAGACCTTTCTGAAAGGCATGCAAAATTGCTGATAGATAAGAACAGAACAAATAAAGATTCTGAATCCCATTCCACCGAGAAAATGTGAGTAGTACAGGAATTTGGGGTATGAACCTAATCCCATTTATACACCTGAGACCACATGTGCACATGGCATGTGTGTATGTGCTTGATTGATACTCAACTATGCCACATCAAGCTTTACAACCCCTGTAAAAGGGGTTTTAACTTATTAGATTTATATATGTGTTTATGTTTTTGTGTATATATGCGTGTGCCCTTTGGGGCTAGAAGAGGGTATTGAATATCACAGAAATGAAGTTACAGGTGGTTGTTAGGTATATGACTTAGGGACTGGGATCTTAACTCCAGTCCTCTGCACTCTTACCCACTGAGCCATCTTTCAGGCCCAAGCTTATACTTCAATATCATTCCCTTATAAAGAAGTGCATGACAATCCCTTCCTGACATGTTCCAAGGCAAAGAGAAGGACAGAAGAAAGCTCATCTTGTCAACGGGGAGTCTTGAAAAGAGTAGAAAACAGACAAACACAGGAAGGATGGCAGTCAAATCAAGGCCACCTTATCAGATGCAAATCATGCAGCTTCAGACCTCAAAGTGCTCTTAGCTGCATTTCATTTCAGGTAGATGTGCTTGTCCTCATATGTGGGAATGAAGGAGTTAATAAGCATGCCTGTAAAGCACAGACATTTGGAACTATGGCAGAGTGCTTGAAATTTTTGTTGTTTTAAAGCAAACTGGGGACTTGGTACTTAACCGTGAAGGTTGAATGAGATGTCACTCAAGATGGGCACGCTGGGAGAGCTTTCTTCTAAAGTGCCACCCTGCTTCTCCTTACTTACCACTTCTCCTACAGTATTTACGGCGAAGGCACAGCTCTAGTTGCCATCCAAATGGAAGCTGACATTTGGTTAACTTCCAAGAAAAGAATTCATGCATAGCTTTTATTTATTTATTTTTTTAATATGGCCCTTTGCACAAACCCAGAGATTAAAATGAGCCTCAACAAAAACCATAGGGAAGAGCACAAAAATGATTCTAAACCTCACCTATGCCCAGCTGACACCTGTAAAGCACAAATGTGTTTTAATGATAACACTTTGGAACGGCTCCAGTAAACACACTGCCATATGCAAGGCTTTTAGACCCCAGCAAATACCATCAGCACTTGCGATATCCCTAGGTAGGTTTTGCTCTTGATGTGTTCAAGTTTGAATGGAATATAACAGCACCATTAAGTGTGCCCTAGAAGTACAGAGAGCGGCTGTTGCATAGGTAAGTGAAAAAGGGAGCATTTTATGTCTGATAGAGCAGTCATCTTGCAAAAGGTAAATTGGAAGAGAGAGGCAGGGGAAGAGATGTTTAAAGAGCAGCTTCAAGAGGACAGGTAAATGGAAGTGTGAATTCTTTCACAAATTCCTTTCAAGTAACACACTTTATCAAGCTTTTAGAAGAAAAATGCAGATTCTTCTCAGGCTCAGAAATAAGGCACCTCTCTCCACCCTCCAGACTCTGATCACCACTCTGTTAACAAAAAGAGGAAGAGGAGAAAGGAGAAGAGAAGCCGTCTTTCACTACAATAAACAGAGCAAGTTTAGCTTGTCACAGTGAGTGATGAATGGCTACCTATCACTTCTCTAGGGAGAGAGAATCCAGAGATTGTGTATCAATTTTTATAATTTTAAGGCTGAAAGATAATAACTGCTGAAATGGTGCAGAGTATATAACAATCCCCTCTGAAAATGTGATTATCCATAAAAATCCATAAAAATGTACAAAGTGATAGATGAACCAAAAGTAAACAAATGCAGCTTTTTATCCTCTTGGAATGGAGCAGAAATAGCATATGCAGAGAGAATGATTTTATTTTGTATTTTTAAAAGAAATATTTGGAACTTAATTGAATTATGCTGCTGGTGGGAATTGAAATTTTCAGACAGAATATCGAATTTTATTTTAAATTGAGTTCTATATTGAAGAAATGAAGAACGCACTGTCAGTGAAATATTAGCAATAAAGTTGATACATTTCAATGGACAACAAAGAAATCTAAACATAATAAAAGGTAGCACACTTATCCCCGAATTCTCTTACCCTCCCAATGGTTTATACTATCTTTTCATGCTAATTTTGATAAGAAAACCATCTTTGATCTATGCTAATTAAATTTAACTTACATCTGATTTATTTTTGCGGATTTTCTTTACAGGTCAAAGTGATACTTTTCCTAGCTGCCTTGCCACATCAACTGTATTTCTCAGATTTCTAATAATTTTATTAGTGAATCTGAACATGTTTGAGATGCTCCTCTCATTTTATTTCTTATAGACTATCAAGTTAACCTAAAATTCAGTGTAACATATCTTATCAATTTAAATTAGTTTTTTTTTACTTATTTTTAGCTATTTTGTTTGATTTTTGATTCTTTGAGTATGTCATGGATATTTCATTAAGCAATAATTATTATATTTATTGTATGTGTTGTCTGGAGGTATCTGCCCTGACATTGTACAGTAGATAGAGACCAAAGGGTAACTGATGGGTTCTCTTCTTTCATCATGTGGGTACTGGGCTTCAAACTGAGGTCATTGGGCTTGGTGGTAAGCATCTTATCTACTGAGTCATCTCACCAGCCTCACATAAATAAATTTAACCAAATGCCACCAACGAAAAGTTCTTACTCTGCTTACAAGAAGAAAGAGGAGGAAGAGGAGGGGAAGGTCTTGTTATAGAGGCCAGGTTGGCTTCAACCTTGGGATCTTCCTGCTCAGTTCTCGAGCAGTAAGATTACAGATGTGTGTTACTATATCTGACTAACTAAAAATGTTTTGGATTATTTTGTAAGAAGGGAGTCAGTGGGAGTGATAGAAGGATGTGAGAAGGCAGTTGGGGGTAAACATGACCACAATGCAATGTATGCAGATATGATATGATTAAAACTAAGAGAAATTATTTTTAAAACTCAAGTCAGAATAATTAAACTATCAAAGACTCACAGATCACAAGCAGAAAAGTAGATAAAGACAGAGTGTGTGAGACCACATCACTTTTAGACATAAGGTGGAAAGGGTAGACTCTGAGTCCCGAGCAGAAGGCATGTTTTATTCTGGTGACAGATGTGAATCAATCCTCAACAGCTGGCACCTGATTCTGATCTTATAAATTATTAAAATATATGTCTCAATATTCAAACTGCATTTTACCCATGTTTATATCATAAGATGATGTTTAGGAATAAAAATAAGAAAAATGGTTTATAGAATATTTTGATTTTGTGGTGCTGGGGGTCAAACTGAGAATCCTCTTCCTGTTTAACAGCATACTGCCATGAGCTACATTCTTAGCCTATACTCACATCTTCTGCAATTAAAAGTTGCATCAATAATTTATACCTTTTTATAGTTATATCCAATGGAAAATGCCCTTTTTTTCTATAAATTTGAAAGTTTTATAATGGAGGTCCTTTGTAGTCCATTTATATTCTCCTACTCATGATTAACAAATAGCATGCATATTATAAGAACAACTTTAGTGGGACAGGCAAGCGAAAGGTTTCCATTTTTAAATAACATACTTTGTTGAGCATTTAGAAGAAAAATATAGTTTTATAGAGCATAGTACCCCCCCCGCCCGCATTGTAAACACAATGGTACAGTTTTATTGTCCAGTTTCAATGCATTATTTATAGGCTTAGGAAAAGTACACCAATGAGACTAGTTTCATACTAATCAAAACTATCTTTTCAAATGACCAGGAGGAAGAACAACATAGCATGTTCCCAGGTGTAATGAGATTGTGTTCGGTTCCATTGTAAATAATTGTCCTGCCTACTGGTTTAATAAAAACTTTGATTGGCTGAAGGAGACAGGAATTGTGGGTGGGGGTACCAGACTAAGAAAACTCTGGGAATAAGAAGAGGAGAGCAGAGACACCAGAGAAGCCAGCAGATGCAAAGGATACTGCTCTGAGAAAAGGTACTGAGCCACATGGCTGAACAGGATAAGAATCATGTGTTAGTTTAAGAACAAGAGCTAGCTAGCAACATGCCAGAGCCATAAGCTGATCAGCATAAAATTAATATAAGCCTTTGTGTGATTATTTGGTGCTAAGCAGCAGTGGGGCTGTGAGTGGGTTTGAATCTCAGGGCTAGGCCGGAAAGTCTGGGCTAGAAACATCATACAACACCCAGGTCAGCTATGTTTACAGGAATCTCAATCCATTAGACACTCCAAAACAAGTGTGAATGATTGGGAAATCCTTAATCCTGATTACTTTCAGAAAAAAGAAGGACTTTAGGGGCTGCAGGTTGGAGAAAAAAATTCCTGAGCAACATGGAAGTTAGGTAAAAACAAACAACAACAAAAAAACCAAAAAAAAAACAAAAAAACAAAAAACCCAAAAACAAAAAACAAAAAAACAAACCTTTGGTTGAACTGCTATTTTTTATTTTCATATATGATGATTCTGAAACATTGGCTAAAAACATACTCATATTATTTAACCTCAGTTCTTCAGTTCTTAATAAGAGAGACCCAGGAAGACCAGGCAGTAAGTGATGGCACACATGAGCCTGTTATGGCATGCATAAGCCCGTTCCTAACAACACAAATGCAATTCATCTTACTAAACATCCTGGGTGAAATACAGTTTGAGAGTCCTAAAGCACCTTTGAATGAAAGATAACGTCACTGAAGCAGTCATGTTTGCTTATCAGAGGAAGGGCAACCAGTTAATAGCTTTATTACTAGTACCGTTACCCCAAGGGCTAAACTCGGGTTTATTTATTTATTTTAATTCAACATACTGAATTCTACATAAATGCACAACAAGGCACAACTCGTATTACAAATGAATAACTTAATTAAAAAACATTGATTTGGCTCATTGACTGCTGAAAATCTTATTAAATATTAATAATAACATTTTGTATTTTTTATACTAGGCATAAAAGTTTTATGCACTCACTCCCCTACAGGAGTCTTAGATTTTATAACAATATCTTGGGCAGCTCAAAGCACAAATATAAATATTGTATTGGCCACATTGGTACAATATATGTATTACACACATGCCTGTGAGTGGATATGGGAACATTAGCTCAGATGGGCATGAAATTAAGAGAACTGGCTGTAAGCAAGCAAGGAGAAAGCTTGAAGATGTAGGTTTGTGTTTTACTTTAACCACAAGGAGCTCTTGAAACAAGCACTATGTGAGATAGATCAAAAGATTCCCTTAATCAAGAGTGTTTGTTTCTAAATTCTGAATGTGGAATATAAATCACAAAAACACTGTTTTATCAGTGATGTAGCATTCTGTTTAAAAATTCTTTTTGGCAAGATTTCGTACCGAAAGGGCTCAGTTGGTAATGTGCTTGTCCAAGATGATGACCTGAAAGTGGTTCCCTAGCATCCATTTCAAAGGCACATCTGAGGGCACATGTCTGAAGTCCCAGCTCTGGGGAGATGAGTCCCTTGGAACTCACACTGATGGAAAACACCAGGCATCAGCTCAATATGTACACCCATATGCATGCAAACACCTTCTTTGCCACAAACACATACAGAGAGTTCTTACACAAAGATAGAATTCCAATTTCCCCCAATCCCATGTGCCCAAAAAACCAATGAAGTTCACCAGTCTGTGGGCAAGCCTTAAAGTTTAGATATTTTTCTTTTTTTTTTTTTTAAGTGTGGGTTTAGTTTACATGTTCATATACAAAAGTCTGCCCAGTAAAGGACTGTTACCAGAGTAGATGGTATTGGGTCCCTCAGGCTCCTATTGGGAAGCATAAATGTTTGCGTCAACTGACTGTTGTGGGCAGTGAACCAGACACCGATATTTGGAATGTTTTTCTATTATTTGGAAAATTTTACTTAAAATTTTGTAAAGAGTCCAGCAGAAATTGTTACTTTGAACTCTCGCAGTGACTTTATTTGTGTCTTGAAGTCATTTGACAACAATTGAGAACTTAATTTGCTTAAGTCATTTCCTTCAGTCACCTCAGAGGTCAGAAGGACAGCTCGGACCTCTGAGTTAAATATTGATTCCAAAACTGAACAAACTTCCTTAGGGATGCAATCATAGCAACCAGGACTCAAAAACAAAGCTCAACCATTACTAAATACTGTCAAAAGCTTCCAGCCACACACTGCAGAACTTGAAAATCCCCACCACTGAAAGCTGAGCAGGAGAGGGAGGAGAAGGATGTCTTCCTAAGAAAGTGTTGTTTATAATAATAATAAAAACTTAGCGGTTTCTAAAATGTGTAATTGAAAAAGTAACCCAGAAAATTTTTTTTGATATAGGTTTCTTTAAAATGTGAAAGGAAAGTTTTTATGTAACAGATAATAGTCAGTATGGACGGTTGACTGAGAATGGCCCCAATATTCTCATATATTTAAATATCCTGTCACTAGAAAGCAGAAATCTTTGACATGATTAGGAGAATTAGGAGGTGTGGCCTTGTTGGAGTAAATATGCCCTTTTTTGTGGAAGGTGTGTCACTAGGGGTGGGTTTTGAGTTTTGAAAGACCATAGCTTGGCATAGGTTCTCCGATGTGGGAATGTCTTTCTGTATGCTTTGAATATCAATCTTTAAATAAAGGAGCTGTTTTGGCCCATGATGAGCACCATAGAAGTAGGTGGGGAATCAGAAATAGTAGGGAAAGAAGGGCGGAGTCAGAGAACATGTAAGGAACACAGGTGAGCAGGACAGATTAATGGAAATGTGTTAAGATGAAGGAGCAAGTTAGCAATGTGCCTAAGCCATGGGTCAAACAGCCATGAAGTTAATATAAGTGTCGGAGTCATTTCTGGGCTATAAGCAGCGTTGTGTGGCTAAGCAATCTGGGACTGCAGGTCTGTGGGTCTGGACCTCTGGCAGGCCCGGGTAAAAAACCTCATTGTAACAGTTCTCTGTGGGCTCTGGATCAGAATGTAGCTCTGAACATGACCATGTGCACTGCCATGCTTCCAGCCATGATGACAATGCACTAACCTTCTCAAATATAAGCAAGCCCCCATTGATGCTTTCTTTGGTAAGAGCTGCTGTGGTATCATGATATCTCCTCAGAGCAATACAAGAGCCACTAAGACAGTCAGAATTGCATTAAAAAATCTTCCAAATACACGCTTGAGTGAAGTATTGGACTGGGCTACTCAATTGCTACAGTTTGCCTCTTGGGTCTCCTTCACTCCTGGGCAGCTTCAGTTCTAACAGGTCTCTAGAAACCCTCCTCTATTTGCTCCTGAGATTTCCTGCTGCTGTTAGTCTCTGGGTTTCCTCTCTAGGCTCTGGTTCTATGCCTGACACAGACAGAAATCAGAAGGCTTTGGTCCTTAGTCAGGGTTCCTTTCCCCTCCTTGTCCAATCCCTCCCTCCCAGATCCCCATTGCTGTTTACTTCTTTTCTGCTGCAATTAGAACACTGCCAGTGACTGCTCTCTCCTCTGCATGTCCAGATAGACTGAGTCAAGTAAAACAACAGCTCCACACCACTGATCAAATAAGTCACCAAGGGGTTTAAAAAGAACAAGAAATCTAAAGAGAACAATGGGTAGAACAGTCCCTAAGCATGGATATCAGAACCTGTAGATGCTTTTTTTTTTTTTTTTTTTTTTTTTTGAGATCTGGGAAGTGCCGCCTTCTTACTTCAGTATTGTATTCTGTCCCATTTTGCTGTGGAATGAAGTTTCTTTCCCCAATGGCAAGTGCTCAGGTCCTCCAAACAAAATGCAACAAAAAGAAAAGCAACCATTCCTCGCCTAGGAGTTCAGCACCAGACCTGAGGGCATGTGCCCTGTCAGCGACATATTTTGAATTGTGCTGTTGTGTGGTGTCCCCCCGCTCAACTTGTCGGTATGGTGGGTCTATACAACCACCTTTGGTCCTCCCAGGGAATAAATTAAATCTGCATCACGTCTGTGTTGCCTGGAAGAGACTCTTCAATTATTTATAGAGCAATAGCAAGGGGAGACACTTCTCTGCAAGTTGGGGGTTAGGGGAGGAGGCATATTCTGACTCTGTCTCCTCTAGGCCATTGTGTTAGTAAGTCCAGTGATGTCTAGAGAAAGTAACAAGACCAGAGGCAACTAAGACATATGAACTCAAAGAGGCAGTAAATCACTTTTTCCTTGCTTAGAGACTACACTCAGCACTACTCAACTGCCACTGAGTTCTGGTTCTGTCTGGGATGTGGTAGGTGGAAGATGATTCGAGCTGGAGAAGCATGGGTTGATAATGGGTTAAGAAACATTTGGATCTCAGGTTGAAGTTTTAGAACAAAAATATGACATTTGAGAATTTGTAAGTGTGTGGTGGACTAATGAGTAATGCCAGTTACTGAGTTTGGTTTGTTGGTCTATTCAGTCTGTTCCATATTGTCACAGCTTTATGGGGAGAGTCAGAAGTCATGGCTTGGCTTTGCATAGAGATTACCAAGGGTGACCTCTTGAAGCCTTCCTAGTCATTTATTAGTATTTTGGAAATCATGGAAGCATAGAAATGCATAAAGAGCCTCAGAGTGTTTCTACTTGGAAATGTCTTTCTTACAGAGATGAACTTCCTGTTCCCGATGCCCAAATTACTTTAACAGAGTGAAAAATGAAACAAAAACTTCTGTATAAAAACATCATTTAAACAAACTCTGAGACATGCAATGCATTTACATATTGGTATGTAAATTATCTTAGTGCCAGACATCTGATTTTCTTAGAGCACCTTAGTTAACTCAACACAGAGCCAGGATACAGTATGCAGGAGTGATGCAGTACAATACTGAATGAAGGCTGGGAGTTCCTGAAGAATGCCTGGGTCATAATGTTTCCCTAAAATTGGGTCTTCAAAATGCTTTGTCACAGTTGTCTAAAAAAAGCAAGTTACAGTTATTATTTACATATGTATACATATATGGTAAGCATGTATGTGTATACAGTTCACATGTACAGGCTGAATGGGTACATATATGTGCATAGTTTGGAGGTTCATGTTAGATGTCTTGCTTAGCTGCACTTTATCTAGCAGGCCACTTCCTCACTGCATAAACTCACAAATTCCATCTTACAATAAATATGCAAAGTCATCTCTGTTTTACTTTCCAAGAGGTATATTAGTAAGCCTAACTCCACTGGCAGAATAGCAGATCTTATCATTATATTCACATGGACTCTCTAGACTTCCAAACCTTTCCTAGTTCTTAAGAAATTCCTCTAATATCCAGTTCAGAGGTTGATTATTATATGGTTTTACTATTAAAGGGATGGAAAATTAAAAGATTTTGATTTCTACTTAGATGTAGCAGGTTCATTTAATATTAGCACATTTCACTTTTTATGTGTGGTAAACACCAATTTGTTCCCTCGATTTTAAAATGCAGCAAAATGCTAGGGTTATATCTAGCATTGAAGTTAGTATCAAATTTAGCCTATTTAGAGGGGGAACTTAGTTGGTAGAGTGCTTGGACAGTATGTTTGAGGCCCTGAGTTTAATTCCCATCACTGGATAAATCATAAGTGATTGGGTACACAGGTAACCTTGGGACTTGGAAAGTCAGGCAAGAGCATCAAAAATTCAAGGTTGCAAACCAGTCTGGTATATATGTACCTGTCTTTTTTTTTTAAGCACTCTGTGACCCAGAAATTTTGCTAGTGGTAGTCTCAAATTCATCTTTCTTCTTGCAGTGTTTAGACTTTTCATTGAAGTCTATATACAAACAGAAAAACATAAGTTATCTCCATACTTTGAACAAAACAAAATGTCAGAACTTGCTCATAGGTGGAGGAAGGATGCAGTCCAATGGATACAGACAGAAATGAGGAACATTTTAGTGTTCTAACAGACTGTAGCTTGTAAACACTACTGCAGTGTTACCTCTCCCATCTGTCTTCCACACTGTGACCCTCCAGCCCTCTATAAAGGGGGACACCTCACTTCTCTGTCTATTGAATCTGCTTGGTAATTGCTCTAACCAGTAGCCGGAGTAGTCCCAGTACTTCACCATTTCCAGGCTAAACCTGTTACTGGTTTGCTTCTTTCTCCTCATGAAAATTTGCTTTTGATATGTGCTCTTAGGAACAATCCCCAGGTTGCAAGAGGTACTCTGGTACAATTCTAGGAGCTAACTAATTATCAACTTGCAGTATACTAAATGAAGAATCTTCTATATCTAGGTTATTCAAGAATCACAGATGATGTTAGTCAATGGTTGAACCCAGGTGTTTGAGGGATCCTACGGGGAAATGATCATCTGAACCCACATCACCTATTAACATATGTGGGATTGTAATAAATTGTTTAAAAGCCACCAGGACTTGGGAAGCTGAGGGGGAGGACTGGCTTGCTGCAAGTTCAAGGCTGTAGTGAGATATATAGTAAGACTCTGTACATCCCCTGATCCAAACACTCATAAATAAATAAATAAATAAATAAATAAATAAATAAATAAATAAATAAATAAAGCCAGTAACTTGGGGATGGTACAAACAGATAATTGAACTCAGCTTTGTTGAGAGAAAAGTAAGAAAGACAGATGAATAAAATAGTTCCAGATATACTGAGAAATCAGAGGTGAAACTTTAGACCCAATATTGTTTGAAAAGAAAATGAAAAAGATGGGTCAGTAGGTTTAAGAAATGAATAAATATTTGAAATATCAGATGGTGTAAAAAACTCAGCAGAAAGGTCACAGGCATGCTTGAGGGAGGGCTGTGCTGAGGCTGTATGTTACAAGTTTGAAGAATACCTTCTGTACAGAGCTGGGTTTTTTCCATCTGTGCTCAGCTGCACAAAGCAGAAGAGAAAGCAGGGGATTGGTTAGATCTGTGGGCTGTAGCTGAAGGAAGAGAGAGGGAAAGAAGGAGGAAGGGAGGGAGGGAGGGAGCTGTGGATTCAGGCAGGTGGTAGTTGACACAGTGCCCAGGATGTTATCCTGTTTGGGAACAGAAAGCCCAATGCAAAAAGAAAGAAAGAAAGAAAGAAAGAAAGAAAGAAAGAAAGAAAGAAAGAAAGAAAGAAAGAAAGAAAGAAAGAAAGAAAGAAAGAAAGAAAGAAAGAAAGAAAGAAAGAAAGAAAGAAAGAAAGAAAGGAAGGAAGGAAGGAAGGAAGGAAGGAAGGAAGGAAGGAAGGAAGGAAGGAAGGAAGGAAGGAAGGAAGGAAGAAGGAAGGAAGGAAGGAAGGAAGGAAGGAAGGAAGGAGGAAGGAAGGAAGGAAGGAAGAAAGGAAGAAAGGAAGAAAGGGAGAGAGAGAGAGAAAGAGGAAAAGAAAGGAAGGAAGAAAGAAAGAAAGAGAGAAAGAAAGAAAGAAGAAATGAGGTCACAAAGATCATCTTTATAAGTAGACGTAATGGAAGAAGCAGTACAGGGTGGGTGTGATCCAGTCATGGAATATTACTGAATTCCTTGATGAATTGTTTAATGATATGACCAGTAATTAAGAGTTACACAAATAAAATGTTTAAGGACTAACCTAAAAAAGAACAGTTAATTTTTCTACTTATCAGAATTTCATAAAGTACCTGGTTGGGAAAATGATGCCCATAAAGAACAAAACTGAAGATTTATTTATTTATTTATATTCTTATTATTATCTTCATCATTTTTCAAGGGTGTGCTGAAGCAGGCTGGGTTCAATTCATGAGACCCAATAGTATGCAGTTATTTTTGTATCTGTATTCAGGGCAACATAAAGAGGAAAGAGTTTATTTGGGTTTATGGTTTCATAGAGAGTCTATAATGTCATGAAAGCTGGGCTGGGGTGGGGAGGCATGGTAACAGGTGGCAGAAACAGAAAACTGAGAGATGGAATTTTCAACACAAATGTGAAGCAGAAAGAGTGGTTGGAAGTAGAGTAAGGCCATTAAATTCTTAAAGTCTGCCTCCAGTGATGCACTTCCTCCAGGAAGATTGTATCACCTCCCTCAAACAGTGCCACCCACTGGAGACCAAGTGTTCAAACACCTGAGCCTAGGGGTGGGGGGTATTGTTCCATTCAAACTACCACATGTGAGATTTGCTTTCTTGAAACCAGGATTTAAGCACCTAATCACTTCCACCATCCCTGAATCCTGTTTATTGTAAAAAAGAGAATGTCACTTTATTCACCTCTCATCCATATAGACTAGCTGATGCCTTGCCCTGCATAATGTCCTCATTGGTCATGAGTGGAAGATTCAAAGTGTATTTCACCATTCTTTTATTAACAGCATGAAGCATAATGGTTGGACTAGAAAATATGTGACTGATTATTTGTGACAAGACACATCCTCTTTTCCCTGTGCCAGAACATTCCAAGACTGAAGGAAATAAGCAACAAAATAAGCCAAAATCAGCAGCACTCAGTGCTGTGCAGACATGGCTCCTACCGTACGTACGGCATTAAATGACCATTTTAAGGGAGAAAGGCACTTCTAGCTCCTCACAGAAGTCAGGGCAGGCTTTTGCTCAGTCCACATAACCTGGTTAAAATCCACAGCCACTCACATATGAGTCCTTAATCTTCCCCTCTGGCGTTCCAACATTAAGGCACTGATTGGCATTGGAAAACATGTTAACTATATCAATCACTTAAAAATGTTACTTGACTTCATCATTTCATCTAGTAATATAACTAGAATATAGGGCTCAAACTGACTTGTTCTTACATGTTATTTTAAAATTTTTCTACCAGTTGTTTCTAAATAACCACTTTCATTCCTTCCTGTTTCCTTCTGCTAAAGCGAAAGCATAGCAACAAAAATGAGCAAATACACAACATAAAGAAAAGGTTACTAGGAATATGAATAAAAACATAATCCCAAGAGGATTTCAAAGTCATGAGCTTGAAATAAAACACAGAAAGTTTTTTATCAGTGAGGCAAAGCAAGCCTGAGGATTTGGAGCTGTTACTTTGTATACCAAACTATATTAATATTTTTCCACTTGTGCAATAAAAACTGATTGGGAAAGGCTTAGGAGTGACTATGAGAGTAATAAAGCGCTTTGTGACTCACTCTCTGAATTGTAATATTGACTTGAAAGGTTTCATTAAAATTAGAAGCCTTTTAGCTTGTTCTGTTTCTATTAAATAGAAGCACATTAGTGTATTTTATTTGGGGGAAATTAGAAAAGAAGAATATGTAATAACTGGCATAGAAATTTTGGGTTATATTTTTGAAAGGATGAAACACACACACACACACACACACACACACACACACACACACACACACACACACACACACACACACAATTAAATCTTCATGCCTTAATGCCTTAAACTCTTGTGTAGCATTCTTTAACCAAGTAACTTCAGTAAAGGTCCCAGGAGGCATTTCAGGCATTAAGTTGGTCACTAGATCTCTTCTTTCCCTAGACCCCTTGAATGCAGTGGGAAAGAGCTGGAGGTTTCTGCCAAGAACACTTGAAAAGTGAGGCACATGGTGGTGGGTTCTACTTAATGGCCATTCTGTTTGGTGAATGAAAATTATCTAACAGGAAGAAATAATTATCCTCATTTTTCCTTCTAAGGGCACTTATTAAAATAAATTTTTAAAATGAATATGCAAAGAAACAGCAAATTAAGCTCACTATATCAAAAACAACTATTCTTTTACAGAATTATTCTTTTATAGAAGGGGAAACTACTATATTGTGGATATATATTTTTCCATTACTTCTGGCTGGTAAAATTTGATGACAAGAAAGGATTTTTAAATTCCCACAAGCTTTTCCCAAGAGGAAAATGTGCATGCAGTGTACGGGAGACCAAAGCTGGTCTGTGATAGTCTGAATGTTCTGCTTTCCTCCAAATTCACACCAGGAAGATATAATACCCACAGTGATGGTACATGAAGATATGCTTTAGATAGTCAATAAGGCTTACATGAGGTCACGTGAATATGGTCACTGCAACAGGGTTCACTATTTTATAAAAAGAAATACAAAGACTGGAGACATGACTTGGTATAAATGTGCTTACCGTTCAAGCCTTATATTTGATCCCCCAGATCTACAGGGTAGAAGGAAAGAACAAAATCCACAAAGCTTTCCTCTGACTTCCACATGGGTGTGTACACACACACACTAAATGTAATAATGATAATTCAAAGAAAATTAAAAGGGCTAATAAGATGTTTCAGCAAATAAAAGTGCTTACCACACAAATTCCTGTACTACTATGGTCTAGGTCTAAACTCCTCAAGGTCAGTCTCCAAGGTGATGGTGTCAGCAAGTGAGGCCTTTGGAAAATGATTGGTTCATGAGTATGGGACCCTTCCAAATAGGATTAATATATCCAATACAGGTTCCTTGCCACTCTAGCCATTTGAAGACACAGCTAGAAGGTACTGTTTATAAGTTGGAAAGCCCAGCTAAGATAAAGAAGCTGCCTTGACATCTGATTCTCTAGACTACAGACTGTAGAAATAACTTGCCATTGTTTGTGTATTACCCAGTCCATGGAATCTTATTAGAGCAGCCCCACCAGTATAAGACTTTTTTCCTTCTTCAACAAAGCCTTCTCTCCTTCCTGTTTGCTCACTTAAGGAGCTGCAGGGAAGACTGTCCTTGAAGTGGAAGGCTTGTGGCTCCTCAGCTCCCTGGACACACTCTCCTTCAACTTGGTCCACATTGCTTTTCACCCAGCTTTGGTTCCAAACCCAGTCCCAACCATCGTTCTCTTTTCCTCTTTCTTCACTACATGAACTTAGATCACAATGGCGCTAATTCCCCGACAGCTGCCCTGGCCTAGGTGCTATGGCAAGAGAAGGTTGTGTTTTATACCAGACTTTTCTAGACTTATCAGAAATGATTTTCCTGGTAGGCAAGGGAAGATAAATGTTAACCCTGTACAAACCTTTGGGCTCATTTCATTCTAGCAAAAGTATTCTTGATTAGTGTAGTCATTATAATGTGCCCTAGTCCCAGCAAACTTTGAAATTTTCCTTTGACTGACCGACCATCCCGTGAATTTCTTCACTGGTGTATGACCTCTGGCCTAGTGACCTAAGGAAAGAGGCTGTGAACTATTTCAAAGTTCTGGCCATGGTATGTTTGTTGTTGTTCTTTGGCAATAGTGAAACCTCTAAACACTAGATAAAATTAGTGGCTCTCCTTTGGGCTTCCGCCTGACCAGTTTCAGGCTGGAGGAACTGAACATGAACTCACATATCATGGTCACACAAACACCTGCTCAGCTACATGATCTAAGTTGGGGCCTGTATTAAAACTGCTGTCTTAAATTCCATGATGGCTCACCATTTGTTCAGTTACCAAGTCATAGGCTATTTTCATCTCTCTAACTTAAGCATAAAAACAGTCTCTACTGCTTCAAATTTTACATAATTTTCTTTAATTTTAATGAAATTTCCCCAAACTCTTCATGTTCTTTCCTTCCCCTCCTCCTTTCTGTCCTCTCTTCCTTCTTTCTTTTCTTCCTATACTTATTTCTAAAGGTCTCATTTTGTACATTTCCCCATCTTGTCCTTGGTTCATCAATCCACAGCTATTCCTGAAGCAATTCTGAAAGCTTCCAAGTCTAATTACTATAGAACCTTCTAAACTTTTCACTTAAGTTTCAGCTGTCGATTAGCCAGGCCCTTACTGAATTTCCTAAAAGTGGGTAGGAAAAGAGTTCACAGGGAACCTGCACAGAGAAGTTAATGGGATTCTAGGCAGCAGGACCAGTTTGAAAGCACACAGTATGAGAAGGTGGGAGCATCTGGACAGACACAGAGCCTTGTGGGTTGTTTGTGAAACCGTAGCTTTTCACATGGAAAAGTTTCATGACTGCCTCAGTGTTTGAAAGGGCAATAATTCTGCCAAAGAGCACAGAACATTCAGGAGGCAATAGAGGCAATAGCAGTAGTCAGGTAAAGGGAGGAGAAGACTCAAACTTCCATTAGGTAATTTTTTTTTAACCTTTAAGAAATTGACACCAGAAGATTGTCACACTAGCTGTGGTGACACACACAGTAATTCTCTGAAGGAAGTGGAGGCAGAAGGATCAAAGCCAGCTTGGATTACACATTTTTAAAGGGGCTGAAGAGATGGCTCAGTGGTTAAGAACTCTTCCAGAGGACTCAGGTTCAATTCCCAGGTCCCACATGGCAGTTCACAACTGTCTAATTCCATTTCCCGGGGTCCTGACACCCATGGCAAAATACCAATGCACATAAAATTACAAAAAAAAAAAAATATTTTCACATTTCAGATAAAAAGAAAATGGCACTGTGAATTTCAACTGAATTTAACATTTGAATTTTCCTAAATTTGACTATTCCATTGTAACCTCCTTTATCCCATGCTGGTGGTTAAACTTCATGATCAGATTAATGCTTGGGGTTTAGGTCAATTCAGTATCAAAAGCTTTGAGTTTCTTATAGTTTGTAGGTAGTGCATTGTAGTTTAAGAATCTGTCCTGTAACTTCCTGTCAACTACCACCCATAAGTGCAGTGCCTATAATTCCACACAGCTCTGTTTTCAGTCTTTTTTCTCTATTTCTTTTCATTCTTACATGAAAGATGAGGTATTATTGGTCAGCCTCCTTCTAGGAATATAGAAATATCGTTCTTGCATTCACAGTCATATTTCATGTATTTCTAAATCAGAAAACAGAATCTGATCAAGAAATTTGAGCTCATATAAACAATTTTAATATAATAATATTTAAGAGTCACTCCAGAAATTGCTTGGAAACTTATAAGTTTTACAAATTAATTTTAAAGAAAAATTATCCTTTACTATATGTTTTCTGAGAAGGTTGCATTTCCCCCTAGTACTGGAGACTGCACCTGGGTGTTGCATATACTAGACAAATATGCTACCCCAAAGTTGAGCCCTCCACTCTCATCTGTAACTTTGGTTTGAAGCAAAAAAAAAAAAAAAAAAAAAAAAAAAAAAAAAAAAAAAAAAAAAAAAAAAAAAAGTTACTAAGTTGTCCAACTTGGCCCTGGACTCTTTATAACCTTGGCAGGCCTTGAAATTGGAATGTACCTGTCTTAGCTTCTCAAGTAGCTGGAATTCCAGGTCAGGGTTGGGTAGCAGGAATGAAGGTTGCATTCTTGGTACAAATTAGACTTGCATTTTTATAGAATTAAAATAAAAATTGGGACTATCACTTGTTTCCTTGCAATCAAGGATGTTTCAACTGAGTTGTATTACCTTGGATAGTTTTCATGGAAATGTTTTTCTTGATTTGAAACTATGAAAGGCAGGTGCTTTTGGCCTTACATAGAATACTGATCTCAAAACTCTTCATATTACTAAATGTGCCCATTATCAACACATTTGATATCATGTATCTTCTTTTTCTATCTGGATTTACCTTAATTGCAAGCTAGTATACCAACAGCACAGAGGAAGTGATATTGAATCACTTTTGAAATTTTCTATATCTACATCTATATATCTAGCTGGCTTCTACTAATTCTCCAAACTGCTTATATAGGGTAATCCAACCAGGTGCCGAATAAGCAGTTTGAAACTGTCACACTAAAAAAACCCATGCACAGGCATTCTGATTGACAGCCCAGCTGAGTTTCAGCTGACAACTGGCATCTGCTGCTAGCCAGGTGAGTGAGCCAAATTGAATATACACCCTACAGAGTCTTCAGATCACAGCGTCCCAGCCAACATCTGACTGCAGCTGCCTGAGGGACCCTGAGCAACAACTGCTCAGCCAAGTCCTTCTTGAATTTCTGACCTACAAATTTGTGAGCAAAATAAAATGGGCATTTCAAGCTGCTAGTCTCGGTGGTAATTTGTCACATGGCTAGTAGCTAGAACATCTACATATTAGAGCCTTTACAAACCTAATGGCCTCTACACACTGCTATTTGATCTAACAGCCTACACACAACATATTAATATTTTCAAAGAGGTGTACTGTCACAGGTAGAGCCCACATGTTAATTTGAAGAGCTAGCTTTATCTGTCTTGGTGCCCTGAGAAACTTATTTTTAATGACTGTGAAAAGCTAGATACAATTGAAAAAGAAAAAAAAGAAAAAAAGGTTGACTCTGCTAATTCCCTTTATTATATCTATTGTTTTAAGAAGATTATTTCTAATTATATAATAGTTAGAAAGTCAAGGACCTCTTCCTAACTTTAAGCATATTAATTTCCTTCCTCCTACATCTCATAATCTTAAGGTTTCGAGTGTAATTTTTATCTGTTTTGATCAGAGCTTCCAGGACAATCAGAATTTTCAAGAAATGAACTTTGAACCATTTTCTTTGAAATAAAACATTTTTTATGATTAAAAAAAAAAGCAAGGTCCCATTCTTGCAAGTTAGGAAGTAGGAAATAGAGGTAAGAAGATGGACTATGTAGCACAGTTTTGAGTGATGAATAAAGCCACCTGGGACTGAGTCTGCTGGTCAACATATCTAGAACCCATTTACAAATGAAAAATACTCTATAATACTCCATCTTGTATAATTACATTCAATGCAATATTACATTTAGAAGCTGCTTCCAACTACCCACTTAAAATTACTTCATAGGTTACTTAAACCAACTACAACTCAGAGTATATTCTTGGAAGAAGTAGCTAAGTTTCAGTCAATCACAGTAGTTGAGTTTTAGCCAATGCTAAATGATCAGCCTATTCCTAAGTAAGGCAAATAGTGTGCTGGGCTCAATCAAATCATTTCTCTGGGTTACTGCAGAGGGTTTTTTTGGATGTTGGTGAATTTAGTTTGTCTAGTTTTTCTTTCAAAAAGTCTCATCATGTAAAACTTAACAATTAAAAGTGAGTTTTGCCCTAGAAAACAAAGGAAAAATATTTTTTTTCTTCAAAATTCTTCATAATTTTCTTCTCTGTTACTTTGTTTCTCTCTCGCACTGTCACACAAACATATTCTCTTTGTGTGTGTGTGTGTGCGTGTGTGCGTGTGTGTGTGTGTGTGTGTGTGTGCGTGTGTGTGTGTGTGTGTGTGTGTGTGTGTGTGTGTGTGTGTGTGTAGGGGGTCATCTCTCTCTGTTTCTAGTTTCCTGCATCACGGTCACTCTTTAAGGTCTATTCTATCCTGGCTGTCTGTCATCTCTCTTTCTTTGTCATTTCTGTCTCTAGCTCTGTCATCTCTATTCTTCTCTCTCTATCTCTGTCATTGCTTTCTCTCTCTCCATCATTTTGCCACTCTGCAGGGTCGCTTCTTTGCTATTCTGACATCAAGTTTACTATGTAGCCAAGGAAAACCTTGAATGTACTGTGATTATAAGCTTATACTATAAGCTTGTGACATCTGGTTCATGCAGAACCAAGGGTCAAATTCTTTCTTAACCCAAATGTTAGGAACACTCTCTACCAACTGGGCTCCAACTCCAGCCTGTAATTGAGCTTTTTAAAGGTTCATTTTATGCTCATGAATGCTTTGTCTGCATGCATGTCTGTATATATGTGTACCACATACATGCCTGGTGCCCATGGATGTCAGAAGAAGACATTGGATCCCCTGGAACTGGATGATTTTGAGCTACCATTCAGGTGTGAAGACTAGTGTACTTTGCAAGAGCAGCAAGTGTTCTATACCACTGAGCCATCTGTGTAGCTCCCAGACTGTACTTTTGATTTTTTTATTCTTTGTTAATGAGTCATAAATTTTCTTCACATGACTTTAATTGGGCAAAATGCTTTGAACTAGTTAGATTAGGCACTCTGAGTGGCTTGGGGCATCTATGGATCACATAGAGCCTTTTAGGAGGTCTGTGAAATCGAAAATATTTTCATAATAATGTTAAGACACAATGGTCCTTTTTTATTTAATCTTTTCATGAAGGAATGTGGGGTCTTTCATAGACTCTGTGGTTATGATGCTGAAATAGGTCAAATGTAGAAGTATTTATATAAGTACCTAGTTATCTAAGACAATAAAATGGTTTGAAAAATGCAAAACAAAGAGCTGAGGAGACAGGTCATAGATAAAATGCTTGCTATGTAGGCATGAAGACAGAGTTCAGATATATACAGCATATAAAAAGTTAGGTATGGTACTACAAGCTTGTAATCCCAGCACTGAAAAGTAGAGACAGGAAGATCCCAGGGATAGTGGCTACCAATTAGTAAACTCCAGCTTCCATGAGAAATCCTGCCTCGAAATATAAAGTGGAAAACAGTTGAAGAAGACACTCAGTGTTGAGGTCTGGCTTCCAGAGGTGCACACACAGGCACATACTTGCACATAAATTTGCCCAAGTATGCATAGGACACACACAAGCACAAATGAAAATGCAAGATAATTACAATGTTTTCACTACAATATATATATATATATATAGCTATTTTACTGGGGCTGGAGAACCGGGTCTCCAGTGGATAAGACCATTTGTTACTCTTGCAGAAGACTTGTGTTTGGTTCTCAATACCTATATGTTAGCTCACAGCCATCATTAATTTCAGTTATAGAGGATCGGACACTCTCTTCTGAACACCAGGAATACACAGGATGCAACACATACATGCAAGCAAAATTCTCATATACATACACAAATCTAAAATTAAAAATATATCTATTTAATAAAATGATCAATAAACATATGCATCTTTATAAAATATGTAATGGATTTAATATTATACATTATGAATTAATACATATTTAACAGTTCCTTGATTTGAATTTAAAGGTAAATATTGATAGGCTTAATGTATACAGACAACTACTCTGAGATCCTCAACATGTTTTTCAAAAACTTTAAAGGGCTGAGAGCAAAATATTTGCGAACTTAAGATTTGGACCTGACCTGGAGAAATAAACAATGCATTAAGCATAATATTTATACTGGACATAGGTATATCCTTTTAGGTAAACTGAAACCTTAGACTCCAAGTCTGTGTTTTATTGTCAGCTTCAACAATTCTAGAAAGAATTAGAAAAAATTGAGATATAACACACACTATGAGTGAGCTCCTAGAAGGGCTTCTCCAATCAGACTTCAGCTGTCATTAAAATGTTTATGTATATACTTATTACGAGATTGCTCAGTGACAACCGAGTGTGAAGGATTTTCTTAAACTGGAATTGAAGAATTGGGTCATATTAAATACATGCATCTTTCATCATATCTTACCATAGCACTGTTTGGCCATGGCTACTGACCATTTCCTTATTTGCTTAGCAATATAAATCACATGACAGATGGCCAAGACCCTTTGTTTCAGTGACCTACTTCTTTTCACCTCTCACCTTTAATCAGCAAAACAAGAATATTAGGTCACTTTTGTCTAACAAGTCCTAAAAACGGATTTTAACCAGAGTAATTAAAACTTAATCATTCTGACAGTCTGAATCTGCAGCCAAGATGTGGTCTGATAAGTAAATTTTAGGGGAATGTGAAATTTGTTTGTCATTGTTTGGTGACTTCCTCTTGGGACTCTACAATTATATTTTCAGCTAAACAACAAATAAATGTGGCAAATACGGGAAAACATTGAGAATTGTAATTATGAGACTTTTGAAGAAAGCTCAGTTCTCTGAAAGCCAGCTTACCAGAAAAGAATACAATGTACTTATTGTTTGTTATTGAAGCACTTGTGAGCATATAACAACTATACAAAAGAGATCACACTGTCCTCCCCCAGCATCAAATTATACCTGGATATGCTGTGCTTTATCAAGCCTTGGCAGAAAAAATTTCATTTCTCCTTACTTTCTAACTCTCCTGGAGTTCTGAATCTCCTAAATAAGTTAAAAGGGTAGTGCTACTTAATGGTCCTATGGAAGAGTAGAGGCTGTAACACCCACTCACATTTAAAAGTACGTAGTTAAAAAGCAGTTGTTGGTCAAGTACTGCGTGCCCACACTTGATAACCAACTGGGAGGGAGAATTTAACAGATTATATCCTAATAGAGTAGGTAAATTGGTATTTCCTGTAATTCTGAGTATTTATAAATAATATAAAGGAAAGTAGTGGATGAAGAAGTCAGTCTGAGTCAAGGCAATAGACAGTTGGCTTTGTAGGATCCAGTGCTCTTCCTAGAACATCCCAACTTCCATGCTGTCTGCAAACTGACAATTCGTGTTCTGAAATTGCCTCGACTGCTGTTCTCTCCTTGGGTCCCCTTTCCAATGCTGTAGACTGGAACGTTCCCCTAGGCAAACAGCTGTCACATGAATGAATAAGACTCAGGGATAGATCTCTGAAGAAGAGATACTAGAGGGAATAAACACCACAGTCAAATCTTACCCAGCTGTCTTCCAGCTTCCTCAGCCTCAATTACCTTGGAATCATTTCATTTCCTCTGGGTTTCAATCCTGTCTTAAGTACTCTTTCAGTAATTAAGGCGTGGCCCCACCACACCTGTTTGGGAGCCTGGAATTCCTTCTATAATCTGAAGTGACCTCCACTCAGTTAGGATTAAGGGTGTAGGTCACCACTCCCAGGATACTCCCTGTGCTGGGATTAAAGGTTTGAATCACCACTCTGATTTTCCTAGACTGACTGTGGTTAGAGCTCTGGGACTTCTGGAGCTTTTACTAACCCCCACATAGACTGTGGGTAGATTCCTTCTGATATCTCCAAAACTTCTGAAACTTTATTAAATCCCCACAGGCAGCTTGGGTGCATCTAAGGCTTAGCTAGTTTGTCTCCCTTCTTTAAGAGACTAGAATCCTGTGCTCTTTGTTGTCTGCACCTAAAAAAACTTGTTTCATGCACTTCCCTGGTTTTCTAGTGACCCATGTTAGGTATGTGCACACAGTATTAGTCATCCCATTCGAGATAAAAGTGCAAGATCAGACAATCAAGATTTGTTTGTTTGAAGGTGAATTATGACATAGCAATGTCGTAATCTATGCTGATGTACTAGGTCAACGTTATAATATGTGCTAATGTGGATCTTACAGATTTGGAAGGTCAGCTAGTGAAGCTCTAAGGATATTTTACATGTGAATCCTTTAAGGGTGGATATGCATGTATGAGCTAAGGGCTGCCTGCAGGGGGGAGAATAGAAACTGTAATATTGACCTGGTATTTAAATAAGACACTATATAATAGGAAGACTACTTTTATTAGTTATCTGATGAAATGAGTTGAGTAGTCAGAATATAAAATATGATAATGTCTTGCTCTTGATTTTGATTCAAAATTGGAGTTATTTTCCTGCAAATTATAAGTTTTCTAATCTTTAGGTACTAATTGTACATATTTCTTTGCAGCATTTCCATATCCAGAGTGATAAAATAAACTTTAACAACTAGTATATGCTAGTGACTTGTAATAGGTTCTTGTTTTAGTGATGATCAGTTTGTTCTTTCCTAAAGTAAAACATTTAAATTCTATTTTTTTTCTTTTAGTTAGGAAAACAATTCAATCTGGTATAAAATAATAGGAATTATACTCCTGTAACAAGGTTGGTTCGTGGTACAGGCAAGAGAGTTAGTAGTTCAGAGTCATCCTCTCTGTCTGTATTGTGAGTTATAGGTTAGCCTGAGATATAGAACACTGAGTTTCAAAGACACAAGACATACCACACACAAACACTCACACACATACATAGGGGGGAGGAGTATATAAGTAAAGGGATCAGGATCACGAGGAGGAGACCCACAGAGACTGCTGACCCAAGATATTGGCAGCTCACTAACTCCAAAATAACTGCTGAGGAATCTTCACGAAAAGGAACTAAACCCTCCAAAGGTAGATGACTGTCTAATGGCATGGGCAGTTTGTGGAGCCCCTTGCAGTAGGATCAGAGTATGTTTCTGGTGCATGAACTGTCATTGAAACCTAACTTCCATTTCTTCTTCTTCCTAGTAAAGTTCTTTGGAAAGATTAATTAATATATACCATTAATAGTATTAACTAAAGAATAATAATAAATTTGTTGTTTTCCCCATTTATTCTTAATAACATAATTCTTGAACACTATTTCTTTAAACACACCCCTTGCCCACCTTTACCATCTTTTGTTTCTTTTGATCTTTGCTGGCTCTCTTGGCCCCAGAATCCTGCCTTCAACATCATGGAGAACCAGCAGACACTGGCTGGAATGACTATAGAATCTATTGGGTGTTAGCTCTTGATGTAAACTTTCAAGGATCTTAAAACTCCTGGAAACAAATTTGGGAAATTCTATCATGGGGAATAACTTGGTTTAAAGTTAACCATTCTTTATCCTTCTGATAAGATTGCTTTAGAAGAATCCATGGGGGGAAAAAACCCATCTTTACATATGTCAAGAGTATGCTCTATCATATGTCTGGTAGCTAAACCTTTCAAGGTCACAATCTGTATAGGATTTATGTGCCAGTGGCAAATGTCAGGTTTATACCTTTCTATCCTCGGCCAACATTTGGTGATAGCATTCTGTTCTTCTCTCATCTGAGCCTCTGTCCCCAGCTCTCACACCAGTGCTGGTGCACTGCAATGAGCAGGCTGGGCAACACTGTTGGGTGTACACATGTCAGCTGCGGGGAGCCCATCTTAGGTGACAGCTCTGTCACTTTGCTACCACATCCTCTTTTACACCTGATCACACTTGCAGATTGGACAGTCAAAAGTTTCAAGGCAGGAGGAAGTGACTGGACAAATAGGTGCCAAGTGGACATGTTGATGTGCAGAAGGGGACAGAAGACCCTCCATCTGAGTGTCATGAGAGCAGAGGAAGCTGGTACCCTTCACACAGACTCTTGCTGTGACTGGAACACAATAGCGTATAGTGCTATTAATTCAGGAACCAAAGAAAAGCAAGTGGATCTACCTCTAATGGGCACCCAGAAGTTTCCCAGCAGGGAAGATGGATCTTCACTAACTCTGCCTGGAAGTTATCACTGTGTGGGGTATGAGCTCCCTCACTCGGGCTGGATGGAAAAATTCTGTCTCATTCTCTTTACCTCATCTGGAACTCACCTTCTGTCCACTCACACAGACTAAATCTTTATATGATTAAACCATCCGTGGGATTAGGAGAGGCAAGAAAATGATAGGGACTTGGACAATGGGGGCATTCTGCAGTCAGATGTCTTAATGCTCACATACACATACTTTTTAAGTCCTTTGAGAGGAAGATGAGGATGGATCTTTGAACGGGGAAATTAGTTAGACAGAAAGCATTTTAGGTTGTACAGTAGAGAAATGCACAAACAGGAATTTGGGGAAAGGAGTTAAATTTATTTAGTCTTTGTTTGAGATAATGGCAGTAAAATTGATCCTCTTTTGGAATCCATGTTTCTTTTGATGAGTTCTTGTGCCAAGAAGAGGTTGTGTGGACTCAAATGCACTTGAGTTGTGTTTAAATAGAGTCAAATTCTTACCTATAGATATTAACTGACTGAAGCCAATGGATTGCTTTCTAGAACAAATGCTAATTGAAGAGAGTGATGTGAAGATTCTTCATGACATCTGGCTTCTGGGCGCCTTGCATGCCTAGTGATACTGCTAATTCTGTCTGGCTTCACCATTTCTCACAGATAGGGACCAGTGACACCTACGGCAGGAACTTGCTGCTAAACTATTCTTGAGTGAAACAAGCTCTGAACAAAACTAAGGAAAAGCTAGGAGATGGCTCAGGAGGTAAAGACGTTTGCCATCAAGCCTCATGACCTGAGTTCTATCCCTGAACCCCACATTGTAGAACTCCCACAAATTGTACTCTGAACAGTAGGGCAAGAGTATGCATGTGTGCGTGCATGCACACACACACACACACACACACACACACACACAAACACACACACAAACACAAATATTTCTAATGAAGTATCTAGAGCTGTTTTTAAACTTCCATTGTCCAGTTCTTAACTTTCATCTCGACATAGTGCCCTTATCACGGTCCTCTAGAGAGCAACACTGTCATCCGGATTTAGAAGTTTATGACTTGGCATTTGCCTTAGTGAGGAAAAGCCTATTGTAAGTGGACTAGTGAATGAAAGTTAATATGAAACTAACTATTCCAAAAGATGAAACTTTAGAATCTAACTAAGGATGTGTCTGAAGAACGAATTCCAAAAGTTTCCTCTGATCAGTCTTTAAATGTCACATCCTCTCTCAAGTTTCTTGTTCACAGAAGTTTTATTCCCACTTTGAGATACTCACTCAGATGGACATGTGGACATTCTTCATTCCTTGGGCAGCTAGATTTCATTTCCTCTTTCTGAAGAATTTCCTCGTCTTCTCACTGATGAAGGGGGAGGCTGCAGTTTTGGCTGTACTAGGTTCTGCTGTCTGACTGTCTCAGGAGATTGACACAGCCAGATGCTTGCTCTCATTATGTCTGTATCCGAATGTATCCGAAGGGAATGCGTGTCAGCTAAGGTCCATGGTGAAAGATCTGCTGATGTATGTATCTGATCAAGGTGTTTCCGTTCATGCTGTTGTCCTGTTCTTTTTATTCTTCCTGGGGTTTTGTTTTGTTTTTGTTTTTTGAGCCAAGGTCTCATGTACTCTGCCCTCATACTAGCCATGTAACTATGCAGCTGGCTGAAAAGGTAGGATATAAAGAGCAAAAATGACACAGTAATTCAGTTATATTAGGTATCAGAGATCACTTAAAGACTATTTAATATATAAAGAAGAATATAATAATTATATGTAAATACTGTGTTTCCTCCTTTTTTGAAACAAAGTCTGACGTAGCCTAGATTGGTCTTGAACTTGCTGTGGAGCTGATGATGAACTTGAATTTTGGATTCTCCTGCTTCTGACTCCAAAGTGTTAGAATTAAACATGTATGTTCCCATGTCTTAATGTGTGTATGTGTGTTTGTGTTTGTGAATTCATTATTCACTGAGAGGTAACTGTAGATTCATATTCAGTGATTAAAAATTAACACCGAGGATTCTTCACACCGTTTGTCTATTTTTCTCCAATGGAAACATCTTGCAAAATATGTCACACTCACAAATCTGGATCTCCCTTGAATCATTCCAATCTGTAAAGAACCCAAATTTCCTTTTGTCATAATTGCCACTATCAAGAGATGATTGGAGAAACTTGGGAAATAAAATTTATTATTTTTCAATTAAAAAGATTGACAAAGGTGGCAATAGGAATGAATATATCCACTGATGTCTCTTGATATCTCCTCTGCATTGACTCAGACTTATGTGAAGGCCAAACAAATATCACCTCTTGTTCGGGGAGGTGGGGGAAGGGTGATCAACAAAATCCTACACAGTTAGGAAGCCCTGGAGGGCAGGGCAGCCGACTTTTGTATTGTTCACCTTTTGTTACAAGTGAACACAAGCTATGTTAAGAGGACTTCTGCCTTTATCCTTTTCACAAATTAAAGTCAAATTCTCTACAGAGTATTTTCTGACCCAAAGAATAGTCCTAATCTGTAGCAGATTTTAAGTTTCAAACATCATATTTTTGAAAAGCAGAGCCCAAAGTGACGTACCTTAACATTCAAGGCTCTGTTAGTGCATTTCAAGGCTGGGGTTCAGATAAGGGAAAGAAGCCAGTGTGAATACTAGGTATTCAGAATAGCTTCACTCCCAAAGTCAAGAGCATTCAAACTTATTCAGGACTACACATTTTTATTGCAATAAAGAGGCAGTGAACAAATCAAATAGAAAAGCTTTATACCTAAAATGTACTTGTTTAAAAGGGCAATTTCACTTTAAAAAAAAAGGAAATGAAATTTCCTTGGAAGAACTTAATCTGAGTTGCTATGCACAATATCGCAGGGAGCTGGAATCTCCAGTTATTGGATGGACTTGTCTACCTTGAGGGTAAAGAGGGGGGGAAATAGAAGTCATTCTGTATGCATGCTCTGATGATGTCCTGTATATTAAGAATAAAATGCTTACAATACTCACCAGTTGTCATTTTAATATGGTCTATTTGGTTGTGAGGGTGTTAAATCCTATATCTTTAAACTCACAGCTAAGTCTGTAAAATCCATCTGCTCCTCGGAGGCCCTGCAGTGTTTAATCCAAACTGAGGCTAAGCATCATCTCAAGCCAAATGAATGAGTAGCTCTGGGCCCCACTGGCTCTGTGGAACTGTGAGAGGCAGAGAATACTTTAAAATGAGCATTCTGCCTGCAAAGAGAGCCTTGTTACATCCGGGGACAGTTGTTGTTAGAGTCAGATCATCACAATGCTGTTGATTGAAGACAGAAAGCTACTCTTCCCTGCTGAAATGTAAATCTAAATTTTTATATGTGTATCTGCTTTAAATCATGCTTTTTTTTTTTTTTAACAAAAGGTGTTTGTGGCAGAATGAAAGCATTCTCCTCACAAGTGCCTCACAGTTTTGCCACTGACCATTATATTTGAATCTCCTCCCCCAGAACGACTCCTCATAAAAGCCTATAGATAAGTAGATCAGATGATATCATCAGCTACTTTACGGACTGATGAAGAAACAGGTTAGAGCTGAAATGGCATTTTAAAATTATCTCTGATTTCTTTGCACCTAATACATGACTTTTCCCACTTTTGTTTTTACAAATATAATATTCATGATGTACTTTATCTATATACCAATACAGTGTATTATATATACCATACAAAACACATATGGAGCTGGGGTAGTGGATCTGTGGATAAAGGACTTGCTGCAGAAACCTAAGGGCCTGAATTTGAATCTCAAGAACTCAGCTTGTTAGCATAGATCTATAATTCCTGTGTTCTTATGGCGAGATGGAGACAGGGGAAGCTCTGGAAGGCTGTGGGCCAGCTAGTCTGTCATATGCAGAAAAACAACAAAGAGACCTTATATCAAGGTAGAAACCAAACGACTGACATCCAGGCTGTCCTCTGACCTCTACATGCAATACATGGCATGTGTATACACCCACACTGACACATATGAATATGCAGATACAGCTCACATACTGATGTTTCACAGGGTTGCTAGTAACTTTCAAGTTTAAATTTTCCTTCCTAGAACATATCACATACACATGAACATATACAAAGTTTAAACATAAAGTGACTATACATATATAATGTGTATAATACTTAAGACTTAAGTGTGTGTGTCTGTGTATGTGTGCGCACGCGTGTAGTCTAGAAATAAAAATATTAAACTACTGTTTAACTTTCTTTAGAATGCTCTCTTCAAGGTTAATGGACTTGGTTACAGAAATTGTAAGTCAAATATAGGAAATAAGAGAAATCCTATCAGATCTGTCTTTCTCTTTTAACCTTAGGCTCACAGGTATGGGTAAATTGCAAGAAGGAATTACAAACAGAAAATCTATCCCCTGCAATTACTTGAAAGTGCTCAAATCTTATTTAGGCAACACGTACAATAGTTTGATGCTGAAACTCAATTTACTTCAGGAAAATATAATTTCTCCTTAGATTGTTTTCTAACCTCATTTTCAGTGGATTCCAGAGTTCACAAACTCTGGGCTCTGCTTGCTGGTGTGAGTGTGAGAGCATCTTTCTTCACCACGTAAAATGGTAGAGAGCATCCATTAAGACCTGGACTACTTGGAACCTTGTACAGGCTTGGCATTTTTCACTCAGCTCAAGGGCAATTAGCTTTTTTTTTTTTTTTTAACTTACAGATTCCTTCTATCCTTCTATCCCCAGTGATAAAAACATCAAAAGGAAGACAAGTTCTTGAAAAGAAAGTGACAGGGGAACGATCACATGCAAAGATTCTTCTGGGACTTGGGGAAAGTTATTTGCTTATCTGAATGATATTTGCCAAGATGAAAAGACACCAGCAGATTCCTTGGGCTCACACTCACTGGGCAGCAGCTGCTGCTCTGTTGATACAGCGAACATCTGTGAGAGACTCTGGGCAGTAGATGGAAAGATTCACTGTCAGCAAAAAACAGTTGTAGAAGCAGCCAGACCCTGGGAAGCCTGAAGAAGCCTAGAAACAAAAGGCTTGGATGTGAAGAGATTCTCTTATAGCCAGTTAATCAGGAGAGCTCAGAGTCTGGGCTGAAAAGGAGAGGGCCAGTTTTCCCTGGTGAAGAGGAGTCCCCAATGTTGTCAAAATGGATGCTTTTCCTGTTTGAACTCAGGTGACATAGAGAGATCTGTTCCCATGCCAAAAGCATAGACAGTAAGAGACCTGAGCTCAACCCACTTTCCAATGTGGGAACGGAAACATACCAAAGCTCTTACCTCTTGCCTGACTATGTTACATTTTTGTTTGTTAAGGCAGGGTCTCACTATGCAGAACAAGGTGGCTTTGAACTCACAGCTATTCTGTCTCATACTTGCAAGTGCTGGCAGAACAAGCTCACTTTTCTATATTAAGGAAACATTTGCTCATCTTGGAAGCAAATGTTTAGCTCACATTGATCACATTGAATACTTTCTATAGTTCTTTTTAAGATGTGACAGGCAAACAGGAATTGTACAAATCTGTTATATGCATTTATTTTGAAATGATTAAACAAGCTGATTAACATATTTAGACAATACTGATACTGGATTTTATTTTCTGATTTTAGAATCTCTTCAACTCCTTTCCCTAGGATACTGTCTTCTTGAGAGAAGATAGAGTTCAGAAATCACTGGTAGAGTCTAGCAATGAGCCCTTGGATATTTGTTGTTATTTGGGAGGATATTTATATATGCATATGTGTGTATGTGTGCATGTACATATGTATATGTGTATGCATATATATGAAAATGTGGCTGCATATCTATACATATTGTATTTGTGTATGTGTGTATATATATGTGCATGTTTACATATGTGTGTGTCTGAGTATATCTGTTTATATCTGTATATGTTTATGTGCATATATGTATGTACATGTGTGTATGGGTGTGTACATGTAGCTAATATACATATGTATTTGTATATGTGTATATATGTGTGTGATTGTATGTGTGCATGCATACATGCATGTCTGTATTAGTATATATGTATCTATGTGCATGTGTGTATGCATGTAGATGTGTGTTTGAGTATGTATGTATGTGTAGGGGTGTGTATGTGTGTGTGTGTGCTGTTTGAGTGCATTGCTTTGACTTGTTTCATTATTATTAAGTTTGAGGAGTTTCCACAGATACTATCACAACATAAGATTATTTGTAAACAGTTCCTGTTTTCTTTTGAGCAATGTGCTGAATACTAAGGACTGGAAGCTAAGATTGTGTTCTTTCTTCCTTTCAAAGACAGCTGATTTGCTTCAGAAACTGCTTAAAAAGTAGCTCTCATTCGCGAACCTCAGAGAGCAAGCTTCTGCTCATTGAGACGCTAGCTATTCAAGCAAGAAAACGGCCAAAGCTATTCTCCATCTGTGATGGCAAAAGCCATTCATCATTAGATAAAACATTTAAGCAGTAATTTAAATATTACAGGCTATGAAACTGCCTAGGCAGGGAACAGGAACAGGAATTAGAAGACCAGGCTTGTCCTTGAGCAAATAATTAAAATCTTGCTGTTTCTCACACTTTTTTTTTTTTTTTAAATGGAATGAAAATTCTGGTCATTCAGCCATTTCACACGAATCTCTGAGAACTAATGAACAGTCACAAGGCTTTGCTCAAATGCAAGTTCTTGTGGCAGAGATAAGCTGAGAACAGCCATGGCACTTGCCTGGTTTTCCAGGACAATTCTGATTAAAAATCTTCTTTCCCTGTCCTGTGTTGTAAATCAATCTTTCTTCCAGAATTTATTGCTAACCCCAATCAAAATCCCCTTTCTGTAACCCTAATACTCAGGTAAAAATATCTAAAGTCAGACAAAGCCAAGAAAATTGAAAAAAAAAAATAAGTAAACTGGAAAGAAAGGCTTAGGAATTTCTATAGTACTGAGCACAAGGCATATGCTAATTTCCTAGAATGATGACAGACACGTTGAAAGGGCCATTTGTCAAAATCTCCCCCAGGCTTCTAACTTTTTGGATAAGACTGAGCAGAGTGATGATATTGTAAAGGGCTGGGCTTTCTCCATTCACTACTCTTCGGCATCATCCCACATATGCCTAAGAAAGTTCATTTGTAAATTGCCTTTACAGTTTTGATCCAGAAGACAGCAAAAGAATCATTTTGGTTAGAAGTTTCCATAAAGAGTCCTTTCCCTTCTTTCTCAGACTTGGTCTTTCTGTGCAGGTAGAAGCTCTGCTTTGGCTTCCTTCCCCCATCTCTTTCTCTCCCCAAACCTTATCCCATCTCAGAAAACCTGCCAAATGGCAGATCTTCCCCCAGGGATGCTCAAAACCATACCCCAGGGTATTTAAACAGCCCCCCCCCCCCCGAGACTGGCCCGTGGTTTTTCGGGCTCTTTTTTTTCTCCTCTCTCTGGGGCCTGGAAAATCGATGGGAGCTTTTTACTCATTAAACCTGGACTTTTTCTTAATCCAGTTTGATTCGGTCTGATTAGGGTTACTGCATTGGTAGAGAGGCTGAACATCGAGGTACAGAAACTTTTCACTTTTAATCTGCCTCTAGGGGATGTGGAATGCTTTTCCTTGGTCTAAATGTTCTGAAAGTCCTTTCAAACACGAAGTACAATCTCATAAACCAAACAAACCCTATAATGGTATCTGATCACTCACCAGTCTCATACACCTCTGAATATGGATCATAAGACACAAATTGGGTATTACAAGCAGTCTCTACTAATGGGAAGAAAAGTGGGAGGGTTGGGAGGGGGGCAACAGTTAGAACCAGTTTCTCTGCTCGGTTCCTCTTCCTCCCAGCATCCTACTTCTGGCACCAAAGTAGTTACATCACCTTTGCCAGGCGCCTTTCCAAAGTCAGCTAGATGACATGTGGACCTCTTAAAAGTGCCCACTGGGCCTAGCTCACCCTTTTGCCTTTTGTTCTGCTTTTACCTCTCCCTCTTTGCCTCTCTTCTTCCAACTGTCTCTTCCCTTTTCTCTCTGTCTGTCTGCCCAACTTTCCCGTGTTCCCATTTCAACATGGCCTTTCACTCTCTCTCACTCACTCCCTCTCCTCCAATAAACCTTTTGAATAACTCTGCTGTGTGTAGTGTTTGCTTAGTGGTGTATCTTTGCAGAGCCCACCGAAAAGTACCCACTCTGCCCTTTTTTAAAAATCCTTTCACCAGGAGGTAGAAATATCAAGTAAAAATAATCATTGAGAGAGAACCTAGAAGCATCCAAGGTATAACAAACTCCCAAAGTTGAAAAAATTATAGAAATCGTCGATGTAGTTTCTTCCGAAATACATGATTCCCTTCCACAGTGTCCTCCAAGAGTAGAGTTTTACCTGATTCATTCATATCCTGAATTTAAAAGTTTCTTAGTAATTCTAATGATTAAACACTATCATTTTTCAAGATGGTTTGTATTCATACTTCATGGAAAGACAATAGGTGTAGATTCAGAGGAAAAGTAAATCAGCAGTATTGAAGATCGACTTTGTTTCAAACACCAAATCCTAGTCAGTATTTTAATATTCCTCTGTCAAAAGTGAATATCTCAAGAAAGAAAAAAAATGCATCATGGTGAATGAAAAAGACATTTACAGAGTATGCTATGCAATGAATGCTCTTCTACAGAAGCTTACACAGAATACTTACTGAGAGAGCTCACAGATTGTGAGTCATACACAATAGACACACAAAGTGAATTTTTCAAACCACAATAGAAAGAAATCTAAATCCATAACAGACAGACAAGTTGGGGAGGGAGCATAGAATGTGGCTGTACAGCCAAAGCAATAGTCACACAATAGACATCACCAATTGTGCAGATAAAGCAGCACTCAGAGGATAACAGATAGCATCAAACACATACACTGGAAATGAGCCATCTAACATTAATAACACCCATTTCCATGTTATGAAACTAAAGAAAGAAGATTTATAAAGCAAACACGAGAAAGGAAATAATCACAAAACCAGAGTGGAAATGAAAGGCCGAGAACAGGGAGATGATGAAGAAAATCAGTGACACCAAAAGAGTTCAATAGCGTTGTTAAGCCTTTAGCCAGGTGAGAAGACAGAAGGAATGAGTAAAAAAATGTCTAAAGTGAGAAGCAGGTTATATAATTCCAGTCTCAGTGATCAGAAAGAGAACAATAAAACAGTACTAAAAACATTCCTAAGGCTACAAACTTAGTTACTTGGGTAATAATGGACCATCATCTCTTCAAAGATAGAAATTAGCAAGACTCATAGAAAAGAGATAACCTTAGTAGTCTATTGTGGGAGATTGTATTGTTCCATTGTAAGTAATTATCCCACCCACTGATTTAATAAAAAGCGCTGATTGGCCAAAGTCAGGCAGGAAGTGTGGGTGGGGCTACCAGACTAAGAAAACTCTGAGAACAGGAAGCACAGAGCAGAACACCAGAGAGAAGCCTGAAGAAGCAGAGGACAACTATGCTGCTCTAAGAAAAGGTACCGAGCTGCATGGCTGAACAAGATAAGAGCAATGGGTTAGATGAAGGGGAAAGAGTTAGCAAGTTATATGCCTGGGCCTGAGGCCGATCAGCCTAAAACTATTGAAAGCATCTGTGTGTCTCTGCGAGTCTGCAAGTCTGCAGGTCTGCCGGTCTCTGGGTCTTTGGGCCTAAACCTTGAGGCTAGGCCCGAAAATCCGGGCCAGAAACCTCATACTACAAATGGCAGTCCAACGTGGGTCAAATATGCCCACATAAAGCCATAGAAAGCTTAAAAAATGGTCTAGAGCCCAAAACAGCTTCTGCATTGTGTCTCTCACGTGAGCCGTGGTACAGAGACCCCTGGTGACACATGTGGGCTTGAGCTAAAATGGTGGGCTTTTGGAGTGCAGCTTAAGGTGTAAAATGGCTGGTTCCTGAAGACTCACAGGACCCTCAATATAAGCAAAAAGTTTTATGATGCATTTAAAGTTTCTGTTCATAAGGACAAAAACAGAATAGAATCAAAGATGGCTTCCTAGTGTTGATGATGTTTCTTGGATCAGCTCTGTGTGCTGGAGGCAAACTGAGACTTGGCTTTTTTAAGAGAAGCTTCCTGATTCAGCCTTAGAGGCAAAACATTTGTGAGTTTTTTAAGAGGCCCTGCTGCCTAATACTTGAAATGGAGTTAATGAACAGCAGATGACAAAGCTTTACTTGGTAATTATATTCACCCTAAAATTCCCAGAGAACCTGGGTTAAAAAGATAAATTCTATGAAATTAAACTAGGAGCTGGGTGGAACCATCCACCCATCCTACCAACCTTGAATCCTGGCAGATTAAAAGTGTGTTCAGAAACAGAAAGAAATAGAAGAATCTGGGTGGAGTCAATCATGCTAGGCAATCAAAGGTGTGGTCAGAGATAGAAAAGGTTAAGAAATAAATATACAGTAAAGACAATTTTTAAAAAAAGTCTAAGTGGTTTAAAGTGTGTTGAAAATATATATACATAGGCTTAGAGAAAGAAAAGGTAGAGAAAGCCCTTAAAAAAGAAATAGAGTAAAATAAATAAATGAATAAATAAATAAATAATAAGCCACGTAAAGATGGAAATTACAAAGAATGTCTGGATACTGTATGTTACTGTCTTATCTTTAAGCTTCTTGACTGAAAATGACTTAGGAAAAGCTGCTAAAAGACAGTTGATTATAAATGCTGTTGGATTAATTCAACCTATATATTTTGTAAATGAGTTGACTTTAAAACTGAAATCCAAAGATATGCTACTTTGGAGAAGAGGTTTTCATTTTATTTTCACAGAAAATGAGAAGCTGTGGATTTATTTCTGGATAAAGAACATAAAGTTTGGTAGCGAAAGACCCCCTGAAAAACCTCCAATGGAAATGGATGGCCTAGATGATTCAGCATTTCAGAGCACCTCTGTTGAAGTTTCCTGAGTTCTGTATTCAGAACAATTTCAAGGAGACTGGCTAAGATGATCCAGGCTTACAGACTATTCCACTAAAGATTTGTGCATAGTCCTAAATTTTTCTCTGGATTCCCTTGAGATTGCCAGCATCCCCATTCAGCAGGAAGTAGCCTAGAGAATGACGCCCACATTCCCAAAACATGGATTATGGATGTTTGTGTTTATTTACAGTGTTGTTTATAGATTGTTATAGATAAGGGGGAAAGAATATTAGATTTGGAGTTCTTTTTGTTTTAAGAAGAGAAAAGAAGATATGTGGGACATTGTGTTGTTTCATTGTAAATAATTATCCCACCCACTGGTTGAATAAAAAGCGCTGATTGGCCAAAGGCAGGCAGGAAGTGTGGGTGGGGCTACCAGACTAAGGAAACTCTGAGAACAGGAAGCACAAAACAGAACACCAGAGAGAAGCCTGAAGAAGCAGAGGACAACTATGCTGCTCTGAGAAAATGTACTGAGCTGCATGGCTGAACAAGATAAGAGTCATGGGTTAGTTTAAGGGAAAAGAGTTAGCAAGTTATATGCCTGGGCCTGAGGCCAATCAGCCTAAAACTGTTGAAAGCATCTGTGCATCTCTGCAGGTCTGTGGGCCTAGACCTTGAGGCTAGTTTAGAAAGTCCAAGCCAGAAACCTCCTACTACAGTCTATATAGACTAAAATGTTCAATTCAATGTTTAATAACATCTACAGTAATATAAAACAGCTTTTGGGGTCAGGATATATGGGATAATATTGTTGTATACTGTAAAGTTTTGTTATTCATATTGGTTTAATAAAATGCTAATTGGTCAGTATCCAGGCAGTAAGTGTAGGTGGGGCAAATAGACTAGAAGAATTCTGGGAAGAGGAAAGGCAGAGCAGCAGTTGCCAGCCAGACATAGAGGAACCAAGATGAGAATGTTTTGCTAAGTAGAGGAAACAAGCCATGTGGCTAAACATAGTTAAGAATTATGGGTTAATTTAAGTGTATGAGCTAGATAGTAATATGCTTGAGCTATTGGCCCTGCAGTTAATATAATATTAAGCCTTCTAATCAATCATTTGGGAAGCAGTTGCTGGGTATTTGAGAGTTTCTGGAGAAACAGAAATTCCAACTACAAAGATAGATATGCTGGCCACCACTACCAAGCATTTACTAAAAACATTACTTCTTGACGTTGTCTTCTGGAAATCACAGACAAAAGGAACACTTCCAAATTCATCCTATGATGCCAGCATTAATAGTAAATCAATATAGTAGCCATAGGGGTACAGTATAAAAAAGGAAAACAACAGACAAATATCTTCCATGACCATACACATGAAAATCTTCAATGTGATGTTATCAAATCAGACTTAAAAATGTATGTCAAAATTTTTTCACCATGGCCAAATGAAGTACATCCCAGATATGCAAGCCAGATTGTAAATTAAAAGAATATCTACCAAAGTAACCTGCCAAGTTGACAAAATGTAGCAGAAAAATCACAGGATCATATTGGTTGATGTAGAAAAGCATTGGAAATTCTAATGTCCATTTCCAAAAATAATCCTTAGACAAATAGGCTGAAGAAAAATTCATTTTGATAAATAACACATATATACAGACATGTGCACATATTCCACACATATACACACTACAGCTGATATTCATAAAATAATGGACCTTGATATCAGGTAGAAGACAAGAATATATTTCTCATAATTCTAATTCAACATCAGCTGGAAGGCAAATAGAAACAGAAAAGAATAAAGCAATGGAGGTTAGGAAGGTATAAAATAAAATTGAATGCATTATTAGAGTCATGGTTATTTTGGTAGAAAGTCAGAGTTTGAAACTGGAAGTAGTTAACAAATACAACATTATTAGACAAGGGCATGATGGAAAGGTGAATTCTCCACAGATGTCACTAAACAATTAGAAGCTGAAATTTAGAAATGCCATTTTCAATGTCACTAGAGGCAAAACAAAATACTCGACTATAAATTGAAAAAAGAATATTCATAGACCCCTTGTGTGTAAACATATAAAGCACAACGAAAACAATTAAGGAAGAATTAAATAAATGAAATAAGAATGTCTGCCCATGGTTTGAAGGTCTCATTCTCATTGAGATGTCAATGTTTCCCACCTTCAGTTGGTGATGTAATGAAAACTCAATCAGAATTATAGTAAGTTATTTTTGTGGCTACCAATAAAGTATTCAAAAATTAAACAGAAATGTGGGAACATAAAGTCGAAATGATACTAAAGAAGAAATACATAATTGGAGGACTCAAGTTACATGACTTCAAAACTTACTATTAAGGTACAGTAATCACACTGGGGTCTTGATATAAATAAAGGAGTAGAGATACAGATTGATTAATGAGAGTGAAAGACATGGACTGATACAAATACAGCCCAAAGGCAATAGAAGTGAACAAATGGTATAATGGAAAAATTGGCTATAGGCCTAGACAGAAATATGAACACACTATGGGCTGGTAGGACAGCTCAAAATGTGAGGCCGCTTGCCATGAAGCTTGATAACTCAAGTTTATTCTCTAAAATTCACATGGGAGAAGAAGGTAACTGACTTCCTTGGCTCATTTTCTGATCTCTAGGTGTGTGTTCCTGGCATGTACACACATGCACAAAAATAAATAAATGTAAGAAAAAACAAAAACAAAAAACCCAAAACAAAACACCTAAATACATGACTCATGAAACTTCTATACAACTCAGGATTTGATCAATTATTTATATTTATTTGTGTGTGTGTGTGTGTGTGTGTGTGTGTGTGTGTGTGTATGTGTGTGTGTGTGTGTGTGATTGTGAGTACAGGTGCCCATGGAGGCCAAATGAGTGTTCAGGGTTCCCCAGAGCTGGTGTTACAGATTGTTGTAGGCAGCCTGACATGGGTGCTGGGCACTGAACCAGGGTCTGATGCAAGAGCTGTAAATGTTCTACTGAGCGGTATCTCCAGCCTGACAATGATAAAAGAATAATAATAATACATGCAAGTTACAATCCATACAAGATTTTTTAAAAATGTACTGCATCAGAAATTCAAAGCTTTATTTTAAAAAGGTATGATTAAGAAAATGCAATCCAAAAATTGGGGGGGGGGGGGAGAATTGCAAAACATATACTTGATAAAGGGCTTGGTTCTTAATACACAGAACATTTACACTGAGCTACAAAACAAGCAAACCAATTAAAAACATAAGCACAAGATCTAAAGAGATATCTCATTAAAGCAGATGGACAGAAGGCAAGTGAGCATATGAAAAGACATAGAGTCTCACTCATCATTTGGGAAATACTAATTAAAACAATGTGCTATCCATTTATCCATTAGAATGGCTTAAATAAAAAAAAAAATAAGTGATGGCAGCATTGATGGGGAAGATGTAGATGAAAGCGTTAGCTCTCATTCATTGCCAGTGGGACAGCATAGCTTTACAGCCACTTAGAAAGACAGTTTTCTAAATTATTTTCCCTTCCTTTTTCATTTCTTTCTAGTACTGAGATCAAACCAGGAACTCATACATAAGGACTCTAGCTTTGAGCTATACCAAGGATCCTAGTTTTTCAGTCTCTTATGAAGCTAAACATAGTCTTTATGATCCAGCAACTATGATCCTATGTATGTACCCAGCTGAACTAAAAGCTTATAACCATCTAAAAACTTGCAATGATTTTTTATAACAATGAAATGCAGAATATGATAAATTAATGCTCAACAAAAATCTTTAATGTAATATTGCCATTGAGGATGGTGAAGAAAAACTCTAACTTATGTGGCTCTGGGGAGGAAAATTCTAACTTACATAGAATCTGTTAGGAGAAGAGAGGTAAAATGAAGTATAAATGAGATTCTCCCCTAGCTGACCAAAGCCATTCCCAACAGTAAATTAATATTCTGAAAACATCATATATATGAGATTATACACTTAAGGATATTAATGGCACTACAGAGCCAGGGGCCTTATTGGAAGAGTGGAAAGTTAATTATGCAGGGGAAGAAGGCTGTGGCTAAGACTGGCAAGGTCAGTATGCAGCCCGTTTAGCTTAGTACTGGCATAGTGTGGTTTGAATGTAATGTGTTGTGGTGCTCTTTGGGAAAGTTGCGCAATCTTTAGGAGGTGGCATCTAGCTGGGTGAGCGAGTCACTGGGGAAGAAGCTTAAAATTTTATAACATAGCTCCACTACCTGTTTACTCTGCCTCTGGAGTGGGGTACAATGTGACCAGTTTGCCTCCTGCTTCTTTGCCATATATTTTTTCCTGTCATCATAGAATATCTCCCTGTAACTGTAAGGCAAAATCAATTATTCCTCCTTATAGTTTCTAATTCTTGTTGGGTCACAGCGATGAGAAAAATAGTGGCTAGAGATGGTTACAGAAAAACATTCATGCAATGCATATATAGATGCAACATAACGTATGCACATCCATTTCCATGTGCCAGTGACTGAGGAAGTCTTGCACATAATGATATTTCATCATGAAAATCCAACAGCAATGGATATGCCTAGGGCTTAGTACCATTCCCTAATCAGTGGAGCCAAAATGGCCAATTATAGTATAAGAGTAGGAAATGCATGTAGTATCTATCTTATCTATTATCTATCTATCTATCTATCTATCTATCTATCTATCTATCTATCAATCATCTATCTATCCATCCATCCATCCGTCTATCTAATCTATCATCTCTATATCAATTTATTTATGGAGAATACAAAGAAGTACTTAAAATATAGCACAACAAACAAGCAAAATCTCACAAGAGCTGTGTTGAAGGAGACATATATAGTAGATTGCTGAATTATAGCTCTCTGTGGTCAAATATTTGAGCAATAAAATAATCAGAATAATATTAGATCATGATCCAAAGTTTAAAATACATATCATGAGACCATGCTGACATAAATAATTTAACAACTAAATAAATGGAAACTAGAGATATAGCTTCCATTAAGAAGAATTCCAAATGCTATTTATAGGTAATCCACCCTCAAGTGGATGAGTCATGACTCCACACTGTTTAAATGTGAGCAGCTTGCTTCTTTGAACAGAGAACAGTATGGAAAGAGAGAAAATAAATAACTATATAATGAAGAATACTGATGACTTCCAGGTGATAAAGCCAACATTAACAGGGTTGAAAGTTATGCATGTTCGCTTTGAGTTCTTCCTTCCTAAAAACTTATAATTTCAGTCCAATCATAAGGAGTGTATTACTTATCAATTGAGGGACTTTTTTACAAAATATTGAGCCAATATTTAAAATTGACAAGATCATAAAACATGAAGGAAGTCTGAGAAAATGGGGACCCAAGAGGAGCCTCAGGAGCTATCACAACTGAGTACAATGTGATAAAATTAATATGCATATATATATACATATATGTGATAGATAGACAGACAGACAGACAGACAGACAGACAGGTACATAGGTACATAGGTACATAGGTAAATAGCCAGGCCTGATGGCCAGGTTCATACTTTCCTGTAATCCCAGACACTAGGGAGTGTGAGGCAGAAGACTGCCAAGAATTCAAGGCTTGTCTGGGCTACAGGATGGGTTTACAGCCAACTTGAGACACCATCTCAAAGGAAAATAAAAAGATGTGGGGGTGTGCTCAGGCTGGGGCTGTAGCCCAGTAGCAGAGAAGCTGTGGGTTTTATCCCCAGAATTTCCCCACCCTTAATTTACTGAAAGTAAAAACAGACCAAACAGGAGGCCACCTTTCCAGAGTTCTCCTCGGAAAGAGCTCCTACAGAAGTATATGACTATAATTAGGCCTATTTTCCTTGATGAAACTCCAACAATAAGAATGAAGTCAGATAATCCTATGTAATAATTTGTATAGTATCTAATGTCACTTCGGAGCCTTGCACTGACTACAAAGGGGCATGCGAGAGTGTCACCAGCATTTGTGACTTTCTGCTTCCTGACCGATAACCCAGTGTAACCAGCTGCTACGTGTTCTTCCCTCTGTGCCTCCCTAACCATGCTGGTGTGCACTACCAAAGTGTGAGACAAAATACACATCACCTCCTCAAGTTAACCTTAGTCAGTTCCTTCATTGTAGCAATGAGAAAAGTAATAAAATTCATCTAATCTAGCATTGTAGTTTTCAACTGCTCTTCATGTGTTTCTGTCTGTCCAACCAACATCCAAATTCAAGTTAGCTCCCTAATCGTCCAGGCTTCATACCTAATTCATAGCAAGGGAAACAGAGATTGTGTATAACAGATATTGAAAGGAATAGAGGCAGGATTATATTTCTTATTGGATAAGGATGAAGAAGAGCAATGATGTGGCACAATGATTCTGAGGTATAGATCCAGGGAACACACAAAGGCCAGTCTCTGGGGTAAAGTGAGGCAGAGTTTGGAAGACAGTAGAACAGGATCCAGAACTGCCAACTGAAAATTGGCATTGTAAACATCCCAGGCTTCTTTTTGTCCTACTAACAAATTTTGTGATTTTATCATGTATCACATCAAATCAAAGTTTGGCTTTAAGGGGAGTATATAAA
Organism: Phyllotis vaccarum; assembly: GCA_033318265.1. Classification (NCBI taxonomy): domain Eukaryota; kingdom Metazoa; phylum Chordata; class Mammalia; order Rodentia; family Cricetidae; genus Phyllotis; species Phyllotis vaccarum. The sequence goes on from JARWLC010000011.1 coordinate 6,546,690, forward strand.
TACTTAGGGACATGTGTGTGTGTGTGTGTGTGTGTGTGTGTGTGTGTGTGTGTGTGTTTTGTATGTGTGTGTCCTGTATGTTCATATGTTGTATAGGTATGCATAAGGCCAGAAATCAATCTCCAGTGTTGTTTTGCAAGAATCCACCCACCTTGTTTTAGGAGACAGGGTCTCTAATTGGCTGGAGTTTACTAAATTGGCCAGGCAGGCTAGCCAGTCAGATGCAGGGATCCCTTTGTGCCTGCCTCCCCAGTGCTGGACCACAGGCACTTCCCATCACATGTGGCTTTTTAATACGGTTTCTGGGGAACAAATTCAAGTCCTCATGTTTACAAGGCAACCTTTCATCTTTGCAGTTTCAAACCTCCTATTTGAAGAGACAAAGCTTTACTTAGTTAAACTCCTGAGTATAATGCCCAACTCTGGTATACCACAGGGGTAGGTCCTCCTCATGTTAATGAACCTCTTGGAAAAAAAAAAAGGGTCAGTCAATAAAATGTCTGTTGTGCAATCATGAAGACCTAAGTTCAGTCCTTAGCACCCAAATTTTAAAAAGTCATGTATGGCTATGGTACACATCTATTTCCTCAGTGCTGTGAGTAGAAAGTTGAACAGGGGGAGACACAGATAGTCTTGGGGACTTGGTGGCTAGCCAGTCTAACTAAATCAGTGAGCTCCAGGTTCGTGGAGGGACATTGTCTCAAAAATGGTGAAGACACTGATAAAAATACCCAATAACCACTGCTTTCCTCCACATGCACACATATGCACACATATTAACACATATACACATAAAAAAGGAGGAGGAAGAAGAAGATTGATAGAGGTGGTTATGGTTGTCATTGTGGCCTTGTGTGAAATGCAGAACCAGGCTATTTCCTGGCATTTGAAAATGATTCCTATGCTGTTGCTGCTATCAATGGGATCTTATGAAAGACCCTAGAGAAATTCTTGGATAACTGTACTGAATTTATCTTTGCAAACTCTCCACATTTTTGCTCAGTGTATATTTGTTCAAACCTACGAGGTGTTAAGTACTGTTTCCCTAAAAGGACCTACTATAGGAAGCAGATGGTCCAGGAAGAGGTCAAGCCTTTAATGTTATATCAGGGATTCCCAATGCACTACATGAGTCAGGGCTCCTCTCATGGTGGAATGAAGAATCGTCTCATATGCCATAAACAGGACAAATCCAATGGACACTGAGGTGTGAGCAGTCTCAAACTTCTTTATTTTACTGTCTCTGTTTCTCTTCCCTCTCTGTCTGTCTCTGTCTCTCTCAGTATCTCTCTCCCCCTCCCCGTTTGTGTGTGTGTGTGTCTCCTATCTGTATGCATGTAGGTATGGATATATAATGCATGTTCACATGTGTGATTGTTCATGTGTTTGCCCACAGAATGTATGTGGAGGTCAGGGGTCAACCTTAGCTGTCAGTATTTGCTTTCTCCCTTGTTTGACATGGGTTCTCTTGTCTACTGCATCACCAGGCTAACTGTCCCATGACCTTAGGAGTGCTGAGGTACAGGTGTGTGCATTACACCCAGCTTCCATTAGTTCTGGGAATCTAAACTCAGGTCTTCAAGCTTGTGTGGCAAGGACTTTGCACATGAACTGTCTCCCAGTTCCCCAGCCTGCATTTTCAGCCTTGTTTTCAACACCTTCTTTTAGAATTTATTGAATCAGTTCTTCAGGCCAAGAGTCTTTATAGAAAGCTGGCACTTGCAACTGATGACATCAGTCTGGTTTATGTAGACAGAAAGCCTCCCCAGTCCAGGAGTACCTTTGCTACTCTTTATAACTCCAGGGAAGTAAACATGGGGAGTCTGGGATTACAATCAGGTTTCTCAGGGCATTAATTATGTCATGGGAAGTCAACACTAGCCCATTTGTTATGAGCTAAAGCTAACATACTTGAAATTTACAGTTGGGAATTTAAATCATTTTAGAATGTAAGAACATTCCTTTTTTTGTTCTTCGGCTTTCAGGAAAAGAATATTAAGGGCAAAAAAAAGCTTAGTATACTATGACTGTCCATTTCTAGTAGTTTTTTAAATATTTTATATATATATATCTCATATCCAGTTTCAGGAGAGCCTAGTGTTTAACAAAATGTATTAACCAAGGAGGATTTAATCAGGAATTTGGAATTTGACATGCTGACATCTATTGTCTTTAACACATTCTGTAAAAAGTTAGGGAAGTAGATTCATGGACACATGTGTATAATTGTGTTGAAAAAATAGTTTTGAAATATATTTGTGTTACGCAGCTAGGCAACCAGAAAGCAGTAACACACAGGAAGTGTGTGGCTATGTGCTTCCAGCCAAATTACCAGAATCATAAATCTCTTGTTTTCTTCATGCGAATTCCCTCTGTGTCAAAGAATAATACATAAAAGAACTAAAGCCTTTTGAGCAGAGAGGGCTCACTTTTGACTGGCTTCTCCCCACAGTGCTTTTATTTTATTTCCTTAGTCTTTCCCACAGAGTATAAGTAGTGGGAAGGACCTAGGAAGAAAAGAAATCAGTGCATTGTAAGCTATTAAATTTTTCAAAGAAAAAAAACTATATATATATATATATATATATATATATATTTTAAGGGAGTAAGGAAGAATAACAGGAAATGAAGAGTCGATCTTTGCCTCATTGTGAGGTGACTGTATGAACTATGTCTCATTTTTTAAAAATTCAGTAAATAGACCAGCTTTGAAGAAAACTATTTCAATAAAATAGCTATTATTATATTGTAACCCAAATCCAATGATCCATAGTAAATACTGTTTGTATTATTACTATAATCCAACAATATCCTCCTGATTTTTCAAAATCTATAGCATTGAACAGCCCATGATTTATATTGCCCTTTAAAACCCTTTTTAAAGCCTGAACTCAACAATTGCCTTTATGAATCTGAGCAGAGAGACTCCCATTACTGAACATCACCCAGGCATTTTAACCAATACATGTTCTCAACAGAAATGGCTGAATCTTAGTGCTCAGTTGTTTATAATTAAAAAAATATTTCCACACTGGTGTGAAGAAAGGAGAAAGAAGAAATAGAAGACTGGAGTGAAGAAATGGTAGTGGTTAGGGGAGAAGCAGAGAGAAACGACCAATAGGTGGCATGTCGCTTCTGTTTGAGTTCCAGAAAGTACAAGTAATGGGAAGAGGCAGTGATTGAGAGCCCAAGAATCCCAGGGACAACTGAGCTGATTGACACCGAGTGAGGACTCTGTTAGAACGTGGTCATCATACAGTACAGGTGGGATGGGGGGTGTATCTGTAGGAGTTGGGAGTCATAATTTTATCTGTGCCAGGGCCACTGTACCCCAATTACTCAAGCTTCTCCATGCCACTTTTCAGTTCTTGGGACGCTGGCTGCTCTGATGCTGGACAATCTAAGAAAGAATATTTCAAAAGTTTTTACCCAGAATTCCTTATACCTTGTATCCCAGGGCTGATTTTAACTACAAATCTGATATAGTAGGATATTTATTTACTTACTTATTTTTTGTAGTAAAAAGGGGGGGCAGAAATATAGATATTTAAGTCAAAACTCCAAAAAGTGATTAAATATTTTTAAAATATTTTTATTTTTTTTATAAAAAATTATATATAATTATTTTATATATAATTATTATATATTACACACCTATCAAGTAAGCCAAGCACAGTGTCCTAGTCACTGTTCTACTGCTGTGAAGAGACATCATGACCAAAGCCAATCTTGTAAGAGAAAATATTAATCATGCGCTGGCTTAGAGTTTCAAGGTTTAGTCCATTATCATCATGGTGGGGAGGATGATGGTGGCACATAGGCAGACATGGTGCTGAAGAAGTAGCTCAGAGTCCTACATTCTGGTCCATAGGCAGAGAGAGTAGGGAGAATGGAGGATGGGAGGGAGGGAGAGAGGGAGAGAGAGGGAGAGAGAGAGAGAGAGAGAGAGAGAGAGAGAGAGAGAGAGAGAGAGAGAGAGAGAGAGAGAGAGAGAGAGAGAGTGTCTGGGCCTGACATAGACTTTTGAAACCTCAAAGCCCACCCCCAGTGACATACTTCCTCCAATAAGGCCACACCTCTTAAGCCTTCTAATTCTTTCGAAGAGTTTCACTCCCTGGTAACTAAGCATTTAAATATTTGAGCCTTTGGGCCATTATTATTCAAACCACCAAATAGAGATCAAAATTATTTTTAAAAAGTCCACCTGTTCTGAACATGCTGACTTTCCCATTATTATTTCCTAAACAATGAATGCACTGTACCAACTATTTACATAAGCAGTGTATAGACTTATGTTAGGATGATGTGTAGGCTATAGTAAAAACTATGGCATACACATACATGCATGTACTCATGCATGCATACACATGTATATTTACTTATTGGCTACACTTCTTACAAGGATCCCAGTCTTGCCCTTCATCAACACTTGATATATTTTTGTGTTTGTTTTTTGAGAGTAGCCATCCAATTGCGTGTGAGAGAGCACCTAATTGTGGTTTTAATCTTCATTTCTTTAACCCAAATAACTCATTTCTGAAAAGAATGTGCTTTATTCTATTCTGGAGTGATATGTCAGCATAAATGAGATTCATAACTTGTACACAGTTATTCATGATTAGCATCTGTACTGTCATTGTATCTTTGTTATGAAGCTGAGGTGTACACAATGCATACATTTTCTACACATAGGAAACCAAAACCAATGTCAGATTTGACACATCAGTAGTTTCTAGGAGTGCTTTAAAGAGTGACAATAAATTATAAGAATAACCCACCTCTCTGGTGACTTATTAGAAACAAGAATATTTTCCATGTCAAAGAGAGATTGGCATAAATGAGCTCTTCTGGATCATTCCTGGAAGTTAGGGTACAAGGATATGATATATTACTTAAATAATAGGTAAAAATCTGTTTTATGATTTGAACATGAGGGGTTCTCAGAACAGGTTCATGGTTTTAGACATGTGGTCCTGAGAGGGTAGAGCTATTTAAAGGTGACTGGACCACAAGGGCTCTAATTTCAACACTGTGTTAATCCATTGTCGAATCTACACTAAATGGGCTGTTAGAAGCTGCACCTGATTGGAGCACAGATACTGAGATTCCATCATTAAGTTTTGGTATATCAGATATGCTGGGTAAGAAGATAGGATGTCCACTTAAATTATAATTTCAGATAAACAACATTTTAATTTAGGTATGGTTTGGGAAATATTTAAGGCAGACTCCCACTAGTTCACTTTTTGTTTTGGTGAAATCAAATTCATATGGATGTCCTGCAGTTTTATTTAACTAACTGACAGTATAGTCATACTTTGAGAGCATGAGCCCAGGAAATGGGCATAAGTTGGTTTGATGTCTACAGTCATCTCAAATGGATTAGTCACAAAGCATTGTATATGACTTCTATGTTCTTGTGTTTAGAACATTGATCTACCTATTGAATACAAATAATAATCATTTTTTCTCAAGGATAGCCAGAGCTAGATGAACAAGTGCCTGGGAATACTATTAAGTTGTTTTTTTTTTTTTTTTTGTATCATCCAATCCTTAATCATTTATTTAATGAATGTAGACGCTGTTTCACTTTAATACAAAATTAAGGCTCATATTAACATATTAGAAACTAACTCAGTTTAGTTTGATTAAATTGGCATCTGTTTGGCACTGAAACTTCATCTGACCCAACACTGAGTACTGGTGAAAAGGTGGATAATAGTATGACTCCTGGCACATAGTAGGCACTTTTATCTGTTATCCTTAAAATATTTGTGTATGAATAAAGGGTCTTTCCATAAATTCTTTGGAGTTTGATAAACATCATGTAATCATAATTGAGGATCTGAGAGATGCCTTTGTCTGATTTCATAATTTTACAGATAAGAAAACTGGCTGAATAGATGAATAATATACTCAAGTCTTCTTGGTAGTTTGGCTCACAGTCTGGAGTACTCACTGCTCTGTGCTGTGATGCTGTCTGATAGAGAATGATACCATACTCTAGAACTCTATATCACTGATAAAATGCATAGAATGGTTAATATGCATAGAAAAGTTTGAGACAGGAGCAAAAAAAAAAAAAATGTAGCTGCTGTGGAAGACATTTACCTAGCATATTCAGGACCCTGGGTTTGACCTCTATAACCTGAGATGCAAAAGAGTACCAGATAACTTAAGTACAGATGAAAGTGGTAGGTTACTATTATTAAAAATCATGGGAAAACAGGCATTGAATGTATAAACCAACAACAGTGGTTTCTTCCCCTAGCAAACTCCACTCAGCTCACAAAGAGAAATCCCAAGAGATGTTTCTAGAACAAGTTCCAGTAGACGCCCATTTCCAGTTGTGAAATAACTCAAGGAGTATCCAAGAATCTTTGGAAAATAGTAAGATGCTATGTGGATTCAAATCACAAACGCTTATTAAAACAGCATGTCCAAGGAAACAGAAACAACAGAAAGGTCACGTTGAGTAAATATTTCCATGAGGTGGCCCCATTCCCTGTTTTCCTTCTTGAACAAAAGAGGTGAATGGATGTAAGGAAGTTAACTTTTTATGGCAGTTAAAACCTTTAACTTACAACTCATTGTTCTACACATGTTCTTATGGTTTTTGGCAGCTTGGACGTGTTGGCACACATCTGAGCTGACCTCCTTTGGCTACAGTTTTCTCACAGTCTGTTCAGCATTGGAGACTAAATATTTCTGACAGAGCTTAAGGAGGCAGTTGCTTTAAGTGGGTTTACAATTTACATTCTTATTAAAGCTGGGGTTCAACATTACTGATGTTATCACTCCAGTTTTAGACTGTGAATAAATCTGATCTGAAAGTCATGTGGGGTTCTGGACATGTAACATCTGAGATGTACACTGAAATTGGTACGATGCAGATTTCAAATGTTTGTTTTTAAATGTTTTTGCTCATGAGTTTGGTTTAAGATATTAGGGTCTAGATACGATTTGAATTTGTGGAATAAAATAAAGATGTAATGAATAATATGAAGCAAACAAAATTCTAGAAGGCTATTCTAATTGTTAGACAAATAGAAGAATAAATAAGCAAATATTAAACACTGATAGCATGTCAAAGTGTGGTTTAGTCATAGCATATCATACTAGAAGGTCCTTATTAAGCATGTATCCTAATGGTGTACATTTGTGTGAAATCTATGCTTTGTTTTTCTTGACTATAAAATGGGAATAATCATGCTGCTTGTGACATTTCTGTGTCAGAAGGATGGAATGAAATACTAGATTAAAAGATTTTAGAACTGGGTTTGGCACACAACAATTATTCAAATGACAAGTGAAACATATTTATAGAGGATTCAAAGGATTCATTTTCAGTATTATCATCTTTACCATATTGTTTCATATTTTCTAATAAATTAAATTATTTTGATGCTATTTCTACATGAATTTAGCATCTTAGCCATTTCATTTTCTTGCCTATAATAAAATACATTACACAAGTACAACACACACACACAACATACACATACACACATACACACACAACACATACACTCACACATGTCAGAATGACCAAGATAAAAAATATTGATGACAGCTTATATTGGAGAGGCTGTGGAGTAAGGGGAACTAGTACAGCCACTCTGGAAATCAGTATGGCAGTTTCTCAGAAAATTGGGAATCAGCCTACCTCAGGAACCAGCAATACCACTCTTGGGCATATACCTAAAAAATACTCAACCACACCACAAGGACACTTGCTCAACTATGTTAATAGCAGCATTATTTGTAATGGCCAAAACCTGGAAATGATGTAGATGCCGATAAACTGAAAAACAATGTGGTACATTTGCACAATGCAGTATTACACAGCAGATAAAAATATGACATCTTGAAATGTGCAGACTAATGGATAGAAGTAGGAAAAAAAAATCCTGAGTGAGGTAACCCAGACCCAGAAAGACAAACATAGTATGTACTCACTTATAAGTGGATATTAGACGTAAATCAATGGACAAATAGGCTACAATCAACAACCCCAGAGACTCAAGGTAACGAGAAGGAACCTAAGAGAGACATCGACTGATCCCTGGGAAAGGGAAATAGATAAGATCTCCTGAGTAAATTGGGAGCATGATGGGGGGGGGGGGAATAAAGTAAGGGATTGTGGGAAGAGAACATGAGGGAATGGGATTGTTGAGTTAAGGGAGGGACAGAGGGGGAGAGCAAAGAAAAAGATATCTTGATAGAGGGAGCCATTTGGGGGTTAGGAAGAAACCTTGTGCTAGGGAAATTTTCAGGAATCTACAGGATGTCCCCAGCTAATACTCACTCTAAGTAACAGTGGAGAGGGTGCCTGAGCTGGCTTTCTCCTGTAATCAAAAGCATGTGCACATATGAGGTAATCATTAAAACTGAAAGGATACAGTCTGATTCAGGAGTCCCCTTTCAACAGCAGGCCCTAGTTCCATCGCTGGTACAGCTCTGATCCTAACTCCTCCTTACAGAATCCATCCCACCATGCTAGAGATGCCTGTAACCCGAGACAAGGAACAACTAAAATACTCTAAGACAAGGTTCAGACAATGCTTATATACTTTCTCAACAGGAGGTAACAACCAATACAGGTTCACTGTCAAATACTAGAAGTGCAGGACCTGGGTACACAAGTACACACACACACACACACACACACACACACACACACACACATTTTTGTAGTGATGAGTCTTGTGTGTGCTAGACAAGTATTCTACCATGAGCTGTAGCTCCAGCCCCACATATACATTTAAAATCACCTGTGCTACTTCCTGAGCCTTTTCTGTTCATCACAAGAAAATATCCAGTTCTCAGGAATCTGCATAGATCTCGGCACTCAATAAAATAAGAATTGGGATGTGGTAGTCGAAGCTTGATGAAACAATTTCAGAGATAGTTTAGACTTCACGACACAAGGTCCTCAGAAGCACCCCACCCTCACAGAACCCCTAATCCAGGACAGCTTTCAGGTTGTTATCTGCATCTAGCTAAGAATGGGGAGGGGACAAGACCACACACATGTCACATGTGCAGATCCCAGAAGAGTACAGACTTAAAAAAAAAAAGTAAATTCATTGGAATGTGTCAGTACTGGGCAAGCTATTAAGACAGCCAGCCCAATCAAAATAAAAAGGAAAAAAAATAGAATCTGTAACGAGCATATAACCTAATTTCCTTTACTCCAAATGACCAGATTTTTGGGTTTATATAAAAGCATGTTCTTCTTCTGTGTGTTGTCATTCTCCCTCCTTCCTCTTCCCTCTGCCTACCTCGCACCCACTTTCCACAAGTAAACAAAGAACCTATATTAGGAGAAATCAGTAAATTTGTATCTAAAAACAGATATTTAATTGCTTAAACAGGCATCTTTTTCTCTGTGGTTTTTCACATTTGAAGAACAAGTTTGAACTCTTCCTCGCTGAACACATATAATTAATCTGTGGAATTTAATCCAGTGAGAGTTTTGAGGGCATTTTATTTTGAGTAACAATAGGAACGTACCTGAAACTGGCAAAATAGCTTTGGCTATTGACTTAAATGGAAGGACTGCGCCTGTCTTCTCATTCCTTCTGATTTTCCTAAGTCCCTTCCCTGAGCAAGGTCCTTTTGCGTATAAAAGCATGAGGGGAGACTTGGCCTTCCCATTTGACCTGGAGAAAGCTCCCTAGATGTCAGCTATCCTTCAAGGCTTGAGGGGCAGCAAGTGGGTGAGATCCAGGCTCTTCCTCAGAGCCTGACTGCATTCCAGCTGGGGAGGAAACAGGCTTCCGGACAGGCAGCTGTAGTACAGTGAAATGACTGCCGGGACACCATAACCAGGGTGTTTGAGAGCCCTGAAAGGGAGGCAGCACGTGCCAGCTCTGGGAAACTTTCACTTGATTCTGTCAGCAACAGGAAGCCCTTAGACACTTGGAAGCAGGGGAGGAGGGGGAACCACACTTGTCTTTTTTGAAGTTCACTCAGCTGCAACTTCAGGAAGTGCTAGAGTTGGAAAGGAAGGTGACAGTGAGCTTTGTAGACTCTGCCAGAGCTTCCTAGAAGGAACAATTATTAAGATCAGAGTGAGGGCCCAGTAGGATCCAACTCAGGTGTTTCCAGGGCCCAAGTGACGGGACAGAATGGCCATTAAGCACGGTGGCGAGGCGCAGGTGGTAAACAAGTGGCAGTTTCCCAGCCCAGCCCTGATGCTCTTTCTATTTACTGTCCATCATCGGCGGTTTAGCTCCTTCCCTAAGCAAACCCACACATACAATGGCTAATATGCATTTAAGGCTCTTCTCTACCCAAAAGAGTTGGGAATGGATTTCTCCTGTCCACTCCTCAAAAATTGCAGAGCCAGACAGCAACTGGCCGTTTGAGATGTTATCTTAGGGCAATATAGGTCCCTCAGACTCGAAATGTCCAAATTAAAGCACAAAGTCTGATTGTCTGCTTGGAATTAAATAGAATAAATGGTCAAATGACACATCCAATATGCTAGAAACCTAGGAGTGACACGTGGCCTCTCTTTTCTCAGCCTCCTCTTCGACTTCCTCTACTCGAAACCCCAAGATTCAAATTTCTAACTATCATTTGACCCTGCCCACTTATCGTCAATCCCACTGCTGTTTTCCTTTTCCACATGATGTCATTTCTGGCTTGAATGTCTTTAATAGTCTCCCAAATGTCTTCCCCAATTCACAACTGTCTTCTCAAATGTGTCCTCCCAGGGCCAGGGTGAACTCTTGAAATGCAAACTTCTCTGTGGCTTTCTGATTACAATCCTGAGTAGGATTGCTCAGAGGATAGGAATGCTAAGTCTTTGAGGTGGCCTTGAATGTATTCTTTATGCCTTCTTGTTCTAGATAACTTCTACATTGTTCCAACCTCACATTGAATCTTCTGGAACTCTTCTGTGGGCTTGCCTAACTAGATCTGAGACCTGTACAAGCACTATGTACTTTTCTATCTTATTCTGAGCACAGAAGTGATTCTGCGTTTTTGTTATGTCATTAATGCTTTTGACTACATTAAACAGCTTCATGAAGCTTGAGCTGTGTCTGTTAGTTCCCACTACTGAATATTCCTCCTCTAGCACAAAGTTCAGTACTCTATATGCTCAATAAATATCTGAATAATGAAAATAGACTAAAGGAGTATTTTGGTTTTCAATGTAGAAAAACAAGACGTAAAAAAAAAAGTTATCCTTTGAAGTTGAGAATAGGGTTAGACATTCAGAAAAATCAAATGTACAGATTTTTGTGAGTGGTGCTGTGTGTGTGTGTATGTGATGTGTGTGTATGGTGTGTGTGGTGTGTGGTGTGTATGTGTGTGGTGTGTGTGTAGTGTGTGTGGTGTGTGTGTGTGTAGTGTGTGTGGTATGTGTGTGTGTCTAGTGTGTGAGTGTGTCATGTGTGTGTGGTGTATATGGTGTGTGGTGTGTATGTGTATGGTGTGTGCATGTGTGTATGGTGTGTGTGTATTGTGTGGGTGTGTCAAGTGTGTGTGTATGTGTGTGTGTGATGTGTGGTGTGTGGTGTGTGTGTCATGTATATGAGTGTATGTGGTGTGTGTGGTGTGTATGGTGTGTGGTGTGTGTGTGAATGTTGTGTGCATGTGTGTATGGTGTGTGTGTTGTGTGGATGTGTCGAGTGTGTGTGTATGTGTGTGTGTGATGTGTGGTGTGTGTATCATGTGTGTGTGTCATGTGTATGTGTGTGTGGTATGTGTGTGTGTGTTGTAAATGGTGTGTGGTGTGTGTGTGTGTGTGTATGGTGTGTGTGTTGTGTGGGTGTGTTGAGTGTGTATGTATGTGTGTGTGTGTGTGGTGTGTGTATGGTGTATGTGGTATGTGTGTGTTTGGTGTGTGTGTGTGTGTGTGTGTGTGTGTGTGTGCTGACCAGATAATAAACTCCAGGGATCTATTGTTGCCTTCCCAGAACTGGGATTTCAAGTATCACCACACAAAGATTTTTTTTAAGCAGGGATATGTTCTTGAAAGCATGCCTTGTGAAGGTGGGTATACAGAAGGGTTGAAGCCTCAGCTACTTGGAGAAAATAACAGCCAGATAAGGGACTCTGAAATAGTGAAGTGTGAGGCAAGTGAGGATGTGACCTGGCAGGTGCATGCTGTACTTTAGTGTCAAAACCCTAGAGAGAGAGAAAATGTCCGCTCAGCAAAAACCAAACCCTCTTCGAGTGCCACTGGCCAGCCTGGAGAGCTGGTAAACATCTTAGAGAATGCTGCCACAGGAGGTCAAAGATCAAGGTAAGCAAAGCCATGCTAACAACAGGACATGGAACAAAGAGGGTGACTGTGGAGAGAAGCAGAGGGGCTCAGAGAGGCAGCTGTCCAGGGAGAAGAGGGTGTTAGAGCTGGAAATGCTTCTGAGAGTTCAAGTTCAGCCACTGAGTGTGGCTGCCAAACCTGGCATCAGTAACCTTAGCCAGAGGAGTTTAATTGCGAAGCTCCGTGAAGAGTCGTGTCTAGCTCAGTCTTGGGTCTCTGTCAGACTCAGGGTTCTCAACTGTTTCTGACCTTGGGTAATTCAAGCTCCCCTTTAAAAAGCATGCATATCCCAGATTGAATTGTTTAAAAGGAAAATAAAATGGAAAATGTAGCTACGATAAAATAAAAGTAAGGGCAATTTCACATCTGCTTTATGTGATCTTAATTTGAATCACCAATAGCTGTTAGAGATAACATAAGACTCTTCCTTCTATAGATACAAATACAGCAGAGGGCTGTTAGGGGTTTACCTGGATCAACAGCCAGATAGATATCTGATAGATGTCTATTCTAGTCTGAGCATCAGTTATCTGTCCCTCAGTAAGCCTACTCAATGATATAACAGTAATAATATCACCTCACACACACACACACACACACACACACACACACACACACACACACACACACACAAGTTCCTGTTAATGGCACCTCAAAAGCACAATGATTGTTGGAATTACATAAGGCTAGACCCTATTCTGCACCTGTAAAGAGGTTTTCTAGAAGGCAGCCTATAAATGAGCTCACATGGCTCCAATCTGTACCTGAGGGTCTCTCTAGCAGAAGCAGAACTTCATCTTTAGGGAGAAAATATTTCTTCTGGATATTTTTCATGAGTCTTCTGCTTTTTGCTAATGGTCCATGCAATCAATATGCCCCTGCCAGTCATGTGGCTGCCTCCTGTTGGCCAGACACATGAGAGGGTGGGTCAGCAGGGCACTTCTTGAATATCACTAGTGCTTAATACTCCACAACTTGTGACTACCCCTTAAAAATTACTAACTCCAAAGGTTTCTAAATGGATGCTATCTACACAGTCTTATTTTCTCTCTGAAAAATCCTGTATATGACCAGAAATACTAATTTTTAGAAGCAAGTGGTTTTAATCTCTGAACAACACAACAGTTTGTTGTCTGAGGGTGTGAGTACTGTATACTTATAAAGATTAGCTATAAGGTTACAGTACCCCTGAAAGGCTTAAAGGGGAGCCACTTAGTGGATTTAATTCTTGTCTAAATTCAAACATCTATTGTCACAGAATGCACTTGAACTTGGGTATATCTTGCTATAAAACTTCTTGAAAAGTACTGCATAGCTTCAGGAAACCATTTACAATAAGTTAATTCACTCATTTTACTATATACTCGTGTCAGTCCAGGACAAAGGGAGTCTCATACAGTCAGATGTGTATACTCCTTCCTTCTGTCGTTCCACATGAAGCCTCAGTCCCCTCGGACAGCCTATCTCCTCACCTCCTGGCATACACATTGTGTGTCATCTGGAAACTTTTGGGTCCAGTTTCTGAGTTACTTGTCTGACATTACACAATGACTCCTGATTTCCTGTTACATCTTCCAAGCTATTTTTTTCATAAAAAGACTCAGAACAGTGTATGTTAGCATACTTTATCTTCCATTTATGAAAGTTTTCATGTTGAAAACTCCAGCACAGTCCATGGTTACATGCTGTCTTTTCAGAAGAATATCTGCTTACCTTTAATCCATTACCTGAATCTGGACTATGCTAAACTTAATTGTTATATGGAGTCACCTGTGGAGAGTTTAATGGAAAATCTGGGCAGGAAATTAGTAGCATATGATCAGCTTGAGTAACACTAAGTTTGTTTATCCAAGGCCCTTCAAGAAGAGTGGACTGTAGTTTTAAGATATGACTTGTTTTCCATATCTGCACAGAACCATGTCTCTAGTTAACTGGGCATTTAATTTTCCACTTACTCATTTTTTCCCCTTGCAGATAGCTCTTTGGCTATTCAGTATGTGCATAATGCAGAGAAGAATAATTATAGGAAAGAGGACATAGAAAATGTCATAATTAAACCATGCATTTTCAAAATATACTCAATATACCCAAAACATCTTGATTGCTATAATCAGGTAGACTGGGGGTCTGGCAAATATTATTCTGAAAATAAGTCAGAAGCAGAGGGGCAGATTTCAGAATTACCCTAGAACTCAAAACTCAATAAATTTACCACTTATTACTTATTAGAGATCAGATATAAATGAACATGGATTGATTTATGGAACAGTAGGGCATCCCACAGGACCTTCTAGAACACATGTATTTGTCTCTGGCTTGAACTCTCATTAATTAAGGTTTCTGTATATACCAGTGCTAAGAACTGCAGATACTGATTACCAGGAAATGTGATTTAAACTTTTAGGTTATGGTTTGAAGATTTACAGTTTAGTGCACACACATTTGCAAAGTCAGAGAAAGTAGAACACCCATGTGAGAGACTTTTATGAGTTAACACTTACTATTTATAACCACAGAGACTGTTTGTGGAAAACCAAGAAAGGAGATAGAAGTAAGTTTAAGAGCAAAAGATCCAAGCTGTGTGACATAGACTTGAAGAACCATAATCTTTTCTGTTTCATTTTGAACTTTGTGGTGTTGGAAGTTTCTATGCAAATGTTTAATTTTGTTCCTTATCTAACTAACAAACTTGGAGAGAGTGAGCCCTGGGTCTACTGAGTGGAAGGCTGCTGGAAATAAGCAAGAAACAAGAAAGCTAATTTTTATGGCTACAAAAAATTAACTAGAGAATTAAAGCTTAATATAGTTTCATTCTCTGGAGAGCTCTGCCTGATTGCAGACAGTTTAAAAGCTAGATTCAGAAGCACAACAGAGCAGCCCTGTTTTAAGGGCTTTGTCCAAAAGAGGTTCAATATATGTAAAACCACCTTTGTGTGCTGTGCACTATAAGGATCCATGGCAGGACAGCAGAATACTAGTCTGGAAAGCAAGCACAGAAATTGAATTCTCCAACTCAGTTACTAGGCTGGGTTGCAACAGGGTCCAAGTCTCAACAGCTTTTTCCCTCAAACATCTGCATGTTTTCTTCAAACATGAGGATAAGGACTGTTTCCTCCTTTCCTAAAAAATACACTGAAGCTGGAGAGATGGCTCCATTGGTCAAGTGTTTGTCTTGCAAGCCTAAGGTCATTCATGGTCCCCAGAGGCCACAGGGAAAGCTGGCTGGGGTGGCCCAAGCTTTTAATCTCAGTGCTGTTGAGGAGAGGCAGAAACAAGGAGCTCTCTCTGGATTTGCTGGCCACCTGCATTCGCTTAATTGATGAAATCCAGAGAAGAGATTGACCTTGGAGCTAAAATTCCTTAAAAAATTAGGTGGTGAGGCCACCGAGGAAGACCCCCAAAGAAAGACTTCTGTCCCCAACACAAGTGCACACATGTGCTCCTGTGCACAAAGGAACACGCATGTGCACACACACACACACACACACACACACACACACACACACACACACACACACACACACGAATTGAATACAGTGCTGATCCTTATTTTCTTTCTACTATCCACTGTATGGGATCTCCCTGCCATGTAAAATTTGCCTTTTCACCAGGATGCAGGAAGAAGAGCAAAGAGAAGGTCGGGTGGCATACTAGAGGCAAACTGATTCAGGCAGTTAGATCCACAGTAAGGCAGGGCTGCGCACCTTCTCTTCCCATACAGGAAAAAGTCATTAATAAAATTAAATGTCTAAAAGCAATTGTGTCTCATTCCATTTCCTCCTCTAGTGATCTTCCTGAAGCCCCATCTGACATATTCTAGTTCTTTGACAAGGTGGACTGACACTTTCAATCCAGTAATTTATGGGTAATTTATTGTGAAGTGGCAATTTATTAAGTAAGATTTAAGAGGGCAGATGATTGTCATAACCAGGAAACATGTCACCTCACATTCTACCTTCCTGACTCAGCTCTTCTGGGCAGAACTTATAGGTTTTACTTAGGAGCTACAGCAAGTCTCGAAAAATTTCTGATTTCTGAGTTCTCCTGTTCCTGTCTTTCATCCCTCATTGCATAATTGGGCAAAAGTCATAAAATGTAAGCTCCCTAGTGTCCAGTTACACTGATTTAAATTTAGGTTAAGCTGTAACTGGCCAAGCTCTCTGAAAGCCTCAGACTCCAGGAGGAAACAAGAGAAACCAGGTGACCTCATTTGGCTCAGGTCCAGCTCTCAGTCCTAAATCTCTCTACAAGTTTGAGTTCGGCTCTGCAGTGACTGTGATGAATGGCCCATCGTGTATGGGGCAAGGAGACACCAATGATCACTAGGAAATGGTGACTTCTTCGAGATGCCGAAGCCCTCTGCTTCCCATGGTACACATTTAATCTAGCATTCAACTCACAAATGAATGTTCAGTGATAAAACGTGGCCATATCAAAAAGGACCAGTGAATTTGAGGGCAATGGAAACAAGGATACTGGACACAAACCTATGGCACCAAGAGTCAAATTTACAATTTTTCTGGTCACATGTTTGTGGGGTCAGATCTTTAAAATTTCCCAGATGCATTCTCTCTTCCCTAGATCCTTCTAGGGAAGGACTTTCAAGGATGTTCTTCTCCTTTTACCCTTTCTTTTGTCTTATATTAGGACCGTCTTCTGTAAAGGAAAGGACTCTGGCTATGAACTGAGAGGATTCCAGGCTACTGCAAAAATCAAATCATTTTCTTTTTGAAGGCAAATGCTGAGCCTGCCTTAGGTGTATGTTCTGTTCTTTGTCTCATTGTAAGTCAAATGAGAGATGATCTCAAGTCTATGAAAGACCCTTCCCCAAGCTCTTCCTCAGCTTGCCTCTTCTTCGTCCCCTCACCCTCAATCCTTGTTTATATACTTTGCCTTCTTCTGTTTCTGTGGTCCAGGTCAGTTTAAGTTAGCTGAGCCCACAGCAGTGTGGGAAACTTGCTCTCTCTGGCTGCTTTCCCTGGCTCCCATTCTTTATAGACTGAAAGGTCTAGAATTCACTGGAACATATGTTGTCCATCACGGAACCCAGATGATGGCAAACTACGATTTGGGGCCAAAATAGACTGCTGCCTACTTTTGTA
The DNA here is from genome assembly GCA_033318265.1 of Phyllotis vaccarum. Classification (NCBI taxonomy): domain Eukaryota; kingdom Metazoa; phylum Chordata; class Mammalia; order Rodentia; family Cricetidae; genus Phyllotis; species Phyllotis vaccarum. The sequence goes on from JARWLC010000011.1 coordinate 6,564,075, forward strand.
AATAGTAGTCTCTACTATAGAGCTGTTGCACCCAGTTTTCATGTTGGAGCTGTTTTGTTTTTTGTTTTTTTTTTTACAATAACGATTTGTTGTTCCAATAGTGGATTGAAAATATAGCAGGAAAATGGGCCTTATTGAATTTATATACATATCATTCTTTGGAATACAGCATAAGTACTTATAGAATATTTATGTTACATTAGGTATGATAAGGAAAGGATTTAGAGGATATAAATAGCTTGTATGAAAACAGTTTGCTTCTTTTGCTGTTGTTTATTTTATTTAGTGGCAGTGTCTTTTAGAGTCAAGGATGGATCTGAACTTTCTATATATGGGAGGATGATCCTGAATTCCTGATTTTGCTGCTTTAAATTCCAAAATGCTGAGATTAGAACCATGTGCTACCTCTCCTGGTTTATGTAATGCTAGAGGTAACCTCTGGCTTCCTGAAAACAGAAAAGAAATGCTTCCAGGCAAACACCACACTGCCTGTACCACCTAGCCTTACTATACTGTTTCTGAAGAAGGGATTTAAGCAATGGCAGACTTTAGGATTTCATATTGGGGGACTTGGTTCTGGAACCAACCCCCTATGAATACCAAGGGTGACTACAATAGTAATAACTAGCAAGGTCATCATATGTTCATGGCATCTTGACAGAACAAGTTTGGACACCTTGTTTTACTACTCAGTTCTAGTTACCTGAAGCTGAAACTGATACATTCCTAATAAATGAAGGCCTCAATGTTTCTTCTCAAACATTCCCTGATTTGTCCCTCTCTAGTCATAGCAAAGAAAACTACATAGTCTGACATGGTTCTGGCCCCTATATGTTAGAAAAATTAAATACCTCATATAGTTCAGTACATCTCATTAGATTAATGGACACCAAAGAAAAAACAGGCTGGTTATAAGCTATTGCCTTGCTTGCTTGTCACTATTTCTCTCCAGCCTGGAGAGTACTTATGGCCACAACCATATCTGGTAGCACAGAAAGTTGACAAAGTGACAACAGAGTACTGTACTTTCACTGAGAGCACACGGAAAATACTTTCTTACCTCCAGTTGAGAAACTAAAGAAACTGCTATGGTGTGGACATCCTTAACCATTCTGGACAATTACAGTCTACACCTGCATTGAAATAGCCCTGGGTTCCCCCAAACTTTATAGCACTAAATATCATGAGTCCTTTGTGTTATAATATAAATATGAAATGTCCCCATAGGCTCATATACTAAAACCTGAGTCCCCAGAAAGCAGGGTTACTTGAGGAATTTTCTTGAAATTTTGAGAGGTAGTGTCTATTTGGAAGGAGTAAGTCGTGCGGAAAAGTCCTTGAGTAGTATCGTGTTCCTGATATCTTCCTGTCTTCCCTTCCCTTCTCTTATTCCTGGCCTCCAGGATGTGAACTGCTACTTCATTCACTCCTCCACCACCAAGACAGACTGGCATCCCTGACACTATAAGATAAAACAAATAATTCCTCCTTTTGAGTTATTTCTGTTTGATATTTTTTTACACTGAAAGTAACAATACAATCTACCTATAAAATAACCATATTTGCTTCATAATTTAGATGTGAGGAAATACCCATGACAGTAGACATTCAAATGGGGGACAAAGTGCTTGCTCTTATGGAGATCCATCTATAATGTAGAAGAATAAAGAAAATTTAAAAGGTATTAAATACCTATAGTTATCTGGACATCATCACTTAGAGAGTGATAACCTAGTATTAGGGAAATTTGGAGACAAGAAGATGATCTGATTATGATTCTCCAGGAGATTTACACTCAGGGATCATGTTAGAACCAACCCTTTCAATCCCTGTGATCTCACACAGAAGAAACAAAGCCCAGCTTCAGGAATGTAATAATGTACAGTCCATGCAACCACACCACAATGATGATAACGGTAGACAGGGAACTTCTGCACAAAGGCTCCACAGCATCGCTGAGCATCGCTTCCAAAGAACAGACTTAAACAAGGACAACATCTTTCCACTTCACAAAACCTCTCCCTTTGCTCTCCAGGAAACAGAATGAATGAGTTTAGTGCTGCTTCCATGGGCCTCTAACAATTCTTTTTGTCTCAGACATTTGTGTCTCTATAAGGATGAAAAACTAGCATCACGTGGAAAACACAGAATGGAGTTCTACAGCCATGGTTAACAGAACACCTGCAACCTAGACTGATTGTAGTGTTCTTCCCCACAGGATGAGTCATACAATTGCTAATGTCAGCAAGTGTCAGCACAACCCATCCCTACAACAGCTGATTTACATTCTAGCGCTAGGTCAGAGGAGGAACATCTGAACACAGATTTGTAGTTTAGTCCATCAGCTCTAGAGAAGGATTGGGAATAAAAGAGCCTTGAAAGAAAATGAGGATCAATAGAAAGAGAATTGCTTTGCTGTGAGAAAAGCTCAGATGTGTAGGAAATAGATTCACAGTATCACTCAGAGGTGGGATTCATGATCCAAGGGAAGATGCTCCTGTTCTACCCTACACTGATCATATAATTTTATTGATGGGAGATTGTTAGTTACAATTTGGTTCAATTTCTCATTTCAGAAATGAGGGGATGTGTGGGCGTCCATCCACATATTGGCTTAGAAAAAATATGACATCCACAACACAAAGAGTTCAGGAAGGTCATAAGGTGGCTCAGCAGGTGAGATCACGTGGGCAGCCTGATGACCCGAGCTTGATCCTTGGAACTCAGGTAGTGAAAAGAGAGAACTAACTCTGAAAAGTTGTCTCCTCTGGCTCAGCACATGCACTGTTGCATGCTCTTCCCCCCCCCTCCTTCTCATACACACACACACACACACACACACACACACACACACGCACACGCACACGCACACGCACACGCACACGCACACACACACACACATGCATGTACACCCACAGAGTCCATTTGTATGTGTACACACAATAATAAGTGAAGATTTTAAAATGTGGGTAGGCATAAAAGACAATGCAGGAATTGCCTATCATCGGCCTTGGAAATTTCTAACATAATAACAGAATATGTGTGTGTGTGTGTGTGTGTGTGTGTGTGTGTGTGTGTGTGTGTGTGTGTGTGTGTGCAATCTGCATATATCAGTACACTAAGGGCCAAGGTTTAGATTCAGCTCAGAAAAAGAGAATCTTCTATTTGAGTATGGTGTTTAATGAGAAATTCTCAGGTAAAATCTGAAAACATCAATCCTAGTTTCCAAGAACAGGCTCAGGAAATGCTAGGGATGTAGTAGTAACCCAAAATATATTTTCTGTCTTTGTAAATTATGTGGTTTGGGGTCATGAAGGGTAACCCCCTAACATAAGGTGTAAAGAAGAGAATCCTTTATCTCTGAGACTCCTTCACAATTATTCTCTGTGCCATCTGTTCTATAGCTGGTGACCAGAATCTGGTACATCCTGCCTAAAACAGTATCTGGGGAGGAGAGGGCAGGGCATGGCACACTATGCTTTCTATTGTCTGGTAAAAGGAATCCTCTGACCAGACTCTACTGGGCATTCTTTTTTCATGCCCTCAACTATGGTTGACAAACACAACAGATTCACTGCAAAAAGTGTTGTCTACTCTCTACCTCCCACTGAAAGACTTAGATGGTTTCTAATAGTTTAAGGCCATATTTGTGGGGTGACGAAGCTCCTGTTAAACGCAAAAGGCCTGGCAGCATAGTCAAAGTGAGTGAGGTCCAGCCACTAGCTGATCATAGTATCGCTTATCATAGCTTTGTGGCCATCTCTATACCAGGAAGATGCATGTTTCTTCTATAACCTAATAATGAGTTTCCTCCTAAAAGAGTACAAAGTCTTTTTTTTTTTTTTTTTTTTTTTTTTTTTTTAATTCTGAGATTAGGAAATTTAGGGATCTCCTCTCCATGTCTGAGGGAGACTAGCCAGAGCTTTCTGCTCTGAGACACAGCTGGCCGGATCTGGGATCGGCATTTACACTGACAAACTTTCTGTAATTTTCCACTCTCCTGCATTTCTGAGGGCCTTATCACCAGCCCCATACTTAACTCCACCATTTAGCCTCCCTAAGTAAAGTTGGTGCGGAACTTCTGGGTGCCCTTCTGTATTGCAAATGCAGATCTACTGGTTAAAAGCTGTCCTTATCATGTTTGTGCCTGTCTTTACTTGTCTCTGACAGTCATTTGGCAGAAAGATTCAGACCTAGATCTGGTAGTGCTTGACTCTTTGACAAGTGGACATGTGCATAGAGGCCCATGCCACACCACCATGGCCTTACTCCTCTGGATCTCCAGTGATGTGTCTTTCTCCAGATTCATTTGTCCCATGGAGCACAGTGAGATTTCATGCTCAGGACTCTAAGTGTAGCTCAGAGGCTGGGTCAGTCTTGAGCAGTGTCCTGCAGGAACATTGTGAGCTGAAGGTCTTCCTCTCTAGACATTTGTTTCAAGTGGGGATCTATCTAAGCCTAGATAGAGATGGAGTTATTACTATGTTACCCTTTCTGGCTCTGTATGAACCCTCTTTTGTTCAACTAGATTCTTCTCATCCCTCAGAAACTTCCCAGCCTGACTCCCGTCCTTGAATTCCTGCTGATGCCATGCACGGTCAAGATTTTACTATTGCTTTCTTGCTGAGGAGATGGCACCAAAGATGATTTGGAACTCTGATAGCTTCTTTAGGAAACTGTCTTTCCTTTCTGATCACCTTTAGTCCTCTCTTTGTGCATCTCCTTCAAGCCACTACCTCCTCTACTCCTTACTTCCGCTGACCTCCACCCCCATCTCCTTCCTGTCCAACATTTCTCTCCAACAGTTGTTGGGACTTTAGGTCTTGACTGAGATACTGAAGGGTTCCCAAGAACAACTACTCCTCAAAAGAAATCTAAATATTAAAATCAAATATTTAGTATACAGTGCCCTAGGAAAACAGGGTAGAGCTTCCACTACAGCTAACAGTGCTATGTTTATTGCCATCTTGAGAAGGCTGACCTTAAGTCTCTCATTCCACTGAAAACCAGTTTGGATGCACATAAAAGGCAGAAGCGAGAAGAGCGACATCTCTTATGTAAATAAATGACTTAGTCCTGACCTTGTTACTGAGTCATGAAACAAAAATATTTGTGTGCTTCAGGGTAAGTTACTAAATTGTTCTGTGGACCATGTCCCTCAAGGGTGATAATACCAATACCCACTTCAGAGGCTTGTTCTAAAGATATTATGACAGAGTATAATTTTGTGTTTAGCATAATACCTGGCACAGAACAAGAGCAAAGAATCTTCCTAGTGGTTTTCAACTTGTGGGTTAAGACCCCTTTAGGGCTACCTATCAGATATTTACAGCACAATTCATAACAGTAGCAAAATTACGGTTATCAAGTAGCAATGCAATAACTTTATGATTGGGGTCACCACAATGTGAGGAAGTATAATAAAGGGTCACAGCGTTGGAAAGATTGAGAACACTAATATCCTCATATAAGATGAATTCCTGGTCATCAGATGGCCAGCAGACTTCTTCCACTCTGAGTGTTCACAATTTCTGTAGACTCTCCAAGATATCCTGTAATATGAACCAAAAGTATCGCCACAAGCATGTGTTAAAACTCACACAACAGGCTTTCCTAAACAAATTTGGAATTTATCTCAGAAAGTTTATCAGGCACATGGAAGAGAAACGTATACTAAACAAGCCGTAGGGCAGTTAAAAAGGAAGGTGCATGTCAAGGTCTGCTGTATTGTTTTCCATCAACATGTTCTATTCTCACTAATGAGAATTTCTCATGTCCTTTCTCAGTAAGGAGCAGGCAAAGCTTGTTTTGTTAGCACTTTCAGGTTTATCCAAACCTTTAAGGGATGTAGCAAATTATACATTTTTTTACACACTATTACTGTCTCTGTGAGATAAATGCTCCTGACTTCAAACATCCCTGACCTTTGAGCCATCTTATAGGCTTCTTAATATTTTCCCTAATGATTTGTTAATTTACATTTCCATATGAGATTTGAAGCCATCTCTCCAGGTATTTGTCCAAACCACTTCTGTTTTCTTGTTTGTCACATCTTTAAGTTTCCATGATAGACAAGAGCCTTGTGCCAAGTCTAACTGATTCCCTGCTTTTTGTAAATAAAGTTTTATTGGCTTACTGTAAATCTACTTTATTTACATTTTATCAGTGGCCATTATGACATTACATAGCAGTGCTGAGTCATGACAGTAATTGTATAGCCAAGAAACTTCAAGCAATTACTTTTATAGGCAGAGTTAGTTAACTTCTACCCCAGATCATTCACTTGTCTAGAAAGAACAGATTCCATTTGAGCAATAATAAGGCGTTGACAGACTCACAGAAAATTTCCATATTACCAAATCAGATATTTTTATGGCTCATCCAGAATCACAACAAACTGGAACTGGGAAACATTCACTCACTAATTCATTTGTTTGTTCATCCATTTATTTTTCATTGACTACCATGAAAAACTGTGACTTTACAGTGTGAACAAGATACACAAAGTCTCTGGCCATATAGAGTGTATAGTGAGATGAGAGAGTAGCAAGCTCGATCATTCACAACTTACCCAGTTATTTATTGTCAGCTCAAAACAGCAAGAGAATACTTTAGACACTGACTATATAGCAATTAAACCTACAATTATACACTCTAGTGAAGGAGGAAGAGACCAAGCTATTAAATACATACAAAATAGCAGGGCTTTGGCAACGCTATGATGACAATATGGGTTGAAACATAAGACAATGATATTTTTATTAGTAAAAAGTAGTCGAATATTGAAAATTTCCCTTTGTGGGAGATAAGCTGGAGAGTGATTTCTAGATGACTTTAGGGTGGGAGTTGGAGAGGCCTCACTGCCCTGCCAATAGCTAAGGAGCGATTTCCAGGGAGAGGGAATCAGTTGCTAATGCCATGAAAGTTCACTTAAGATTGGCTGTCATGGTTGGCACAGCAACAAGAGTTGAGAAAGAGGGAAGAATGACAGCTGGAGAGGTTGACATAGGTCCTGTCACATAGGGGTAGGAGGAGGACACTAGCTTTTCTCCTAGGAAAGTGACAGGATCTGATGGATGGCTTTGGGAATGTTTGCACTGCCCATTTGTGTGTAAAAACATACTGAGAAGGCAAGAGCTGAAACAGAGACACAGGCAGGAAGAACACTGGCCAAAGGTCCAGAAGAGTAAGATCCAGGTCTCGGGAAGTGTTTGAATGTAATTTAAGGGTAAAAACAAAGCACTAAAGAACACTGTTTTCTTTTCTTATTTGAATTCCAGGATGGGTAGTCCTGTGCTTCAGAAACTTACCAGAGCAGGAAAAGGAGGCATGGAGCCCCTAATAGAGAATTTACATCCTGTACAGCCCATGATGGGCTGACCTGCCTTAAATTATGTGAGGATACATGGGAATAGAGATGCAAGTGAGAATGGTATAAAGCCAGCCCAATAATGAGTCTGTGACTTCTAGTTCTTTCCCCTCATCTTGAAATGGGAACTATAAACAGGAATTACTTTTAAGACTCTCTGACAGAAGAAATGCAGGGGTGTAGCAAGATGAGGAGAGTCCAGATGTCCAGAATTCTACTATCCTTCTTTTGACTTTTCAATACCCACACGTTGTAAATCTTATAGTAATCATACTGCTGCCAGGCTAGATTTTTTTTCTTTTTTCTTTCTCAAGTCCTACTACATATATCTTTCTTCTTCTGTGCAGAGAGAATTTTGTAAATTTCACTGTTTTGGTGTGTTGTAGAGTCTGTGCTTTCCAGAGGTCAAGAGGGAAGTCTCAAGGTTGGAAGCTGGTGTGTCTTATGTTCGCAGTAGGTTTCTTTTGTGTTCCTTGGGCACAGAGAAATGAAGACAGCCAATAGAATGAAGTGTCACTACACAGCTCTACAGAGGGGTACATCACTCTGAGCCATGCTCTACAGTGATGGTTTGTCATCACCAAAAGGGTTTTGAAGACATACTTAAGAAATCTATTGTGTTTTTTTTTTAGGACCTAGCTTCCAGCACTCAACTGTGGCACACACCCTTAAAAATCATCTTTTGCAATCACTCTCTAGGGGTGGCAGCTGCAATAGGACTCCAGGCCACATTCCTGACCAAACACCTGAAAATATTTCATGTTATATGGGATTGAACACCTTTCTGTAGGGAGATTATGTTGTTTCATTTTAAATAATTGTCCCTGCCTATGAGTTTAATAAAAAGCGCCGATTGGCCAAAGGCAGACAGGAAATGTGGGTGGGGCTACCAGACTAAGAAAACTCTGGGAACAGGAAGAACAGAGCAGAATGCCTGAGAGAAGCCAAAAGAAAGCCAGAAGAAAAAGAGGATAACCATGCTGCTCTGAGAAAAGGTACCAAGCAAGCCTCATGGCTGAACAGGATAAGAGTCATGGGTTAGATTAAGGGAAAAGAGTTAGCAAGTTACATGCCTGGGCCTTGGGCTGATCAGCCTAAAACTATTGTAAGCATCTGTGTGTCTCTATGCGACTGTGGGTCTGTGAGTCCCAACCTTGAGGCTAGGTCTGAAAGTCTGGACCAGAAACCTCTTACTACACCTTCCTGTTTTATTCAACTGATGACTGGTAAGGGCATAACTGCTCTTTTCTCTACTGGAATGTGATCTTGTACCCATTCTCTGTGGATTTTAAATCGTCTATTGACAAAGACCCACAGACCACCAAAATGACATTGGACCACATGCTTTGTACATCTGTTTGCTAGGTACCCATTGCTGTAGTTGGGCTCAATCTTTGCTTTTCCTAAACATTATAAATAGAGAATTACTGTGAAAAAGTAAACAGGCCAATGAATCAAAATATCCCAACTAGGGAGTTTGGAGCAAGAGTTCAGTCAGGAAAGTGCTTGCTGCATAAGCCTGAGGACCTGATTTTGATCCTCACAGCCTATCTGTGGTGGTTTGAATGAGCAATGTCTCTCTAGGCTCAGGTATTTGAGTAGTCAATTCCTACTTGGTGGCACTATTTGAGATTATGAAACCTTTAGGAGGTTGAGCCTTGCTGGAGGAGGCACACTCTGGGGCTGGGTTTTGAGATCTTTACAGCCTCATCTCATTTCTGAGCTCTCTTACACTGCTTCTTATACACAGGTAAAATCCTATCAGCCAACTTCCTGCTTCCAGGCTTTCTCTGAAAGTTGCCATATCTTTTCCATTATGACAGACTTTGTCCTTCTGAAACTATAATTCAAACTAGAACCTTCCTCTACTAAGTTGCTTTTGTCAGAATATTTTATCAAAATGACAGAAAAGTAACCAATACATCACAGTTAAGTGAGGGAAAGGTCTGGTATGGCCATGTACTTATTCCTAGTGACAAGGTAGAGGCTCACTGACTAGCCAGGCCAGCCTCAACAGCAAGTTCATGACAGTCTTAAAAACTGTCTCAAACATATACCTGTTTCAAAAAAGAACAAAACAAACAAGCAAACAGAACCAAGATGAACAGCACCTGAAGAATAATACACAAAGCTTTCCTTGGGTCTCCACATGCACATCACACATGTGTGCTCATTCTCTCTCTCTCTCTCTCTACACACACACACACACACACACACACACACACACACACACACACACACACACACACACATACACACACACACATATGAGTTACTCACATATGCATGTGCACCTCACACATGAATGCATACATATACATACATATACATATCCCTGGATTAGCCTAAAGTATGCTTTACAGTAAGCAACTGGGAAATATAAATGAAATCAATAAATCTAACCGCTTTATAATTTCTTACTTTGGAAAAGGACTCTACAGTGTTAAAGTGTGGCCTGCCAAGAAGAGGTGTGTATAGAATGAACTCAGTGGACCTGAAGCATCCATGTAAAAACATTTATCTTTCCCAGGTTCAACCTCTGCAGCTTCACTAACTCTAATCACAAAATACATTTCATTTATATAAGGGGCACATTGACAAGGAAGGCAACATCACCAGAGTTTTAAATAGGTTAAGACGGGAACATTATTTTAAAAGGCCTTTGAAGGACTGGATTTTCAAAGCTTGTCATCATAGCCACACACATTTCTAAAGCCAGAGCCCAACCTATCTACTTCTGCAGTAATATTAAGTTAATCATCCAAAAAGAATTTTTCGAAAGCACTCCTAAGATACCTTTCAGTTTTAGAAATCAGTTAGTCTTCAGGGAAAGAAAGGGCAAATGAAACTTATTCCAGAATCTATGCCATGAAAAGATGAACAGAAATGCTCTACTGCATCCCAATTAAAAGCCAAGTTCAAGGGGCCAGTGAGATGGCTCAGTATGTAAGAGCATTTACTGACAGGCCTGAAGAACCCGAGTTTGATCCAGCATGGTAGAAGGAAAGAACCAGTTCTTGCAAGTTGTCTTCTGTTCTCCATATACATACACTAGAAGGAAGTCTCTGTGTGTATGTCTCTCTCTCTCTCTCTCTCTCTCTCTCTCTCTCTCTCTCTCTCTCTGTCTCTCTCTCTCTGTGTGTATTGCACATACATACAAATAAGGAAATAGATTTTTTTTAAAATTAAATTCAACCATGCAAGCAAACAAAATAACCAAAAGGTCCATAAAGTGAGCATTCTCATTCAGAAATATACCTTACTTTAGAATCTACTTAATAAAAGTGAAAAAGCTATACATGTTCACTGCATTGTTAATATAAGCCAAGACCTGGAAATAATACAAATATTGAACAAACAGGGTACCTTGTCAATCAATGAGCATCACAGAACAGTGCTGCACTTGACCATTAAAGCCATAACTATAACAGGTGGCTGAACATGGATTTGCTATAACTGGAAAAAGATTATAAAATAGCACATATTATATGATGTGCAATGTGCATATACAGAAAGTTCTAGAATGTAAAATTCAAGACTAGAAGGCAAAGGGGTAAGTCAGGCAAACTGAGTTTGATATCCAGATTCCAAGCAAAGTTGGAAGTAGAAAACTGTCCCATACAAAATGGACACATATGGGCCACTATCCTCCCCCATCTCACACACATGCAATAAAGAAAATAAATCAATAGATAAAAATAAGTAATGCAATAATTAGAAAAAAAGGCGAATATTGATTTAGTCTTATTTGTTCTTGTTTATAAATTGCTTTAAAAATAATAAAATCAGATGAACCCTGAGGCAGAACTCAGGAAAGGGTAATAAAGTCATATAATACAAGACAAATGTCAGGAGGCCGGTCTCCAGTTATGTGCATGCTTCTAATCATCTATATCCTCTGCTTGGGTTCTGGTCTGCCTCTCACAAACCAGGTTTTGGAGAAAAAAACATGAAAATGGAGCAGAATCACTTTTATTAATAATAAAAACATCTCTGAATCTAACATTTTAAAAAACTGCCCCAAATGCTTTCTCTTGGAAATATCACTTACAGTTAAGGTATAACCACCATTCCACTATGGATACCACCAAAGGAGCTTAGACTGAAATGACACATGAAGGTGTCCATTTTAGCGTAGGTTCTATGTTCCAGTGTGAAGAGGTCAGAGGTCACTTTTTATATTTTTATTATTTATTTATTTGAGAAATCACTTTATAGCCCGGGATGATTTTGAACTCTTGCCTCTACTTTCTCAGCATAGGGGTTGGGATTATGAACATAAATCACCATGCTGAGTTTACACAGTGCTCTGGCTCAAACCTAGGGTCTCCTGCATGATATCTAAGCTCTCCACGAACTAATCTACTTCCCAGTGGGAGGGGGAGAGAGAGAGAGAGAGAGAGAGAGAGAGATATCATTAATTACTATTTACATTCTATCTGGGCAGCTGAGTTTGCATATATCAGCTTTTCCAAAACTGACCTGGGAGTGTGGTTGAGGAGAGAATTAAAAGGAGTGACACACATTTCTTTGGACTATTCAAGTGTGGGCCATAGTAAGATTTATTATTATTTTGAAAAAGTTTACTCTTCTATGTGAAGTCCCAGGAAGTCCACCATATTCCATTTCATTCCTTCAGTGCCCCCTCCCGAAATAATAATAAAACATAAGGACTCATTTTTGAAACAGACATGTTGCTAGCATTGAAGTCATACTGAACAGGAAAGTTTGTGTCTTCTCCCCTGCGCTCAAACTTCAGGACCACTTCGTGGGCCTGCCCTGCCTGTCTGCTGAAAGTTGTGTCTGTGTCAGAACACCGTATTCCTTCGGCCATGTTGGCTTGTCACTTAAACCCCAACGCAGGCATTTCAAAGAATGCCAGGCTCTCTTTAGCTGATGGGGGTGGGCAGCAGCTGGCTTTGAACTGAAATAGCGCAGGAGAGAGAGCAAAGCAGGCCTACCTTAACACTTTCCAGCCTCTCAGGGGATCCAAGTCAGAGATTAGGGAAACCATTGTCTGAGAGCAGCTGAAGGCAAATCGGAGAGCAGAGGTGCCTGGACAGGGTGACAGGGACGCAGGCAGAGGCGGCTTCTGGGCTCAGGCTGGAGCAGCAGCGCCCAGCAGCACGGCTCTTCCTCCGTCCAGAACTGATAAGCGCTTGTCCTGGCTTCTCTCCACCCCCTGAATCAATCTTGTGCTCTATTACTTTCCAGCCCGGTTCCCGCTCTCCACACCACCCTTCGAAGCCCCCTGTAATCTGCTCCAACTGATCAAATTTGACCTTTTTTGTAGCCCACTTTATTCCGACCACAGTTCTCGGTTAAATCTCTCTTTATTAACTCCGTGCTCCTTGGCTTTCTTTTGGAACAAACACAGCTCAAGCCTGAAGCTTCCAGACTTTAGGAGCAATCATTTACAGATTACTGCGGGCTGTAGCCTTCTCCTCCTTTGGGTTGCTTCTCCTGCCTCCGAGACTTCCTTTCATATTCCCCTTAGAAGACAGGGTGGGCTGCTTGCTTCCTCTCCCTCTCGCTTTGGTGCGGGACACTGATACCTGGCTTAGAGCTTCCCTCAGAGGCTGTAACTGCATTACTGCTAGGATTTGTTTTTAAAAAATAATCCGGATCCATGCCGCTAACAAGCTCAAATTTACTGTGTTTTCTGGCATCAACTTCTTACATCTTCTCCACAGCTCCCCGCCCCCACCCCCTGACCCGCGCATTCTTCTCTTTCTCATTAAATTTAAATAACAAAAAGAGGGGAATGCAAGATCACTCTAAATAGGAAGTGAAAATGTCAGAGTGTCTACCAACTGGAGCCTTTTGTTCTCTATTTAAAATCAAACATAGGGCCAGATGATCCAGTGGGTAGGCACTTCACTTACACACACACACACACACACACACACACACACACACACACACACACACACAGCCTCCTGGGCTTGGGCTCTGTCTTGTCTGGGGATGTTGGCTCTCTCTAATGCTTCTCAGCAGCTGTGGCAGGACCTCTCCCTCCTGTCACCTACCTGTCCTCCCAGGATCCTGGAGTCAGACAACCTTGAAATCATCTAGTCCAGGCTTTCAGACTGTCAACCTTTTTGTTTAGAGCTGTGAGACGTGTAAGCTTTATGCACACCCTTCTTCTATGCCAATTCCCTCTTTTTCTGACTCTAATTTTAAAAAGAGGATTTTAGATCATTACCATACATGGAGAATCAGCTTGAAGGAAGCATTGTCCCTTGTGTGTACAGAGCAAAGGGAAGCCTCCACAATGGCATCTATCTTTGCTGAAAAACAGGTTTGGAGGCTGGGTGTATCTCTGTGCTAGAGCTACAGGGCTCTTGACTAGTACAAGTGAGGTCCTGGGTTTGAATCCTCACAGCACCACAGAAGAAAAGGATTTAGAGCTGATAGGTAGACACTCCACCAGTCAGTGGTATCCCTCAGAAGGAGTAGGTGCTGTGATTTGGTGATTACCTTTCTGCTTAAAATGGATGGCCTAGGAGAACGGGTGGGGTGGAATGGAGTTTATAATTTTTTCCTGTTTCTTGTCTTTTAGGTAGAACTCAAAAAAAAAAAAAAAAGGAAAATAGAATAAGAGAGAGAGAGGGAGGGGGAGAGAGGAGAAGGGAGATTGGAAGGAAGGGGGAGAGAGAGAGAATATAAAACATCTTGAGAATACCATGCTTCTTTCTCAGCTCTTCCAGAGAGAAAAATACAGACGCTCAGACCCTGCTTTGGAGCTGCCTTTATTATTTTCAGAGGTTCTAATCACCCCCCAAACCTGCCCCATTTTAATCCCCCCTTCATTTCCCTCTTCTCCTTGCTTCCTGCCCCCCTCACTCCAACCCCAGTTCTTAAAATAGTTAACCCTCAATGTAGAGTTACATTTTTCACAGTCATAAATATCATCTAATGGCTGTGAATGACACTCTTCAAAAGTGTGACTATTTTTATGCTAAAATTAAAAGACAATTTCATACCCTGTTAAAAAAAATCATTGCCTCTCTGGGGCGTCACACTTCTACGTGGGCTGTTTGTGCCATCCCAGTGTGAAGCTGGGGCCATGTCATAAGCATGTGTAAACATTTACATAACGCTTTTAATTCCCAAGTGCTTCATCTGATGTGGCCAATAGCAGTAGCCTTCCATACAGAGTTTACCTCCAAAAGACTGGGAGTGCTCAGATAATTAATAAAGTGTTTTTCCCTTCAGAAAGTTAGCAAGGGAAAAACAAAAGATTATCATGAAATAGTCTCTGCAATTATAATGACATCATTCTTATCCCATTAGCTCACTGTACCACAGGGATCCAGATCTGAGGAGTAGAGAGCAAAGAGGCCTTAATACTTAAGAGTTCAGGGCTAATGGGAGGAAAAAAGAGGGAAGAGACTTGGCTTTGTGCCAGAGGGCAAATGGAGAAACGCGATCCTAAGTTGCAAAATAAGTTATTTTGTTTTGTTTTTCTTAGGCAGGGCCTCATAACTGAGTTTGCCCACATACTCGCTAATCCATGCAATTCTCCTGCCTCAGCTTCTCTCAAGTGCAAAGGAGGCATCAACCACCATACCCAGGGAAAATAATACTTTTGAGCAGTGGGTTTTTCAAACCTTTTAAAAAGCAGTGAGTAGAGTCTTTCTTTCAAACAAAACCTTACATCAAGGCCTAATGAACAGATGCAGCTAAAGTCTGCTTCAAAGGATAGACAGGGTCTGACTTTCCTGTGTGTGGGGTCACCCATTGCACTCCTCACGGTTCGTTTGTTTATGAGACCAGGCACCAGAGGTCTTCTCATCTTCCTGGTAGAAATGAGAGCTCTGGAGAGTGAAGAAATTAAGCAACTGGCTTGATCCCCAAGCACTGTGCTTAGCAGTTATGCCTACAAGTTCACCAGGGTGATCACAGTCCCAGGCTCTTCTGCTCAGCTTGACACTCAGTCAGAGAGTCTTTTTGAGGTGGGAGTGGAGTCAGGATGAGATTCAAGGCCTCTCTCTAGCATGCTCAGCTACTAGAGTCCAGAACATTGGAAGCATTTATATGTAAGGGAGAAAAATGATTAAACATGCATTGAGCTCTCAATGCTTTGTTTTTAATTTTAAAGTTCAAGTATCTTAGTGCAACATCTATTCATTTTATACTTTAAGTTGAGGCAAATTTCCTTTGTGCCTTTTAGCTCACTCTTCTTTTCATACTCTACTGAATGCTCATACCTGTCCTGCTGTCCTGTGCTGGTCTGAGAGACTGAGTCCCATTATGTGGTACAAGCTGGCCTTGAACTCCATGTTCATACCTGTCCTGCTGTCCTATGCTGGTCTGAGAGGCTGAGTCCCTCTATGTGGTACAAGCTGGCCTTGAACTCTCAGAGAGTGTCTTGGTTCAGCTCCCAAGTGCTAAGAAAAATGGATCAATCTGCTAATTCTTAGGCCATCAGAATTATAATCTTACTGTAAACTCAGGGCACGCTTATTACAACAAATAACAACATTGCCTTGGTCAGATTTGAGCCAACTACTTACCTGGAACACAGCAAGTCAACAATGAACATTTTATGCTCATAAATAAAATGTTAAGCTTAGCCTTGAGAAACTATATTTTTCCTCTGTATCACTGTGTGAATTCCTTTGAAGTTTCATTTTTTGCTCTCATTTTTCTCAATTTTGATAAAATGACTCCTTTACATGAGATTATTCTGTTACTTTGCTTGGTTTCAGAAAGTTTCACTGGATAGCCCAGGCTGGTCTTGAACTCTGAGTTTTCTGCTCAGAATGGTAGGATTGCAGATATGTACCATCAAGCCTGGCTGTTACTGCTTTGCCTTTTGGTTTGTTTGTTTGTTTGCAGATAAGGCAAAAAGTGACTTTCCATTATTAGCACCCATAAAACAAAGCCATCCAGTCTTCATACAACTAACACCTCTGTGGATCTTCATATAACTCACATCCATCTCTGTGGTGCCCTTTCCTCTTCTTCAGCGTCTTCAACTTTAACATAAAAATGGAACGACAACCCAAATTTTAAGCAAAAAAAAAAAAATCTACTCTTTCTGTCTCCTACATCCCAACAAGTAAAGACCTGGCTGCACAGGAATGGATGACAGTTATGTGGGAAGCACACAGACATGCAGAGTCCCCTGTCAGGAGATAGCCAGAGTCCAGGAATGTGCACTGTGTACCTGGCCTCTGCTGAGAACAACCTGGGAAATGCTAATCCTACGGTCAATGTCAGCCTGAAAGCAGGCACTTTCTTTGGTTCTGTGGCACACTGAGTGGGTTTCCTATGGCTGAACATGTATCATTGGAGCCAAAGGCAAAACACTGGAAACTCATCAAACATGTCAGAGGAGTAGGAAACACCTGATACATGAGGCAGCCAAATGAAGAAAAAAAGCATTTGCCACCAACTGTTAAGTTAAACTAGCTACATAACAGGGGCTCAGAAAGACAGATATGAGGTCTCGGCATGTCTCTGTTTTGTCAGTGTTTAGGTTTCTGGTAGTCAAGAAATTCTGAGTTTTATTTGTGTGTGTGTGTGTGTGTGTGTGTGTGTGTGTGTGTGTGTGTGTATGTGTGTACACTTAATATACTGTGGGAGTACAGAGGTCATAGAACAATTTCCAATGTTTATCTCAGGTACCTTCCCTCTGTTTTTTGAGGTGAGGACACTCAGTGGCCTGAAAATTTGTCAAAGCAGACTAGGTTAACCAGCCCACAAGCTTTTGCCTCCCATCTGGCTTGTATTACAGGCATGTGTTGCCAGGCTTGGGGTTTCCTACGTAAGGGTTCGGGGTTGGGTGTCTGAACTCAGTCTTCATGCTTATGAGTTAGGTGTTTTATCAAGTGAACCTTCTTCCCAGCCCAAGAATTTCTCTTTAAATATGCTTTGTAAGAAAAAAAATATACATTTTTATTTGTATTTTGTCTTTTTTGTTTTTAACCATGTAGATGTGTGTGTATGTGTGTGTGTGTGTGTGTGTGTGTGTGTGTGTGTGTGTGTGTGTGTGTTATGTACATGGTGCATGCCTGTGAGGGATAAGTGGAGGCCTGAGAAGATCATCTAGTATCTTTCTCTCTTGTTTTCCACACTATTGCCTTTGTACAGAGTCTCTCATTGAATCAGAAGCTACCCAATTTGGATAAGCTGGCCAGTGAGTTCTCTGTAGCCATCTCTACCCTACCATACCAGGATTAGAGGCATGCATAGCTTTTACATGGGCGACATGGACTAGAACTCAGGTCTTCATGTTTGCCTCGCCTATCCCCTAACCCCACATTTATTTATTTATTTATATTTATTTTAAGAGTTCTTTTCCATTTCTGATAAAGTATAGTTTCTTCCAAATATCAGATTTTTCTTAAAGTTCTTTTTTGTTTTTGTTTTAGAAAATCTTGCCTCTCTCCTACTTGTTTCCTGTTCGACTCCTTTCTGACAGAGACTCTGCAGGTCCGTGCATCTCAGTTTCATCTTCCCTTCCTTCTGTACTGCCAGATCTCACCTTCTCCTCAAATGGCTGAGTGCCTTCTCTGACGAATGTGGAATGACTAACTGGAAATGTGTTCTGCTGCTGGAAGAGAAGACTTCCTGGCCTTGAGAATGTGTGAAAGTTTTTAAGGTGACAGATGGATGGAGCTGAGAAACTTGCATGCTTGTCCTTGACCCTGGAAAGTCTTAGGAAGCTCTACATCTTTTTGTGGCACACCAGACCTGGAACCAACAGCTGGGAACCCAGGACAGACCAGGGTAGCCATATAGAATACAGTGTGCTTGGCTTGTGCTATATTTCAAAGAAACAGTAAATCATATTTTGGTATGACCATGTCCATGAATACCATGTAATACATAAGTATACTAAAAATTAGATCTAATATTTAATTATTGTAATGAATAATATACAATATGAATAAATAATCAAAAATAATAAATATTATACATATTCACACACATATTACAACTTCAATTGTGGGCCCTGTGTTTTCATTTGTGGAATATGGTCAATCACACACGACGAATTTTCAAATAAAAATACTAGTATTTCTGTCAAGGTTAGGTGTTATTTATGGAGGTCTGTAATGGTTCTCTTGATGTTATTGATAAGGCATTAAAATATTTTTAATGATTTTCTTGAAGCTTTCTGCTATATTAGAATACCAAACACATTATGTTATAAGCACACAGAAGCCCACTCCAGGTTGTTTTTGGAAACAAACAACACAAAGTAGAAGAGGATCTGTAAGAAGGGCTGCTATCATCTTCTTCTTCACTTCAAGCTCCTGCTGTCAGAAGCCAGTACAGGAAGGGTTAACCATTAATCTTCAGTTACATAAAACCTGCATTGTAGATATGTTCACTTAATAGTGTCTATAGAGACAAACTTCCCAAGGCAGCGTTTTTCTTCTTTTAGATAAAGCAATGTAGCTTTAATGGAATTCCAAGTGCCCTTGTGTTACTTGCAACATCTGATGCTATGAAAAATCCAGGAACAAAGATAGTGTTTGGTGCTTCGTCAATGACTGAAGAACCGCTATTCCAGGACACTATAAACTAACCCCGAAGGATCTCTAAACAGACAGCTTCAAAACCTGCTAAGAACAGAGAAAGGCCTCTGTGCAATAATTCAGGGTCCACATATTTATTGGTATGTTTTCCCCTGGGCTTGGACCTTCCTTTAAAGATAGGAAAG
This sequence comes from Phyllotis vaccarum, assembly GCA_033318265.1. Classification (NCBI taxonomy): domain Eukaryota; kingdom Metazoa; phylum Chordata; class Mammalia; order Rodentia; family Cricetidae; genus Phyllotis; species Phyllotis vaccarum. The sequence goes on from JARWLC010000011.1 coordinate 6,583,124, forward strand.
GAATGCTGTTTCTCATTTGGAATCTTGTTCAGCTGCATGGGAGAGCAAAGTGGAGTGCAGTCAGGAGGGGGAAGCTGGGTCTTTGCCAGACATATTTGAAAAGTGAGAAAGAAGGGAGATGGAGGGTACTCACACCCAGCCGTCTGCTTTGCATGCCATTCAGAGGAATCAGAGGCCAAATTCAGTCCATCCAGGAGGCAAAAACTGTTAGAGCTTTGGTTAACCCCTGAGCTGCCAAGGCAGATGCAATGTTCAAGCTGTGTTCTCTTAATTCCCAGCCTGTCTTTGTTAAGATTCGAGGTTTACAGCAACAGGCACAAAGAGACATTCAAAAGAGAGAGGTATTGTTTGGTCTTCATGCAATGGGCCAGGGAGTAAAGCCTGACTATTGGTCTCCCAATCTTTTTCCTTTGCTTTGCTTTTATTGAATAGCAGCGTTAGGTTCTTCTGGGTTGTATGTTTAAAGACTCAACTCTTTGCCAGTTTAGAAAGCAAAATCTGAGTTTCAGTGGAAAGCCAAACACACTTGCCAAGTTGCCAGTCAACAATACAATGCCAATTTCTGTTCCAGGACTGCCTTGCCTGGAATATTGCCCTGGGATCACCAAGAGGAGGAGGCAAGCCTTCTATTGATGAGGAAAATGGAGTTAATGTCAGGCCAGAGTCAGAGATCCAAACAACTGCTCACCTGTTGTGGAGCCTTAAGGAGATGGAATCTTGTTAGTGGAGGACAGGCATCACTAAGGCTCAGCTTTGTGGGTGTATAACCTGGATTTACCTCATAGTGAGAACAAAATAAGTGTCAGGCAGTGTGAACAGTTAACTACAGAAGTAAAACCACAGAAAACTGGAGAGAAACATCGAAGTGGCAATTTCAAACTCTGCATTCAAATAAAAGCGATTACAAAGGGAATTCTTAAATAAAAAGCAATTATTAAAAAAAAAAAAACAACATAAAAACAAAGAGTGAGAATCAGTTTTCTTTAAGTGTGACCTCTATAGGTCAGCTACTCTGCAGGTTAAGCCCACACCTAAGAGTATTTAAAGAGTAAAAATTGGACTTGATGAGGTTTGAGAGAGGAAAAGGGAGACAGACAGAGGGTGGGGGTTGAGGGGCTGGGGTGGAGGGGGTAGTTAAGAGGAGGTAAATATAGGAGGAGCCATAGGAGGGTATGAATGAGATCAAACACATGCTATGAAATTCTGAAAGCATTAATGAGAATATTATTTGTAGAAAAAGATAACTTTATATGTTTTGAGTACATTAAAACCCATTTATCAAAATTATAAATGTCATTAAAATGTGAGAGATCAATTAAGGAACAAATATGCCTCTATGAAAGAATAAAACACACAGGTATAATAATAGAAAAATATATGTAAAAGTCAAACCAGGAAAAAGTATGACAAGAAGAGGGAATTCAGGTTTAAACATCATAGAAAGGGAAGACACAAGAAATGATAAATTGAAATAAACAAGGCAGAGCATTTGGCTCACCAAACTGGAAAACACCCCAAAGAGAAGGTGTGGAATAGGAAAGAAATGATTTAGATGTCTATGCTGAGTTATGATTGTCATCGGGAAAGCAATTTGTTCTAAAAATCTTATCAAACGTATCTTTTTGAAGTATTTGCAGTACGACCTTCACAGAATTGCCTAGTGTATTGTTATATATTGATGAGTTATCAAGAAAGCTTAAGCAATCAACAGAATGCATTACATAAATCTCTGTCTATATACACAATATTATATGTATGAATATAACATATAGTGTGACACCACTAAAAAGATAATTTGATGGGATAGCAATGCTAAAAATAAAGGCAGGGAACTAGATGTTATAGACAATGTGGTAACAGTACTTTTTATCCAAAAACTTTTAAGTGTGATCACCCCAATTTACATAGAAGTACCATAGTGTAAAAAGGGAGATGCTCAATAAGAGAAATCATTTTCCATTTTATTTATTTTTTTCCTAGAAACAGATATATTGGTCCAACATTCTCTTTTACAGTGACCTTTTATCTCCACATCACCTATACTTTCTTCAGCTCATACTGAAGACCAGACACAGGGAAATGTCTCTCTAATAAGAGCTAGCTAGTGTTATCAGCAGTATGCTGGCTCAAGGGTCTCATTGTGTAAACTACTAGGTCATCCCATAACCATTCAGATAGATGTGGCTTTTCCAATGGAAAAGAAATCTTTTAAGGTGTAAGCTAGGTCTGCCATTCTGTCTCTTCCACATAGGCTCTGATGGTCGCCTTACAAAAAGGGACCAACACTGGAAAAGGAATACAGCCTCTGAGAACTGTACTCAATCTGGGAAGAAAAGGAATGTACCAGGCTCAGCTGATTGAGAGCAACGATAAAAACAACTGGCAGAAACCACAAAGCCTTCTCTTTATGTGCAGACAAAGAATGCTTTTCACAAAGCTCAAAATCCATTAATTACAGAATCCTTGCTGGGCACTGCACTCATACTGGTCCCCCACCCCCTCCAATGGCCTCAAGAGGCTTCCTGGGAAGTGAGCTAGCTTGACATCTCTCTCTTGATAAAATATAATTTTTCTTTATGGAAATGGGAAAAACAGAAGAAACTGGATTTTTACCTTTAACTGGCTTTTTTTTTTTTTTAAAGGATGCACTTATTTTTATTTTATGTGTGCAAGTTTCTTATCAGTATGTGTACCATGTGCATACATTGCCTAAGGAAGCCAGATGAGGGCATCAGGTCAGGAATTAGAGTATTACAGATGGCTGTGAACAATTGTGTAGGTGCTGAGAACTGAGCCTGAGTCCTCTTCAAGAACAGTAAATTCCAAGTCATCTCTCCAGTTGCTCTGTGGATGTAGCAGTTGGTGGAGTGCTCGCCTGTAATGGCTGTGCACATGTACCCATGTAGTGAGGCCCCCCAAAGACCACCGGGGATCTGAATTCCAATGTAAACACATGAGGGTCAGTTTATTCTCTTGGACAAGTTCAAACGAACTCAAGCTGAAACCCTTTGGCCCTGAGTTCAAGAATGAGAAGGTTTTTAAAGAAAACATATGTAAGTGGGTGTTGCACATCTTGGCATTTCAGAATTGGATAAAGGGGCATGGGGTACAGTTACTTCTGGAAACTATTGGCTAAACTGTTGTCACGAACCCAAGTTTTGAATCTACAGGCTGAACTTTCAGCATGAAACTAAGTTTTGAATCCTTTGGCTGTCAGATTTATTCAATCCTAAACTCCTTTCAGACCTGGGCCCTGCCCTCAGGCATCAACTGGTCCTTCTCAGAAACAAAGCTCTGCAATGGTAAATCTATGTCTTCACACACAGCTGTATTTTCAGCACCTCAGAGGGAAGCAGGAAGACAAATGATTATAACCATCCTGGGCTTCGTGAATGATTATGTCTCAAAACAACAACTAATAAAATAAAAGGAACAAATGAAAATCAATTCATTACAACAGCATTAAAAAAAAATCCCCTATACCCTTGTTAAAAGACTGACATTATGGACTAGAAAGTATTATATTTTGTTTTTCAGAGAAAGACTTGATCTAACCTCTAAAATAAGATTTTTTTTCTTGTGTGTGTATGTGTGTTTGTGTGTGTGCACACCCACAATATCAGACCTTAAGGGCTTTTTTCCTGCTGAAGCATGGAAAAGTGAGAATTCTGATCTCTTGCTGACAATGTTTAAATGAATATGCCAGTTTATAATTAGAAATGCAAGGAGGGATGACTTTTTATAACTGAATATTTAACACGTATTAAAGTTATCACAAATCCACACAGTTCTTATTCCATTTAATCTATGCTTTCTCTCTATAAGTCTTATTCACTTGTAAACTGGAAATTCTTTTCCAAAATGTTGAGTTCATTATAAAAGCAAGTATTTGGCCAATTCCCCTATAGCTCTTTTGTAATGCTTCCCTTTGTGCGTGTCTATATTTCTATATGTCTTTGTTTTAATAACGTAATTCTGGTTGGGTGTGGTAAGCGTACCTATAATCCTCACAGTGGAGAAGCTAAAGTCGGAATGGGAAAGTCCTAGGGCAGCATGCATTGCATAGTGACACCTTGTCTCAAAACAAAACCACAGACAAAAAATTCCTACCCCTTAACTTTATAGGTGAGTAATAATTGCAAGGAGTAGGCTGTAAATATTTTCTGCAGAGGCAAGAGGGATTGTTTACATTCAATATGCTTTGATTTTTTTTCCCCCACTATGCTTAACTCTAGATATATTTTGCTCTTCTACCTCTCCAGGGAGATGGCAGACCACCTGGTCACTATGGCAACATGTTTTCTTGTTTCTCCATCCCTCTCTCTACTTCTCTGAACTTCCTGCAAATAAGAAGCCGTGTGTTTTCTGTTAATATGAGTTCTGTTCTTTGAGTTGAATCACAACATTCTGAACTCTTGTAATAGCGGTGGGGAGACAGCTTTGTGAAGTATCTAACAAGCATGAGGACCCAAGTTCAATTTCCAAAACTGGGGAAAAATGAACAACAACAAAACAAACAAAAACAAACAAACCCCTCAAATGGATGTGGTGGAATGAGCTCATGATCTCAGTGCTGAGATAACCTGGGATCACTGCCAGTCAGCTGAGTCTTCTTGGCAAGTTCCAGGCTAGTGTGAGATACTGTTTCAAAAACAGATAGGTGGATGACACCTGAGAAATGATACTCAAGATTGGCCCCTACAGGGACACACCTGCACATACATCTACCCACAGAAGTGCATACACATTAACTTCATTGGAACAAAATTAGTCCTTTAGTAGGTTTTATCTTCAGAGAGATCACAACTGAAGCCTTCTTACCATGCAGACCTAATTTATAAAAAGCTTCCCATCATGAAGACTTAGACCATCTGTATTAAGTACATTACACACTTTGGACCAAAAATTTCTAGGTTTGAAGGAATCTCTGTACGCACTGCCATGCTTATGGCCTGAAGTTTTTTTTATATGTATTATCATTTTAGCGCTTACATAAACATAATGAAGTGTGAGGATCTATCATCCTGGATTCAACAATGACTAGCAAAAGCATCCATACATAGCTGAGCTGTAGATTGTGGAGCAGTTATGAAGTGTATGCTTAGCCCTAACAGGGGCTTTCACTGTACTAAATAGCTTATACATAGCCTCCCATACTTCTAACTTGGTGGCAGATTTTTTTTTTCCATTTCAATGATACAATATGTTTTATTAACTATAATTACCATGCTATTAAAAGGATCTCTAAAGCTTATTCTTATTTATTTAACATTTCTGATCTTTTGGCCAACATCTTGGCAACCCCTTTTTCTCTCCCTACTCCCTATTTCTACCCTGTGGGAAAATACCTCTCTATTCTTGGCTTTTTAGGAAATTACCTTTGCAAAATCTGTATGCAAGTGATATCATGTAGAATGTCTTATTTCATTTAATATAATGATATCCAGGCTCACCCATGTTACAGATGGCAGGATACCATGCCTTTTAGCACTGGATATAATCCTGTTGTACATGCATACCTCATATTTATCTATTCATCTCCATGAAGGAATTTAGGTTATGTGATGGTTTATGTTGAATGTCAGTTGGATAGAATTTAGAATCACTGTGGAAACAAACCTCCTAGCATATTCATGAGGGATTTATAGATTAGGTTAATTTGAAGTGGGATCTGCCCCTCACCTGTGGTGGCACCAATCTCTGTGCCAGCCTTTCAGACTGTGTAAATTCTAGACAATGACTGAACAGTAGCATTCATCACTCTACTTCCTTGGCATCAGTGTGAACAGCTGCCTCCAGCCACAGCCACCATGAATTTCCCACCAAGGTAGACTGTATCCCCCCAGACTGTGAGCCTATGAAATGCTTTTCTCTCTCCTACTTGCTCTTTCTGAAGTATTTGCTCATAGCAATGAGAGAAGTAACAAATGCAAGTTCCTTTCAGATATAGACAACTATGAACAATGCCACAACTAGCAGACTGAAACTGTTGATTTAATTTCCTTTACTACATCCTGGGCAATAGTTACATCTATGAGAGAGCTTTGCCTCAGCTTGGAGTTTTTAGCAGTCCAACATCTAGAAAAAAATCTGAAATAGAACTTCAGAGGCTGGCAGTCCAGTACCAGTTTTGAACCTCTAAAGGATGCTCATGTGCAGGATGAGCTGAGTACCACTGTACTACATAGGTTTCTCTGCTTATCACCGGGGAGAAGACTGTCCATAGCTCAAATCCAAGTCAAGTGCATAATGTGAGTTTCATATTTGAAAATAATCCTTCCAAGTTGCAGCATGCAAATGCAGTAACATTCAACTTTACAAACTTTGAGACTACATAATTAAGAACTTCCGATTGCAATGTTTTTCAATGTGATTAAGTGCTTTAGTTGGAAGTTTTCATGGAGCCAACACTGCTAGTACAAATAAGGCATAGGGTAGTAGAGATAAGGACATATGGAAGGCACATATCCATGCAGGGTCTATCTTTCAGGTAAGAGGATAGAGCTAAGGGACATCCAGTGGCAAAACACTTAGCATGGGGCATTCTCTGAAGGTTTTAGTGTTAAGGTAGGCAAATTGTGGGAAGCTCTTCAAGGTTATAGCTACCTCAAGCTCTGGTCTGAATCCTGTTTCCTTTCTGTTGCCATATGGAACAGCCGCCACCACACACTCCCACTTCTGTGGCTGCTCCGACATTCTTTCCCAGCGCTAATGTTAACCCATCAAAACTGTGAGCCCAGATGAACCTTTCAAGTGAGACATCATTTCACAGCATCATGAAAGTAATTAGCACAGATGAAATTACCACTTCAACTCCAGTCATCCAGCCTCATGCCTGTTAACTCCTTTTGTTAAATACACTCCTAGTTCAATCATAGATCAGATCATGCAAGCCAAGAAACCTCAAAGCTTTACTTCAAGAAGTGAGGCATTCAAGATGAAAGCCTGGGGAAAAGGGGAAGACACAGGTTACTACTTGGTGGATATTCCATTTAAGAGCTGTTTGTTGGCAGGGGTGAGAAGGGTACCCTGAAGGTTAACTGTGTCGACTTGATTTGGCTACATCATGCCCAGATTTAGCCATGTTTCTTGGCACATCTGAGAGAACATTTCCAACAAAGATGACCATTCTACATGGTGAACTCAAGGAGATGGTCCTTACCAATGCAGGCAGGCATCATTCATGAATATTCATTCATCACAATGAATATTGATGACCTTAATATAACCAATGGTGATAAAAGGAAGCATTTGCTTCCTATTTTATGCATAACCAAATGGAAACATTTTACCTCAAATGCTATCAACTACTCTTCCTGGTTCTCTGGAATCCTGATTTGGACTCAGTTCTACCATCAGCTTTTCTGGAACTCTGACATGTAGGTGACAGGTTTTAAAATTTAGGGATTCCATAGCTTCTACATCATATGAACCAATTTTTTTTTTTTAAGAGACCCAACCATTTCTCGGTTGTTTCTGCTTCTCTAAAGAATCCTAAGGCAGATCCTGAAGACTATCTTTTTTTGATAAGTGAGTTCATTTTCACAAAATGTTCTCTTTGACAGAATTATTTGCTTTCTTAACATTTCTATGATGACTTGGGGAGAAAAGAATGTTTTATCAACAGGCATGTTGCTTATTGAAACCTGCTGAGCCCCAAGTGAAGCAGTTACTGGAGTCTGTAATAACCCCAACTTAATACCACTGACAGGCTAAGCTAATTAGAATCCTGTTGATGTTCAGGGCTCAGGATAATGGTGTCACCAGAGCTTGCAAATACCAGAGGCTATGGCTGTGTGAGTTCCTTGGTTTGGAAGGATTTCCCTGCTGTTCCCACACACTGTGGCCTCAGATCAGATGGGATAAGATCTCCAGAGTTCTCCACTCTACTGTGACCTGGCAACTTCACAAAACACCAGCACCTAGCCTCTATTTATAAGGCCCAGGCCTGCAGGGGCCCTTCACTTTTGCTCACTCTAGATATACATATGCATAGAACTGGGTGAGATTGGAAACCTCCATTGTTCCTTTGACTCTAGACTTCACGTCAAAACCAAAACAATTAGATGATTTAATTATTATTAGATATCCAAAATATATAATAAAAAGAATTTTGTTTTGTTTTGTTTTCCTTAAAAGAAGTATGAGTTATTCTTCTCATAAGGAACAAAGCAAAACCAAACCACAAAACTCAGCCATGTCAGACCTTCAAGTGGGCAAAGTTATTAAACCCACTCATTTTGCTCTTACCTTCATCCTCACCCCCCATCCACATTGACTCTCAGCCATTAACAAACTTTCTTTCAATGGTAATGTGTCTTTGGAGGGCATTTGCCATAGGAGCTGAGGCTGTAGGTAAAAGTATATGCTCAGCTTGGTTAAGACCTGTGTTCAAAAAGATTTTACAAACAGCCTTTAGGCTTATGGGCCCACTTTTTAAATAAGCAAGGAAAAGTAGAGTACAGAAAACTGTGGCTTTTTAGAAGTGCTAATACCTAGATCTCATCCCAGAATATTTAAATTTAAACCTGGAGAGCTTAGGTCAGGGTGAAAATATCCTAGCTGAGGATGCTGAGAATCAGAATTTGTGAATCCTTGGGCTATATGTTCACGAGGGTTCAGTTTGCTATCCTAGGGTTTGGCCCCATGTTTCCTAACAGGGCAAGGAGAAGGCAGGTTTATAGAGGGTAATAAAAGTGGCTCCAGAATAAAGAATTTCGTGCCTCCTTGATCCAAGTACTGGCTAGACTCAGGGTTTGTGTTGGTAAAGTACATGGCTCTCATTTTTGTCTCTGGCTCTGCATTATCCATATGCTGCAGCTGCTTAATTGACTGTAGAAAAAGACCTTGGCAGAGAAAGTAGGGCAGAAGTAGCTAGAATTTTCTGGCTTCTGGACTTTGTCCCTATTCATGAAACCATTGATATATTCTACTTTTGGCAAGTGTTAAGAGAACAGAGTTGGGATCATGCTTCATTGTATGAGTGTAAAGCTTGGAGAGAGGACTTAGTATACATATAAGCAAACTCAATATGAATGATGGGCTGTCAAAATGGCTCAGCATGTAAGGGTGCTTGCCACAAAGACTGGCAAGCTTGGTTTTGTCCCAGCAATCCACATGGTAGAAGAAAAGAACCGACTCTTGTAAGGGCTCCTCTGACCTCTATATGTGTTCTGTGGAGTGCATGTACACACACATGCCCACACCAACAAGAGTAAATGAAGAAAGGACTCAGGGTAACTGCATATTGCTCAGTAGATACTTTAAAAATGCCTTGTAATGTGTCCTCTTGTGTATGTCTGATCCATGCCTCTGTGTGTGTGTGTGTGTGTGTGTACCAGAGGTTCATGTTGGGTGTCTTCTTCACTCATCTCCATCCTTCACTATATTTTCTTAGATGGTATAAATATATCTCCTCTCAGATATATCAGGCAGATAGGCAGACAGACAGACAGACAGACAGACACAGACACAGACACAGACACACACACACACACACACACACACACACACACACACACACACACACATATCTGCACTTACTGACCCTGGTACTCAGATTTGGATAGACTTGCCCATGTAAATCGGGATATTCCTGTCTCTCCTTCCTGAGGGTTGAGATTATAGGTACACATTGCCATGTTCAGTTTTAAATGTAGGTTCTGGGCTCCAGCTCAGGTCTTCATGGCTGTACAGTAAGCATTATGATGACTAACCTATTTCACCAGTCTCCTCTTTTGTCCTTTTGTTTATCTGTGAATAGCCTTGTGCCATCAGTAGAATACTATTAAGTATTACAGTTTTATTAAGGAAACAACATTGTTGGCTTTTTCTTTAGGACAATGAGTGAAGTTGTCTATACTTCACAACACAGGAGTGCAAAAACTCTTTTTCTTTAAATTTAATTTAAATTTCCACAGAGTCTCTGATAATTTTCACTTAAATCTCAGTTAACACATCTTCCCCCCTTTTCCTAGGACAGGTTCTATTAAGGAAACAAACATTGGTGGCTTTTTCTTCAGGACAATAAGTGAAGTTGTTACAATTTACTAAGGTCTGTGGGTAGGAAGGTTACCCAATGTTTGAGATATCTGTCCATTTGTATTTTTGCTTGGATATGAAAGGGTAAGGCAAAAATTGCCTTACACTCTTGCCTACCTGGTTCCTGGAGGGTGACTGGCTCCCTCTGTTGGGTCACAGCGTCTGGCAATCAAATCACTCTACCTTTGACTATGACAGTGGCACTTCCCCCAATCCCTCATATTCCTTGTCCACTATTATGTTTTGAATATAAAATGTTTTCCAAAGACTCTTGTTTTTGAACACTTGGTTTCTGTCTGGTAGCACTGCTTGGAAAAGTTGGGAAATATTTAGGAGGCGGAGCCTTGCTGCAGGAAGTGGGTTACTATTGGTGTATGTTTTATAGCTGGGCCCTACTTCCTGTTCACTGTCTCCTTCCTGACTGGGTGCCCAGTGGCCGGCTGCCTCTTACTCTTGCTTCTGTCACTCTTGCTTCTGTGCTTCTCATGCCAGAATGGACTGAGTTTCCTTGAACCATGATAACTATGTCATCACTAAATTTCTCTTTGCCAGGTGTTTTGTCAGAGTGACCTAAAGGTAAGTTATACATTCTCTCTGGCCAGCTGATTCTTCTCTAGTTTCCTTGTCATCCTGGGCTCTTTCTAAATGTGATTAATAGAGTTTGTGAATGCAGTTGTGCTATCAGAAGTCAAGCTTGTTTGAAAAATAGTTACTTTACTTTTTGTTGTGTATATTTATGCATACTTTTGTGTGTAGAGGTCAGAAGAGAGCTTTACCTTGAGTTGGAAGTACAGGTGGTCACGAGCTACTTGGGTGTTGGGAGCCAAACGCTGGTTCTCTTTAAGAGCAGCAAAAACTCTTAAATTGTGAACCAACCATATGAAGGAGGTTTTTGTCCTGTTTTTGTAGAATTTAAACAGGAAGCAAAGTTGTGAACTTGCCAAGTAGAAATGATATGTGCCTTAAATGCTGTGTGAGAAAGGAAATCTGAGAGAAAGGAGACATAGTCTGGGCAAGAAACACCAAATAGTTCCTTATGAGTGGATGTATGTGTGTGTATAGCTTGGCAGGGATAAGAAATCAGTTTGGAGACAAAGGCTGGAGGAACCAGATCATAGAGGACTACAAGATCATGTTTGGGACTTTGATTCATTATCAATAAGATAAAGGCTGGGGCAGATAACCACTTACAGATATGAGCAGGGTGATATCAAACTTTTTCATGTTAGAAATAATTGTCATGATTGTAAGATGACTCATGGACAGGAAAGAAGTGGGTTTGGGGTGGGAAACCAGTTAATGAGAGTGCCATCAACACCTGTAAGAAATAAAAGAAGATACAGCTGTACTGGGAAGAAAGGACAGGAGGCAGGTGAGTAAAAAGATGCTGCAGACAGAACCTGGATAGAGTGACTGATTTGATGCAGTGAGTGAAAGAGGCAGGTATGATATCTAGGTTTCTAGCTTGATCACCATATTATTTATGGTCCAGTCCTTAAGTCAGGAAGCTTAGACTGAGGGCTGCTTTGGAGAGATGCTTATGGATTCAGTTTGGCAGCTGTTACATTTGTAGTGCCCAGAGATATCTTTGTAAGGGTGGCAGATGGGACAACTGTATACACAGGCCCAGAATTTAGGATAGAGACCTGGGATGAACCTGCCAGATGAGAATCATTAGCATATCATTAGCATATGGAAGTCCTAAAGCATAGGAGTGATTTGCCTGGTCTGGTTGCATGTAAAGTAAGGAGAAACAAAGGCTGAAAACATAATGTTGCAGAACACTAACCATTAGCTCCAAAGAGAAGCCTGAAGGAGGCTGAGAAGTTAGGACTGAACTGGCAGCATCATGGAACCCAAGATAAGAGCATATTCCCAGTAGAAGAGAAGGCAATTTGGCTAACCAACATTGAGGAAAACAGAGAATACAGATGACCTAAGCTTACTATGGACATGCTGACCTTTGCTGGATCATCATAGGAAAGCAAAGAAAGCAGGAGGCAGATCACAGAGCTAAGGGGGCATAGAGAGCCGTCATTCATCCTGATGTGCCGTGTTATTGCTTACCGTTACTCTTTGGTTCCCCATCTGAGATCCACTGTTTAGGATAATGTCCTATTCTTAGGATCATATTCATTGTGGCATAGAAGGCCCACTACCCTGTTACTTGTCTATCAGGGATTCCGTCTCTCCCTGTGTCCCCTTCAACCTGTGCAGATCTGGCATCTCCTTTCTATCTCACAGACATTCCAGGAACAGTCCTATGGCAGTCCTATGGCAGCCCCTTCCCCAGTCTCTCTCCTTATATTCTAGGGAGACAGACAGACAGACAGACAGACAGACAGACAGACAGACAGATAGACAGATGATAGATATATACATGAGATATAGATAGGTGACTGATAGATAATAGATATGTAGATACATAGATGGTAGATAGATGGTAGATACAGATAGTTACATAGATACATAGATAGATGATAGATACATAGGTAGATAAATAGATAGATGATAGATAGATAGATGACAGATAGATGATAGGTAGGTAGATAGATAGACAGACAGGCAGGCAGACAGACAGACAGACAGAGAGAGAGAGAGAGAGAGAGAGAGAGAGAGAGAGAGAGAGAGATAGATAGATAGATAGATAGGGAATATAAGGAGAGAGGCTAGACAAAAATTCATTCACTTGAGAGGACTTTCATGAACAGCTAGAAAAAGCCACTCTGTCGGACCTATTGCCACCTTCTGCATTCATCGCTTTTCTTGTCACTGTGACAAAATGAATGACACAGGACTAATGTAAAGAAGGGAGGACTTCTTTGGGTCATGGTTTGAGGGGCACAGTCCTTCATGGTGGGCAAGGCACAGGCGCTGGGGCATCTATATCTGCAGTGGCAGGAGACTGCAGTGCAACTTGTTACAAATCAGGACAAAGAGAAAAACCAGAGCAGGTTTTTATAGGAGCCTGGCTAAAGCTTCAAAGGCCTGCCTCAGTTAAGGGCCATGATCAGCCAGATCCCATCTCTTAAAGGGTCTGTAACCTCCTAAGACAGAGCCAACATCTGGGAACCAGGTGTTCACACTTATGAGCCCTTGGGAGGATATTTAAAATTCAAACTACAATGATTTCTTAAACTCATGTCCTATTTAGCTTCCTCATAGTGTCTACCTGATCTCTACACTTGTACATTCATTTGTCTACAGTTATTGTGTATTTTCTCTCAGTTAATATAGACCCTCAAGTTCAGGGACCGTAGCTGTAGTTTCAGTATTGAAAAGAGTCCAATGTAAATGCTCAATGACTATTTCCTGGGAGATTGAATGACAGAAATAATGCTTAAAGGAAATCCTCCAAACTGTTACCAGGGAGGAGGCTGATGCACAATAGAAAACCCACCTAAAAAGCTTGAGGCCCTGGGTTTAGTCCCTAGCACTATAGAAAAAAGTTACCAAAGTTTTGCAAAGACCGGGTGTGACGACACAATCCTTTATCGCTATTGGTTTTAGAATCATCTCCAAGACAACACTCATATACAACAAATACAATGTGATTATAATTTATAACTTAGAATATAATATATAATGCTAATATAAAATCCACTCAGAGCCAATGGAGTAATATTCACCAAGTTCAATCTCAGTCTGGTCACAAGACCTAATTTCTCCAGCAGCTTGCTTTTTACTGATGCAATACACTAAGCTTTATATCAAAAGAATAAGCACACGTGCACAAGGAATTTTTAATCTTGAAATGAAATGGAATAAAAGCCCTCTGTACGACATTGGGAAGATGCAGACAGCTTTCAGTTAGAGTGAATGTGCCTGTATTGGCCATCAACACCTTCATCCATGGATTTTAGCTGTGTACTTATGTTGATACACGTAAGTGATAAGTGATATTGCTTTGTGTTGATGCACAAAGTGATAAGACCTTCGGAGCATCATCTTCACACACATATAAGCCCATGAAACAGTCTTAGGAAGTTAGAATAGAAAATGTATGTGGGGAGAAGGCTTAGTTTTCCTTTCTGATTTCTCAATTTTCCAGAAACAATCCTCATATTTGTTTAGAAAGATGTCATATCTATTTCCCCATATTTATTTTACAGATGGCATATCTATTGATCTGCTTATCTGTCATCTATCTGTGTATCTCTGTGTGTGTGTGTCTATCTATCTATCTATCTATCTATCTATCTATCTATCTTCTATCTATCTATCTATCCATCTAGAAAATATACTTTTTCCCTGCCAACAGGCTCATGCTGCTAACAGTATAGTCTAGACCATCACATGGCAGGATATTTTGAATGCCCTGTGCTCTCCATTTCCAATGTGGCATATAAACCTTTAAAGGTATACATTCTAATGAAATATTATTCATGGTGCTGAATTCTCTTCTACTGTATGGAAATTAAAAGCAGCATTTCTCTGGCTTAAAGCTAACTTTTTATGACTCCCTGGGTGCCCTCTTTTTTATCTCCATTCTTTTAATATGTTCAAATAAGTGAGTTTTCTTTTAACTTGACACATTTTCACATATGTTGCCTTGATCTTTCGAATCTCTTACCCAGATGGGAGCTTTTCTAGGAAATAAAGGGCTGTGTTTAATTATCTCATGAGACAATTTAAAGTGGAATCCATAGCTTCTCCAACATTCTGCCTCAAGGAGAACGAAGTCACCATGACAAGTTCATTGACAGATTTCTCTGTCCCAGTGGCAGCGGTACCGTGTCCATGTGTTTACTGGGATGCACAGTAAATTCACTGACTCAGACCCTAACTTCACATTGGGACCAGGCTGTGGCATTATCACTTACTACAATGGTGTACTTTGCAAAATTTTAATTATATAAAAAGACAAGAAATGGTGTTTCAAGTGAAAACTAACTTTCAGGTATTTTTAATCATATAAACTAAGTGTCTGTATATGTTTGGGAATTTAAAGCTGCTGTTTAAAAACCTTTTTATGGGTTTTCTGTTTTGTTTGTTTTAAGTTCTTTTAGGAGAAAGAGAAGAAGAACATAAAGTTAAGTGGAGGAGGAAAAACATGATTAAAGTACATTTTATGGAAAAAAAATTAAATAAAAAACCTAGAATAAGAAACTGCTTGTTATGGCTGAAACTAAATTTAAAGTATTCAGAGGATTTGCTCAAAGTCCTGGTGCCCACAGTAAGACCAAGATTAGAAGGTGGTTCTTCTCTACATGCTTTTTGGCAGTGCATTTTCAAGCTCTATTGACAAAGAAACTACAAGGGCTGGAGAGGTAGCCCAGTAGCAGAGCCCTTGCCTATCATGTGCTCTGGGGAACTTCCAAAGATTTCTAAGCTAGTCAGAGTTGATCTTATTTTTGAATATAATATTTCTGGTACAGTCTAGTTGATGACCTTTGCTCTGGGTAGTCAAGTTCTACTCTATTTTTCTATAGTGTGTAACGTGTTTTTGCAAAAGTGTTTCCTATCCTTATAGAGACATAGACATGCAGAGAAACAAGCAGTAGTGTTATGTACTTCAGATGAGATTGACACACAGACATATCTTCTACCATCAACCCTATTTATCTTTCTTAGTTAGGTTTATCACTATTGTGGTGAAATACCATGACCAAAGCAACTTGGGGAGGAGGGGGATTATTTGGCTTCTTTTCACATCACTGTCACCAAAGGAAACAAGGACAGGAACTAAAATAGAGCAGGAACCTGGAGACAGGAGCTGGTGCAGGGACCAGGGAGTAGGCTGCTTATTGTCCTGCTTAGTGTCTCATGCTCAGCTTGTCTTAGTATACAGCTCAGGCCCATTTGCCTAGGGAGGGTGCCACTCACAATGGACTGGATGCTCTCTCATCAATCACTAATTTTAAGAAAAGCTATATACTACTGTGGTGGGCCAGGGAAATGAAATTTCCATTTACCAGCTATAGTACTTGGGAAAGTGGACCTTGTACCACACCTGGGAAGCACAGTAGAGCTAACCCTGTTGATGGGTGTGCAGATAAACTGGTCTGAGAATGTGAGCATGGAGATCTGTCCCTCATCTGTCATATGGTATTGTGGGCAGGGGGAAGATACCCTTCACCCACCTCTCACCACCTGTTGCAGGTGGGGAGCTGGTCACAAGAGTGGGAGAGCTATCTTTGCCCCTCATAAGCTGCAATGCTCAGGAGAGTGGTCCTTACATCTTACCTGGGCAACATAGTAGAGCTGTCCCTGAAGGGGTATGTGGGGGAGAAATAACTCTTAGAGTGTGAAAGCAAGAGAAATGGCCCCACCCCTTGCCCATCTGTTTAAGGAGTGAACTCTCTAGGGCAATGCTTGAAGAGCTCATTCCGGAGGTGAAGACAGGGGAGAGATGGCAGGTTGTCCAACCCTGCAACTACCTAGACACAGAACCAGGGCTATAAGTTGGCCTGCCCCAACATCCACCCCATTTATGATCTACTGGAGCACATGAAGGGGCTTGCCCTGCAGATCCAAAGCAGCAGGATCTCTATGATACAGGATAGAAAGTAGGTATCCAAGAGGAGTCCCAGTAAGGTACCTGCATTGATAATGTAGCAAAAGCCAGAGGCATCCAGCTAGACCAATGACTCTTTGCAATGAACACTTGCATGTAAGGATATATGGATAAAAAGGTTTACTGTGTGATCCACTGTGCCACACTACAGCTTCCATGACAATATTTTTCCCCTTTTATTTTATGTGTGTGTGTGGAGGGGGGTGCAAGGGCTGAGGGCAGATACAGAGGAAGAGAAAATGAATGAGCTCAAAATGCATGATGTAAAAGACATAAAGGATAAATAAAAAAGAAAAAGAATAGAAAATGCCATGTCTCACCTCCAGTGTGATCTTATGGCAACATTTTTTCAACCCTAAGTTCTCTCCTCTCAGATGACTATCATCTATCTATCTGTCTGTCTATCTTCTATCTACCTATCTTCTATCTATCTTCTACATATCTGTCTCTATATAATCTATTTTACCTATCATCTATATAACATTTATGATCTATGCTCTATCTTATTTGTTATTTACCATCTAGCTGTTATCTATCTATGATCCATTTATTGTCCCTGCCATCTATAGATATCATCTTCTTACCTATCTACTAACCTCTTTCTCTCTCTGCCTCTTTTTCTGCCTGTGTCTCTGTCTCTGCACTTGGTTAGCATCACGTGTCTAAAATCAATATTGTTGCCTCTTGTAACTGGGAAGGATAAATGGACAGTACCCATGACTAGAAGAACTTTGAAGAACCTAGATTTGTTGTTTTTGTTTTCCTGTATTTGGCTTCATTTTATAAACTCCTTCAAGCATCTGGTCTGGGAACATGGCCACAGAGCCTGAAATTTACACTTTGTTGATAACATCATTGTAAACTATGGCTTTCATATATATTTCTAAATCTCTGAGAACGTTTCCAATGGGATGGCTTGCAACATAAATTCTGCTCTGTCCAGAGGAAAAAGACTCTGAGGCTCTCTAGGGTAATTTCCAGTTGGGTAGGGTGGAAACACAATGAGAAAGTGGGGAACAGAAAAACTTTACAGAAAGGTGATCAAGTAATCACAGTCAATTATACAAAAGAGTTATCGACTTGTGGAGCTATACCACGCAGCTCATCTCATCTCCCATCTCTCTCCTCTAACTTGCCCTTTAAGTGGAGGTATTTGCAAAAATTCAGTCACCTAGACCTTATCTCAGAGCTACTGAATTAGTACTTAGGGAGCATGGGGAACCCAGGGGACTTAAGTGTCAAAACGGAACCACAGGGTGACTGTTGCATCCCCAGACAAGCATTTCTCTTTTATGTTGGTATCATCAGTGTTTCCTGAGATGGACAGCACATCAAACACTCATTAGCCATCAATATCTTATCACAGATTAGTCTAATTCACTTAGCTAGATTCAAATGCCTAAGAGACATAGTTTAATAAGGACCTACATAATTTAATGAAGACTTGAGGAATTAGGGTTGGCACTAGTGGGGTTTCACTGTAGGGGAGAGAGAGCACTGCAGTGGAGCTCTATGTAGATATAAACAAGCTGGACTTTACAGTCCATCTTCTAGCCTATTTATGATTTTAGCTTTCAGATACACTTGCATGTGTTACAGCTTCTCTTTATCTCATATCTCCACTTTGTGATAATCCAGGTTGCTTTAAATGCAAATTAGCTAGACTTCCTTTCTCCCATTCTAGAGTATTAAAACCACCCAGGAACACCTGCTGCTAGTGTCCTCATTGCTTGAAACTTGACTACATTGGCCCAGTAGCTTGTTTTATTCTATCCATCCTACTCACCAGCCACAGTGACCTGGTAGAAGATTGTCTACCGCATGCCTCTCACTCCCCATGTCCCTGAGAAAATTGGGGCAGCCTGTCCTCTACTGTCTCATCTATCTGCATTCATACTTATATCTTTACTTATTTCTAGTCTCAAAAAACAGCTCTCTGTTTATACAGACAGCACCCATTCTTCCTCCAGACATTTAAAACCCTTCCTTGGTCCTCCCTGAATCTTCTCTTTATATCTTTCTTTATGGAGAATCCTCTTTGTCTGTTTTCTCCTAAGACATCACATTTACTTATGAATATGTTTGTGATTCATTATTCTCTTTTTTGACAATTACCTGGGTGATCTGGTATATTCAGGTCAAACTAAATATTTTTAGATCTGGCTTCTTTCTAGACAAGTAGCTGAATATTCCATGAGACTCCAGTACTAATATATCCAGACATCACTGGATTTTCTTTTCTACTAAGCCTACATCTTTTATATTTTGCTCCCATTTTCTCTTTGGGGACAGAATTCCATCAAATTAGACAGTACACCTCTATTTACCTCAATCTCAATAGTCCACCGACTACAAAATCTTTCTGAAGCCATCATTTATTTATTTCTCCTTAATGCCCTGCACCAGTCTCTCCATCACCATGGCATATACTTGACACTTAAAGGGAACAAATAATTTTGGTTCCCAAATGCAGAGGTTTCAGCCTGTGATGGGTTGGCCCAGCTGTTTTGGTTTGTGGTTAGAACAAATTGATGGTGGATGGTTATGGAGCAGTCAAACTTCCCACTTCATGGCAGCCACGAAACAGAGGGAGGTGGAGAGGAAGAGACTCAGGGTCAGATGTGCTCTCAAGATACATGCTTCCTCAGGATGAACTTCCTCTATCCCCATAGTTGATCAGCTATGAATTTATTGATGAAGTAATTCCTTCTGTGTTTAAAGGTTTCACCATTGAATCATCTTTCAGGTGAACTATCAGCTGGGAAACGTGTTTTCATAACACAAACTTTTGGGAACACTTCATGTACAAATTATCACCCTCAGTAGCCCTGTTGCCCGTTCAGAACTTTATTGTCCTTTGCTACAGCTTCAATAACACTGTAGTTTGTCTTCCTATTCTATCAAAGCAATTGCGATAATATAATTAAAAGTTACTTCTATGATATTTTTATTTAAAAATCTAGTAGGTGAATTGACATCACCTACTGAATTAGGAGCAGATTCCTTAAGGTGATTGAAGGTGCCATGCAGTCTATTAGCTACTTTTCTTTATGTGACACATTTTCTGAAAGTAACGGGTTGACTGCAGTTTCTTAGTGTGCTGTCTCAGTCCTGAACCTTGATATAGGGATTTTCTCTATCAAGGAGGGTTTTCCACCAACCTTTTCTTTTCCATCCTTATTTTCTTTCTTCCTTCTTTCCCTCCTCCTCCTTCACCTCTCTCTCTCTCTTTTCTTTTAGTAGGCATGAGTTTGAGTGTAGGCACATGTCACAGCACACATGTGGAAGTCAGGGATCAATCTTGTAGAGCTGGCTTTATCCTGCAACCTTTACATATATTCTAGGGAATCAAACGCAGTCACCAGGTTTGCGTAACACGTTTATCCTCTCAGCCTTCTCATCACTGTCACTGTTGTGACCACCCTCTACCTCGCCTTTGAGCTATGTCTTAGAAAGTTATCTATTCTCTGAAAACTTCTTCCTCTCCAGTTCGGGAGAAATTCCAAAATTTAGAATGATCTGCCATCCTGTGTATTTAAGACAGGGCAACAGCTTTAATCTCTACATTCCTATTCCACAGCGTAACGTCAAGGTAAGTGCATATATTTATTGAATAAGTTGACTGATCTTCCAGAAACCTAAAGATGGAAAGACTAGAAAGTCAACCACAAAGATGTCTGCAGAAGTCCTCTGTTAGTGGGTGTAGGTGAGTGGGCACAAAGCATGGTTGTGCCCAGCAGAGAGATTGCACTGCAGGATGTTGTCAAGACCCAAATAAGCAGGAAGAGTCATTTACATAGCTTGTATTTTTAGCAGTCACTGTGCAGGTGCAGTGGACCCATAAACAGTAACTATGGAAACAGGAATGAAGACCAAGCCTGAGCCTGATAGCATGTATTCTTACAATGACTAATTTAGCTCCCATCCCTACTAGATACCCCAGCTTTCCTTTCCACAGTAAGGCACCATTCCTTCCACTGAACAGCCAGATACCTGTGGTGTGCTACAGCAGCTGCCTCAGAACCTGACAGAAGCACAGCAACTCATTCCTCGTGGGTTTAATATGTTCACCATGTATGGTTCTCCTCCTTTCTGTTCAAAGATTTATTCTATTTATGTACACTGTATAAGATTGTCTTAGAAACAAAGAAGGTACAATGGTCAGATTGTAGACATATCTTCTTATTCAGTGTTACACTTCACCCAGGAACAGTCAGCCTTATACAACAATTAAGGATTGTTAAGGATTCAGCTAGGACATTAGTTTGAGGATGTTCTTGTGAGCTTTAGTTGTCAACTCGGCACAGCATAGAGTCATCTAGAGGAAGATTTTCAACTGAAAGATTGCCTGGATCAGATTGACCTATAGGCATGTCTGTGTGGGGGAGTGCTGTCTTAATTATTAATCAATGTAGGAGGGGCTAGTCCAGTGTGAGTGATGTCATCCCTTGAGAAAGTTAGCTAAGCATGAGCCTGTGAACTAGCAAGCAGTGCTCCTCCATTGTTTCTGCTTCAAGTTCTTTCTTGAGCTCCTCGACCGACTTCTTTCAGTGATGGACTGGTACCTATAAGGTGATATAAATACATTGTTCCCCTAAGTTGTTCTCAGTAAAAGTGTTTTTATCACAGCAACAGAAAGGAAAGTAGATTAGGAGACAGTATTTGCTGGTGAAAAGAGTCTGGAAACAAAGGGGAAAGAGGACTGGTACCTCTCACCATCTGACCTAGAAACCCAACTGAATCTGTGCTTCATTCTCTAGCAAGCTTAGTTTCTAGCAACTTAGACATTCTAGTTTTTAGGACTTTTTTTTTTTTTATAGGGATGTGTGGTTTTTCAGGTGAGCGTGTTAGAGACTAACAGAGCAGTTATTATAAACTACCTTTGCCTTTTGATCTTGGTTGTCATGAGGGTCCGGGAGAGCTGCTGCACAATGAAGCAAAGAAGACATTTCAGGCTACTAGGTTAGGAACCAGGCCTGAATATAGAAATTTCACTTGAGTGGTTTTTGGTGCTTCTATTCCGCCAATGGGGATGATATGTGATAGACTGATGACCTCAACCACAGGAGCAAGGAAAGAACAACCAGATTCTGAGGGATAAAGGTGGCAGGTGAATTTTACAGAAAAGCTCTGGGACTTGCTGAGCCTAAGAGAATTTAGAATAGGTAAAGGCTCATAGCAAGCATGTCCCAGGCCCAATGTCGTAAAAGGGATAGCAGTTCATTTAATCAACCATTTTATTTTAGCTTCCAGACACTGAGAGTGGCTTCCTTTTTTCACAGGGACTGGCTTGTTTCTCTATCAGGGCATCTCTAGGGCACCAAGAGATTGTAATAGGTCACCAAGTCTATTTTAACAGGACCATCAATGCAATTGAGGGGCATAGAGACTGTAGAGACTGTAGCAGATGCAACCTTTGTCTATTTCCTAGCCCTAACCATTAAGTTGTGGCCTAGCCACTGCTTTGTAACGATATCACATCGGGTGAGTTGTACCCAACAACTCTTTATACATCTTTGCATAAAGCACCTTCCACCTCAAACCTGAAAGCTTCTGTTTTTGTAAGAACTCAAGTAAATGGTGAATTGAGGCCTACTTAGAGCAATGTTTGTGCATCTCACAGACATCATTTAGGATACTCATTCCATGAAGTGAATGAACTTAGGACATTTTTCAGTGGTTAATGGAAGCTGACACTTATATTTTTTTTTTCTCCTCTCCTGGAGATACTGTCTGAAGTTACAGTAGATCATATGGAGCTTTGGGATAACAGTCCCATAAGATCAAGCAATTGGTAGTATCAGAAATGGATCCCTAAGGACGGCCAGCTTGGCAAATGGTGATTCGACCTTGGAATGCTCTGTGTTCCCTTCTCTTTACACACTTCTTGACCCCTAATCCTGCTTTTTTTGGGGATCGTACTTCCTACAGAAATACCACACATAAGCTTTTGCCTCAAGCTTTGCTTTCTGGGGAGCCTAGCCAAAGCAGAATTCACATGAAAATGCAAAGACGCGAAGCAGAGAGATTTAGTTCATCCTGACGACTCACAGGCTGATGCTCGGAAGGCAGAGGGAGGGGGTGGGAGAACAAGTGCCGCCTGAAACACAGAGAAGACTATTTTTGTCCTGGCTGTGTTAGTTCCCGTTTTAAAGGTAGAGTACCGGTGTGATGATTTATAAGATTGTTAAATAGGATGACACAAAGAGGGGAGGGGAAGGTAAGCTTGCAAGGTGTGACAGGGTCAAAGGGTGGCCCTTTGATGGATGCTTTTCCTGCCAAGCCTGCTGCTTTTTCCTCTAGAGCACTGCTCCTTGGCCTTCTGAGAGACCTGGGCTTTGTGGCTCTTCTTAGATGGCTTCTCCTGAAATGTACAGAGCTATTCTATTGTTGGATTAGGTTTTCATGAGTCATTGTGTGGAAGTTTAAAGTGTCCCCCATAGACTCTTTATTTAGACTTCATATGCATATGGAAACTCTGGCTGGACAAATGAGAGTAATAAGGACAAAGGCATAGTATGGGGCACCTGAATTGACAAATGGATTGTGTGTGTGTGTCTGTAAAATACGCCTTTTTTTTTTTTTTTTTTTTTTTTTTTTTTTTGAAAAAGAACAAAACCAAAACAACACAAGAGCAATATTCAAAGTAGCTTTGATCTGGAAGTTCTGAATTTCCAAACATGAGCTGTCAGAATTTTATTGACCATGCATACCATAAAGCCAGCTATAAACAACCTTGCTGCAAAACATGTTAATCTCCCCTGAGTGCCCCACTGACATCCACTTTCCTTTCTGGATTTTTACATGACCCCAGTTGCTTTGCTCCTAATAGAAACAAATGGTTGAGCGAACAGTGAAAGCATGAGGTGCAGCCAGTCTGTGGGCTAGCATTTCAAACTCTTTCAGACAGCAGCACAGCAGGAACCACTAATTCACTCCATCTACAATGCCATATCCATTAGCACTCCCTTATCCCTGAATTTAAATAAGTCCAGAGCTCAGAGAGTCTCTGCAGAGAGTAATTAACGCAATAGTGCAATCCTCCATGCTTCAGGTGATATGATGGTCTGCCTTACCTGTCACCAATACATATTACAGTAGGCAGTCACTTCCCACTCTGCATTTTTAAAATAGTTCTCCTCCTCCTTCATGTTTGTACATTCTCTTTTTCAGTTGTATTTTATGCCATTGTCTGCTGCAAAGAGACTGGCCCTTCAGTTTTGGAACTGTCTGTCCACTCTTTCACACCCAGAGAAGATCTATGCAGAGTAACAGTTTAATCTATGACCATCCAGAGTGGGTTTTCTGACTTAGATGTCTGTCCAAGTAGTGGAATCTGAAGGGCCTGCATTTCAAAATTAAGGACTGCTGGAGCCTGAGTGAGTGGTCTCCATCCCCAAGCCCATTACCAAATTCACCTTGCAAACAAGCTCCTTGCAAGACTCACTGCAGGGAGAGAATTGCTTTTGTATGCAGTAAACAATGGGAGGTGTTGAAAAGTGTCCCCAAATGTCAAGGTACTCAAATGACTTTTCCACAAGAGAAAACTTATCACTATGAATGTTTGAATTTAGCTAGAATTTTCTATCAATGACATCCTGTCCCATGCACAACCTTATGTGATTCCTATGCCTATTCTCAGTTCCACAGGGCAAGTATCTATCTGTTAGGCACAGGGTTTTAAAGAAAAACTGAAGCTCAGTTCTAGTACTAACTATAAACTAAGAATTTCTTTTTCTTCCTTGAACCTTATTTTCTTTGGATTTTTCAAGACTTGTCTGCTTAAGGAGTTAAATGTTTCCCTTCTTGCAGACATTAACTAGGAATCAGCCTGAGATGTGAGAGCTTTCCTCTTAAAGCTGAAAAGGCTAGTCTTTTGCAGAACATCGTGGAATACTGTCTCAGATCCCATCTGAGCACAAGTTTGAAATCTTGATGCTAGTAAAAGGCTATCATAGGTCTAATGCCTTCTAGGATTCCAGGTGCTCCAACAATGTACTTCCCTCCCTCTTGACTTTCCTTCCCGTGTCTCTCTCTTTCCCCCTCTCAGCTTCCCTTTTCCTTCTGTCTCTCATTTTTCTCCTCTCCCTCTTCTTTCCCTACTTTGTTCAACCTCTCTTTCTTTCTCTCTGACTCATGGATGTCTCATGAATTAAATAAATCAAGGAATAATGATGTAGTGAAGAAGAATGAAGTAAATGAATGAACCAATACAATTGCCAGTTCTTTTTACACAATGGACACTAAACCAAGCAACAGTGGAATTGCTTCTACACTCAAGAGCCAGCAGAAGACTTCCAAAACCACATATTAATGGGGAAAACAAGATTGTGGTGGGATAATGAGGGAATCTAAATGGACCAGGAATGAAAAAGTAATAGACAGGACAGTGAAGATGATGATAAAGAGCTAGTCATGTATGGTACTGATCTGTTAGGAATACTGTCTTAGTTGGGGTTTCTATTGCTGTGAAAAGACACCATGACCATGGCAACTCTTATAAAGGAAAGCATCTAACTGGGATGGCTCACTTACAGTTTCGAGATTCAGTCCATTATCATCATCACAATGAGGAGCATAGTGGTAGACAAGCAGACATGGTGCTGGGTAGTAGCTGAGAGTCTTACATTTTGCAGGCAACAGGAAGTTGACTGAGGCAATGGGCAGTATCCTAAGCATAAGAAACCTCAAAGTCTGCCCCTACAGTCGTACATTCTTGTCCCCACAAGGCCATGCCCACTCCAACAAAGCCACATCTCCTAGTAGTGCCACTTTCTATGGTTATGGATGTCAATTACATTTAAACTATCACAAATACTTTAATACAATTATGTATATTCAGAAAATAATGAAACTTTTAATAAAAAATTTTTTTGGCAAGGAAGAGGAGACAAGCATTTAGACTTCTACTATTTTAGTGACTTTTCTGTGTGTTGTTAGGACCATATGGTTTCCTAGAGGTAAAGGGTCAGAATGAGCCATGCTTGACAACTTAGTGAATGGTAACTGATGCATGTGGCTGATATCCATGAATGCCTGCTTCATGAAGGGTGAGCTGGGCTCAGCATCTCTATTCCTCTGCTTTTCCTTTCACATTGTAGCCACAGCACAATACCCTTGGGACTAACTGCAGTGATGAATTTGCAGGTTAGGTCACAAAAATGGGCAGCAGCACTGTGTGTTACAGTCTTTTCCTTCACTGACAATTCTTCCTATCACAGTAAAGCAAGGATCTAAGTACTTCAGCTTCTGGAAAGGTTAAGAAAATGTAGAAGACTGTCTGTCAACTAGGAGATAGAAAAAGCTCTCTGAGAAGCTTTGCTGAAGCACAACTTTAAAGACAAAGGAAATTATAAGACACACTGTATTGCTTCGGGGAGAACAGAGGTGTAACTCAGAGGAACAGAAGCAAATGTCATAAAAGGGGAAAGTGTTTGCTTTGGGGTAGGTGCCTTGTTTCACTGAACACTATTTAAATGCACTTCAGTTTGTCAATTATGCAGTGGGCACCATACCTTATAATTCTTTGTTTACAGGCATTTGATGTCTGAAATATATTTTCCCATTAAGGCTCCAAGGTCAATGTCACAGATAATTAAACAGCTGATTTAGTGCATTTAATTTTCCTTGAAGCTTGAGCAAGGGATCCCGACCACCCAGCCTCAAGATTCGTATTCCAAGCAGACAATGGAACAGTGTTGGCTCTGTAATGGGACATTGATGTGATCTGTAGCTGAGGTTTTGTCTAGCAGCATCCAATGTCTGCTTAAATGATGATGAATGCTGCCTTTGTACCAGGCAGGAAGATGTCATTATACCAGCTCATATCGCTGACCTCTCAAGGCTTCCCAGTAAGCACTGCTGAAGGGTTTAATGTTGATAATTCCTTATAGAGCTCCAAAGAGACTGAAGCAAAAAGGCGAGCCCAATGCAAAGCAAAGAGCCCAAGGTGAAGGGAAGCTTAACACACCATACAGAATGAAGGGAGGCTGGTGTCTCTCTCCCTTTTTGGGTTATCTCTTTCACTCTTGTGGCTGTGGCTGGGAGTCTGGTTGTTATTTCTACCCTCTGTCTACTTTGTTCACATACTAATATCTGGTCCTGTACTTCACCTATAAATAAAAGGAATTTGAAAATATCTCAACTCAGAGATATTATTTCTGCTTCAACTTTATCAGGATGCCACAACTCAAAATGAAAATCTGTAGATTGCTGATAGCAATGTCAATATCATCCATCCGCTAACACTTTATTGGTGGTACCTATAGTCAGAGTGAGGGCAAAAAAAGTCTTGAGGCTCCCTTTCTACAAGGGACCTAGTTTATAGACTCTACTGCTTCATTTTTCAAAGGCTCTGCACAAGTTTTAAACTATAAAAAAAGCAGTCATCTTGGGATAAATTCTGTGACAGAAGAACACAGGCAACACTCTGCATCCTCTCTCCCTCCCTTTCTTGGTCCCTCCCTCCCACTCTTATTCCCTCCCTCCCTTCTTCCCTTGCTCCCTCCCTCCTTCCATCCTTCCCTCCCTCCTCTGTTTGTTATCTTTATTGCTTTTTCTGAACACTTATTTCATGCTAAAGGAAAGGGATTTGCCATAATATTGCCTTAAATCACAGGTAAACGTTTCCTTAAATATATATTTAAAGACAAACCCCTTTTTTAGATTTTTTTAGCTTCAATATTCAGAGTTGATTTCATTTTTCCTTTGTTTTTGTTTTTTTTTTTTTGAGACAGGGTTTCTCTGTGTAGTCCTGACTCTCCTGGAACTCACTCTGTAGACCAGACTGGCCTTGAACTCACAGAGATCTGCCTGACTGTCTCCTAAGTGCTGGGATTAAAGGGGTGCACCTCCATTGCCCAGCTTTCATGTTTGCTTCTTATTTTTAGGCTACTGAGTCTCTTCTCTTATGTATCTGAGTAGAGTCACACTTTGCTTTAACAAGGGATGTACTGCCAGATGACTTGGTTTTGCTGACATCAGCTGGCCACACAAAACTAGATGCTCCACAGCTTAGCACACACACAGCTTATGTTCACACATCACACAGGCATGCAACACTATGCTTTATTGTCTTGTCCTCTCATTTGACAGCATGACTGCATGTCTGTTCATATACATATATGCCCATAGTTGTAGTCAATGAATTCTTTGATCTGTTTTTTTCATCTTTCATGCAGTGAATTATAAAAATTATAGATTTGTCTAGTCAGTGTTTGAAGTCTTGATATTAACACTGTTCTAGAACTACAATTCCTAGAAAATTACTAATTATAAGTGAATTTTAAAAAGTGATTGTTCAAGAAAATAAAATGAAGATGTCAATAAAATGTTATTATGGCAAGCTTATTTAAATCGTTATGAGCCATTAAAAGTCAGTATATTAGAGACATATTTGTAGGACTCTATTGTCTTCACTTAAGAGGCTCTTGATGTTTAGTAAGAAGAAGAAAAAATCACTCAACATGCGAGAAATAAACTTACGTTACGTTTCATGGATTTTATAAGCTCGAAGTTTAATATAATTTTAGTTTAACAGAAGTGAAAATAAATTAAGTAAAAATCATGACATTGCTTTCATGATTAAAATAAATTCCCCTAAATTTCAAATATAATAACTGCTCCAAATTCTGTGTCTAACAGTGCATGCCCATACCATGGCACTTAAAAGGCTGAGTCAGGAGAATTATGAAATTAAGGTCAGCTTATATATATATATATATATATATATATATATATATATATATATATATATATATATATATAACATTTTATTTGTCCAGCTTGGACTACACACACAGAGTCTATGTCTAAAAATATAGAAGTAATTATTGCACTCCAAATATTTATTTTTGAGATGTTAGGGAAGGACAGCTCTCTTAGGTGGAGATGTTGACTTGTCATGTCCGCACTAATAAAATGGTATAATTGAAAATGTCTTACTAACAAATTCTGCATGTCATATCAGCAATCAGTTATCAGTGTAATGGCTCTGCATAAACACCTAAATCACACAGAACTTTGGAAATACCTGCTGATGTATTTGATCATTAAGTTGTTAGAAAGTGTCATCTGAAAATATATGGAGACTAAAAGGAATATCATCAGTAGACTGGGAGTCACTAAGCTCTTCTGATGTCATGCATGACATAGTTTCCTGTAGTGTACACAAATAATATATGAATGAAATTGATGTGAGAAAGTGTTCTTTCTTCCTGGAACATGTATATTTAAGAAAAGCCAACTCAGCACAGTGATGGCCCGGTGAATGATGAATTTAGGTTATACTGAAGAAAAAGAGAATTTGGATTTGAATTTCAGAACATTGAAAACAGACCCAGACCATGCATCCCACGCTTAAGTTACATGACAATAATAGTCATACTTTCAATTTTTATTTTTCTTTCAGTATTAGAGATTGAACTTTGCACATGCTTGTAAAATGCTCTGTCACTGAAATACACACCCCAGCACAATGAAGCTATTTCTTTGATGGCCAGGTTTGCTCCTTTTGGTCACTTCAAGTTGGACTAGTGTCCCAATTTCTTTCTAGGATGTTAGAGAATAAAAATTAATCTCTGTTTCTTCCATCTCCCATGTGTTTAGTCTGTATAGTATATATACTTTTAGTGTGAGTGTGTGCATGTATGCTTGCAGGTATGTACATATGCATATAGAGGCTGTCACTGACGCTGGGTATTTTCCTTTCATTTTTCTCTACCTTCACTTTTTGAGACCTGAATTTCTCCTAAAGCCTGGAGTTCATTGATTCAACTAGAGTGGCTGACCAATGAAATTTATTGCACTCACTGTTCTCCATGCTCACCCAGAAACTGGGGTTAAGGTATGTGTCATGGTAGCTGGCTTTATGCATGGATCACGGAGATTCAGATTCAGGTCCTTCTGCTTGACTGAAAGGCATTTACCAACTGAGCCATTTCTCCAGTTAGCCCAAGTTTAAATTTTTATATTTTATAAGTTAAGTGGTTAATATAAAATACTCTTCTAGTACACTGTTAAAAACAAAACTTACCCCAGAATGGATACATATCTGAACAGAATTTATTTATATTTATTTTTATTTGAAGCAATAAAACATGCTTCAACAAGCATTAATTAACTTAATTAATTAATTAATTAACTTAATTAATCAATGCATTTGACCTATTGAACCTTCTGTTCGTAAAGGCCTTTATTTTTAAATACAACTTAAAGATGCAAATTAAGTATTCCTGGTTATGCTGGGTAGTTTATTTCCCAGACATCATAAACTGCTCTTAAATTATTTGCAACAACCTCTGGAGGGGGCTATGCTCTCTGCACAGTCTCATGGATTGAGTTTCATTTTAATTTGGAAAATCCGGGGTATGTGGCTACATCTCCAAGGCAAGTATCATAAAGATTTCACAGTTTTAGGGGCTGAATGTTCATTCTATGAATTCTCCAGAGAAAGTTCAGATTTTATTTACAAAACAGACACATGATACTCTTGTTTAGTTGTCTAACAATAAGCTATAATTTATTGACCAACATAATGCTAATTTTTTCAGCCATTGTCTTTAAGAAATGACTCTAATCAAAACAGAGGCAAGAGAAGTCAAGAAGGCAACATTCCCCTCCCTAGCCAGGACTAGAAGTGAGGCTAGAGAGTATCATATGAGGTCAAATATTCTTTTTGTGTGATCAAGTTTTTTGTGTGTATGGATGTGCATGGGCATCTGTGGGGGGTATACATGAGTGAGAGCCAGATGACAACCTCTAGTGTTATCCTCAAGAACTCTTTAAAATTCTTTGAGACAGTCTCTCATAGGCCTAGAACTCACTAATTAGACTAGAGTAGGTGGCCAATGAACTCCAGGGGTCCTGCTCCCCTCCTTCTCAAGACTGACTCATAAACATGAACCATCATGCAGGCTTTAGTGATCAAACCCAGGTTCTCCTGTTTGCAAGGCAAGCATTTCACTGACTGAGCCATCTTCTGAACTCACGAATCACTTTTTTTTTTTTTTGCTATAGATAACAAACAAACAGACACACACACAAGTGGAACACACCACCCCACTCCTGTTCCATACATATTAAACATCTGATTTGAAAATTAAAATTCATGAAAATATAAAAAGTATGGCTCATTATCACCAAAGTCAAATAAATTTCTGTGGTGTTGGCTTCAAATTTTAATTCCCATTATGACATAAGATATAGGTTCAAAACATACACAAATGTTTTACTGAGTAACATTTACCTTTGTCATATGAGAGGCACTAAAAAAATCATTTATTCTATAGCATCTTTCATTTTAAAATAAAACAGAGAAGTTGCAACATACAGTATTGATTTGTAAACTGGCCAAGGGGACATCAATTGGAAAACACTGTCTTCTGGTACATTATGCAATATTTGTTAACAACTGTTTTATATATGTATATTACATAATATACATATATATAAACATGTGTAGAATTAACTTTTGAATAGTGGGACTAGAATTCTCTTGAACCAGGAATTAGAATTAGAATAACTCTGAGACTTGATCTTATACTTTAATGTCTATTATAGTGGCTTGTTATTATTACTATTTTGCTGGCACTTTCTCCCCTAAACAGTAAACTACTTAGTCTGAATTCTTTTTCCTCTCTAAACAAATATTGAAATGTAATAAACACCATGATCTGCTCTGTCATAGTTCTTTGTCACATTTCTGGAGCCAGTGGTATTTAGATGCATCAGCCACCTGAATGCCTCTGGTGGTGTCTTACCTCACAGAAAGAATTCTGTAAAATGAGGGATAGATCAGCAATGGTTTCAAGGACAAAAAACCTCTGGGAATTAAGTCACTGGATAGATTCTCTTCAAGAGGGTAGGACACTCAAAGCAAATGTAACCACGGTTTACACTTGATACTCACTGTGTTTGAAAGCTCCTCTTCTCTGCCTCCACCTGATATTTTGGGTTTGAATACCAACAGATTAGGTAAAACTCCACCATTGTCAATGCAGTGACCAAACAGGTTGTTATTTATTATTACGAACACATTCTTTTCCAGCAAGGTTATTTGTTGCCACCAAATCTGTTCGATTTGTAAATATGCTTAAGCTTTAAAAAGTCAAGGATAGGAAAACTATACAATGGAACACTGTATCACCAGAAAGACTTGATTGTTTAGATTTTCACTCAATATTTAAAACTTTTCTATTATCACAAATCTAAAATGTGATATATTTCACAAACACTACAAATCAAAATCCACAGAAGCATATTCAATTGTTTTCAAAAATTGTACAAGATTTGTGCTGATTTGTTTATCACTTCATCTCATTTCTTTGCTATTGAGGATGATGATTAAAACTGACTCATGAAGTTTATAGCCGTAAAGGGCAGACAGACCTAACTGGACGGGGACACACACACACACACACACACACACACACACACACACACACACACACACAGCATTACCCTATTAAGGTGAGGTTCTACTTATTGCCAAAAAAAAAAAAAAAAAAAGAAAGAAAGAAAAAAGAAAAAAAGAAAAAAAAAGGTGAAAAGGAACCATCTGGATGGAATTACAAAATAGCTGATGCATGTCATAGCTCTGCCTAGGGTGCTCTGTCTGGCCTTTTAAGGAGTTATAGTTCTGCGCTGTTAGATACAAACTTGATTTTCAATATGTTCAAAGTTCTATTTGAACTGGACTTGTGCTCTTTTGCTCTCTAGAACATTCATAGCTCTACCCACTAGACTTTAGTTGACCTTTTAGAAAACAGCCTTCTTCATAGAACTCAGCAGGCTCCCTCTCCATCTCGTGGAATTATATGTAGGGCAGGGATAGTTATTTTTAAACAAAAGGGCAAAAGAAGGGGACATAGGAAAAATCTGATTTATAAATGTATTCCCAAATCAGGATTACAAAAAGATTTCCCACCAGCTTCACACTCCAATATTTCTCAGAGAAGGAGATATTGTTAGCATAGAGTGAGCTCCTTAAGCCTGCTGGATTCCTCCAAGAATACAAGGAATATGCAGGGATTTCTAGACACTGCTAAAACATCTTTGAAATCCTGAAACATTTATTTTAAGAAGTGATGTTTGTTATTTTTGCAGGTCTTTATATTGGCCTTAACAAAGGGATTTGCATTTTACAGATACCAGTATCTAAGATGGGATAGGAATGGAGCAGCTTTAGAGGCTCAAGAGACCTCAGTTTGCACCCATGGTAACTATATCTAAGCATGTCTCACCACTGCAATGTCAAGGATATCTTCACCAACTGAGCTTTAATTAATTATAAATCAACAGACAGACAGGTGACAACTATTATAGTCTTCCACCTTATCACTAGGGCCAGAATTAGTGACAAAATTTTTAATTAAAATTTAACTTTCTCTTGATTAATTAACTTTATATGAGGATGGAATACACATGTGTACATTTGCATCTGTGTATTTGTTTATTATTTTTTAAAATTCCTTGTTCTACATGAGAGTATTTGAAAGGGGGAGGGGTTGTATTTAATACAAATTAATCCAGTGTGAATTTAGCATTTTCAGTTGTCGTTCTTAAATCAGAAATTCGTAGAAGGTTGCTAACCCACTAAGGCCACAGAATATGCGGATCAACAAGTTCACTTTTATTCTGCCTACCTTCCTTCCATATCTCATTAATGCCCCTCCCACTCTGCCCCCTCCAAGACAAATGATATACAAGCCATAGAAAAACAAATAAAAACAAGATTGATTTTTGCAAGGAATCAAAACAGGCCCATTCTTGAGGGTAAGGGAACATTTCTCTTCAAGCCTCTTATTTCTCCTAGGTTGATATCATAGTTTTCTTTTATTTTTAATAATCACTATCAACTCCAATTTAGAATCATTGGAGTCAGGTCATCATTCAAAATTTTAAAAATTCTATTTTCGAAAATATTACTTTGTGTAATGTTTTTTAATCTTATCATCTATTGATAACTATAGTTGATATTTTCACTAATTTCTTCCTAGTCAATTTTTTCCTATATGATACTTTAAGTCTTTAAATCAAACTGGACTCACATAAATAATCCCAATATTTTCACTTCTAAATTTAAAGTTCTATCTCATCCCATTATGTTTTTCAGAGCCATTTGTCTATAATGGCTGTTTAACATTCCCATACATGAATATGTACCATGTTACCTTTTCTTCTGCATTGAATATTTTAGATTTTACCAGTGTTTTGCTATTATAAATAAGTAATTATACTCTTTGCCGTTACTTATTAACACTGTTGACTGAGTCCTGTCACTCTGGTGTCCTCAAGATGTGGCTGTACCAGTACAAACCACCTGCCTCTGGAGCAAAGCCAGTACAGTTAGCTGATTTTATAACCAGCACAACCTTCCCCTAGATGCTAGATCAAGAGCTTTCTGCAATTATAGAACATTATATGACACATTGTAGACATACCTATGTGTAGACTGGCTAGTTGAGTATCTGACACTTCCCTTGCCTGTCTTCTTGATATCATGTTTAACATACCTGTCTTTGAACTTCTTGTTGCTGCTTGAATCTTCCACAAAACAAGCAGAAACATCACCTTCCAACTTCCCTCTTGCCAACTATGCCTCAAATTACAATGGTTTGCTAAGCCAGCAAGCGAGGCACAGATCTGACTGCCTCAACCTCTCTCATGAACATGGTGAGTTTTTCTGATTGCCTTACATGATCTATACTCACTGTCAACACTTCTCAGCAGCTCTTTCTCTATCCCCTGGGTTCTGCTATCAGCCCACCGTGTGCCTTTTTCATGTTCTTCTCACTCCCACCACTGACTTCTTCTACAAAGCTCTCTCTCTCTCTCTCTTTCTCTCTCTCTCTCTCTCTCTCTCTCTCTCTCTCTCTCTCTCTCTCTCTCTCTCTATTGTATACTTGTGTACACAACTGGTGCTGATATACTTACTCACCCACATAGGATTGTGTGGAGACCAAAGGTTGCTATAGGGATGTCCTCCCCGTGTGTGTATGTGTGTATGTGTGTTTGTTATATACTTGTGTACACAAGTATGCACTGGTGCACTCACAGAGGATTGTGTGGAGACCAGAGGTCGCTATTGGGATGTCCTCCCCGTGTGTGTATGTGTGTATGTGTGTGTTATATACTTGTGTACACAAGTATGCACTGGTGCACTCACAGAGGATTGTGTGGAGACCAGAGGTCGCTATTGGGTTGCCTTCTGCACTCTGCTTTGGTTACTACACTACTGCTTCAGAGCCTGTCTCCACTGGCTAGCTCTATGAGTGTTAGCCTTAGAACTTAGGTATTCAGGCTGCACAGCAATCACGTTACCTGAACACTGAGCCATCTCCCCTGCCCAGAGAATTCTCTCTCTTGTAAATAATATGGAACTGATTTTGCCTTAAGCATTTTTCATATAATACAAAGCAGACATCTCCCCATGGCTTACCAGGAGTTACCCAATTATCCCATCATAGGCCATATTAGAAATTCAGTTGCTATCCCATCCTCAGAGCATTCTCCTAGTTCTTCATCCCTCATCATCTCTATCTTCTTTACTGATGCTCATTGCAGATCTGAATATTTCTTACACTTGAGGACACACACAAACATAAATATATATATATATATATATACATGCACATATATACATATATAGTTGTTTACAGCCTCATGATTATGTCACACACATGTGTGTGGGTGTGTGTGTATGTATGTGTGTATGCGTGTGTGAGAATGTGTGTGTGTATATGTGTGTATGTATGTGTGTATCTATGAGTGTGAGTGTGTGTATATGTATGTGAGTATGAGTGTGTGTATATGGGTGTGTATGTGTGAGTGTGTATTTGTGTGAGTATGTGTGTATGTATATGTGTGAGAGTGTACGTGTATGTATGTGTGTGAGTGTGTGTCTATGTGTGTGTGAGATTGTGTGTGTATGTATGTGTATGCATATGTATGTGTGTATGTGTGTGAGTGTGTGTATGTATGTGTGTGAGTGTGTATATGTGTGTGTCTGAGTGTGAGTGTGTGTGTGTATGAATGAATGAAACTTCTGCCAGGTCAATATGGCATAGTGTCTTTCTGTTAAACAATTCTTTCTTTCTTCCTTTCTACAAGATGAATACATCTAAAAATGACAGTAGAAAGTATGATAAAAGTATGAATCAGTAACACAGGTGTATATGCTTATTATCAAGTGTTATGCTTGCATATAGCTGTGCATATTACATTCCAGTAGAACTGACAATGGCCTGTTTTGTCCTATAGTGCCTCCAGGGTTAGGATGTCACCAGGCAATGGGGCATTTAATGGGGTTGTTTAATCTCCTTCACAACACTACAGGATTACCATTGTATATGCTGGCATTTATCAAAATGCTACCTGGCACATGGCTACATTTATTACTTATTTTTGCCTTTCTCACTAGACAAGACTCCAAGAAAACATGAAACATACTATTTATATGTCTCATTATATGTTACCCACTTCTAGCAGAATGTTTAGCACACAGGATATACTGGGGAATTAACCTTGTGAAGGAGACTTTAGACTCCATTGCCAAAGGTGGGCAGGTTATCTGAGGAGTACATCCATTTCAGCTCACCGCATTGCAGAATACTTATTTTATATTTTATGTTATTTTGTAGAGCAGGTGTTTTGGCCTAGGGCATTGCATATGCTAGGCACTTACTCTAGTACTAAGCTATATCATCAGCTATGTGTGTGTGTGTCTGTGTCTGTGTGTCGCTGTGTGTGTGTTACTGGAGGTGGAGCCCATGACAAGCAAATGCTGTACAAGTCAGCCTCTTGCAGGCTTTTTAAAGGATTGGATTTTTCTACTACCTGGTAGTACCAGCCTCTGTTCCATTTTTCCAAGTCTCCATGAGTAAATTCCATCCCTAAAAAAATCTTAACAGCTGTTTAATAAGTGGATTAGTATTTCCTCAGCAATTATTATGAGATATCCAGAGCCTAAGTAAATGCTGCACACCGATGATCCCAGGTCTCTCCCAGGAGGGTAACATAATGATTGACAGTGTTTATACTTCATTCTCTGACCAGACAAAAGGCCATGCTTTGGAAACCACTAGAAACAGAACATTAGTGATATGGTAGCTTCCTATTTTTGGTGAATTCTATATTTATGCTATTAACTTAATAATTAAAAAATATAATGACTTCCTTTTTGTAATTATTATGGGTAGCAGCTTTAAATCTAATACGATCTAATTCTCCAATTCTGAAGTCTGAGAGATTAGTAAAAGGCTTTAAAAAAAAATATCAAGAAATGACTTCACAGTGGTTGTTGGTATCTGCTCAGTTTTAAAGCAGAAAAAGGTCAGAAGGATAATGAGTTTTTTTTTTTTTTCCCCCTGCACAATATGCTCTGGAACTTAATTTCCAGATTTGGCCTCGTCAGCAGCTGAAGTTAAAATCATTCACTTAGACTTCTGAAAATGTTTGAATTTGGACTTTATGAGATAGGTAATCAGCCCAGAATCTGGCCAGCCTGCTTTCGAAACTTTCTTCCTTCCCTCCCTCCCTCCCTCCCTCCCTCCCTCCCTCCCTCCCTCCCTCCCTCCCTCCCTCCCTCCCTCCCTCCCTCCCTTCCTCCCTCCCTTCCCTCCTTCTTTCCTTCCCTCCCTCCCTCCTTCCCTTCCTCATTATGTCCCTCCCTCCTTCTCTTCCTCATTACCTCCTTACCTCTTTCTCTCCTCTCTTCCCTCCCTCCCTCCCTTCCTCCTCCCTCTCTCCTTTCATTCCTTCTTTTTAAAATTTATTTTTGGTTGAGCTTATCTGGCATAACATCTTTGCAAAGGCCTTAATCAAATTCTTATATTCTGCATAGGTGAACAGAATGATTATGGCATATTTTGACAAATGAATGCATCATCAAATGTTAAACATCTGATTTACGAAGTCTGTGTCAACACTGTCCACATTGTTGGCTCTCCTAGTTTTCCACAGACTTTACTGTTGCCTTCACAGAATACTGGTGATTTCATTTTCCTAACATTTCTTGCTGCAAGATTTGAAAGCAAAAGACATCAGCATGATGCAGCGAAAGGCAGGCAGCTCTCTGCTCTGCATCACACTTAGGCAGTGTGAGGATCCATGCCCTGCACTGACCATCTAATTAAAATGAGAAATTGGCATAAGATGCAGAGAGAAACTAAGCAGATTAGGATATTAACAAGCAAGTAAAAAAGAAAGAAAAGAAGTTATAAAATAGGAACTTTGCAAAATAAAAAGGTGGTTCATTTCTACCCTTACGTCATCCAAACCAAATAACAGGCAGGAAACAACACCAACAGGATGCAGATGACTTTAAAAGGCACTCTCTGACCTCACAGAGTACAAACAGATGGGACGACCCAATAATTATCATCACTCAAGAACAGGGATACTAAAATCGACAATGGGCTTTCCCGTTAAGGACAGGGAGAACTGATGATGTGCACACAGTCTTTTCTGGGAGGGTGAGGAGAGAGGCATCCTCCATTAGCAAACAGAGGAAGAAAAGCAATCATAAATAGTAAAGCAGAACAAAGAGGCAGCTTGGAGGGGATGGGTATACCGACTGCAGGGAAATGGACTTGGCTTTAAGGCCATACGAACTTTTGTCCAGCAGGCCAGTTAGGAGAAGGTTAAACACAGTCCGCAGCAGAACCTCCCTCAGGAGGATGCAGGCTGCTTTGCTGGCAAGGATCTGACAAGTTCCCCACTTCAAAGAGAGCCCAGCAGGGGTGCGGAAAAAAGAGAAGAATTTGGATGAACATGTGAGAATGCTTACATGGACTTTGGAAAGAAGACAGAACAAATTGACACTGGCTACAAAACTGCCTTGAAAGTGGTAAGAAGAGATATGAAATAACCAGAATGAAAGAAACATAATTTAGGAAGCAGCAACGAAGATGACAAGCCATCACTCTGACCAGGAAGCATGAGCTCTGACCACCATTTGCCATTTACTCCTTGTTTGCTCAGTGATGACAAAAAAACACATGGAGGTCATCCCCATAAAATGGACTTTGTCGCAAATGTAGCTTCACTTTATCTGTTTGTTTCATCTCTGTGCCTTCGTGTGGTATGTCTGAGGATTTTAGAGCAAGCATGCCCGCTGCCTGTGTCATTTATGTAGGATGTTGTCTCCACAGTAATAAACTAATATGCAAGTCAGTTTTTCCAAGCTGTGATGCTTTGGTCCTGTGAGCCTGGCTATCAGCTAGCTTGAGAATGCCATACATTAAACAAACAAACCAAACCCCATTTGACAGAAAGGGCTGGGAAATGGAATTGTGAACATTGGTAATTGCCTTCCAATTTAAGTGAGGGGAAGGTTTAGCTGGTTAAGAATTCTTGCTCTTCACAGGCAGAATGTCTTTGATTTACAGATCTTCATTTTGCACTCCGGATCTGAGGGAAGAACTAAATTAGTGCAGAATATTGACTAATTAAAAGTCAGACTGGAGAGGGCCCAATTCCAAGCACATGCTCAAGAAACGCTTGCTAAATGTAAAAGAGATGACTCATATTTACCAATGTAAT
Organism: Phyllotis vaccarum; assembly: GCA_033318265.1. Lineage (NCBI taxonomy): Eukaryota > Metazoa > Chordata > Mammalia > Rodentia > Cricetidae > Phyllotis > Phyllotis vaccarum. The sequence goes on from JARWLC010000011.1 coordinate 6,622,224, forward strand.
CAGCATATATAAATTCATATATATTCATCTAAGACCAAAAAGCAGTGTATACAGATTGCATATAAAATTGATATGGAGAGCTGGGCATACTTGGCTGTCTGGGATGAGGATGTCAGTTATCCACAGTGTCTCTATGCCATTGAAATGTTCATCAGAACCATCGTTTCTTTACTTGGGATCAATTGGGTGCCATAGGAAATTATTTATAAACATATACTTCAAACACTTTTGAAATTGCACTAATACATGTAAGTACTAAATTACATGCACCATTACTGTTAATTTATGACCCAAAGATTTCTTCTTGCCTTTTGAAAAATGTGAATAATTATACCTAACATCTTCAGGGACTAGAATTATATGCGTTTGAACAATCTGGGATGCAAAAATCACACTAATGTGTTTTAAACTTAAGGAGAAGGGGAAATATCCATGTGGAGGAAACTGGTTTCTAATGCTTTTCTGAGAACAGTGGTGGTGGGGTGAATTGTAACATTTGCACTTAAATATTTCTTATTTTTTAGCTTTTTATTTTGGGGGTTTATGGGAGTATATTTGTGTTTGTGTGCACATATACACACATGCATACAAAGTCCAGAGATTAATAGCTAAATCACTTTCCACTTACTCACCTTTTAAGACAGGGTTTCTCTCCAAGCCGAGACATTGCTAATTTGGCTAGACTGGCTGGTGAGGAAGCTCCAGCGATACTCCTGACTGTTTTCCTAGTGCTGGGATTCTGAGTACTCACTGCCACAGGTGGCTTTTTATGTGGATGTTAGTAATCCAAACTGAGGCCCCCTGCTTGAGCAACAAGCCCTTTGCTGATTGATCCATTTTCCTAGCTCCATTTTTTGAAATAGAGTCTTCTGTAATCAAGGTTGTTTTCCAACTAGGTGACAACTGAGGGTGACTGAATTTCTGATCCTCCTGCCTCCTAAGTGCTGGAATTACAGGAATGCACTATTATTTGCCATTTATATTTATACATACAAGAACTTGGGTTCTGAGAATTTTTTGGAGAACTTTTGGATCATTTTCACAGTTGAGATTTTTATAAAACAATTTTATCTGAGTTGTTGAATTAAAAATCTGATTACAAAACTGATATAAAAACTAGGGTACAACAGAAATTATTATAAAGAACAAAAAAAACTGATATAAAAACTGGGGTACAACATAAATTATTATAAAGAACAAAAAGGAGTTATTAAAATTGTTCATCTCTTTATTTCACAAACTGTAATGATTAAAGTTGACCAAGCCCCATGAGTTGGGGTGGGTGAGAGTAATCATTTTATTTATGCCAGTGTATTTGTGCATCTGCACATTTTTTTTTTTTTTTTCTGATTTCTCACTAACACATTTGCCTCTAGTGGTGTCTGAAGAGTTCACATAATCTGGTGGTAACCGACTCAAGGTAATAATCCTTTGTGTAGCAAATTCCAATCATTTCCATAGCAACCACTTATGGGTGAAGATGTCAAAAAGAGGATTTTGACTTCATATATAAAGTAAACAAGAACTAAACCTCACTAAGACAAAGATACTACTTGTGTGTAAAATAAATGAGAAGGAAATAGCCAAAACGGAACAGCAGTATTCTTTAATAAAAAATTATTCATTACAGTCTTAAATTGCTTGTCAGTGAGGAAACCATCAAATGTGCATTTGGGCAGATGGCATCTTCTCATCAGGGGTGATAACGGCCCAATGACATGTAGCCATTTAGAGATTAGGCCATTCTCGGGTTTTCAAAGGGCAGTCCTTTATCTGGTTGCATAGCATGTAACGCTTTGTAGCAAAATTCCGTAACTGTGTACCTAACCTGTCCTTTCTGTTTTTCATTAAAAAACAAATAACAAAAACAAACAAACAAACAAACAAACAAACAAAAAACCCCCCACAAAACCACAAAAACAAAAAAAAAACCCCAAACCCTCCAGTTTCTTTCAGTCTCCAGGGGACTTTGCTTTGCTTTTAAAGACCACCTCTCATCCCAATGGGGACTTTCAGCTATATTCACACACTAAATCACAGTAGGCAACTATGAGTATTTAGCAAGATTAGAGGAACATTTTCTGCTAAAAATTAATACCACTATGGGAAAATCTTGGGCATATAATAGGTGGTCAGAAGTGTCTTAAGCCAAGGAATAAATGAATGTAGCAATAGATACCAGCAAAGGGGAGAGAAGACAATAAATATCATGCTTCACTTTCGCTACTTTTCTTTAAAAAGTTCAGACTTTGGGCCTAAAAGCATGAACTTGAATCCTTCCTCCACCTACTGGTATCTGCACTTCTTTGTTTTCTAACAGAGATTAGACATTGCTCCCTTGAACATGTCCAGAGAGATGCAAACTCCTCCTGCCGGAGACAGTGAAAGCTGTCCTGACTCTGAAAAGTTAAGCCTAGAAGGATGGCAGTGGAGTTGTCTCTAGCAATCTCACCCCTCTATGTACAAATAGCTGACCCCCACACTTCAACTAAGCTGATTTATTAAAGGTGAATCCATCTAGGTAACGATGTTGTGAGCAGGTGATAGAAAAGGGGTCTGTCCACAGAAGGGGACAGATTCTAAGGTGATAGGCAGGCCTGGAGAAAACAGGTCATCTAATGAGTGGAAGAAAAACTTTCTAATTCTGTCTTGAATCTCAGATATAATAAAAGATGAATGCATTGCTTTCATAACAAATAGTTTTCATTGCAACAAAACAAAACAAATCCCATCCAGTAACAATGTGTGATGAGGATGGAAATAGGAAGGACTTGGACCAAATACATTTCTAGTGGCAAAGATGAGACAAGAACACTACAGGGTGATGACACAGAGAAAAAGAGCTTGGTTCTCACTGTGGGCACATAAGCAAGGGTGTAGGAACAACAGGAATTGTTGGAGTTAATTGTTACCAGAGCAGGGGCTATACCTTTCTTCATTGGTGTGGTCACTGATAAATTACCTGTGCTCCAATAAATAGCCTCCAATCTGCTCGCACTAGAGATGAAATGTGAATCAAACTCAGTGGTATCTCAAAGCGAGGACATGGAAGCAAGAGAGAGGAGACTTAGCTGGGGGAGGATGAGAGAGTGAATGGGGATGAAATGAATAAGATTCATTACAAAAATGTCTGACACTGTCAAAACAATTTTAAAAAGTAAAGTGGGGTTATAATTCCATGGAATATATCTATATATCTATATAATGGAATAGAAAAATGATCATTTAACAGGAAACTGAAATTTTCCTGTTAAACTATGAGAGCCACAAAGTAGGTATTCAAGTTAAAGGATTTGCAGAGGGGGAGGAGTTAGGACTTGCATTGTCTCAAAGGACTTTCCTTAAGATATAGTAGTTTCAAGAGACGATGCTGACAAACTCAGTGATCAGTGTGAACTTCATCAAGGGTGGGACTAAGGGCCTCCCTGAGACTTGGATGAAATGAACTGAGAAGGGCAAGACCATTTTGCCCATCTAGGACATATTAAAAAATAATTGATGAGACCGTTTTGTTTTTATCAAGTTTTTTTAAAAATTTACTATATATATTTAAAGAGCATGTGTGCATGCGCGCGCGCACACACACACACACACACACACACACACTATAGACAAACAAATTTCTTCATTCATCATTTTTCCTAGTTTTTTTCTCATTTTATAGTAAGACACCACATGTGTAATGATGATGGATATTTGAGACCTATCCATTTTTCAAGTTTTTTTTTAATCTAAAGTAATTTCTAATTACAAAAGATAGTATGTGTGAGGTCAGATTATTTGTTCCAATTATAAAGGCCGTACATAGTATGCACTTTAGATGCTGTACCAGTAAACACTTGCATATTTAAGATTGTGGGAGAGTTCAAAGAAACAAACAGAAAAGCAACTGAGTTACTTTCATGATACAAGGAATTAATATTAAATATTAGAAAAACAAAACAAAAATGTAATCTCACTATTTTATTTGTATCTTAATCTTTGTGCAAACTTTTCTGGAAATATACAGACGTACTCAGATAATAAGAATCTTTTTGCACTTAAAATACTTTATCATCAGATTCTATCTTTGATCACCTGTCTTTTCTTCAAAAGAAATAAATCAATTAACAACATTTTGTGTTAACATGCACACATCTGCAGCTTCATTTTTGCCTTTCAAACAGGTGTTACATTTAGAAACATTGGGTTGACATAAAAACAGGCAGTCTTGCACAGACACTTCTCACACACATCCCTTTTTGACAAACATTATGACAGTATGGTATATTTGTTACAAAGCTGAAGTTCATACATTGCTCAGACCTAGTTTTTACCTAGTAGTGTCCTTTATATGTTCCCAAATCTCATCCAGGATGTCTATTACATCTCTTGGTGCTGTCACCCTAAGATCTTGCTGAAAGTGCCAGCATCTCAGCTTTGTTTCCTCCTGATGATCTTGACAGTGAGAGAAGTTATCAAGGACTGAGTGTCTATCAAGACTGAGATGATGGGTCAAAATCTCACATAGTGTATCATAAAGTTATCCAAGTTATACCTCAGAAACACTAGGCAGACAGAGATTAGAGTGATAGATTTGGGGGAGGAAAACCAGACAGTAAAACTTCATTTTTTAAAATCACTTCTAACAAGGGGGTAGCCCCACCATGATCAATGACATTGTACATCTGGACAAAGTAGCCTTTTCTTAGTTTTTCTCCCATGTAGGCACTTCCTCCAATCCCTTTTGTGCTATATCACTAAGACATTAATGATACTGTATATATTTGTATATGGATTGTTTATGAACATGTGCACACATGCATGACTGAGTACATGTGTATCACTAGTAAAGCCAGTGTGGTAGTCAGAGATCAACCCTATGGATTGTATTCTCTCCTTTGACCATGTAGGTCCTGGGGATCAAACTCACGTAGTTAGACTTGGCACCAAACACCTTTATGTGCTAAACTGACCTTCAAGATGCATTCTGTGAAAGAGAGTCACTGTACAATTTAACATTTAAGAATAAAATCTAATTTTAATAGCTTCAGAAATGTTATGGGGTTATATTTAACAAAGTATATTTGGGCAGACATCAAGGTAACTTAAGCTTTTAGTTGCCACCAAGGACCTTGTTCACTGTAACCTTATCTATCTTTGAGCTCATTTGTCATTGGTTATATCTGTAGGATAAACAAGCAATGGTGAGGCTGCTGGATCAAAGTAACTGCAGAGCAAGGTGTTGCATGCATTGTGCTTAATGGGACCTGAAGAATCTGTGTGCCAATGCAAAGCTCCACATCCCTACTCCAGCAGATACTGTGAGAGCATGCTATTTCTCTATGTCCTCTCTGAGTGGCTAGGATAAATCAGGGTGATGTGGGATGATGCTGGAGTGGTAAACACAGACCAGCTATACAGAAAGATTGTCCCCCCCCCCCCAGTGTCTTCTGAGGCCCTGGGAAGCTCATTAGCGAAGGATAGAGCTGGTGTACTTTATATGATTTGTGCTGTGTCTTTGCTTGTTATAGAACTCCTATAGATTATAGTTGGGTGTTGCTTTCTGACCTTAGTTAAGAGGTCATCTCAGCAAAATGGCAGTAAAACAGATGGCTTGCTATGCTTTCTTGTGCCAATCTAACTTACTATCCAGTAGGGAAACTCAGAAGGTGGGACTGGAAAGAGAAAAGGAAATGCCAAGATGATTAATTCGGAAGGAAAGGGGCTGGGTGGTGCTATACAATAGAGCAGAGGAGAGGCCAGACCTCCCATTGCTGTAGACTTTCCAAATGACCCTGCTAAGGAAGCCAGCCTTACTGTACACAGCACTCTGTGCTGGATAAAAATGATGAAACTCAGACTGCAGGCAGTGTTCTGCTAGTTTTGATTCCTGGCAGAAGGCACAATATTCAGAAAAAGGCAACGCATGGTGGCCTCGGAGAGAGTGGTTTAGAGTAATGGATGTAACTCTGTATATGTAAAATGTGAGATACTAGGCCTATCTTTCAGTGTGACTTACTAATTCTTCATACAATGTGTTTGTCATGTTTGGGATGACAACAGGCAGATAGAAAGTACCAGAGTCTTCTAAATCACTGTAGCTTTTCAAAAAGGAGGTTTAAAGAGAGTTATAGAGCTACTATGTGGGCCATTAAGCAGACTCATCAGATAACTTTCTAACCATGTAGGGATAGAGGGGACTGATAAAAACGTCAATGTAAAAAGTGCTGAGACTTCTTTATGCACTATTTCTCTAAAAGGTCTTGTCTTTGATTTGGACACATAAGTACCAAGGCTCTTCAGATGTCTCAGGAACATCCATCCAGATGGCCCATCCATCATAGAGCCTCCTGAGACTTAGAATTAATCTTTAATTACTTATTTATAATTTATAATTACACAGATAGGGCTAACTCATCCCACTAGCATTATTTTCTCTGTGGGATAAACTTGGGCCATTTGAAAGGCACAGTGACTTTCAGTCCCTAGAGTGTTGAATGCTTTGCCTGCCAGGGTACCATAGCATTCTGATCCAAACATAAACCATTATTTGTGTGAAATCTCTTGTAGGGATTTAATAAAGTTTCAGAAGTTTTGGAGATATCAGAGGGAATCTACCCACGGTCTATGTGGGGGTTAGTAAAAGCTAAAGAAGTACCAGAGCTCTAACCACAGTCAGTCTAGGAAAATCAGAGTGGTGATTCAAACCTTTAATCCCAGCACAGGGAGTATCCTGGGAGTGGTGACCTACACCCTTAATCCTAACTGAGTCAAGGTCACTTCAGATTATAGAAGGAATTCCAGGCTCCCAAGCAGGTGTGGTGGGGCTGCTTAATTACCAAAAGAATACTTAAGTCGGGATTCAAACACAGAGAAATCCATTCCAAGGGAATCGAGGCTGAGGAAGCTATAAGACAGCTGGGTAAGATTTGACTGTGGTGTTTATTCCCTCTAGTATCTCCAACTTCTTCAGAGATCTATCCCTGAGTCTCATTCTTTTGTGTGACAATCTCTTAAGTAGAATGGTCTTGGAATTTTCACTCTTCTATTATTCTTAAAACACCTTAGAATATGAACCTTAAACATCGAGTCTACACAAGTTTGGCTGCCATGAGTTCTAATAACGCTGAGGACTCCAGGGTTCTTTTTGTTGTTCTTCACTGAATCCTCCTGTTTTGTCAACCAAAACCATGCATGGGAGCAAACACGAAGAAATACCTGCATTCTCTTAAATTTGTATTATTAATTAATACCTAAGTGGTTTTATAGAGGTTGTCTATGGATATTCATCACTTTGTCCTATGATATGCTTGATGCCATCAGCTGTGTGGAACAGAAAATCAGGGGAAGAGAGGAAAAAAAGAAAAAAAAAGAAAAGAAAAAGGAAAAAAGCCAGTGGGTTTAAGAAGCACTGACAAGGGTTGGTGAGACAGGCCTGTTGGTAAACGAGCTTTTGACTCGTCTTGGATCTCTGGAACATATTTACAATAGCCTGATGAGGTGATGAGCATCTGTAATCTCAGAACTCCCAGTGACAGATGAGGAATAGAGACAGGAGAATCAGGCTAAAGATCCCAGGCCAGCTAGTCTGGAGTACGCAGGGCAGCAGACCCAAGAAAGACCCTGTTTCAGTGAAGTGTGAGAAAGAGAAAGTGCCCCAAAGTTATCTTCTAACCTCCGTTGTGTGCTTTGGCACACACCCACCTGCACTAACATACACGTCATATACATGCATACATGTTCATGCATGCATATACTGCTAATAAAATCATTTTTGAAAATAAATAAAAAGTTTTCTCATTTTGAGAGACTATAACATGTCTAACACTCTTTTAAAAGCCAGAAGCCTTTAGTAAGCCTTTATAAGAAAATAACCAAAGAGGAAAAGATGAAGTCTTGACAGTATATTGGACTAAATATATTTTGGAAATTTGTATTTTTCAATGGCTACCAAGAAAGAGGCTTAGACAAACAATAAAAGCTAGATAGTAAGTTGACAGAGGGTTTAGCACAGACTGATGCTTAGGGAAGTCTAAACTAATTTCCTTATTGTAATCACGAGAAGAACTTGGTCCACTGAGGTTATGGAACTGATTCAGACTCACACATCTTGCTAATAAATGAGACAGGTGTTTCCAGGCTCTATGTGCTTAGTATTACTGCATTCTACATGCAAAGGATGCAGTGCAAGTTAAGTCTACTTTGAAACTGACATTGAGGATGCTGTGCTGCTCTCCTAAGAAATGCTGAGAAGACAGAACATTGTTAAACCGATACTAGGAAAGGGTGGGTGATTGTTCCCAGTGTATAAAATCTTCTGTGGTGGTATTGGTCATTTATTGTCACTCCAGCAGTGTAGAAGAGTATACTCTATCAAGTATAAGAACAACTCATTTGAAGGAACAGCTGTCATCTACTGGAGTCATGGGGGAGTCTGAGGGCATTATAAAATAGACTAGGCACATATCAGCCTTCAGCCTTTCCACCGTTATTTTTGTTTACTATGAGGGCCTGCTTCAAACTACTAATTTTATTGTCTCAATTCCAAAGCTGCCTTTTTAAAAAATATAAATTATATCATTCTTGTTCTGATATATTAAAATGAATCAAAATTTAATTTAGCTGTATACTTCTGTTGAAATATTTCTTATAACACATGACTCCTGGAAACAGCCTGTAAAGTGACATGTAGGAATCTTAAAAGTTGACTATAAAGTAAAAGTTTGAATTCAGCTTCTACATTTTTCTTACTGATGCCTCATTATAATATTGAAGGAATATATCCACGAGAAGCATTTTGGTCTTGATGTTAGTAATAATCTGTAATAATCTCTAACTGTTGGATTCCCACTGTATGCAAGATATTTTATACTTAAAAATTATATGCTTTTCCTTGGCAGCTTGTTGTATATGTAATTTTTTTTTAAAAGAAGGAAACCTAGGAGACAAAGCAAGTATGTACCAACAGTAAGGATTAGCTTCCATGTGAGGCAAGTGAAGTTTGAACTTTAGGACCCTTCAACCACACATGGACCCTCTACAGGTGCTCTTGACACACATTTATAGAGAACCACACAAGTTGTCTTTGTGTCCCTGGCACCATGAAGTTTATCAGGATTTGCAGCTTTTATTCCTTGGCTGAGAGTGTCTTAAGCAAATTGGGATGCTAAGTCAACCTAATATAAAAGTCATGTGTTCATAAAAAAGTACAAAATGGCTAGCAATATAGCTCATTTGCTACAATGTGATCTGACATACATGAAACCCTGTGTCCCATCTCAAGCACCACACATAAATTCAGCACGGTGATGCATGACTGGTATTGTGGAGGCAGGGGGATCACTTCTCACTAAATAGTTCAAGGCTATCTTTCACTAAATATTAAGTTTTGAGGCCAGTCCAGAATGCATAAAATGTTGCTTCCAAAAAAATCTTAAAGATATTATAAGCATAGATTAAGATTGCTACCTTTTCTCATTCACTTTTCCCTTCGATTTCTGTCTCTCTCTCTTTCTCTCTCTCGCGCGCGTTGTTGGGGTCTAATACAGTTTTAAACATATACATATGTGATGAATAGTTCCTTCAGTCAATGGTGGAATATTTGTTAGCTATCTTGGCTTAGGAGAATTTCTGGCATGGTCTTTATGCTCACATAGTAAACTCACATGGCACTGTGATATGATGAGGCCAGGAGTTCACAGATATGTAGTAAAAGCATCCTGACAGAGAAGAGAGTGGAAACAAAGAGAAAGCAGGATGTGAGATGTATAGGGGGAAAAGCTGAAGGAACTCTAGCCAGCCTGACCATGGTAGGCATGGCTTCGGCAGGCTCTTCCTTGCCCTATCGCTCTACCTTGTTAAAAGTCATTAGAGTACATTCCTAAAGCTAGTCACCAAGATCTATTCTATCATCTGGTGTCTTCCTCCTCCTGAGGCTGACTACCAAGGTCCAGCTATCAAAGTTGAAGCCTACATTTGGCTGCCCTAATTAACATGCCCAATTAAAATTAACCAACTCATCCTAAAATGGGGTTTCCCCTTTTACCTGTATAAACTACCATTTGCTTGTGGGCCAGGTTTATCTCTTCTCTATCCAGAGGCAGTTTGTTGTCCGTCTGGAGGTAAACTCATCTCCTTTGTGCTGAGAATTTGGTTTGGAGTGTCTTGAGCTGCTACCAGTCTCTTCAGAAACCCTGCAATAGATCTTGGACGAGAGCAGTTGGTTACCCCTGCAAGAGCCATGCCATTATTGCAGCACTACCAACCTGCTTGGCAGATCAGTATCAAAATTCTACATCTTACAAACCAAATAGCAAAGGAAGTTGAAGATGTTTTTCTTAAATATGACAGCAATCTTAGGAATGTCTGTTCCATTAACATCAACTGTGAATTTAAAACCCATAGCAATATTACCACTACTAAATTTCTGGTCAAAGATAGAAGCCCAGATTCCTTTTTTATTTTCTACACTAAAGGAAACAAAACAAGAATATTGACATATCTAAAAATTAATGACAATGAAACAGAAAATTCAAAAAAAGCCAAAAGACAACCAACCAAGCTAGCATGGTAAAAAAAAAGGGGGGGGGGCGTCATTGGGATTCATTGGACAATTAATAACTATGTTCATGCTATTTTTCTAAATTTCTTTAGGTTTTTAAAGAAAATAACTATAAAGTCCCGTGACTTCTCATTTCAAAGATGTTTTTATTTTAACCTTATTTTATTTTGGAAATGTCACATTATTCTCAAAGGACAGCTGCCAAATTTGAGTGTTAGGCCTGAAAAAAATGTAGCACCACCCCTAACTGGTTTTGCAGAATTGATAATGGACCTTTGACCTGCTGTGTTGTCTGAATGCCTATGTTATCAGGGGCTTGATCTCTCTTCTCTCTCTTCCTTATTTTTGGAGGCCATTAACCTTTATAAGGTGGAACCTGGCTGGCCGGAGGTCACTAAACTAGTTCTTTGTTCTAGATACTCTCTAGGGAGGGAGGGAGGGAAGGAGAGATGGAGGAGAGAGAGAGAGAGAGAGAGAGAGAGAGAGAGAGAGAGAGAGAGAGAGAGAGAGAGAGAGAGAGAGAGAGAGAGAGCTGTCATGTTCCAGGGACCAGGACTAGACTAGATTACATACTGAAGGGGCAAAGGGGCAAAGAGAGCTCTAGACTCTCTTCTTCCCTATAAGGAATTTTGTCTTTATTGATTGATTGAATGAGTAGACTTTCCACCAATATTACATTTGAAAAAAGTTAAAAACAAATAAGCATACTGTCATCTCCAGAAGATATTCTTTATCTTTTGATGGTTTTTCCTTAACTTCATGTTAATTGTCAGTAGTAATGTCCATAACTCCTTTCTCTTCAAGAGGTGTTTAGGAATGGAATCTTGTATGCTAGTCTGCCTGCCTAGTCTTTTCACATGCTTCTGAGGTTATCTGTCATGGGACCTTTTCAACACAGAACTGGTATGTTCTTTTTCCTCTTCCAAACAGACTGCTTTTATGGTAGGGCTGTAGTGTTTAATCTCTTATGGCTATAATACATACATCACTATTGAATCATTTAGTCTGGGAAGATAGCATTGCCAGTAAAGTGAATGCTAGACAAGCAAGAGGACCCTAACTAAATCCCTGGAATCTAAGTTAAATGTCAGGTAGTGGCACAATCCTGCAATTCCAGTACCAGAGTGAAGCTAGGAGAATCCCTGGGGCTGAATGTTTATCCATTCTAGCCTACTTGGTAGTCCACAGTGCCAGTGAGAGACCTTGTCTCAAAAACATTACGTATGGCATTTGAGGTTGACTTATGACCTCCACATGCAAACACATAGACACACACATGGACGGACGGACACACACACACACACACACACACACATACACACACACAAGAAAATATCACTGTTGATTTATTATTCTCTGAGGGGTCCCATTTATAAGTGATTTTCTTTTTGGAAATGTTATTTTGACAAGTGAGCATGCTCAAATATGGAAAACCACATTTTGTCTCTTATTTTACATTTCACACTGCATTTAAAAATATATTTCCACATTTCCATAACAGATGCTGGAGAAGTTTTCCATCCACAACTTTCAGAAGGGAATGTCATTTAATTCAGATCCTCATTTATTCCTACTTTATATAATTATGCCATTTCTTTCTGTTAATTATGTTGTTAGCAGTCTAATGGAACCATCAATTCAATAATATTAGTCATGGAAGATCAAGGCACTAATACTCTTCCTGAATGACCAGAGTAATACAGTAATACAGCACAAGCTTCCTTCTCACTATAGTATAGGTTAGATGGAGGATTACTGTGCACAAACACCTGCATGCATAATTTTCTGCAGAGGCATTTTTGTGTCTTAGTGCCTGAATGTTGGGAAGAGGGTTTTTTTTGTTTTTTGTTTTTTGGTTTTTTTGTTTTGTTTTTTTAACCTGTGGCAAAGATTCAGATGTGAATGCCCCTGCATTTAGTGGCTAATTAACATGTTTCTTGGGATGAAGGATGCTAATTGAGAACGAAGTTATGGTAACTGCAAAGCTGTCTACCATTTTAACTAGCCAGGCTTTGCCTCTGAGATGTTTACCATCCTCCACCTCTGCTGGGCTGCTCAGAATCATACCAGGGATAGAAAAACAGGTGATTTCTTCTTTGGGCATTATCTTCACAGGTTAATAGTAGTCTTTCTTATATTCAGACTGACAGATCAGCTGGCATGAATGTTGAGAATGGGGAGCTTTCTCTGCTGGGCCTCACACTAGAAACAAGCTGGTCTATCCCAGAGGTGAGCTTATTGCATTTCTTCTGAGCCTAGAAGGCAGAAGGTCAACTCTTGGCCTTTTATCCCATCCCTGAATATGGAGACAGGAGTTAAGTTTCAGTAGAGGGTCAATAGACTTCACTTCCTTCTTTTATCTCTAGATTTATTTAGTTACTTGTGGTGCAAGTTTCCCTGCCAGTGAAAGGGACAAAATGGTGGTCCCTTTTTGGTACCCAGGGTTGTTACCTGTATTGGAGGAAAACAGAGAAGATGTATATGACATTGGACAGCTTCCCCTCTCTTTTCCTGCTATCTTCTTCTCCCAACAGGGTCCCCTACTGTAGCCCAGGCTAACCTGGGACTCACTATATAGCCCAAGCCAACCTCAAACTGTTAACAATCATCCTGCCTTAGCTCTCTCAGTGCTGGGATCACAGGTGAGAGCCACACGATACTGAAATTTAATCAATATTGAAATCCCATTAAAATAGAAATTTGCTGAGATGTCTCAGTACATTCTCATTTTCTCTCTCTCAGTGTATAGATGATGCTAAATACATGTAAAATGCAATGGTTTTCTATGAAACCACTTGTTCTGGAGACTCCATAGGGATAGGAAAGCCTGTAGGGGGAAATTTGGAGATGAATCTTGATTTATTTTTTTGTTCAAAGTGAAATGTATAGTTTTTACTGTAAGAACAATAAGCCCATTGCCAACAACTATGCTGTTTTCCATGCTTAAGTCAGTTATATATTTTTATAACGTATCTGTTATGAAGGATTATTAACCTCAAGTAAAAGTGTAGTTTAGTCTACTCAATGACACTCCAGGTTGGGGAAGAATGAAGCTTAACAATTCAAACCTGATCTATTACATCATTCAAATCACAAACATTATTATTTGATTGACTGCACTTCTTTTATTTTCATTAATTTGCTACCTTCAACTTGGAACAGTTATGAACTTGTCTGTGTGTTTCTCTGCTAAATAAAGGGCGCCATGGTCTCTAAACATCTGGACAGAACACTGAATCTTTTTCCCCTACAAAGATCGGTATTTTTATCTGCTCTCCTCAGTTTGCCTGCATATTTTTCCCTTGCAAATTGGTATTTAAACCTCAAAACCTTTAGCTAACTACATCTGTCATTGATATTTTATTGTTTAATTTTCATTTTATGGAGCCAAATTACATCTCTCCCACATACAGCAGGCACTTTACATGTCTAATTTGTCGACATGTTCTATAATGATAATTTCATTGATTTAGAAGGTGACATTATGAGCAACATATGTTCAGTTTAGCAGTAGACCTTGTTATTTCAGTCAGTTTTTCCCTCCAGAACCCAACTATATTCTGTATTTAGAGGCAGTGGAATCCCTTAACCAGTTCGTTAATATACAAGAGATAGGGTTGGTGGTTGTGGTAGGCTTTCCTAAAAAAACAAAACAAAACAAAACAAAAAAAAAAAACCAACCACAACAACCAAATTCCCATTGTGTAGCTCAGAGAGTGCTTATATTATGACTAATATACTTGAGGCAGGTAAAAAATAACAACTCCATAGAGGTATTTAGTAAAATAACAAGTGACAAGGAACAGGGCATTACTGAAGTCCTTTCTCCCACTCTTCCTTAGTTACCACACAGCTCTAAATAATAGTTCTGAAATATAACTTCTATGTGTGTGTGTGCACATAAATAGGCATGGATGCATGTACTCGTGTGCATAAATGCAGGACAGAAGTGGCTATCATGTAACCTACTCTATCCCTCTCTGCCTTCTTCCCTTGAGACACAGTCTTGCACTGAACCTGAAGGTAGGCTCACAACAAACACCCCCTATGATCCACTATTTCAGCTCCCCACAGCACAGGGTTATGCTCAGCTCTTTACACAAGTGCTGGGGATTTGAATTGCCATCTTCATGGTTGGGCATCAAGCCTTCTCATTCCCCGAGCCATTTCTTCAGCTCTTGAAATAAAACTTGTGAGAATAGACGCCCCCTGGCTTACACACCCTCCAAAGGGGAACTGTAGAGACCAACAATCCAGAAAAATCCAAAGACAGAAGACACATTATTAGAGCAGGTAAAGCCTGCTCTCTCTAGACATCCTGGATTTCTCAGTATATCTGTGTCACTGTGAATCTGGAGGAGGTTTTTCTTTACCCCATTCTTGTCTGGCAAAAAGAGTGATTTCTTATGTGTTAGGATCCAGCCCAAAGGTCAGTTCAACAGATGCCATCTCTGTCTACCCCTTCCTCCACGACATATCGGCATGAGTCTTGACATCCCTACTTGACCTTTGTGTATTCAACTTTCTTCACACAATCTAAGTCACTTGCAGGAGGAACTTATTCATCTATGTGTCCACAGCAGCTTCATGCCTGGCTTATTGTAGCACTCGATAAAAATGAATTGGATTAAATATAAAATATTTTCTATGTGACAAAGTTATGGCATGTTATAAAGGAAGCTTCAAGATGGCAGCCTGTTTTTCTTTATAAAGCAATCCAGGGCAGGCTTTCAGTGCCCTTGCTGATGGTGATTTATAAAACCAGCCAGAGGTTTAGTTCAATATCAATACCAGGTAGCCTGCTTTAGAAATGATGTGGGAAATGGAGGAAAGTGCTTGTGAAATCTCTAATAAAGTTAGAGTAGGTAGCTGTAGAAAAAGCAAAGCTATTATAGGGTTCTGATGTTTTCTGAAAGGAATTTCTAGGCTCTGACTCATAGTGGAGGCAAGTTCTCCACAGCCACTGAGCCTGTGGTGCATCTACAACATAGTCCTAAGAGTAAAACCCGGAGAAAGGGTCTCACTATGAAACCCAACATGTCCTTAGACTCAAGGTTTTTTGGTTGAAGAGTTGGTAGTGATTTCCAGTTCCCTCTTCTTTTACCTAGAGAGAGCATGATTTTCTTCTGATATTTTTGTCTGCTGTCTCTGGATTTTTGTTGGTTTCTATAGTTATATATTAAAGAATGTTTAAATAAAAAAATACCCAAAAGCTCAATCAACTCAAGTTCATATTATTCGTTTAATCCTGAGGTATATACCCCTTAGCCTATGTTCCTCCATGCTGTATATTGTAGGGGTATTGTGTTGTTTCATGGTAAATAATTGTCCCATCCACTGGTTTAGTAAAAAGAGCTGATTGGCCAAAGGCAGGCAGGAAGTGTAGGCGGGGCTACCAGACTAAGAAAATCTCTGAGAGCAGAATGCCAGAAGAGCACCAGAGAGAAGCCAGAGGAAGCCGAGGACAACTATGGTGCTCTAAAGAAAGGTACCAAGCCACATGGCTGAACAAGAGACATGGGTTAGATGAAGGGTAGAGAGCTAGCAAGTGATATGCCTGGGCCTGAGGCTGATCAGCTGAAAACTAATGAAAGCGTCTGTGTGTCTCTGTAGGACCGTGGGACTGCGGGACTGCGGGTCTATGGGCCTAGACCTTGAGGTTAGGCCCGAAAGTCAGGGCCAGAAACCTCATACTACAGTATATAAATAACACACACACACACACACACACACACACACACACACACACACACACACACACACACACACAGATGAAAGGGGCAATACAACAAAGGATAAAGATAATCTTTCCTGAATAGCCTTCAAATTGTGTGGACAGATTTATAGCCGCCTTCTCAGCCCTGAGTACCCCTACCAGTCCTCATTCCCTGAGGGGTAGAGTGTAAAACATCACCTGAAGTGCAGAAGCACATCCTAGGCATCCTTAGGTCTACCATCACCTCACACCTGTAACGACCCAAAGGGAGCTTTAAGAATATCTTGCATGTACTGTACAGAGGAAATGTTGCTCATGGGAACTGAACTGTGGCCCCCAGTTTAGATGCTTCTATGTGGAAGAAATCCATGTTCCATTTCCACATAGCTTCAATACTCTGTACAGTGTGAAAGCATGAGTTCCAAAAGTTGAGGTTCACTTTGGTTGGCTAAGAACAACTAGAAAGGGTTATGCATTACATAAGGCAATAAATAAAGACATCTCTTTTGTTTGTCACCATGCACCATTCTGCTCTGCTATAGACTATTTAATAACTACCACATTTCACCCCAGGTGATGAGATCGATCACTTGGACTCAGTTTGTTTATCACCCTGTCAAACTAGAAAAGGGCTCTATCCTCCTTAGATAAAAAGAAAATCCTCTCTAAACGTAAGCACTTTCCAATATCACTATTATTACTATTATTTTTGATACTTTCAGCTAATTAGACTCACTTTTCCATTCATTTCCAGAAATGAAAACAATCGATTTGTCCGTAACACAGAAAGAAAGCTTCCCTTAGGGATATTATAGTCAATAAGAGAGCTTAAGAACTGGAATTCAGGTAAAAGAAAAAATAAATTTAAGAATAAATTCACAGAAGTTAGTGCTGACATTGAACATGTTTTCAAAACAACATAAAACGAGTTGAAGGCAGTTTTGTGATTCAGGATGAAACATTTGAAGTCTAGCAACCATATCTTAAAATTTAGGGCTAGAGTCAAAATGACACCCTCTTCATAGCTTTTTTAATTGATAACCAAAACATCATGGGCTACCAACAATTCTAACAAACACAATCCTAATGGCAATTCTGTAAGGCTATAGTGAATCATTTATGAAGAATTTTAGATCTGAGAAACATTTACAGGAGGCAAGGATTTGAGAAAAAAAGGTGAAAGTCAGTGTGATATACTAGGTTCAAGGGTATAACTTGCAACCAAAGACATTTGTTTTCAATGTAATCTCACAGTTTTAAAGCATAGAGAGGTAGAGAACCTGGAAAGCTTCTACTCTCTCATGGAGGAATCTGAGGTTTAGTGCAGTTTTGAGTCCTCAACATTTGCATAGCATAAGAGTCAGGAACCTGGGGTATGAAACACATCATGGCTATGAACTTGGTTTTTGCTCTGAACTCAAAGGGAATGGGATTTTTAAAAAAGATGTAGGAATAAGGGTATGTAAAATTGTCATAAGTTTCAAAGATGGGATCTCAGTTTCTTTCTGTTTGGAGATTAGTGAAGCTGGGGCATGAATGTGAGAAATTTAAATGGTCACTTTTTGAATGCATCCATCACTGATTCTAAGAGCTTTCATTTAATAAATGGGGGTGCATACTTTCTGGTCCTTGTGGATCAAATCCATTTAATTTCACCATCTTTAAAATAAAACTGAAATCACAAATCTCACCCAAAGAAGGAAGAATATTGCCAATGAGATGTGATTTTAAATGAAATAGATGGATGATTTCTAAGATGTTTTCACTGATTATAAAATCTGTATTGTTTCTTTTAATGTTTGCTATCCCTCCCAACAGGACTTCCCTCTCTTCTTTCCAGAAGGACTTATGTACTTGCAAGCTTTCTGGACCTTATGATTTTGATCCCTTAAACATCACCAACTCAGCAGTAATATCATTTTTTTGTGCTTAAATAAGAGTATGTATATGTAGGTGTGTGTATATGTGTGTGTCTGTGTGTGTGTTTGTGTGCATTCGTGTTTGTGAATGTACATAAGTGTCATAGAAGACCACCTCAGGTATCTGCCCTTACCTTCCAGTTTGTTTGAGATGGAGTCTCTTGTTTATCTAATGTGTGTGGCAGATTAGCAGGCCCTCAGGCTTCCAGAGATTCTCCTATATCCACTTCCCATCTCTAAGCTGGAAGAGGGATTTACATCAGAAAGAATTTGAATGTAGGTCCTCACAATTGCATGGTCAACTATTTTACTCACAGAGCCATCTTGGCATCTGATAAATCCAATAACAGTTGATGAATGTTTTTGGTTGCTTTTTTTTTTTTTAAGCTACTTTGAGACACACTAAAGTGCACAGAGGTGTAGGTATCTCTTTGACATAATGCCTTATTTACTTTTGAATATATACATGATTTTTGCCTAATAATGAAATTACTAGCTACTATAGTCTCTTAAAACTACCTACTATTTTCTATGCTAATTATTCTAATTTATGTTTCTCCCAAAAAGTTATAAAAGTTTCTCTCTCTCTCTCTCTCTCTCTCTCTCTCTCTCTCTCTCTCTCTCTCTCTCTCTCTCTCTCTAACACTCTTTGGTACTTTTTGCCATTGAGCATAACCATTATAATCAGAGGTACCTCTTATACTAATTTTGATAACTAGTGCTAAATACTTTTTCAAGTTGGGATGTTGGACATTTTTCATAGGCTTCTTGGTTGTTTACATATCTTCTTTTGAGATATGTCTATTCATGCATTTTGCTCATTTAAAAAATCAGATTTTTTAAAGCAGTAGTTATTTGGAGATTCTGTATAAATGAGTGCATTCTTGGTGGCTTTATCAAATATCCGTTGGTTGCGAGCATACGGATTAAGTTCTGGATTACCTATTCTGTTCCACTGGTTTGTAAATTGTTTTTTGTTGCCATGACATGTTGTTTTGATTGTTCTATCTTTGGAGAAATGGAGTACCATGATGTTTTGTTTGTCAGAAAATTGTCTGCAAGTGTTTCCCCCTCTTCTGAGGTTGGCTGTTCTATTGATGGCTTTCTTAGCCTTGAAGGCTATACACATGGGCACTGGGGATCCAAATGTGAGACCTCATCCTTGCTTCATAAGAAATTTGCTGACTAAACCACTTCCACAATTATAAAAATTTCATTAAAAAAGTTCTTTTGGGTATGAAGGCTTAATTTCAAGTTAAGAACTTGGGAACAGAAAAGAGAAATCACCACCACCTCCTCCACTACGACCATCATCACCAATACTACTACCACTGCCTTCACTAACACCACCACCACCATACCACCACAACCTATATCACCACCATAACCGCCACCACCATAACAATAACCACCGCCACCACCACCATCACCACCCCACCACCATAACCACCACCACCACCATAAACACCACCATAACCACCACCACCATAAACACCACCATAACCACCACCACCATCACCACCACCACCATCACCACCACCACCATCACCACCACAACCTATATCACCACAACTTCCACCACCATAACCATCACCATAACCACCATCACCACCCCACCACCATAACCACCACCACCACCACCACCATAACCACCACCACCATCACCACCCCACCACCATAACCACCACCACCATCACCACCACCATAACCACCACCACCACCACCATAACCACCACCACCATCACCACCACCACCATCACCACCACCACCATCACCACCACCACCATCACCACCACCACCATCACCACCACCATCACTATCACCACCACCATAACTACCACCACCATCAACACCCCAGCACCATAACCACAACCACCACCACCATCACCACCACCATAACCACCACTACCACCAGTACCCCCCCAACAACAACAATGATAAATATTCATTTGTTTTCAATTTCCCAATTTGGGCTTTAAGGACATTGTATTAATCTACACTTGGGAAGAAGATTTAGATTCTATTAATCCTTATGGGCCTGCAAGTGTTTCTTACACCCTTGTCTAAATATTTCAGATATTTGGTATTAATATAGACATCTTAAAGGTTTGAAATTTTAGTGAACATATACTGAAAGTAATTTCATTTTTTATTAAATGTTCTTCCAAACTCAAACTGTGGGTCGGACCTTACATGAGGCTCCACAACTGAAAGAGGGGGCAGTGAATATTTTGGTAATAGTCAAAGGTTTCTGAACATACAATGACCATAAACAAATTCAACTGAGACACACAGTGAGTCTGAGGTGCTTTCTACAGCACTATCCAATGCTCTACCCCAGAACCTCACCACACCCTTGGTTCTAAGTCACTCAGGCATCCTTCACACTCTCTCTGCTGTCACACAAACCAGTGAACTCTGCCTGAAACACCTCAGTTCTAACTCCAGACTCTAGTCTTCTCTGAACCCTGGGCATACAAGGTTTTCTGTCCTTATAGAAGCAGCGTCATAGTTCAATGATGCAAAATATAGATTTTTAGTACTTCCCTACCATTAATACTTAGCATATAAGTATCAAATTCGTGTATTCCTGGACTGAATTGTATTAGAAAGTTTGATTTAAAAGATTTCTGTTTGAATTTCTAACTTCAGTTTTGCAAGAGAAGGATTAAACAAATTTTGATTTGGGATTAGAGCAGGATTCCCAATAGAGTCCGGACTTGCCCAAAACATACCTCTGTTATTCTGTGCTACAATATTTATGTGAAGTGCTGTCTGAAGAATTAATGACATTAAGTTAAATATATCGATCAAGTCAGAAAACTTTTGAAGATACTCTATTTCCTGCAGTATCAAATATTCAACCAAGATTTCTTTCTTCATGAAAAATAAATGAGCACATTTACTTCACTAGTATGTTAATATGCTATCATCTTTAATAAACAAGTTAATGTGAATTTCAAAACATTTTTTTAAAATAAACTTTTTATTATCAGTGTTTGATTGGTATGCTTATATTCTATACTATATACACAGGGTTGTATAAGAAGCCCTGTTTTGTGCTTTGGGTAGTCAGTGATACAGCCCATTGCATTGGAAGGTTGATTTCATGACTCAACTTAGGCTCATTCATTCCTTAGATCCTGAACCCACTGTATTTGCTCAGAACTGTTTCCTACAGACATTAAAACTATGTTATGAAGTGATGCAATCACAAGAAAGCAATGTGGGGAACGATGTTTCTGAATCCTCAGTTACCTATAACTGACCTATAACTATTAACTGACTGTGGTAAGCAAGGCACCAGAGAAGGCAACTGCATCATGGGCAATGGGTATACTCTTAATTTATAGAACAGAAATTTTTATGAGCTTATAGTTCTATGGATCAGAGTAAATGCAAATTTGTTATAGAAGCTAAGAAAATATTAAGAAAATAGTCACAGTCTATTTTTAAGGAATGATAAGGTGAGTAACGCTGTGCTGGCACTGAAAAGAGAGGGGGCATTAACAGATGTTGAACACTGGTATATTATTTTATACTAAAACTTCTACATGGCAAATATTAATCAAAGAGAACAAATAGTAGCCTTGAGTTTTACCAATTACTTTTCCTAAACAGATACTAAATATTTGATGGCTGGGTATAGATTGCTATTAAACCCCAAGTGATATTTCAGTGTAGATTAAATGCATTAAGAACAGGTAAACAATGATTAATATTTCAAGCTAGATCTATTTGGCTACTTTAACAATTGACCTCAGTCTTTTTCAACATCTTTGCCCAAACCCAGCATTTGGCTGCTGTACCCAAATGGCATGGAAATAAATTTCCATCAAGTGTGGTTGTATGTGACATTAAGGTTTTGAATTTAAAATAAGGTATGCTTTTAAAAACTCATAAAATGCAAATGGTTATAGTCTCCGAGCAGAAGTTGCAAGCTGCATAAGAGTGCTTTACCCACACAAAATTGACTAAGCCATTACCTGTCTAACATGGCTTAATTATTTTATTAATCCGTGTTACCAGGCAGAACATTTTGTTTTGCATCCAGAGGGGTTGTAAATGATACTTTCAGGATTTGCATTCATTGTTTTCCCTCAACAGGCTATTCTAAGATTTTATTTCTGCTTATTTTATTATGCACTATATGCTGAATTTAATTGCAAAGGGGAAGAGTAAGACTAGGTTTGCAACCTCAGCTCAGGGTCCTGGCCAGATTGCATGAAACCACTGGTAACCAATGTTCATCAGGGTGAGTTGGGCCTACATCAAACCATGGACCTGGTGATTAGTAAGGGTTATAATGCAGGATAAGGTTAGCTAGGTGAACCTCAATGATACTCACAAACTTCTATTATCTCCAAAATCATCTGTGAACCTGTGTGTGTATGTGTGTGTGTGTTGGGGAGTATACATGTAGGTGGATATATATACTTATAAACGTGTAGGTTAGAAGCTAACATCAAATCTTTCTTCAATTGCTCTCCACACTATTTTTTGACATGGGGTCTCTCACTGAACCTGACACTTGTGGGTTCAGCGATCCTATCTAGATGAGTTTTAAGGATCTCCTGTGTCCTTACCCTCTGTCGGTGCTGGGGTTAAGGGGATATTTTGTCATTCACAGCTTTCTATGTGAATTCTGGAGATCTGAATTTGGGTCTTTCTCTTTACCCTTCAGGTATTTTCATGATTGAGCTATGTTTCTTGCTGTTCTCTGCTGTTTTCAGCAAAACCCTTAAGTCAGCCTAAACTCCATGCTATGATGTATCAAGTCACCTCACTGCCACTCTCTATTCAGTCTTTGTAAGCCAGCTTCTTTGCCACTGTCTGCCCACCAAAACTTGGATAGGTTTAGGTTTTGCATAGGGTTTGGTCAATGACTTAAGTTTTCTTGGATTTTGCCAACTTGTGACACCCAGTTGGAGCTAAATCTTCAGCTACAGTATCTCTGTAGTTGACCTTGAATGTCAACTTGACTGAACTGAGAAGCACTTAGAAAGGTTAGTCAAGCGCAGCCCTGAGTGTGTCTGCCAAGCGTTCCCAGAGAAAAGTAGAGATGAAATCTAAATGGCTTAGTTCACTGAAGGATCTAAATTTTGAATAAACTATTGGGGGAAGTTTGGGCTTGGAGTGAGACATGCTTGCAAGGGTTCCATGTTGCCCTGCGATTCCTTCCTGTTGACTGCACCTTTTGTTTCCTGCTTGCCATGATGGAATACTCCCCACCACAATGGATTAAAGCCTCTGAAACTGCGAGCTAAAGAAAATAATTTCCCTCCTGTTTGAGTCAGCTAGCTAGTAAATGTATGGTAAATCTTGAAAACACCTACCCTTTATTTTCCTTTAAATGCATTGAGAACAAACAAACAAAATCCATTTGTTCCCCTGAGTAGGAAGTCATTGAAGTTCTGTATGACTGTGTGCCTTGGGCAATATGCTGGTCACACTCCTGCTCTGTATTATTGACAGTGTGTTGGTTGTGCAAGCATAATAAGCTCTTTAGGGTTCTGCAAATGCTACAAACCGATTGCAAGCTTTTGATGTTATCTTCTCTGCATGGCTGAATCCGAGCAATAAACCAAACTCTGTGGCTAGCTCTGGGAGATGTGGAGAAATGCCAATAAGGATACACAGAGATACACAGAACAGCTTCACAAGACTGTGCTATCGATTAGTCCTAGACAGCACAAGGCCACTGTTGGAAGCACCCTTGTAATCCATGGAGCTGGGTGGTCATGGCTTTCCTATCACACACAAGTGGTTGACAAGAAGTTTCAGGTACATTTACAGGGGAGAAAACAAAAGGGCCAAGGAATGGAAAGAACAAATGTGCTCTCTGTCAAAATTTATTGGTTGTTGCATCTTGGATGGGAAATCTGATGCTTTGTTTTCAGATAGTGGGGCTGTTTTGGGAGGTAATGGGACCTTTGGGAGGTGGACTGTGATTAGAGAAAGTCTGCTTCTAGAATCAGATCTGGATATTTATAACCTAGTGGTATTTCTGATCTTCTCTGCCTCCTCACATGGGAGAAATGTGAGGAGATGATGAATCCCACCTGGATGCTCCATGTAGCCATATCTTTCCACCTGATGGACTCTTGGCCTCAAAATATAAACTGAAAAAAATCTGCCAGCTATTCTGTCAAAGTGACAAGGAAAGTAACTGCTACACTGGGTGTTGTGTGATCTTTCTTTGAACTGACACATCCTCACTAGATAGAGGAGGGAGATACATAAAACTCAGGGAACTAACTGAACAAATAAGGCTCTGAAAACCAATGAAACCCATGGGCTTAGAGAGTTGTAAGGATCCTTTCTGTAAGGTTATAAAAGCAGTGGAAATTTCTAGGGAGAGAAAGGGAAGGGGAGACTCTCCATCTGGCCAAGCTGCATTAAGGATATGCAGGAGGCTTAGAGATGCAGTGCTTGTGAGTCACTCCTTCTGCCTTCTGGGGAAGGCTTTGGCTTTGATGTGATGCTGCCACATGAGTTGAGTCACCCATGCACATATGCATATGTGACCCCCTCACTCATTCTCCCATGACTAATTCCAATAAGCCCATTGGCTTGTTAAACTGAGCTTGCATAGACTCATGTCTTTGGTCTGTTTTCAGTGCTCTATCTGGGTGAATTGCTATTTGCTCATGTCTCCTCAGGGACAGTCATATAACACTAATGTTTCTTTGTTTCCTATAACGGGGATGACCAAACTGGTTGAAAACTTCCAATATTGTAAGACAAAATCATTTCTTACAAAATGACCTTTTATCCATTGATTATAATGACCACCAAAGAGATTATAACAAGAATTTACTATTTACAATGACTCTTGGATGTATTGGTTCAAACTTCCGGCAATTAAAAAAATTGGGTTGGTTGTTGAATAAGAAACCATTTATAGGCAGCTTTTTCATTCAAGATTTCATTTTCTGTATTCAGACAATAATTATCTTCCCTCTTTGTTTTTAACTCCAAATATGAAGTTATGTAATTTAAATGAATATATATTGTCATCAAAGTGGAAAAATTACAGTTTAGGAATTTGACAGTAGATTCTCACCTGGAAATAGGAATCTGCTGTTATTTTAACTATTTATCATAATTGAGGAACTCTGGGATAAAGTGAGGTGAAGAAAGTTGCCCTAAGGAATCAATAGCCACAAAGACACCAAAAGAAACTTTCAGAGTAGTATTTCTCTTGAGAAAATTTGGAGAAAATCTTTCAGATTAAATATAAAAGAAAAAGGTTTTCAGGTCAAATCCAGTATCAAACTCACTGTCTTGCTCTACCCCATCAGCCGACTCCAGCTTTTATTTATTTGATGGTTCCCCCTCCATTTAAATAATCACATAAAATATTGACACATTGCTCTATTTTTCTGGTGAGTTTGATTTCCTAAAGGTCAGCTCACTACTAAAAGAAATGCCTTGTCTCTTCATTTGGGAGGCATAAGGTTAACTATTTTATACGTAAATTGTTCCATCTCCATCTTTATGAGAGGACTAAATATAAATTTATTTTTTCACATAATGGTCTGAAAATTCCCTTCATCAATAAAAGTAATGGCCTATGAAGTAGTTTAAAAAGCCATTCAGGAGGTTGTTTTGATTAGGTGTTGGTATTTGACTAAGATACAGTATCTTCTTAATAAGTTTCATAGCCCTCTGAGATTCTTCTCCTCAAGGAACGAAGAGACTGCTAAATTAAACATACATGCTAGCACGTTAAAGAAAGTTCCAGTGGCAGGGCACAAATTATTTTATTATCACACCGACTGAGCCACGGATACTTCACAATTCATGAACAAATTTCCCATTACTATAGAGTCATGCTTTTATTGACTGCTATAAAAACCACCATTTGTATCTTTTTTATCCCGCTGTGTTTCTATTTTATTGAAGAAGTCCTGTAACAGGTAGAGTATCAGCTCAGATTACCAAGAAATCTATAAAATAGTTTTTCACTACTGTCTTTGTAGAGATTGAAAGAACACATTATGATCCCACTGAGTCCCTGATAAAAACTATGATTCACAGGCCCCCGTGAGCACCCTCAACTCTCAGACATTTGAGATCTACTGCTTTATTAAATCATAGGAGCCTTTTGCTGTCTTGATTAGGTATGTTAGACGTAATTAGAACTCTTGGGTTATAAAATTTAGGCACATGCTTTGGTCACAGCAATAAATTGCTCCCAACCAACTTGTTATAGTAAATAGGAAATGTTAAAACAATCATCTTGCCTGATGCTATGGTTGCCACAGATTGTTTTATGCCTTTGCTGCCAAGACATAGTGAGTGCCTGGGGTTAGAAAGTGGAGACTTTCTAAAGAGAAGGGCATGGCCATAAACTGCAGATGGTGCTAAGCCTATTCTATGGTTATATTTCAAAAAATAAAAATAACATGGCAGATTTTGAAATGATCACTTTCAGTACTTCTTAATTTAAGTATGGATTTTTAAAATTTCCAAGGATTATTTGACCTGAATCTTCCAGACAGTAACATACCAGCTATTGTCCTTGAATGCTGATGTGAAGCAGTCTACCCACAATTGCATCCACGGACTACTGTAATAGTTATCCATCTTGTTGCTATGACAAAATTATTGTCAAAAATAACTTAAGCAAGGGTTTATTTGGCTCATAGTTGGAGGTTACAGTCTACCATGGGAGGGAAGGAAAGGAAGTAAGAACAGGAGTCAGAAAGCAGGGGCTGATGAGTGCCTATGTTGTGTTTGATCTCTCGTCTTACTAAGGGTATCACTTCAGCCTTTGGAGTGGTGATACCCACATTCAGGGTGGGTCTCCTTTTATTTCAGGTGAACTTTTTTTGAAACAACCTTGGTGCATCTAAATCCCACCAGGCTGATGAAAAACATTAACATCATAACCACCAGTGCAAACCACCTGAATATATCTGTTGTCTTTTTGTGTGGTTTCAATCCAAACAGAAGCTTGATAACTAATGAGAAGTGAATGACTGTTTTACTAGAGACACCATATCAGAACCATGTCAATGTCAACAGTATAGGCTGCATGGCTGTAGAATGATTCATACCATTAAAATATGCATTAAAATATGACAGGTTGACACAATGAAATATGACCCTGAAGTTTCCTTTTAATTATGAAAGCAGAGAATAATAAGGCTTGAAAACTATGTTTTCATGTCCTGTATGATATGTGATATTTGTATATGCTCATGAGTCGATTTCTTTTTGACTTGATAAGTCTTGCAGGATGGCCGGAAGGCTTCTGTGTCTTTTGTCTGCCTCTCTTCTGCCCAGTTAGGGATGGTAGGATTATGCACACTTACCCCTGCTGACTTTTATGTTCCTTCAGGGCACAAAATAGGTCATGGAGCAAGTGCTTTTACCCATTGATCCAATCCCCCTTCCCCAACCTCAGAACTGAATTTTTTCCCCAGCTATTGGAAATGCCAACAGCCCATTTTCTCTTCTTCATGGCTTTTGATGAATTACATTAACTGCCAATTTCCCATTTTATAGCATGCTTTTATACTTTAAAATGATCCACAAAGTTTTGAAAATGTTAACCTGCTCTGCTATTGACTTGCTTAATGATTCCAGAGATGTTTTATTTTTACTTCTGATAGCTCTTCAGTTGAAAATGGCTTCCAAATCTTGAACTTTACTCATTTTTTTTTTCTGTCATCCCAATTCAATAATAATCTCTAACTAAACACTTAAAGAACAGAAGTAGTGCCGGGAGGTGGATGGCTCAGTGAATACAGCACTTCACACGAAAAGGTTAGGACTAAAGTTCAGATCCCCAGCACTCCTGTAGCAGCTGAGCAGGGACAGTGGCTGACTCATTTCAGCATGCAGGAAGGGAAGACAGGGATCACTAGAGCAAACCAGCTACCCAAATGAACCAGAATTGGTAAGCTCTTTTTTAGTGAGAAGCCATGCCTCAATAAATTAAGTAGAGAGTTGTCGAGAAAGACCACAGACTATATACCACTGGGCCTCTGCATGAATGTGTGGACACATAAAACCCCATGTATGGATGTGAACTTGAAAACACCCTCCCACACTTTCCACATTCCCCACATGCACCTTATACTACATACTATATCATATACACACTAAAGAAAGCAAGAGTTCTCTACTAAGCATCCAGAGATAGGTCTTTTATAAGTCAGAAAAATCCCATTAATAGGGACAATTTCCAATAAATTAGATTTTGATTTAAAATAATAAGGCTTCTTAAATGTGGATACCTGCTTGAGGTGGGGCTGATCCGACAACACTACCTTGTAATCTTCCAGCATAATTATCTGTCAATTAAAATGCAAGCATGTGTATGCCAAAGGAAGTAGTTGAGCATCTCTACTTTAATACTTGGTAGATGTTATTTTCCCTTTGATTAAAAGAGATCCTTATAAGGGATATCCATCAAAAGTCCCTGTTTCTTAGCACTGAGATGATTGTAATTCTGTCACCTTGTCATAGGGACATATATAACCCCATTTTAATTGCGTCACTCCATGAGCACTCTTGATCTCAATTGGTGTGAATCTCATTTAATTGCCAAACTGTGGGAAGGTGCAAAGATAGGCCTGTGATATTTTTTCCTTGTTCACACTTTCTTTTTCTCTTGAAGCTGAGCATATCTTCTCACAAGAACACCCTAATTCTGATGGCCTTTCTCTAATTAGTTATAATTCAGCTACCATCCTGTCTTATATTCTGGGTCAATATTAGTAATTACCCTGCGTGCTTTCTTCTCTTTTCTAGGTTAAATTTCTTTTACCAAGGCTAATGCTGATGGGGTTGGCAAAAGCTAAGTCATTCCAACAGAATAACAGTTGTACAAAAGTTAAAGACAAGCTTCAGAAAGAAGTCCAAATCAGAAGTGCTAATTTCATATTTCCTAATGCCTAACAGATGTTGGATATTTTGAGGGGTTACATTTATGTCTGAACATAACCTATTCCTTTGGAATAGATATCATTGCTTTCAAAGCTTTGACACACATTTTTTTTTTTTTGAGTATTTTTCTGCTATTGATTAAACTGTGTAAGAGTTTTGGAATTACTAAGTCTTAAAGGTACTTAAATCCATGGAAGTATAATTGTGAGCCATCCATGGATTTGAAGCTGTCTCAAAGAAGAACTTCACCTGATTGATTCAGAAATCATTATCACTGGAAAAAAAATTCAGGGTCACCTCTGATTCTTAGGATGGATACTGCCATGTGAAGGGAGATGGGGATGAATAACCATGGCAGCTGGCTCACTATATGGAGGTCTAAGGGAGGGTTTTCTGTATTACATATAGGGGTGAGTCTCTCTCTTTCTCTCATCTTCTCTCTCTAATCTAAAAATGGAAGAAACTCACGTATGGTACCTACTGTCTAAGAATCCAACTTCAGCTGCTTGTATATATGTCATAGATAAAAACTTGCCAAATTATTTTATAAGTCAGAAAATAATGGCATTGAGAAATAGTTATTTTTGGTTGGTTTGGACTTTGTACTCCTCTTGGGGTCTATTCTTTACAAATCCAGAGAAAAGCAGTTTGTTGTAAACAAGTAATAGAGTGAACACACTCACTTCTCCTCTATTTTCATTACCTCTTATATGTACACCAAAGTGTATAAAGTGGGACCATTGCTCCAGTTCACCTTTGCTTGGAAAGCTTAGAAGTGAACTTTTAATGTCAGATAAGACTTTTAATATAACAACAAGTTAGAAAGGCAACTCTAAGACGAGTAACATTTTACAGCCTACAACATCTTACTGTAGTGGGATTACGTTACATTGTAAACAATTGTCCCTCCTACTAGTTTAATAAAAACACTGATTGACTGAAGGCAGACAGGAAGTGTGGGCGGGGCTACCAGAGCACGAAAACTCTGAGAACAGAAAGAACAGAGCAGAGATGCCACAGACACACCAGAAATGTAGATGCAGAGAACACCAATGCTGCTCTGAGAAAAGGTACTAAGCCACATGGCTGAATAGATAAGAATCATGGATTAGTTTAAGAGCAAGAGCTAGCAGGTTATATGCTTGGGCCCCAGGTCAATCAGTGTACAATTAATACAAGAATCTGTGTATTTCAGTGGGACTATGGGACTGTGGGTCTGCGGGGCTGGGCCATGAGGGTAGGCTGGAAAGTCCAGGCAGAAAAGTCTTCCAAATTTTACCTAACTTTCTCTGCCTTAGGCTCTCAGCAAAAGCCATGCTTTTCATGGGGGATGAAAGTGATTTTGTCTCTTGTGAACACTGGGTAATGTCTAGAGACAAAACTAAGCAGCAAAACAAACCAACAAAACTCAAAAGCAAAAGTAGTTAACAGCATTGCTTCCTAACACTGAAGGCTCCAACTGTGGGCGGCTGTTAGAGGCCAGAGATACTATAAAATATCTCACAGCTAACAGGAACAACTCCCCTCCTCCAGCCCTGAAAGACTTCAAATTGAGGGTGAGTGGGTGAAGTCCATATACTACCTTCCAGAGGCACAGTTGATTCCTAGTGTCATATTCACTCTAAAATGGGCAGAGTGTGATCGTGTTAGTTCATTCTTTTCTATTATGCCTATATAACCAATGTCGATGTTTCAGTTTTATGACATTTGTTTCACTTTAGAAAAAAGAATAGGATTCCATTAGAGGCACACAGAAATGCTCACAGCTTTATAGTGATTGTGTTAATTCATTTTAGCATCTCTAATGAAGCTTCTGCATGTCACTAATCCTGCAGATGGAACCCCTACTATTTCTGAGACAGAATATGACATTTTACAGTCATTTCAACAGAGGAACAGAAATGAAAAGCAATCGAATTTTAAGCTCACCAGGTAGTAGGTACCTGGTGCAATTGACTTTCATCCAAACAATTTGTTCTTTAATCATAATATCAGGTCAAATATCACATTCAGTTATGCTTTGAAAACGCACTACAAATGGGGACGTATCCCTGAATATATATATATTTTCGAATAAGCAGCACTCACTGGTGAAACTATTGCCTGTAATCAATTATGTTTACTTGGAAATATAAAATCTTACTCCTAGAAAATTGTTGTGACATGAACTATTCACAAGCAATGGATCTCTTACCGCCACTTTATGATGACAATGACTTTATCATTGTGAGGCCCTACTTAAACATTTCAATTTAAGAAACACACTTTTCTAAGTTTGTATTCTATGCCATTGTTAAAAAAAACAAAAAAAATGTTTTGATGTTTGATTCTTTTTTTTTTTTTTTTTGTTTTCAGGTGAATGTGATAGTTCTTGCCTAAGATCCCAGTCCTGGAGAGTTTGAAGCAGGAGGATTTTGAATAGAAGGCTAGTGGAGGCCACATAGGAGGATCCTGCCTTGAAAAAGGACAAAAGGGAAGAGAAAGGAAGAAGAAGGTACGACATAACCAACAACTGAGCAAGATGCCAGGAGGAAGTAGACAAAAATGAATATTCTTGGCTCTGTTACCCAAGTACCAAGTACCATCTTGGGGAGATGGATTTTTACAGCCGATTGGGTGGTACAGAAATAGATGTTGTTCTTGGATCACAGACCTAGCCAGTGAAAGGACGAGAGTACAAACTGAGAAGAACTGAAGAACCCAAATGGTTCATGTTTAAGATTTATCCCAGCTACCATCATTTCTTAAGGATGTAACCAAATCAGTTGATTCTAAAAGCTTTATAGAGCTTGAGCCAATATCCTGCCCCTTCTTGTCAAATAACAGTTAGAAGTGCTGAGGACACATTTTCATTTCCTCTTTTATACTGAATGGTTTGGACAATTAGTAGTACTTTAAAAATTGAGCACCTGAGGCAGGCCTCTGGCTGGCTGTGCATCAAGATTCCCCACATGCATACGCTAGGTAAAAAGTTACTGCCCAGTCCTAACTTTTCCCCTTTAAAACGAAAATTTCAAGCATCAGAGCTGAGAGCTCTGGCTAAAACCAAAATTAGCTGAAGAAAAATGAAGAACCACCACAACTAAACCAATAAATTCTGAAGTTTGGAAATCAAAGCTTGCTAAGAAATTAGAAAGGGGCTGGGAAAGGAGGAAAGAGGACTGGAGAATTTTTTTTTCAAAGGAGTCCCTGCACTCACTCTGGGCTTCCATTTCTTTAGAATGTTAATTACAGTCTTTACCTTGGCATTTTGCTCTCATATCAGGGAAGCAATTACTGGTCTAATTCAAATTCATAGCAGCCATTAACAATGAACAAACAGATACATTATTTTAATTCCATTTGCTGCTTCCTTTCTGCTGATGTATTGACCCATGAAGCCTTGACTGGATGTCCTATAATTGGCATTTGAGAAAGGTTGTTGTCATCATCATCCTTCTCATATCTGAGTATTTATGAAGCACATATTGCACACACAACACCTTGCAAAGGCAGGTGGCTCTAAGACCATGAGCCAGAACTAGAGTTGCTTTTACAGAGTTTTGATAATGATGGCTTCATCTTTTCACATAAAAATGTAGTGTGTGTGTGTGTGTGTGTGTGTGTGTGTGTGTGTGTTTAAAAGGGTCAAAGTCAGTAATGACACAGTAACAAGGCCATTATTTCTCAACATAAATACAATTTTTATTCTTCTGTTTGTTTTTGTCTAAAATTGTTCATTTTAGTTTGTTTAAACCAGGCTCTTGTGTAATCCATTCTTACACTGTCAAAGCTAATTTTGAATACCTGATTCTCTTGCCTCAGCCCAAGTGCTTGGATTTCAGGCATGAGCCACCATGCTGTGTCTTAAATATTTTCAATCATTCTCAGTCTGTTGTTTTAATCGTATAGGTAGACATGTATTCTTGCCTTGGTAACATCTTTTATATCTGGTTCCAACATAAGATCACAAAATACAATGTAGTTATTAAAAAGAGAAGAAAATGAAAGAACTAAAAGAAAAAATGAAATATTTTTTAATCTTTTCCAACTACAAATCCCTATAATAAATATAATCTTCCATCATATTAGTGTTATAAATTGATATTATTTCTGATAGGCTTCAAGTTAAAGGTGTTTTATATGTGCCAAGTTCTTTTATTTTACTTTCACTGCGTAATTTAAGGCCTTTGTCTTGTGTCTCAAGGTACCAGCCAAACATAAGCCAATTAGTTTGAATAGCAACAGTATCAGTGTGTCCCTCATGACATTCTCATTGTCAAAGGCTTTCGGATTCTGAATTTCTTCACTGGTAAAGCAGGATGCTTCTGGCTTTAAAAATTGACATATATGCTCATGTTAGTATCTTCATGTGATGCAATGTTGCTAAGTTCATGGGCTAGGCTACCGGTATGTAATATAGGAAGGGATACTATATATCCTTGGTTTTCCCTCCTCTATGCCCTTTGGTTTTGATCTGTGACCCAAGCTAATTTTGAATACCTCATCCTCTTGCCTCAGCCCAAGTACTGGAATTGCAGGTATGAGCCACCATTCTGTTTGTTAGTGGCAACTCTTCCTTCACAGGAGCTCCTATACTTCCATTTACATGAAGTTGCCAGCTGCTCCTAATAGTTGAAGTACCATAGAACTATCACAACTTATAGTAACAGTGTACATGAATCCACATCTAATGCGGAAGGTGTCAGGACCATATCTGTTCCCTTGCTCATCTGAATGCCTTCATTCAAACAGGATTAGAAGTAAGGATTAGACCATGTTGCTGAAAGGGATAGGGGCATAGATCACTAAGGCACAGATAACTAAGGATTAGGCCATGTTGTAAAAGTCAACACAAGCACAGATAATTATAATTACCTTTAGGTATTTAAAGCTTTAAGAATTGACCAAGCTAAATATATAGATCAATGAATGAGATAGGTTGGTCATTTTAATACAAGCAGACTAACAAAATGGGTACACAGTGACCTGCCTTTTGTAATATCAAAATTGGTTTCACATTCGGGCAAAACAGCACAATATTTGTTGCAGTCCCACAGTCCAACTGTTTTCAGTACACTGTTTATCATTTTGTGAGTTTTCTTGTAAATCTAGTCAGTGCTAGTGTTATTGGCTTCTCTTGGTCCCCCACTGACTCGAGCTGGCTCTCTCCCTTGCTCCATCGCCAATGCTGGTTTTTGGTAAATATTTAAAATTTAAATTTTGATTGTGTGTACATTTGTGTCTCTATGTGCATATACATGTCTTGGCCTACAGAAGGCTTCAGATTCCCTGGATCTGGAGTCACACATTGTTGTGAGCCATCCAGTGTAGGTGCTCCTTTGCAGGATTATGGTACATGCACTGAGCCTTCTCCCTGTCCCTCACCACTGTTATTTCTATTTGATGCTCCAAGGTCTTGACAAACCCCAGGTCTTCCTGTCCATTTTAAATGTCAAAGGCTTGTGAATTCTGCTGTATTCTTTCTAGTAGCTCCTTCTGCTTTCCATTCTTCGGTGTTCTGAAGATGCAAGGCCTCACTTAGCATTTACTCAGGTAAAGGGTAAAAAGAAGAGGTTGAAGGAGATTTTTAGAGCAAGAACAATATGACAGCTAGAAGTAAGACATGATTAGGGACCAAAAATAATGCAAAACCCACTTAAATGATTTATTGATACATTCAATCCTTTATTTATCTTCTCATGCATGAAACAAAAATTGTAGAGTTTCTCCTTTAAATTAAATTGAACTAAATTAAATGTTTTCTGTGTGGGGACCAGGATAAAGATGAATAAGCAAATGCAAGACCTTCCTTCATACATAGTTGACATAGGCAGATGCAGCAAAGCAACATGATTTGTCCACTACTACCAGACAAAATAAATGTAGAAGGGGCATTGGACTAAGGTTGACTTCTTGAAAACAGGTCTATATGCTGGAGAGTATCCCATAATACACACAAAACTTAGAATCAAATTGAAGAAGTAACTCTGTCCTGAGTGGTGGGAATAGGAAGAGGAGAGAGAGGAAAAGAGAAGAGAAGAGAAGAGGAGAGAGAGAGAGAGAGAGAGAGAGAGAGAGAGAGAGAGAGAGAGAGAGAGAGAGAGAGAGAGAGAGAGAGAGAGAGTCTGAGAACCTCATGGGGAGTGTCTGACCCCCCCCAATCCATCATGGACTTCTGAGCCCCTGAGAACTAGATTTCTGTTTCAGGCTCCATTTTAGATTTTTGTGCATAATTTTAGATGAACTTTTTTTTTTTCACCCTTCCTACTGCTTCCCCCTCCTTCTCCTTGAAGTTCAAATGCAGCCTTTCATTTCACAATGCAGAATTCAATGTTTTAAATGCAAATGTTCCAGGAGTTATCCCATTGCTGTGGAGGTCTGACCCCAAGCTTTTCTAACTCTGTGGAGACAGAAAGATGCCTCTGAACCAGATAAAAGACAAGAAAATGGAACTCCTACATTCATACAACAAGAACATTTCACATACATTGGTTTGAGCCTTTATTTGTAGAAGATGCTAGAAAATAACTGCATTGGGTAGGTAGAAGAGATGAAATGAGGGGAAAATATTCTTACACATGGTTCTTTGTGTCTTGATTAGCAGATCTGGAGGTGGAAAATGGCAATGCTGGCCTACTCTTCCCATTATAAACTATGGTTACAGTGAAAACTTCTGTTTCTATGCCGAGTCCTGACAATGTTGATGTATGAGACCAGTAAGGTAAGACAGACAGTAAGGTGTGGAGAGTCTAGGAGGTCACTGAATCTAAACTGTCTAGTTAAGAGTAGGGACAGATAAGACTGGGATTCAATGGAATGCTTGCCTGGCATGCACAAAGCCCTGGGTTCAGTTCCCAACACATATTACAAATGAATTAATGAGAAAATAAATAAATAGAAAAATGAAAAAAAAAAAAAACCCCACATACTTTTGTGTGTTTGAGACACTGCAGCCTAGGCCTACCTGAAACTCACTCTGAAGCCCAGGTTGAATTTGAATTAGTGGGAACTCTCTTGCCTCAATCTCCTGGATGCTGGCATGGTAGTGAAAGCCACCACATGCAGCTTAAAAACAAAACCAAGCAAATCAAAACCCCAACTTACAAAAAGCTACATAGAGATTCACAATTGCTCTTTAATGCCATGGGCCCTGATCATCAGCCATTTAATTTTACAGTTTCAGATGAAGTACCCCTTGATATATGTTTGATTATTAATTACTATATTATTGTTCATTATTTCTGAAAAGTAATAACATGTTTAATAAAAATCTGGGCTCTGATAATGAAAATCATTTAGATAATTTCAAGCGTTTCAACCTCCTGAGGTCTTCAATTTGATTTCTTAAAATACAGTAGGAACTTTCTAATTCAGACTAATGACAGAGAGACCCATTGTGAATTACCAAATTTTGCAGATGAGTGGGTATGCAAACAGACAGAAGAAAATGCTGGGGAAACTAAATCACACAATATGCTTTCTCCATTTATTTTGACAATGGTGGCTCAGATTTAACAGTCTATGATAAAACTTGCCCATACCTATTGCCACTTGTTTCATAAAGATAATGAAGTCTTGGTAATCAGAAATCTCACTCTAGGACTCATGTATTAAATCTCTGCTCAGAAATGGCATTGGGACTGCAGGGGTTTCAAATAATGATCTGGCTTACAGAGTACTGAAGCAAGAGCGATGAATTATCTGCTGTAAATGTAGTGTGAGGGACAAAGGAAAGAGGCTATTTTAATAGTTACCATTTAGTATTATTATAATTTTTTTCTTAGCAATCACAGATCTTGTGGCAGATGAGATTTTAGATACATTCTCTGTGTGTGTCATAGAACATGTGTGCACATGACTACATACATGCAGTCATCCATGTGTGCGGATGTGTGTGTGTGTGTGCACTTGGAGGTCAGGTGTTGACTTCAGATATTTGCCTCTGTTGTTATCTACCTTATTTTTGAGATAGGGTTTTCACTCCAGCAAGACTCTGCTGTTTTGGCTGGACTGGCTGGACAATGAGCTCCTAGGATCTCCCTGAATCTTGCCCTAGTCCTAGGGCTACATATGTGTCAACAGACCCAGGTGAGGCTTTTAACGTA
Source organism: Phyllotis vaccarum (assembly GCA_033318265.1). Classification (NCBI taxonomy): domain Eukaryota; kingdom Metazoa; phylum Chordata; class Mammalia; order Rodentia; family Cricetidae; genus Phyllotis; species Phyllotis vaccarum. The sequence goes on from JARWLC010000011.1 coordinate 6,659,391, forward strand.
TATTAAAACTCTATAATTTTTGTTTCGACTAAACTCAGGTCCTCATGCTTATGCAGCAAGTACCTTAGTTCTCCCTAGATCCCCACATAAGTTCTTTTACTCTGCCCTCTATTCTACTAAGCTGTTCCCTTGTCAGCTATTGTGATTCCTCTTTCCAGAAACAAGGAGGCCCAAATGCGTGCAATTTTTCCCTTATCTGAGACAGAACTATACAAGTTGATGTGTTTAAGGGCTCAAACATGTAAGAGTAATGGTGAGATTCAGAACTAAATGCTCTAAAAATAAGAGTGTTTTTTCTACTCATCATTTCATAATATCTTCTCTTAACCTACCTTCTGCTAAGGCTGCTGAATGGTCCCAGCCACAGCTGTACAATGGAATCAACTAGGGAACTATTTAGAAACATTTCCCATCCTGCAGGCATTCTGCTTTATGTGTAAGAACCTTTGGGAGATGTGGGGAGTTGGGAGTCTTGCTTTTGCACTGAAGTTAGCATATTCTATGCTTTTAGTGGGACTACAGTGGTGAGGAGAGGTGTCAGATACTGAAGGAGTGGATATGGATGTGATAGCTGTACTGTTGGCTAAATCAGGCTAGTGCCATGTAAAGGGGAGTAGGTGTAGAACACGCTTGTCTAGCAATCAGCACTCCTAGCTTTAAATTCTTCCACCACTAATTAGCTGTGTGGTGTTTTGACATTTGTTTAAGGTTCCCCTGCTCAGGACTCCTCTCCTCTAGTTACCAGGCAAGAAAACTATTGGTGGTAGCCTGTTGTAATTGAATGGGTTCATGCATATGACTAGGTTAGATCTATTCTGGGCGACAGTATGAGCCATGAGTTCATACAGCCATGCAAGTCTCACAAAGCAGAACATTTAATACTACCTTACCTAAAACTAATTAGGAATTTTTCCCTTCAAAACAAAACAAAGCAAAACAAAAAAACCCAAAAAACCCCAAGCACTGAATACTAGAGTCAAACTGACCTTCGGAGGGATTGTTATTTGGGAATATCTGCACTGTGGTTCCTACCAGTTTGGAGTTGACTGCCAATTTAAGCATTTTTTTTTATTATTATTGTTATTTTTAATGAGAAGATTCAGACCAACCCTACTTCATTCATACAATATTTCTTAGACAAAGTTAGGGGTCACCTAAGCACAGAAAAGTGGAATATTACAGTACAAGCCACTTTATAAAGGCCTCTAATTGGGGAGCCAGCCTCTAATTGGGGAGCCAGCCTCTAACTGGGGTGCCAGCCTCTAATTGGGGAGCCAGCCTCTAATTGGGGTGCCAGCCTCTAACTGGGGAGCCAGCCTCTAATTGGGGTGCCAGCCTCTAACTGGGGTGCCAGCCTCTAACTGGGGAGCCAGCCTCTAATTGGGGAGCCAGCCTCTAACTGGGGTGCCAGCCTCTAATTGGGGAGCCAGCCTCTAATTGGGGTGCCAGCCTCTAACTGGGGAGCCAGCCTCTAATTGGGGAGCCAGCCTCTAATTGGGGAGCCAGCCTCTAACTGGGGAGCCAGCCTCTAACTGGGGAGCCAGCCTCTAACTGGGGTGCCAGCCTCTAACTGGGGAGCCAGCACAAATGGAAAAGATGTAACTTCTCTTAGTCCTCAGCCATGCTTTATCTTGGCTGACAAAATTTGCCTGCTGGCAATGGGCTCTTCCCAGTCTCATCCCTCTCTTCTGGCTCTGGCACAGACAACTGAGGGAGGCTACTTGGGAAAACACCAAGCCAGGCCACAGCAGAGCTTACACATCTCTTGCTTATTGTAGCTCTATCCCGTGCATGCTCTATGGAAACCTACAAACCATGGCATTTGGATATAATTGAAAGGCCCTGTGCTAATTTGGGCACCGTGACAATGGCATGACTGAAACTTACTGCAAATGGGTGACAGCTCAGCTCTTGGGTGATAAGAGGTTGATGAGAATCTGATTTGATAGGATGACCCTTCCTGACATGTGAACAAAGAAACCTGCATATCTATTTTTAACCAGGCTCTGGAGACTTCTAGTAATTGACATTTGGAATGTAGGCTCATATTTGTCCCTGTTCCTGGGGATATTTGCATCTTTCTCTGTTGGAGTTCCCTAAATCTAATCCTTCCTAGCAGCTTGGGAAGGCATTTGGTGCTGGCTTGGGCTGCTGGCTCAGAGAAGGCAGCTCTTCCATCATACTGGGGCATTCCCTGCTGCCTGCCTATATTGCCTGTGGCTGAGCCTTTAAACTCCGAGCCCGGCCTTTTATTCCAGCGGGAATAAATTCCACTTTGGGTTTCTATAAGTTCCTACAGTAGAGGGCTGCTGGGTAAATAAATGAATGGAAGAATGAACTGATTGACTTTTTTTGTGTGTGTGGGCTGCTAGAGACAGAATCTAGGATTTAGCACATACCAGTAAGTACTCTACCACTATGCTCAATTGCCCAGCCCCAAGTTTAGATTTTTTGGTAGTAGTAAGACAAAGTGAGACACCATGGTTTCATCACTGAATGGAGGCCCAGATGAAGGATTAATGAGGCTAGCACCTGGTGTTTGGGAGGTCCCACACCAGCAGGAGATGGTAGAGAATGAAAGGCAGTAAAGAGTGCTCTTTCCTTTTCTACAGTACCACTCACTCACTCCACAGGATTAGCTTTCCTGTAATTGCTCTGTTATTCTGTTTCTTCCAGAATTAAGCCTCTTCCCATGAGAGGATTCAATGATTAATCCACAGTGAGGTATAATCTACAGATCTGTATACTATTGCTTAGAGTTCTCTTAGCATATTAATGGGAACAAAGCCTGAAGCTAAAAGAGTCAGTCCTTTATCTGGGGATGCCACATGTCCAGTGGGGTTGATATTCTTAGCTAAAGGTAGAGGTGAAGCTTTTTCTGAGATGTCAGCATTTAAATAATTAGGGTTCTGTTATTTTTATAGGAATAAGACTAGTGTCCCCTAAACAGAAAGCAGACATTTATGAAATCTGAGATGTTCAAGATGTCATTCTGGTCCTCAATACATGTCACAGTGACTGTTTAAGAAGTAGATCTCTCCATTCCACTGCAAAAGCTTAGAGTAGGGACGTGGGGATCTCTTAAGGGGTAAAATGCCTGATGAAGCCTGATCTCAAGTTCAGATTTCCATCACTCATGTAAAGAGGCTGGGTGAAGTGGCACACATCTATAATCCAAGTGCTGTAGGCTCAGAGGCAGGAGATGCCTCAGAGCTCATTGACCACCCAGTTTAGCCATCAAGTGAGACACCTGGTTCAGTGAGAGATCCTATTTCAAAAACTATGGTGGGTAGTGATATAGGAGGTCATTCAGCATTGACCTCCGGCCCCTGCATGCACAGTTACATATGAGTTTTCATGTACATACATACACACACACACACACACACACACACACACACACACACACACACACACACACACACACGGGGGGGGGGAGAGAGAGAGAGAGAGAGAGAGAGAGAGAGAGAGAGAGAGAGAGAGAGAGAGAGAGAGAGAGAGAGAGAATAAAAGCAGAGTGTTTGCAGGATTCTGAAAGAATGAAATCCCTGTAATGCTCTGTAATGGCCAGCAAGGCACCAGGAGAGTTCAGCCCCTTTCTGAGACTCATCCCTTGGAGCTCCTATTGTATCTGCCCACCTTTTGAGTTTTCAACCACCAAAGACATTTTGTGGTTAGGCTGTCATCTCTTCCGATTAAGGATGTATCATGAGCCCCTTTGCTGGAGAGTGCTTCTCGTTGTTGCTCAATACTTTATTCCCACCCTAATCCTTCTGCCTAGCTAACCCCAACCTCTCTGAACATGCCAGATTAAATGTCATTTCCACTTTCAGACAATCCTTTGACAACTAATAATAAGGAATAACTAACATGAAGAGCCACCTTCTTATTCTTGTCACTCATAGCTCTGAGACTGTTGGCAATTATGCTTCAATTTTTCCTACTGTTCTCCAAGTCCCAGAACACCCCTCTCCACTCTGACAGTACTGCACACGAATGGCTCACCATTGCCATCTCCAGATTTTCCATATTTCCTGGCAGAAGTGCAGAAGGAAGTCACTGTCGAGGGTGAGCCAAACTCTGGATCTGACTGTCTTTAAGGTAATTACTTTATGATCAAATGGAAAATGACATGAGGGAGTAATCTTAAAAAATATGTTATTAGTTAGATGTCATGGTCCATGCCTATAATCTCAGTACCAATGAGGATGGGACAAAGGAGTTCTATAAATTCAAGACCATCCTGGGCTGCTGAGTGAGCCTCTGTCTATAACAGCAACAAAAACAATATGCACAGACTCTATCTGTTCTGAACCCCAAGTGAAAAAATGTAGGTTTGGTATGTAATATATATATGAATACATAATATATAATATAATTGGGATAGTTTCCCAAAGATCTTTGTATCTACCATTATATTTTTGCTCATGAATAAATGTCTGTGAGGGGGGTTGTGGGAGGCTCAGTCAGTCAGAGGAGGCATGAATTTGCTCCTAGAGCCCATGTGAAAATGCCAGATGTGGTGTCTCTTGTATTTGTTAATTTTATTGCTCAGAGGCAGCAGTAAGAGGATCCCAATAGCTTGCTGGCCAACCCAGCTAGTCTAATTGGTGAGCTCCAGGCCAATGAGAGGTCCTGTCTCAAGTTTGGTGAACCTATTCTTAAGGATGACACTCAAGATCGTCCTATGGCTTTCACTTGCATACCCACATATATGATTAGCACTATCATACACATATGAACATGCATGTATTCAAGGAATAAGAAAAATAAGGTGTTTGTCAGGAAATTAAAGAATACATATATATTTAGTTATATATACATTACATAGTTAAGGATATTATATAAGATTTTAGCACATATTATATACATACAATTTACTAGTGTATATTATATATTATAATAATCCACAATGCTGTCTATGTGTGATAATATATATAAATACATTAAGGACATGCATTTATCTGCAGGATTATTGAAAAGATATAAATCATTATTGAGTTTCATAATTGAGAGTGATAACTGAGATAGCAATAGTTCTGCATGAGTGTTGCTTAGAGGACAGACTTATCTTTGCCTGTCCTACTGTTTTGTAGAAATTTCTCTTTAATTTTTGCACCATCATTTTTTGGTACTTCTAGGGATAAAATTTCATGCATTGTGTATATTAGGCAAGTGTTCCACTCTTGAGCTATAATTCCAGCACCAATCTTTGTTGTTTGTCTACAATAAGAATAGTTAAGTCATGATAATTCCTTTTTTTTCCCTGTAGAGCAAAAGAGAATAAAGCAGAAGTCAGATGAGAAATAGCTGAGCCTAACTGTGTTGTTTCATGTGTGCAGTTTTGGATAGGACTCAAGTGTAACCCGTGGTTTGAGAAGGCTGCTCTCTAGTTTGTATGGTTACTGTAGTAGTAAATAGATATATAACTTTGAGGAAATGGAGACACGCCCATCCCTTATTTCTGTTTAGAGACAAGCTCTCACTGTGCTTGAGGCTATCCTCTAACTTGGGGTCCTCCTGCTTCAGTTCAAGTGGTAGATGCCCTCTCATCCTTGGCTTACATTTCTCCTTTTTAATGTAGGAAGAATATTCAGGAAGAACATAGAAAGGCAAGCTGTATATGGTCACCATTTGCTTTGCACCCCATGCTTTGTTCAGCCCTTTCATAGCTTTATTTTTTCCTTATGTAATCCTCCTCCATGGTGAGATATGAAAATAGTGTCTTTTACATTTCCTAGATATTATCTCAGAGAGCACAGAAGGCAGTTATCACACAGAAAGAGAGAGGAATAGCCTAATCTGCAGGAACACCTACCACTCCAAACTAATTAATCAATTGCATTGGGTTAAGCTCTACACCTGGAGCCTTACAGGATCCTTTAGGTGGTCTTCCATCGACTATCGACAGGGTCCTTTAGATGGCCTTCCAATGACTTCTCATCATATTTTACAAGGTCCTGATATATATGTAAGGAAACAGCACCTTCAAACTCACACTTAACTCCAGTGGCTATTATATTCCTGTCCTCTCGGATTCATATGTGATTGCAAAGGAGTAGTACTCAAGGTGGGACATTTAGGAGGCACTAAGGTCATTGGCTTCCAATTCTCATGTTAGGAGCAGTGCTTCAAAACAAGTATTCACAAACATGATCAGGCATTTTTAATGTGGTAAGACAATAGATAAAAAAAAGGATCCCAAGAAAGTTAGCCAGTCCCACTCCATTACAAGAGGACTCAACTAAAAATTGCCAGTCTACAAACTGAAAGAGCTCTCACCAGACTTCAATCCTACTGATACTGTGATCTTGGTCTTCTGGACTGAGAAGAAATAAATGGTCATTGTTAGTTATAATAGCAATCTCAGAAGAGTAAGACCATTGTCACTGATGCCTGTAGAGTTGATCTCTAGAGGGCTTCTGACTTTTACCTTTGACTCTCTGTAATACTCAAGTACACTCTCAGTGAAGTGGGTTGTTTGGTTCTTCTGCTTATACTAGGCAGCTTCTCATTCAAGGGCTGTTTGGTAACTTACCAATAAATCTTTATACCTTACTTGTTTTGCAGAAATCCACCACTGTGCTGGAATTTCCAGGCCTTGCTAATGTTCCCAGCTTATTACTTATAATATTCTACACTCCTGCTGTATGTTTGATGTCTTCCAAAGTTGCCAAATGTTCCAAGTGGACAGCAACTTTTTTCCTCATTCTAAAGCAGGTGTCAGAACAATAGTATATGACTTGATGATACCATCACCTTAAATATAGCTTATTATTTAACCTACAAAATCACAGTAATTCTACCTGAAAAAATATTTGGGCAAGAAATAAAAGTCAAATTTCCTAAGGACACTTAGCTCGGAGAAGGTTGAGGCGAGAGTTTATACCTGGGAGGGAGATCTGTCTTTGAGCCAATTGGGCATCTGTGATTTCTTTTATCCCTTTGAAGCATTTGTGACATCATAGAGAGCATATGTATACATATTGCATCTCTTACTAAGCTTATGTAGATAACTTTTTATTGTATAGGTTGACAGACTAAGGAACATGTTTCTAGCACAAGACTATCACAGCCTAGTTCACATCAGCTTCTAAGGGTATCACTTGTAATTTAGGCACATCCTCTCACATTTTGCTAACATTTAAAAAATATGTACAATTAGGAAGAAAAGAGGAAAGAAAGTTGTGTGTGCTTATCAAATTTGATTTGCATTATATGCTTCGCTAAGCACTTTCATAATCAATTTATCAAAAGAGGGAAAAGTACAAGGCCGTGGGGAACTTCCAGCATGAAGTCAGAATCTTTTACCGAGGAGAAATGCCTATGGAGGTAGTTAAGAAGAAAATAAAAAATTTGGGAAAAATTATACACGGAGATCTCATAGTACTGACTGGAGACTGTAGCTACTGCTGTCTGTGCTTACATGCTACAGGGTTGTAGATATAATCATGGCTTTAACTGTAGCCTTGTCTATGTGACCCTGTCTCATTCCTCTTCAGAGGCCTTCAATGATACTTCACATTGTCTTTACTGATATTACATAAATGAAGTGACCTAGGAAATATTCTCTGTGGGATTTCATATTTGATTTCCTGATGAAATTCAGTAGGGAAATGTTATGTATAGATACAGAATTTTGTTAGCATATATGTATTTTAATCAACCATTAGCATAATATGGAACTTTTGTTAAAATCTTTCACTTAACACAGGCTGTCCTTGTGGTTGTCTCCGTGTATACTCAGCAATTTGTCAATTGAGGTTTTGGGAAAATTTGTTTTCTGTTATGGTGATTTGAATACCATTTCTAGGGTTTGTTTAGGAATAATATCATTGGCTTAAACCCTAGAATATCTTTTAATAATTACATTAAGCATAAGTGTTTTAAAAACACAATATTATAAAGTATGTTGAAATACAAGTTTTAATTTTTCATGAGGTTTTATAAAATACACTATGAGCTTCTGTATTAAGAGATTACTAAATATTATGGCATTCAGAAAGTACAGCATTCAATTTCATACAGCTAATCATATAACAATGAATCATCTTTGTTGATTTGTTTGTTTGTTTTATTGAGATAGGATCTTATCCCAGGCTGGCTTTGAACTTTGGATGTCCCTGTGTTTGCCTCCGAAGTGCTAAGTTCATACGTGTACCCCACCCATACTAACAGACTTGATTTTTGATAGTGAAATAAATCTAGATGCAAATATATGTCAAAGTAGTAGTTCAAGAAGCCATGCATTGGGCTGAGAATATGGCCCAGTCAGTAAGGTAGTCATAGAACCCAAGTTCGAGACACAGAGTTTGAATAAAAGAAGTCTAACCTACTTGGTAAGTTCTGGGCTTTGACATACTCTGTCTTCAACAACAAGACACTTGATGAGAAAAAAAAAGCCCAAGAATGTCCTTTGGCTTCCATGTGCACTACACACTCACATGAACACACACACACACACACACACACACACACCTTGAGGGTTTCCATGTTACATTTAGGATGTCTCCATAATAACAGTGCATTAAATCCCCTGTTGTCTCAATCTATGGTGAAATGAAGCTACTAACCAGTTTAGTCTCCTTAACAACAAACAACAAACAGACAGGAGTCTGGGCAGGATGGAGCAGCACCAGAGGACAAGAGTGATAATTTGTTTGCATCTTTCTCCCTGAGAACAGTAGTGGTAAGACCACCCTTGACATGCTATGGTGTTATTTCACTGTCCCATATGTATAAAGGAGTCTAGGTCTGCTTATCAACAAGCCTTTCTGTTCCTGTTCTAAAGGGCAAGCAGTTTAGAATATATTGATAGTTCTAAGATGAAGTTGTAGACCTACAGTTATGACCTCTGTGAGGGAGAACTCAGACCATCTGCTGCAGTGCTGAAATGAAAAGAATTCAGGTACCATCCTAATTCCAAAAGTATAAAACTCTATATTGTAGCTTTAGCAACTGATTTAGTCAGTGTTCCATTGCTGTGAAGAGACATTATGACCACAGCAACTCTTATGAAAGAAAGCATTTAATTGGGACTGGCTTAGAGTTTTGGAGGCTTAGTCCATTATCATGGTGGGGAACACAGCAGTAGGCAGGCTTGGTTTGGGCTTTTGAAACTTCAAAGCCCATCCTTAGTGACACTTTTTTCAACAAGGCCATACCTCTTATTCCTTCTAAGTATTCTCTGATGACTAAGCACTCAGATAAATGACCTTATGTGGGATTTCTTATTTGAACCACCAAAACTCAGGGAATGGTTTAGCATGCACTGAACTTGTCTGAGAATGTTCAGAGATGCAGAGCAGTATCAGGACATGTTGGGACTATAAACTTTAAAAGAATATCTGCAAAGTCTTCATGTACTTCACAGGCCAGGGTGAAAGGAGTGGCTTTGCCACCAGACCTTTTAGTCAGGCTTACTGTTCCTCCTGGCAGAAATCTCAGCCATATCACCCATCCAGATCACTTTTCTTTCTCCTGCTTCAGGTAGTAAATTGACAGTGGCTTGAGAACTTTAAGCATCGGGGCAATAGAAATTATGTAAATGTTGTGTTTCAGCAAGGAAAAAATTCAACCCCTTGAGGTCTTTTAAAGAGCATTAATCTAGAATTTAAGTACAAATTCTTACTTTTTCATTCTAATAATGATTTCATAAAGAAAAACTCATTAGGAATTGTGACAAATACGAAGTTCGATTGAACATTTACATTCAGGAACTTCAGTGAGTGCCCGGGGAGATATTTCCCAGCCAATGACTCTCTGATGTTATTAGGAAATAATTTATTCAAGAAAGTCTCCATTCATGAGTTTACATAAGAACAATATCTACTTTCCAAAGGCTTGCATTCGCAGTATATCACATACCTAATTTACAATGACTTTTGGTTAAAATTTTCATTAGGTTGGTTCAATAGCATTTGATAATTTTAATTTGGTTTTATGAGATCCCAGGTTCCCATTTATAGGAATAGAAACTGTGAGGAAATAAATTTTTAAAGAACACATTCATCTCTCCAGTGAGGTCTGCATAGCAAGTTTGAAGTGGAGGAAAATTAATCTTTTCTATTTCTCTGGCAGTCCTTCCTGGTATAGATTCTGGGCAGCCATGAGAACCATTGCAGATGCAGAATATCAGTGTTTTGCATATGGTGATCTGTGGAGGTATTTTACAAAAAAAGTTTTAGAGATACTAGAAAGGGGGAAAAGACCTCAGAGTTTAAGTGTAGAAGCATCACGAGTACAGAAACACAACAGACATACGTTACTGCTGTGTTTTTCTGAAATAAGAAATGGAAAGAATATAGGAGACCAATCCTCAGGAATCGAGGTAGGAAAACCACTATGTAAGGCAGATCCAAGAATATGAAATTGGGGCTGGGAGTCTGAATCCAAATACACTATCCTAGTATAACTGTTAACCTCCCTTCAACAAAGAATCTGACTTTCTGTTCCAGGATAAAACAAATCTCAGGCACATGGTGGACTCAACTATCCCGGGTAATGAGGAATTTTCTATTTAGTCTGAAAGGGTGAGTTGACAAGGGATTGTGGAAAACAGACCCACTAAAATTTTTAAGAAACTAAGATTTCAGTGAAAGCTCCCTGATCTACATGTTCATGGTGGTAACTTCAAACACCCTTGTATGTTATCTGCAAAATAGTGTATGGTTGTGTAGTATTCACACAGCTATATAACCACTGTGGAAATACCAATGAAATTCCCCATCACACCACACAGAAACGTCCTGAAAATTTGGCATGCATTTTCTTAGATGGCTACAATAAGACTCAAAGAGGATACTCCATACCCTTTTCCAGTATTAAATTTTGAAGTGACCTCCTCATATGCAAAGGAAATGATTTTGAAATAATTATCAATATAGAAAAAACAAAGCGGGTCATTTACCTTTTCAATGCCAGGTTTCACTTACTAAGATTCTTACTTGTGTTATTCTTTATTTAGCTTGTCCAGTCCCCTGGTTTATTTAGGAGACTGATTCTTTTGCACCCACGTTATCCCACATCGCAGAAAGAGCTGCCTCATTTCTCCACAAAAGTCCTTGGCTATTGAGTAAAATTCAAACAACTGGATTCAAATGTTCACTTTCTCAGTACCCATAACTTGGCCTCTCATATATAACCTCAAATCTTTAAAACCAAAGTTACAAACCTTAGGTCACAGCTGGAAATGGACCTTACAGTCAGGTATGTTCTGATGTCATGACAGGCAAATTTGCAGAATGTATTGGGTAACTGCCATTGTCATTGTAAGCTCTGCTCTGTGCTTTATAGTGAAACCATAAAAGTGACATTAAACTTTAGATTTCAGTGTTTAAATCACATATTTTATTCATCATTTGGCAGTTAAATGCTTCTTAAATACTATGGAAATTTGATGATTTGACACATGTAGAGCTGAATTACTAAGTGCAGTAAAACTACACTACACAAATCCCCCACAAAGCAGAGGAAGAACTGATTTCCTTCTGTCTCTGGAAAGGAAGGCAGCACCAAAGTCAGAGTCTACCCTCCTACCCTGAATGCCCATTCCTGTGTGCTCATCAAACCACAATGAAGATGAACTAGGTTGAAAGTTTACTCATTTTTTATTTCTCACCATCCATTGCAGTTAATTTATTCTGACATGTCTTTAAAATTCCTCATCATTTTAATGAAACAGATAGTTTGGATATTAGGGTCATCTGCTCCTAGCTTCTATGCACAGAAAATAGTATACTATGATGTGGAGATCTCAATTCGTTACGTTCAAAGCCTGCACTATTAGCATCCCTCATGGTTTGCCTGGCTCTGCAAGCTGTATATTTTGATTCTCAGATTTAGCTGGTTTGAAATATAATGTTTCACTCTTGGTATGGAAGCTGTTCTTATCTGACAAACATTTTGTTGTTAGTTTTGATTTTTAAAACATTTTTTTACTGGTGCTTTTGCCGGTGGTATGGGCTTTGCTCATCCCCCGCTTATATACCAGCAGTCACTGAGATTCAAACTCACTTTTTCTGATTCTAGCTCTGAGTACATGATCTTAATCAGCCTTCATGTTCAAAAAGCAACGTGATCCATGGTTTGTAGTCCCATGACTGTATGGATTCTGGGAAAGAGCTCTGACATCCTGCAGCATTTGCTTGTCCCCCTACATTCTGTAACTGTTCTTAAGGCCTCACTCCCAGGCAGCAGGTAGAATTCTTAACAGAGCACTTTTAATTCTGTGTCAAGATCTGTGATGTGTCAGTTTTTCTTCTTTGTAAGCATATGAGGCCATGAAAACAGACATTCTAGAAATGGTAAAGTGGAAACACCAAAGAGATAAAAAGACCAGAAATCCAAACCCTAAAGTCATTCCTGCTTAGTGAATTTTGCCTTAGCTTTGTTAACAAAACGGTAAGGATTTCAAGAATCTAATTTTTTTTTGCCACCCTCTAAGAAAGTCTAACCCCAATATTAGGATGTCTGGATTTACAAATATGCAAAATATTTCCTCTGATAATGAATCTTATCACATATGACTTAGATCAGAACCACTGTCCAGAAAATACCTATGTGTTTTAGAAGCCTGTGACTTTTTAATTTAGCATCTGTGTTCAGAATCTGTACCACAGTTATCTAACAAGGCATTTTCCAATATTCCTTTCTTCAGTTCACTGCATGCTGTTCCTTGTGTCCCTTAGAAATGAGCCTGTCGGTAATCAGAAATCACTTCCACTACAGTTCAGTGCACTTACTGTAGATGTGGCAAATGCTTGTTTACAGAGTTGGTAATTGGATTAAAACATTGAAAAGAAAGAGAAACAGGGAATGTGTTGGGAAAAAAAAATGAGAAATATAACCATGAAAATCAACAAAACCAAAACAAATCAAACATCTCTAAAGAATGAAACTGACATTAACAGAAATCCCTTATCAGTAACAAATCCTCCAGAGTGTAGAGTCCTCAGTAGCCAATGCAACAGAAATACTTAATGAGCTAAGAATCGGCACTGGGAAGAGATGCTCTATGAGGATATTTGAAAACAGTTGATTAATTTTCAACTTACTCCTCCTTGAAACTGTGCTGTGTGTGTCACTCCCATGTCTAGATACTAATACGCCAGTAGGGAAAATTTCCAGGTAAATTATTTAAGAGAGGAGACTATTATTTTGCATTTATATACTATTTTAATAGCTCAAGAATACAAGATTGTCTTTTCTGAGGTCTCTTTTCTTGGTTTTGCTGACCTTGGGGGACAGAAGGACTGTGACATTGTATCCAATCAAGTATGGAGTCACTATATTAGCATACTGGACAGCTTCCATTCTCAAAAGTAGATTCATAGAACTTCTTTTCTGAATAGAATTCAAATAACTCCTTTATAATGTTTTTATTTTTTAAGAAGAAGCTCCTGTCTTGAGGGGAGAAAAACTCAAGCACCCAGCAATAAAGCCAAAGCAATATGAGAACGACAAAGAGTAATCTATTATAGGTGTGCCCGATTCCAACAACAAAACTCTCGTGCAAATAGGACCTAAAGGCACAAAGGTCAGACTCAGCAATACTCAGAATCCAGAGGACAAAATCCCCAAGAAAAAATCAAAATGTTGACGTCCCAGCAAAGTGCGAGAAGGAGAAAAGAAGGTGGCACGTAAAGCGTCGTCACTATCTTCCAGGCGGAGACTGCACGCTCTCCTCTGGTTTGAGGAAGACAGTGTTCTTACCTTAGTGCCTGGTTCACTCCTGGTTCACTCTTTTCTGCAGCGGACCTAAATAAAAACAAATATGTACACAGAGAATGAACTTGAGAAAGCTTTTTCAATGCAAATGCTGTAGTTCTTAAATTCATGTTTTAAAATAAAATAACATTATTCATTTATTAGTTACTTATTTTGTGTGTTTCTCTGTACTGTGTGGAGGCCGGAGGACAGCTTTTGGAAGTTGCTTCTCTCCTTCTATTATGTTGTTTTTGGGAAGTGAACTCAAGTTGTGCTTGACAGCAAGTGCCTTCACCATTGGACTAGAGCTCCATTTACAAGTGAGATTCAGAGTAGTTAAGGCAAATCAGTCATTATTCTAATTGAACAGTCACTATTCAGCTGAAGGCCGGAGTGAAATTTTGGCTGTAGAAGAAATTTCCTTAATCTTCACCATAGTAAAATATTGTTACATTGATTTATACCTTTCGTTGTTAGGGTTGGTCTATGACCCTGGAATCTGCTATCCTAAGCCAGGAGTTGACAGACTGGAGTTGATGATCCAACTTCAAACAACATCCCGCTTTTTATGTGGTTCATAAGCTAAGAATCATTTTTGCTTTTTCTAAGTGGTTGGAAACAAAAATCAAAGAAAAAAATGTGTTTTGATGTGAAAATTTTAATGTAAAATTCCAATGTTAGTATCTATAAAGTCTAACTAGAATTCAGCCCACATACTTTTGCCCACATTCTGTGACTGCCTTTATACTAAAGTGACAGATAGGAATTAGGAAGGAGAGAGTATGGCCTGGAGATCTTAAAGAACTACTACCCGGCTCTTTAAGAAAATTTTACTGATAACTGGGTGAGGCTGTAACTGATTTCAGCTTTATTGGAGGAGCAGTATACAATGTGAACAGATCCTAAATATTGAGGCCATTTAATAAAATAGGTGACTTTTAACCTTACAAACTGCCAAAATAAAACTGTATTTTCTTCTGGGATCATATAAATTCCCATGGTTGATGATGAAGGTAACCTATGTACAAGTTATATCCTTGGCTTTTTGTGACAGAAGGTGTGGCCTGGCTTTACTACTAAATTTTGATATTTATTAAGTTCATTTTTGATTGCTATTCAAGATAATCCTTAATATTTGATAAGAAGAGCTAGAATATTAACTCAATATGAAGTAAAAATATTCTTTAAGAAAATTTATAACACATTAGTGAATATCTAATCAATCATCTTTCAATCTACTATCTGTCTATCTGTCTATCTATCTATCTATCTATCTATCTATCTATCTATCTATCTATCTACATATCTGTCTGTCTCACTATCTATCTAATCAAGCATCAATCAGTTTATCATCTATCATTTATCTATTTATTTATGTAATTGATCTTCTATCTGTCATATCTTTATATAATCAATTATCTATTTTGCATTTATTTATCATCCATCTATCCAATTAAGCACCTATCATCTATCCATCTCTCATTTATCTAAACACTCAGGTTTGTAGTTATGGAATCAGTTCTGGAAATAGTTAGTGCTTGACTTTAATGAAGATGCAGATCTTTAAGTCTGTTTACTACACTCATAGAGACATACACAGACCCAGATCCTGGTGTTCTGCAAAAATGTGCATTTAGGCTATACATGCAATTTGTCTAAGAAGGCTGTGGCCATCTCCAACACAGGGAAAAATAGCTTAAAAGCAGCATATGATCCTTTTCAGGTAGTTATTTGACCTTCTTTAACAGTTCTAAATCCTAAGAGTTTGAAATACTTGGTGAGATCTTTAAAATACAGATTGTAATTTTTCACAGTAAGGTAAAAACAATTTTAAGTAGCCATTCATAAGATATTAGATACGAAATATTAACCTTAAAATATAACCTTAAGGCTGTCAGTTTTGAAATTTTTTTTGTTTGGTGCTCAGGTCCATGTATAAGAGTAATAGAAAATATTTTGATGTCTGGCAACTGAATAGGATAGTCAAAATAAGCTAAGGAAGTAGTTTGACAACAAATCTGTCTGGCTGGTTAGCTCAAACAGAGAAACACATTTATGCTGAAGAGAGTAACTTGCTAGGTCAAATCTTCAAGTGACTATCAATGACCTAGAGAGACTGTCAACCCCACCCACTGTATCATCTGAGTCCATTGTCCATCTGGTTCAATAGAATCAGATCATCTAACAGTTCCTGGCTCTTCTGGCCAACGGAGTGATTCAGTTGATGCTAAACAATTTGGTTAATTGTTTAGCAGATAGAAGATAGGCATATCCAAAAGTTCAGGTCAGTTTTATTTGTGTCATTTTTTTTTAAAGTTTGATACACATTTCTAATAGAGAATATATTCAGTGCAGTGAAATCCTTTATAGTACCATATTATTTCGGGGGCACATCAGCCACACAATGGAGGCTCTCAGCTCTTATTCTGGGTTAGCAGTTACTCAATGGACCTTTAAGAAACTCTGAATTCTAGGTCCAATTTAAGAAGTGTTGATTCAGTGTTTCATGGTGGGGCTCCAGGAATATGCATTTTATGTTATAGTTTTGTTTGTAATACTTTCCTGAGGCAAATGTATTTGGTCAGTGGGTCACCATCTAGTGGCACTGTCTGAACAGGTTATGGAATCTTTTAGATGTGACGCTTCACCTTGAGATATTTGTGTAGGCCATGAGGTTATAACCTGGGCCAACTTCCTCTCTGAACTATCTTCTCCCTGTCGGCTACCATGCAAGTCACCTCATATTCTCTCTGCCACCATCAACTATGCTCTCTCAAACCATCAGCCAAAATCTTTTTCTCTACCTTAAGGACTTCTGTGAAGTACTCTACTGTAATGAATAGTGATGGATACAATTTTGAACAAATATCCAAGTGATATGATACTGATGATCTCAGAGAACCTTAAAGAAATTCAAGGCTTACTCTTCTTCTTTTTGTTGTTGTTGTTTTGTTTTTGTTTGTTTGCTTGTTTTTAGGTCAAACCTAAACAGAACCTCCTTTTCTTGGCCTCCAAAGAGTCCTTTTATTATTATTATTATTATTATTATTATTATTATTATAATTATTATTATATTATTATTATTATCATTACCACAGGATTCATATGCCATTGGCTCGACTTTTTTGTAGCCACACACTTTATAACCTAGTGGAAATGATTACTACCAATTGTCCTGTGCACAAGCTCTAAGAGATATTTGGCCAGTATCCTAGTTAGGGTTTCTATCGCTACAATGAAACACCATGACCAAAAAGAAAGTTGAGGAAGAAAGGGTTTATTTGGCTTACACCTCCAATATTCTGTCATTGGAGAAGAAGGTCAGAATGATAACCCAAATGGAAATGGAACCTAGAAGTAGCAGCCAGGGAGGAGTGCTGCTTACTGGGTTGTCTCCACTGGCTTTCTCAGCCTGCTTTCTTAAAGAACCTAGGACCATTCTAAGAATGGCACCACCCACCATGGGCTGGGCCTTCCCCCACTGATCACTAATTAAGAAAATGCCTTACAGCTGGATCTTATGGAGGTATTTCCTCAACTGACACTCCTTCCTCTCTTGTGTCAAGTTACACAAAAGACCATCGTATAGCCAGTTTATAAATGGTACTCAATGTATTTCTATTAATTTTGAGGATGGAAATGATGCAATTTTCCCCAAATAATTTATGATCATCATGTAATTGTATACTGTAATATCTCCAGAGAATAATCCTGGCAGATTTCTTTTTATAGGCCATACAATGCTTTGGCCATCATTACATTACATCTCTCAAACAAAATCATCAGCAGCTGTGCTGATAAGATCTTCTTCTTTTGGACCATATTAAAAGGTTTATCTTATTAGTAAGTGGAGGCAATTAAAGGTTAACTAGTTAGCTCGTCCATCCCTTAGCATAATGACTGATTATAACGACATGCTCAATTTAACTGCTCAAATTTAAAGCTTGTGTTTCAAAATTTGAAAAATCTGAAAGTAATTCTCATCTCCAATTCTACATGTCAACTTTATCATAGCTAAGTAACAAATCATAGGAGAAGTAGGGCCAGCGTAATCCACTCCCCTTCTACATTGGAAACATATTATTGGCAGATACATAGAATCACAACATATTGAGCAGAAACTTCAAAGGGAGCCCGGGATGGACTATCGATTAAGTAACTGCAATTCATGGGTTTCTGGAGTTTAGGTATGCACAAGGCTGAGGATTGTAAACATTAGAGAGATGTGGACATAAAAAATTCTGTTACATTTCTGTGAATGTTAACTCTAGAAATTAACCAGGTCTTGTAGTAAAGACTTAAGGAAAAGAACTCTTCAATATTTTTCCAGGAGTAAGAGAGAAAAAGAGAATCATGTTGAAGGCTGTCAGAATACTCTGCTATCAGTCTACCTTCAGAAGAAACTAGTTCACCAGAGCCTGACATGGAGGATTTTTATCAGATCTTAAATCACTGGAGTTACCAGCTTTGACTTTTCCCTCAGGTTAGGGACATACTCAATTCTAAACCACTGTAGCCATCTTGTGCCATATTGTAGATAGGTGTGAGCATGGAAATACACAAAAGCTGTGAAGTTCAGAATGCAGTGATCTAGGTCCAATGGCTTAAATGGAATCCCAGGACTATAGAATGCTTTCTCATCCCACAGTCTCACCATCTAATTGCTTTTACCGAGGTCTATTGACAACAGCTCTTTTCACCCAGTGCACACTATATGAGCACTAAACCAAACCAAACCAAACCAACCAAATCAAAAGACACTGTGAAGAGGCAAAACAAACACCAGAACCAGTTAATGTAGGATGAATGACCTCATAGAGAAGTTAAGACAACAAATTCGATGTGTCTAGAAACATGGGTATGATGAAAAGAGAGATGGAAAGTCTAAAAAAGAACTAGAAAGGCACTAGAGATAAATAGCACCTCACAGGACTGAAGGTGCCTTCATGAGCTTGTTGGTAGACTAGACCTGGCTGGGAAAAGAATTCCAAAATTAAAGACAGCATGTTAAAGACCCTTCCAAATCTGTGAAGCCAAGAAATGAAGGATGATTACAAAGTCAAAAACAGAGTATTTCCAGTTTCGTGGAAGTGCTGTAACACCTATAAAACACATGGAACAGCAATAACAGGAAGACAGAGAAGAATAGGAACAGGGGAATTATTTGAAATAACAGCAACTGGGAATATTCCCAAGTAAATGTCAGATACCAAACCACAGATCCCAGAAATCAGAGAATAGTAAGCAGTCTAAAAGCCAAAAGAACTACACCTTGAACATATTATTTTCAAACTGTAGAAAAACAAAGATAGGGATTTTCTGACCAAAATTCTGACCAAAAACAAAACAAAACACCAAAACAAACAAAATAAAAACAAAAACAAAAAATCAGGGTCAGAAAAAACAGCTTCTCCACAAAGATGTGTGGGTAATATTTACATAGACATGCATAAGAAAGTGGTTTGAAATATTCAGTGTTGGGGAAACAAAGCCAAAGTTTTACTAGTTGAGAATTCTGTACCCTGTAGAGTTATTTTTCAAAGATTTTCTCAGACAAAACAAACAAAAACACCTCCAAACCAAAAACCAACCAACCAACCAACCAACCAACCAACCAACCAACCAACCAACCAACAAAACAAAAACGAAGAGACCCCCTTGTTCTTAAATCTCTTTTGCAAAGAATATTGAACAATGTTTTTGACAGAAAGAACACAAGGCTCCATGAATAAAGAAAGGTCATCCAGAAAGGGTAAGGCAAGGTAAGGGGGCTATGGAGGTGACTCAATGGTTAAGAATATACACAACTCTTAAGAGGATCTGAGTTCTGTACTTAACAGCCACATTGGGTGCTCTACTGGTACCTGTAACTCCGGCTTTAGGAAGACTTGATCCTCTGGCCTCTGAAGGCATTGTCATTCATATTCACAAACCCAAAACATTCACACAATTTAAAACCATAAAATAAATCTTTTAAAAAGAAAGAATTAAGTAAAAAAATGCAGATATAGATAACTTCTTCAAAATCATAAGAAGAATGCAATTGACAATATATTGTGTCTGAATATTAAAAATTGGGCAAAGGTCCTAATGACCACATCAAAGAAAACACACCATGAATGGCAATTGAGAAGACACCTCCGATGATGACCTACCATGGAAATGCAATTAAGGCAGCAATAATGAGACACCACTGTATACCTACTTGCTGTAATTTTGTTTCCTTTGCTATGACAAAATACTCTGAAATAAAAGAAATTCAGAGGTTTCTTTCAGCTTGCAGTTTCAGTTTATAGTCAATCATTGTGGGGAATCCAAAGCAGAAACTTTAAACAACTAGAGTCCAGAGTAGAGAGCAATGGTTGCCCACATGCTCATTTTCTAGCTTGTGCTTTACTATATCCACATTTAGGAACCCTACTTAGGAAATGGTTCCATCTAAAGTGGATTGGATCTTCCCACATCAGTTTACTTAATTAAGACAACTCCTGCCCAACAGATTATGTCCATAGGGAAACATAATGTAGAAAATACAGATGATTCTAGCTTGTGTCAAGTTGACAATGAAAACTGAAAATCACATTATTTGAATGGCCAAAGTCCAGAACCCTGAACATATGCAGTATGGGGTCATGGAGGAGCTGATACTATTACTCATGTTGTTAGGAATGCAAAAATGGTATCCCTATTAGCAATTCCTTATGGGACTACATATATTCCTACTGTATAAGCTAGCTGTCCTGTTCCTCCAGAGCCACCCAAAAGAGTTGGTATTTCATGTGTATATGAAAGCTTCCACATGGATGATTGTAGTGACTTTGTATAGAATGGCCTCGACTAGAAAGCAACCAAAATGCCCTAAAGAAGGGAAAAGAACTAATAAGCTGTGGCATATACAAATAATGGAATATTCTTTAGTAAAGACACAGGGAAACTTAAAGATGTCGCTTAGACATGGCTATAAATTCTGTGCTTCTGTGGTGGCTTGAATAAGAATGACCCCATCGATTCATATTTGCGTGCTAAGTATCTAGTTGGTGAACTGTTTGGAAAGATTACACTGGAAGCATGGCTGATGCTCTAAGATGGCATCTCTTCATAGCAGTAGAGAGCACTGACTATGACAGTGTAAAGAGAGGAAAAACTATGAAAGCTGTGAAAGTGACATGGGTGCAATTAATAGGGTAGGAGAGGACTTTAAGGTTTTCCCTTCACTTCATTTTTTTGTAGCCTGAGAATCTAATCCAGAGCCAAACCCCTGCTTGTGCAATCCCTGTCCTATAAAACACTGTTACAAAAACAAGACTCAGATTTTAACAGTGTGCCACTCTTTGTGTCTAAACCTACAGAATATACAATGCTAATATAAACCTAAGGTATGTAGGTGATTATACTAGGTTGATAGTTGCTCAATTTGAAAGCAATCAAGATGTCCTTCAGTAGGTGAATGGATTAATAAGTGTGGTATATTCAGACACCAGATATCACTGAGCACTGTGAATCATAATGAACTGTCCAGGTTAACTCTATCATTTGTAGTAAACAACCTAAATAGTTCTGAGGGGAAAATGAGGTCTGAAGAAAACCTAATTGTTAATAGAAACAACCTATTTTATTCATCAATTTAAAAACAGAATTTGTTGATTAACAAGAGACCTCTTAGGCTGTAAAATCAGTACAGGGTGTTCTTTCTATAACTAGAAGCACATATTGAGATTAAAAGTAAGTTGAAGTTGAGTCAATAAATGTACACCATACTTATGGTATGCTTAAAGTGTATCTGAGATACAGTTTCTATCTGTAAAAGGAATACTATTATACACAAACAGCAATATTATGGTATCAAAATATATCAGAATGGAACTCTGATAAACTCCTCAAGGGTTCAGAAGCAAAGGTATAATATCTTGTGACTCTAAGTGAAGATACCCAGGGGAGAGGAGACAGAAATAAGTCACCCAGCTTGGGTGTTTTGGGGGAGTAATAGCCAAAGACAGTCCTGTTTGGTTAATCCTCTTATGTGTTCAGCTACTGGGAAAGGTTACTAATTGCAAATCAGGATCAAGACTTGCTCATCATCTTGAGAAGAAATAAAACTATGAAAATAATGTCATTTAGCTTTTAAAACTTCAATCTGGTGGGCCCGAGCCATTGATACTCTGTGTCCTAGCTTGCAAGGTCAGTTGGCTTGCTCTTTGACTCATTCTCTTCCCCTATACAGTATAGCAATCTATTTTAAGAAGGGATTGGAGGAGATGTCTCGGATGAATGCACGTATAAGAAAATAACCACATAGCATTTGATTAAGGTGTTACTCTTGCATAATATGTCAACCTTTATATTACCTCCAACTCAAACACTGGACTTTTCAGCTATTTTCTCTGTTTTTTAAGCAAGGAAAAACTAAAGCTAAGAGAAAAAAATACATTAATTCCCCAAAGTCACTCTGCTTTAGTTCACAGAGCCTGGTCTCACCATCAGATTGTCTTTCTTTATCATAGCAAATAAATAAAGATGTCCATAAAACTTTTTACAATGCAGAAAATTAAAATTCTCTAAATAGTGGGTCAGAGGCTTAGCAGGTAAGAGTTCTTGATCCTCTTCCAGAGGACCCAATTCACTTCCTAGCTCCCATATTGGGAAGTTCACAGCTACTTGCAGCTCCAGGAGCTCCGAGGCCTAACAGGCATGTCCACACACACAATTACACACATAAATAAAATAAATAATTAAAAAATTCAAGAACCTGATAAGTTAAAGTAATAAGAAATTAAGAACGAGTATTTTTCTACTTTCAGTTATTGCTCTGGAGACTAACATTCAAGTAGGTAGATGGTTTTCCCATCTCACCACATGCACACACACACACACACACACACACACACACACTAACTTACTACTGGAGATACTAGAACAGGAATAGTTGGATCAACAACAAGATATTGAGTGGTTCCAATGTAACACTACAGGAAACATACAAGCTGAGCTTAGCCAATGGTGCTGGGTATGATCACCTCAGAAATTGTTGTCACAGACAAGTGTTCTCTGCTTGTGGGACAGAAGGAGGGGAAGGAAAGGGGTGAAAGGGAAAGGTGAAAGAGTGAGGAAGAGGGATGAGTTGGGGGAGAAGGAGGGTGGGCCCACTAGCTTCAGGAACAAGCAGAACAGTCTAGAAAGCTGGGCAGCCTTTCAGCATAATACATTTGCTTGCTTTTCCAAAATGATCCACTTTATAAATTGCAGGATGAGGCTGGAGAACACAAGGAGTGATAGGGTAGATTAAAGGGGAATTTGAAGAGAATTTGGATGATAGCATGATGGTGTTGGTGATTTTACAGATGATCACACAAGATCAACTTGCTGAGTTGTACATTTGATCCATGTTGTTGTATGTCGGCTACAATGACCTAAAAGTGACTATCACATCACCCACTAGAGCCATTCCTGAAAGCAGAGATAGGCTTGTTCTCAATTTCTGGTTATGTTAAGCCTTCTCCAGATGTTGGCATTTTGCTTGAATCATTAAGTTCTGCCTTCCAAATAATTAAGAAAACAAAAAGTTTAAGTGTGGAACTGAATTGTGAGTCTATGTCTTGTTGGGGTATATAATTTGAGCAGATAATTTAGTCAAAGGACTGCTTGGTGAGGGTGAGTAAAGAACCAGTGGACTCATCAGCAGTAAAAAGTGAAAATGCATGGCTAGTCCTGGCTGTGCAGAACAGTCTTGGATGGAGGATGATGTGGCTATGCACCAAAAGAGCCTAGAGGCTCAATTTTATTTTCATCTGAATTTCTGAGCCCAGGCTGCACCCTTACACCCCATGGTTCCAGGAGATAGGGGATAACGCATGTGAACTCATGGGAACACCTCTGAAAAATCTACTTTGCATAGCCTGCACAATGAAGAGTGCTTAAAAGACCCAGTCAGTAAGGATAATAATTGCTTCTGATCATAAAAAGGCTCCTTAAAATGTCAGATTTTATTCAATAACTGTAGGTTACCAGTTAAGATATAGGAGATATTTCAGCACCAATTTTTAGAATTTATGGTTATGATCAGCCAACTTTTCCTACGGCCTTTGTGCTTAGAAATTTCTCCATTTCTGTCTGCAGACTCCACAGCCACTCATATATATGTCCATATGTTTCATTTCTTCAGAGGAGCTAGCAAGCAGAAGTGAGCTTTCAATAGCTTATTTTCTTTTTCCAAAACAAATGCTTGGCTACTTATTTATTTATTACAACATTCACTGATACAGGTGGTCACTAACTGAAAGATGACTCCAGATAAGGTCAACTGTAGTGCAGAGAATTACATTATTATCTGACTGCATCCCTTAAAAGAGATTGCATACTGCATATGTTAAAACACTCAACATTACATGTTGGGTGTTTAAGTTTTAATGACTATAAATTGGTACAGTTACAGTTCTAGGGGTCAGTCAATTCTCCTGTTTCAGGAGCATGGAGCTCTTCAGCCTTATTTCTTATGATAGTTTCATGCATTTCATTTTCCCTTCTGTTATTCATCCCTGTTATCTTCCCATTAGGTCTATTTTGGAGCACCTTTTGGCTTATATATACATGATGAGGCTGTGAATGTTTGCATATGTACACAGCCTCTTTGAACAAAACCCCAAACATATGCTTTATGGTGAACTAAATTTCTTATTTCTTTCTCTCAAATAGAAATCTTGAATATTTTCAAAGCAGGTTATTTAAGGGTCTTACATCATTTTCTTCTCCCATTACCGACTTCAGAATTATCTCTGCTTACTGCATGCAATGAACAGAAAATGAATTGCTTAGAGTAATTATGGGTAGGAGGTAGAGCTGCTGCAGGCACTGACCAATCACCTCCCTCTCTGTCTTACTTCCTCTGGAGAGAAAGGGAGCCCACACAGTTTCTATTAGAACTGACTTCTGGAACCTGACAATTGGCATGTGAATATTTAATACTTACTGTCTATGGAAAGGCAGCGGGTGGTGTTGCTTTGTACACTGGATGCAAAGACTGAAATTCTTTTCTCTTTGGCAATCCAGTCAATGCATAGAAGCAAAAAGGCAGGCTTGATACACAGAAGCCTAGCCAAGGTTGCAGCCCACAAGACGTAGATATATCTTGTTAACAGGTAGAAGGATGGAGGCTGCAGAGAAAGCTAGGTATTATTATCATTTGACCAGGAAAGGGTGGGGAAAATTCTATTGTGATTCATACCCATGGAGTCCTTCCTGGCCCACTGACTGTGTGAGTGGCTTGTATGAGGCAAGCTTAACAATTTTTGCACATTTCTTTCTTCTATGAATTACATACCATTTTCTTTCCAGAGTCTGTTGTAGATCTTAACATTTAACGAGTCATAGGATTTAATATATGAAAGGCTACCTCCCAGAGCAATCCCCAAATCTCCTACTTATTTACTACTGACTTGCAAAATTGCAGTATTAACTATCTTTAAAAATCAGTTGAAGACCTAAAAGTGGAAATAGAATCAGTAAATAAAATCAAACTGAGGGAAATACGAAAAGAAAAAAAAAAATTAGGAACTGGAACAGGAACCGCAAAAGCAAGCTGCAATGGTAGAATACAAGAGATGAAAGAGAGAACCTCAGGCATTTAAGACATAGAAGAAATGGATACATCTGTCAAAGAAAATGGTAAATAAATAAAAAAAATAGCCTGTGACATAAACGTCAAGGAAACCCAGGCGCCATGAAAGGAGCAAATAATGGGGATCAGGAAAGGGGAAGAAATCAACTTAAAAGGCACAGAAAATATTTTCAACAAAATCATAGAAGGTAATTTCCCTAATCTAAAGAAGGAGGGGCCTATCAAGATACAAGAACAAGACAGAGCACCAAATAAAATGAACCAGAACAAGAAAGGAATCTTGGCACATAAAAATCAAACAATTAAAACAGAGAACAGAAAGAATATTAAAAGTTCCAAGGGAAGAGGACCAAGTAACATATAAAGGCAGACCCATGAAAACAACGCTCGACTTCTCAATGGATTCTCTAAATCCAGACAAGTATTCTACAGACTCAGAGACTGCAGATGTCAGAGACTACATCCAGAAAAACTTTTCATGACAATAGATGGAGAAAGAAAGCCATTCCATATTAAAAACAAATTTAAGCAATATCTATCTACAAATCTATTCCTATGGAAGGCATTAATAAAACACAAGGAATAAGTGATCTTAGACAGGAAATTCATAAAATAAGAAGCATGCACACACACCCACACACCCCAACAATAAAATAACAGGAATCAACAAACACTGCTACTTCATATCTCTCAACATCAGTGGTCTCATTTCCCTAACAAAAAGA
The DNA here is from genome assembly GCA_033318265.1 of Phyllotis vaccarum. Taxonomy (NCBI): domain Eukaryota; kingdom Metazoa; phylum Chordata; class Mammalia; order Rodentia; family Cricetidae; genus Phyllotis; species Phyllotis vaccarum. Next base: position 6,685,434 of record JARWLC010000011.1, read on the forward strand.
CACAGACTAACAGAATGGACGTGAAAGTAGGATCCATCCTTCTGCTGCATTCAAGAAACTCACCTTAATATCAAGTATAAACCTTATCTTGTGGTAAAAGGATGGAAAATATATTTCAAGCAAATGGACATAAGAAACAAACGTGTATAGCTTATCAATGTCTGACAAAAATATATCTCTGACTAAAACTAGTAAAAAGAGATAGGGAAGGACTACATGCTCATCAAAGGAAAAGTCCACCAAGTGAACACTGAGGTTCTTAAATATATGCATCAAACTCTAGGACACCCAAGTTCTTAAAAAAAATAAAAAAACTACTACAGCTTAGATCACGTATTGATCCTCACACACTGATAGTGGGAGACTTCAGTAGCCCACTTTCTACAATAAATAGTGTTTAGGTGGAAGCCCCACTCTCTCTCTACTGATCCAGCCCCTGAAAAGGCCAGTCAGATGATGGCTCCTCCGCTCCTCCACCTGAGACGCTCGAGACCACCTCTACAGGGTATTTAAGTTCTGGTCCATAGACTTACCTCATGGTTTTTTTCTCATCCTCTGAGACCACCTGGAAATGCTTTGCTCAGATTAAAACCTGGGCTTTAATCCAGCCTGATCTAATTTATTGCATTGGTGGAGAATCCCAGTATTGGGGTATATAAATCTTTCAGACAAGTCATTCAGACAAAATTTAAATGGAGAAATATTGGAAGTAACTGATGTTATAAATCAAATGGATATAACAGATATTCATAGAGTATTCCACCCAAACACAAAAGAATATACCTTCTTTTCAGCAGCTCATAGTATTTTCTTCAAAATTGCCCACATACTTAGACACAAAGCAAGTCTTCACAGATACAAGAAAATTGAAATAACACCATGCATCCTATCTGATCACCACAGGTTAAAACTGGATATCAACAACAGAAAGTCTATGAACTCATGAAACTTGAACAACAAACTACTGAACCAAAAATAGGTCAAGAAAGAAATTAAGAAAAAAAATAAAACTCTAGAATTGAATGCAAATGAATACACAACATACTCAAACTTATGAGACACATAAAGAAGGTTCTAAGAGGCAACTGGCAAGTTCATAGCCTGGTGTATGTGTGTGTGTGTATACATGTGTCATACCAGTAATTTAACAGCATGCTTGAGAGTTCTAGAATGTAAAAAGAAATCATACTCACAGATTAGAATGCAAGAAATAATCAAACTCAGAGCTGAAATCAAGCAAATAGAAACAAACAATAACAACAAAAACATAACGAATCTATGAAACAAAGATTTTGTTCTTTAAGAAAATTAGTAAGATTGACAAACCTTTACCCAAATTAATTAAAAGACGGACACACACACAAACTCACACACACACACACACACACACATATGAGAGAGGTAGAAAGAGAGATAGATAGATAGATAGATAGATAGATAGATAGATAGATAGATAGATAGATAGATAGAATGTTCAAATCAACGAATTTAGAGGTAAAGAGGGAAGCATCACAACAGACACCAAGGAAATGCAGAGAATTATAAAGACATAGTGGTACACCATTGAATGAAAAGTCTAAAAGGAAGAGGTTATTTTCTTGATACATACCACTTACTAAAGTTAAATCAAGATCAGATAAGCAATTTAAACAGACCTATAAATCTAAGTGAAATAAAAGAACTAATTAAAAGTTTACATTAAAAAAAAAAAAAGCCCAGGGCCAGATGGTTTTAGTGCAGAATTCTAACAGATTTTCAAAGAACTAATGCCAATACTCCTAAAATTATTCCACAAAATAAAAACAGAAGGAACATTATCCATTTTTTTTATGAGGCCACTGGTATACCAATGCCCAGAGAACATAAAGACACAACAATGAAAGAATTATAAACCAATTTTCCTTATGTACATATATAGAAAAATACTCAATAAAATACTTGCAAAGCATATGCAAGGACATATTGAAAAGATCATCCCCATGATCAAGTAGGCTTCATCCCAGAGATGAAGGGAAAGTTCAACATATGTAAACTGATAAATGTAACCCATCATATTAACAAATTGAAACCACATGATCATCTAATTATATACAGAAAAGATCATTGACAAAATCCAAGACCCCTTCATGATAAAAGTCCTAGAGAGACTATGGAAACAATGGTCATAGTTCAACTTAATAAATGCAGTTTACAGCAAAGCTATAGCGATCCTCAACTTAAATAAAGGGAAACATAAAACATTTCCACTAAAATCAGTAATAAGGCAAGGTTGCCCACTTTCTTCATACCTACTCAATGTAGTTCTTGAAAGCTTAGTGAGAGCAATAAGACAACTAAAGAAGACCAAGAAGCTATAAATCTGAAATGAAGAAGTCAAAGTATCTTTACTTGCAGATGATATGCAAGTGTACATAACTGGTCCTAAGAATTCCACCAGGAAACTTTTACAGCCAAACACTTTCCTCAAAGTAGTTGGAAACAAAAGTAACTAACAGAAAAAGTAACACTTCTATATTCAAATGAAATCAGGGAATCAACACCCTCTACAATAGTTTTTTGCTTTCACTATGTGAATTCTGGGGCTTGAACTCAGGTCATTTTTTTTTTTTTTTTTTTTGAGTGGCAAGCATCTTTGCTTACTGAGTCATCTTGCCAGTAATTTTTAAAAATTAATGGCTCTCTGGAGTGCACTTTCAATCTATAGATGGCTTTTGTTTTCTTATAAGATTGGAGTATGAATTATCTGAGGGTCTTGTATATGAGATCTGATTTTGTACTCTGTAGCAAAACTCTTAAAAGTTGGCCCATTCTATGGTGGTAACTTTATTTCTTTTGGAAAAAAGAAAAGAATCAAAACCTGTTTCTGGGTGCTAGAAAAAAAAAATGTTTCTACATGTCTTTGTTCAGTGTAATAAGGAAACAGCTTTGTGTGAGCAGCAAGACTCTGTAACAGCCAGAACTATCTTACAGCTCCTCTCTACAGGAACAGACGGTCTCCCTTTCCCTTCCCTAAGTAGCACTTCTTTAGAGTGCTGCTAACCTTGAACAGTTAAGTCTATGGAATAAATAAAAGGAAACATTTAAAAATAACTTATAATTTACTAAAACTGAGATCAATACATGGACAGAATTATATTCTTCTTAATATGTCAGTATTCAGTTTACTTTCACCCACAAAATATAATCTCACTTATTACCAAAATATTTGTTCCTGTGGGTGACTTTTATCACCCAGACAATGAGCTTCCTGGTAGGGCATAGTCTCATTTTGAGGATGGACAGATAATTGGAACATTTTAGATTGCAAGAAAAAAAAATAGAAATTATCTCTTGTTTAGACATACATTTAAATATATTTTAATATATCTTCATGGTGTTATGTCTTTGAAATACAGAGCTATGGAAACTCAAGTTGCAGACAGCTTTGCTACTCCCACAGACTGAAGCACGTAAGCTCTGCATTTCACTTATTGGTACAGTCTTTTCCTCATGCTGTTGTATTCTTTTGACCCCAGGAACAAATTTTGACCTTTTTGGCTTTTTATTCACTTTGACATTAATTTTTATTCTTTATTCTTAAAAGGATTTCCATTGTACTTAATGAACAATAAAGGGGCCCTGGAGGCCCAAACAAACCTGTGAAGTGCCCATGAATTTTAACCAAGAAGGCAGCACTCCATGATTAAAAGCTTTAAATTCTCAAAGAACAACATGATTAATCCAGTACCACGGTCCTGAGTGGCTTCACACTGGTTTCATTTGTTGGTATTGTTATTTTCCCCCATTATATTTGATTCACTAGAATGATGATTTTAGCTCCCACAGTTAGTAAGAATATACCACCACCATTGCAAAAATGTCTTAAGGGTTTGAGTAATTTTATCACCACTTCTGTCTGCCTTTGTGACATAAGGTTGGAGACTGTGCCTAGAAGAGTCACCTAAGCTATAAAGCACAGGTCACAATGTGGAAGGAAATACAAACCCTCTTCAGTTTATTCTTGGTGGAACTAAGGGAAGACAGTCCTGAGTTTCCTATCCCATTTTGGCTTTTATCCAGTTGTCGTCAAAATGCTCTGGGATCCCCATGGTTCCTTGATATTCTGTTCCACTACTAAAATCAAAAGGTAAACATGACGACAAAATTTAGTTCTAGACTCGGTCTCCTGCTTGCTCTTCTGTGAACAAAGGGAGGCTCCTTTTGTGTCTTCTTGACAATATTGGCTCGGGTATCTGAGAGTTTCCAGAGGACTTTTCTGAGCTTCACTTGTCCAGGTTTTAATTTTTATGACTATTAATCTTTCAGCAGAGAATGTTTTTACAACACTTTGCAATTTTGTTTTCTTTTTTTTTTTGAGACAAGTTTTTACTCTGTAGCCCCAGTTGGCTTCAAACATAGATAATATCCTTCTGCCTCAGTCTCCTCAGTTCAGTCCTAGGATTGAAGGTGTGTGCTACCTACCATAGCAACAGCCCTGTATTGTATTTCTCCATTCATATTTTAAAACTTGGGGTCCAAGCTAGCTGTAGTAAAGATTTTTGTAATGAGTATTAAATTTCAGTTTGAATTTTGGTTTCATCTCTATTATTCAGAAGAGTTACATGCTTTTGTTATCACATTAAATTGTTATGCCTATTGATTTCAGTTGCTAAAAACTCCTTCTGACTTATTATCTGCTGTGATAACTAAGCTGCTTTGTCTTTTAGTGTGTGTTCATTTTGTCAACATACCTCTTAGTATGATTTTGTAAAAACATCTTATTTACTCATTTTATTATCTACTCATTTTGGTGACTCAGGCTCTTTGTAGCACAAGCTAACCTCTGACTAACAGTGTGATCCTCCTGCCTTTGTTGCTTGAAGTCAGGGTCACAGGCATGAGCCCACCATGCCAAGATCTCATTATATTTTGAATCTAAAGATGTTAATATGCCTTTTTCTTTAGAGATGGAGAATCCCAAGTTGTTGGAGATAAGCTATAGATGGTGAAGTAAATATTTTCATAATCAGTTTCACTTTCAATACAACAGATTGATTCCGTTTGCTCCAATAGGTTAGTTGTCAGTAATAAAGTAATGATGGTATGCTGATGGTCTACCCAGGCTCTGATTATATAACTATGACTGCTTTTGAGGTAGGAATGTAAGAATACTTCCCTTACATGCTGCAATTCATCTCTGAAGTAAAGTGAAGGTGTTTGGGTCAGGGACATAAAGTCTCAGATGTCACAGTAAGTTGCTGCAAACAGCAGTCAGCCTCTCCCACATTTCACTGAGTCAGCAGACATAACTTGAAAACCCTTTGGTTCCCATCATCCCCCAATAGTGTTCCTCCTGGCTGGTAATGGCCATTATGGGGTAAATAATGAACCTTTGTCCTTTCTGTCTTTGCCTGGATTCAGCTATGGACAGACATTCTTTAGGTCCTCCTTATCACATGGTACAGACAGCTTTAGTACTTAATTAACATCATAATAGTTTGAGAATACTAACTTAAGAGTTATTGTGTTCTCAAAGCTCAGTCCATCAGTATAAGGATATCCTAGATTTTTTTTTTTTTTTGTTTCTTTATTGCTTTGGGAGAAAACTGTGAAGGAATTGTAGCTGACCAGACAATTCCCCTTGAACAGCCCTAAATATTAACTTGTAGCCACTTGTTATTGAACAACCACAGAGAAATAAGCAGAGATTAATAAATGGTACTGGGTCTCATGGTGGTTGTTCTTGGTGAGGCCCTTCCTCAGTATTTTGAGTATTTGCAGCAGCTGTTGCCGCTAAAATGAAAGGCTTTTCAAGCTCACCTCTCAGCCCCTGTCATATTTCAGCTAAGCCTGTCTGAAGACTTCCCCACTCTCTTTGATGGAAATAATAAAGTACGATGAGTTTGCAATAACAGCTCTCGTTTCCACCACCATGTGATTTGTAAGATGTGGAACAATAGCTCCTCAGAGTACAGTGAATGGGACCCTCCAGACTGCGGCTGAGACAGACGAGACAGAACTGCTCTTTGTTCACACCAAGCAAGGCAAGGGTCATGGAAAGGCATTTTGACACTGAGTTGCCATGGATGCATGTGAAGCTGTCCCGACACTTCGTTTCCAGCAAGTGGTTAATGTGCACTCTAATTAACACATCAGAAAGCAAAACTGCTGGGTCGGAAGATCACTCGGGACTCCGGAGGCTTCTTTGCCATCACACCCTCTGATGTCGTTGGTTTAGGGCCAAATTTTTCTCCATTTAAAATAAAAATACACCTCTACATACTCTCCTTGCTCTGAGGACCCAGCCCATGGAGTTGAGGCTGGTTTCACTGTGATAGGATACCTCTTAGGCATATCACGTGAGTTTCCATGTGGGAACTAGCATTGACTGACTCATCTGCTGTCGGTCCACAGGACAGCAGATGAGCAGCCATCACACGAGCTAGACAGCACTGACAGATCTTGGCAGGCAGCCACACCCTTCCTGGGTTCCAAGGTCAAAAGTTCAGTGGTAGCAGTCACTGTTGTCTTTTACTCCCTCAGACTTCATGAACGTTCAAATATTTGTGAACTGGAAACATTAGATATTGACTCTGGAGTGTGAGCTTTTCTCAAACTTTCCTTCGTATGGCTTTCCCCTGCAATTACAACGTGAGAAGATTTACATCTCCGCGTTGAAGAGACTTTAGCTAGACCAGGCCTGGAAAACATGACTTCGGCAGGCCCTCCTCTGCCAGTTCTCATTTCCCTGCCTTGTTAGATACCCTTAGATTACATTCCTCAAGCTAGCCCCCAAAGTTTCTTCGTTTCTTTGATCACTTTCTTCTCCTGAGACTGACTACCAAGGTCCAGCTGTTGAAGTATTGTGTGGCCCTTTGGCACACAATTAACATGCACAATTAAAATTGAACATCTCATCCTAACACAGGGTTTCCCTTGTATTTTTATAAACTGCCATTTTTCTATGTGCTATGTCTGTCTCTCCTCTATCCAGAGGCAGGACAAGGAATATTCTTCCCCACTCTAGGAAAAAAATATTCTTTCCCCTTCTCTTGTTCCTTTCTCTTCTCCCTCACCCTTTACCTCCCGTCTTTGTCTCTCTGTGTCCCTCTGGGCCAAATAAATCTCTTTTGGCCTAAGAACTTGGTCTTGGGGGTCCTGAGCCTATGTGTAGCTCTTACATTGGTGACCTATCTGATTCAGTGGTTGCTATTGGAGCCACCGTGGTGGATACACACATAATCCAGGTGGCCACCCTTGAACCTATCAACAGCTGTTTCAAACAGGAACTGGCTGGGAGATTAATTCCTACATGCAAGTCCTATTCCATAAAGAAGCTTGCTCCCCAGAAATGACAGGATGATAGATAGATGCAGATGATAGTTTCTTATCAGCATATAAGATCTCCCAGAGCTTTCTATGAGATGAAGACAAGGCAAGTCTTCATCTGAAACTACCTCTTTTCTCAGCCACTTCCTTGTTCTCTCTTTTCCTTGGAAACTCCTCCTCCTGGTATGCTTACTGAGACCTCACACAAGAATCTAACCCAACGTCAACCACTTCATCAAAAGAATGTGAACTCAGACAGTTGGTTACTCAACCTCCTATGGTGGTATACTGACTATCACAAGCGGGTTATAATCCACTGTGTATTGTTGAACATATAAAAATTTACATGCACCTAATTATCAATCTGTTAAAAAAATACAGATACATGATTGTAATTTACACAGGGTTCTGCTTCCTCAGGATATATCCAAACCTAATAAAAGCATAGTCACAAAAAGCCATGGACAAGAAGGTTTATTGCAGCTTTGTTTAAAAGAATTCAAATAAAACACCCAGATGTCTATTAACAGAAGGATGAAAATAACCCTAGTGTACTCACAAAATAGATCCCAGATCAGCAATCAAGATACTGCACCATGGGCACATTCAGTGGAATAGAGGGATCCACAAAAATACCACAGAGTTAAAGAAACAACTCACAACCAAGAAGACCTGTTATGACTCAGTTTAAATAGAAATCTTGGATAGGTAAACTGACCTGTAACATAGAAGTCAGATCTGTGATTGCTTTGGGAAGTACATGGGAATAATGAGAACAGGACAGTAAGGGATTCAGGGATGGTGGAAATGTTCTGACTGATTCCACTCATCAACACTGATTGAAGAACACACTGAAGAGCCGGGCAGCACACTGTATGTAAATTATACCCCAATTTTCAGAAAGCGGATGTAGGAGGTATCACATTTTTCTTTCTATCACAGGAACTGAGTCTGCTCAAAGCCAAGAGACCAAGGAGACCTATCAGCTACATTACTTTAGCATTCATCCTCATGTGCCTGCCCCATAGCTTTCCATTTGGGTTGAATTTAGTTCAAATTACCTTTGGATTTGAAAATCAGATGAGAGGTTTGTAAGAAAGGCAGAAAGAGAAACAAAACAGTAAGAGAGAGCACATTTATTTTCTACCTTGCTTTAAGAAATAAATGTAGGGCCCTGTATGGTGGTAGACACCATTAATACCAGCACTCAGGAGTCAGAGGCTGGCAGGTCCCTGTGAGTTCAAGGCCATCCTGGTATATGGAGCAGGTTCCAGAACATCCATGGCAACAAAGACGAACACTGTCTCAAACACCAAAGAAAAAAAAGAGAAAAAGAAAAAAATTGTAGTAAGTGCTGAGATGGCTCAGTGGGTAAGATCACTTAATGGACAAGGATGAGGACCTGAGTTCAAGTCCCTAGGACTCATGTTAAAACAAAGCACGGCTGGGTATTCCTATAACCACAGTGTTCAGTGTCAGAGATGAGATGGGAAGCCTCAGTTTCACAGACAGATCTCTTACAAAGAAATAAAGAAAGGTTGAAGAGGACCCTGATACCCTCTTTGGACCCCTATATATGCCCACTTGGGTGTGTGTACCTTCTTATATATGTGCATTTACCACCATCACATACACACATACATATACACACAGGGATAGGAATTCAGTGTTGGTCACTTTACATTTAAATATATTTTACACTTATTTATTTATTTTTTGTATGTATGGGCATGTAGATGTTATGGGACATGTGTAGAAGTTTAACAACAATTTATCATCATCATTTCTGATTCTCTCTCTACCATGAATGCTCCATGGACTGAACTCAGATCCTCAAACACGTTTATTGATAAGCCATTTACCATACCTACAAGCTTTTTTGATGATATTTTAATTGCAAAAATGTTACCGTTTTATCATTTATTTATTTTGAATTATCACACATTTGTTATTTACTTATAAGAAAGGAAGAAATTTATTGGATCTATGAAACTAGGCTCTGACCAGTTTACATTGAAGGCCTATTTGGTGCCTGGCAGATGCTAAATAAAACTGTCCTGAGTAAAGCTACCTAGAGATTTGAGGTGGAAGTTCTTTTTAGCCACATAAAAGAACAAAGTTATGTCAGTTGCAGGAAGGTGGCTATAACTAAAGATAATTATATTTATTGTCCAATCAAGCAAGTATTAGAAAGAAAATTATCATGTTTTTTTCTCACTTGTGGATCTTAGATTTTGTATAGATACATAAAATTACATGCAAATATGTGTCATTTGCATATGACACACACATAAACATGTACGACATGAAAGTAGAAGTGAAACTGTCTAGAGAAATGAAGGGGCCTAAAGGGGAGAAGAAAGAAGTTTACAGGTTTGATGAGAGATTATGTTCAACATACATACATACTATATACAGAGATATTATACATATGTGCATAGATATGCACATTTATGTAAATATTTTAAAGTAGAAATGTAGTTACAGAAGACACAGTTACTCAATAGTGTAAGGTGAAAGAAACATTTTTTTTTCTTAATTATTTTCCTACTGTTGTGATAAGATACCATGACCAAGGCAAGTTATAGAAGAAAGAATTTCTTGGGGGCTTACAGACACTTGTGAGGGGCCATGCAGGTACTGGGAATTGAACTTGGGTCCTCTGGAAGAACACCCAACCAGTGCTCCCAAACTCTGAGCCATCTCTTCAGCTTCCTTCTTTTGTAATTTTTAACAAGTAGCTTATATAGCATACACATCATCCAATTTATCTATCAAAGTATATTATCGAATTTCTAAATAATCATAGTTTGGTGAACTATGATTTTACATTTTTTATTCCTCCCCCAAAGAGCTTGCCTTCCTCATCACTAATCCATCTTTATGTTCCTCTGTATTAGTAAACTTTCCATCAGTGTAAATGGCTATATTCTTGGAATTTCAGAAAAGGAGACTTACATATCATTTGGCCTTTTGTGTCTGGTATTTTTGACTTAGAATATTTAAGGAGTCATGTTGCAGCACACACCAGAGCTTTGTTCTCATTTGTTATTGAATCACATATGAATCAGCCATCTATTCACAAGTTGATAGGCAGCTAGAGAGTTCCCATTTTGGCCTGATATGTGTAATACACTGATTTTCACGAATAAGAGTTTTTTTGTGTGGGGTTGTATATTTTCATTTTTTTAGAGTGAAATTTGTTGAGTCAGATGGTAACTCTATGTTAGACATTTTGAAAATGCCCAAATGGATTTTCAAAGTGGACATATCATTTTATATCCCCTTTAGAAATTTTGAAAGGTTCTAATTCTCCCCACTCTCATCTATATTTATTGTTTTCCATCTTTTTTGATGATAATCATCCTTGAGTACGAAGTGGTGTGCCACCTCACTTTTTAATGTATCATATCATCTTTTCACCTGTGATGATTTTTTTACTGTTGTTGGATACCTTGGTTGTTGAGTTTTCTATGTACATAGATCTATTGAATATATATGCATATATATATATATACATATATCTTAAAATTCTGAGTGTACATATTTTTAACTTCATATGACAGTTATTTTTAAAGTAAGAATTTGGCTAAACATGAGCAGATTTAATATTTAGAAGTAAGATGAAAAGCAAAAGTTATAATGTGCTCAATGAAATAAACTGTGTTCTTTCACCATGATCCCCGAGGCCTTGAGTACCATTTTTACTCATGCTTTGACTGAAGGCTCACAATGCTTTCAACAGGACCCTTTGTTTCCCACTATTCACTGTTCCATGATTCTTGTTTTCAATTTCCTTAGATTGCCACAAATTAGTGTTTTAATAATACTCTACTAAGGGACAAGGTTACACTTTGTATCAACTTTTATTAATACCAAGAATAGCACTGCAGCATTAAATAGTCTAAAAGTTTTCTACAGACTGCAACATAATTGGCATTCACGAGCTAAGTCAAGGCTATCCATACACAATGAGCAGACGATGACAAGGCAGATGCCTTTGTTGAAGTATCTCAGGAACTGATCTAGAAAAGTGGTTTTTAAGATGTGGGTCACACCCTTTGGGGGTTGCATATAAGATAACCTGTATATCAGATATTTACATTATGATGATTCCTAATAGTAGCAAAATTACAGTTATGAAGTAGAAACAATTGGGTGTCACCACAACATAAAGAACTGTGTTAAAGCATCACAGAATTAGGAAGGTGGAGAATCACTGTTCTTGACAATCACTGAGATCACTGCCCTGTGTGGAGGCATCAGAGTCAACAGGTATATGGTCCCCTCTCAAGATACTCAGAATATAGATGTGGAAAGTGGAGTCTCCTCAAAAGTAAAAGGATACAATCTGAGGTTTTCAGTTTAGCTCTACTATTACAATAACAGAAAGGATGTGGCCACAAATTCAAGTTTTGGGAGGTTCAAGCAAATTTGAGATGATGAGACTTTGATTGCATTTGGGTGCCATGAAAGAACTATTATATTTCCAGAATAGATTTGTAATCTGAAGGGAAGGTCAAGAACCGCAGGGAGGCAATGTTTGCAAGTGTACATTAGGGTTAGTCGGTGCAGTTTCCAACTAACACTAGTTACATCTCTATTTTGTTGATTAAAAGAAAAGCAAAGCTCTAATTAAAAACAACTTAGGTAAGGAAATTGTTTCAGGGGAAGATTTATATTTTGTCACTTAAGAAAGCCAGGGTTGGAACTCAATCAGAAACTTGGAGCAGAAACCAAGGAGAAAGCTGCTTGCTCGTTTGCTTATAGCCCTATGCTTAGCTTGTCTTCTTACATAGTTCTGGGAATCTTGCATAGGAAAGGGTGCTGCCCACAGTGGCCTGAGCCCTCCAACATCAATTAAGGAGTCAATCTTGACAGGCATCCCTATACAGCAAACTGATTTTAGTAATTCATCAATTCTCATATAACTATAGACTGACAAGTTGACAGTTAAAGCTATTCAGGCCAGGGGCTACCTTCTTTATAGAATATATCTATATACAAAACAAAAAAAATAATTTTATAGATTGACCAAGTTGCTGGTTCAGAAGGGAAATGCTGGTGTAATTGACTCTATTGTGGTAATACTGACCTGAAAATATATAAAAATGGAAAGCATATGATAGCACCTACTTTTAGCAGATGCCACTCTCACTGGAAAGCAAAACCACCCCCCCCTTGTTTTTTGCTTTTTTGTTTTTATTTTTATATTTTGTGTAAGATAGTCAAGGTGAATTCATTCAGAAAATGTAGCTAGCTTATATTTATTAAATTTTTTAGAAATGAAAACCTTGCCATTCTTTGATATCAAGAATGCATAGATGTACGTAGAATGATTTCTGAGCACCCAAACTTCACCATAGTGAAAAATATCAAAAGACAATGGTTTCTTCGGATAGCATTTCTTTCAAAGAGGAAGAGATGGAAAATCAGTCTCTACTGCACAGCCAAAAGTCCAGAACAGAAATATTCAGGCTTTAGAAATTAGAGAATATCATAAGGAAAGGTGAGGTACTTGCAACATTTCAATTTAGTGGCCTTCAAGAGGGGACATGCACAGTAATAGGCAAGAACACAATCTGTAAGCTGTATGTCCCTTCCCTTTATTTCAGCCATGGACCAAATAGAATGAGGCTATTGTAATACCTTTGAGAAGATCAAATCTCAAATAAGAGTGCCCTAATATCTCAGGATAAATAATCATGACATTTAAGTATGGTGTCTCGCGCTTCTAGCTAGTGTGGTCAATCATCTTGGATACTCAGAAACAAAATTACAAAACCATAAAGTATTTTTTCAACAAGCAATAAGAGAAAATCAAAATATACACCTGACCCATATAATCTACAGACCTTTAGTTCCAGAACACCATATATCATTTGAGACAACGGAAAGGAATGGCTATAGACTTGGGTGGTTTGGCATGGTGTTATGTATTTCCTGCAATTATTCTTATCCTTGGCTTATGGTGAAATGTGTTCTTAAAAATTATTTAACCCATTTCAATCCTCTGTAGACAGTTTTGCGTCACTGGGAGGGTAGTTCATTTATTAATTCAATTACCAAGAACATAAAGAACATGTGGAATGGGTGAAAGGTTGAGCTGAGACTTCTGTATGCACTAAGATGTGTAGAAGACGGTGCCTTTAGATGTTTTACATGTTGGATATAGACATGATGATAATGGTAATAAAGTACTTCATGAGGACATGACACTGCTGTGGTTTAGACAGCGTGATGTATGTGACCACAGACATGGTCAGAGCAAGGTCTGTGTAGAATAAATCAACCTAAGCATGAGCATCCACTGGGCCTACATATAGGACCGTTCCTATCTCTTGCTGCTATGTGGTGAGTATAGATAAGCCTTTTCATATTATAAGCTATCAGAGTTGGAAGATTCTTGAGGGACAAAAATGATTATACATGATGTTCAGAGCTAAATACATCTGTTTCCACATCCTTGCCCAATAATCTGATCTTGTAATTTAGGGAAATGATCACATTGCTAATCAAAATTGCCCTCTGTAATAATGGAAAAGTCCAAGTATCTCGCTGTTTACAGAGTTGTGAAGAGTCAATAAGAACAACACAGTGCTGGTCATCACCGAGACACTCATGAAAACATTTTGGATTAAGTACATTTGCTCAATGGCAAGTCATTTATTTTAAACCAGTTTGAAACTGACAATGAGCAGGCTTGTCATAGATGATAAAAACTGGTATGATTTTAAAAAGTCTGTGTAGATGTTTACATTTGAGAGCTACAGGCTAGGTCTTAGAGCCATGTGTCAGGAAAGAACAGTTTAAGATGTGGCACCCGTGGAAGGACTGGGGAGAAGTACAGCTGTGAGTGAAAGCTGACTTAATGATCAGCATCATCATTTATTGATAGGTCATCCGACCCCTGACCAAGCATGGACAGCACTTTGGTGACAGAACCTTGGCTCTGAAATTTGGTAGCTAAGTTTTGTCATTGATATTTGCTTTTGAAATTTTCTTTAATTTGCCCATCATGTCCAAGTGCTGAGAACAAATGTAAAGGAATGTTTATGTAAAAACAGTGGTATTACCCTCACATAGAAGGCAAGGTGGTGTCTAACTCCGAGGACAGGAAACCATAGGGACCCTATTTTCTTAGGGCAGGTGATAGGTCATCCCTGGTTTAGAGTTCAGCCTGGAGAAGAAGAAGCAAAGAGGTTTGGACTGAAGAGAAGTGTTAAACAGAAACCAAGAGGGCAGGAATGAGATACTAACGAAGATCCAGTGGACACAGACTCTAAGGTGGGGTCAGTCAGACCTGCTCCAGTGGCTGTCTTTACTAAGGCAAAAGTGGGAAGTATGAGACGTTTTTTGTTTTCCAGCCCTCACAGCCACAAGGCGATTGTTGAAAAGTGTGCAGACTGTGTGAGCCATGCGGTTCACTGAAGGGCAGGTAGAAGTCATTAGCACAGGGCAAATCGCTTACTTTTCTGGGTTCAATTTCTTCGTTCAAAGTGCAAAACTGCAGGGGTCATAACCCCAATAAGATGCACAGCTGATATTTTAGAAACCAAGTCCCACTGGAGTACCACATAGGCTGTCGCCCCTTAGTGACACCTGCTTCTAGTCAGAACATCCTGGATCAATATTTTATCACAGCTTGTCATAAATATTCCATGAAACAAAACCCAGGAAGTAATACTGGATTTGGATAATTTTTCTAGCCTCGAAGTTACAGCAGTGCCTTTCATTTTTAAAGCTTCTAATCCAGTTCTTAATTATGCATGAAGAGGGATGTGACTGAGATCATATTGAACACAAATGCTGTAGTGGTGGAAAGAGACACAGCTAAATGGTGGAGACATACTAAGGACTGAATGCACAGCAGAGAGAGACGCTCGATGAAGCCCTATTTACTGGGAGAAAATTAGACAACAACCCTAGACACAGTTGCTGTGGGAACTGTCGTACTTGTTTTCCTCTTCTGCTTCTGTTCACACATGACTGTTCAGCTTTTGGGAAACTTATTAAGCAGGTTGAGTTCTAGTTCTGGAAGTTTCTTGTCTATCCTCATTTGAGACCGATTCACCCCATTCTATACAGTCCTTCATTTGGGGGTGTTCAAAAAGCTTGAGGAGCTTCAGACAATCTGTCTTGAGGGAATAATGCTCAGCACATGCCTTCACACTTTGGGTAACCCCCTGTATTAGCCCTTAACTCCGAATTTATGTTTAGACAGAATAAAATGTCAAGATCTCCAGATTCTTAATCATGGGATCAGGGTGAGTTCCTAAGGAAATGTCACTCAGAGATAAATGGAAGCCACTGGGAGTTCACGTTCTGGGGTTACCCCAATCAACAAAACATGAAAACAAGGCATAGGTATTCAATATCATACCTTTGCAAAATCTCTGTGTGGGGGTACATGTATATGCACATTTGTGTGTATGTGTCCACATGTGCATGTTTGCAGAGGCCAGAAGTGGGTGTTGGGTTTCTTACTTAATCACACTCAGTTTTATTTATACATTTATTTATTCATTTGAGAGAGGGAGCAGAGAAGGGAGAGAGAGAGAGAGAGAGAGAGAGAGAGAGAGAGAGAGAGAGAGAGAGAGAGAGAGAGAGAGAGAGAGAGAGAGAGAGAGAGAGAGAGAGAGGGTTCTTTTTGGAGCTTACAGATTTAGCCAGTCTGGCTGGCCCACCTATCCAACAGCTCTCCTTAGATCCACTTCCAGGGTTGGGATTATAGGCATATACTACAAGCAGCGTTTCACTCAGCTGCTAAAGATCCAAATTTAGGTTGTCATCTTACTCTGCAAATGCCCTACAAAGTGAGCATTCCCCTCGCCTGCTTTATAACAGAGTTTTAAACAGACATATCTTCTGTATGTTCTCAGTCCTACATCCATTCAGAAAGAGACTGATTGAGCACCTGCTCTTGAGGTACCTGTGAGATGTAGGAGTTGTATATGAACAGCACATCCTGTATTCTGAGAGATATGAAGCTGATATTTGCTAAGTCACAACTGCCACAGTGCTTGAAGATGTATCATGAGAGCTGGGTTTCCCTTCCAAGCTAATGTGGAGAAGAACAAAATGCGAAATTGCCCAGAACTCAACCAGATCCTACATGTGTACTATCCTTCTTCACAACATCCACTCACTAGGGGTGAGGAGGGGACTCCAGAGCATTCCATAATGCAGAATTCAATGCCATCAGCTACTACAATCCTATAACCACTCAGCAAGTGAGCAACACCGCACCCTACTGTCCTGAAAGTGTCCTGTGCTTCCAGAAGAGACCACTATTCCCAGCAGACTATTCACAACCCTGGAAGCATATTTTTATTTATTTATTTTTTGTTTGATTTTACAGTTGCTCCCAGGGAGGAGCTTTCTCTTGGTGTATTGGCTAAATTTACCAAAGGAGGCCCTAACATCCAGTTGTCCCTCTTCATGTGTCTGTCACTTAGGAGTATTGAAATGATTCAGACAATTCACATTCTATCTGGCATGTTCTCAATCACCACGATCTGTCGACATTCTCTCAGTTGTCAGGGTGGCAAGTGGGAACCCACTGCCCGTGTGTGAGGAAAGAAGGCCTGGCGACTAGTCAGAAGCATGTGCCGCCAAGCAGAGCCTCTTGTTGGAGCTTGTAAACAAACTACCTCAGAAGAGACACCCACTTTACAGATGGCTACCGGATTTGCTTCTTTGCCCACACTGACTCAGTCAGATCAGCAGAGAAAAGAGCCCCTTTCTCTTACCTGTCTGGAGGCAGATGTAGAGTGCATGCTTGCATTTTAACCAAAGGACAAACTGAGCCCAGGAAATTCCAGCAGACACTTCTGTGCACCAAAACAGAATATCCCAGGTGCAAATATTGACTACAGTACACACATACACACACACACACACACACACACACACACACACACACACACACACACACAGAGTGCAGACTCCTAATTGAATCTAAAATGTAAGTGCTTTGGTGATTCAAAGGACCTTACAATCTTGATAAGAAAAACTAATGAGATGCCCTTTCCAGGGCCGGTCACACAATAGTCCGAGTGACAAGGACCCCTATCAAGAAATAAAGCAGAAGATAAATGAGATTTTTCTAATATCCATTTCACCCATTGTTCACCAGTGTCAGACAGTACAGATTCTATTTATCATGGGGGATAGGAGAGAGAGAGAAGGAGAAAGAGAGAGAGAGAGAGAGAGAGAGAGAGAGAGAGAGAGAGAGAAGAGAGAGAGAGAGAGAGAGAGAGAGAGAGAGAGAGAGAAGAGAGATGAGGATTTTTATAAAGAAAGCTCAATTGCCTCCTGTATAGAAATCTTCAGCTCTAGGTAACCTCTTTTGCCACCTGGTAGAAAACAAAGGCAAAGTTAGGTGTAGGCTAAGGGGGTAGGAAGAGGAGGATGCCCATTATATTGCATTTTTTACCTTAAGAACAAAATAATATGCAAGAAATTACCCTTTTCAAGACAGAAGAGAGATTATTTCTGACTGTGGACTATGAGAGGTTGTGATTTATGACCCATTATTTATAGTATTTATAACCCATTAAATTGTAACTGTGTCAAAGGCTCTAGATGCAAATGGGGGTTATGAAATTGCCTCTTAAGACTGATGTAATTTATATTTCTCCGAGGGCACATTAAGGCATAGGGCGAACAGCTGAGGCTGCAGCCTTGTTGGTAGAATGTTCACTTATCCTGAAGAAGCTCTAGGTTCCATGCATTGCACCACACAAAATGGGAATGGTGACAACTGCAACACTGGGGAGGCCAGGAGGGTCAGGAATCCAAGGTCTTCTTTGCCTACTTAGAGAGTTTATGTCTAGCTTGGGCTACATGTTTTAAACAGCAACAACTAAAGAAGACATAGGTAAACTTGCTTCCTACTCTAAAAGAAATTTAGCTATGCTTGCCGGAAAGATGCTCTGTTGTCATCTGTCTTAGAAGGGACTCAGTTGGGATCATTAATAAGACCTTATTTCTTGCAATCCATTAATTGTAGCATCCATTAATGGAGAGCATCAGACAGAAAAGATAAAGTATAAACCATAGGAACGTTCCAACTCACTTCCGACTTTTAAAATATTTCACCCTTACAAGAATTACCTTGTATTTAGAAATCTGACTCTATGAAAAGCTCATTCCCTTGGGATGTCTAGATGCTTCTATGTCCTCTCCCAGATCTGTTCAGTGTGACAGCAAGTGTTACCCTGTGATGGCTGAAGCTTTTAAAAGTATTTTACATTTCAAGAGAACTTGACTAGCAGGCAGAACTCAAAGGACTGTGCCAGCTCCAAGTCTCTCAGCAACTGCTGTTTGGCAGGGATGCAGATGAGGAATGTCCTTGTTCTCTCAGAAGAGCCTGGCTGAGGGGCAGTCCATGTGGAGTGACAATACTAGGGTCAGATTGCAAGCCAGGTTCCTACAGCTCGACAGACATGTGCCCCTCCAAATGCTTCGTGTGCAATCCAGGGATGGGGCGGGACAATAGGAAAGGGCAGTTCTTTTGGACTCAACATTAATTTACTTCTGGAATCTTATACTATTCTTATTGCTATTTTAGAAAAAAGCATGCATTAAAAAAAATAAATTTCTACCTCTCCAAATTTCTTAAATGTTTTTATATTTATTAGTGCACTGTGACATTGTAGAAATAAGTAAAGGGGGGGGTGACAATTTGAAGGCTGCCATCTTCTTACAGATTTTCTTTTTCAAAAGAGCCAGAGAACACTCACAAAGGCTTCATTTGCATTTCAATAAACATTTTCTCTGTCTAGTTGTTTCATTTTCCCACTTGCTCCCTGCTAGAAAGACATCTTCAGTCTGGTTATGACATCCCTGCTTACTGCAAGCTGCCGCTCAGACAACACGGTGAATTTTCAAGTAGCCAGTTTGGCTTTGAGAATTAGGAAAAAAATGATTGACAGAGTTAAATGGTTGGTAAGATTTGCCTGAAGTCCCTTTGCTCCACCAGTATCATAAGAACACTCTTGGGCAATACTTAGAGGGAAAGGGAAGGAATTTGCCTCAGATAATAGCCGGGAAAGAACTGGGGAAGAAAGTCAGTTGGCAGTGAGTTTGCCTTGTGTGAATGAAGTCCCAAGTTCAGTCCCCAGCACCCCAGAAACTAGCTGTGATGAGGCATACCTGTCATCTCAGCCTTTAGGAGGTAGAGACAAGAGTCAGAAGTCCAGTGTCATTCCAGGCTAGGTAGTCATTATGAAGCCAAACTGGGATACATGAGACTCAGTCATAAAATAAAATAAAAACGATATAAACAAAATACATCCTTGTATTCAAGACAGCCACACTTTGTGCTCTTTTGTCTCTGTTTAGCAGGCTTTCTGATTTTCTAAAATTCCCTTACAGGATGGTTTTGATTGACAGTTACATGAATTAGTAAATCAATGACCCAACCGTTTGTTGGCTATATCCCATTAAGTCATTTGTAAGTACTCAGAATCATAAATAAAGACAGTGTCTTAGTCAGAGATTTTATGTTTCCATTGCTGCAACAAACCTTGGCCAAAAACAAGTTGGGGAGGGAGGGTTTTCTGGGTACACTTCCAGACCATAGTGCATCACTGAAAGAATCTGGGACAGGAACTTAACAGGACAGAGGCCTAAGGCAGGAGCTGATGCAGAGACCACGGAGGGGTGTTGCTTAACTGACTTGCTCCTTATGGCTTGCCCATCCTGTTTTCTTCTTTTTTCCTTCTTTTCTTCCCTTTTTATCTTTGAGACAGGGTTTTTGTTTTGTGTGTGTGTGTGTGTGTGTGTGTGTGTGTGTGTGTGTGTGTGTGTGTGTGTGTAAGGTTGGCTATCCTAGAACTAGCTCTGTAGATCAAGCTGGACTCAAACGTGGAGATTCACCTACCTGTGTCTCCCAAAGGCTGGGATTAAAGGTGTGCACCACCATTGCCTGACTCAGCCTATTTTCTTATAGAACCCAGGATGACCAGCCTATGGGTGGCCTCACCCACAATGGGTTGGCCCGCTCCCACCAGTCACTAATTAAGAAACTGTCTTGCAGCGGATCTTGTATTAAGTTTCTGGCCTGGACTTTCTGGCCCAGCCTTGTGGCCCAGACACGCAGTCCGATAGTCCCACAGAGACACACAGAGACTTAATTTTATGCTGAACGGCCTTGCTCTTTACCCTTAAACTAACCCATGATTTTTATCCTGTTCAGCCATGTGGCTTGGTACCTATTCTCAGGACAGCATAGGTGTCCTCTGCATCTGCTTCTCTGCTGTGTCTATGGCGTCTCTGCTCTGTTCTTCCTCTTCCCAGAATTTTCCCTGTCTGTAAGCCCCACCCACACTTCCTGTCTGCCTTCAGCTAACCAGCATTTTTATTAAACTAATAGGTGGGACATTTATTTACAATGTAACATAATTCCACTATAGGATCTTATGGAGGCATTTTTTCAATTGAGGCTACTTCTTTTCAGAGTTGATATAAGACCAGCCAGCATAGCTAGGGACTTCCTCCTAAGAGGCTTTACAATTTAATTTGTGAGCATATTAATATAGAGTGAACAAAGTTCAATAATAGAAAATCCAGGGTGTGTCAGAAGAAAAGAGAGCGAGCCCTAATATAGTATAGAAGTAATCTATATGAAGTAAACATTTAAAAAATTTACTTTATTTATTTAATTTATTTACTTGTGCATGTGTGTGTTTATGTGTGTGCTTGTGTTTGAGTATGTTCATGTACATGCATTTCACAGTGGGCATGGGGAAGTAGGGGAACAATATACAGCTGTCGATGTTTTGATTCCACCATGAAGGTTCTGAGAAACTCAAGTTGGCAAGTTTGACAGCAACTGAGATGAATTTTGATATTTATTTTAATCCATTTCAAATAAAACTGATTATGGGTTTGATGTTAAGGAAGGTATGAATGAAATTAAGCTCAGTAAGAAATCAGTCTTACAATTTCTTTTGCACTGAACTCATAACATGCTCTAAATGCTACATGTGTGGACATGTGCTGCATAACTTAATTCCTATGCACACATAAGAAAGTAGCATGCAATCTTCATGCTACAGATAAAGATGTCAAGATGGCCTTACATAAGGTCACATTGGAAAGTGGAGTTATGCAATGTAAACCTTGAATTTGTCAGTATATGAAGTTCTCATTTTCTCCATTACCACCTGCTGCTCTCCAAACAAAAATACAGTCATTGTTGTATTGCAGGACAGTGGTGACATTTTACATTTCTCTAGACATGTAATGTGTTAAGAGGACTGAGGTACCATGACATTGCAACCGTGTTGTATTTGCTCTGTTCAGATAGTCTAAAATGTTTCTCTTTCTTTAAGGAGTAATATCTTATTTATAGAATTGAACTAATCAGATTCTCTTAGCTTTTCAAAACCAAGCAGATGAGATAGGAAGTATGGAGGAAAAGGATGGCTGATGGATGGGCAACCAGTTGCTATGATGGAGCCAGTGTGTTTGTGGGATGAAGCTGTGAAAGAAAGTAAATATAACCAAGCATTCTGCAATATGTTGTCATTTAAATAGCTCCCCCTGAAAATAATAAAAGAATGATCACTAACTCCAGATTTACATATCAAGTTTTATTTTAAAATCTATCAATCGAGAAAATATTTATTGTCTACCACGCTTGTCGCAGGAATGCTAAGGTTCATAAAATGTCTGCTGTCTTCAAAAAACTCCAAATTGCAGAGTTAGAGAACTGGGTAAAATGACTCATGCTGCTATTAAAGAAGATAGAGATTTCTCCATAAATGTCAGGAAGAAACCCACATCTCATCTCATAGGTGAAGAAGAAGACAGTAGCTGGGGAAGTTCATCAGAGGGAAGAACAATTGAAGAAGTCTTGATGCTTTAAGTAAGAGGTGTGAGTAGGGAGGAAGCAGCACTTGGAACATTTCCCAGGCAGAGAATCTAACAGGGTAGCTAAGTGGGATAGACATGGCATTTCACTGAATCGCAAACCTGAAGAAGCTGAACATTTACTATGCAACCACCTGCTTTCATATTCAAAGAAAAATCTTAAGCCCCTTAGTGCAGTCTGTGGTTTAATCTACATGGGAAAACAATTTGTCATGATTAGTAGTACCATAAGCTATAAGCTGACAATATTAGTTACAAAATACTTAAGACACTTATGGTCTTTCACTATATAAAATAAATTTTACCTCGAGTATGTCAATCACTCAATTCACAATTGTACATTCACCTCGAATATATTTTAGATTGTTTCCAATGATAATAAAGCAGTGGCCTTGGTCCCCTAGTAAAAGCTTTCGTCTGCGGTTTTCAAAACAAACAAACAAACAAACAAAAAAACCGAAACAACAAAAAAAAGAATAGAACAAAACCTAATCTTAAGAAATGTGAAATCAACATGTTAGTCCATACTTCTGTTGGTGATTAAACACTCATTGTCAGTAATGGCAGCTCTATGGTGTTGGGTCTGTGATGGCAAATCTACCAAAGCTGTTTGTTGAATTTTTATAATTTCTATTTTGCAAGTCATGATGAGGCTGAAAGTTTGACAGGAAAGTAATGCTTAATTTCAATCTGCTTAGGAGTCATATATTGATGGGTTTAAAGAGAGATCTGCATTTTGGAGCAAAGCTGGTTCTCTGCCAGGACTCCTTGACTGGACTAGAGGCAAGTTCCAAGATATAAATATCTATAGTCTTGCTTGGTATCCTCATACACTGCTAACATAAGCTTTTTAATGGTAATCACATATTTCCAGACGGTTATGTTAACCATGGGGTGCCATCCCAAATCATTTAGATGGTATCAAGGTTTTTTGTAGGTGGTGCTTTTGAATGGTTTATTTTCCATGAGTAACTCAGAAATCTAGAACTCATTCAGAACATCCATAGCCTTCTTGTAGGTGATACAGTGACTAGTGCATAGTTCTGAGCTCCTACAATACAAAGTGTGACCATTATTCATTCTTGAATAAATTGACAGATGGGAGAATAGAAAAAAGGATGGATGGATGGGTGGGTGGGTGGATAGATGTATGCATGGGTGGGTGGATAGATGGATGGATGGGTAGGTAGATGGGTGGATAGATGAACTGGTGATGAATGAATAAATGGATAAATGATTTAGGTAGAAAGTCATTAATGAATGAATTGCCTGGTGGTAATTAGCTATAGGCTTGGAGACTACTTGAGTAGAGCTTTAAACACATAGTCCAAAATGGTGTATGCATTTCTATAAGGTTGGGCCCTTAAGAAATTTGCTTGTTTGAGACAGGATCTTACCACTGTAATTCAGGCAGGCTTGGAATTCAAGATCCTTCTGCCCTTAGTCTCTTTGGTACAGAGATTATAATCATCTCTCACTGTGCTCAGACTTTCTCTAGGAGCTAAGAATGTGAACAACTTTTACATAATGGCATTAACTTTTATAAACAAAGAAGGTTTGGTAGGTGTTTTATTCTAAAGTTGCTGTTAACATTGCTTACCATACTTAAAGTACAAGCATGCCATTCTATGTCAGTGTCTTTAATTAAAGTACTTATATTGAAATATAAAAGAAACCATACAAAATATCCTTCTGATTGTTCTTTTCCTTGTAAAGAAGTAAAATTTTAAACTATTATTTAATGTTGTATATATGATGCTTATTTTTAAGGACCTTGGAACTTCTACTTAACCCCTATTCAGATGAGGAGTTTCAAGGAGAAATTTTCTGGTGTCAAGGACCAAACAAGTGTGATAATGCACTATTCAGGATAATCTGAGGAGAACAGAGATACAGAGATTATGACATGTTCAGATCTGTTCAAAATATGTACTGAAAGCACATTTCTATAGCAATAAAGAGAGGACAGTGTGGGAAAACCGTACTGGCATGGGATGTGGAATATGGTCTGAGGTAGAGGACCTTAGTCTTAGTCTTGATACAGAATTGTCTAGGGAAATGTGTTTATACTCAGTGGGCTGGGACATTAAGACATGTTTTGTATATAACTAGCAAATTCCTATAGGATGTAGACGATTAATTATTTAGGAATTTTACCGCTTTGGAAGTGTTGATCATGCATGTAGTATGGTGGGAAAATCATCTAATGTAAGCCAACTACGGATTAACCATGTGACTGCCACACTTCTCTAAGCCCCAGTTTCAAAATTAGGCAAAACTCAGGATCTCTAAGCACTTCCAGTTTAAAAGCTCTTAAGCTGCTGACTTCTTTCATATGCTTTATTTATATAATCAGTGGGATGTGGTCGATTTTAAAACTTATAATTAGAAAGCAGTGCACATTTATTTATTCTAGCCATCTATAGCCCAATCTGAAAATGTTTCATAAATCTGCTTCAAGAATTTGGCAACCTATACCCCTTCACAATGTCTTAAATATTATCTTTACATGGAAGATTGTTTTAAATAAGAGAAGTACTTGTATGATAAGTTACTTATCTCAAGACCTTAAGAGAGGGACTTCCATTTTCTCAGACATTGGCAAGAAACTGACATTTGAGAATGTATGAGATTATGACTAGTTGGCTTGAGTATGTATGACTTTATATTTGTATCTGGAGATGGTCAGGGAGAAAGCAGAAGAGGAAGCCATGTATTTCCATAACATTCTTTCTACTTGAGCAGCTCAATGCAGTAAACTCTTGACTATTATGTTGTTGTTCACAGACTTCCTCTGAGATGACATATTCTGCTCCAGCACAGGGCTATTAACACAACAGAAATTTGGAATCTGATTTCATTGCTGAACTCAAGGCTACTTTAGCAAGTTGAAAGAAAAAATGTTAATATATGCAGCAGAAAGTACTTTAAGTAAATATCTGTCATCTATAGTTAAATCTTGCTTCACTGGTGTTAATTATGCCAGAATCATAAGAGAATAAAGAGGAAGGTATTTATTGCAGGTTGAAAAGCCAAATATTAACTCTACTATAAAGTAAGGCAAGTGAAGTAGCTATTATATACTGTTTTGATCATGCAGTGAATTCTTTAAAACAGATATTTTCTTGTGCATGTATTATTGATCAGAAGGGAGTCAAATAATTTTTTTTAACTAATTGGCCATTAAAGTGACATTTTAGAAAATTTCATTTCTTTAGAATCTTTGATGCCTTTCTTTCATGAAAAAGTTTCTTATCCACTAATATTTCATGATATTTGTCAATACATCTCTGCTTATGTACTAAATAGGGTTCAAAGAAAAAGGAAAGATTTTAACAAATAGATAATAATGTATATAACAATACGACCATCATTTGAAATTATATTATCAACCAGGTGCAGTAAGGCACATTTGTAATCCCAGAACTTAGAAAGTTGATGCTTGGATTCTGGAGTACAAGGCCATCTTCAGCTGCACATTGAGTTTGAGGCTAGTTTGTGCTAGATGATATTTGGTCTCAAACTACTCCACACACTACCTCTCAAAAGAAAGAAATTACATTATCAAAGTCACTACACGAATCATAAAGGGTAATTAATTTGTGGAACACACTCAGGCTATCTATTACACAATTGAATGACTCTTCACCTTTGGATAAAACTTGAAATAATGACAAAAAAATCTCAAGGTCATATAGTGTTATTTCTTCATATCCTAATCTTTAGTTTTTACTAGTTGACAACTTGAATATGGCTATACTTCATGAATAACTTTTGAGGTGTCCTAACAGAAGGTGACTTCACATATATTCACATGATACGTTTATTTACTGTATTGTACATAGTCTTTATGCCTAAAGAAAACACGTAGTTCTACCCACTCAAGTGATAGTGAGGGTGGTGGCACATGTTTAATTCTAGCACTCAGGAGGCAGGCATATCTATGTTATTTTGAAGGAAATCTGGTCTACAGAGTGAGTTTAAGGCAACCCCAACTAGTGAGACTCTGCATCAAAAATTAAATTAAATTGATGAAGCAAGTCAGACAAATGCAAGGAGATGGCCCTACACTATGGGGGAACATGACTCAAATATTGGTTAGGTATTGGGAGAAATATGCTTAGACATAATGGATGCTGGGACTTTCCAACAAAGGAGTTGATTAGAGCCGTCATGTATATGTTTGAGAATGGAACTTTGAAAAGAATATTTTTAGTAAGATCTGAAATGATTTTAATCATTCACATGTACTTTTTTTTCTTTTAATATGAGTAATAAATGACCTAAAGAGCTACTTTTCCAAGCAGAAAGTGAACACATAGTTGTTAATGATTTGGGACAATAAAGGGGAAATTACAGTGCATAGACCAATTACCTGTTTCTAGAGTTTTGGGGAATACTATAACAGCCCTTTACTCTTAAATAAGCTTTACCACTTGCTTCTTATGTGTATGATTATTTTAATCTGGGTGCCTGCAGAGGCTAGAAGAAGGTAGTGAATGTCCAGAAACTGGAGTTATAGTTGTGAGCCTCCATGTGGCTGCTGGGAACCCAGTGCAGGACCTCTACAGTCAGTGTACTTAACTGCTAAGCCACCTCTCCAGGCCTCGAAAGTTTAGTCACATAAAACTGAAAAATATTTTTTTGTGGAATAAAAAGGCCTCACAAAATTAAATTGCAAAATAATTTTTAGAAAATCAGTTTAAAAACTCTCAAATAATGTAGCAGAATTACTATCCTTGACATAAAAACATTTGTAAAGTAATGTCAATAGAACCATTGGATTTACATGTAAGAAAACAGGAACAAGCAAACTAAAGGTACTGAACCAGACAATTAAAACTATACTGAGATATTGCTTTTTACATTAGTAAAGAAACCACTGCCTAGACGTGGTGCTCATAGGCCTAGAGGGACCTGAGAGGCAACTGGAGATTCTGTTGCTTCCTAATGGCAAACTGAAAAACCTGTCTGGGAGCAATTCGGAGCATCTGTCCATCTTGAGAAATGTTTCTCTGTGTTCTCAGAAGCACAGCAAGATAACAACAGCGCCTATGAGCATGCACCTGTAGACATGCCAGTTGAAACTGCTTTTTCAACACCACACTGTCACAAGAGAGCAAAGAAAACTAGACAAGAGAACACGGTGCCTGGTTTTGGTATAAAGGAGAGAAAGAGAAGATGTACTGAGAAGCACCGAGGACAAGAGTCTGACAGCATTTCCTCCAGCTTCAGCCTCAGGAATATCCTTGCTGCTTGACAGAGAAGAAGGAATTAATTCCAGCCTTCTATCTGAACACATTCAGGGCCTACAATAACAAAATCAGACCCGGACAGATTCCCAAACTTTCTGCTTCCAGGCTATTTTTCAGATATACAAACTATTAATTCTTAAATTGCTATGGACAAACTCATTCGATCAGACAATGTGTTAGGTTCATGTAAGTCTAAAGAGTAATTTCCAAAACAGTTATCATGATGATGGGATGGTAATAACCACAACTAATGTCAATGCCTATCAGAAGAGATCTAGATTAAGGAAAGTACAGGACATTTACACAATGAAATATTATACAGTCTTTATATAAAATGAGGCATCTCTATATTTACAAATAATGAGTGAGCTACAAAGAGGATTGTTAAGTAAAAAATCAATTCCAAATATAAAAATATGTATCACATAGTACTGTTTGTGTGTGTGTGCCCCTGTGTCTGCATATAATTTAAAAAAAAAGTTCTACAGCCTTGATGATAATGTTAGCCTCTAAGAACAGGACAGAAACTAGAAGACTGGTCAAGAGGTCAGGAAACAAAAACTGTCTACCCATTGTACGTATTGTTTGTGTTATCTAATAAAGCAACAAAGTAATTTGTCAAATGGAAAACAATCATACATGGAAAGAGCTTATTCCAAAGAATTCCTGCTCACTGAGTGCTAATTGTCACAGAGTTCTGAGATATGACACCTGAAATCTCATTGATTAGGTTCATCTTGTTGGCAGGCAACAGAACCTTTGTGCTCTCTGCCATCTTTCCAGCTGAGTCAAGGTTATTTTTAGAACATCATGCTTTCATCCGTTCAGGAGATAGTTAGAAATGAAATTGTGCTCACACAATCTACAAAATGAAGCTTCTAGAAATTCTTAGCTGTGAACTTCAGCAGAATCTCTGGAAGAGTCAGGTGGGGACCACTTACAAGGCAAAGCTGGGGTTACCAAAATCTATCCTATTGCCTGTGACTCTAGCATCCAT
Organism: Phyllotis vaccarum; assembly: GCA_033318265.1. Classification (NCBI taxonomy): domain Eukaryota; kingdom Metazoa; phylum Chordata; class Mammalia; order Rodentia; family Cricetidae; genus Phyllotis; species Phyllotis vaccarum. The sequence continues at coordinate 6,713,877 of JARWLC010000011.1, forward strand.
ACTGGCATCTCTAACAGCATCTCTGAGTAGGAGGGAGATACTGTCTCCTTTGCTTTGGTATGTGGGAGTTTCCATTCATATAAGTCTTGAGCAGAATTCAGAAATAACAGTGTCTTAAATTTTCGTTTACTTTTGAGAGGCTAGCCTGAGCTATCGCAGAACTCAAAAGCAAAGATGGGAGGGGTGGAGAAGAAAGTGGTGTTGGGGCATCTGCTTGGTTAGTGCAAAGCATTTTACAGTAATCTCCTTTGCCTCTCATAATAACACCAGAAAGTATATTTTGTTTGCATCTTTCCATGCTTCAAGTAAACTGAGATGCTGAAATGAGCCATTCATTTGCTAGGAAGGAAGCAGGTCTCCCACCCACTACTGCTAATTTACACTGCATCAGAGGTTTGGCCAGAATTTGAAAATTTTGCTCAATGCTTTCTCAACTTTTTATATTCTATCTTATAGAACATTATTCTTACCTTATTGGAAGGATCTCACCTTTATTATGTTTAAACCATCAGGGAAGACCTGAAAGTTAAGTGGGAACATTCTTCCAAAAAAAAAAAAAAAAAAAGAGGATGACTCAGTCACCAAAACTTTTGCTTACAGACATTCCTGAAACCTCCAGTTTCAAATTTTATTCAAAATTTATTTTTTCTTTCAATGTTTTAGCATCTTAAGTAAGACTATTGTCAAGTTTTAAGCTATTTATCATTGGCACTGAAGTCAATGTTATCTATCCTTGCTTTTGGAGAGCTTCTAGAATTTTTAAAGGGAACATTTTTAAGTGTCATAGCCTCTAGTCGTATCTTTGGAGTATGATTTTTGGAATGAGGATGCTAAGTGTCCTAGTTACAGTCTGTGGCTGTAACAAACTCTGTGACCTGAAACTTGGAGATGCAAGTTCAGCTTAATTGTCCCAGTCATCACATTCAATGAAGGGAAGTCAAAGCAGGAACCTGGAGGCAGGTACTTAAGCAGAGGACACTGAAGAACACTCCTTACTGAATTGTTTCTTATGGCTTTCTCAGATTACTTTTTCAAAGTGTCCAAGACCACGAGCCCATGGACAGCACTGCCCACAGTAGGCTAGACCTCCTCATATCAACCATTAATCCAGGAAATATCCCTAAGATTTGCCTACAGGTCAAATATTATGGAGGAATTTTTTCAATCTAGGTTTTGTCTTCCAATATGACTCTCTACTTTGTGTCAATCTGACAGAAAACTAACCAGTCCAATGAATGAGTCCTATGCCCTGGTCACTTCAGTGTCTATATAAAGACTTCAGGTCCAAAAGACAATTTCAAAATGCAGTCACACATTTTGATGAGTGTTTTATTTAGCCATCTTTCAGCTTGCTAAAACTCACCAGGAGTGCGGCTCTGTTTCTAATGAGAAAAGGTGTCCGTGCTAATTCTAAGTCTTCCATTTAGGGGGAAAAAAAAAAAAAAAACAAGTTCCAAATGTCAGGCTGAACCTGAAAGTGATTACTCATAGGAATAAAACAAGATGAGTAGGTATTTGAATGAATGTTCACAGCTGTTTTTTTTTTTTAATTATTATTAAAGACATTCAGTGAGAAAAGTTTAATGCTGTTCCACAGTCACAAGTTGTAAGGTGTCTAACGTTGGCAGTTTCAAATTAGAGCTCCCCTGGCAACCTTCACTCTGTGACATCACATTTTATCTAATGAGGCATAAAAATGTACAGTTTGTGAACTCCACAGCTCCTTCATGAGTGTGAAGAATGAGACCTATGAGAAAAGTGGGAGCCATCTCTGTGAAATCTTAGCTGCAGTGCTCACCTATGCCTTGTCTTTCTGCAGTTACGTGCTCTGTGCTCTGCAGTTTCCTAGCCAATAACTTGAAGGCACTAAATTGGCCATAACTGCTAGGCAGGTGTTACTTAATTCACTTTTTCTCCTCATCCAAGCCCATCCCCAGAGTTTGCCTTTCAACCCATAAGGCCTTCTGATGTTATTAGCAGGTTCTATATTTTCTCTTATTCCAATTTCATTCCTTTATTAAGCCCTGATTTAATGACTACAGAAGACTTTGTAGCATTTAGTGACAACCTCACCCAAATGAGTCTGCTTTTGACTAGTCACTTGATCCCTGTCAGCATAATGACCGAAGGTGTTCCATGAGTTTGGCTTTTGACTCTTTATACTTATGAGACCAGTTGATTAGAGACCCTTGTGTGTTCCAGTCAAGATGGCGGGTATATCAAGTATATTTCCTGCTCAGATGGCATACTACTTTGGTCTAATATCTAAGATATGCTCCCTCCAAGACAAAGCTAATGAGGACTGAGCATGCCACACTGAATGCACGTCAGTGAGCCATTGTGTGAGCACAGATTCACCCTGACACTGAAGATGGGAACAAGCACAGTTGACTTAGTCTTTCCCCACACACAGAGTGACACAGATGGACTGATTAAAATGACAGGTCTGTGTGAAAGGAAAACTACTGCATTAGAAGAAGCATTTGGGAAAAGTAGGCAATGGGCTAGGAAAAAAGTAACAAATAAAAGCAGATGGAGAGTCTTGCTTGGCATAATATTACCCTATTATTCATTTATCATCTAATTTACAAAATGAGAGTACATTGACAAATGTAGTAAGTAGGATCCATCAGTAATAAATCATAAGGTAAAACTCTTTGAGGAGTGAAACAAATGTTTAACAGTCTTATGGAAGCCCACTTTCCTTCTTCAGTTATGCTTTGTAATGGTTTTCTTAAGCTAAGACCCAGTGACATCTTCCACAGTTTTCAGATTTCTAGACCTTGTACCTTCAATTTATTTTCCAATATGAAAGACATGGGTCTTTCCAACATTCTCTCTGGAGAACAGTTAAATTAAACTCCTTCTTTCTTTCACCAGCAAGAATGGTTATTCCTAAAGTATTTGAGTTTAAGCAGTTCACAAAGAATGCAGTTTAAGTAATAAAAACATTTAGGTTATATAGCAGAAGGCACTATGGTAAGGCAGTTATCCCAGATGATATAAAGAGAGTTTGAATTAAATTTAAGGTGGAAAAAATTTTAAAAAGAGGTTAAGATCAACTGGCATATTTTTCCAGGTATTTAAAATTTCTAGCAATTTAAATGCTATGTAACAATTTACTCAATCATTCTGAAGACAGTTCTCAGGAGAAGCTGTGTCTTTTACAAACTTAAGTTTTATTTTACTCCTGGAGGGAAACTTCAGAACATATGAAAATGGATCGAGGTAGAAGACAGACAAGCCCAGTGCTGAGAAACTTTGGAAGCAGAGCCTCAAGCAGTGGCATTGGAGAAGTTGAGGACACATTCCACTAGAGTTCAGGATCCAGCACTAACAGCTTCTCTGGGAAGATTTAGTTCCTGCAGTAGCATCAGTGTTCATGAACTCAGTTGGATTCAAAGTGTGGTTTCTTACTACATACTTAAGCTTTGGGTCTTAAGGTTAGAATGGGCCTGTAATTTAAAGTTAAGGACTTTTTGGAGAGTCTGTATTTGCCAGCTATACATTTCTGGGGTAGTAGCCTAGAAAGGAGACAGATAGTCTGCCTATGCAGACTTCAGTGAGTCACTTCTAGAAAGTGACTGGTGAAAAACTAGTCTGAGATTTCATTTATTTTAACTCCAAAATGAAGATCATGCACTTTTGAAATTTGGAGAGGGGGTGGTTAGTGAGACACAGACAGAATGGACAGAGTAATGCCTGGGTGGCATATGGTAAACACTCCAGTTTCTTTCTTGTCATGGGAGCACCTTTATCATTATTATGGAATATTTGGTTCCCTAGACACAACAATCTTGAGTTTCTGACTATGCCATGCAGTTTGCTGTTTTTAAGAAATTAGATACAAGTAGGACCACCATAAATTCCCAATTAATATGTCAAACACGTTGAATATAGTGAACACACATGATGTACAACTCTCTTGGAATTTATATTCATGTAAGAAATGAGAAAAAATACATTTTTAAGAGATTATGTAGAAAATTTATTAAGTAGAAGCTGGAATGTTCTGAGATCTTGAAAGTCTTCTAGGAGGGTTAATTTAAGTAAGGTAGGGTCTTATTAAGACCACATCAGTTCTTTCCTCTTTATACCAGGCTCTCTTTGTTTGGTTCAAGAGTCCTTATCCACTGAGATCAAAAGTTACCTGATGGCAGGCGGTGGCACTTTGGTGAAGAAAAGTCAGAGATAGTTTACAATGCACAGAAGTAAGGGCTGACATTACCAGTTGTGGTGGTCTGAATAAGAACGGTCCCATAGGATCATACACTGAATGCTTACTGGAAGTGTCACCATTTGAGAAAGATTAGAAGGATTAGAATGTGTGGCTTTGTTGAAAAAAATGTGTTCACTGGGAGTAAACCTTGAGGTTTCCAAAATTCCCGGGCTTTCTCTCTGCATCTGAATCAGGATGTGGCTCTCAACTAGTTCTCTTGTACCAGTTCTGCCTTCCACCGTGCCCCCCTCCCCTCCGTGATGATAATAGATTAAATTTCTGAAACTGTAAGCAAATCCCCAGATAAATGCTTTCTCTTCTAAGAGTTGCCATGGTCATACTGTCTGTTTACAGCAACAAAACAGTGGGCATTGAGGTCCTTCCTTATTCTTTGTACCTAAGGGTTTTGACATCCTGCATATCTATCTATGCCTGTCCTACACCTGGCCTGTCAACTTTTTAGGTCCACTGAGAACTCACAGAAAGCAGTTCTGAGACCATGTACACAGTTAAGAATGGCTGACAAACATCTAAAAATGACGTTATCATGGCCATGTTATTAACTGAACTCAAATTGTTTTCAGAGAGCCAAACACAGGAAGAATCTTTGAAGCTTTCTCTTTGAAAGCATACTGTGCTAGTTTTTCTCAATGGTGTGAGCAAATGCCCGATGGAGGCAACTTAAGGGAAGAACGATTTACTTTGACATGGCTTTGGGATGTCAGTCCATTATGGTAGAAGGGCATGAATAGAAACTTGCACTGGGTTCTGTTGCTGTAGTATTCAGGAAGCAGAGAACTCTCTTGGCCCAAACTACCCCTGGATATCACATTTAAGGATGGTCTTCCATCCTTAAAGCCATCTACTATGTCCAGTAAGGCCTTATTTCCTAAAGGTTCTACAATTTGCTATAAATGACACTATCAGCTCAAATAACTGACCATGGGGGATCATTCCATATTTTTTCAGAAGTTTTATGGGAAAGTTCAAGGCCCTGAGATAAGATATCATATAGACTTGCTTAAAATGTGCACATCTCCTTTAAGATATTATAGAAAGCTTCACTCAAGAGACCCTCTGGATGTTTCTTATTGGGGGCTAAGGACCTATGATTATTCTGAGAAATTTATGATTCAGTTACAAGAACCATTTGACATTAAAGTCTTTAATTTTTTTTAAAAAAATTTAATTTAATGTGTGCACATGTGTGTGTACTATATAGGTGGTGTATATATGTGTATGTATCTCTGTGTTTGTGTACATGCAGAGGCCAGAGGTCACGTCAGGTAGTATTCTCTAGCACTTTCTGCCTATTCATTTAAGACAGAGCCCTTAATTGAATCAGGCATTCTCTCTTGGCTAGGCTGACTGGCCAGGGAACTCCTGGGATCCAACTCTCTCAGACCTCAATGCTGGAGTTACAGGCACATGCAGCAATGCCTAATTTTTTATTTGTGCAATTGTAGATTCCAGTTAAAGTCCTCATCCACAGCAGCACTCTTGCTCATGAAGCTATCTCCTCAGCCCTGGAAATAATTTGTTAAATGTCACCAGCCTAGAGTCTGGAACTGGGAGGACTCTTCAATGTGTTCTTAGTTTATAAAACCCAATAGCATGTCTGGTTGGTAGTCTTTAAGGAATGCCAAAAACAGGAAACAAACAAAAATTCTTAAACATAAAAAACCTCTCCTGAGTCTTGCAACGTTTGGCATCTGGTCAATAGTGTTGACAGGAGAAACACTCAACATCTTCAGATCTTATTTTAAACAGGTAATTAAAGATTGATTTTTTCAGGATTTGTGAGTTCCAAAATTAACACACAGAAGAAAGCACATTTTAATAAAGTGTTGGTGAAATACACCAAACAGAAAACAAACTGCAGCCTTCTATCAGACCCAGCCAGCTGGACTTATTCTGTCTTGGCTCAATAATATAGAAACCCTTTAAAAGATTACATTTCAACTTTTACCTCCCCCCCCAATCCCAAAACATAACAACATCCAAAACACAAAACACAAAACCAAAACCTTAGAGCAGAGAATTCAAAAAGATTTATTTGTAATTTTTTCCATCTTCTTTATGAGAACTTTGTCAGTTACTGGTGGGATTCACAGACATGAAGAAATGTGCATGTTGGTAAGTACACGTGAAACCCAGGTTGGCCAGATTTACTGCTGTAGTTCAGTCTTACCTCATGTTCTCTCTACCAATTGGCAATACAAGTTCTTTTCAAACATAAATGTGTGGGGATATATTGACTATGAAGACCCTGGTACAATCCCTATGGTCTTTGGAAATGGTGAGATTTTACAGCCTGAACTTACAATATAGTATAACGTAAATGAAACAGCTAATTTTTCCTCAACTGGATGTGGGCACACAAGAAATTCAAGGTGAAAAGGAGTCTGTGTTGGCTTTTTACTTTTCCTAGAGTTGAAAACAGCCTCAACCCAGATTCCATTCCCTTTGTAAAAGCAAAGTCTTCCAGGTGTTAAGTGGCATCTGAAATGTGATGGACCACTGCTATGCAGTCCCTGGCATTGTACTGGGTGTGCCTCTTCTTTGCAGGCACCATGGTACTTTTAGAGGAACAACACAAAGCAAAATATAATTGCATGAAAAATAAAAAAAAGTTCATGCAATACCTGAACTTTTAAATAGTAGTGAAAAGAACAAAGAAAATCATGCTAGCTCAGAGAGACCTTGAACTTGTAAGTCTCTTCCACCCAATGGGAGCTTAGATTAATGCTGTACCTGCTGGTATATTTGCATTTCTTCAACAGAGGAATGGTATGAAGCCTGAATGGAGAGCTTGGGCTAAGGACCAAAGGGCAAGGCTGCAGTAGGGACAGAGAATCTGGTTCTACAAGGATGCTTTCTAAACACTACCCATGATCAATCATGGGTTTTCTATTTCAGCCCTGAGGCTAATTCATTAAGGGGAGAACCTTGCTGTTTGGATTTTCCCTTCAATATTTGAAATTCTGAAACTCTTTATTCCCAGTTGATTCAGCCAAGCATGACACTTTTGTTGTACAAAAGTATAAGGAATTTTTACTGTGCTTCTGAGATGCACAGTATTGTCACCAGTATAAGGTGAGATTAATTTCAACATCCACTAAAATGCCTTATACAAGGTTGCTATGGGCACGAAGTACAGCCGTGGTCTATGAGAGCTGCCCACAGCACACATTTAGCTATTGTTCCCATACTGTAGTCAAGACTGTCATATTTGAATTGTCCGCAGTCACAAGACTTAGGAAGCAGACAAATGTAGTGGAAAGGGTGATTTAAGGTTATATTTTGGAAGAGGGATTTGCCTCCTTTCAAGACCATATTCACACAACTGGTTTAGTAAGAAATCTATTCTCACTACATTTTTAACTAGTTACTACTTTGTTTAACTGAGAACAAACCAGGGACAAGTTTAAGGGAAATGAAGACACAAAAGGGCAGATCAGGGGCTTAGGGAATGATTCAGAGTGTAAAGTGCTTGCTGTCGTGTAAGTATGATTATCTAAGTTCAAGCCCCAGAATCCATGCACAAAGCAGCTTGGTGGCACATACCTGTAATCTTTGCCCTAGGGAAATAGAGATAGGGGAATGCCTGGTACTTACTCGATCAGCTATTCTTGTTGAATTTGTACACAAACATGAATACATCCACACATCACATGCAAACACAAAAGTTTAAGATGAGAAGTACTAAAATTGAGTTGTTTTAGCTCATTTCTTTTTCTTATACCATATATTTTTAGTGAACTTGAGTGAATATCCCCACTGACTGAGGTTTGGCAATGCTGCTGGTGAAGGGCAGGATCAGAGCGGCTACATGTGCTCATGTGACATCTTATTTTTATCATTAACAAAAGTGGCAGCAATGGTCTCTTTCTCTCTGCCATCTGCCTCTTTGTGTCTCTGTGAATCTGCTCTTTCTCCTCCCGTTCCCTGGAGGAAGATGATTACCCGTGAATTATTTCAGCAGACAGAAATTTTTACAAAAATCTCTCAGCCTAGGATGATTGTCTTCATTTATGAAATTCCAGGCAAACAGCTGAGAGTAGTCGTCTGCTCTCTGCAGACTTCTAGATTGACTGGGATTGGAGACTGTGTCCCCAGAGTTTTCAGCAATCAACATATGCAATAGCAACAGGGCTAGGTTTCTGTGATGAAAACACACCATGACATTTACTTAGGTCATTTTTTTTATAACCCATTCTTCATTGACAGACTAAATTACCAAGCACAATATGGACTAAGGTAGTCTGACTTGCCAATTGATTGCATTGAAGCTAGTATCATTTTGACTATAGAGATGCAGACCAAATCTTTAAAATCTCTATGAATATGCAGTACAGTTACTGACTGCTTAATATGACTCTTACATGCTGAAGGGAAGGTGCAGTTTGAAGATGTTGAAGTAGTTCTGGTTGGGAACTGCACAAACTTTTATGAAGCAGAGTTGAGGCATGGATCACAGAAATCCGTACAACTGTCCCTACAATTGAAGGAAAGGTGGAGACAGGGAGCTGCTGCTGCTCTTGGGAATTTTCTTTCCACTGCACACTGCCTAGTAAGTACATCCTGTTCTTGCTCTTTCTGAGCCACAGAGTAAGCAACGAAATCATAGATAAACAGTCAATGGAAATACCGAGACGAAGGCTCAGGAGTTGGTCTGGAGCAAATTTAAGTGTCCAAACTGTCAGATGGCTCTCCTCTGCACATAAGGTCTGCACTCGGAGTCCCAAGGCTTCAAGCTGTGCTTACCAGCTCAAGTCACTGGATCACACTGAGATGTTCATTTAACATCCACATCTCGAACCTCTGAGAAGTGATTCTTACATAAGAAATCCTATCTTGAGTTTGGAATGCTCTGTATTAAATGGGATGTATTTAACCAAACCTCTCCCCTCAGGGCCAGGCAAACTATGCAGAGGAGTGGAAGGGCCTGAAGGTTTTGATGGCATCGACAGAAGACAGTTCAGGACTGTGGCACATGAACTCACAGAGACTGTGGCAGCAGGCTCAGCACCTGCACAGGTCCAAGCCAGATGAGGCCTCAGCACTGAGAGAGGGAAACGGATGCAGGTTTCCATCCTTAACCAAGAATCTGTCTCCGACTAACCATTGCTTGCAAAGGAAATTCCTTTTCTATAATGGAGTCTCACTGGGTATATGAACAACATTTAGGGGTAGGCCATAACCAGCACTAGGTGGCCAACACAAATAACTCAATGTAGATTTTTTTGGTCTCATCTTGTTTTGTGTGGGCATTTTAAAATATCTTGCTGTTTTGTTTGTATATTATAATTTCTGATTTTGTGTTTTTATGGTATGTGTGTGGTCTGTGTGCTTATGTGTTTATTATTTCTCTTATTTTTAGCTTCTTTTTATTTAAAAATACTTTTTATTTATTATTATTAATAAAATATTTTTTAATTTGCCTGTTTTATAAATAGAGAGAATGAGGATGCAGAGTTGGATAGGTGACGGGGATCTAGAAGGAGGTGAAGGAGAGGGAACTTCAAGTAGAAAAAAAATTCAACAAAAAGGTGAAAAGAAATAAAAGAGGTCCTCTCTTGTAGATGTGTGGTCAGAATTAAACAGGACACACTAGTGGGTGATGCTGTAGATATCAAATGGTGATTTGTACTCTCCCCCCCTTCTCCATTCTTTTCCTCCAACCCAAATCATTTTCATTATTGAAGGATAGCCTTCCCATTTGTGCCCCCTGAGTAGGTCATTATGAAGCCCAGGGGCTTCCTGACTTCTTTCCCTAAGTACTAGAAGCTACTGGTATTGATGAACTATTTCTAAGGAGCCAAGCACTATTGGGGTATCCTTGGGGAACTACTGTGACCATGAAAAACAGAATGTTAGTCTACCCTGCTCAAGGGAAAGGGGCTTTGTGACATTCAAGCATGGCCATCCTGACATGATTCTCTGTGGCACTCACAAACTAAATGAGGGCTCTTCAATCAACTCCCAAACTGCCCCTTTACCTTTAATAAAGTGCTACACTGATTTCTGACATGTCTTTGTTTCATACATTGTCCACACTCATTGCTGGTGGGAGAATAAGAACCTCCTGAGTACTCTCTGAAGGCAGGTTTCAAACTTTGGCAAATAACTTTATCAAGGTGATATTGCACACCTGCATGTCCTTTGTGAGTGACAGACAATATCTTTTCCAGATATCCTATCATTTAAAACCACATTGTTTGTGGACATAACGAAAGCTCTGCATAGCATGTTTCCCAAACCAGGAACCCAATCATACTTTGCCTTCTGTCTATTCCTTAACCCCACTACTACTAATCATATCTGTGCTAAAATGCTCAATTATTTCCCCAGCTAATTGCAATGATACAGTATTCTCTAAAATTGTCATTTTCTTCTAGATGATTCTTTACTCTGTTACATGAAAAAATTTTACACGGGTAAATCTCAAAACCGAAATACTCTTTGTGATCTCTTAAAGTACCCAAACAATAGATGCATCATTCTTGAGATGCTTAGTGTTGGTCAAACTTCACAAATGAACTTCACAAATCCTTAAGTCTTTTGTATTATATCTGGACCATTATCTTCCTGGCTGGCAGTGAGTGTTAGGAGATGGTTAAGATTGGAAATTTCTAAAGCTTTCCATTTTGAAATCAGAGGTAGGGGGTGTGGCTTTGTTGACGGAACACTTGCATAGCATTCAAGCAAGCCATGGGTTCTGTTCCCAGCACTGGGTGTAGTCATGCATTGCTGTAAACCTAATATTCTGGAGGGAATCAGAAGTCTAAGGTCATCCTTGGCTACAAATGGGCTACATGAAATCTTGTCTCACAAAATAAAATAAAATAAAATAAAATAAAATAAAATAAAATAAAATAAAATAAAATATATAAAAACATAAAATCGGGCCTTGAATCACTTTAGTTTTCATTCTCCTACTCCAAATGCCTTCAAGGCTGTATCTTTTAAAAATTTCTCCTAAAATTAAGGCCTGGATAAACTATGCCTTTGCTTTCTATCCCTAAATGTAATAGAACCTATATTAACTCTTCCTAACAAATGCAGTCCTTCTGCTTTGATTGAATTCTGAGATCCTTAATGCATAGATTTCAGATTTCATTGTACCTTCCATAAGTCTCAGGGGAATACTCCATGTTACTGCTCCTTTGTCTCCAACTGAGAGTGAAAATGGGCAAATAACAATCAGAAAACAGTATTTGGGGTACGGGGGGCATGGTCAGTGCCATTCATCCATCATTAAGAGCCTGATTATTCCTCTCAGGGAATTCTTTGTATTTTGAGCTAATAGCTAAGTTCTTTGTGGTACATAAACTCACTTTTTTGGATATAGATCTCCGGAATGTTGTATTGAGCCAGATGTGGAACACAGCTGCTCTTCCAGAAAGTTCTATACCAAACTTTCTCAAATGAGATCTTCATGAACAAACAAACTCTTCCAGAGAACTAAGGAGGCCCAGTACTTACACTGCACTGTGAGTTTGCTTTCTGATTACTGTGATCCCCAAACTTCTGTTGAAACATTTTAATGAGGGAAGGGTGTTGCCCACTGGTCATTTCTCTAGCTGTGCTAGCAGGAATTTTTTTGTCTTCTGCATAAAGCCAGATAGTAACTATTTTAGATTATGTAGGCCATGTGGTTTCTGTTAACCTACTAAACTTTGCCTTTGAATTGTTAAAGTAGCCACAGATATATAAACAAATTAATATGGCTATAGTCCAACAAAACTTTATTTGCAAAAACAGGCAGTGGGCCAAACATGGCCTTTACTTCCAAAATTGTTAATCTTGCTCTACATTAATGTGTCTGTCTACTTACTCTTACTTTATCACTTTCCTTAAACCATATCCACTATCATAATCATCACCAACAACTACAAATTACCTTTTCTTTCTACATAGAAAATCTCTTACATCTTTTCAAGAACTGTGGCATCAAAGGCAATTAAGCCTCTGAAATCTCAACCTGTACCCAAACCTTTAACAAACAATGTAATTCTCCTATTAAGAAGGGTTCTGGCATGTACTATTTAGATAATACCACATGCTCTGCATTAGTACAGTCCATAAATGTACAACTCTATCATTAGTGACTTCAAGCTCTAACACCTTTGGGATCAGCTTGCTAAGGCCTAGGGGAACATGATGGAAAGCTAGGCAAATTTGGAAGACTATTGTAACCAACGACAATGTCAATCTTCAAAAATAACAGTATAGTCAATCAGTACAACAAATCCTTAGACCCAAGTAGGTCCAGTGACTTTCAATGAGTGGAACATCCCAGAATAACCTACATGTACTCTTTCTACACATTTTGAACTAAGACCCAGGACCTACAGTTTTTCTCCTATCTGGTAAGTGATGGATCATTTTTTTATATACTAGAATGTTGCTATTATATGTCTTGAGGATCCCTTGACAATTTTATTCCTGTCTTTAAGGAATATATAGCCCAACAAATATAAGACACAAGTAAGATATTGATATGGTACTTTAGGATAAAATCCATGGCAGAGCTGGAATGATAGTGTATGCCTGTAATCTAGCACTTAGGAGCCAAGTCTGGATGGGGACCAGCAGTTCAGGTCTTTCCTAATCTCGATAGTGAGTGTGAAGTCTACCTGGGCCACATGAATCCCTATCTGAATGAAAAACAGTAAGAGCTGTAGTAAGAATTGGTTGGGGTGAGGCATCTGCATGAGCAAGTTTAGTGGAATTTAATTATATAAGCTGAAATTTGTTTCCTGAATTATATTTTAACATTCATACAAAAAAAAATCAGACATATTTTTCATGGACTCCCAAGGCCAAGAGTCCAACAAGAACAGAGACTTCAAGGTGAAAGGAAACAGAATTCTTTTGAGGGAAGGCATGGAAAAAAAAATGAGGTTATGGAAGGGAGGGGCAAATGAGGATGGCTATAGAAAAAGCAATACAGAGAGATCACTCCTCTGCCCTAGGAAGTCACCAGGTTTATACCTTGACATATCCTGCCAGAAGATTATAGATAACACTTGGAAAGAGTGAAGAGTCCAGTGTAGACCGAGAGATCAATTCTTGCTATTGATTTTGGAAACCATGCGATCCTGATTTTTACCCTCCCTGAGCTGTGAACTTACTGCTTCAATGGTAGCTTATCCTATAGCCATGCAAATGCTCATTCTTAAAAAAATGTAGCTACTAAAGATCTGAAAGACAATTGCTATATGTGAGCTGATAGCCAGCAATCCATGAAGTTGTTCTATTTAGAAAGAGAACTCTGGAGAGGAATATTTCTCTCTTTATTCTTTTGGAGGTAATGGAGAACAATTTTGTCTTCCTGAAGGGACAGAAGCTTGGCTGCCAATGATACTCCTAACTAGAGAATCCTGCTCATTTCTTTATTCAACACACATCATAGTGTTTTCTTTCAAACGTGACACGGAAGAAGCCTGTATACTTCTCTTTTACTTCATACACCAAGATCTGTCAGACAATGGAGAGGCTTACCAAAGACTAATATATAAACAGTAAGAGTCATTTCTAGAACAGAAGACCACAGAACTTTCTGCTTCTTTTAATCAGTTAATTTCAAATTTTTATTTGAGGTAGAACTTTGAATGAAACCAGCAAAACAACCTTTCAAACTATGTAGCAGTTTTTACTTTTTAGGATTTAATTCATGAATTTTATGTTTATAAAAACTATAATAAATACTAAATTAACAAATAGTAAGCTATTGTTAAGTAAAGACACTTTACTTAACTCAGATCTTTTGACACATTTACACTGATTCATATGGCCAACACCACCATTACTTATGCCAAAATAGAGCTTGCCTAACACATAAGGAATATCATAACTTTCCTGCTCCTAGAGAGACTAGATAGCACATAGTTATTTGGCTTGGGAATCAGAGCACTAAGTAGTCTATGAGGAGGAGAGAATTGAGATGAGAAACTACCACATTGTCTTATTCACCTCATCAGGGAATGTTTATATTGGTTGATTCAGGCATTTTGCTACTGAGTGCAGGCCTCTCAAAGGCACCACAAGCCCAGGGATTAGGTCCTTGAGAAAGTATTTTCCTAGCTTACACAGGAACCTATATGCCCCCTTCCCATCCCTGTGCCTCTTGTGTTCCTCCCCCCCCCCCCCCCATGCACATGCACTCACGAACATACAGACACACAGAGCACCGTAAGTATGGACTCTGGGGCAACAAAATAATATAGAAGGAAAAATTAACATGTTGAGAATCTGAATCATTCGAGCTGACTACTTTCCTGTAAGTGGTATCTCCTTAAGAACTGGAGTACTGTGTGCCTGTACCTCATGACTTTAGAAATTTAGATAGCAAATTAATAGTTCACATGCCTTGCAGCTGTAACTGGAGTTTAGGAAACATCATTCATTTTGGGTAGACAATTATTAGAAACTGGAAAAGAGGAGCAGTTGCCCAAACTGAAGTTTTAATATTACGTTGATCCTTTGGGGGTCATCAAACTCTTTCAAGCTTGTTTCTTCATAGGCTTGCCGTACTTCATTGTCAGTCACATTTTACTATACAAGCACAGTGGATGGATATCCTCTGCCTGTCTACAAGAGCACTTTGGACTCTTCCTTATGTCTAGTTCCTAAAAAGAAAGTGTTTTATTTACCAGCTTACCCTTATCTAGGCTCTGGTCAGTATTTGCAGAAAGAAAATCCTGAATTCACTATCCTCCTTCCAACCAGTAGCTCAAAACCTGAGTAGTCTGTCTGCTTTATCTTAATAGTGTGATAGCAATTGGCAAGGGCAATAACGCTGAGATAAGGCTGGCCCCATCTCTCTCCCTGTCAGCAGGCCTGGCACCTTGTTCATTTTTATTCTTGAATAAGGGGCTCCATCAGTGCTCCTTTTCTGAGTTCCTTGTGACAGCCTCCATGAAGCCTTGCTGTAAGTCACCCCTATCAGGTCTGGAGGCAGTGGAGTTTTACAACTTTTGTTTTGTTTAAATAGGGCCACTTACCATATAACAGAAAGGCCTTTAATGCCCAAGACACCACTTCTGCAGAGGACTTTGCTTTTAGGGGATGCAACCAAGAAGGCAGCCTTATGTTTCACACTGGTTTTCTTGCAGCTAGGACCTATGTCTTGGCACTGAAAGAATTTATTACTTGGAGAGAAATGGGGTGGGAAGCAAGGCTCTGGGATGATTTTACAACTCTGGTAGAGTAAGGATGCCTAGGGACACCCAATAGTGCATAATTCAAGATATAACAATTGTTGAAAATAGAGCTTATGGGATGGCTACATGAATAAAAAGCACTTGTATAAGCCTAAAGACCTAAACATATTCCATAGAACCCACAAAAAGCCAGATGTGGTACCCATCTGTAATCATAGTATTCCTGGGGCAAGATGGGAGGTGGAGAAAGGAGAATCACCTTGAAGATAAAGAGCCAGCTAGTTTGGAGTTTGCAAAACTCCAGAAACAAGAGTGAGTCTGTCTTAACAAAATGGAAGGAAAGAACTGACTCTGTGACTCTACAAAGCTGCCCTCTGAACTCATATATGCTAAGTCTCATGTGCTACTGCACATGTGCATAATAATAAAATGATGATGATGATGAAGAATTAAAATACTGGAGATTCTTAGTTGGTAACGTACTTGCCTTGCAAGGATGAGGACCTGAGTTTGCTCTTCAGGATCCATGTAAAGTAGAAACAGCTAAGTAATATGTACTTACTATTCCACATCTGGGGATGAAGAGACAAGCATTGTTTCTGGTCAGTCAGCTTAGTCTATTGAGCATGTTCTGGGCACTGGGGCACCCTATTTCAAAACCAACCAACCAACCAACCAACCAACCAACCAACTAGCTAACAAAATAGACAGCCCATGCCTGATGGCAGAGACTGGCCTCTGGTTTCCAATTGTGCCATGAGTGTACATGTTACATATGCCTGCACACACACACACACACAGATGAGAACACACCTCATCAAATTTACCAAGAGAAATCAAGGGAGAAAAAAAATGGGGTCAGTCTAATCAACCTCAAAGATTGTTCAAGAAACACAAGACCAGACTTTTATACCAAAAGCTCAGTACACACTCATGGCTCTGTATGAGCTGAGAGAGGACCGAGGCACTGGTTTCCCCTTGTGACTTCTTCTGTACTGTAGAGTTCCTAGTTTAAATATCAGCATTTAAAAACTATAGACACAGATAATAGTGTAATAACAGAATATCAGCTCTAGAAAGTGCCCATTACCGTATAGGAATGTCATTATAAATCTAGGGGACATTGATGAAATAAATAATTATTTTCTTGACATTATCTGACTCAAAATCATTATTTCTATTCAAATTATTATTGCCTCTCCACAATCACACTTTTGTGTTATGATACTTTTTTTTTTTTAAATAAAGGTCCATTCCTTGAGAGGAAACCCTTGTTCTTTTCAATGCATTTTGGGGAAGGATCAGAAACTATTATAAATATAAATAATATCAGCCCAACAATAATACCAAACTTCATATTTTTTGCATTGAACAATTTGAGGGTAATTAAAGAACAGTAAAGAATCTTCTACATGCTGCCATTTCCATAATTAAACAATAAAGATACTATATCATTTCACATAGACATTGTAAATACTAAATTAAGAAGCTCCGATGAAATGTCAGAAGCATTTTCTTATGAGTTTATATCAGCCATGTGATTACCATATTGATTCTGCATGCCAATGAGATAGCATTCCACTGTGTTTATTTTTCTCCCAATTGCCTTCCAGAAAGTAATAAAATTAAATCCAATGTGATATTAAATGTAAATATGCATGGATATTATATGTAAATACCCATTTTAAACTCTCTTTGCTTTTTGATATTTTCTGAGCATAATGTTGTCAAACCAACATTCCTATTCCCTACACAGCCCACCCTTACTTGTAGCACCAAGAGAATGAACACCCTTTATAATTCTACCTGACATTTTGTTTCGTGGTCTATGGAAAATAAAATACTAAAAAAAAAAAAAAAAAAAAAGAAGTTTTCCAAGGTTACAGTGCCAAGAGCTTCTCAGCTAAGAAATATTTCTAGGCTGCCTTATAAATGGCTGTTGACCACAGGCCTTCACCTTTTTACCCCTTCTGATGGTAGTTTTATTTTCTGCCAGTTTTATCACTTGGCACTAATTGAATGATTAAAACAGTTGCACTTATCTAGCTATGGATTAAAAATGTCATCTAGGATCCTGTTCTTGCACTTTAGTTATTAAGAAGAAAATATTACTCTATTTGCAGGAAAGGAGACTTTTCATGAAGATTAACCATAGAAACTCACTGCAAGAAACAAACGCTCAAGCTACAGGAAGACTGGTCACACACAGTAGGCCAGGATCAGTTCACATGTCCCCTCAAGAAAAACAACAAAGAAAATATGGTGGTCTGTCAAAAGAAAGGAAACTGATTCAAGCCACCTCTTTACATATATTGGGAGATTTAGAGATCTACAGGCATTAAAGTACTGCTCACTGAAGCCCCTCTACCTTCCTTCTAGTATTCTCTGATGTAGGGCCTCTCTTCCTTCCTACTTGCTCTGCATCCCCTTTGGGCACAGTAAGTTACACATTTCTATAGACGTTAGTCTTCATTGAATTGTCTCTTTGTGTGTAAATTAAACGTCTAGTTGTCTGGAGCTTCCCAGACACTTTAGCTGTTTGGGTTAAGGATCCTTAAGGTCACAACTACAATGAGTAGACTGAGATGAGAACTCATTGATTTGTGTATGTATTTTTTCCTGCCCAAACTAAATGCAATCTTCACATAACATAGAAAAGCTTATCATTTTATCCCAGTTTTAGAAATAATCAAAATGAAAGGTAGAGTGTATGATTGAACTTGACTTTTCTAGAAAGTATATTGAAATCTTTTTTTTTCTAAGTAGAAGTTTTATATAATCATTTTA
Source organism: Phyllotis vaccarum (assembly GCA_033318265.1). NCBI lineage: Eukaryota > Metazoa > Chordata > Mammalia > Rodentia > Cricetidae > Phyllotis > Phyllotis vaccarum. Next base: position 6,732,054 of record JARWLC010000011.1, read on the forward strand.
AATGGAAACACTACAGGCTGCATTTTTGACAAAAGCCATTTGTTGCACTTCTAAGGGCAGATCTATCCATTTCTGGAAATCCAATCAATCTGGTAATTTTAAGAGTGTGATAATAATTAACTTGAGGGATATTTTCATCTTGACAACAGATTGTTTTTATTACACAACACAATAATAAGCAGACAAAGAAAGTGATTCTTATTCTTTCAAAAGTTTTTCTGTTACATTTATATGTGTGTGCACACATGCAGGCACACACAGAGGCGTGTGCTATAGCCCACACATTAGAGTTAAAGGTCAATTTGCAGGAGTCATTCCTATCCTTCCAGCTTGTAAACCCTGATACTAAATTAAGTCACAAGGAGACTTGGTGCCATGTGCCTTTACTCACAAGTCACCTCATCGATCCTTCCTTCTTTCATAAAATTAACTATATACTAGATCCAAAGAGCAAATGTTCTTGGAGTCATGTGTAATTTTATTAATGCCAATTGTGAATAAAGAATCCATGACTACTCCCTGTCCCTAGTCAGTTTGTCTTTGACAAACAGCTTGCCTGAGTGATTTTACAATAGGAAAATTAAAAACATATTTTATATAACTGTATCTATCAATCTATCTATCCATCCATCTGGTGATGTGTGTTTGTGTATGTGTGTTTGAGCACATGTGCACAGTATGCATGTGTGAATATAAAATTAATAGGTCTCATGTATCTCTGGACTCACTTATTAATCTCTACCAAAGCAAGAAATCAAGTTAGACAGGGTAAAGATGACACTAACTTGCAGGGAAAGGACTTTTCAGTCAAGCTGGAGTTTTAGTAATGCTCATGGCAATTTAAAGTGATCTGAGTTATGTTTTGTTATGGCTTATTACAACTGTATCTTCTTGTCATATGCCTGTGACTTTGGGTTCTGAAAGACATTATCTATGCAAAATGATGGCACTTTTCTAGCTTGATATCAAGCTAAATTAATCAGAGATGCCATCTTGTAACTTATGCGTGAAAACCAAAACAAAACAGAATGGGATGATTAAGAAGTATGAAGTTTCCTCAAAGTAGCCATAGTGGGGGAAAGTGGAGCAAAGGTGTTTTGTCTGTTTTCTCTGATGCATCTCTGTGTGCAACTCAGGGTCATTTCCTCTGGTGGACTTGATCCAGAGTTCTTTTCTAATCAGTAGATAGTGTTGAAGTGTCAAAAAAGATGCACATGGGGTGGTTGCTTTCATGGCTTTGGCAACGTCTGCACTCCATCAGAGTTAGTCCCTCATCTATACAGAAACTCAAAGAACAAAAAGAGTAAGTAACACATCTGGCCTGACTCACTACAGATGATGTCTCCAACTTTCCTCTTTTTAACTCCCATCATGGCTAGAGCATGGGAGAATCTATGAAGACCCTACTCCAAACTCATTGTCCCTGTCTCTACTCATTCAGAAATGAAGAGAAAAGTAGATCAGCCTTAAGATCCTGTTTGGTTGTCTGACTTCCAGACTTACAACACTGATTTGCAAAAATGTCAATTTCTGACTCTGTCATCACTTCCCACATATTTACTCAGCTGTCCCCTCAACTGCAAACTCTGGTCTGAAGTAGAGCCATCAACATACCTTATGTTTATGAGCTTATAAGCTTGACTCTTTTGAATGACCTTTCAGAATCTTTTGTTGGATCTTTCACATCCTATAGAAAGCTTTCATTAACATCAAAGAATAGTCTCCTGTAAATTAAGCAGAATTGCATCAAAGAAAATGATTTTCTTCAAACTTCCAACTTCTATCTCAAGAAACATATAGCCTGTCTATAGATAAAGATTTTTTTTCAAGTTCTCTCACATTAGCAAAACAAGTTGAAGCCATTATCAATTTAAATGAACCATCAAAAAGTGTCATTCCTAAAACAAAATATCACCCTCAAATTGTAATTTATATAAACTTTCCAAAGCCACCCACAGAGTGAAATGATATTCACACATATTTTACATTTTGAAATGAAAACTTTAGGGAGAGTTGGCATCATTTTCAAGAAATGTTAAGGGATAGAGGATGTGAAGATACAAACTTGCTTCTGTAAGGAGAACATTTTCAGCTTTGGAAACACACGGAGATTAAAGGTACAGGTCTAAGGAGAGAGGTACTGAGCTGCATGTTACAGCACATTCAGTCAAGCTGGTAGCATGAATCTTTTTTAACTAACTGGAGGATCATAGGGGTCATTGGGTTGTTGCCTTTTTTAGTTTAGATCAAATTATCAAAGAATGGTAAGCTGAACTAGTTATCTTCAGTCATGCAATGCACACAGCACAATATATTGATCCATATGAATAAGTTCCAAATCAATTGTCCATTTGAAAATGATATTTATATTTAAAAATGGCTATGGATACTCACTGAAAACAAAGGATAACTCTAATTTCCCTTTAACCATAGTGATTAATTCAGCCTTGGTATCCTGAGTAGTTTTGAATCAATACAGACTATCCTTAGGGATTCATTTATTGCTCCTCAAAGCCCATCTTTGAGTCTAGGAGGTACAGAAGATGGCGTAGCCATTATTTTAGCACACTGGCAGATGGAGAGAACTGAGTCACAAGCCAGTTGGGTGATTTGGCTAAAACCAAAGCATTGAATATGATGACTGCAATCTCAGAATAGTGTTCTCAACTCCTACCTCCCATCTGTTCCTTACAAGTGATTGAGAGCCAGTAATCTGTTACTTTGCAAGACACATCTAGTTATTCTATTAGAAGTGTTAGAGCTGGTCCCTGCTAAGTTTGCCTTGTCTATCTCAGCCCCCTAGTTCTTGTTCATACTGTATTTGGTAAGGAGTGTTTAAGGACAGCGGGTATAAGAGATCTTTATTCTTGATGAAGGAAACAGCTCTCTTCTATGGATATGGAAATTGGTACTTTATATCATTTTTTTAAAATATTGCCTTACTACACCTTTTTGGTGTGGGATGCTATGAAGCAAATTGATAACCACAGGGCAGGTGTTGATAAAGCAGAATATTTACTTAATTGTAAAGAAAATAACTGGGTTCTGGATTTATCTGTGGCTAGAGAGTCTATGTGATGTTTTGACTGCAATTTTCCTCTCTGGACGTAATTCTGAGACCTGGGGTGTAAGTATCCACAACAATTTCAATGGCACCCGAGGCTGCCCTGGCACAAAGCTGCTAGAGGAATGAATGCTACAATGATTGTTCGTCTATGGCAGGGAAGAACTCTGGTCCCTCCTAGGAGATTGCATCCAAAAAGGCTGCTTTGCCTCCTGGCTGTTTAGACCAGTGTTCCCAACTGTCACGATAGATAGGCCACATTCACTGCAGCCCTCATTTCCAGATGATTTAATATTTTGAATGTTAAGTATGCTGATTTAAAGGGTCTCCTGTTCCCCCTGCTATTGATTTCAAACCATTTCAGAGTATTTCAGATTTTTTTAAAAAGCAATATAGTGTTCTTGTTCTGTATACCTTTGCTCTTTTCCAAGGAAGTACAGACACAGAAGGAGATACTTGACAGGGTAGTAGCTTTGGGACATCCCTGAAATCATACCCTGGGACAGGAGAGAAGGCTCAGTGGATAAGAGATCTTTCCTTTCTTCCAGAGGACCAGAGTTTGGTTCCAGCATTACTGCTGGGCAACTCAGTTTCAGATCTGGCTCACACAGACTCAAACATTCACAGAGAAATGTACAAACACACACACAAATATTAAAAATAAATTGTTTTGAAAAAAAATAATCACATCATTTACTTAGTTTTAGTGTGAGGCTAGACTTACCCAGGAGGAAGTGGTTGAGTTGGAAAAGGACTGGGGAAGCTGGAAACACATTGATTTTTTTCATGTAAGTAGAGAGCTGTTTTATAATTTCTTTGATTTCATTCTGATCGTTTTCCCTTGCCTTTCATTCACCCTAGAGAGAGTTTGAAATACTTCCTTAAAACCCCCCATTAAAGATGAAGCGCCCTGCCTCCCAGCTCCGTCCAGCCTCTGAAGCCCCCAGGTGAAACAGCAGAGGCATCCAAAGTGAATAATTTTGTTTTGGAGCTAATTAAAATCCTTGGGGATGTGCCGATTCCAGGATGTTATTCTTGCCTAAAGCAATGGATAGTCACTAACAATGAATGATGTTGGGTCCCTAGGCTACTGTTAATCTGTTTGTCTTAAACACATCTGGTGGACAAAAGTTCTCTTATTTAAATCAAGGAGCCATCTTGGACTGAAGAATCTTCAAATTATCTCCCATGCAATTGCTTGAATGAAATCAAGACTATAGCAAAGACTTGCCAGCACTCAGTTCCCATTTACAACCTCTGTTGTTGATACTAATAGGCCAGAATCTTCTGTTGCTTTGCTGTATGGATTCTCATTTTTAGTTATTTTGAGCAACCCCACAGTCTAATTGAAAATTATTCTCTAAGCCACACCTTCGAAGTCTTGTGTGTGAAGACGAAAGAAAACTTAATGACATAGTGATCATGTTCTAAGATTTACACACACACACACACACACACACACACACACACACACACACACACACACACACACACACACACGGTGTGTGTGTGGGGACTTGTTAGAAAGTTTTCATCCCATGTTTTTCTTTTTATACTTAATGTCTGGAGAAAGTAAGGATGAAAGAAAAACTCCTGCTGTTTTTCAGAATGGAACTGTACATACACATGGCTTTGAGATCTAACAGGGAATGAACCTGTAATTTCAATACTTGTAGTGAGAACCTGCAAGTTACAAATGAAAGTCACAACTCCCATGGCAGGCATTTCGTTAGGCTGTCAGGGAGTTCATTTTGCTGCCATTGCCTATCTTTTAAAACATTCTCTTTACATAAATAAAATACAACAGTGAAAAATGAAACACATGAGCAAACACACATGATCGGGCACACCAAAAAGAACTTCCACTATTTATTTCAAGTGGTGTGACATGGCATTGTCACTGGATATTTCAGAATTTAGGGATATTAACTAAGGTTATAACTGAATAAGGAAATAAGATTGCCTTTGGTCAAGGATCAGCTTCTAGCATTAAATAGCTTTTGGATATTTATGGAGAGAATTATGTACCATAGTCATATTTAAAACAAGATCATTTTATAATTTTTTTCTTTCTTCAGATTAAGATAGACATGAAATTTTAGGTTTATAAGGAAATTCAGGAAAAAGTAACCTGCATTTTTCTATAGATTACACAGTTTATTCTTTACTGTTATAGCCAAAGTCCTAGTTTGTCATCTTCCAATCATAATATCCTTATACAAATTCATGTGTTTCAGATAAATGAGGAGTCAGACTTCCCAAGTCCCCCTAAGAATTATTAAAGGTCATAATAGGAACAAAGTACCTTATGTGAGTGAATGAAAATGACAGAATCAACCACACTGATATAATAAATGCCTATACACAAAGAATTACTTTATCATGAATGTCCCACTATAATTTATAAATAGTAAATTATAATTTCAATAGTCATACTCTACTCTAGCAATTCCAAAGAACTTTAAGGTCTAACTCAACATAGTTCATTTCAGGAATTTTAGTCAGTTAGAATATGTTATGAAGAGCCAACTTTGTTGATTTGACCTTGGAATAATGCTAGTTAATATTCTGTTTCATGGCCATAGTGGAAATCCATAATTTGTGAAAATATGTGTCATTGGCCTCTCGAATGGCCATGGTGTTTGTTCCTCAATTTAGCACCAATAAATCATTCCCAATTCAAAGCTCATTTTCAACTCACTATGGTTCAGTTGCATGATTGTTGATTTATGAAAGACATTCAGGTTCATAATAATTATGCAATTGCTTTTCATTTCAAACCTGGGTCTAGAACTTCAGCCTTTATTCTTCATCCAGTAAAATTTCAATTTTAGTCTAAATCCTGCTGAGCTCTCCTGAAGGAGTAAAATTGGTCATGTTTCTTCAGTGACTTTGTGTGGGGTGTGTGTGTGTGTATGTGTGTATGTGTGTGTGTGTATGTGTGTGTGTGTGTGTGTGTGTGTGTGTGTGAGAGAGAGAGAGAGAGAGAGAGAGAGAGAGAGAGAGAGAGAGAGAGAGAGAGAGAGAGAGAGAGAGAGAAATACAGGTATCTCAATGTAGCAGCTACTCCATTAAACACATCCCAACAAGGGGAACTCAGCCACCCAGCCCTTATGGTTTGGTTCCCTGGTTTAACACTAAAAGAGGCTGAATTTACTTGGCTGAAGGAAGACAACATTTGGGTCAGAAAAGAATGGAAGGAGCAAAAAACAGAACAAAATACCAGTACTGGCCAACATTCTGAGTCACTTCTAGGGTTGTAAAATGACTTACAGCCCTGAAAACGTTGGCAGAACATTCTGCATACATCACACATTTCAGGCACATGACTCAAATGCTCTTTGGCTCACAATTACAGGCAAGTAACTGCTGAGGCCTTGTTGCAGTTCCAAACAATTCATTGTATTCATTTGCCTAACTAATGTCCTTTGGCCTGTGACCCTATGTAACTGGATAGGGGCATAGAACGTTCATGCGAGCCCACATGATCTTCGTTTTTCTGAGTTCTTCTTGGCACAAACAAACATATAAAATGAGGTCAAATTGGCCAGAGTATGATCCAGCCAATGCTTTGTGCTGATTTCATGTTTGACTATGCAGTAGACTTTAGAACCAACCAGTCCTCTGATTTGATCAATTCATCAGCCAAAAGAGTTACCATACCTGTAGTGTCTCAGCTGGAAGATGGAAATTTCTTTGAACATAGGGAAAAAAAATCTATTACTTTATCTCACATGTGAGAATTATTGTTTTTATTTATATTAATATTCTCTATGGAAAGTAGATTTTCTCATACCATTTTGATTCTGACTTCTCCTCCCCAGATTCTTCTGAGATCCTCTCATCTCCTCTCCCATCAGAACTCACACCCTTCCTGTCTCACTCTTCTTAAGAAGACAGAAATGAAATCTATGTATAAAATATCCACATTTCAAGGATGGACGTTACATCAAAAATATTTTATTTATTGAAGAATAAAGTCACATTACATTAGTAATTATAAATCTGAATAAAACATTTATTCTAGCAACAAAGAAAGGTGACTTGCTCTCCAGTATCTCCCCGTCCCATTCTTCAGTGAAGATGTCTGCTTTACTGATGGGCTAGATGCTGGCGAGAACAGATAGAGGATTCTAGCACAGTCTGTGGAAATAACTCTTGGAGGACCGTGAATCACTTTAGCTCATGTTCTTTCCCCAAGTGCTTTATGCTTGCACACTAGCTTCCACCACAACTATGAAGGGAGCCATGAACTACTATTAAGACCATTACTGCGATGCAGAGGAAGCTTAGAGGTCATTTTACTCTGTCACTAGGATATAAGCTCATAGATTCTCAAAATATCATCATGTTCTCTTTTTTGTTCACTGCTTTTTAACCATCAAACTTACTTTTGATCAGAACAGTTAATGAACAACTCCTAGGGAACTGGGATAAAATACTAAATATATAGACTCTTAAGCTGTTTTGTTTCCTGCATGAAACTCAGCCATTATTTTTAAATATCCCAAACACCATTTTAGGTTCTTCTGAAGCATTTCAATATGTGTCATTTACATTATAATTAATTTTGACTTCAATAGATAAGCAAAAATTGAAGTTTGGAGAGGCAATGAACGATTAAGAGTAGATATTACTCTTGCAGAGGACCGAAGTTTAGTTCAGCAGTGCACCTGCCAGATGGCTCATAACTACCTATAACTCCAGCTCCAGAAAGGGAAAGTGACACTGTTTGTCCCCTTGCCTCTGTGGTACCTTCATTCATGTGCACACATCCACAACAGATGCAAATACTTTTTGCCAAAAAATGTTAAGGGCGTTTTTGTGTGAGTGTATGTGTGTGAGAGTATATTGTTTGTGAGGTTGTGTGTGTGTGTGTGTGTGTGTGTGTGTGTGTGTGTGTGAAACAATAAGACAGCCATTCCTTTCTGCAGGCAAACTGAAGACCAAGATGCTCATTAGCACACTATTTAGAGAAGACCCATTTATACTTTTTTATTTCATAAGAGCATGCTATTTTATAATGTGAAATATTGCAGGTTTTATTTTATTTATATCAGTGGAGCTGTTTCAGTGATAAAATTAGTGATAAAGTGACTTTTGTAATAATTACCCCTTTCAAGTTTCCCACCCAAAATTTGAAAATTTAGACTGAAATGAATCCCAAGGGGCTCCAGTCAGTGGCCCCAAGGTAAAAGCAATTTTAGCCTTCATCTCAGCTGCTCTCTCAGCTCTTCATTCATTTTGTGGCTTGAATAAAGAATACATTGCCTAGATTTGCAAAATATATGGAAAATAATTCTACCTCCAGTTTATTGTCCTCTTGGCTATTTTTATCATTTTTCAAGCTTCATGGAACTGTTTGGGGCCTTCCCAGCACACTTAACATAGCTTTAAAATAGATTTAAGCCTGCTGTATCAAACTGAATTTCTAATTCTTCATCCACCACAGCAGCTCTCTTTAAGAGCTTTTTCGGGTGTTTCAACATGCACACATTTATCTGTCTCTTCCTTTCTTTAGGAATAATAGGAAACAAAATTTAATATTTATAGTTACAATGTGATTTGATGAAAAGAGCATGCAAGGACTGTTTTATGACTTCTTGGCAAAGATGCAAATGAAATCAGAAATATCTTAAAAACGTAAGACAAATATATTACCGCTTTGGATCCTATGAGATTTTGGTATATACCATCTCGTATTTTAGAAATAACTCTAAATCCCTGGAAGAACATTGTTTAGTAAAAGGTCTGTCTGCATTATTCATTCTTGTCAGCCCCATTTTCTGACTCCTTTGTGACAAATTGGTGAAAACCATAGACCAGCTCTTCTTCTTCTTGGTGTACACATGTGTGTGAATGTGGATGCACCTGTCCTTGAGAGTGTGTGTGTGTGTGTGTGTGTGTGTGTGTGTGTGTGTGTGTGTGTGTGTGTGTGTAGAGCACAGTGGCTGACAGTAGTGTCTTTTTCTATTGCTATCTATTTTTATTTGTTAAGTTTGTAATTTTTGAAACTACAATATATCTGTCCCTTCCTTTTTTTCCCTCTATATCTTCCCACATATACCCATCCCCAATCACTTTTTCCATTAACTGTTATTGCAAGCATGTGTGTGTGTATGTATTTCTAAACATAACTGCTCAGTCCATATAATGCTACCTGTGTGTATGTTCTCATGGCACTGGATAACTCGTTGGTGAGCTCTCCCTGTGAAGACTACCTCTCCTGCTCTGAGCTTTTCCCTGTTGTTTCTAGTTTTTTGTGCAGTGGACTTTCCCACATTCAGTTTGGCATGCCCATTTCTACCTTAAATTTTGAGGAAGAATCTCTTGCTGAGTCTTGATATTTCTACTATAGTGGATGCCCACATGGCCTACAAGGTAGGTTCATGTGTCTCCCCCATACCACACCAAGGCATTGGGGTCATAGAAGAATCACACCATACTTTTGTACATACATGCTAGAGATCCCAACTCAGATCCTCATGCTTGTCCACCATCACTTTCCCCACTCATCTACCACCCTAGTCCAGACTTGTTCTTCTTAACCTAACAGTACTCTTCAGAGCTTTGAAAACAAAATATGTGTGCTCATTAAGTGTTGATCATTGCTTTAAAAAGTAAATGAAAATTGTGTTAGGAATCATTTACTCAGATCCCTGCAGCTTTGATGGGGGAAGACTTGCTGGCAAAATTGTTATATTTCTTTAGATTCATGTAATAAATTTGGTATAAAGAAGATACTCATTAAATATTTGTGAAACATAAACTCATTTAAAAATAAAAGATTTTTTTTTCTACTTAGTTCCATTACTAAGAGAGTCTGTAGCTTAAGTTAAAGAGAATGACATCTCTTTCCCTTCAAGGGTGTTCTCTTAGTACTAGGCAGGTTTGGGTCATACAAAGCCTACTGTGCTTTCTGACAAACTCTTGTCACCGCACCTGGATGTTGCTGCCATTGTTAAGTCATGAGCACTGTCTTCAGCCTCATCACCCTCTGTCCTTTTCTCTGATTTATCTGCCATTATTGACTGTTTTTGGTCTTTCTCTCCAATTTACATTTCCCTACATTTTTCCTTGGAACTTTTTTTTTAAGAGGTAGGAGTGTAGAAGCATTGTGAAGTGTCTGGGACTCTTGCAGAATCCGTGGGGAAATGACAGCATTTCATTGATGTAGCATATGATTTGCTTGAGCAACTGTATATGGTGTGCTTACAATGGAGCTATATGGTATGTTCCCTAACTTTATTCTTAATTTATATATTGAACTTGACATAAGATACTTGGAGAAGAACATCTTTGTCTGGAAAGTTAGAAACCCTCTAGCATCTGCCCTGCTGCCTTGTTTATTGCTCCAAATAAGTGTTGACTTGTGTGTTTGGA